>OX451384.1:28847524-30218910 GCA_949629135.1 Eremobia ochroleuca | reverse complement strand
AGGAGAAGCACTGATATTATTTTACTTAAAGAAAGCAAGTAAAGATATTCAAGCCTATAAAAAAGCCAGTGTTCCGCTATTTTAATTGTGTGCAGTTTTCAAGTAATTTTTTGTTGTTCGTAAATCTTGGACGTCAGATTGTAATCCTCAAGCGAAGCCGTTTGCATAGTCTACAGAGCTGGGAAAGCCTACGGCTACGATTCTGAGCCATCGGTATTAATTCGTTTCGCTCAGTGTTAGCTTTCTCTTTCAAAAAGTTTGCATTTAGTCGCAGGAGAATTGTTCTCTTTTATCAACGGCTTTATCAATTTCTGACAATTCCATCATGATTACAAAGATTTAGAAATGACAACGAAAATTAATGCAATAAATAATCGCAATACGCGGATGCAATGATTTTCCATTAGTTGAAATAGAAAGATGAAACTACATAATTTTCGATTCAGTTTAAGCTTCAAGTTTTGAACATACAGATACTTTTTAGTCTAGAATACATTAAAACACAGATATCATCAACATAAAAATTAACTGAAATTTAGATGTAAGCAGACAAGAACATTCATTTTTTGAGAAAATTATTTATTTGAACGTGCTTTAAAAACTGTTCTGAAAAATAGAATCGAGCAGTCATCGAAAGTCTTTGTAAAACTCACTTGAATTGAATGGAAAAAATCGCACAGTATGAACGTTTTCGAAACAAAAGTAATCACCCTTCACAATTTGGCAAACATCAAAAGGCTTTCGAAAAGGCTGCCCTTCAAACGTGGAAACATTTAAACACGATATTAAAAGATCAAACTCGTGGTTTTATGTTAATAAAGCCGCCAATAACAGATGAGAGGCACCTGTGGATAGTCAAGACCCTGTTTACAAAACTGTTGATTACGGAGAACCAGCATTGAACTCTATACTTTTTGCACTTTTGATGAATGCGACTGGAAGAACAGTTAAAGCTTAGATCATAACTTGGCAATGAAACGGCGCTGCACGAGCATATGGCAAGAACTAGGCACGCCGTCCGTCAGTCTCCTGCACTGAGACCTGGATGCGATTGGGTAGACAAGTCAGCTCATAAGGAGGATGACTTTATGGTTATTTATCTTGATGGTCATGACCTTAGAGTGAATATGGCTAAGGCAGAGACAATAAGAGATGTTGTGGACGGCAGTATGAAATTCAACAGATGACGTTAACACTCTGACAGCTCAAAGATTGAGCTCTCTTTAAGAGTAGCTTATTAATATTACGCAAAGTCTGGTTCAGGGGCAAATATATACGTAGACGTTAAAAAGAGATGGCGTGCACTCAGACGCAGATAAAAGTGGGTTGAACAGACTAGACAGCCAGCGATTCTTTTTTATAAAGTTTTATATGAGATAGTGATAGATAGAATGAAAAGAGTCGTTGTATCCGCAGCGTCACAAGAGCATTTAATTTAATAGATAGTGGCTGTAACAGTTGACGTGGAGTCTGTAGCGTGGGACTACACGGTGTCGACACCACTTTATAACGGTCGCACTCATAAAATTGTTGTATTTCATAATGTTAGGCGATGTGCATAGTGGTGCATGAAATTTTTCTACTTGTAAGTAATGTAGCAAACTAAGTTCAGGGCTATAATACTGCGGATATTTTTGGGAAAAGTAATAGAAATTGGTAAATAATTTAGACCACGAATATAACAACTATTTCATTAGATTATTAGTAATTAGGTACAGTAATACAGGAAACTAAGATGACGATCACAAAATAGTGGACATTTTTGGAAACAGGGATGGTACTTATTCGGTAGACTCAGAAATAGTAGTAAGACCTACAAATGTAACATATGTTTCATTAGCTTAATTATTGATTAGGTTCAGTACAAGTACAAAAAGCAGACATTCTAATAAAGCTTAAACAATGACGTGCGAAAGCAAGCCAATTGATTGAAGGGCCGGAAGACCATAGCACGGATTAAACCGATTGGACTCTGTCAACAGTTTAAAATCATCTATCGCAAAATCACAATGCCAATTTCATGATCCAGTTCCGAACGGGAGAGGTGAATTACGCAAATACGTACAAATTATGTCAACAGGGATACGTTAATATGACGAGTTACTTTGCATTCGTATTGAAATCCCGCCAAAATCGACAAAAACAAGTCGTGGAAATATTAATCTTGTCATCTAATACCTCTGAAGGATTTAATATTTGCATTTGGGAGCAAGTGGGAGCTGTGGGTGAGACTTGCAGTTCTTCTGTGTTATCAATATCATGCCGAAATTGGAACGATGTCGAGGCGTGAATCCGCAATGATTTACTTTAAAAACAAATGAGTTCGCATTCGACTTTTGTATAGTCGCTTGAACGAAGTTCGTGAAAATTTTACAGAATAGCAACACTGTAAATATCTTTGAAAACATTGCAAAAGCCTGCTATTTAAATTAAAGTTTTTTTTTTTTTTATAAACTATGCAAAGAATTTCACAGAGAATGTTTCAAAGTTTGTTTTTTTTCTTTCCTATATACTTTTAGTCCTTTCTAGCTTTAGTAGGTATGTTTTTAGCATCCAGTCCAAGTAATTGAATGATATGGTCTGAAAACTATTTAAAGCTAATTGCCAGACATTTTTCAAACAAAAATTTCCATTGAAAAATATTTATATAAATCGGGGAATTTCAGTAATGGTGTCGACTGTTCAATTACTTCGTCCTACTGTAAATACTGTCTGAAAGCTTTTCAGCCTTTTACAGCGTGCACTTAGTTGAAACATATATACATACTTTTTGATCGCGTAAAATGCAATTACCGCAATGCACCGTCAAAAATATATCTGTTTTTATTTATTTATTTTTATTGTTGAATGGGCCTGCTCCTGACCTTGTTAACGCCTGATGGAAAGCAGTGGATGAAGTCTATGATGGAACGAGTATGCCTGATCTTTGAAGGCAGACTGGATATCAATGTGAATTGAAGTTAAAATTACTTTTCACTAGCCCCTGGCGGAGGTCGGAAATCATCCCGCGGGAACGTATTAGGTACCGGGATAGAAACACGATCTTATACCCTAACCCAGCTTATGATCTACCCACGTACCATCGAAATCCATTCAGCCGTTATGACGTGAAAAGGTAACAGACATATTAAGTATGGACTTTCATCGTGGATACTTTAAAATGCACTTCGACTACCTATTGATAGAGTGCAGATCTGACCTGAGAAGCCGCGAAAATCAAACACGATGCAGTGTCAAAAGTTTTCCGATCACCGAAAATATTGCTTTAATGTTCAAAACTTTACCGGAGTTTATGGAAAACCAGTAAAGTTGTACCTAGTTAGTTTATTTCTTAAATTAAGTAAGTTATCTCAGATTAGTTTGAAATTGTTGGTACGAGTATCGGTGTAATTTCAATGAAGTGAAGTGTACTCGTACTAAGTGCCCATTCAATGACAGTGACGCCGAAATTAACGTTGGCCACGCTACCCACTAGAGTCAAAATATATATATAAAAATAAAATCAAGGAGGAAGAGTACCATCGACACGAAAAGAAGGAGAAGAATGAAGTGATTAATTTATTTACTGTTGCATACCACTGCGAACGAAATACAAAAACTCGATGCGGCTTGATTGTTGAAAATGGCCGTTTACTCTAAATAAGTAATTGAAATGCAATCATAACACCATTTGTTATTTAAACGGTATAACAATTGTCATTACGATGGTATTCAGCTGCATCCTGTTAGACTGGAAGCCGACCCCAACATAGTTGCAAAAAGGCTAAGCAGATTTTATTATTTTAACACTTGTCATTACAATCACAACAATAATGCGTAACACAAAACATACGGGGAGTCGCCAAAACAATGAGATTGAGAAACGTGGCCCGACAGACACCCGCCGTCGCGAAACCCTAATAGTGGAGTGTCATGGCGGGAATGGCGCGCTTCCTGATTTTTTGCCAACTACCCAGCGTTATAAGGGCACTAGGCTATAGTTCCGTTATACTGTTCACATAACTCCTCTGTTTTGGCATCAAACTTAGCATACCAGGTCCTAAAATTTACAGAACATTTTTTAAGTACCCGTGGTTTGAAGCTAAAGTAAAAACTTTTTGATTCTAATTGAGCAGATTTATAAAGCACATTTCAAAGCCACATGCGGCCTCAATATGGTGGATTAACTTAATTCCTAAACTAAAACCTGTCTTTGTGCTGTCCGCTTTTAAACTAAGTCTCTTTCATTTTGCTCGTTTTATTCATTCTCGGGTAAACTGTTGGCTTTTTTGACAGCATTTAGATTCTGTACAGGTTGATGATGCCTGGCTGACACGTCAACTGGCACAATTTGCCTCGATCGTAGTCAGTCGGGTAAAGTAAGGGCTTTTTTCAAAGCCTGGCCTTTAAATGCACTCTTCGCCCAGGGGATCAATTAATTGATCCCCTGAGTTGTAAACGTTCTATTTTCACCAGTGTTCTGACTTGTTTTTTGGTTTATGAGATAGTGTAGCTGGTTTTATGAGTGCCTGGTATTTTTGTTTTGTTGTGGCAATGTCCTTCTTATCTTGTTGTGGACATCCAAAAACTTGTGTTCAAAACATTTATTAGAGTTGGTGTCATTGGACTTCAGCAAATTATACGCAAATACTGACTGACATATTTATCATAATTATGAAGCGATGTCTCATAGGTAAGCTCATTATTTTCAGTCATAGTTTTAAACCCACTGACGTAAGGCAAGTCCGATGACGTCATTTCGAACTACGGCGGACGCAAACATTTGAAATTATTTACGTTTACCTACTGTGAAGTTTCGTATCCATACGGTCCGGTCCCCAGTGGATTAAGAAAGAATCGAGCGGCTATACGACCCGGTACTTCCATTGTTTCGAACATTTTTCTCAATTCTTTTTCTAAAAGTGCAGTAAAATAAAATTTTGTTCAAGTAGTACGTTGCTAATTTCAGTATCCAATTATTGAGAGCGTAAATAGACCTGCACGGAGATCGAACAAAATTAATTTGTTTAAATTCTGCGCGTAACGGCCATTTTTTTTTGTTTCATTGATTGGCAAGAGTTGGACGTAGTTCGTCCGCTGGCAGCCACGGACGATCAATCAGATTAAACATGTTAATTAAATTCTGTTCGGAATGGGTTTTCTATTGAATGTGATGGAACTCTAAAAGTTAAACGTTTTCGATGATTCTTTAATATAATTAAAAGCCTATCATCGTCCTAATGCCTCTTCTAATACAGAGAAGGCATTTGCTCATTGCTGATTTCAAAGCATTAAAACTTCTGTCTCAAATGGGATTGGGCTTCCACACAATGGGTGCCTGAAGATGGCGCTACCGAGGTCGGTCCAGAAAGAAGTGGTAAGATGAATTGGACGCGTACCGCGAGGCTGGTTCGAGGTGGCGCGAGAAAACACGTCTTGAAAGGACTTGGGTGAGGCTTTTGCCCAGCTGTGGGACCGTATAGGCTAAACAAAAAAAAAAAAAACCTTCAATTTTACTCCTAACATTTCTTTTTCATTTCTTAGCCGTAGTTCGCCTTTTTTGCGCATGTTTCTAAACAACATGGTGAGAATACTTTTTACAAATTACAGCCGATCGCCGAAAAGTTACGTGGAGTGAGCTGTCAGTGTCATCCCACTGATGCTTTAGGGATTGACCAATCATACATTTACAATCATAATCGAGATTTTAATCATATTTTTTATGCTAATTCTATTGATCATTTTTATATAATTTCAAAGCAATATTTTAGTTGCCAAAACATTACTCACTCCACGCTCACTTCATTTAAGTTTTCACGGTGAGATGGTTACAGAATCGACTGCAGAACTCAACTAAAGTAATACAATATAACTGTTATTGTGTATTAGGTTTTGAACTGTTTGTCCACATGTAGTATGACTATGTTTTATGTATGTAAATATGCAGAGAGAACGAACAGTATAATTGACTCTACCGGCAATTAAAAAAAATAATATCAGTAGGAAAAGCAAACAAAATGTTCTTCACTATATATTTATTTGAGCGCAACGTAGACTAGGTTTTATATAAAAAAAACGATCGACTTCTAAAAAAACATTACAATTAGGGCTGATTTTTTAACCGACAGATAATTTTTATTTGTAGAATAAAATGAACGTCTGACAGATTTTGTATGGAAGAACTGTCAAAAATTCAAAATTATTTTCGGATAAAATTATCTGGAATTAGAATAATTTGACTTAATTATTAAATTCGAAAGTTATTTTTCACTTATTAGTGTGTGTTTTTGTATATAGTATTTTTTGTTTGTATAAACTTTTTAATTTTTCACTTTTATGTTGTGGCACCTACCCCACACAAATTCGTATCCCACGACTTGCTATATGTATAGCAGTGACAGTAAGTTATTATAACATCATCAATTTACAGTAAATGGAAAAAAATACGTAGGTATTATTGAAGCTTACTCAAAACCTACCCAAGCAAAGTTAATGGAACTCGGCGAATTCTGTCTTACAGTAGTGAGCATTGCTGACCCAGTAGCAACAGCCGCGACGAGTGGGTAAAGGTAGGTCATAGGCACAAACCCAGACAGGCGCTTTAAATTTGTGAAAATTATTTCATCACCACTGCTCTCAAAACTGTGAAGGGAGGAAACCAGCAACTCCTACAACCAAAAATCCGAAGACATGTGACATTATACAATGAAAAAAAAAAAAAATGAAAAAGTGTTTATTCCACTTAATATTTACTTTACAGTACATATTTCTTACCTCTGCCAGACTGCAAAGCTGTTTGTTGGCAGACGTAGCTCCGTTTTACATTTCTATTTAAATATATATATATTTTTTTTGTGATACTTTTTCAAACAAAATCTGAAAATACTAAATGGTAAAACAAAATAAAACAAAAAAAAAAAAAATACTTAAAAACTATTGCATTCAATATTAAATCAGACAAAGGTGCTATTTTCTTAAATTTGTACTGGGCCCGCGTGTTGAATTACGGTCCACTCCCTCTCACCGAGAGGAAGCCTGTATCCCAGCAGTGCGAACATTATAGGCTAATTGAGTGCAAATTCACCTAGTCCGAAACTTTCAAATACAAACTGCGTGTGAACTCGCCTTTACCCACTTCCCCGTCCGTTATATTGACATTGACAGCGAAAATAATCTGAAAGACAATAATAAAAATAATCTGACTTCAGATATAGACAGTCCGGTGGTGTACGCACGACCATGTATTATAGAAGAGTCACGTAATATGTACGTTTTTAATAATCTTGCTTTGACAGAGCTTGCTCGTAAATGTGCAGATCCGACATTCCTTTTAGTTTTAACTGACGTTAGTATAATTGATAGCTAAGCGCCGGTTACAAATTGATATGTCTGTTCCTATTTGAAGATCGGTCCCGCTGAAAGATTTCCTTGTATTGTTTTCATGTTTTTTTTCTTACGTGTGTGTTTTTATTGCTTTTGTAGTGAGATACATTCAAACATCAGTAGCGTCAACACATACTTCATTTTTGAAGTCAATTTTACAAAAATAAAAAATGTGGTAAACGATTGTGTAAAGGAATGCTTCCCACAATGGCCCACGTTGGAGCTTGTACATCAATGTTATTGATGGATGGAACAGCGTTCCGAATACCAAACGCCTATCCATAGAAATCCATTCTTACCTACCGTCGCTTTCTAATCGAGTTATATTTATAGGATCGACGATGACACATCTAGTATTGGCACTACAGTCTACCCAAGCGTAGGCACGTTTATTTATACCACTTATTTTACAAATCACGTCTAAGATAATTTTATTGATCTATGGCTATTTATTGCGTAGACGCCACCACGGTCATTTTAATGTATACCAGGTTTCCGCATTTAAAGTAGTAGTAGACATTTTGAATTAATTTCAAGAATATTATTTTAATAATCCAGACGTCTGTGCATATTGTGAGACAATGTGTATTTATAAGATGGCGACTGCCAGCCAGTCTGTGAGTTCATCTTTACACTGTTATTAATTGTGTGAGATGTACAGAACTAGAATCTAATGCAGCATGAATGTTAATCGGCCATCTTCAACATATCGTAACTAATTTAATTGACATCACGGTTGGCGCAGTGGTTAAGCGATTGACTGCTGCGCTGCGTGTCGCGGGTTCGATTCCCGCACGGAACAAATATTTGTATGACCTACAAGTAGTTGTTCCGGGTCTGGCTGTTTGTGTATGTGAGTTTATATGTTTGTAAACGCACCCACAATACAGGAGAAATTCCTAGTGTGGGGCAACGTTTTATAAAAAATAAAAATAAATTATAATCACAATTATTTGCGTAACTGATACAGACTTCACATAGTATTACAATTTATTGCTAACGTTAAAACTAAAAATTGAAAAGGGTATGTTTAGATATAATTTTATCAATAACTGCATTCGATTCGTTTTCAATCTTCGTAAGTGTGACTATGTATCCGAGCATCGGCTGCTTTTAAAATGGTTCCCCATTCGCCAGCGCAGAGAGTAGAGGGCTCTGTCTACGTTGTTCTCTATTCTCGACAAAACCACTGCTCCTTCTTACATGATTTCCAAAATTATGCTCTGCCCATGGTGAAAATCTTCATTCCACCAACAATCGTCTTCTACGATGTCCTTCTCACCGTTCTGGCTTCATTCATTTTTCTTTCTTTGTCCAGGCAGTCTTTCTTTGGAATGCGCTCCTTCTAAACATCAGGACGGCAAACAGTCGGTTAACTTCTAAAGTGAAGGCACGTGAACTTATCCGTCAGAAGTTGGCCGTAACATCCTAGCGCTGATTTGCTGGATTCGTTTTCTCTTTTACCGATCATTTTTTTCTCCTGTCAGTTAATTTTGTTTATATCTTTCTATGTATTAGTATTTATTCTTGTATTTTATAGTCATTTCCTAGCTATTTATCCCAAACGTTGCACCTGCCATGTTTTGTCTCTGCATCACCCTAACGTTGACTGGTAGAAAATGCCTCAGGCATTAAGTCCGCCTTTGTACAGTATTTTTTTTAATTTGTGCTTAAAGTTTGAATAAATAAATAAAAAATAATAATATATATTTATTTGCATAAAAATACGGTATAAAAAGATGGTAAACGTACAATTTAGAGCAAAACATGTTTTGCCAATACAATAAGCATGCAAATTTTTCAGTATGTAACTGACATTAACATCTTTTGTCAATGAAATCCTTAACACTATAAAAAATTATTAACAGATTATAACCATTCCTACATTTTGTTTTTAAATAACTCAGTATTTAAATTTTTGAGATCATTTGCTAACTTATTATATAAGCGTACACACGTTGCAAGGCAGCATTTATTATATTTAGTTAGCCTTGGAATCGCACTTAGTACGAGTACGAGCCTGTTGGGGTCTCGTCGGTGTCGGACATTAATATCATCTGCTTTGATATATAAATTCTGATGATTCCTGATAAACATATACAACGTGTAACGTTAAATGCGCAAAACCTCTTAAGGGGTCATTGTACTCATCATTATGAACAACTTTTACTATGGGACCAAACCTGAAATCGCGAAAAAAAAATCAGCTGTTCCCTACATTTATGTTCGCATAACTCGTCAAAATGTAGGGAACAGCTGATTTTTTTTCGCGATTTCCTTTTTGGTCCCATAGTAAAAGTTGTTCATAATGATGAGTACAATGACCCCTTAAGAGGTTTTGCGCATTTAACGTTACACGTTGTATATCTCATAGATATGAATACAGGCTTACATGATTCGTGTGGTTGGAGCCTGTAAATTGCTCTAATTCATTTTTTCTGAGCAAAGAATGATCGGTGCTTTTACCCCACTTTGTTAACCCAAATCGCAACAATGACTCAACATTATCGCCGTTTTAATGTTAGTTATGCTTCTAAACTTTGAGTGCATATTTAAACTTTCTACTCTTTTAGTGACATCAAACTGTGTTTTCCAGTTGACATCCTGGTCTATAGATACTCCTAGAAATTAGGTTTGTGTTACTTCTTTAATTCTAGGTATATTTAGATTTATATTGTATTTAGGATTATTTGATTTATTAAACCGTATCTAAGGATTTATTTAGGTTTATTGAGTTTTGTTCATGTTCAGAGGATGACGACTAACAAAAGGTATAAACAAGTCATCATCTGCCTAGCCTTTTCCCAACTACGTTGGAGTCGGCTTCCAGTCTAACCGGATGCAGCTAAATACCAGTATTTTACATGGAATGACTGCCTATCTGACCTCCACAACACAGTTACTGGGTGATACGATACCCCTTGGTAAGACTGGTTGTCAGACTTTCGGTTTTCTGACTACCCGTAACGACTGTCAAAGATCCACGAATGACAGCCGGGACGTTGGTCCCGGGCGTTGGTTCCGTGCCTCGGTATGGAAAAATGGTCACCCATCCACAGACCAACCGCGGCAAGCGTAACTTAACCTGATCGATCGACCTGTGCGGCTGTTATTATTTAGTCACGAGCCCCTTGAAAGGTATTAACAAGTGATACAAATAAATTACTTTAATTTATTGTACCCATTATGTGGAGATTTTTGGCCAGCACTCATCGTGCATACGGGTGATGTGACCCGCCCAATCCCATTTGAACGTGATGATTGACGGACGTTGCCGCCAAAGCCGGCCCAGAAAAAGATGGTGAGATGAGCTGGACGCGTACCGCGATGGCTGGTTCGAGGTGGCGCGGGAAAAGAGTTCCTGGAAGGATTTGGGGGAAGCCTTTGCCCAAAAAAAAATACTGTATGTATCTATATAGATAACTAACTATTTACACTATATACTAAACTAGCGACCCGCCCCGGCTTCGCACGGGTGCAATGCTGATCACTATCACTACACAGTATAAAACAAAGTCGCTTCCCGCTGTCTGTCTGTCTCTATGTATGCTTAGAACTTTAAAAATAAGCAACGGATTTTGATGCGTTTTTTTTAATAGATAGAGTGATTCAAGAGGAAGGTTTATATGCATATAATACATGCATAATATAGTAGAGAAACACTGATAATTTTAGAGCCATTATTTCTCTTAAAAAGTATAGGATAAAAAATGGTTATTGTGGGTTATCCCTAAGAGATAGACATATGCCATCGCAGACTTTTTTGTAGACCTTTTTAAGGTGTACAATACTGTAGTACATTATTTTGATCTATCTCGTAGGGTTAAGCCAGCGTATGCAATGTAAGCGCAAAAAGATGTGTTTATTTACGACATCACATTAGAAACCCCTAAAATGATCAGTGTTTCTCTACTATATTATGCATGTATTATACATATAAACCTTCCTCTTGAATTACTCTATCTATTAAAAAAAACCGCATCAAAATCCGTTGCGAAGTTTTAAAGATTTAAGCATACATAGGGACAGACAACGGGAAGCAACTTTGTTTTATACTATGTAGTGATAGTGATTAACCAGTTGGGTGTGATTGGAAACGCCGTGAGAATATATCTATACATATATGCTAGAACCAAATAAGTCATTATTATCATAATTAGAGCGGAGCTTCAAGACAAAATTGGCCATATTATTCTAGAGCTAAGGTAAGTTTTTGTCTGTAATCTTAGTCTTCACAAAAAATATTTGCAAGGCTTATTACTCATTCTAAAATAGTAAACATAACGAGTTCAAGAAATATCTTGAGCATTAAAAGGTTTCCTTAAGTCTGTTACTAGTCAGCGATACTTTCTTTATAACAACTTCAAACTTTCTTTAGTTCAAAGTAAAGTTTAAGCTTCACGGTTTAAGCGCGTATTTTACCTAGAAACAACTTCGATGATGGATCAGCTGTTCTGCTAAGTATGTCTGTTGCTATGTAGGTAATAGTATTCCATTTTGCATTTAAATAAAGTAAGTTACTTGCACTAAAAAAAAAAACTTTATTGGTGTCTTTGTTTTTGTATTTTCGTTTTTTGCCACCGTCTTCCGAAATGAAAGTTGTTTTTCAAGTTAAGTTTAGTTTTTTTAATTTGTTTTTTCTTGGAAGTCAGTTGGTTCATTTGTCGGTTGTTTTTATTATTCACTTTTTTGCTGTGGTACCTACAACAAAAAATTCGTATACGTTCACTTGCTAAGTAAATAACAGTGACAGGAAGTTTTTTTAACATCATCAACATAGACTAAGTAGAAAAAATACTCATTATTGAAGCTAATTCTAAACCAACTTATCAAAACTAGATCAGACTTATAATGGAACCAACCTGTAACCCTATCAAACATATTTTTTTTTTTCAAATTGTATTATGTATGAATAAAAGAGTTCTTAGGTTATTTGGTAGCATTTAAAAAAATGCAACCGTATTGAGAACTCCCTCTTTTTTAAGTTGGTTAAAAATGGGTGCACGCCAGTGTGTTAGGCACGGTCGTCAGTATTGTATGAATCGCTAGGGAAGCATATTGAGGAATACGTTCTTACTATGGCGCGGTTTATACCCGTGCCGTACAGAAACAGTGTCGCGTAAAAAAGGCCACCAAAGATACAAAACACAATAAATAAATAAAGCACAATTTATAATTAGAAAAAAAAGTCGCAATTAGCAATAGCGAGCGAGTTGATTATCAGTAACGGACGCATATCAAGACGCCAGAAAGACAAGAGAATAATCGTATAGTATGTAAAAAACAAGGAAATATAGGATAGAAAATTGGTAACTATAGTCTGTTCAAAATTATTTGATTAAATTGTAAACAAATTCAAATTCTTGCCAAATCATGCACTACATGGAATTAATGACATATTCATCTGTATTTAGAAGGTTTCAACTTTATATCTCACAAATTTTTCCTACATCATCAACAAAAATTGAGGTTCAACAATTATTTTCGATTGTCAAATGAAAAATATCCTAAATAATCAAATCAAATGATAATTGAGTGCAATCTGATAGTGGCACTACACATTGGCAACCACAGGTACCTAGGTTTTCTGTTTCATTTGTTTAAATTTTCTTCATCTGATACTTTTGGAGCAGACCATAGTTTTAAGACTTCCTCTATCTAACAATCGTAACTTAGTATTACCCTTCTTATAAGCACTGCCGCAATCTAAACTCTGGCAACACCAGGACATCACGATTCATCACGATTACCACGCTACCGGAGATATGTAAAATTAGGAATCAATATTCTATTTACTAGATTAGACTTACGTATTGTGGTAATTAAGAAGGCATTTAATCTGAGTCGGCAAAAACAATATTATTCGGGGTAGCGGAATTATTTGATTATAAGCGTTATATTTTTATTTTCAAAACCACAGAGATACGGTTTTGCAAGACACGCAGAATATCTAAAAATCTACATAACAGGATTTTTTTCCAGCACGAAATTCTGCACAGGCTTCCTTATACATATATTAGAGGTAAGCAATGATGAAGGACTTTGGAAAATTCATCCTCCGAATGGGTTAAATATGGGATGAAAGTGTCTATGAAAGTTCGTCATTATTGACGATGGAAAATGGCGAAAGAAGCATGGCTTGTAGTAAATAAATATCGAATATCGACATAATTAGAACCAACAGGAAAGTTAAAAATCTCAGCTATTTCCATTATGTGGAGAATGTATCAGGAGTCTTAGTTGAGTGAAGGTTCGACAGCCGAGTAAAATGAATTCGTGAAGGACATTTTATCGAGAGGAGCCACAAAGAAACCCCGTGGCAAGGGAATGCTGAATTTTAAATTCTCCTTTATTTATTGAGGACAGATCTGTTAAGCGTCCCTCGGAGCAACGGCACTTATGGCACGGCTCCACGGAAAATTATTTATTGTAATAAATTTTGTGATTTTTGTGCTTCTGTCCAGTCTATAGATGTTGTTTTAATCGCAGAATTGGGACTTTACGTTATTCCAGTCTTTAAGAACATTTGAGAAAGAAGTACTTATTTAGGTAAGGTTTGATAGTAGTGTAGTCAATAACATACTGGGGATGAATACAGCCCCCTACTTTAGTAGCACTCTCTTAATCACAATCCGAAAGATTTTGAAGGATATTGCTAATACATTGCTTCATATGTTCGAAAAATTGGTCTGCTCAAAAACTTAAATTTCTATTCAGTTAATCTTCAATTCTAAACATATTAATTCTCTAAAAATCTTCAATTCTAACCATACTAATTATACAAAAATCTCCAATTCTCCCCATGCCTGAAACTCCACATAATATTCTAATATTATGCATCCCAAGATTTTCCCTGCGGCAGGAAACCAAGCCCGCTTTTGTCTAATGCACACTTAGCGGTTGCGATACCACTTAATTGAGCCTGCAGTGACTGCGTAATGAATTTACAACGCTAATAATGTTTTAAAAGATCCTCAGGTTCCGTTGAGATTACAAAATTGAAAATGGAGACTTTATTTTTTTAAGTTTGTGTGGGATTTGGCAGGCCTGTTGGTCTAGTGGTTAGTGGCCCTGACTACTATAGGCAAGGTCGTGGGTTCGATTCCCACCCAGGCCAAATGTTTGTGTGATGAGCACGATCATTTGTTCTTTGTCCGGGTGTAATTTATCTACAATATGTATGCATTTAGAAATATATATGTATGTTTATCAGTTGTCTAGGACTCATAGCACAAGCTCTGCTTAGTTTGGGACTAGATGGCGTTGTGTGAAAGTTGTGGAATATTATTATTATTATTTTCTTAGCTACTTTACCGATTCAGGAAGAATTTCACCAATGAAACTGAACGCGATGGGATGGGAACAGCGGGGTGGTAACGAAACACACTAACAGTAGCAATGGGTTTCATTTTGAAAGTTCAACAACATTATTTATAATATGTATGTATTTACAAAAAAAAAAATTGTATATAAGTAGTTTATCAGCCATCTTGTTACCATAACACAAGCATTAGGTTGCTTAGCTTGGGACAAATGGTGCTGTGTGAAATGTCCAGGGATTTATTATTATATTATTATTATTATTATTATTATTTGTGTTATTGACGTTGTTGATAGGACAAATTTTTCGAACATTTATGAAACAATGGATTAGAAATATCCTTCAAAATGATATAGATTGTCAAAGTTGTCTTTAAAAGATCGCTCTTAGCGATAAGACCGCCCATTGTGTCACTCTTTGTAAAATTTCTATATTTATGTCTGTAATTTATATGGTGTACATAATAAAGAGTATTCTATTCTATTCTTCTATTCTAGATTGTGATTGAAAGTTTGTTACGCAATTAGTTATGTTGTTGTGGAATATTGACACTGACAGTGCTTGAACTAGTTTAAATTTGCTGATTTTATTGGTAAATTCGACCTTAGAAGGAAGATAGAAATTATTTCTTATTTTTTTTCAAATGCTGGTCCAGACTTAGAAATTACTGTTCATGTGGGTATTTTACCAATGACGTGAGTTGTTAAATAGTTACAGCAATAGGTTCATAAAACATTTAGATTTAGGCAACACTATTACTTTACACTATTTTTTTTGTATTTCAGTTGTCTAGCAATCAATCGTTAATTTAAAATACAACGGAATGAATTTTTAGTAAAATTCATTCTGCCTCTTCCTCAATGAAAACAATACACATAGTACCTACCTAAACCATTTTGAAATCTAGTAAAATTCAGTTTTCTATAAAGTAAACAATAGAACCAATTTTCAGGAAAGTGGAAGCCAAACGATTTGTCTTAGTCCGTGGTGCTTGCAATATAAATAAAGGGGGACTGGACTGATTGTACATTTTATTGTATTTCGTAGCTCGATTCAGTTTGCTGACAGTGAGACGGTTCAGGAATGCAATTTCAATTGTTAAATATCTTTGCTTATCCATTTAGTCGGTTTCTTAATTGAAAACTAAGAAAAAAAAAGAAAGACAAAGGAGTTTGACGTCACGAATTTGTTAAACTCTTTTTTAGCATTACTTGTGGCGACTCTTTCAATCTTGCCCGCGAAATAATAATTAAATTAATAATTTTCTACGTTTTTCTAAACGAAATTTAGCATTCTGCGAATCCGGCTGTTAGTTATGGAGATGTGAAATGTGATCAGTGTCTGAATAGATTCTAATTTATGAAAGTCGTTCCAATGTAATCAGCGGGTACTTGCGTAACACACTAACAGTAGCAATGGAATTCATTTTGACAGTTCAATAACATTCATTTCGTTATTTACGTTGTTTAGGCAAATCATAAGCTGGATTTATTTATTATTATTTACATCGTTTTTTAGAAATTATAAATACAATCTAGCAATAATTTTAGTACCTATAATTTTAGTGATTGGTCTTTGTTATCTTCTTTAATCACATCTACTAACAAGAGATCCGACCGCAGATAAGATGATCAGTAACGTCAATCTAATTAATTAAACTAGCTTTCGGGAACCGGGAATTTTTCCAATGATCTGGTTTTACTTACTGCAGTTTCTTAGGACGTCAGGTACATACGTATTACATTTGTGGTTTTTAGAGTTTCGTTCCCAAAGGAGACCAATGGAACCCTCACTTACTACCCTTTACTAAGCTGCCTTCGCTGTTCGTCCTTCCGTCCGACTGTCTGTCAACGATCCGTATCTCATGAACCTTAATGGGTAGACAATTTAAATTTTTACAGATTGTGTATTACAACACAAAAACATGCTTAAAAAAACGTAGTGTCAAATATTGTATGGAACCCTTCGAAGGTATTATATTGGTCGCTTTTACCGTCATTATCTAAGGATTTTTAGAACGTAGCACACTGATTAAAACTAAATATTCTAACTTTCGTAATCTATTACGATGTTTAAAAATAAACTGAAGCTAGAAAGTTTAAAACGGAGCGTTGTCAGCGCTAATGCAAGTCTACGCTAATACATCAAGCCTGGCAAGTAACTAGAAGGTAAGCAGCTTGAATATAAACATCACAGGTTACATTTTCTTGAAAAATAATTAGAATTTTTTAGTAGGATGATAAAAATTATTCGAGAGAAAAATTTTAGAGGAAAAGATCATTTTATGTCACATCATTTTATGTCAGGCGCTGATTAATTTGACAGGACTAAACAAATATTTTTCTTCTGTCCTTTTCTTAATGAAATAGAAAGAAAAAGATGCACTGAACTTATATTTAGTTTAGTTTATGAACAAGACATTTAGCGCCAATGTTGTGGTTGTGAATTCTCGATGATTTTTTTTTAAAACAAATGTGTTCGTTTTCGAACTGTGTGCTGAAATGTCGTGAAAATTGCGTTGAAAGAATGTAAGAAAAAAAATCCATTTATTTAGTACAGACTTAATAGAAACAATGATATTAGGTACTTTCATAACAATGTTTCCACATATTTGTGAACCAGCTTTGCAGCTCAACAAATAAATCAAAAATCTAATAAAGAGTGAAAAGTCACGTGTAAGAATAAATTAATAGGAAAGTGTGCCTCAAGGCTGCGCCAAAACTGTTTAGAATAGTATACTATACATTGTGTTTCTGAAATGTATGGTCATAATTATTACAGGGTGTGGTACAGACCATCAAATTTAACAACTTTCTCCATTGGACAAACATCAAACATCGTTATCGTGAAAAATAATCAACTGTTTCATTCAAAACTTCAATACCTACTCGACCCAAATCTATACATATACATTTCCTCCTCTCTGTGAGAGGGAGTGGGCCATACCCCATCACGAAGGCACAGTGTGGGTTGGCGGATGTCACATGTCTTCGGTTTTTTGTTCTAGAACATCTCGGTCTCTTCACGATGTTTCCTTCACCGTTATGAGAGCAGTGGTGATAAAATAATTAACACAAAGAGCCTGCTTGGGTTCAAACCCACCACCTCGACTTAACTCATAAGTCGCGGCTGCTACCACTGGGCCACCACCTGCTCATAATTTTGGTCCCTTATAGAAAGTTGTTCAGTTGAGATTTGATATTTGAAAAACGATTTGAGATTTGACCACACTCTTTAACATGACCACACGTTTCTCATACACGCTGTAGAACAGCGTAACTAACCCAGTGTTTAAAAGATTAACCAGTCAGCAGTTATGACTGGGCAACTTCACCTAATGCAAGAGATAAGTGTTAACTTGCTGAAGCTTTATTGCAAATACGAATACATTACAAACCACACACTCGACACTACTATAAATTCCGTGTAATATATAACGCGTTACCACACATTACTCACACATTATGACACTCCAGTACATGTTCATGCTCCGCTGTATATTGTGTGTGAGTTGTGTGTGCGGGTTTCTGTGTGTGTGTGTATGTTTGTATGTGTGTTTGTGTGTGTGTAACCGCCGTCAACAGCTGGGTGGAGGCGCCAAGCGGTACAGTACCTACCCATCTTGCACTATATTAATATGACATTGCGTTTGAGCTGCAAAGCTAGTTCACAACGATGTGGAAACATTCTTATGAAAGTTGGTATTAACGGTTATACTCGCGTGAGTTTTATTGGGATTGTCCGACTTGTTGAGAAGAGTTAGGAGAGCCCGAAATATTAAAATTTTTTGGTGTCAGGTTGTATGTATAATATTTACAGAATTATAGTTATCAAAATCATCAATACAACCCTCTAAAAATCAATGAAATATCAATCAATATTATCAATAGGGTTATATTAACTCTAAGTGCCTTACGTCTTAATAATAATAATTTTAATTAATTGATGTAATTGCAAGTCCATGCTTATAATGCCAGCCTATTAGTGTCGCACTACAGGACCAAGGCATCTTCTGCAGGAGAAGGCACGAACATATTATCACCACGCTTGCTGAAGACGGGTTGGCGATTACAGACTTATATCTACACCCCACGCTGTCTACATCTCTCTATCTATTGTCCTATCGCATATAGGTATGCTGGAAGAGATTCCTTATGAAATAAGAATCGCCTTTGTACCTATTTTTCTGTTCTGTTTTTTTTCTTGTCTGTTTCTATATGTGTGTACATAAATGGTAAATAAATAAGTCCAGGCTGGGAAAAGGCCTCTTTTCATACAGAGAAGGCACGCTACGCTTACTAAAGACGGGTTGGCAATTTCAGACTTGTATATCAACTACAAATCCAGGTTTCCTCAATTTTTTTTTCTTCACCGATGTCAGTAATGTCCAAGAAAAGCTGAGAAAGGAATCCATGTTTATCCGTAGTCATTTATAATAATGCTGTCCTGGTTGCGGTCCCATAAGTTTTATAGACAACTAACTTTTTATAGGTATTTAGTGAATGACCTAGTTGTATCAAGTCCCCTTCCAAATGTTCCATTTGACATTTCCTGGCTCGACTGGAACCAACAATCGGTCAGTAGGCGGAATGTCTAGCTTTTTGTGCCTATACCTACTTTTGATCGTTGATGAGACATAATAATTTATAGGAACAGTTAAAGGTTTGTGGCTAAGTAATGACAGCCGCACGGGTCGATCGATCAGGTTAAGCTACGCTTGGCGCAGTTGGTCCGTGGATGGGTGACCGTCTTTACATATCAAGACCCCTCCGTGCTTCATAAAGCATGCGAAGCCGTAGTTCCCGGTTGTCATACCTAAATCTTTGCTGTTATAGGACGGGACGTCTTACCAAGGGGTATTCGGATTATTTCGGATAGTCTAGAAGCCAACCCCAACATATTTGGGAAAAGGTTAGGCAGATTGATTAATTGATGAATATCTAAAAATTATTTTGAAACTGTTTTCCTATAACTTCGCAGTGTTTATTAGTTTCATTAGAGAGTATTTCGTGTGAAGTCGTTGGCACATTATAATCATTATTATTTTGCATTTAATGATAATACCCACTTATTTACGGCGGAAGGCTATTTATTTTCTGGATGATTGGTGTGGGTTGGAAAATTGCCTTGTGCCCCGGACTAAACCTCTGATCTTTAACATCTGAACCACCATGACTTACAATAAAGTTTTTTGCGAAGTAAACATTAAGATTTCCCTCTCAAAACTGAAACTAGGTACTCAAAAATTGTTTTTTCGGAAATTAATGGCAAAAGTCTTAAAAATAAAGACACCGACTTTCAGCCGCTAGTTTCAGTTAAAAAAGTTTTAATTTTTAGCTTTTTACCTTCCCCACAAAAATTCGTGTTTCATACTCGCTATATAAATAATACTTAAATGGAAAAATTACGTATTATTAACGCTAACTCAAAAACTACCCAAGCAAAAATATATCAGTCGAACTAAGAACCTCCTCCTTTTTTAAGAAATCGGTTAAAAATACACATATGAACGATACAAGTTTCTTGTCTGAGGTATACAATAACATTGAACCAACAAATGACTTGTATTGTCTAAACAGTTTTTAGACGATGAAACTTTTATCATTTCATCAACGTAAGTTATGCTGTCGCTCCGTGTTCATCAGGCTTTACGCACAAAAGTTGATAAGTTCAATATTTTCATTTAGGTGTGAACTTGAGACCGCGTGTAGTTATACTTGGTAACTTGGCCAAGTCACAGACCTCTCGGCGTCATCTCTCAGTAGGACGGCGCCGGCGGTCGACGCACGCAGATAATGTTCTAATAGGCGACGAACAGAAAAATATACGACGTTTTGAGGTTAACATTTGATTTTTATTCTTATTGTTTTACACATTGACTCACTATTTCTTTTACTACTGAAGTTAGTCAACTTTTCCCAATTTGTTCCCAATTTCCTATGTTGGTCAGTCTTCAGTATGTTCTCGGATTTGTAACTTCATGGTAACTGATTTGTCGTTCGATACGTTTAGGCTTCAGACTGGTTTGGGGGCAGGTCTTTCCTGACATGAATTTTAAGTCTCCTGCTTTAACAGAAACCAGTACCTAGACTCTAGTCTGGTCTCTAGTCTGGTCAGCCTATTCTAATAGGCTGACCTAATATTTATTAGAATACGTAACAGGCTACCCTTAAGTAATCAAGTAACTTCTACGTGAAGTTTCTTGTTTAGACATAAAAAATATCATATGACAATCGTCACAGGTAGTCAGAAGCCCGAAAGTCTGACAACCAGTCTTAACAAGTGGTAACGTATACGCGGTATCGTATTATCCAGTAACTGAATTGTGGAGGTCAGATATATGCAGTCGCTACATGTAAAATACTGGTAACCAGAAAAATCCGGTTTGACTGGAAGCCGACCCCAACATAGTTGGAAAAGGCTCGGCAGATGATGATGATGACACTCGGCCATACAGTAGCTTCTCATTAGTGAAAGAATTTTCGGAATCGGATCAGTAGTTCTGAAGATTACCCCCAACAAAAATGATGCCTGTTTATAATATAAGTATACATAACAATACAGGTTATATAGGAAGCCCTGCTACAATCGCCTGAAACAATAATATAATATGATACTATTAATAAATAATGCCCACATACAATAGGCTCAGATTAATAATTTAAAAGCTCATCAAACCTACTTTAGTACGAAATGTGAAGACAGAGTTGTTTCTGAATAATGAATGTGACTCCCAATCATTTTAATTCCATAGTTGAAGTAGTGGGGTTAACAATACGTTCGAAAAACCATCGCCAAATCAATTTGTAGTTAGAATCTATCTTAACAACTATTAATTTAAATTAATTGAATTTTAATACATTGGTAAGGTGGTTTTTGTGTATGAATAGATCATAGATCAATTTTGAAAGACTAAAAGGCTTGGTGTAAATTATAATACCTATTGAGCTGTTGTTAAAAGTTTTGGTTTTTATTTATTTAGTCATCTTTAATTCTGGCTCATCATTACCCATATTTTTTTTAGCATAATTAATGTTAGTATACACATGTACTAAAATCTAAAAGCCTTTAGATTTTAGCACATGTATGAATGTTAGTAAAAAATTGGTTTTCGTAGTTTAGTCATTCTTGCAAAACTTGCAATCTCTGTTCTTACAAACTGCTTGTGGTGACAGGTCGTCTTGCTGACCAAGGTTTTGTTATTGTCATTAGTAACTGTTTATTTATTTATTTTACTTCGTAGGTCCTATTTTATCATTTGTGACTTCAAGTTACAGCTATATGAATATAACGCAGCATTTCATATGTAAGTGGGCACGCCCTTTATGCCTGAAGGCTTTTATTTATGTATTAAGCTCACGTTTTTACTATTTATTTCTGCTTGAGATAGTTTTCAATGTTTTTGGAGGTATATTGGCCTTTGTAGCTGACATCTATGTATGGCAAATAATTAAATTTAATATTTGTGCTACTTCTTCCCGAAATAAAAACAAATATATTTGTGCTTTCATAACTACAAAAGACCTTCCACACTTTCCTTTCAGACTACATACATACAGCATTTGTTCAATAGAACAACAACAACAGAAGTTGAGTCGTTAATCTGCCTGGCTCTTAGTTTCCGTTAATTAGGTACCTACAGTTCATCGAACGTGACACTGTTTGTAGTGCAGTCAGGCCTTCGATACACTTTTTTTTTTTTTACAAAACGTTGCCCTACACTAGGAATTTCTCCTGTATTGTGGGTGATTTTACAAACATTTAAACTCACACACACAAACAGCCAGACCCGGAACAACTACTTGTAGGTCATAAAAATATTTGTTCTGTGCGGGAATCAAACCCGCGACACACAGCGCAGCAGTCAATAGCTTGACCACTGCGCCAACCGTGCCGTCACACTGCCACTGTACCACGTTTTGTTTACTTTTTGTTGTCTTGGAAAATATAACTTTATTGAATTTAATTTTCTACAATACTTCAGGCTTCGACTTCTGAATACGTAATTATTAATGTTGGTTTCACGAAGTTCAAAATTTTGGCAGCAAAATTGCAGCGCAGTGTCAGATTGTGTGTTGATTAAAATATGATTCGCGACCATAACAAGAATGACTTTACAGAATTATAATTATTAGAATCAGGTATGTGTTAGAATTAAGTTAAAATTGTCCTCAATTGTGGGAGAAGGTCTGTCCCAGCAGTGGGAACGTTACAGACTGATTATGCTAAAGGTCTGTCCCAGCAGTGGGAACGTTACAGACTGATTATGCTAAAGGTCTGTCCCAGCAGTGGGAACGTTGCAGACTGATTATGCTAAAGGTCTGTCCCAGCAGTGGGAACGTTACAGACTGATTATGCTAAAGGTCTGTCACAGCAGTGGGAACATTGCAGACTGATTATGCTAAAGGTCTGTCCCAGCAGTGGGAACGTTACAGACTGATTATGCTAAAGGTCTGTCCCAGCAGTGGGAACGTTACAGACTGATTATGCTAAAGGTCTGTCCCAGCAGTGGGAACGTTGCAGACTGATTATGCTAAAGGTCTGTCCCAGCAGTGGGAACGTTACAGACTGATTATGCTAAAGGTCTGTCCCAGCAGTGGGAACGTTACAGACTGATTATGCTAAAGGTCTGTCCCAGCAGTGGGAACGTTACAGACTGATTATGCTAAAGGTCTTTCCCAGCAGTGGGAACGTTGCAGACTGATTATGCTAAAGGTCTGTCCCAGCAGTGGGAACGTTACAGACTGATTATGCTAAAGGTCTGTCCCAGCAGTGGGAACGTTGCAGACTGATTATGCTAAAGGTCTGTCCCAGCAGTGGGAACGTTACAGACTGATTATGCTAAAGGTCTGTCCCAGCAGTGGAAACGTTGCAGACTGATTATGCTAAAGGTCTGTCCCAGCAGCGGGAACGTTACAGACTGATTATGCTAAAGGTCTGTCCCAGCAGTGGGAACGTTACAGACTGATTATGCTAAAGGTCTGTCCCAGCAGTGGGAACGTTACAGACTGATTATGCTAAAGGTCACGCTATCATCCACTCCCTTTTCTTGCAAGGGTATCGAGTAACTGTTATTAAAACAATAGAATTTTTAGTGCTGCTCAAATTAAGCCATTACCAGAGTGGCCATTCTCGCAATTTCAAGAACGTTCACAATCTGATCTCAGCCTCAATCTGTCAAAACATCTAATCCCTTTCATTTTTGACATTAATTCTCGTTGAGGGTTTTTAAGTACGGGAATTGACCTTCTGGTTGCTTAGACGACACAGACACCGGCCGCACACACGGCGCTGTCCTGTCCGATATCTTACGGCAAAAAGTTGGGATCACACGTCCACATCCCACTGTTCAAACGGTTAAAACCAAATGCAGTATGAAACTGCTATATAATCCCAAAATTATACAATAAAAAATATCGTACTGATCTTCGTCGTGTGAATGGGGCCATAATATCTACCAAGATGGTTCGTTATTTAAATAGGCCACGCTTTCGTACTATCAAAAGACCTATTGAACCAAGCCACGAGAAAAAAAAATATGTACAGACGCCAGCACACCAAGCTACCCGAAACTGTCAAATTTTCCCAATCCACTTTGAACCTTATGCTTTAGCGATAAAGTTGAAAATCTATTAAAGAAATTTGACAGATTATAGTAGCTTGATGTGCTGGCGTCTGTACAACTGCACAACTACATATAAAAGTAGGGGATATAATCAAAGAGCATCAAAAAATTAGCCCGCATCGCTGTCAACAGGAAAAGTGCTTAAAAGGCTGGCAGTATTGCCACGTTGTATGCCAAAAAAACCAACCAACCGCTTGGCGATGCCTCAAAAAATTACGTAGGCACTCGGACACCGCGGCCTTAGTGTTTCAACCCTAAACGGCTCAAACATATTAGTCGTTATGTATATTTGAATAATAAAAACCGGCCATGTGCGTGACCGACCACGCACAATGAAGGGTTCCGTAGCTGGAATGAATTTATCCCAAGAAGAAACTTAACATTGTAGTTGAAAATCATGTTCTCCGATACATTCCAACTGCAAAAGTAAGTTGGTACGCAAAATATTGAGTGATTGACCATGTTATTTTAATATCATGGACTTCTTATACATTTTCCCATAATCTATAAATAGAAAACTAATTTCTGTACTTTTTCAAAATTTTAGGTTCAGTAGTTTAGGAGATAAAGGGGGGGAATGGTCAATTTTCGTCTATCTTCTCGAATAACTTGGAAAGTTTTTATTTTAAAATTACAAAAAAAATATATTTGAGATTCTCACAAGCCCTTTCATTTGATATGGCACACGATGTAGTTTGCAATTTTTTTTTTTTAAATTTTCCATCTTGCCCCCAAAAGTGACCCCCATATACAGATTTCGTCTACTCGCGTCGCACCTCTGCGTTTGGGTCACAGAAATCGATATGTGTACCAAATTTCAACTTAATCGGTCCAGTAGATTCGGAGATAATTGACTGTGACGGACGGACATACGGACGCACGAGTGATCCTATAAGGGTTCCGTTTTTTTATTCGGACGTACGGAACCCTAAAAACTAATCAAAACTATCCGATACAAAATTTCAAATGACTTAATCACAGAAGAGACATACTGACAGCTTAAATATCCGATTAAAGTTAATATTATTTCAAGACCACAGCAGCGTTGAATCGGAATGCATTTCCTAAATTACTTCGCAGAGTTTGTGAATCTCAAATACTAGTAACTACTAAATTCGATTATGCTCGGACTTGAACTCGACCTCTTTGCGGTAAACAACTGACTTCTGTTCAATATTCCCGACATTTTAGTCTTCAAAATCCTTTGGCTATCCCAAGATATTCTCCTTTGCTGGAACAATCTAGAATCTACGTTGAGAAATAATAATTGAGCTATAATTCCTCCTTGATATTGACATTTGAGCAGTGCTGGCCCAGTGCTGGCCCAGTGCTGGCCTAGTGCTGGCCCAGTGGTAACGGCCGCGGCTTAGGTTCGAACCCTGACAGGCTTTGCTTTGTGTAAATTATTTCATCACCACTGCTGTCAAAACGGCGAAGGAAAACATCGTGAGGAAAACGGCATATTCTAGAACAAAAAATTCAAATACATGACGTGACATCTACCAGTCCACACTGGGCCCGCGTGGTGGTTTACAGCCCACTCCCACTCACAGACAGGAGGCCTGTGTCCCAGCAGTGGGAACAATATGCTGATTATAATGGTTATGATGATATTGAAACAGGTTGAACATATCAAACTAATTTGGCTGTTGCAAACTTAAGGTTTGCCAACAAGCAACGGAGCGCAGTATCCTAGGCATCTAATTAATAGGCCATATTTTCAACACTGTTGCTCGAAGAGACGTAAGCTCAATGAGCTGTGGGCCAAAATTACCACTATTTCTCCACATTGTTCTCAGGGCTCCCCCTGTTACAGCCAGAAGGTGTCACGGTAATCCTCGTCAAAGATGGCGGGACGAGTTTGACAAGGTCCACATTAGCACTAGATCGCATTAGCCCTTGATCAAAAGAGTTGGAAGTCACTGGGAAAGGCGTTTGCCCAGCAGTGGGATGAAACAGGCTTACGTTAACAGTAACAGTTTGGCTATTTCTGGATTGGTCAAACACGTTATCTTCACCATTCTGGACTGCGATAAGTAAATTCTTATTAAAGATAAATGTTTACTGCCGAACATGGGCCTCTTCCATAAAGCACTGCCAAG
Organism: Eremobia ochroleuca; assembly: GCA_949629135.1. Lineage (NCBI taxonomy): Eukaryota > Metazoa > Arthropoda > Insecta > Lepidoptera > Noctuidae > Eremobia > Eremobia ochroleuca. Next base: position 30,192,500 of record OX451384.1, on the reverse strand, counting down.
CGTGATCATGAAAGAACACTGCTTTGAACGCTGGGCTGACTAACGGTTGGTGCTCGCAGTATGTTATGCCCATTTTCTTGACATTATTACCCGATTCGGTTGAGCACCGACTAAAATTGCTTTTACAAGATGAAGATATTCGATAGTTGAACTGTCATATTAAGCTGAACTTAAGCTTTCGAATATGGAGCTTATAATATGAATATTATCAAAAAAATTGTGGCTGCCTTTCGAAGAAAGGGACCTGTTTAAGTCATTTTTATAGCATCTAAACAAAGGTTAAACTTTATTATACAGAAAAACTTGTAACTTTGTCCTTACTTATAAGATAGCTTAAACGCTTAACAATTGTCCCCTTCATTAAAAACATTGCTTAAAGTTGAGAGTCATTTAAACGTGAAAACTGTATGATTAAACCTCCAAACATTCGCTTATCATTACTTAATTTTCAGCAACGTTTACAAGTGAGGCGTTCTAGAAAATACGTCATACAAAAATACTTATTGAAACAAAACTATATTTTATTTTCTCGGTCATAACGGGCCCGCGCTAAATCAACAGGAACCTACACCGAAACAATATACGATCCTAGGAGATATTGCCATCCACACTCCGCAAACGCCCCCCTGACCGCAGCATGGAGTTAATATACCTTCTGGGCACCGCAAGGAATACCGCTTGTGAACTTTGATCTTGAGACAAATAGAAGGTATTGAAAATGAGAAAATAAAATGAATTACACGATTGGACCTGAATAGTGAATGAGGGTTTTCATAAAAATTTACCTACGTCACCAGTTGGCGCCACTTTGCCAAGAGGTCTTCTATTTCGATAATTAATTTAAAATATATGATGACGTTCATCATTCGTTTCATTCATTCGTTTTTCATTCAGTCATGACTAAAGAAAATATAGGCGCTTTGACATTTTTGAAATGTGCTCGGACCTGACGTCTCAGTGCTGCCACCTAGTGCACGTCATTTCAGAAAACCCTCATTGGTAGAGGGGCCCGTGTCTAAATAATAACAGCCGCACAGGTCGATCGATCGGGCTAAGCTACGCTTGCCGTGTTTGGTCTGTGGATGGGTGACCATCTTTACATACCGAAACCCCTTCCGTGCCTCGGAAAGCACGTTAAGCGGTTGGTCCTGGCTGTTACTCGTGGATCTTTGACAGTTGTTAGGGTAGTCAGAAGCCCGAAAGTCTTACAACCAATGTTACCAAGGGGTATCGTATTACCCAGTAAATGGGTTGTGGAGGTCATATAGGCAGTCGCTCTATGTAAAATTCGAGTATTTAGCTCCATCCGGTTAGACTGGAAGCTGACCCCAAAGTAGTTGGGAAAAGACTAGGCAGACGATGTTGTTGATGCTTTATGTATGTATATTTTATTGTATTGTGTAAATGGTTCACCACAGACTACCTGCAGTATTGTCTCTCCTTCCCATTCTTAATCCATCAAAAGGTTATCTTTAAAAGTTCGCTCTTAGCAATAAGACCGCCTATTGTGACACGTTTTGTAAAAATTCTACATTTATATCTGTAATTTATGGTTTACATAATGAAGAGTATCCTATTCTATTTTACACCCTAGGTTGCAGTAGGATCAGCTATTTAATGCATCGCGCACGTAACCGACACGCGACGCGTCCGATTCAGAAATTCTCACGAATACACCGCGGTGTGAATGAATCGATTCCTATTCCTTAGTTCTGTTAAAGGTGTTATTAAAAGGATTCAATTATTTCAAGCTTGAACAATGTGGTAATGGATTTTAGCTATTCTCAGTTACGTAATATCATAATGTTTGCTTTCTCTGAAGGGTCTGGCAGAGGTATACTTCAGAACCTAGACCTACACATATATTATGCCAGTTATATTCAAGTCCCATGTAATAGGGACGAGCCTATTCCCTTCAACTGGGCACAAATCCAGACTCCGGGTTGCTGCTGAGAAATTCCTGATAGAAAAACCCAATAGCACTTTTTAGTGAAGTAAAGAAAGTAGAAATCAAGATTACATCACAACGATATCATCTTTCGTCAAGATTGACTTTCCAGCGACTAATCATCAGAATGAACTATGTTCATTATTGGGCAAAATATAAAACTGTATTAGCACTTTGCTAACCTTTCACTTGATACGAAGCATCGGTCACTAAAGGAATTAACTGAAATCTATAAAATAAATATCTAAAATCTATACTTTCGTGGAAACATATCAATGGACTCGACCCAGATTTCGGCTACTTGTTTGGCGCCATCACCAGCGTCCATCAGTTCCTGTAACGTGCAGCTGACAGGACACGCAGGACACAATATTAAGTGTCCCATCGTTAGTGAAACAGCACCACATTTACACATGTCACTGACTAGTGAATACATTTGTATGACACAGTTGTAAGTCAATATGCAAAAGAGAACACAAAACAGTTGCACGGTCGGTCATGCAAAGATAAACAGCTTACCATTAGTAAAAGGTCGATCAAACGAAAAGAGAGCTTAGCATTCTTAAATTGCTCAACTGTGTCTGTATCACTTTACATATTACTGACAATATGTACGTCATTCAGATATTACTGGGCATAGTTCAAGATGCCGATCATTCAATTTATCGAGACAGGTTGAAAGAAGTGTATCGTTGATGACTTTTCATTTGTATAGACACCAACGATACACATCTTATTCAGCCTATAATGTTCCCACTGCCGGCACACAGGCCTTCTCTCTATGAGAGGGAAGGGAGAGGACCATAATCCACCACGCGGGACCAGTACAGTTTGGTAGATGATGATTAATTATTGATAAATCACAAAATTGTATGTTCTAGGCTGCTTCCGCATGGAAGTCGGAAATTCAAGGAACGTCGGAAACGTTTCCGTGGCATAATTCTTCCTGTGTCGACTTCATGTGGGAGCAGCCGGTAAAAGCTTGTATGCTATATTTTTTTTTTCAATTTTAAATATTTGCGAAAAAGAACGCATAATAAAATTAACTCAAACAACCGCTCCACCGTGTACAGTCAGCCTCACAACCATATTTATTTAAACCATAATATTGTTTCCTCAACCGCATAATCCATTCTCATATAAACCGTAATAGTAAGTAAGGAGACTGGAAATGTTATTTCAGGTATGCTCCTTAATCCACATTGTACCCTGCAACACTGTTAGTCGGGAGGCGGCGCTTAGTGCACGAAGCACGTATTACGCTACGGAAAGTGGCCCGATTCTGGCGTTCTACAGCATAAAGGCATTCGACCTGTATCGGGTTAGTGGGGAGATCAGGAGGTTACGAATATAAAGCTTTGGCGATTTTAAAGAGCACATTTTGGGATGCAGACGTTTGAGAGGTAAATTCTTTGTATCACATATTATCCTAACTAATATTATACGAGTAAATGCGAAAGTGAGTTTGTTTGTTACCTTTTCACGCCTAAACCACTGAACCAATCATCCTGAATTTTTTTCATATACGTTGTCAGGAGTACAGAAATGGACCTTTCATCCTGAAAAAAGTACTGTTCCCGAGGAAAACCACAATAAGTTTAGTATGATAATAGATGGCGCCACGTGTCTTTCGAATCATGATTGAGTGATATTAGAAACTGTAGTTTTTATTTTTATTTTTTTATTTAAGCCTAATACATTTTGCGAGTCTAGAGTGTCGATAGACCGGACATACAACAACAATGTTGTATGTCCGGTGTATCCTATACACAAGTATAGGAGCGTCCTAGAATAATATTCCGTTCTGAGCCCATGAGTGCAACAGGCAAAAAAAAGCAGAGTACAACCCGAATTGATTATCAAATTCTAAATTAAGGCGAGCGAAGGCGCGAGCAAAAGCTAGTTATTATTATAAAACAAAGTCCCCTGCTGCTTCTGAAGCCGATAAACTCAAATGCTACCTAACGGATTTTCATAAGATTTTCACCAATGGACGAGATAATTCATGAGGAACGTTTAGGTGTTTGTGTAAATTGGCTGAAATAAGGTACTTTTAATCGGTAGAACATTCCCGTGGGAAGCCGCAAAATCTAGTTTTCAATATAAATTATTTGACTCTAAGGTTTGGAAGTGGAAAACTTGAAACTGTTGGAGCTCTTGTATGCGGCTGTAAAGATCCTATTAGCTTGATTGGTTTTTATACGGGATGTCAACATAACTGGCTGCGCGAATTGATGGTACACACACCTCTGCCTAACACACGTGTGAACACAGACGTGATGACTTCTAACCTTGATTTTCTTTATATTTTTGACATCCCTGGGACCTTTCCTTATAAATCGACGTAAAATGTAGAATTACATCGATTTAAGCCTCGTGCAGACAAGCGCGACGCGACAGCGCGACGTGACCCTAGTAGAACAATTTCTATGAAAACTTCGTGGTATTAGTTCTACCAGAATCGTGTCGCACCGTGGCGTCGCGCTTATCTGCGGGAGCCCTTATAAGGAATTTATTGTGACAGGATACATAGGTATCTACATAATTTTTCTTCAAGGATAATAAGATCAGAACAAAGCAAAGGCCTCAAACCCAAATTCTTCCAGACATCCTATACTAGAGCCACCTGGATCCAACCCTTGCGGTACGCGTCCAGGTGTCAGGCACCCACCGCGAGGCTTTTCCTCGGTAGTAGCACAGTTTAGGCTAACTCAAAAGCATCAAGAAGTAATAAATATTTAAATATTGTATCTACGAGTACGCCTACATATTATAATACTCGTACATCCCTTTATAATACGAGTAGGTACTCATTACCATAAAATTCAATAAGCAGGGGTAGCAACTATATTTAGTATGTCTTTAGCTACAACTTTTCTTTTGATGACAATTTGATCTCCTTGTTTTTCAAGAGTTTCAGTTACAAAAATCTATTTTGAATATAAGTACTCGTATCGAAGATAGCAAAAAATTTAACTGGGCACGAATTTTACAAAACTGTAGTTTGTTCGTTTTTCTAAAAGCAATTAGTATAAGCAAAATATTTAAATCATATCTAACCAACACCTAATAAATAAATAAGGGCTTGAGGCAGGTTAAGCTGCTCTTGTCGCGGTTGGTCCGTGGATGGGTGACCATCTTCACATACTAAGACCCCTCCGTGCCTCTGAAAGCTCGTTAAGCCGTTGGTCCCGGCTGTCATTTGTGGATCTTTGACAGTCGTTATGGGTCGTTAGTATCCCAAAAGTCTGACAACCAGTCTTACCAAGGGTTATCGTATCACCCAGTAACTGGGTTGTGAAGGTCAGATAGGCAGTCGCTCCATGTAAAATACTGATATTTAGCTATATCCGATTAGACTGCAAGCCGACCCCAATATAGTTGGTAAAAGGTTAGGCAGATGATGACCTAATAAATAAATAAAATGAAAATAATAAATGCAATATCCAAAACTTAACTAAAAAATATGGTGTCGCTGTCGACTGGTAATGTACCCAAGAGACTGGCGGCATTGCCACGTTGTATAACATGCTTAGCCTCTGACCAAGGTAAAAGCCAGCCCTTGAGTCATAGGAAGTGTCAACCAGCCGTTTGGAGATTTCATTGAACAGAATATCTATAAAATAAGTAATAAATAACTATATCGTGGTAATATTATAATCATAATCTAACGAACAAACACTCAGAATAGATGCACGTTCCTAAAAGGAGCCTACAGAGAAGAGCCAGTATGAAGCTTTATAGATGCTCCTTGGAAGTCCATACTTATGCGGCGACATCTACATCGCCACATGCGAACTACGCATCACACTGACGTCACGTAAAATCCTACATCGCGCAAACAAAATTTATCGCGCACTAGCATCGTCAGCAATCGTCGGGCAGTTGTCCACCAGACAGAACACCCGTCTTGTTGGAGGATTCTCTCTTTTCTATGGAGGGGGAGTTAACTTTACACCCTATACTCATACTTCTATACTAACATTATAAATGCGAAAGTAACTAACTGCCTGCCTGTTACGTTTTCACTCCTAATCCACTATTATGAAATTTACATTAACAGATAGGTTACCTGGAACCTAGAGAATAAATCAGTTTTCATGCTGGATATTTGTATAAACAGTTCAGCGAATTATAATATTTTGTAACGTTGTTAAAACTGTATAATCCGACGTTCAGCACTGGGTCTTCCCAAGCTCATATGGTTTAGGAATAATGGCATAAAACTAGGCCAAACTACAGACGTGTTCTGTTTAAAACTGTCTAATGAGTATATGACTAGTTTTTTAAAGTTTTAACTTGGCAATCGGCCGGAATAAGTTTGTATGGACAAAATAATGTTAAGCACGATACTCACTTACCTACCTACTAGTAATTTGGCGCAGCGGCTGAGACAGAATGGATGCGGAAAGCGGAGAACAGGGCGCAACTTGGGAGAAACCTATGTCCAGCATTGCACTGCGATAGGCTCATTTGAGTGAGATTGAGAGTCGTGATCTTTTGTTTTTCAATGATGATTTGGAACAGTGACGAATCGGCCATGATCTGTTGTAGGTATGCGATGAGCCCTTTGTATAGTCCTTTCACAGTAATTTTACGTCTGATTTTGCGTATTTTGACAAAAATGAAGATCACTGTGATTTTGACAGTGATCTTTAATGTCGTTATAATAAGGTTGCTGTTAGGTTGCTTCGGTCAGAGGTAAAATAACAGAGAACGGACTGTACTATGTGAGATTATTCTTTGTTATTTTTTAATGCAGAAGATTTGTTTTTTCAACTCACGTTAATATCCACTTGGTACCTACATAATATTAAAACACACATTGACCAACTTTATTATCACATCTCACTGCCCATTTCCACATGACGATTCCGTACAAAAGTCAGGTAGTATCTCATTCTAAGATAAAGTATCCTATTCCCACTATGATCCTATTATAAACTCAGTTCACGCCACGTTTCTGATTCTTAGAGTCAATAAATAATATGGTGGCAGCCCTGCCTGCAAATAATACGAATAGACTGCACCTTCTCTTGGCGTGCCTTGCTGGACACTGGCACATTTTTCATTTAATAATCCTGCTGGAGGTATTTTTCTAGTCATGATATTAGACGCTAGTTCCCCTGTCGCGAGGTTAAGCAAGATAATTTAATGAATCTAGCGATCTAATCGACTTGCACTTTGATTCACTATACGGTTTAAAAGCGAAGACTTTGAAAAACCTACATAAGGATTAATTTACCTTTTTTTTTCTCCTTCTTTGTTCGCTGTTTCAGGATCTAAATTACACGTAACAATTTAGAATACTAGTAGTTGATATAAATTAAGGTAGCTTTTTTTTATTTATTTTTTTTCTCTGTCGTACCTACTCAGAGAGAAAAATCTTAGAAAAATTACTGTGCTGTCTCATAATCTGAGTGCATTTGAGTGGTAATGGAAAAATTACCATGCTAGCACATTAAAAATTCTTATGCTATACAGTAAAATTTATTGGACAAATAGTGATTTTTTCCCAATCTCACCCAGAAAATTTCCTGTAGATGTCACTTGCACTCACTTTACAGTGACGAGCACAGTAATTTTTCTAAGAATTTTCTCTCCGTGTACAACTTTCGTTTTGCATGCGGAGTTTACTAAGTGATTGTACACTATTGTTTATCTGTTTTTGTTTGTTTTTTTATACCCATAACTAGCGTTAACAATCGTTGGTAAACCAATAAATAAATAAGTGACGTTTTGGCGTTTTGAAGTACTAAAATTTGGACAAGACAACGTCTGTCAGGACAGCTAGTTATGAATAGGATATACAGTTGCCTCCAAAAGTTAGTTGACATTTTTTCACTTCAGCTCTGATGCCACTGGTTTAAAAAAAAAATCAAGTATTCCTAAGGGATTACTTGATTATGTTTTATGATAAGCCAAAGGTACTTAGTTGAATAAGTCAGTAAAAATGTTATATTAGTTCAAACATTTAGATCACTAGAATTTTAGCTGACGTGGAAAAATGTCAAATAATTTTTGGAGGTAGCTACGAGTATAGATAAAATAATCCATATGATGGCAAAGCAAGTCAACACCATATAAAATCGTGAGAACATACGTTCAGTGTCACAACTAAAGAGCTGTCTTAGAAGGCATTGCCAGTCTTAAAATTTATTTAGGCAAATGAGAGTTTAGGGGGGATTTACAGCCAAGGGGCGATTCCCCCCGGGTGACGTTATAATTAGACCACTTGGTCGTGTTGTCGGTTCTTATGTACGGTGTCGGGCTTTTATGTACGATTGGTTAAATATTTTGCATAGGGCGAAAGATGAGTCGGTGAAAGGTAACCTTAGAAATGTGTCAGTGGGCGAATCTTGGGGTCGAATTAAAATAAATCATATCCACATTTGTGTATATTATGTGCACCTTGCGGTTCCACCCGCATTAGTCTCGTTCCCGTGGGTATATCGAGATTAAAAGTATCTTATGCTCATGGTCAATCCATGTCCATCCATTCAAATCCGTTCAGCAGTTTTAACGTGAAAGCGTAATAAACAAACATACAAAAATCAATATATTCTCTTTTTAGGGTTGCATAGTCAACAAGGAACCCTTATGGTTTCGCCATGTCCGTCTGTCCATCCGCAGCTTAACTCGGAGACTCTTAGTACTGGAAAGCTATAATTTGGCATGGATATTCATAATAATTACGCCGACAAAGTGGTAAAATAAAATCATGAATAAAAAATTTGGCGTTTTTTTCTCGTCTACCCCATGGTGTGGGGTATCGTTGAATAGGTCGAATAGGTCTTTCAAAAATATTGCGGATTTGTGAAGACAATTTTTCATTTCATGGATCCGTTTGTGAAATAAAATGTCGAATGGAGAGCAGTGGTGGCTCAGTGGTAACGGCCGCGGCTTACGAGTTGTAGGTCGTGGGTTCGAACCCAGACAGGCGCTTTACTTTGTGTAAATAATTTCATCAGCACTGCTCTCAAAACGGTGAAGGAAAACATCGTGAGGAAACCGGCATGTCCTAGATCAAAAAAATCGAAGATATGTGACATCTACCAACCCGCACTGGGCCCGCTTGGTAGATTACGGCCCACTCCCTCTCACAGAGAGGAGGCCTGTGTCCCAACAGTGGGAATATTATAGGCTGATTATGTTTGTGAAATATTAAGCTTTAAAGTGCAAATTTTGTAAATGGTTGCTTTTCGACAAAAAATTCACGGTAGTAGTATACCGAAGCTATAAAAAAAACTATCACAGCTAAGTAGGCTTTACAAAACGAGTAATAGTCGACCAACTTACATTTGCAGTTGCAATGTATGGGAGAACATGATTTTCAACTACAGTGTTAAGTTTGTTCGTGGGATAAATTCATTCCAACTACGGAACCCTTCATTATGCGTGGTCCGACACGCACCTGGCATTATAATTTTAGTTTAGATTGCGCACATCTTTTTACATTGGGGTAGGCAGAAAACACAGAGCGTCTCCTGCAACCATCGCTTTGCTTTTGCATAAAATATGGTCATTCTACCATTAATATAAGTATTATAACGATGGTTACTCGTACTATGCTGGGAAGTTTATCTAACGATGTTTTTAAAGATACCAGGACAAGTTATCTCGAGCATTAACATTAACGAATTTAAAAGAAATCTGATAAACCTGTTAAATAACAAGGTATATTATTCTGTTGACGAATATTTAAATGACAAATTTTAATTATAATAGCTATTAACACATTCAACGCCATTCGGACATTGCTGGGCGACGTATGGTGTATATTTTATTCCGTGGCGTTGAACGTGTTAGCTAAATCTAACCTATTCTCATTTTATGATATTTTAAATAATTCTGTAATTTTTTTATTATTGTTGTACCTTTCATATTTTGTATGCCTTTTGGCGGAGCACAGCTCGGATCTTATATATTATAACACCTTTTGTATGTACCCTGTGTTCACGAAATAAATGAATTTGAATTTGAAAGATTGATTTATTATGAAACAGGACGTACTGCGAAAACCTTTTCCTGCGAAAACCATTAATTCTATGGTCTATTTACAAGATGTACAATAATGTACATAGCTTTGAACATAAATATCCATCACGTATGTAAACTCCTGTTATATCTTCAAGCACAAACAAATATTCCTTTCGACATTGGAAATTCGAGAGCTATATTGAAACTGAAGTTAAAAATATTTTCTTTTGGCTTAAATCGTGCCGAGCAATCGTACCCTATTTCAACTGAATATTGATGCCGCCGGCAAGACCGAAATTTTGAAACATCAATCGGTAAGTTTACACATAGGTACAGCCTACAGGATTCAGAAAATTGAAATCGATTCTACTAGATTCAATATTTAATTTTGATTTGTACATTTTTAATGTGTAATATTATCCTATCTTGTAATATTTGCGGCAGCAAATGATTTCAGAGAGGTCATAAATTACCAGATAATTGCTATTATTTTATTTGCAAGTTTTTTTTAGAGCGAAGTTCCTTATCGCACGTTATGGGTAGGTAGGTACTCTGCGTACTTGCCGAATGAGAGCTAGACCGAAAAAAGTGTAACATTTTCGTTTCTCAGCGGACTATGATAATGAGGGAAGATAGAGTGCACCTGTGTCTGCGCACACACTTGTGCACTATAATAACACTACCTACCACTACCTAACTTCCTACTGATAATTAAGTTTGTGAAGATGGGTTTGGGTGGATGGATGTTTGTTACTCTTTCACGCAAAAACTACTGCACGGATTTGGATGAAAGAAGAAGGGTCACGTTCCATACAAAATTAACCCACGTTCTGCAGCAAACAAAAATACCTAAGAATAAAGATAAAATTGAGTATAATAAGGTGGCATACTTCCAAACGCCATCCTAAGAGCGGTTCTGCACTGCATCCGATCCGAGCCCGAATTCAAGATCCGAGTTCAATCCGAATTGGGAATCTAAATTTGTCCGGGCAGAGTTCGCATCTAGTGCGCAACCCTTCATACAAATATTGCTTCGGCTACTTCGGCCCGACATATCTCGGATTCAGATCGGATGCAGTGCAGAACCGCTCTTACAGTCTAACATATAAAATATTTGCTATGAAAATTCGTTCGGAGGCATACAATTTGCACACTAGAATATAGCTACAATATTGAAAAATACTTGGCTATGTTGACTTGACTTCAATTATGGAATTCCATCATCGAACAATTGAGATTTTTTTTTGCGAAATTAACGCAAATGCAAGCCTACGCCAATCGATCGATATCGATGCTCGTTGCCTTGTGACAGACCGGCATTTCATACAGTGACTTGCCCACCCGTCCCGCTATAGAATCCTGGGTATCTCTCTTACTTGCACGCCAGAGTGAGGGAAACAACCTAATATATTATACTTTTTTGAATCATGTGACGACTTAAAGCAATAGGTTCCTCTTAGAAATACATTTTACTGTCACTTGAGCTTGATCACAAGTCAGGATAGCCAAGTATTTCTCAAAATTGCAGCTATATTCTTGTACCTAAATATTACCGCCCCTGAACAAATTTTCATAGTGCAGCAATTTTTTTATATGTTAGATTGTAAGGATGGCGTTCGGAAGCATGCCATATTTTTATACTCATTTTAATCATTATTTTGAGTTACTTTTCTTTGCTGTAGGACGTGGGTTAATTTTGATGCTTCTTCTTTGGCATACAGAAAGTTTATAACCTGGATTAACACAGAGGATACTTTTTATACCGATATTCCCACGGGATCAAAACCTATGCGGGTGAAACCGCGGAGCGCTGCTAGTAACATAATAATTTACACAAAGTAAAGCACCTGTCAGGGTTCGAACCTACGGTCTACAACCTGCCTGCCATTATGGCAGGTAGAATACGTACTAGGATATACAACGTGTAACGTTAAATGCGCAAAACCTGAAAATAGTTTGATCAGAATAACGAGCAGAATCAATTGAACCACTTTTTAATATAGGTCACATTTATCAAAAAATCTTCATTAAAAACGTTGCCGTGTCTATTTATTAATAGGTCAAGCAAGCCAATGTCTGCGCGGCGCTGCGGCCCGGTGACGACTCCTCCCTCGATAAAGCGTCGTCGCAGACGCAAGAAACGATCAGAATGGCCAGTAAAATTAAAACAGCACATAAAACCTTTACAATTTTTTTAATGACTTATTTTCTGTCTGAAATAGGTCAATTGAATTAAATATCAGTTGGGGTGTCTGAGGTTTTGCGCATTTAACGTTACACGTTGTATAGTGGCTCTCGTTCTAGAAGCACATACATACATTACCTTCATTAGAAATTGTCTTCAAAAAATGCCAGGTGCTTAGGTGCCAAGGCGCATTGCAACTCTATTAAAAACGTATTAACGAACAAGAAAGAAAGTTAAAATTTTATCGACTACATATTCAAATATCTTATTGTCTTCTACAGTCAGGGAAATAAATACGAGTAGGTTATCAAACTGACAAACTACGTCAACTTGCCGTGGTATAGCCCTTTTATACAACTGTCAAAGAATGACAGTTCTTTGTGATTTGAATTTTCTGACAATTTAAGTTTGCCCATCAATCAGTTTCCTTGAGTTTACATAAGTAAGAAAAACCCACAAGAATATCAGCCTGTGACTGCAGGTTCTGCTGAATGGCAGATGCTTCTTCTTATAGACCATGGAACGATCGTTGCTCCACGATAAAAAAATCAAGATTATACACTGTTTTTATTGTAAGGCAGTGTCTAAAGGGAAATGGAGGTGCGGCGTCCCAGCTGTGGGACATCATAAATGTTCCCACTGTTGGGACACAGGCCTCCTTTCTGGGACAGGGAGGGAGCCGTAATCCGCCACGTGGGTCCAGTGCGGGTTGGTAGATGTTACATATCTTTGAGTTTTTGGTTCTAGGACATGCCGGATTTCTCACGATGTTTTCGTTCACCGTTTTGATAGCAATAGTACATTACGGGCTACATAGATAAATACATTCTTACTTGAACTGTAATTCATGTAGTGTACGTACATAATAAAGAGTATTCTTTTCTATTCTAGTGCCTAAAAATCGCATGCCATAAAATGTTATCTTGGCCCGCCTGTGAGAACAGTGTAATTTATTAGTAACCATAATAATATATCTTGTTTGCTGCCCCATTAAACAGGCAACTGATTATAAAGACAGGCTGTTGCAGGCAATTTAACGTCCATGCATGACATATTGTTGTCTTATTGGCAAACATGGCATACTTGCGGTTAGCTTGGCTTACCCAGCGGCGCGACTCGACCACTAAGTACCTAGATAACCTACCTAAGTACTTGATTAAGATCCCGGACAGTGCCAAAGAACATCATTGTATGACCAGCCATTTATCTACGCCTTTTGCCCGTGGGAATAGACAGAAACTAATAGTCCTCCAGACTGTATTTCAGCCAATCTCAACGGAGACTAGCCGAAACTAATCGACGCGGGAGATATTACAGTGTACAAGTTTCTGCGCAGAGACAGATGTACGTTCTCTCCCCTCACTCTCATAGTCCAATGGGACGGCAATCCGACACGACCGGAGATAAATCAAGCGCAGGACCATCGGCTTAACGTGCTTTCCGAGGCGCGGCGGTATCACACCTCCAACTTCCGAAGTCGGGCTGTTACTAAAAAAATCCCAATGAAAATAACACTGCCCGACCCGGGAATCGAACCTAGGACCCCACGCATGCGACCACGAGGCCAATGGGGCACTTTATTAACTGTTGAATTGCATTGCATGGTATATTTGCCATTTACATACCACAGTGCTGTAATAGCGATTATGCTTTGTTGGCAAATTAATGGTTAGGTTTACAGCAATCAATGCTTGTGCCTTCTCTGTTGGATGAGGCCTTTGCCCCACTGTGGGACAAGAATAGGCTAATATTATTTACAGCTGGTAGATAATATATTTTGTGATTTTATTATAAGGCCAAGTTATAAAAGATAACCCATTTTTATTGAAAAATCGCTCGCTGTTAATGTTTATACGGGACGTGTTTTTTGAATTCACGGGATCCCTTATTTTCGCTTAATGTTTTTTTTTTTTTTTCCTAATATACTTTGGCATAACTATTTTGGTATAGTAATACTTTGCCATAATTGTTTTTGGCATACCGTTTATGTTGACATAATAGGTTAGGTTAGGTTAGAGAATTTATGCTTAAAAAAATATGCGTAAGCTGTTAAGCGTAAATATAATTAGGATAAACAAAATGTATGCCATGTTATATTATGTCTTAAAATTTTATGCAAAAGGATAGTGATCCGTTTTGGACCTAACTAGCTCGAATCGAATCGTGTACTCTTTTTTTTAATATTCGATCCGTATTAGGACACAATCGAAATTTATTTTGTACTACATTGTATTGATGATAGTGAAATTGAGTTACTAAGAAATGTAACATAACATTAGGCCTGCATTCCCGAAAGGAGTATGATACACTACCACAAGGTTAATTTCTCATGTAAAGGAATTCATAATGGTAAGTACCGACCTAAAGATCAAACCAAGAATCCCCACGGTCAAGAGTCGCACTTTCTACCACCTCCAGACCGTCAAACGAGGGGTCAATTTTCATCGAACTTCTATCTTCAAGATTCGATCCAATTGTCAAAGTCCGAAGCGAGGCACAATATGGCGACTGAATAGACATATGGTTTGTTCCAAAAGTATCTGACGAATATGTAAACAATTGCATCAGGAAACGTTAAGTCAAAGTCATAGTCAAATCTTCAATGAACGTCAAAATTTACAAAAAAAAATTGAATTGATTCTAGTCGCACTTTTAATGCCAAATTGTAGTGCCATTTATAAATCTAATTTTCTCATTTGATTATTTTAATACTTAAGCCCGAATTCTTAAAGATGTTTCATCTTTAAGTTGAATTACAATTAGAATTCGGGTTTAAGTAAGACCTTTGGCAATTGAGGTTAATTTTATAACCTCAATTTCCTGCGATGATTTGTCAATTACCTACAATGTAATAATGTTATACAAACCGGTGATGAGATTGCGTAAGAATTTAACTTGAACAGGGTTTGTTTACACTTTCCTCCTACACTTTTGGAACAGACTGTAGCCGTTTTAAGCTTCATAGTTTCAGTGAGACGTGACTTTCAGTCCACATCCATTATAAGATTAAGATGAACTCAGTCCGGTTCGAAGTTACCGTTGGCTATTTACAGAAACTGAAGTTTCGATAATTAAATAAACCAATTTTAGATACTGCACCTGCAACTGCCTTCGACTGGCGTTTATTTTAACTTTTTGAATTGACTAGCTGTTGCCCGCGACTTTATCTCCGATCCAAGATAAAAAGTATCCTTACGTAGGACATGGTTAATCTGCGTGCCAAATTTCATCCAAATCTGTTCAGCCGTTTTAGCGTGAAAGCGTAACAAACAAAAAAACTCACTTTCGCATTTATAATATAAAAAAACAAATTAGGATTACTTTGTAACGTCGCAAAAGATATCGAAATCATACTATTGTGAAATAGTTATTGTGGTTTCGATAATACTATGACTGTTCGTACCACCACAAAATATTTAGTTAGATATTCCATGCTTCCATGCCTATTTAAAATGCCTACCTGACTCCAAAATACAATGTTAATATTGCAAGAAGTACTCACACAGCAATGAATCTAATCTGCCTTCTTTAAAAATAACAACATCCAATTCCTCCTATTTATAATATTTCAAAGATCAATGGACTTAATACACTTATGCATCGTTGGAGCTACTTCCGATTCCGAATACTATTCGAACATACGGCTCCGGAGAGTAACTAGGTCTTTTGTATTCTGCGGATTTTACGATACCTACTGGATATTTTACTGAACATAAAAATAACAAAGTAAGATAGATAATGTTGGAAAAGTTCTATTGATATTGAACTTGGAACTGAGTGATTGAATTGTAAATACAAGGTAGCGGAACATCGACGCGCAAACTGTAACCATGAATTCAGCACCAGATTCTAGACCACCTAGAGTAGAAATTTCATCGCAGAAATCGGTGGCTCAGTGGTAACGGCGCGACTAACGAGTTCACGGTCGTGGGTTCGAACCCAGGCAGACGCTTTACTTTGTGTAAATAATTTAATCACCCTCTCAAAACGGTGAAAGGAAACATAGTAAGGAAACCGGTAAGTCCTAAAACTAAAAAAATCGAAGAGATGTGATATCTGGTAGGCCTGTTGGCCTAGTGGTCAGTGGCCCTGACTACTATACGCAAGGTCGTGGGTTCGATTCCCACCCAGGACAAAAGTTTTTGTGATCAGCACGATCATTTGGGTGGTTTCACCGACAGCGTTTTTAGTGGTTCTTCGCGTGAAATCACTATGTAAAATGCTTATCTATGACCATTCTATATTTTTTCGCGTAATAAGAAAACTAGCTCATATGAAGGCACTAGTATAAATATGATCCTCTTAAATATAAATTAAATAAAAAAATAAATATGTCTGTTTCTCAATAACGGTGGTATGTCCCTGATTAACATTTAAGCATATTTACCTCATTAAATACGTTGCGATGGCAAATTTAATACTTAAATAAAAGATTATTATGTTGGTCAATACATAAAGCAAACATATTTAATACTTCCGTTACTTCTGTTATCATGCAGACATCAGGACCATAGTGATAAGGAACGTCCGCGCCAAAAGTGCAATATCGGTGCGTTTTATTAAAATCGATCTATAACGTAAACAACTCTATTTTAACGAACTATCTCCTTACGCACACGGAGGCCCAGTCATGCTCTTGCGTTCTCGCAGTAGTGACGTGTCCGATCCTGCTGAGTTTTCGCGCCAATACGTAAGTACTTTTTGAATCTAAGAGGGAATACGAAATTATGCAATCTCGGTGGGTTACTGTACGAATTAATGTTGTTTTTTTTACGTTACGTTTGGCGGGTATGTTGTATGTTATTAGGTACCCTTAGCAATCATACATTTTAAGTGACGAAAGTATAAATAGTTTTGTTTTTATTTAATTTTTTGTTCATGTTTCTAATTTCGGTGGTGCAATATCGGTGGTTTCGGTGGTAAGTTTATTGCCACCGATATTGCATTAATACTAAAGTGGCTGTGGGTTCATGTGACTTTGGTAAGATATTTACTGTAAGGGTTAACAAAATTAATCCGACAAACTTTGGAGGGTAGTATTATAAGTTGGTACCTAATAGTACAGACGCCAGCACATCAAGCTACTACAATCTGTCAGATTTCTTTAATAGATTTTCAACTTTATCGCTAAGTCATAAGGTTCAAAATTGATTGGGAAAATCTGACAGTTTCGGATAGCTTGATGTGCTGGCGTCTGTACATATTTTACAAAAACGTTTTTAACCGGCTTATAAAAAGGAAGTAATTAATTCGTCCCGTATGAATGTAATATTGTTGATAATTTAATATTCTTGTATGTTGTAGGTCTATGTAGGCTTCTTAACGAATGTGCCAAATTTCATAAGTGTATATGTATGTTTGTTTGTATGTATGTATATTTGTCTTGTCAATCTCTGTTTTTTTTTTTTAATTTTTTTTTCCTCGAGTCATAATTCAATCCAATCTTCACTGCCATCACTCTGTCGGTACAGTTATCCGTGTCAAGGGTCATATAAAATATATATTTTTTTTTTGTTAATCGGGCCTGCGTTAGAGCTGTGCAAAATATGTATAGTCTTAATATGTAAGCTCTTTATACTATACCTACTCATTTTTGTCTTATTTTAGAATGGGAAGGCGAAAGGAAAAACAATCAAGAGAAGAGACTTTAGAAAAAAAAAAACAGGCTGAAAGACAAAGAAAGAAAAGAATAAAAGATGATCCAGTACTAGGCGAAGAACTAAGAAGAAAAGATAGAGAACGATATAAAAAGAAAAAAGCGGAAGGAAAAATTTTATCGATGGCTGAAATGACTCCACGTGCCCGAAGATTGAAGCAAAAAATAAACAGAGCTAACTTTAAAGCATTTTATGAAAGACGAAAAAGAAACACAAAATTATCACGTGAAGAAAATTTACCATCTAAAAATGTTCCACTTAAAAAAACTAATGATCCTCCTGAAACACAGGGTGACGATATGACAGGCGCGTCATCTCCCACAAGTCCTTCCATTCTAAATCGTTCTCGCTCGCTTAGTCCACAACCAGGACCTTCTCATGATGGAAACTTCAATTCCAACTTTCAACGTTCTCGCAGCATTAGTCCTCATTCAAGCATTTCTCGTTGTCTACGTTCTAAAAACAAAATATTCACTAGTAGTCCCGTTCATTCTTGTTTGCCTTCTGGACGAATAACTGCACCTGTCATCAGAATTCAAACCCCTGAATCTACATTGTGTCCAAGTAGCCCTGTATCTACCTTATGTCCAAGTAGCCCTGTATCTACTTTATGTCCAAGTAGCCCTGTACCTTCTTTATCTGATGTGTCTTCCTCTTTGAAGGATTTGGATGCCAGATTCAGAAAATACCAAAGGAAAAAAGCAAAGGAGTTAATGTCACTTAGAAAAAAAGTAATACAACTAAAGAGAGAAAAAGACTTATATAGAAAAAGAGCGGAAAGACTGAATAAGATTCTCAGAAGTCCACGTCTAGAAAACAAGATAGTTAAACAGAAAAGAAAGTCAGATGAACCAAAGAATAAAAATAAAATTAATGCCCAAGTACGAAACACTGTACAAAAGTTTTATGAAGAAGATGAGAATTCACGTATGTGCCCCGGAAAAAAAGATTGCATAACTAAAAGTCAAGTAAAAAAGCAAAAGAGATATTTAACAGACTCGATAAAAAATTTACACCAAAAATATTTAAAATTAGGCCATCCACCAATAGGCTATACAACATTTTCTAAATTGAGACCATTCTGGATTTTGAAGCCAAACATAAATAACCGCAACACATGTCTTTGTCAAATACACGCCAATATGCAACTATTAATAACATCTCTTAAAAGGTATAACATAATAAAAGAGAATACTACCACCGATCTTCTAAAAAATATGTGTTGTGATAAGGACAATGTAAAGTGCCTCGAAAGAAAATGTGTATCATGCAGAGACAAAGTTGTAAACTACCAGGAATTTAGTAATCAGACTAATATAACTTACTGGGCATGGCAACAACAAGCTAGAGTGTATACTAAAGATAATGTGGAAAAAACTACTAAAACCGTTACGAAGATTAGTCATTCAGATAAGCCACTGGAAGTGATTAAAAAATTTGAAAATGCCCTAAAGTCGTTTCTCAAACACTGTGCTAACTTAAAAAATCAATATCAGGCTGTCAAAGAAATAAAGGACAATATGACTGAAAGTCAGTGTTTAATACATATAGATTTCAGCGAAAATTATGGGACGAAATATAATGAAGAGGTACAGTCTGCACATTGGAGTAAGAACCAGATCACACTACATACTGTCGTGATTTATTATCATGGCAGTCAAACTTATAAAACACAAGCTTTTTGCACAATCAGTGCTTCTTTACGCCACGACGCTGCTGCAGTATGGGCTCATTTAGTCCCAATATTAAGAGAAATAGAAACAAACGCTCCTATGGTACGCACACTTCACATAGTGTCAGACTCACCTTCCGCACAATATCGGAACAAGAAGATATTGTACATTATTTCTCAGTTGAGTTCATACTGTCCACAATTAAACGAAATTATATGGCATTACACTGAATGCGGCCATGGTAAAGGAGCTCCGGACGGTGTCGGTGGAGTGTTAAAAAGAACTGCTGACCAGCTGGTTGCGTATGGAAAAGACATCGCCGACCTCGACACTTTAGTTCAGAACCTCAAAACTTCAGTTAAAGGTGTGAAAATAGAAGTAGTAGAAGATTACAAAATAACCGAAAAAGACTGGCTTCTTCCTGACCAATTAAAAACGTTTCCAGGTACTTTGAAGGTTCACCAGATAGTTTGGATGAAAGAAGAGCCACGACGATTAGCTTTGCGATCATTGTCTTGTACACATCTTGACTGTTTGATTAAAGCAACAATTTGTCCTCATGGAAAACATTTAGGCTTCTATAATCTTGTCTGCAATGATAACTCGCAATCACAAGACCAAAAAGATTGTTTTATGACACAACTTGACCTTCAACGATATTCCACAAGAAGCACTGAGTCTAAAGTTCAGATTTTAAGCGTGCAACGATTTAAAGCTTCTGAGAGATTTGACTTAGTCAAGCCATCAATCAAAACCCAACACTCCAGAAATCTATTCGACAAGAAACTTTCTATAGCAACCATTCCATCAAAATCATTGGCGATGTTAGATGACTCACTGAGTATTGAAAATGTTGATTTGGATATCATCCCCTCCACGTCGTTTTTTGAAAACGTTGACAGCGCAATGTGTTTGGAATTTGAAAATTCAATACCTGAAACTAATTGGAAGAAAGATGACAAAACTGAAAAGCAAAACGAAACAAGATTAGCTGAATCTTCTACAGCACAAATTAAAACCGACATTGAAAATGACTCTGACAGTGATTTGAATATTTTTTGATTTTTGTTTTGTTCACTTAAATTATTTGAAAGTTTACTATTTTATGTTTGTTTAAGATTTTTTATAAAAAAAACCATCAGTAAATATTTGCTGAAGTGTTAATTAAACAAAGATCTCATCATAACTTCATTTTATTTAGTATTACCCTCAACATGGATCACATTTAGCAGAACTAGCGTTAATTTAGTAAATCTGCTAAATGTAGTCATGGTCCATATCAAAAGACACAGTGTCAAATATAGACAAACGTATTTACACCTCCTATACCCGCCTCTGCAGCCGCTACATAATCTTGCCAACGGTAAAGTTGTTCTTTGTTTAATAACTGTGAATGGTGCATTAAAAAACATCCATTTTGATGTGATGTTGCAATTTCGGTGTAAGATTTGCAATTTCGGTGTAAGATTGGCAATTCCGGTGTAAAATTTTCAATTTCGGTGGGTTGGTAATTTCGGTGGCCGTCATATTTTCAAAACAACTACGGTTATTTATTTCCTACTAAAATAACTAGAATACTAATGTGTTCTAGAATAAAACAAGTTTATTTTTTTATCAGAAAACCTACAAATAAAAAATACCACCGAAATTAGCAAAAAATTGTGTCTGCGTGAAATGACCCATTTGTTCTTTGTCTGGGTGTAATTTATCTATAGTATGTATGTACTTAGAAATATATATATGTATGTTTATCAGTTGTCTAGTACTCATAGCACAAGCTCTGCTTAGTTTGGGACTAGATGGCGTTGTGTGAAAGTTGTGGAGTATTATTATTATTTTCTACCAACCCGCACTGTGGACACGTAGTGGATAACAACCCACTCCCTCTCAAAAAGAGGAGGCCTGTGTCCCGCGGATTACTTGTGGGTAGCTTTGTGAAGTACGGGCCTAATGAACAGCCCAAAACTTTAGACACCAACCATAGAAATAAAATAAAAATGCTCTTTCACGTGAAATGTGTTTTCGATTTTTTTTCCGATTGCCGCAGTATATAACGGTAACGAACAGGTATTTTTCAGGTTTTTTTTTGTTTCCAAATCTACGAGAACGACTGGAGGTAAATAAGACGATAGCTATTTAAATTCCGATGGGATTTAATCCCGAAGAGGGAACGCTTTCGTTTGAATCGTGTTTGTTGTGAAAAGAAGTTTTTTATGTGATTGGTTATCAAACCATGATCGAAAGTGTTTACCGCCGCGGTTTGGTGGAAGAAGGGTTATATTACGTGAATAAATCTTTGTGTACTTGCTAGGCCGAAGAATTACCAAACTTAAGTAGTAGGCAGGAGCACATTGCTCGCAGAACAGATGGCCGATGGGGCCGCACGGTTCTGGAGTGGCGACCGCGTAGCGGAAGACGTAGCATTGGAACGCCTGCCACAAGGTGGACTGATGACCTGGTAAAGGCCACAGAGCCGGTCGATGTAGCGGTGCTTAGGGGAGGTCGCATGTGCAGCAGTGGACGTTGTTCGGCTGAAATTATAATAAAACGCATTAACTGACTTGGGATGCAAATGGGCCTTAATATCATGTCCGCCATAACCTGTTGCCTGCACTTTAGAGGAAATGTGTCCTCTTGCCTGCACGTTACAGAAGCTATGCCCTGTTCCCTGCACGCTACAGGAGCTGTGTCCTGTTGCCTGCACATTAGAGGAATTGGTGGGCGCAACTGATGGCGATTGACTAGCTAAATTCTGAACCGATTCAATTTAGATTGCCTTGGGCACGCCAAGAAGAAGAATCAAGCCCGTTGAACAGCAAGTAAACTTATATCTGCGATCTATGCAAAGCTTCGTTTAAATTTGGAAGGGACTGGTCAAACTGAGTTATTATTTTTAGACGATATCAAACTTTGATAGTGGGTTAAGGCTGCTGAGACATTCTCGAAAAATGAGTTTACTTCTGCCAATGTTATTTGATTGTTATTTATTAGTTTTACTTGTTTTGAAGGGCTCGTGGTTAAGTAATAGCAGCCGCACGGGTCAATCGATGAGGTTAAGCTACGTTTGCCGCGGTTGGTCCGTGGTTGGGTGACCATCTTTACATACCAAGACCCCGCTGTACCTCGGAAAGCACGTTAAGCCGTTGGTCCCAGCTGTTATTCTTGGATCTTTGACAGTCGTTACGGGTCGTCAGAAGCCCGAAAGTCTGACAACCAGTCTAACCAATGGGTATCGTGCTACCCAGTAACTGGGTTGTGGAGGTAAGATAGGCAGTCGTTGTATGTAAAATAACGGTATTCAGCTGCATCTGGTTACACTGGAAGATGATGAGTTTTACTTGTTTATTTTGCTTGCTTTTTACCTAAATTTATTTAATAACTTAGATTTATGTCTGTCATGTTGTACATGTTTTTTTCAAACAAATAAATAAATTTAGGTACCTAAATGTGTTTTGTTCTACCTACTTTTCTTCTCCAGTTGATTACCGGTTTCCTACATGTTAATACGAGTTAGACGCACATAATTAATTTGAATTCTTTGTCCAAACACCGCACTGTTGTATTTGTTCGGATACAGTGTAGTAAGGCTAAGTTTAGAAACATACGGGATTAGTAATTAGGGAGGTCATGCTTTAAACAAAGTTAAAGATAGTTAATTATAACCATTTTTTTATTGCGTAATTAAATTATTTTGTTCTTCGATGGCAACTAAAACCCATGAAGTGAGGACTCTTTGGTTGAGCAGTACTACAATACAAATGATTGAGGTTCCAAATTCAAATCACCACCGACACCAGCACTGCAGCGCAGCAGGTTTTAATGAAATTCAGTACAATATTAATGTCCCGATAGAGCCTAATGGTCTTATTCACAAAACAGCATATAGAATGTTTAAGACATTCGTTAGTTAAAATCAATAAGCCTATAAAACCTTCGATAAAATTTCGTATTCATAAACCCGCGGAAAAGAATCACAGGAGGCACAGATGGTAAATGAAAATTAAAAATGTTAATAAAGGTGTTTTACCAGAACAAGTTCTAGAAGCTAAATTAGAGTTTAGAGGATTATAAAAATAAATTAAACTGATATTTTTATATAAGCCTTTTATTAATGGACTTACTCGCTAAAGGTTCCTGTCTCCTCGACTGTATTTTAGATCTTTTTGCCCAAAACTTCGACACTTCCACGGCATCATCGGTGGCAAAGCAAGTGTGTACGACCTTTTCTTATTAATCAGCTGACGTAGAGTCTGCCATTTTTTCCTTATAGAATAGAATAGAATACCTACTCTTTATTATGTACACCATATAAATTACAGACATAAATATAGAAATTTTACAAAGAGTGACACAATGGGCGGTATTATCGCTAAGAACTACTACTAATAGTACTGTTATAGCCCTTTACAACAAGGAGTAAAAAAAATCGCATAGATCAGTCAAAACTTAGTAATCACTTGGAAAAAGTTCAGAGGTCCTGGAAAAAATACTGGTAAAACCTCATGCAAGCTGGTCTTCAGCAGTCAGACCCACACATACGTGAGGCTCAGGAATAATTTGTTAGTCGCACGATCATGATTATATGTGCTAAGGCGCCGGGATTAAAAAACGCAGCCATCCCTCATCCAGGTTTCACCGAGCTGGCAGGACGAAACGTGCGCACAGAATGCAAAACTATTTTTGTCTCATTCTTAGATAGAGTCACGATAGATCTACGCCGATTGCGCCCGCTAAAGTTGTTTACATTTTTGCTCAGAATTTTGTAAAGTAAAAACTCACGATCACTTTAACTCGGTTGGAAAGGGATAGTAGGATTCTGGGTTTCATAACTTTATATTTAGGTTTAAAGAAGGTTTTAGTGCTAAAATAAGTTTATGAATAACAATTTTTTACAACGAGACTTTAGCAATCCTTTAGATGTTCAATAACTTTTATGAAGAAGACCGTAGAGGACTTTAATGACTTGCTTTAGGTTAGCAAATGGGTTAGCATGATATATAATTTGACATTAGCGTCAAGTAGAGTACATAGGTAGCCGCTAAAAACGTTTCCCCTTATGTTTCCCCGCTTAGAATGTCATGTAAGCAATCGATTTAGTAAGTACGTGCGTCGGCAGGTATCGATCGTCGCCTACCCCACATGGACCTAATTACTTGTTTTTTTTTATTTTTATGTTAGTTATTACCTTTCTAGGAGCACGCCATTCGGCTGTCTCAGAATACTTGAGGAAAAACTTGTACGAACTAATTGCTTTTAGTTTTGTTTCTTGTTTTCATTTAATTATTTATTTGTATGTGAAATAGAATTACGGTTGCAAAAGCGGGAAAAATTATTCTTGTTGAGAGCTTCCGTTGCGTGCGCTGCGTAAATGGTTAAAGTTACGCAAAAAACATGTGTGACGGAATTGTTCCCCCTTAAAAGTTCTAAAAAAAAGTCCGCGACAGCAGATGTCTATCTTTTATGGTTGACTCACTATAACCTTTTTTATTGTACTCAAATTTGTTCTTAAATAATGCATTATTTGCGAAGGTGTTTTCATAAACATCATATAAATACGTTATTCATCACAAGTATTTAAAATAAATCCGCACGGCCGCCGGTAGCTCTGCGAGGTTCACTATACTTAATTCCACTCTTACTGATCATAGCGTGATGTTCCTAAAATAGCTTCTTACAGTAAGTATTAATAATAAGTAATAATCATAAGTAATGGTATATATTTTTATAGGTTTTTTCCTCAAATTAACGTGGGTGAAACCGCGGGGCACAGCTAGTAACAGTATAAAATCCTTTAACCTCATTATAAATCTAAATGTTGCCATTATACTGAAGTCATCCAACAAATTGGCCAACACATTGAATCGTCAAACGAGAATATCTGTCTACGCACCGAATAATGGTGACCATAGATATTATTACCTACGGAAAACTAATTTACTGTCTAAGTCTATTGTTTCGATAGTTTTGACGCGGTAACGCAATGTTTATGTCAATGAGTTTGATATTGTAGCTGCCAAGCCAGCGAAAACTTTTGAACATTTTTTTTGTATTTAAAAGAATGAATGGGATTAAGACCGGAGACTAGTTCCAATAAAGGGAAAAGAAGTTAATGGTTAATTAACTGGTTGAAGAGGTTTTAATAAGGTGTGCACTGTTTCAGCTAGAATGTGTTCAAAGTAAGTTTTTTTTTTATCATTCTCAATTTCTTATACTTATGCATACTTTTGCTTCTATTCCTTAGATTTTTTTTGGAAAGAATTGCTCAGGGAGGGGTCTCCATACTAGAAAATCCAATTATAGTTCAATCCGATCCAATTTACTTATATGTTAAGAAATTCCTGAGTAGGCATGTCAAGAACTTCGTTTGACTTTACAAAACTCATTATAACAAGAAAAACCGTCGCTATAGGAATAACTAATAATGACTCGTAATATTAGTTATTCGTATGCGGCTACTGATTTAATTATTTTAGTATATATTTATCTTCTGTTCTTTTTATAAAGAAATAGAAAGAAAAAGATGCACTGAACTGAAGTTTAGTTTGTGGACAAGGAAATCGGCACCAATAATAAACTAAATTGGTTGAACAGAAATAAATTAAATACTCGTACATCTGCAGCTCCTCGAAGTACGATTGCTTACGAAACTAATTTTTCACACATGTTACATTTGTACGTCAAATGTAATTTTTATGTAAAGTACTGTTATAGTAGGGTTCTGGGTCTCATAACTTTATAGTAGGTTTAAAGAACGTTTTAGTGCTAAATTGCGTTTATGACATAACAATTTTTGACAGCCAAACTTTACAAAGCGTTTAGATGTTCGATAACTTTTTATGAATTGGTAGTCTATAAACTTACATATATAAAGTCCGTAGGTACGTAATTCAGAAAAACAAAGAACAGAATAAAAACACATAATAGTTTCCTTTATTTTCTTACAATCTGACGGGATCCAAAAGGTTACAGATACCGTGTCAATTTAGTTTCATTATTGTCTACTTTATTGTGTTCCGGGATTTTCAGATAGACTTCAAACATACAAATAAGATATTCTTCTGATCCGCGGATACTACCTAACGACACATAGACGCGATGTATTCATACTAATATCATAAACGCGAAAGTAACTCTGTCTGTCTGTCTGTTACCTATCTGTGTCTCTGATGCACACGCATAGACATATTATAGTACCCACGACGACATATGAAGCTATATATTTTCAGTAAGTATAAGCTGACTTCTCATTGTACGAAAAGCATAAATACAATGCGAGCTCAGCTAAAACTGGAAATTTACAGCTTGAGGTGTCAAGGTGTGTTCCTGTGTTAGGACATAGGATACTTTTGTATCCCCGTAAAGGTGCACTTGGAGCGTGTTTCCGTGGCATGATTTCCGACCCTGACGCAGGCGAAGCTGCGGCAAAAATAATATTCTATAACATAACAGGATGGATATATTTCCTGGAGGGGTGTGCAGTTATGTTGACGCCCCATGTAATACCGACATTCAGAATCTGGGCTACTACTAAAAATACCAACTCGCCCGACTTTACCCAACTCGGAAATTGAACCCAGGAGACCCCAAGCTCAGCAGTCGCGCTAGTGACCACTAGACCCACAAGTCTGTTTCGGTTTCCTAGAATAACGTTTACGTCATATTTATAACGGACGTCATGAAAATCTGTCATTTTCACCACTTTTTGACATTCAGGTGTCAGAAAATGCTCTGTATTTGGGCATTACGGCCGCGTGTGGCGGTCACCGCTCTTCTAGGTAACCGTAGCTATAGTTCCTACTATTTAAATAAATCTCTTGATAGATAGAAAAGTTTATGAGAGTGCGTTCAGAAAGTTGGCAACATTGCACATTTAGCTGTCAAATATTCCTCTCTTTTGATTAAAGATCGTTGCATACGTAGCCTGTTTTAACTCGGACGGAACAGGACAACAATTGGGAAAATCGTTTCATAGAAAATGTGTACGAAAGAGCATACGTCACGGTCGCATGGACGGGACGGCGACGTGGTACCCAAGGGACGGGAAAATATCGTCGGTGACGATGTATAGCACGTCGTGTCCCGCGCGCAGCTCGTCCCGTCCGTAATTCCACTGCGTACACAGTCCCTCCGGTTGCTAAGGAGAGCTTTTCTTTTCTTGTTCTTCATACTAGCACGTCAGTTTTGCGTCGCTGTCGCGTTGCGTATGCATTAAGAGGGTGCAGCAACCCAGAAAAATCAAGTTTCACCCGCGCCTCCTTACCTACCCTTCTCATCAAACACGACGAAAACAAAACACAATCCCTTCCCGCCAGGAGAAATGTTTCGCCCGGCGTATATGCAATTGAATCTTCTGTAGTAAGTATACTCAAAATAATCAGATGAAACGGCTCTATTCAATGTACCTAAGTATGGTCGCTTTGTACAAGTACGTAGGTTTGTGTTTTCATAACACCACGTGCCGTCTCCATCCCGTCGGTTCTAACGTCGTCCGTTATGCAGCGACCTTAGCTCGTCAATATCACTGCGTGAAATTATGAAATTTCGCTCTCTAGTCCACTAAAACATCTATTTGCTATAATTATTGGTATTACTATAATCCTTTTTCTTTAATCTATAAGCCTTTTTCCAACTACATAATGTTAAGGTCGGCTTTCAGTCTAACCGGATGCAGCTGAATTCCAATATTTTACATGGAGCGACTGCCTATCTGACCTCCACAATCCAGTTACTGGGTCGTAAATATTGGGATACCCCAATATTAATGTCGTAACACTAAATATTTAGTTTAAGGTGTACTTCAAAAGTTATTTTGAAACTTTCTACATACTTTTTAGGGTTCCTTACCCTAAACGTGCCAACGGAATCCTATTACTAAGCCTCCGTTGTCCATCCGTCTGTCTGTCAGCAGGCTGTGTCTCATGAACCGTAATAGGTTCACAGTGAAATTTTCCCAGAGTATGTATTTCATTTGCCGCTACAACAAAAAATAGTAAAAATACATAAGTTAAAAATGAAAGGAGTCTCGCCGGGAAACGTGTCTTTTGACGTTTATTGCCTTGTGGTACAGAAACCTTCATGTACCTACTCGCACTTGACCATTTACACCAATGACAACAAACTGTCTCTCAATAGTCAAAACACAGTGGATAAACATTCCGTATTTGTACAAGATTGTAGCCAGTAATTGTCTCGCTGCATGGCAAACATAGATCACCTAGCGTGTTAAATTGAAGACGGTGATTTCAGCCTAATAAATCCAGCTTTTTTTCCCTAGCCCAAGTCAGTCGTGTTTTAGATTAGCTTTGCAATTTTATACAGTCTACAGCTTGAGCATGCATTAGCATTAACATAATCTACAGTTTCTGCGCAATATTGTTTTTTATCCTTAGCCTGAGGAAGAGTCCACGTTCTAAGGATAAAAAACATATATAAAAACGCTTACAACGTGGCAGGACGTCAACGCGCAACCTGTTACCGCGGATTCAGTACATGATTCTGGGACTCCACTGCGCTAAAAAAAATTGTCGGTTATTAATCAAGATTAATATGTAACCTTCCGGAACCAATTGCTCAAATGATGGTAAAAGCGAAAAATCAAAATGAAAATTCGTTGTGTAGTTAAAGCCTTGTTTCCTGCGCGTGTTTTTTCGAAACTACACAGAAACGTCAAAATAAAGAGGCGTGGCGCCACCCATTTGTGTATGAAAACACGATGTTTTTGTTTTCGGAGCTGCATGGAAATCATTCCCCGCGCAGGTGAAGAGGGGAAGGGTTTGTTTCATTCTCATCCGCCGCGCGCATAGCGCACATCTAGCACTTAGCATTTCGAAAGCTTAATTCCAACTGACACAGGTTTTGAAGTTATATTGTTTTGTGAATGGTTAATACTAAGCTAAAAATATTTTAATACGCAGGAAACAGCTTGTGTATGAAAACAAATGTTTATGTGTAAGGTTTTTTGTGTAATGTTTAGAGAAAACACACGCAAAAGACACGGCTTTAGAAGAACAACGCAGTCACACAGACTAAAGTCGTAAAGAGACTATTTTAAAATACGTGTGTAGGTATGGACGAGCTTGACTCCTACCGAAAGTGCTGGCTGGCACTCGCAAAAGACAGAATTGTGTGGAAAAGGCAGAGGGAGGCCTTATCACTGCATTGGGACAATACACACTAGTTAGTTAGTTATGTGTAGTTATAGTTAAAGAAGTTTTTACAACATTTAATGTTGGCGCACCAATCCTATGACAAATAAGCATATTAGCGGGCTAAGTAGATTGTGACTGAGTTTAAGAAATGCAAACTTTAAAAACCGTCATCACACGAAAAAAGAAATCATTCTAACCTCATTTTTCATCCATCTTGAAGTCCAACTGTAACACAATACTTCCACCCCTCTCTTACAGAAAATGAAGTCTTTCGAAGCAAAACCAGTGCAATTATTAGCCCCCGTCATTATGCTAGCGTGCTCCAAGCGGAAGAGCTAAGGAAGTGACGATTAGATTTGTTGAGCTATTTGCCGCTGATAATCGCTGGCGACAAGCCACTAATGACGTTCGGACTAACAGCTATTTATTTCAGTTTGGTTACACGCGCCGATCTCAGTGTGGTACAAGTAGTGGGTGGGGGACATAGTTCGGTTTTTGAACGCGTACTTAAAGGAGATAGTTTTTTTTTTGGTTCAGCAATTAGGCCCACCTACCGTTGAAAAAAGCAGGGAAAATTCCCGTTTCTTTCCAATTCCGTTGTTTTTTTTTTTTCAATGTTTCGTTCGGAACTAGCACGTAAATTGATAAAACTATTTATACAACTGACAGCTAGAATACGTTTCTTTCATATTTTACGATTTTATTGAAAAAAAAAAAAAACATGAAATATATACTGGCAAATTTTCTTGAAACTTTCGAATGAAACATTGAAAAAAACAACGGAATGGGAAAGAAACGGTAATTTTCTCTGCTTTTTTCAACGCTAGGCCCACCAAAAAATGTGGCGTGTTCTAATGAAACGCATGTTGATTTGCTCCTTAAGATCTCTAGATTACATTGGTAGTCATATGTGCTTCGAATAACGGGAATACTGAGAAATACAATCATAACCTAAAAAAAAACAAAAAAACTATTGTTTAGTGAGTAGGTAGGCCTCATGTGTATTATAATGTAATAACATGGTGCACTATTCAGTAATAAATAGTAGCAGTAGTCTTCATATTTTGCTCTTTATAAGTTGGCACCGACTGTCAACACAGTTACTTTACTTACAACATATTACGGGCTTGTGGAATAATTTTCTGGGGAAATTCAACTCAGAAGGACACTGCGTTCTAAGCACAAAAGCGTTATATACGGGCTATGTTTGGGTTGCAAACTACTGCCAGTTGCAAACCAATCCTTAAACAGCACAGAATTGTAACGCTTCCATAACTTCACATATTAGAAATATCACTATTTGTAAAAACCAATCCTCATTTGTTTCCTCTCTGATTAATAATACACTATAGAAATAGACGTGAGAAGTAAAGACTTTGAGATTTGGGCAATCACTCTCCGCCAAAACAGCATTTCTAAGAAAAAGTGTAATATACATGGCCCCATTAATATACAATAAAATTCCTAATTCCCTTAAGAAAATGAATAGTAATTCATTCCAGAGAGAACTAAAATATTGCTAATTATCATATTAAGGGATACTATAATGTTACCGAATTTATTTAATGATAAATTTTGAATTTAGATCATTTATATATGTATTTAGTTTTATTATAATTTTGTTGTTTTAATTATTTTTTGACTATATTTTTATATTGACTGTATGTATATATTTTATATGTATTTGAATTGATTGAATTTTGAATATGATTCAATTATTTCCTCATTTATATTCTTAATAATTCCAATTAAATATTATAAACTATTTGGTACACCGAATATGGCAAAACATGTTGAACCAGATTCTGTTCTGCTCTTATGTTTATACAAATAAATGCATCTTTATCTTTAAATACCAAATGCTCAACATTACATGTGCATAACAGCTCAGTACCAACGTCTGCCCACTAAACAGCTTGCTGGATACTTGCATTAATATCCAGCAAGAGTAGCTGTAGTTTTGGAAATTGATGTTCTAGGTACTTAAATACAAGTAATAAAAAAAATAAACGAAAATGCAGAACTAACCAGACCGACTTCCAAAATTAAAGTTAATTTTCACTTTGTAGTGTTTTTTTGGAAGTCGGTTGTTTTTTTTTTATTACGATTTCGCGACTCCGGTTAAACTTTATTGAAAAATCGACCATTTAAATGATAAATAATTGGTTACGTTATTTTGGATTAAATGATAAATTGGTTACTTTAGTGGGCCCAAAAAAAACTATGACCCTTTGCACACACACGTTTTCTTTTCGTCAATAAGTTCGGTTTATTCGTCGTGTGTAGTAGGAACGGTTCGTCAGTGTTGTATGGATCACTAAGGAAGCTTGTACTCGGACAGGATTTTTCTACGGCACGGCTTATACGCGGTACTGGCCTGGTACATAAACATATTACAAATATCTTGTAAGTAAAACTTGTAAGTAACACTAAGGTAAAAATCTGTGTTATTTTTTTTTTTTCTAAAGAATATCAATATGAACGAAAAGTTAAGGATAAAACCTACATAACTGTTTGCCTTCAAAACTCTGAATGGAATCAAAGATGGCTTACGGACCCTCTTGCGGCTTAAGGAATTTTCCTTAACAATTGATTAAAAAGAAATAAAACAGTTTATAACTTACAGTCCATTCAAAGTTTGTATCAATTTATATATTTAATATACAACGTGTAACGTTAAATGTGCCAAACCTGAAAATAGTTTGATCAGAATAACGAGCAGAAATTAATTGAACCACTTTTTAATATAGGTCACATTTTTCAAAAAAATCTTCATTAAAAACGTTGCCGTGTCTATTTATTAATAGGTCAAGCAAGCCAATGTCAGCGCGGCGCAGCGGCCCGGTGACGACTCCTCCCTCGATAAAGCGTCGTCGCAGACGCAAGAAACGATCAGAATGGCAAGTAAAACTAAAACAGCACAAAGCCTTTACTATTTTTTTAATGACTTATTTTCTCTCTGAAATATGTCAACTGAATTAAAAATCAGTTGGGGTGTGTGAGGTTTTGCGCATTTAAAGTTACACGTTGTATATATAATTTATATATTCAAGACTTTGTATCAATGTCAAAAGCACAATAATCTTTATTATAGTTACAATAAGGTTGCTGTTCGGTTGTTGCCATTGACAGGTCTGTCAAAATTACAGTGATCTTTGTTATTGTTGTTTTAAGGTTGGTGTTGGATTCCGGCTGTCAGAGGTTAAATAGCTGTGAAAGGACTGTCGATTGAAGATACAACACTCAGAAAGTATGTGGCCTTATTTGACTACCTATGTTTTTAATTTAAAACTTATTCGTAGGTATTATTCTTAGATATCATTTAAGGTACCATCGTTGTTCGCGTGCACATTAATTCAAAGATGCAAATAATTCAAATGTCGCAGTGCACCAATAAGATAAGCACTAAATTATGCGTGCGCGCCGCCGAGTGCGTTGGCGACTTATCGCCGCTGCGCTGTTGTCACTCGCAAAGTCACGCTGCGGTGTCGTAGGTCAGGACACGTTCAGAAGTCCTATTGAATAGGATTGAGGGCTGATTTTTCTAACACCAGATATCAACATTTCAGTTTTCGACAGTTGTTGACGGCGCGTACAATGAACGCCGTGTACATAAGCCCTAACTCCAGTCCTTTCACAATTATTTTACCTGACAGTTGCAACCCAACAGCAACCATATTATCACGAGATTAAAGATCATTAATAGTAAGTATATATTATACACAGTTATAGAAATAATTTAGTGTTTTTATAGTCAGCAGCGAGCATTTTTTTAAGTCATGTTTTCAAAACAGGGGTGTTGGAATCCCATACGAACATCACTAGCATGGGCTCTCGGTAGCCATTTTATTTGAATATCTCGTTCATTTTCCTCACGGGTCGGGCTTGGACAGGTAGACAACGTACTCCCGCCTCGCCTACTTGATGGTGATTGGTGAGAATATATGTCTTTATTTTAAAGAACTAGCTGTTTTCTTTACTTTCATGACATCCACTATCACAAACCCCCATAAGGTGCCATTAGCGAAGGAGCTCTGAGTTAACACACTAAAACGATTAAAATTATAACACAACTAAGATTCAAAATAGCTTACTTTTCAAGCAGTCTGATACAGTTGGTGGCATCTTTGAGATTGAAGTAAAATAACGTACCTACTGCATGTCGGGTTTTTTAATTGTTCCAATCTAATGTCATGCATTTTCAAAAAAAACAACCGAGCAACATTCAGCAATCGATCATTTTGTTCGTCAACGGCGACTAAAACCTATGAAGTAAGAACTCTTTGGTCGACCTGTACATTAATGGAAAAAAAGTTTTTTTTTTGTTAGTTTCTATACGATTTTCTCAGTTGACGTTCCAAATTCAGTACAATATCAATGCTCAGCTAGAGCCTAGGCCTTAAATGACTTGCTTTTGGTTGGGTTTGAAAGACTTAATTTGACGTTAGCGAGCAGGTGGTGTGAAAATATTTTTTTTTTGTTGTAAGTTTAGTTCATAGTACTTCTGGAGTATTTATTTCTTGGTCCCAACGTATGAAGCACTTTGCAATTGTGCGAGCTTCTTGCTTTAATTGAATTTTCAGTGTGGATGTTTGCGCGGTTTTAGTAATAGGTACCTATTCTACCCAGGTAGGTGGTACCACAGGAAGTTAGAACAATGCTTTCAGTTACGTGCACGCTTGTGTTATTTTTTAAATTGAATTTGTTGGTAAACGAGGGGTGAAGTTATAATGGTGGATTTGTAGACTATTTGAAAAAAACTACGTTTGTTAAGGTTAGTTAAAGGATACGTGACCGGTCTATTCGGGTCTCACTGACCAGCGGTCTATTTAGTTAAATTCTCAATTTGGTGAAGTGAGCTTGTAAAGAGCTGCCATTCCGTCTGATGCTAGTGATTGCCACTATTGACAGCTCACTTCAAACATACTTCACTTATATTTTCACGGTGAGATTTTTACGGAATATCACTATAGTTGTTAAGACTAATCTATGTTGGTTATGGTAAGTAAACCGTATAATATAATAAGGAAAACATTAACTAGATCAATTTCTACAACTCTTTTGTAGGCACATTGGAATAAATAAAGGCAGGTGCAGTAGTTTCTACAATTACCTATTTGGGGTAATTGTTGACTTTATTTAACTAGTGCCGATAAATCAGCAGTTGAGTAACTGGCGGAACAAACTGCGCTACACAAGGAGGCTTCTTCATGCATTCCATAAATATAAATGTAACTTTCAAAGAAAATGCCTGAAACCTAAAAACTGCTTATGACTAACCTTACCTTTACTGTAGTTCATTAAAACAAAGGAGACTTACCTGAAAACAAGGAAAACAATTAGTACAACAATCATAATTAGCCGGTCGATTCTGTAAAAATCTCACCGTGAAATCATAAGTGAAGTGAGCACTTAATAGTGTTAATCCCTAGCGAATCACAGCTCACTCCACGCTCACTTCACCCAAACTTTCACGGTGAGATGGTTACAGAATCGCACGGCAGTAATTACAACAATACTGTCCATTCCCTCGTTAAAGAGGAAAATTCAGCGAAATTAATTGTTTGTCCAATTGACACACTACGTCGATTTAAGTTGATAAGTAGTCAATTTGGTAAAAAAAAAAATCCCTGACTTTACATTATGATGTGTATGTGTGTTTATGTGTATAATAATAGGTATTACAGATAAATCTTATATCCGTTTTTCGGTCGCTTGGGCAATAATAATCACATTCATGTATTGTAATGTGTGCAATGTATGTATATGCACTCTATCATATTTTGACAGGCCTGTTGGTCTGGTGGTCAGTGGCCCTTACTGCTACGAGTATACGCAAGGTCGTGGGTTCGATTCCCACCCAGAAAATATTTTGTGTGATGAGCACGATCATTTGTTCGTTGTCTGGGTGTAATTTATCTATAATATATATATTTAGAAATATATATGTATGTTTATCAGTTGTCTAGTACTCATAGCACAAGCTCTGCTTAGTTTGGGACTAGATGGCGTTGTGTGAAAGTTGTGGAATATTATTATTATTATCATTAGAAGTCGCATCATCATCATCTTCATCCACAGCCCCACTTCGCCCACTGCTGGCCATTGGCCTCTCTTCTCTTGTGTTAATCCCCACGCTTCTGTACCAGCCTCATCCATTAAAAGTCGCATAGGCAGAAAAAATCAAGACAGAGCAAAATTTTCCAGTAAAGAACTAAATACTATAAGTACTACACAGGGGTCATAAAACGTCACTAAAGAATATCATTTTATCAATAGGTTCTCATCATCATCTGCCTAGCCTTTTCCCAACTATGTAGGGGTCGGCTTCTAGTCTAACCGAATGCAGCTGAGTACTAGTATTTTACATGGAGCGACTGCCTATCTGACCTCCACAATCCAGTTAGTGGGTAATACGATACCCCTTGGTAAGACTGGTTGTCAGACTTTCGGGCTTCTGACTACGCGTAACGACTGACAAAGATCCACGAATGACAGCCGGGACCAACGGCTTAACGTGCTTTCCGAGGCACGGAGGGGACTCGGTATGTAAAGATGGTCACCCATCCACAGACCAACCGCGGCAAGCGTTGCTTAACCTGATCGATCGACCTATGCGTGTTATTATTTAGGCACGGAGGTTCTGTAATAGGTAATAAACTAGGTCCTGCCCGCGACTTCGTCATCCCATCTTTCTGACGTTATTTTTGACTTTTTGTTTGCTCGGGTCCCAAGGGTTGTAGCGTGATGTTAGCTTATAACTGTCCTCAAGGATTGGGCTATCAAATGCTAAAAGAATTATTCGAATCCGACAAAAACAAACTAACTTCGTCGTGAATCATCTTATCTCTTCACCACCCTTGGTTAACTGGTGAGAATTCCTAAGGCATTAAGTCCGCCTTTGTACCTTTTTGTGCGAAAAGTTTAAATAAACAAATAAATCATATTTTAATCAACATACAACCTGGCACTGACATGCCAATTAAAAAAAAATCAAGTTAATTTGAATTTCTCGGGACTACCTAGCGCCATGTGCACATTACAGTCGCAATGGGCCGCAAAGTAGTTTTCCTTCACCGTTTTGAGAGCAGTGGTGATGAAATTATTTACGCAAAGTAAAGCCACTTAGCGCTTACTCACAATTACAGAATGCTGCACAGGCAAATAAGGCCCGGTGCCCATTGGCGGCACGGCATGGCAAGGTATTTTTAGGCGATGAATGAAAATATTTTTTTTTTTTTTTAATAATATAATATATTTATTCAAAAATTATAAGGCATGAAAATTATTACAGTTTTGCTTAAATAAAAATTGTATTGCTAAGACTTACGTGCCTGAACTAGGTAATCCTGTGTTTCAGGCGATAAGAGCTAAACTAGTATTTTAAAATTAATAAATAAACAAACGTTGAAAATGGACAGATAATTATATGTTGAGTAGCTTAAATCTTACTATCTATATTTGGTAAATATTTACCATAGGTGAAAAATGTATACCTATACTTACTTTAACACAGTTAGTAAATTTTCTGTTTCTTCATAAGACATACTTTGGAGAGCATCCTTGAGGATTCTCTTACAATTTGTATAGTTCACAGAATAAATGTTTGCTTTCAAATTTAGTCTATTATACAGGAGAGGTCCGAGGTACAGGTAAAATTTGGATATAAAAGCATGTTTTGTTGAAATTTGTGGGCAAACTATATCTTTACGTCTTTTATTAGTATATGTAGTGCTGTAGGGTAGAGCTTTGTGTTGTTTTAATACAATGCCCAT
The DNA here is from genome assembly GCA_949629135.1 of Eremobia ochroleuca. Lineage (NCBI taxonomy): Eukaryota > Metazoa > Arthropoda > Insecta > Lepidoptera > Noctuidae > Eremobia > Eremobia ochroleuca. Next base: position 30,155,134 of record OX451384.1, on the reverse strand, counting down.
GATAAATAGCTGTCGAACTGTTAATACTTCACAAGATTTGTACAGGAGGTTAGTAGGAAAAAGGAAAGGGCGGAAAGTAGACACTTTGAGAATCGCCCTCTGGGCTCTCTCGATGGTTAGTAACATTGTTTTACCCGCTCCACCCCATGTGGTGATACAGTAAGTTAAGATCGATTGACATAGAGCAAAGTAAACCTCTCTAAGTATTTTTGGGTCAGCAATACAGCGTAACTTTTTAAAAACAAATATCAACTTGCGAATTCTATTATTTAAGGCTTCTATATGTTGTTTAAACGAAAGTGTTTCATCTATTATAACACCAAGGTATTTTGTTGTATTTGCCATTTTAATTTTAGGACAAACACATTGGTTATTTGCGGGAATTGTGCAAGAATGGGCATATAATGTTGAGGTAGTGCCAGTTGATGTTTGCTTGCGCATCGAAAACTTAATATAATTTGTCTTGTCTGCATTTAGTGTTAGTGAATTAAGTTGGAGCCATTTATTAACAATATTAAATCCGCGTTGCGCAACTTTGTAGACTTTTTGTTCTGAGTCAGCCGAGAATAGAAGAGCAGTGTCGTCAGCATAAGAAACAATTTGGCCATGATCTAGACTTATATTACAAAGATCGTTTATGTAAATCAAAAATAGTGTAGGCCCTAAAATACTTCCTTGGGGGACTCCGAAAGACGTGTTTTTTTTATCCTCGCTGAGAACATCTCCAATTCTTACACATTGGGTACGATCTTCTAGATAGCTCTTAAATAGTTTCAGCTGGGTGCCTCTGATACCTATGGTTTCAAGCTTGTGCAACAGAATAGGAATAGAAACCGTGTCAAAAGCTTTGGCGAGGTCCAAGAAGATTCCTACTGTGTGGTTACCCTTATCAAGTTCTTGTGCTAGATAGTCAGTCAGATGGTGTACGGCATCGTCTGTTGACATTTTAGGCCTAAATCCAAACTGCCGCTGAGACAAAATTAATTTATCCTCCAAGTATTTGTAAAGCCTTTTATTTATAAGTTTTTCTAATATTTTAGACATAGAAGGCAGTAACGAAATAGGTCTATAATTTGTGACTTGATCTTTACTGCCTGATTTATAAACGGGGACAACAACAGCTTTTTTTAGGCATTCGGGAAAAACACCTGTAGATAAACATTTTTGGAAAATATAAGTTAGTGGCGGTGCCAAAATGTGCTTGAACCGTTTAATAATTTTATTTGAAATGTTATCCCAGCCAACTGCACAGTCGTCTTTCAAACTCATAATTATCGTTTCTACCTCAGTCTCATCAGTGTCTAGCAACGCAAAGGATGATAAAATAGTGCTACATGTAAATGGTGTGCTCGTTAAATGTTGAGATTGGCACCGAACTTTTTCAGCCAAACACTTTCCCACATTAACAAAGAAATTATTTGCAATGTTGGCAGATGTTAACTGTGATGAGTGTGCTTGTAATAAACCTGAAGATGACTGATTTTGTTTCGAGTTAAACGTTACACTTTTAATAAAATTCCAAATTTTTTTACTATCTGTACCAGCCTTTTCCAGTGCAGTTTTGTCGTAGTTGTTTTTTATTTTTTTTAGAAGATCATTACAAAAGTTACGATATCGCTTATACGACAGTTGCAAAATTAAATTATCTGGATTGGATTTAGCTTTCATATGCAATTTATCTCTATTTTTCATACAGCGAATGAGTCCTGTCGTGATCCATGGTTTTATATTGTAGTTTTTGTTTTTTAGCCGAGATATGACAGTATTCTTCTGAATTGCATATTGTACATTTTTGATTAAGTATAACATACAAAACTGCGGATCAGCGGAATCGTAGACTGGGTCAAATTCAATATTGCGTAAGTCTTCTTCAAGTTTGTTTACATTTAAACGCGAAGTTGTGCGAGTGACTATTTTTGGTAATTTACAATTTAAAATAAGTAGGGCAGCACTGTGATCGGTTATTGAGGAATTAGTTACAAGGGCAAGTGCGGGGAAATCTGACTTTAGTATTATATGGTCCAAACAGGAGCCACTTTGATGTGTAGGAAGCGTGTGAGCGGGAAGCAAGCCATGGAAAGCGCATAGGTTAAGATATTCCTCAGCGGATGCGTCAGCACTTTCTGGAAGAATATTGATGTTAATATCTCCAATCAAAATTATATTTTTGACAGATGGTAGGTTATGCAAGGTATCGTTTAAAGAGTCGGTGAAACTGTTTATATTTCTAAAAGAGGGAGGTCGATATAAGGCAAGTATCGCTAATTCTGACCCAATTTTAATTAACAATCTGTTACAGTCGTGCATATTTGGTTCCTCGATGGACACATTGAGATGATTTCTTGCGTAAACTATCACTCCATCGTTCTGATTATAATTTATATTACTTTTATACATATTATATCCCGGAAGCAGTGGTATGTTATATTGCTTGGAAAGCCAACATTCGGTTAGGACAATAACGTCACAGTTTATGTCTAGACGTTGTATAAAAATGATGAAATTGTCGAAATTCTTAAAAATACTTCGAATATTTTGGGTTAGAATGGTTAGTGGACTAGTGTAGGAGGAGAGATATTGTTTACAGTGCTCAACGTCACAAACATGGGATTCTGATACAGAGAAATTATCTATTTCACTAATTAAATTATTAATCATAATTATAACTAAATATAAAAAATAAAAATAACAATAAAACAAACAAAAACAAGAGCCAGAAAGATACGTAATTTACGGCGCTCTTAGGCGCCTCCATAATCAATAGTATTTATGTACCTCTTTTCAGCCATTAGTTTCGCTGGACAGTCAACGGCACCTGTCTTGTGATTGCTCGGCTTTTTGTAGTGCAAGCAAGTAGCACATTTTGGTTCCTCAGCCTTCTTTGTGCATTCTTTAATGCTATGACCCAGATCACCACAGTGACCACAGGTATGTGTGGTTTCCCGACATGATTTGGCCGCATGTCCATACTGCTGGCACATATAACAGCGTGTGACTAGAGTAAAGTCTCTCACAGGGCATGACGACCAATTCACAAACACTCTGTCTTTATTTATCAGGGCTTTGCGTATGTCAGCAGATACTTCTATTATATAATTACAGGTCTCAGCGTCCTTCTTACCTGATTTATGGCTTAACTTAATGGAGGTCAAAAAGGTCTCGAGACTGCACTCCTGAAGGTTCTCGGCTAAATTCTGATGGAACAAACAAGTAAAAACTTCCTTCTCTTGCATGGACGAGGGCACTCCGATAACCACTACTCTGGGCTTCCTTTTTGGGGGCTCGTCTACAGTAAGGCCTGAATTTGATAGTTGCATAGATTTTTTCACCTTCTCAATGTCGTCTTTTGTTTCAGTGCTGATAATGACACCGCCATTTTTCGTCTTACGCAGTCCTCTTACCTGAAGCTTCATTTGCTCGGGGCATATAATTTTTTGGACAAGTGTTTTTGTCTCCTCACTCGACTTTAGTTTGTCGTTAGGGTATATGGCCACTGAGCTTAAATTTATGGGCTGTATATAATTGTTGGTACCTTTTTTAACCATGTCAGCAAAGGAAGTTCCGGTTACGGGTTTCATAGAAGCTCCGATTGTCAGCTTAAGGTCTTGCAGCTGCTGCGACAGATCAATTTGGTCTTCGAGTGTTTGGACGGTGGTGCGGGCCCGGACAGCATTCATCTTAAGGGACTGGTACTGAACGGCCATCTGCGATGTGCCGTGACCAACTTTTCGGCACAGGGTACTTATACGCAGTTTTTGCTCCATGTTTAATTTGCCCTCTGCTGCTATAGAGCACACTTCAGTTAGGCACTGCTCAATGGACGACATCCAGTTCTGTATTTCCGGCGTCGATATCGCTTCCATCATGACATCGTCTCTTTGGCTGGTCGGTTGCGGGTGAGGTGCGGGTACGGGCTCGGGTGCAGGTGCAGGTGCTGGTGCTGGTGCGGGCACAGGTGTAGGAGGTGGGCTCCGAGCACATCTGCCACCCCGGCTGAAGGGACTGGTTGCCATTGTGATAAAACTTATGCACTTGTTAATCACTTATTACACATTTTCACAAAACGATTTATGCCTACGACACAGTTTGCTTTACTACCGGATATTTGGTAAATTCAGGTCACGATTCAGCAAATGATTATTTATTTATTTTACTAAATCTTCGACACGTCCGTTCACAACGATGCACTCAATTACCTCCTAATATAACTTAGTAGTATTGAAATAAAGTTGAAAATTCAATGTTAACGGTCGTAAGTACAAAATAATACCGCGGTATGGTTAAGCATGCCGTGTCGGCAGCCTTTGAAACGCTTTGGCATCACTCGGAACGCTTTGGCAGTCTTCGGGATACCGCGGCAAGACAGCCTCCGCCCAAACCCCGCAGCCCCGCGCGTAGCGCCTAAGCGCACACTGGCGGTAATCCTTCGGCATCCTTACATGTACTTACCTAAGTACATGTAAGGATGCCGAAGGATTCCCTGCCGTACCGTACTGCCAATGTGCGCTGGGCCTAATACAGTGAGCCTATGCGTCTTAGTTGACGACATGCCTGCCCTGCATCCATTGCTTCACATGTCCAAAAGTAATCTGGTCAACACCGTAAATAACGCAATGAATGTTGTTGAACTGTCAAAATGAAAGCCATTGCTAGGTACTGATAGTGTGTTACGCAATTACCCCGCTGTGCTTCAGAGTAATCCCTGTAGCAGTCTAGACCTTGACCCACTGCGGTTCAAGGTTGGTACTTTAAGCTGGACTCGAGGCTATAGCACCAGGGTAGCCCACGAAACATAAATTTTCTTACGTTTTTTGCCATTTGAAGGTCAGAATCCGGGTCTACGCTGATAAAAATATGATACGCGGCCGTAACAAATATTAGGTGAATCAAATATAAACAGGACTTTTTTATTACTGGTCGCTGAGTGAAGTGACGCGCTTGGTGCTGTTGTATGTGTTAGGGGGGATCACCTGGGGGAGAGGGGTATACTGTTCCGGCTCACTTTAGTTTATTGTGCGCCAGTAGCATCATGTATGAGCAGGAGGTATACAGCGTGTAACGGAAAGGGGGTATCAACCCTGAAGGAGGTGAATGTGCTCATGAAACTCAACAACTTTCCCCAAAGAACATAGGTCGAAATATGAAAAAAAAATTTGGCCCTCCCATAGTAAATCAATCAGTTGGTAGTCAGTTTTGTAAGGCAGGGCCAAATTTTTTTTTCATATTTAGACCTATGTTCTTTGGGGAAAGTTGTTAAGTTTCATGAGCACATTCACCTCCTTCAGGGTTGATACCCCCCTTCCGTTACACGCTGTATAAGTCTGTTGAGCAACGACTTATCATATTTTTTTTAACACGGGAGGGCATAAAACCTTCCGAAATTTTGCATCCATTGACTCTACAGTTCGATAAGAATACGCTTTCAAGAACTCAAGTGTAGGAATGGCACAAAAAAAAATTCAAGTGGAGGACGCCGTTTTCACACTGACCAGATAGTGGAATCATTTGTGTGCAATGGGCTAAAGGCACGACCGACTACATTCTTCGATACTGGCATCAAGAAACATCCCCTGCGCTGGGAAAAATGTGTTAATAGAAGGGGAGATTATGTAGAAAAATAAAATATATTCCTTTTTTTTACGAGTATAATAATACGTGCGTATTTTTTTTTACTTAAGTCCGGTTTATAGTTGATCCACCCACGTACACATATCTTTACAGAATTATATTGTCAATACAACTCTCTTGGCTTCTTAGTTTTGTAATACTATAAACCTACGCGCCTTAGTTGGCGACACGCCTGCTCTGTGCTCCAGAGTAACCCCTGTAAATGTCTGGATCCTGACCCACTGCGGTTCAAGGTTCGTACTTCAAACAGTCCAAACTGGACGTAAAGGTTATAGCTTATCGTTTGACTAACCTTAACTGAAGTGAGGTTGGAACTGAGATCCTAATATTATAGGGAATAGAATTGATTACGATTTTGAATTTGAAATAAATTCAGGGATGCCTTAGTAAATTCGGGGATGTTCATTGCAAAGCAAGCACTGCAATTTGCTTAACAATGCAATGCTTTCTTTGCAATTATTGCAAAGAAAGCATTGCATTGTTAAGCAAATTGACTAAGTACCTACTCGTACTAACTTAAATTGTCCGTATATTGAAATCATAACTGGCATTCCTTGATAGATATATGAAATGCCTTTAACACGACAAATTGACGTAGGATGTTCATTTGCTTAACAATTCATTTCCCTGACTTTACCTAAGGCAAATAAGTACTTGTTATTTTTATAGGATGGCGTCAGAAAAATTAGAACTAAGCAAATCATGAAACATTTAAAACGAAAATTGGAATCGCCTTTGAAGAACCCTGCGTTGTTTAAAATCTGTTAAAAATGACTCCACTAAGTAGGTTGGTAATTTAATATGAACTAGGTACTTATTTTAGACGGATCATTAGGCAGCTGCTTGAAGTCCTCAAGCAAGTCTTTAATAGCTTAGGGGACACAATATGGCAATGTGCTGCAGTCAGGTTTAGTCAGACTCAAAGATAATAAACAAAACTTTATAACATTCTTTGTTTTGTTTTAACTATTAAAGTTCGTAGCCAAATAATTCAGTTATATTTTTATTTTGCCTAGTAGACGCCACCGCAATCCTTTTAAATTAAGTCATACGGTAATATGACTTCAGTTTGGCAAGGCGAAACTGTGGGTACTCGACCAGTCAATATTATTACTGCATACTATCAGTGACATCTGACGGAAAATATCGGCACTATTCACAGTGGAGTACTGAAGCTAAAGTTCAGCGGCGGGCTACCGGGATAGAGTAGTGGATTTAGCGCCATCTAGTGGCAAGTAGCTGTAGCTATTGGCAACGTACATGTGTTTCGTGCGGGAAACGTCAGTTGCGCCAACCGTTGAATAGGTGGCGCTGTGACGGGGTTGTGCTGAAAGGGTGAAAGCTCGCAGTTTCACGAAACGAAAGTTGCGCCGAGCGTTTGATAGGTGGCGGGCTTGTGCACTGAAAATTTTAATGTGTAAGTTTGCAGTTTCATGAAACGAAAGTTGTGCCGAGCGTTTGATAGGTGGCGGATTTGTGCATTGAAAAGGGAAAATGTGGAAGTTCACAGTTTCACGATACAGGAGTTGCGCCAACCGTATCATAGGTGGCAGGCTTGTGCACTGAAAATGTAAAAGTTCGCGCTAGTTCCTGCTGGTGGCGCTGTTTAAAATTGGGGAAAAAGCTTGTGGAATGTTCAAAATTTACAACAATTTGCATCGCTTAAAGATAATGTTTTCACACATTTTCCGATCTCCCGCATAACTCGTGTAGTGTGCCTACACGAGTTATGCGGGAAAGATTTTCCTTCGAAAAAGGAAAAACGCGATGGAAAGTTGAATTTTCTTAATTTCGGGGTTTCGAACGCTATAATTTCCAAACTTCCAACTGAAAAGTTAGTACCTAACCTACTAACCTAACCTAACCATATATTTATGCTTTAACTATAAGCACAAACAAACAGGTTAAATAGATATCTCATGGCATAAAAACATGTAGTAAAAGACAGAGAGGGTTATTGTGGGCTTACAGACTACACCCATAAAAAAAAATAAAAGTGACTTGAAAAAATACACTAAGCAGTATAAAAAAATTGTTAGTCTCACTCAGAAGGCACAACTAACTACTTTATAAACAACTCGCATAATAAATCTAAAGCCACATGGCAGATAGTCAATAGATCTAAAATTAACCTACCTAAAGAACAGATATTGACAGTAAAAACCGGGAATTCGATTTACACAAACCCATATGACATAGCAAATGCATTTAATTTAATGACTACTTTATAGATGAAATTGAGAATAATATAATAAATGACATTAAAATAAACAATAAGTTAGATAATTTGACAATGCAATCAATGTTTATGCTAGAATCCGATATTATTTTAGCCACAAAGACGCTAAAAAATACTAGCACGGTAGGTATTGACGGTATAACTACAAAAGTAATTAAATATAGCAGCTGCAAATATAGCAGCTATTGAACATATAGCAGCTGCCCTGGCACATATTATTAATATAGGTATTGTCGAAGGCGTCTATCCCGAAGGCTTAAAAAAAGTCATAATAAAACCGCTCCACAAGAAGGAAGAAAAGACATATAAAAAATTACCGGCCAATAGCCAAAATTCCGGTTTTTTCCAAAATATTTGAAAAAGTTATTTATAACTCGCTATACCAATATCTTCACAAATATAATATTTTATGCACAAAACGGACAACAAAACGGAACAAAACGAACAAAACGAAACAAAAAGTTCGTTTTATGAACAAAAGGGTTTTCGGAGAAATAAAAAGATTAATATGGCTATTTTTGACCTTTTAAAAAACGTTATGTATGCTGTTGATAAAAAAATTCCCATCTGCGCTATTTACACAGATCGACTGCCGCAACAAACACTATCGAAACTGCAAATCACGTACTTCAAAGGAGAGCAATTCAAAGTTGTAATTCGATGCAAAATATTTTGTATTATTAACTTCAGTAAAATTATATAATATACTAGCGACCCGCCCCGGCTTCGCACGGGTGCAATGGAGAAACACTGATAATTTTAGAGCCATTATTTTTCGTTAAAAGTATAAGAAAACAATTGTTATTGTGGGTTATCCCTAAGAGATAGACATATACCATCGCAGACTTTTTTGTAGACCTTTTTAAGGTGTACAATACTGTAGTACATTATTTTGATCTATCTCGAAGGGTTCAGCCAGCGTTTACAAAGTAAGCGCAAAAAAATGTGTTTATTTACGACATTACATTAGAAACCTCTAAAATTATCAGTGTTTCTCTACTATATTATGCATGTTTTATACACATAAACCTTCCTCTTGAATTACTCTATCTATTAAAAAAAACCGCATCAAAATCCGTGGTGTAGTTTTAAAGATCTATGCATATATAGGGACAGACAGACAGGGAAGCGACTTTGTTTTATACTATGTAGTGATAATTTTACTGAAGTATATTATATTCTATTTCTATCTATTTTTATCTGATATTTTGCATCGAATTACAACTTTGAATTGCTCTCCTTTGAAGTATGTGATTTGCAGTTTCGATAGTGTTTGTTGCGGCAGTCGAGATATGACCAAAGCCTTTGATTATGTTGATCACAAAATCCTTCTAAACAAATTGCATTGCTATGGCATCAGAGGGAACATTTTAAAACTACTAGAATCATATCTAATAATATAATAGTAATAGATTGCAATGTAATCACTAGAGTGTGCGCAAAAACCAAAATGGAACGAAAGTATGTGTCAAATTTCAGGCGTATAAAATATGGAGTGCCCCAAGGTAGCGTGCTTGGGCCACCCTTATTTCTCATTTACATAAATGATCCGCCAAAAGTGACACAACAACAAATGGTCTTATTTGCACTGCCGTGATAAAATGTAATGATTTTAAGTCATTACATTTTACCACGGCAGTGCAAATTTGAATACTTATGAATTTGACATTAATAATACTCTTACTGACATAATTAATTGGCTTAATATGAATAATTTAATAATCAACCTTCAGAAGACCAAAGTAATGCATTTCCACCAAAGAATCGAAGCCCTAAAACTGTTTGTCAATTACAATGGTAACGAAATAGAAGAAGTAAAAGATAGTGTGTTTTTAGGTATCCATATTGACAATAAACTCTATTGGAAAGCTCATAATATAGAACAGCTATGTAAAAAAATACATAAATCTGCCTATACACTTTTTCAATTGACTAGAAAAGTAAATATAGACGCGTTACTTGTTGCCTATCATGTTTTAGTAGCCTCACTTTTACGGTACGGAATCATTTTTTGGGGTAATTCCCCGGACAAGGGCTTAGTATTCAAGGCACAGAAACGGTACATTAGAGCCATGTGTGGTCTGAAAACAGATGATAGCTGTGCATCGTACTTTAAAGCATTAAAAATACTCAGGCTACCGGCGATATACATACTAGAAATTAGTACCTTCGTAAAAACAAATCCCAACCTTTTTGAAAAAGTTACAATGGTACGAAATGGTCCAATCCGTAGTCAGTACAAAAATTCTTTGAATAATTACAAGTGTAAAACAGCATTAGTAAGAAAAAGTGTCTTGGGTATGGCTCCACGCATTTATAACAAAATTCCAGACGCCATAAAAGAAATGAATCTTTCACTATTTAAAAAAAAATGAAATTGTTCTTAATTGATAAATGTTATTATACTATTGACGAATACTTAAATGACGAATCAATTTAGCAGAATATCACAATTTTTTTATTATTATTGTTTTTATTTCTTTCATCGATATTTAAAATTGTTAACATTGACATTTAACGAATTTGACATTTTTTACATTGATTAAATATGACATTAACTATTTTTGACATTTTAACTAATTATTTTGATTCTGATTTTTTGACTTTCAAATTCCTCAATTAGGTCTGACATAACCTCTTAATTAATTTGAAATATTGTTAAATTTATTTTCTAATTTAATACCATAGCTGCATGCATGATTTTAATAAACCTTAAATTGTAAAATGAACTCATATGTATTTGTACGCCTCCTGGCATAACATAGCGCTCTGTTTATCTAACATAAGACCTGCATCTCTCCACCTATGTTAACAAATAAATAAATTATTATTATTATTATTATGAATAGCTAATAATAAATCTATTTCGTGTTTCCGATGCCACAGAGTGAAGATTTTTATTTTTTATATTTCTTTTTGAGGTTCTTGAATGTAATCTTTATCATTCAACATTTTTTACTACAGAACAGAGTTTGTATGGTAGGATATAATATTTAGTAAACATGTGCTAGGACTATCGTATAGGTAATAAACTATATTCTGTCCGTGAGTTCTTCCGCGTGAAATTTCTTGTTTCAAGACTCACCCGTCCCATCGCATCACCTGCCCGCACTATTACTTCGTTTATGCTTACTTATCGTTCCATGATGTTAAATACTTATGGCCTTCCTCAATAATTTGGCTATCAAATGACAAAGGAGTTTTTCAAATCCTACTGGTACTTCCAGAAATTACCCCTACTTACAAACCTACAATCAAACATTTTTACCTCTATAAAATATTAAGTATAGATAACATTTTGTATGCTGCTGAGGAGTAGGTACGCTTCACTCAACATGACTAAAAATAAAATTAGGTACCGTAACTTGGGGTGATTTTGCGCCTGCCAGGAATACTTTGCTCCAAATCCGAAAAACTTTCAAAGCATAATAAAAAACAAAAAATGCGTTTATGTTTTTATTTATTTCTGAACGCAATCAAAAGAAGTAACTAGCCTGTCAAAAAAATTGACAGGCCGCCATTGCCAGTATCACAAGAGCACGTTTTTATAATGTAAAGTAAAAGAGCTTAATGATATGCAGTGAAGGTTTGCGCCATAAACTATGTGGGGTATAATTGCCCCAGTATTAATTGTATAAGAGTTAAGGCTGATTTTATAAAGTGGCGCAAAATGTCCCCTCCAAAGGGAATACTTTGCGCCAAATTTCATTAAAAAAAAAATAATGTACCTGAATATGTGCCACTGTTGATTAGTTAATAAAAGCAGTCTAAAATATCTAATCTTTCAATTAATAAGAGTCCTTTAATCTATATAGATGTACAAAACTTTTTATTTAACATTTACGAGTTACATGATTAAATTAGGTGCAAAGTCACCCCAACTTACGGTACGTTCTTTCTATTAACTGTAGGTACCTACTTTACGTTTACCTTATAATTTTGGTTTAGTCCCATCTCGGCACCTTCTCAATTAATATCATTCAACGGTTTGATTTTCCTTCACCGTTTTGAGAGCAGAGCTGCAACAGTGGTGATTAAACTATTAACACAAAGTAAAGCGCCTGACTGGGCTTGAGTCTACAACCTGGAACCGTAAGTCGCAGCCGTTACCACTCGGCCACCACTGCTCTCTGAAGTACAGACGCCAGCACATCAAGTTACTACAACATGTCAAATTTCTTTAATAGATTTTCAACTTTATCGCTAAAGTTTCAGGTAGCTTGATGTGCTGGCGTCTGTACATCAAAATATTGTATGTCTGTCAGTGAATGACTGAATTTAAGACTTGTATTAAGTAGATACTTAATGATTTTGAATGCAATGAAGAAGCAATTGAATGAAACATTCCTTAAATTATGAAAGTTATTGGCAAGCAGACATGTAAAGTGTGAGCCAGGTGTATTTACCTGACAGTGTACCGAGGTGCATCGGTACACTGCCAGGTAAATACACCTGCCTGCTAACATGACGGTGTACACAGTGCATAATACAACGCACGTAGGCCTGTATTTGCGATTGTTACGTGCACCGTATACAATTCCAATTAAAATCTCTATTACAGAGCACGGAGACGTTCTGCGAGAGGCGGCTTTGTCAACACTTTCCATACAAACCATGCGTGTCACCGTTCACTCACATTATGACACTAATAAAAACTAGTTTTGAACGCGGTTAGTGAATGAAGTCGTACGCTTAAAGGAGAAGCGCCCGGGTAGGTAGCCCACGTTTTTGAAATTTGCAGGTGAGTGACAGGTTGAATGTTGATCAAAATATGGTTCGCGACCGTAACAACTTTGTATTTACAGAATAAATAATCATTAACTTGATCAATACTCGGACAACCCTCTACGTTAAAATAACCCTAAAGATTAATCTTTAATGAAAAAGTTATTCAATAGGGTTATAAATACTGGGTTAGGACAAAATGAATGAGACACTACAAAAGTCTATATGTTTCCTTTTTCAAGTTAATTGTTTTCGATAATATTCTAGGAGGTTGTAGAATATTCTAGGTACTTGTGATGTGGAGGTATATAAAGCCGCCCTGGGGATCGGTTTAGTCAGTTTGAAGAAAAATGGACGAGCGACAAGTTCGAACACTATACTTATACATACTCGTTAGGCCACAGTGTGCGGGCTGCAGCTGACAATATCAACACTGCATTGGGCGCTGGAAGTACAAGCCATGCGACGGTGTCCCGATGGTTTGACCGTTTTAAGGGTGCGTTTCCACAGAAGCGGAGCTGCGCGAAGCGGAGCAGAGACGTGCAGGAATCGACGATTTTCGCCGCGAACTGCAGTCGAATTCATCTGAATTCGACTGCAGCAACTAGCACTAGCACTAGCAGCGGCAGTATCTACTACCACTCGTGAATTAGCGGAAGCACTTAACTGCAGTCACCACGTCGTGGAATACCATCTGCATGAGCTTGGCTATCGAAAAGTTTTGGCTCGGTGGGTACCGCACATCCTTACAGACGGCAGTCGTGCAGTCCGTGTCGCTATCTGTCAATCACTTTTGCTGCGACCCCGACGTAAAGAGTTTTTGTCTGATCTGGTTACTGGAGATGAATCATTACGAGAACGATACACGTCGTGTTTTTTAGCTACCTCGAGAAGAAACGCCACCAGCTTAACCAAAGCTGAGTCAAAAGAACCGCTTAAAAGTTCTGCTTTGCCGTTTCCGGGCCGCGCATGGCATGCTTTTTATGAGCTATTGAAACTATAAACGAATGAAACTATGAACGCTGACAATCATTCCACCCAGCTCTTCAAACAATCTGCTGCTATCAAGAAAAAACAACGAAGACGAGTCAATGTAGTTTTACTACACGACAACGCTCGACCTTACGTCGCATCTGCCGTTCGCCAACAGTTGGAGAACTTGGGCTGGGATACGATACCCCACCGACCTTATTCCCCAGACCTCGCCCCATCAGACTATAATTTGTTTAGAGCCCTGAAACAACATTTTTGAATGATTTCTCTGATATAGAGGCGGAGTTGAACAACTTTTTCGAGGCACAGCCATCAGAAATCTAGGTGAAAGGCATCCAAACTTTGCCGGAGCGTTGGCAAGAAGTCTTAGATGCCAATGGTGATTACATCATTGACTAAACTTTTTGTTTTTTCTTGTCTGTTTATATATGTGTGTACATAAATGGTAAAATAAATAAATAAAATATATAAAACGTAAACCAAGTGTCAGGTTGGCACAAAAGTAATATGTATAGGTATGTACAAAAAGAAATGAGAACGAGGATGTATATATATCTATATATACATTTATACATTTTAGCATTATGTATTTTTTTAAGTATGCTTATGTTCACTTCCGCACGATGTGTGTAGGTTTATTCAGACTTCACACATTCATATTTTTCTCTTCATGTTCTCACACACTATTGCCTACATTTATTTTTTACTTTTCCTTTCGCAGGTCAACTGGAAGAAATTTCTTAAGAAATGAGTAGTAGCTTTGTACTCAAATTTTAATTATGTCATATCCATATATATTTTACTGTGCGTACATAAAATATAAAATAAATAAATAAAATAATTCAATAACCATACAACCCTTAAATCGTATAGTGAACCTCACAGAGCTACCGGCGGCCGTGTGGATTTATTTTAAAACTATGATATCTCTTAAGATATTCATTGGAATCAAACGATGTCAAGGGCAATTTTGTTCATAATTAAATACTTGTGATGAATAATAGTAAGAATAATAGTAGTGTAAGAATAATAGTATTTATTCAGATAAGGATTAATATCATGTTTATGAAAACACCTTCGCAAATAATGCATTATTTAAGAACAAATTTGATAACCATAAAAAAGGTTATAATGAGCTAACTATAAAAGATAGATATATGCTGTTGCGGATTTTTTTTTAGAACCTTTAAAGGGGATCAATTCCGTCCTACATGATTTTTGCGTAACTTTAACCACTTACGCAGCGCACGCAACGGAAGCTCTCAATAAGAACAATTTTTCCCGCTTTTGCAACATTTTTCATTGATAATCCGCTCCTATTAGTTGTAGCGTGATGTTATATAGCCTATAGCCTTCCTCAATAAATGGAGTATTCAACACTAAAATAATTTTTCAATTCGAACGAGTAGTTCATGAGATTAGCGCATTCAACCAAACTCTTCAGCTTTATAATATTTAGTATAGATTAAATAAAAATATACGTGTCTGTACCAACAATAGAAAACTGACGACAAATGCAAAGGTTGTTAAATTAAAAGCAATTTCGACACACTAATTAACTGTAATCCTACTTTGTTGTATTCCTCTTCATGTTAATATGAGAGGGGTTGTCGCGAGTTTGTCCTTGAAATTGTTTAGTTCCAATTGTGGCCACGTCTGCTATGGCGCTAGCTGCAGGCTGTCGTACACAAAATGCTGCAAAAAACTTGCAAATAAACTGAGTTCCTAAAATATTACGGTAGTTGCAAATTAAGGTTAGAATAGCAAACATTCTAGTTAAACGTATTATTATTGGGCATGTTTTATAAAATGATTTATTATTTTCCTGTAAACACGTTCTTAATATGCGTATGTACTGGGTGTCCGGAAAGTCATGGATTACCTTTTACCTGCTGCTGGGCCACATTGGGATCTACCAATAAAAAAAAAGATGACCATACTAAAAGTCTTATGGTTTCCGAGTTTTTTGAAATTTAATGAAATTTTGGAAAATCTCTACCTTTGATCAGTTTTTTCCATGCCCTTTCTACGAATGAAAACTTTTTCGAGTACAGGTTTTTTTTATTTTCACCTTGAATCATCCTACTATCGATTGAATACAAGAAAGTTATAGACAGATATCATCTTTTAAAAGGCTATAGGGGGATAAGCATGGATAGGATGCCCCCAAACGGATTGCGGTGATTTTTTTTCTGTAAGTTTCTAACAATGTAAGATTAAGATTCTCCAAATATCAACCCTTTAAAATGCACCGTTTCGGAGTAAGAATTAATATTCGAAAAATCGAAAAAAATCGATATTCTCTGAATGGCTTGACCGATTAAACTAAAATTTTGATATGTTTTAGATACAACTACAATGTATTTTAAAAAAAATTGGCAACTTGTAAAAAAATGTATAACCTCAAAAAAAAAACTTTTCAATTTTTCAATTTTTTTTTTCGACTATTTGCGATCTTGGTACAATCACCAAAGTTTTTGTGCAAGTTTTTGAGTACATCAAAAGTAACATATAATCAATTCAGAATTTTTTTCCGGGTGCGTCATAGTTAAAAAAAATATAATATAATTTTTTTTTTTTTTTTTGAGGTTATGTTCGACGTACAATGATGAAAATCCTTCTGTGTTTTTCGTACTTCATCAGAAGTAACATATAATTAGTACAGAAATATTTTCCCGGTGCGTCATAGCCAAGCTATAATTCTATTTTTGATGAGACTTCGTACGGGTAATTTAAATAAATTGATCGCTAGCATTTTACAACTTGAAAATGAACAGCTCGTATCACATTATTCACTATTGGTCATTGATTCATTCGAAAAAGACGTACTACCATCCAGATTTGGACTGAACGCTATATCTCGAATTGATCTTATCAATAAGAACACGGCTCCAATCGCTACTCTTCTTTATGGTTTTAAAGATCAGTTAATCCTCATATATGATGGAACATATGTGTACCACCAGAAGAGTTCTAATAACAGTTACCAACGGAAATCGTACTCTGGCTATAAAAAACAACATCTTTGTAAGCCTTTTACAATTTGTACCACTAATGGGTATGTTTTAGATATGTTAGGTCCATTTCTGGCAACTGTAAATGATGCCGAAATTATGCGACGCGTTATTGAGGAATCTAATGGTTTATCTAATTTAGTCCAAGAAAATGATGTTTTTATACTCGATCGCGGTTTTCCTGACATAAAATGTCATTTAGAGAATAAAGGTTATCAAGTACTCATGCCAGCTTTGAAGGGTTCCCAAAAACAGTTAAGTACTATAGATTCTAATGATTCACGATTTGTGACGAAACTGCGTTGGGTTTTTGAGGCGGTCCATGGCATGCTGAAAAAAAAACAATCTTCTAGATCACAATAGTTTGTGATCTAGAAGATTGTTTTTTTTAAATAAAATACTTTCTAGTGTGGGTGTATATTATAAAATTGCAGCTTTTCTTCTAAATCAATTCGGAAAGCGATTGAACTCAGATATTGAAATATCTTCCGAAATTGTACAACAAATGGTTTCACGAAAAAACACCGAAAATACTCTAGCTGATTTAGTTGAAGAACAGGGATTGCTCAGAAAGAAGAGACCTTTCCAAAATATTTCATCCACCGATCTGCTTGATTTCTCAGAATTGACAGAAAAAGAACTCAAAATCTTATTCAGTGGAACTTATCAATATTCAAAAGCAATATCGTATTTGAGTGAGATTATGAATGATGACGGCACTTTAAAATTACAATTCCTCAAAGATCAATCGAATATTCTTAAGTTTCAAGTACAATCCCGTCATATTTCCCGAAAAATCTATCGTTGTTTTATCGAGTATACACCTCATAGTATCGGTCGATCTGGAATTTTAAGATATTTCTGTGAGTGTGCTAATGGCAGAAGAACAGTAGGTTGTTGTTCACACATAGCTGCTATTACTTATTACTTGTCTTACGGTCGGTATTTATCGAAAATTCCAAAAGATTAATACATCAATCAATATATTTCCCTGTACAACCACTAATTTCATTCATGAATTATTTATCTATTATTTATGATGAAGTGAAAAAAACACAGAAGAATTTTCATGATTGTACGTCGAACATAACCTCAAAAAAAAAAAATATATTTCCTGATATTTTATTTTTTTTAACTATGACGCACCGGGAAAATATTTCTGTACTAATTATATGTTGCTTTTGATGAAGTAAGAAAAACACAGAAGAATTTTCATGATTGTACGTCAAACATAACCTAAGAAAAAAAATATTTTCTGATATTTTATTTTTTTTAGCTATGTCGCACCGGGAAAATATTTCTGTACTGATTATATGTTACTTTTGATGAAGTAAGAAAAACACAGAAGAATTTTCATCATTGTACGTCGAACATAACCTCAAAAAAAAAACATTTTCTAATATTTTATTTTTTTTAACTATGACGCACCCGGAAAAAAATTCTGAATTAATTATATGTTACTTTTGATGAACTCAAAAACTTGCACAAAAACTTTGGTGATTGTACCAAGATAGCATATAGCGAAAAAAAAATTTGAAAAAACAAAAAAACATTTTTTTGAGGTTATACATTTTTTTACAAGTTGCCAATTTTTTTTTAAATACATTGTAGTTGTATCTAAAACATATCAAAATTTTAGCTCAATCGGTCTAGCCATTCAGAAAATATCGATTTTTTTCGATTTTTCGAATATTAATTGTTACTCCGAAACGGTGCATTTTAAAGGGTTGATATTTAGAGAATCTCAATTTCACATTGTTAGAAACTTACAGAAAAAAAATCACCGCAATCCGTTTGGGGGCATCCTATCCATGCTTATCCCCCTATAGACTTTTCACCAAAAAAAATTTACCTTATTTTAGATAGACCCTGGTGAAAAAAAAAAATATTGGTAGTTCATTTTTTTTTAATTGGTAGATCTCAATGTGGCCCATCAGCAGGTAAAAGGTATTCCATGACTTTTAGGACACCCCGTATATTTAATACATATTATTATGTTCGTAACAATAAAAGGGACATTTGATTAACTCGTTTTAGTTTATCAAATTTTATTTTATTATTTTACAGCGAAAAGAAACGTTAATAACAACCACCGAAAAAAAAACTACCTCAGTGCTCGATAGATGGCCCTGCTCGATTTAAAAGCGCGCTATGGTTTCGTTCACACGATTTCATTAGGGTGCCCCGCGGTCCGACCGTTAGTATAGAATAAGTTAGATGTAAGGTGTGTACTCGTAGATTGTAAGTTATAGGAACACTACAATTAATCAGTCTCCCCTTACAAAAACGAGGTAGTAAGGAAATAATAATTTTTGACAGTCCAGTAACATGGACTTATAATACTTTGAGATAAATCTTCGAGGTTTATTAATGTTGAAACTTGTAATCGAAGTATGGTTACATGTTTTGATATTATTAAATACTACTTAGTACTTTGTTGAAAAGTGGTCCTTAAGGGTCATACTCGTATAAACTTTTAGGGTGACTTCGTTTAAACCTGTGGTTTATTAAATGAATAAACTTAAGCTTCAGGCAAATAGGAGAATAAGCAAGGGAGGGTTATTCATTTCAACAAGTGTTAGAATAAAATAGGCAGATCCGATTTTTTGTCGGCACGCCTTTAATTCATTTATTACATCATAATTCATTATTTTTCTAATTTATTTATTTACAAGTTATAAGCTGTGAGTATGATGAGATTCCCCGTCGGCAATAATGACAAATCGCCCTACAAACTTTGATACGTATTTAACCCCTTTCTATGGATTAATTAAAAAAAATACCTTTCCTTAGTAGTCTTTTTGGTTATGAAAGGAACTCTTGGGCAACATTTCATGTTTCTTAACCCGTGCGTTGCGTGCTGTGCGTAGTCTGAATTTAAGAATTTCAATATGAAGATCTCTTTAGGAACTTTGTTCGTCTGTCCGTACTCTATTAGATGACTTACAAGGGGAGGTCAAAAAGTTCGCGGAATGAAAGGGGGGGAGTTGAAATATTCGAAGAAATTATTTTTCCTTTTCAATATATCAGGTTGGCACAAAAGTAATGAGACACAAAAAGCTTAGTCAATGATGTAATCACCATTAGCATCTAAGACCGGCAAAGTTTGGATGCCTTTCGCCCAGAACTCTGATGGCTGTGCCTCGAAAAAGTTGTTCTACTCCACCTCTCCATCAAAAACATATGTTGTACAAAAAAAAAAAAAACAAATCTCGCAACTCAGTTCTTCTACCTTAAAAAGTTGGGAAATCCGTGTAATACCAAGTCGGTTAATTTATTCAGTCCCTACTTAAGGGACTATCTGTCTTAAGTTATTACTTAATTAGCTAACCTAACAACATTATCAATATTAAAAATCTTTTGCGTTTTAAAAAATATTTTGACTTGGCCATCGCACGAAAACACAATGTATCTCACAAGTAATACATATTATATTAAAATAGATTGTTTAGTGGACTTAGTAATCGTAAAATGGTAATGGTTGTTGGGAAGTGATGCCTCAAAAGAAACCTGAACGCGTACTGGCCCATATATTGTTCAACGAGAAAAATCAAAATATTTTATGTCACATAAACCTTCATGGGCACTTATGAAGCGTTAGAACCACGATTCCAATTGGTCTTTCTTATGAACAAGAGCTGTATAGAAGCTCCACGGTTACTCGTATATTTTTTTTTACCATGTTTTCAAATTGATACACACACTTGTGTTGGATGAAATTATACATTTTCGCTGAGTATTGAATTAAAAATCGAACAATAACGCAGCACATATGTAGATACAGTTCTACGTTTGACGCCAGCTCCACCGCGCTACTGAGTTCCGGTCCTGTGAATAGAAACTCCGGCAATAACCGCCTCACCGATTCCGTCATAATTAATGTCCGGCATTTACAGACGGCTAGATTTCCCAGATTTGCCTGAAAGCTGGACATCCCTCTATAAATGTAATAAACTATAGAACAGAGACGGACTATTTTCTGAATATGTTTGTGTTCTGTTTATTAAAAGAATCATGAGGACATGTAACACGCTTTGCGGATTACGAAGTGTATAATGCATGTGATTTATTTTTTGTTTTAATTGGGTTGGCACAAAAGTAATGAGACACTCTAATTAATTGGTTTCGATAATATTTTAGAATTTTGAAGAACATTCTAGGTACTTGTGATGTGGGGCTACATAAAGCCGCCCTCGAGATTGGTTTAGTCAGTTTAAAGAAAAATGTACGAGCGACAAGTTCGAACACTATACTTATACGAGTGCTTGTTAGGCTTGTGGCAGCGCCCCGCGGTTTACCACCCACATATTATGCGGGTGGTAAACCGCGGGGCGCTGCCAGTACTTATATAATTTATAGTCCTCCAGACCGTATTTTGGCCATGGCGGCCAAGACTAGCGTCTTCGTTTAAATCCAGGCCGAAGGCTACTTCAACATGGGAGATATTATAGTGCACAAGCGTGTGTGCAGACACAGGTGCACTCTCTCCCCTCATTCTCATAGTCCGATGAGATGGCAATCCAACACGACCGGAGAGAGATTAAGCACAGGACCAACGGCTTAACGTGCTTTCCGAGGCACGGGGGTATCACACCACTCTATCCAAACTCCAAGCCGTTACTAAGAAATTTCTAATGGAAAAACTCAATAACACTTTGCCTGACCTGGCAATAGAACCGAGGATCCCACGCTCAGCAGGCTCGCTTGTGACCACGAGACCAACGAGCCATCTGTATACTTATTTAATCGCAAATAAGTAAACAGATTGGCTTCAAAGTGGTTCTAATGTTAAATGTCACAGCACGAGTCACTGTACTTTACTTATCAGTTGATTAGGGATCGCCTTTGTTTCACATAATATATTTATACAATGGACATGGATAATGGTATTGTGATGTATAGAGAGAAAGAGAGATATATAGTAGAGTCGGGAGTATAGTGATGTGTCGAGTGCATTGCATAATGTAGAACACATTGTTTTGTATATAATTACCAAATAATGGACATTAAGTGCGAGCAAGCTATAGATGAGTTTTGGATCAGTGGTGGCCCAGGGGCAACGGCCCCGATTTGGGAGTTGTACGTCGTGAATTCGAAGCCAGGCAGGCACTTTACTTTGTGTAATTTATTTTATCACCGCTGCTCTCAAAACGGTTGAGGAAAACATCATGAAGAAACCGGCATGTCCTAAAACCAAAAATTTGAAGACATGACGCGAGGTGGATTACGGCCCATTCCCTCTCACAGAGAGGAGGCCTGTGTCCCAGCAGTGGGAACATTATAGGTTGATTATGTATGTTATGTACTACTCGTATACAATCGACATTAAATGCAAAGAAGTTATCGATTTCTATAACAATAGAAATAATATCTCTGCTATACCTGTCAAGAAAGATCGACGCTTGCTACGGCGTAGCTGATTGATTTATTTAAATAAAATGGGAGACTTACAGCTAAAACAAACAGATCAAGGATGGTACATTCGATGTTGAGATTACGCTGCTACGCGCGCTACGTCGTAGCTTATCTCCGATCCGCTACGCGCCAAGTCATTATTGCTTCAGCGTTTGAGTTGCTGTGCACTTGAGTGATAGTTATCAGTTTTGCAAAGGAAGATCAATTCCACAATCTCATCTCCACGACAGTCAATTCGGTAACTTAATGGTGAGTATAGACAAGAGCATTTACGTAACAAATCACCGAGCCTCTCTAAAGTATCACCCTTTTCACGAACCGAACAATGAGCACGACACCCGACGCATCGGCCATAATCGGCTCGTCTTGGTTTCATAAAATTTATTTCGCTCCATGGAAAATACTGGCATTCAGCTGCATCCGGTTAAAATGGAAGTCAACCCCAACATAATTGAGAAAAGTCTGGGCAGATAAGTTCTTCCTACTTTCTAATGATTTAAGTAGGGGAATGCAGGTAAAAAGGTACAAACGGTTCTTTGCCAAACGGTGCCAACCGTTGGCAAAGAACAGCTTTGGACAGGAATAAGTGGAGGGAAATAGAGGAGGCGTATGTCACAAGACAGACCTGAGGGGCAATTCTCGTAATTTTAAGAACGTTTACAATCTTAGTCTGAATATGTCAAAAATACCTCTAATTTCCCCACATTTTTGACAAGTTATTGATATTAATTGTTTGTCGCTGAGATGAGATTAGGACTGGATTTTTGACGTTTTAAATTACTGGAATTGGCTTTCTGGCAGCTGATAACGGCTAATTTGCTAATATAGGGTTAGCAAGCAGAACATATAATATTAAGTAATGTTTTTAGTTTTTAGAACTTGTTTATGTGCGATGAAAGGTCAGAGGAAAGAAAAGCTTTTTCCAATTTAATTTTTGCAGTTTAATAGGCTGACACATAAGTCGCCCAAACGCCCTTACAGCTGCATAATTATAAACACAGATTCCCGACAAAACAGACACTTTTGTTAATGGCAAAGCAGTCTTAAATACATCTAGTTTGTTTATCATGTGTTGCGGCCAAGTTCCTACGCCAAACTTCTTGGCATGGTAGACTGGCCGAGCTCGAACCGTACGGCGACGCCAGCTGCCATGCCAGTACTTGCCACTCTAATGGCAGAGATATGTTTTAAATACTGCCATAAAAGATGATATGTCTGCGATGTGGAACTATGAATTGTTGTTCTACTTGCAGTTAGAGAAAACGGAAATGTGTTTCTATACAGTCCGGGAAATTAGTTGTTTACCCATTTATACCCACAATTTGCCGCCATTGCATACAATTGTCAAAAAATAGAAATTAAGTTGCTGCAACTTAAGTTTATAGTCACTTTGCTTAAAGAAATATTTTCCTTGATTTTACATATTTTTCATGAATGTTGTAACCATTTCCATATATATTAAGATTTCTTATATGTGATAATTTTTTGGGGTAAGGTTAGGTAGGTATTTGTTCGCGACTAAACGAAATTGACCGAAATAAATATAAATTAAGTATAAATAACCCCTACCATTTTATTTAGTCACCATTATAAAAAATCGTACAAAAAAGTGCTATCTATTTATTATAGTTTTCAAATATTTTTTAGTACTTACTTAACATCTTTAATTTTGTTCTACACAGTACAATTAATGTCATTTAGAGCCTAGCAGTTCATCACTGATAAGTGAAGAAGTCTATTAATGATATTGGTTAGAAAGTGTAGAAACCATTAAGTACCTTGCGAGTTGCATTGGTTGCAATTAACAATGCACTTAATGGTTTGCCACGGGGTGCCCTACAAAATCGGCGCAATTTTCTAGTTCGAGGCGCCTCTGTTCCGAGGCAATAAGCACAGTTTAGCCAGTAACGTGTCTTCAAGTTTCGACAGAAGTTCGGGCGAACTTGTTCTTGTGATGTGTCGAAAGAACGTGTCGGTTTATGCTATAACACAAGATTGGGGACATGGCCCCAATCGCACTCTCACTCCCGCTCACACTCCCACTCATACTCACACTTACACTTCCATTCACACTCCAACTCCCACTCTCATTTACACTCCCACTCCCATATACACTCACACTTACAATCTCACTAGTGATGAGCAAAGTAGTGATGAGCAAAATTTGTTTTGGTCTTGGTCTTGCAAAAAAGCATGACCAAGATCAAGACTACATAAACAAGAACAAGACCAAGACTAAGACCAAGACTACATAAACAAGAGCAAGACCAAGACCAAGACTACATAAACAAGACCAAGAACAAGACCAAGACTACATAAACAAGACCAAGACCAAGACTGCATAAACAAAAACAAGACCAAGACCAAGACCAATACTACATAAACAAGACCAAGACCAAGACCAATACTACATAAACAAGACCAAGACCAAGACCAAGACTACATAAATAAGACCAAGACCAAGACTACATAAACAAGAACAAGACCAAGACCAAGACCAAGACTACATAAACAAGAACAAGACCAAGACCAAGACTACATAAACAAGACCAAGACCAAGACTGCATAAACAAAAACAAGACCAAGACCAAGACCAATACTACATAAACAAGACCAAGACCAAGACCAATACTACATAAACAAGACCAAGACCAAGACTACATAAACAAGACCAATACCAAGACCAAGACTACATAAACAAGAACAAGACCAAGACCAAGACTACATAAACAAGACCAAGACCAAGACTGCCCCAGTCTTGGTCTTGCTTTGCTCATAACTATTTAGGTGTCGTCCAGAGTTAATGAAAACCAGCACTAGACCCTTTGTACGCGACACGGTTACGAGGTAGAAAAAACGTGTCTGTCAACAAGCTTCCGTAGTGATCCATACAACACTGGCAACCGTGCCTACATACGGCGAATAAACCGTAGATTTTCACGGCAAGAAAAATGTGTGTGAATAAAGGGCCTAAGACTGGCAGACGCCTAAGCCTCACGCAAGGCTTCAAAGTCGCGAGGTGTTTACACAAACCATACATAAGCGCCCTTTACACCAAAACACAGTTAAGTACACAAAGCAATTAGTGCGATCCAACCAATTTGCATAACTATCGAACATGCTAGACAAAGTTGTAGCATACGATATTTTCCAGTGTAAAGTTGCTCACTTTGTATTTTTAGCTCTGAAAATAAAGTGTGAAACTCTGGAGGAAATATTGTGAGCGCTGTGTCAGCTGCGCTAGAATTGAATGCCGTCTGTGTCGTTGATGCTGGGTATCTTATATAATAATAATATCTTTATTTGTATAGAATGCAGGTGTTACAATAATGGTGTCAGTTTCAGATATGTTCCAGGTACTTTCTGCCTGTTGGCATACAAAAATATAGTGGTTAACCAACAGACATACAAATCAATAAAATGTAAGTGTCTGTTTGTTCTGTCACGCCTGAACTAAAAAAAACCGGCGAAGTGCGAGTCGCACTTGTAGAGGCAAAAACGCAGAAAAGAACATGTTTCTTGTATGGAAACGACTTACATTTTTATCAACTTTATTTTATTTTTATATTTGTGGTTATAACGTCAATAGAAAGGCACACTCTATGAAAGTCTACCTAGTCTACCTATTACGGTTCATGAGATACAGCCTTTTGTCAGACAGACGGACGGACAGCAGAGGCTTAGTAATAGGGTTTCCTTGGCACCCTTTGAGCACGGAGCCCTAAAGAAGTATAGAAAGGAAGTGTCCTTTCTATACTTCTTTAAGGCTCGTTTCGTTAGGAACGTTTCTTCCCAATGGGGAAGAAACGTCCCCACCCTCCAACAGACTTGAAACAAGTGTCATCGGAAGCGTCTTATAGGATACATAATTTCTTATTATGCCACGTATTTCAAATATATGGGCCATGGGGTTTGGGATTTATAATATGTTTTGATATCACTTTTACAAAATTTTTAAAATTAGGATACGTATTCATTTACTGAGCTATCATATTAAGCTTGCCAAGTCTTATTGCGTCGAATATCTTTGCGATAATATCGAATTATGTTTATAGAGATAGTGATTTAAACGATTTACCAAGATGCAATATCTTGCAAAGTAATGTTTGGCTGGTGAGAGCACGAGTTCAGTAGCGTTATGTCCTATCACGCATATATTATGGTTATATTTTAATATACTGGGATTTAGCTGACAGATATGTTATCGTAAATTGAAACTGTACTTGCCTTACAGGAAATGGCACTGTAGGAAGTTGCGCACACATAATATCCGTTGTGTGGTATATGGTGGCACGTTGATTTCAGTGCACCAGTAGATGTGCTTAGTAATATTTGAATAGATAACTTCATCTAATTATTGTAATATGTACTAATAAGGTATAGGTATCATTAAGTTATTGTTGTTGTAAAAAGAAAAAAAAGTTTTTTTTTGTAGAGATATTCTTTTTTTATATGAAGTATGCTTTGTTTACAAAGAATATGATTTTTAATTTTAAATAGACACATTTTTGTCCAACAAAAGATTATTTTTATTATAAAATAAACCATATCGATTTTGCAACTAATACAGCCGTGCGATTCTGTAACCATCTCACCGTGAAAGCTTGGGTGAAGTGAGTGTGGAGTGAGCTGTCATTCGCTAGAGATTAACACTATTAAGGCGGAGGACAGGGTCTTGTGGCGCAGTCTGGGAGAGGCCTATGTCCAGCAGTGGACTGCGATAGGCTGAGTTGATAACACTATTAAGTGCTCACTTCACTTATGATTTTACGGTGAGATTTTTACAGAATCGACCGGCTGGTATTTTAACTTCTTTTGGATACTTATAAATATATAGACACGCATCCCTGACTGTTGGAGGGTGGGCGCGAGGTCCATACAAAACCCCCATGGCCCTTTCTATGCAAAAAAGTCACAAGCAACAATAATCATGAAATACGTACTTATTGAGAATTCTATTGCTCATTAAATGAATGATAAACATGATGTTTTAACCCTTTTTGTAAATTAGGTAATAACCTCAACGTAATTTACTGTCGTGAGTTGCCATCGATTGCCCTGAATGAGGCACGGTCACAGTGAAACACCTTCCTACCATCTACATAAATTAAGTAATTGAATTGGAGGGTAGTTTGCTTTTAAATTGATTTTATTGTCTTTTACTCTTCTGTATTGGTTTAAGATTGTAAAAGTATTCAGCTATTTTAACTATGTGAACAGTGGCGGCCCAGTGCTAACGACTGCGACTTTCGATTATGGGTCGTAAGTTCGCACCCAGCAAGGTGCTATACTTTTTGTAAATTACTCCATCGCCACTGCTCTCGAAATGATGAAGGATAACATTGTGAGGAAACCAGCATGTCCTAGAACTAAAAATTCAAAGATATGTGACAACCCGCACTGGGCCCGGCGTAGATAATAATAAGATCTTATAATAAGCTCTACCGCCGTATCTCACGTACGTCGTACGTCGTGGTGGGGCTTGTACGCTCTGAACTCTGGGCCTGTGTCGGTAGAGTTTACCTTGCCGGAACAGGTCTAGGGTGAGGAGCCAGACCAAGAGAGATACAGAACCCCGCAGGGCAGCATGTGGCGAGCTGTTGGGCAGCAGCGACCCCACGGACCCTATCTCCCGGGATTATCTCTACCTTAAAAACTAGTAATATATTATAACTACAACACAGATAGATACACCCATATGCCACCAGTTATGCTTACATGCTATGTAATAGTGGGTGAGCCTATTGCCACCAGCCGGGAACCAATCCAGAGTCAGGGCTGGTACTGAGAAATCCTGGACAGAAAAACCCAATAACACTTTGCCCGACCTGGGAATGGAACCCATCATCGTCACATCATCATCATTTTCATACTCAGAATTAGCATTTGCGACCACTAGGAGAGTCAAAAGTATTCTATCTTTCTATAAAAACTCAAACTCAAAGCATTTATTTCAAATAAACCAACAAAAGGAACTTTTGAATTTTCACGGGGTCGGTCAGTCAGAAAGATGAAGCTAGTGGCCCATTCCAAAGCGTAGTAGGTACTTATGGACAAGAACAGTGCTGCACTTTTAAATCATAAACTTGTTACAAAAACCTCAAAATAAAAACTATTGAAAATTAGTTTAAATTAAACTAACAACAACATATCCTTTGACCTTAGAACTTATAAACGATCCCAGTTTAAACCCGTCATACACAGTCGAATTTGTTTGCGATAATCCTACTCAAAACTTAAAACAATACCCTCGCCGGAAGAGGCGCTTCTCGGCACAACGAAAATTAAGGAGAGGCTACACTAAATACAACTAGGTGACCTCACAAACAATGTGTACGAGAATCTTTATCTGTCATCCTAAAAGTTGGAACAAGGGCAACGCTCAAGTGTGTGCAACGGACTTGCGAACTGTCATGGAGTTGCTAGTTGTTTGTTGCAGCAACGCGGTACCGTGCAGCAACGCGCGATTCCGGACGATTGCCATCTAATCTCATGCCCCATATCACATGCAGCGTACTATTACCTTAATCGAGCAGCCATGTTGGACGATGATTGGTGGAAAGACGATTGATGGTGCAGGCAAAACTTCTTCATTTGGTTTGAAATTACCACTGGACGCCGCGCCAGTTTGGCACCAATGACTCATGAATGATCATTAGAATTTGGTTTAAGTTAAACTTTAAAGGCCATCACAAAATCCCAGAACCAGGGCAGCGTTCTACAATCTCGGCGAGTCAGTGGCTCCGCATGATTCAATATCCTAACTAAACTGGTTTCGTCCGAGAATTTCATGCCGAATTTCGGTCCACCCATCTACAACCTAGCTCCAGACTGGGCTGCCATAATCAGCGAGCCGTTTGATCGGCCAATTTATCACCTAACCTTTAACGTCTTGGCAGATCCTAATTTAGTAGTCATAGTAACATCTTAAAAAAAAAAAAAAAAAACTATAGTTCAGAATGATGTGTCAAAATCTGTTGATCTTTTAAATAACGATGCTTAAAACTATGAATTCGCTTAGAGCTGTTACCTACTAGACGTTGCCGTAAATATGTTATGCGTTCGTCAGGGATCGATTGCAATCAATTTCAATCAAGTTCAATTTGTTTGTAACAAAATCATTTAAAAAAATTATAATGTAAGGTTCATACGACTAAGTTATTTCTGTATTTTTTTTTTTCTAATTTAAAATAAACCCGTCGAGTTTTTATCAAGTTTTGTTGTGTGTTTTATTCTATTTTTTTTTTAATATATTCTTTTGCTTTTATCAAAATTATACGTATTTCTATGGCGAATAAGAGTTTCTTTCCTTTTTTTTCGCTGCAATACTTACATATAAACAAACAAATTTTACCTCTTTATAATATTAGTAGGTAGATATGTATAGATATAGTTTAAATATGTCTTCTAAGCTACAGCTGAGAATTCCAAACTTATTTTGCCATGTAATACTTATTGTTTTCCGATGATAATGTTGTCCCTATTTTAGTTCCTCCTGTCTCCCTAATAGCGCTGGGATCGAATTAAAAGTCGATATGGTCTCGTTACCCCAGCTGGTTTATACCAGCTGGGGTAACAAAACCACACGCTCGACGGACTCCTTCGAGCGCTGTATGTGAGTATGTGAGAGCTGCCGGTCGATTCTGTAAAAATCTCACCGTGAAATCATAAATGAAGTGAGCACTTAATAGTGTTAATCCCTAGCGAATGACAGCTCACTCCACGCTCACTTCCCCCAAGCTTTCACGGTGAGATGGTTATAGAATCGCACGGCTGCCGGTCGATTCTGTAAAAATCTCACCGTGAAATCATAAGTGAAGTGAGCACTTAATAGTGTCAATCCCTACCATTACGGAATGACAGAGTTCACTTCCCGCTCACTTCACCTAAGTACTCACGGTGAGATTTTTACAGAACAGCACTGCAGCAGGGTAATAAACACACTAACAGTAGCAATAGCTTTCATTTTGACAGTTCAACAACATTCCTTGCGTTGTTTAAATTGTTGAGCACATTCTTTTTTCGAACATATGAAGCAATGGATTAGCAATATCCTTCAAAATGATTCAGATTGTAATGTGCTACGCAATAGGGTCCTGATGTATGAACGAGAACGAGGAAAAATAAGTAGGTATGTAAGGATCGTAGCAGATGGCGAACCCCCATGGGAAGAAAGCGTATGTTTATGTGGGTATGTAAGTAATATTAGTACTATTAGCACTTTTGAATATGGCTCAGAGAGTCAAGTCAACATCGATAATGTTGACTTGACTCTCACTGTATTGTATACGTCACTACGTTTGTTGTTGTACCACACAAAAGACATAATTTTAAAGATAACGCGTAATAACACGTCCTATCGGTCTATAACATCGCGTCGCCGACGTTACGTTTTTGCCGGTAGTATATTACTATTATATGGTATTTGGAGGAGCCCGTGGCTAAATAATAACAGCCGCACAGGTCGATCGAACAGGTTAAGCTACGCTTGCCGCGGTTGGTCTGTGGATGGGTGACCATTTTCACATACCGAGACCCCTCCGTGCCTCGGAAAGCACGTTAAGCCGTTGGTCCCGGCTGTCATTCGTGGATCTTTGACAGTTGTTACGGGTAGTCAGAAGCCCGAAAGTCTGACAACCAGTCTTACCAAGGAGTATCGTATTACCCAGTAACTGGGTTGTGGAGGTCAGATAGGCAGTCGCTCCATGTAAAATACTGGTATTCAGCTGCATCCGGTTAGACTGGAAGCCGACCCCAACATAGTTGGGAAAAGGCTAGGCAGATGATGATGATGGTATTTGGAGGATAATGCTAATCCATTGCTTCATATGTTCGAAAAATTTGTCTGCTTAACGACGTAAATAACGCAATGAATATTGGTGACCTGTCAAAATGAAAGCCCTTCCCACTGTTAGTGTGTTACTAAATTACCTCCCTGGACATACTACTCGTAATATTACAAATGCGAAAGTAACTGTCCGTTTGTTACATTTTTACGCCTTAACGGGTCTACGGATTACGATGAAAATTGTGCACACAGATAAACATGACACGGGTTAGGACATAAGATACTTTGATCCTGAGGACTTTTTATCCCGGTGGTACGTTCCCGTGTAATAATTACCGACCGAAGCCATTGGCAAAATCTAGTGTGATAATTACGCAAAACGTATTTTCATAACACTGTAACTTTTTGTGAGGATTATCACTTTAACACGACTGTTTTTGTTAAAGCTACGCATATCTTTCACAGTTATTTAACCTATGATTTTGGATCCCTGTATAAATCACAGTTCCTACTCGGGTAACCAAATTCCGAGTCCCAAGATACAGACGAAGGCCCTTTTTTAGACGGCACGGTTTCTTTACGGCACGGCGTATAAACCGCGCCGTAGGAAAAATGTGTTCGTGACACTAACGACCGTACCGTTTATACTAGGCACAAACCAAACTAGACAGTTATTAACACTAACTGTAGGTACTTCATCAACATCTGCCTAACCTTTTCCCAACTATGTACGGATCGGCTTCCAATCTAACCGGATGCAGCTGAATATTACCGGTAACCAGTATTTTACATAGAGTGACTGCCTATCTGACCTCCACAACCCAGTTACTGGGTATTACGATACCCCTAGGTAAGACTGGTTGTCAGACTTTCGGGCTTCTGACTACGCGTAATGACTGTCAAAGATCTACGCGAGTGCCAGCCGGTACCAACGCCGTAACGTGCTTTCAGAGGCACGGAGGGTCTCGGTAGGTAAAGATGGTTACCCATCCACAGACCAACTGCGGCAAGCGTAGCTTAACCTGATCAATCGACCTGTGCGGCTGTTATTCTAACGCCCTGATTGCCCAGGAGCCTGAAGTTGACATATTTATGTGGAACAGTAAATCTATGTTTAATGTAATGTAATGTTTAATGTTTGAAGTTTTTTTAGTTAAATGTTATGTTGTTGGCTTGCTGCGCGCTTTGGTGTTTACTGTAAGTGCAGCAAGCAATTGCTATAGAAATAAATAAATAAATGAATAGTCACGAGCCCCTAAATATTTTAAGCCACCTATGACATTTAAATTTGTGTTTATTCTGTGTACCTGCTTATGTATTATCTAGTAAATAAACAATTTATATTTATATCTTTATTTTCGTTGCAACCCAACCAACAACCCCTCAGCAACCGTTGCTGAGGGGTTGTTGGTTGGGTTGCTGTCAGAGGATTACGATGGAGAAAGATATTGCGTGACTTTGTCGCATCTTGTCACCTACGTGAGACACACTCATATTATTATTACCTGTCGGTAGTTCATACCTACCTAGAGTCTATTTAAATCTTTGTTTCCAGTTGATGTTATTTCCACTTAAACGAATATCAACTTTATGTTAGTGTAAATTATATTGATTTTAGAATGAATAGTACTTTTCAAAAAGACATGAAAATGTTAGAAGTTGTAGTGCGAACTGAACTATATGTGTGTCTATTACAGTTTTCCAAAACCACATATTTGTTTACATATTTGGAAACCAAATCACGAACGTAGTATACAGATAATGGTTACCCTCGCAGTCACCCCTGACCCCCGCAAATGTGTCCCTCTGCGAAATAATTGTTGTACCGCGCGGCTTTTACTTAATTTAACATATTCGCCTAATGGTATCACTACAACTTCGTGACTCTTGTCTCAGGGGTCAAAAGTAAGTGGTGATTCATAGATTATGTATGGAGTCTGTTATAAATTGGACCCTAATTTTGTAGGTGTTTTGTGAACTTTTGAGCTGTTGGCAGTAGGTAGTGTGTTTTGTTTTGTATTATTACCGTTATTTTATAATATCGTTGGCAGTCATTTTATGTTCAGCCATGTCTTGAAATCAGACTATATTGAGCCTGAACGTTTGGTACTCTATCTTCTGCGCCACTAATAGCTGAATACCTTTACCGCTAAACGTATTACCTCGCTCTGTTTCTAAAGAGCAGTGATGGCCCAGTGGTAACGGCTTACGAGTTGTAGGTCGAAAGTTTGAACCCAAGCAGGCACTTTCGTATAAATAATTTCATCACCACAGCTCTCAAAACGGTGAAGGGAGACATCGAGAGGGAACCGGTTGTAGCCTAAAACAACTGTGACATCCACTAACCCACACTGGGCCCGCGTGGTGGATTTTAGTCCACTCCCTCTCACAGAAAAAGGAGCCCTGTGTCCCAGCAGTGGGAACATTTTAGACGGATTATACTTATGTTGATTCTGTCAATCGTTTGACATGAATGAGAATGAAGTTTTGTTATGTTTAGCGCTTAACACATTTAGTGATTTGTGGTGTAAGTGGGCCTAAGTCTTCCCCCAATGTCTATTGTATATCAGACCCTTTGTACACACACGTTTTTCTTGCCGTGAAAAACTAAACAAACGGTTTATTCGCAGTGTGTGGGTAAGGACGTCAGTTTTGTATGGATCACAATGCAAGCGTGCTGACGGACACGTTTTTTCTACGGAGCCGTTTATACGCCGTATTGTAAAGAAACCGTGCCGGGTACCGTGTACAAAGGGCCTCATGATTGGATGTAGCCAGAGTGTGGCCGATACGCTACGCTTGACGATTCACGATCTTCTATCAAAGACCCACTGCTACTTCATCTGGCTAACTAACTCTGCATGCAAGGTACATAAATATGTTGGCGACACATTTCTGTACCTTGCATGCATCCTTCCGCTTCCACGAGCCGGTTCGATTAGTGATACCTGTACTCTTCGAAACTCTACACACCATAAAGGCATGACATTGAAGACTCCATAACAACATTATAATAGGCTTTCTATAGCTATAACAATATATTCGTACATGGCCTCGGTTGTGTCGTCAGAGTATGTCGAGGTTTCCATAATATATCAGCTTCAGGCAATAACACTACCACCGTGACCCACTTATTGGAGAATCCAAATTGACCTTACATCTGCACATATGAAGACGTAAAGAACGCTTCTGATGTGTCTAAATTGACAATAGGAGTTCCTAAAGGTTCGATGTTGGGTGCATTCCTCTTTTTAGTTTACATTAATAATTTACCTCAATTACGAGTACTTCAAAATCAAACGAATATGATGTTAATTGTAGATGGCATTGATTTTTAATAGACTGATGGTCACAAAATCTTGACGACATGAATAACTCTATTCTTCAGGTCCAGGATTGGTTTGTAGAAAATGATTTGGTACTAAATTATTACGTATCTATAACATAAATTATTTACCTGTCATTGCTTAATTCTTTTTACCTATAGAGGTATAGAAATTTTATTCTAGGTGCATCGTCTTCACATATGATAATATAATTAATATATAAAAATAATGTAAAATTAATTAAAAGAGGAAACTGAGATGAAACTATTTTTTGGAAGGGGCTACTAGAATCAATACTTTTTTTTTTTTTTGTAAATTTTGACGTTCAAAGGTGCTTTTATGTGCCCATTTGAAAAAAAAAAACTTGACTTTGACTTTGAAGCGCGGACAATGTGGCCACCTATTGTGCCAAAGTAAGCTAGGTAATTAGACGAATGTTGTATCATCGAATCGAAAAGAAGAATGAGTAGAAGAGGCAAAACCTCCGTTATAGTAAGAAATCATTAACACTGCGGGCTGGTATGGTCTATACTGGACCAGGAAATCTACACCATCGTACTCTAAAAATGTTCGTCTGCAAATTTCCATTATCTTTGCCAAAATAAGGTAAGTAGGTTCTCTGGCCTTTTTTTTTTCAAAAAGAGGCTGTATATGAATTGTGTGGGAGGCCTTTGCCCAGGAGCGAGATTATGAAATGAATTACTAATAAAAATGAAATTACATTTTAATACTAATTTATTAACGAAATTCCATTATTATAAAATAAAATATTAGGTGATATTTTATTTAATATAACATTTATTATATATATAATTAATAAAAAAGGTCTTAACAATGAAAAGACTGTAAACAAGGATTTCCCCTTTTGAAAGTTTTTTATTGTTTTATTGCACCAAGCAATCTGGCATACAGGATCAAAAAGTTTCTAATGATTTTTGTGATTTAGCAACTTGTGCTTTAAAATATACATGTTACGTTATTAAACATGATTAATATTAAATAAACGGTTGATTCATTGCAAAAAGCGTATGATATGAAATGAGGTGAACTTTTAATTCATTAAAATCCTCACATTTGTTATCCTGGTAGCAATTACATAAGAAACTACAGTGCAAATTATTCACAAATTCCAAATGCATATAATGCCTGCAGGGCTTGCTCTGACTGGACAGGTCTACTCAAATCTGTGTGATTTTTTCCTCAAAAGACTATTAATTCAGGCACTGATCTACATGGTCCTGGCATAAACTGATATAGATTATGTCTGGACTTGAAAAGAGACTGTGACCCCTCAGTTTCTTTCACCATTTATTGTCAGGGGTGTCAGCTTATTTTTTTTAAATGCCGTCTAAGTGACTCCGATATCCTATTTACATAATAAATACTTCCATTTCACTACTGCACCTACACTACCTAAAATATTGCCAAATACTGACTCTACATGGTGCAATGAAAATATTGTGCAATAAAGTTTAAACTCACTGAAACTTTTTAAAAACTCCCCTAAAATAACACTGTAAGTGCACGGGCCGCCTAATTTCTAAAGAAAAACTATTTTCATACACGGAAACAAGAGTTCTTTTGTATTGTTTCAATTTTTCTTTTAACAGATTGAAACCTATATTGAGATGACATCTGATAAGCGTGTTCTGATGAAAAAGTTATGTTGCGTCGACCTCAAATAAAGTGGTATGAAAGCAGAAAGATGATGTAATTTTATTCAAATAAACAGAATCCCTGCGTTTGATATGTCTTTTTTAAACTTTCATTAGTACTCATTATTGGCAGAAAGTCTACTAAATTCAGATTTTTAATTTAATAGACTAAAATGAGGTCTTCGGTCGCTCGATCGCATCTGTCATTTTGGTAAAGAAAAAAAAAAACTGAGTGTAGAGGTACTCATTATTTTTTGTGTTCTTGAAAGGCTATTGAATGATTTATCAACAGTTTACAGATTCCAACTTATTGGCGGCTCTGAATTGCGGTACTTGCTGCGCAGTATCTCACCCCCTTTTTTTTTTGTGTGGGAAATTATCAAATAACTTCTCCCGTTCTGGGTGGAACGGGAGGGTGTTTCTAACTTTTACTGACTAAAACCCACCCGTGTTCCTTCAGTTGCCTGTGCCAAGGGCCACAGTAACTCTTTCGAACAACCCGCGACCCTGGCAAAGTATCTCACCCCCTCACCCTCGCTTACACGTGATTTTTTTACTGCGCAGCGACTCGCCTCGTGTTCATGGCGGCCATAATGTTTGAATCGGGCTGTACGCGCGTCATTCGCATCGTTCGAGAAACTGGCCCTAGGTGTTCGACCGGAGATGTATGAACGTGGTTAACATGCTTAAATACCAATGATAAATGACGTAGATAAATCAAATTTAAACTGACCTTTACGTACTTCGAGTTATAAAGAATAGTGAGAAAGACAAAAAGTTATGATGCGCGGAGGGGGGTTCACACGCATAAGCTGCGGCACCTCTCTCAAGCGCCGCTCTTTATTCAGTCGTTATCACGATGAGTGAGAATGTTCGATTGCGCAACGCATTGTCATCAAATTTATCTCAAAAGAAAATGTGGGCCCATAGGAAAATTGGCAGAGGCTACGTAATTAGTATGGAGACTCAACACTGTCAAAAACTCAAGTTAAATTTTGGCACAAAGCATTTTGTGACGGAAGAGATATTGTACAAAACAAGATCCATCAACCACGTCCGAAAACAAACACTAAAATATCGACGCCATTCGTGAGCTTATCATGAAAGATCGTCACTTGACCCTGACTGAAATCCAGCAGAGAGTAAAGATCAGTTATGGTAGTGACCAATACATCATTAAAAATATTTAAAAAATCTGTAAAATTTGTCAAGGTGGGTTCCAAGGCATCTGAATGAATAACAACGAACTCTTTGTTTTAAAATTTCTCAGCGATTACTGGCACGTTATAAAACGGAAGGGGAAACACCTTGCGTCGTATAGTAACGTGTGATGAGACTTGGGTCCATAATTATACGCCAAAGTCTAAGAGATCAAGTAAACAGTGGCGGCAAAAAGGTGAATATGATTCAGTGAAGGCAAAAACGGGTTTGTGTGCGGGTAAAATTTTAGCAACAATTATTTGGGATTATAAAGGTGTCCTGCTCTTTGATTTCCTCCATGATCAAAAATCTATCAATGCACATTATTATTGCAACCTTTTAGACCGTGTACGTACAATTTATCGGTCCAAAAGGCGAGGTTATCCTATTCGAGACGTGTTACTCCTGCACGATAACGCCCGAGCACACACCGCTGCCATAGTCCAACAAAAATTAACCAAAATGTTCTCGAACACCCACCACACGGTCCGGAGCTCTCACCGTGTGATTATCACATGTTGGCCCGCTTAAAACCGCGCTGGGAGGACAAAGTTTTGAGACTAACGAACAAGTAGAGCAGTTCGTGTGCAACTGGTTACTTACACGTCCTTCTTCTTTCTTTGGTGACGGAATTAACAAACTTCCGATTCGATGGCAAAAATGCATTAATAGAAAAGAATGGATACAGAAAAATAATAAAAATGCTGTTTGTTTAATAAAACAGTCACTTAATAAAAAGTTGGTCAGTTTAAATTTGATTCACCTCTCGTAGTTGATATTATTTATGATGCACGTGGCGTACCTAATGTATTTTTGCGTTAAAAAAGCGTGAGTTAATGTGTGTATGTCACAGTAAAATAATATAAATGTTCAACTTACTTGCATCCACATGTCAATACGCATTGCATTTTCGCAAAACACATCTCCCATGAGACATACCTGTAACAAAAAGGAAATTAGTACGTGTTTGAGACAAAAGTGATTTATTACGATGGTTGCGTTATTCCAGAAATCCCCATTGGGAATCCCCATCAATGGGGTTTTGTGAACGTTTTGTTCAGAAATCCCCTTTGAAGTCTCATAGAGTACTCTATGAGACTTCATAATGGTTATTTGTGAACAAAAAGTTAACAAATCCTCATTGGCTTAAATTAAAATACAAATAACATATACCTAACCATGAAGTCTTTATTTCGTAATGAGGTTAGGACTCATTGATTATTTTATAGTCAATCAATTAAAGTAATGGCGCATGACAAAGAAAAAAATGTTTTCCATTCTTCAACTAAATAATTAGTCTTCTTCTGGTTCTGACCAAATGCACACCATATTTTAATAAAGTCCTCTTGTAACCATTGTTGAAGCATGTAATTTCTGAAATCCTTGCTTTCATCGTCAGGGCTCTGAGAGTGGTGTGCATTTGCAATTTCCATTGCCCCCTAGTGACTACTATGTGTACTTTAATATGTGTCAAACTTTTATTTTGCTAATAAAGACTATACTATTTCCTTTATTTAATTAAACACGTATAAATTATGTTTTTCAATATTAGAATATAATAAAAATAAAAACATTTAAAAATATAAAAAATAGTACCCCGCCAGTAACGGGAACAGGGTCCAAGGTACCGGCAGTCAGGGCTCCAGAGAGAGGAACCTCCTGACAATGCGAGCCGTGTCCAGAAGTACCGCTTTCTGAATCAAGCCCTTGATCCAGCTGCCTAACGAAAGCCTCCTCAGGTGTTGGTCGAGGCTTTTGGCTGTCACGACTATCAGCACAATGATCGCTGAGTTCACATCCCACATGTCGACAACCTCGCGAGCAAAGATAAGATACTTGATTTGTTTGGCTTCCTCGGCTTTCACAAGGTTTTCATCATGCGGGACGGCTATGTCAACAATCATTGCGCGCCGATCTGATCGATCCTCCACCACTATATCAGGTTTATTGGCAACAATAGTCCTGTCAGACAGAACAATTGTTGCCAATATGATGATGATGGATTGATCCCAGTACAATGTGATATTTCCATTTTCGAGATCTGGGTCGGGCACATACCTGTAGTACGGCACCTCAGATTCTACAAGGTTGTATTTTACAGCAAGTTGCTGACGGATTATCCTGGCTACAAAGTTTTGTCTATGCAAGTATTCTCCGTTAGCAAGACGAGAACACCCGGAGATAACTATATTATATTATTATTATTTGGTCGGATCCACCGTACTACAAATTTAGTAGAGGCAGGGAGCAAAAAAATCGCGAAAAAGAATCTCAATCTTATGAAGCTTCTCACTTCGTTGGCTGAAGAACTATGAAGTTCTTGCTTTGCGGATTTCGGAAGGTAGAGAATGAATTAAAGTAAGATCAATCAGAACCATTTAGAAGAGAACTATATAGAAGAGGTCCAAATGAAACTTATTAATGGCGAAATTACGATAGGGCACTGCTTATAAAAACTTAAGTGACTCCACAATTTCTAATATTGACACATTACTAATTATATGTAACAGTTGTTGGTAATACTACCCAACTTGAATTTAATAATGGATGCGTATATATGTTTTTACTGTCTCAATGTTGAATCAATAATTGTAAAACTCTGTGACTTTATTAATGACTGTAAAACTGTAATTTTATAAATGCTTGTACAACTGTGATTATAATAGGTAATAAGACATTTTTGTGAATCATTTTAAATGTTTATGATTTTATTAATAATTTTAAAACCGTGTCTTTTCGTCATGGGTCATTACTTTAATTGACTGATTACAAAAATTATCAATGAGTCTTAATCTCCATAAGAAATAAAGACTTCAGGGTTATTATATAAAATGTTGCTTGTATTTTAATTTTAAGCCATTGTGGATTTGTTAACTTTTTGTTCACATATCCCCATTATGTACTCTATGTGACTTCAATGGGGATTTCTGAACAAAAAGTTCACAAATCCTCATTGATGGGAATTCTCAATGGGGCTATGTGGGACAACCCGATTGTTTGATCACGTGTTAGTGATGGGAAAACTAAGATGGTCAGTCGTGAAGGCAGTGACAAGCAGGCTGACTCGCATGGTTTTTGCGCATTGGCAAAAAAGCTTGAGCTGTGCATGACACAGGCACGTGTTGTTAGATGGCTGATTTATGTCACTTCTCACAGCAAAACGAAGGTAGCTCTTATAATGATAACTAATAATTCTACTTGTATGTCTTCTTACCTGAATTCTTACCTGAATTTCAATTCATTTCGTGTAAAATCTTCAAGCAGGGTGGACTTCAGCTGACTGCTCGAAACAAACCACAAACATTCAAGGAAGAAGAAAATCATAAATTTCTTGCTTAATCAGCAAAATAAAAAGAGTAAAAGCACACGTTTGGAAATACAATTTTCTACAAAAAATCATCTCAGACGATCCGTTTTTGAAATTGACAGAGTTTACGTAGGATCAACCTATTTCCAAATTATTAGATCTTTAAATTTAATTAAACAAATCATGCACGTAAACAAATTACATTTAAAAAAAAAACCGAAATTAAAAGACATTTATTACCAATTTGAAAATTTTATTCATCTACAAAAATAAAACAACAATATTTATTTAATAGGCGCGGGGCATTAAAGACAAAAAAAAATATATATATCTTCAGTAAATTGATCTTTGCGCTCGCAAACGTTAGGGTTGCACCATTCGCAGGGTTCTGCCTGTAGTAAATACCTATAGTTATATATCTACCTGCATGCAAAGACAACATAAAAATATATAAACAGGGAAACATTTTTTGATACCAATCAATATATGTATACCGTTCCGAGCAACGGTCATTATGCTTCCACCTAATTAACAGTTTATACAACGTTTTTAGTAAATATTTTGTCCAATAAAAACAACAAAATATTTGATATTAAACATAATAAAGTAAAGGTCGCAAATCTAAAAATAAATCACCAATAAAAGAGTGAAAGAAAAATATTTTATTTGGGACACGCACAGGTAATACAAACAGAAAAAAAATAGAAAAAACCAGCCAAGCGCGTGTCAGACCACGCACAATGAAGGGTTTTGTAGTTGAAATGAATTTATCCCAAGAATAAACTTAACATTGTAGTTGAAAATCATGTTCTTAAATACATTGTATCTGCAAATGTAAGTTGGTCGACTATTACTCGTAAACTTGTAAAGCCTACTTAGCTGTGATAGTTTTCCTTAAAGACCTATCCAAGGACACCCCACATCATGGGTTGGACGAGAAATAAAAAAAAAACATCCGCACTTTACATTTATAAACCTTTTTTTTATGATTTTCTTTTACCACTTTGTCGTCGGCGTGATTAATAAGTATATACATGCCAAAGTACAGCTTTCTAGTAGTAAGAGTCTTTGAGCTAAACTGCGGACGGGCGGACGGACAGACGGACTCGGCGAAACTATAAGGGTTCCTTGTTGACTACGTAACCCTAAAAAAAAGGAGCATTTAAAAATAAAAAATAACATTAAAAACAAACAAATAAAAAAAAGACCCTGATGCTATGGACATACCAACAGACATCTATTAATCCCACTGGGGAATTATGAAAATAAGAAAACAAATTTTGTGGACGAATTTTTTGATGCCCAATGAGCTCCTGCCTTTTTTCATTAATTATTTTTTATTTAATTGTATATAACATATTATATTGTAATTGATGTGTATCTGTGAAGAAAACAAAGCAATAAAATATAGTGTAGAAAAAAACAAAAATAAATGAAACCATAATTATATACAGACGCCAGCACATCAAGCTACCCGAAACTGTCAAATTTTCCCAATCAACCTTGATTATAATACTTTAGAGCGATAAAGTTGAAAATCTATTAAAGAAATTTGACAGATTGTAGTAGCTTGATGTGCACACTTGCACACTTGTATACTGTCGCTTTGATCGACCTCTGAAATAATCCAAAGCATCTTCAAGCGTCCATCAATTCAAGACAACC
Organism: Eremobia ochroleuca; assembly: GCA_949629135.1. NCBI lineage: Eukaryota > Metazoa > Arthropoda > Insecta > Lepidoptera > Noctuidae > Eremobia > Eremobia ochroleuca. The sequence goes on along the minus strand of OX451384.1, from coordinate 30,113,179 downwards.
ATATCAAGTCCAGTAGCATCTCGCCACAGAACATCAAAATTAGTTACAACGTAAAATGGATGTCTTCTATATTGGTTGTACATATGTGGCTTGGAACGGATTCACGAAGCATTAACACTGCTAGTTGGAGACCAGCCAAGGAAATTACGATAGTTATTAATTCGTAAATAATTGAAATATGCTTTTTGATATAAACTGCTTTATATAATATGGTATGTATTTTTAAAAAACTGCCTCGTTTGTCTAGTGAACGCAAACTCAACTGCTAAGCATGAGGTTCTATGTGATTGTTTTTTCCAACTGCCATTTCTCAGTAGCTGCCCAGAGTCTGTATTTTTGCCCGGTCGGTGGCTATAGGATCGCCCTCTATTACATAGGACTACAACATAACTGACGATGTATGGGTGTTCTACAAGAAAACACAATTAATCTGTGCGCAAACTGTAACCATGAATTCAGCATATTATTCTAGACACCCTCGAAAACTTTATTCGGTTATAAAAAAAATAACAGCTGTTTCATGGAAAAATGAAACAGCTGTTACCTGCTACTGCTGCAGTTTTGACCTACGTGGTCAAAATGTAAGGCAGAACTAATTTTTTTTTTATAACCGACGAAAAATTTCAACTTTGGGGCATTTAAAATCATGAATTCATGATTACAGTTTGCGCAGTGGTTAAAAACCTATCCTGTATAATATTTGCACCTCTGCCTAACCCATAAGGGAATACGGGCGTGAATCATGTTATGCTTTTTGATTTGAACTTTTACATAGATTTATTTATTTTATTTGTTTAAACTTCTCGCACAAGGTATAAAGGCGGACTTAATGCCTTAGGCATTCTCTACCAGTCAACCAAGGGTGGTGAAGAGATTAGATGGCAGGTGCTTCGGTTGACACGACGACGATAAAAATAAAAAAAAAAACACTAGATTCGCATGACTAGTGACCGTGCGTGGCTACGGTCGCGTTGCAATTATAGAAATGAATGTAGAACGTAACAACTCATTCAGTTTATTAAACTGTTCAACGAGCACTGACCCGTTTGGTTTTATTTGTGACACTCTGAAGAACAGTAAAATCTACACCAATAAATTATTACTTTATATGCTGAATATAATATTATATACTGAATATACGGGAAATCCTTGCAGTGGAGGCGGCGACGCGTCACCATGTCACTTGCAGTCAGGGGACAACGAGATCTTTCCTAGCAGAAGTCAGTGTGTGTTTATGATAAACTAGCTGACCCGACGTTGTCCTGTCCAAATTTAAATAATACAAAAACCCAATTAAAAAAAACAGTTTTCCTGGTTATTTTTTCACATTTTGGTTCCCTAAAAACAAAACGTTTCATAAAAACAAATCGATCCAGCCGTTCTCAACTGATGCGTTTACCAACGAACAGTATTAAATGTTTTTTTTTTAATAGATTAGCCCGGTAATTAAATGACGGTGATAACGAAACTTGTAGATAAAAGTGATGGGTTGTGAACTAAGTAGGTAGTGGTTTTATTGCAGTGACCACTTAATAGGTAATAGGTAATACGGGCTGGTGTCCGCAACTCCACGTCAATGCACGTATTTTGCGTACGGAATCCACTTATATTCATATTCATTAGAACATTACGAAGATTTCATGAAAAGTATATGAACATAAAAAAGTTGATCATTACTAAGGAAAGTTAGAGATGAAATGAATGAATATTTGTTAAAACCCTAAACAGCCTAACAACGTAACAGCCGTCATACTTAATATTATTTTTAGAGATAGCGTCTTGTTTTCAGAATATAAAGAGTTACTTTATTATACTTTTGGTGACATGTAGTTTGAAGAGCGTCGCGTGAAAAAAATTGATAGCAAATTATTTGAGCTAAGGTTTCCTAGAAGAGCGACGGCCGCCACATGTGGCCATAATGTCCAAATACAGGGCGTTTTTTGACACCTTAATGTCAAATACTAGATAAAGTGACAGATTTTTTTAACACCCGTTAAAATATCACGGAAACGCTCTAGGAAACTGTAGCTTTATTGATACTGCCAACATACTATGGATAAGAACGTTCGCTGAGCAGAAAAGAGCCAATGACAAACCTACTTCCAATAATAAAAGATGGGCTGTTCGAAGAATGTTTTCCATAGGTACGTTTAAAAAGGTAAGGTAGTTAAAGTTTTTCGTCGTAAGGCCCTTTGTACATGGGGCGATTGGACAGGTAACCTCCCCGTGTGCCCGTGGGCTGGAGTTCCTTTATGGATGCGTCCGGGGGAAGGCCAGTCTCCGGGACGGTGCACCCTAGGGTGCGGCCAATGATGCACATTGGGCACTGTGTGCCTAAGAGGTTTATGATTGTACGACAGTTGTATGTGTTATGATTATACGGCGTGTGTAGGCACGGTGGTCAGTGTTGTATGGATCACTATGGACGCTTGTTGACAGACACGTTTTTTCTACAGCGTGGTTTATACGCCGAACCGTAAAGAAACTGTGCCCTGTGCAAAGAGCCTTAGCCCATGTTTGCACGGACGTAATATCGGATTTTCTACTCTCGATGTTAAACCGTGCATTGAAAATCCCACAGAGTGCATCCCAGCTCGCCAAAATCCAACAGAATGCATCCCCGCGCGCCAAAATCCAACAGAGTGCATCCCAGCACGCCAAAATCCAACAGAGTGCATCCCAGCGCGCCAAAATCCAACAGAGTGCATGCCAGCGCGCCAAAAATCACACTCTTGGATTATCAACTCTCGACAGTAAGCAGTGCGTTGAAAATCCAGTGCACAAAAAAAATTCGCCGCGCGAAAAACACGCCCGTGCTACCTGGGCTTAGTGTGAAGTTGAACCGTTTTGTTTATGTCTCAAGTCTCACTGGCTAGTATTTTTCCTGTATATTACCAGTGTTTCTTCAGCGTTTTAGCTTTCAGTCTGATGCAGTAAGTTTTTAGTATGTTCCAACTTGCCTCGCTAGTATTTTTAGCTTGGCTTGGACTATTCCCATTTATATGGCACGTCTTGATTCGGAAGACGTAGGTAATCATTATAAAACTGAAAAATAACCAACTTTATAAAAGGAGGACGTTATGAGCTCTGTGAGTTTTTTTTAATAATAATAATTTTGGCTATATATTATCTAGCCAAAATTATGTTTAAATAACAGTATTATACTAGTTGTTCCAGGAAATAGGAGAGAATTTCCCTGGAACTGAAAGTGTACCGTTACGTTACAGGGAAATTCTTTATGTTAATGTTACGCTTTTATCGAATGTAAATTGGAAAACAGTGTTCATGGAAATGGTCATTTGCTAGCAATATGCATGGCTGTATACTATCAAGTTATATACTGATTATTCGGTTCACCACGGCATATAATTGGGAAGCTTGATAACATTCTGATATATTGATGATATGCTTGTGTAGCTTTGAATATCTTAAGCTTTATCGTAACATCTTGAGGAAACAGGCATATCCTAGAACCAAATATTCGAACAAATGTGACACCTACCAACCCGCACTGGGTCCGTGTTGTGGATTACGGCCCACTCCCTCTCTGTGAGAGGAGGCCCGTGTCCCAGCAGTGGGGACAGTATAGGCTGTTTATGTATGTTATAACTTGTTTAGGTTTGTCGAAATATTAGTCGAATCTATATTGTTATTAGTACCCAGAGGGCCTAGACGAAGTGACACCCTATCAGCGAAAACGATAAACGATGATAGAAAAGTCAAAAATGTATGGTGCTGACATAAGCGACAGTAATTTTGACAGTAATTATTTTACCTCCGACATCAGCTACTCAATAGCAACCTTACTGTCACGAAAAAAAAAATAGTTTAAAAAACTAAAAAAAAAACACGCTTTAATAGCAAATCGAACTAAAAATCAAAAAATAACTTTTAATTTATATTTTATTGTTTCAATAATTTTCAAAAATTCTAAAATAAAAATAAACTTATTAAAAGAAAATTAATTTCATTGTAAAAAAGCGTGGGGTGCTTTTTATCATATTTCTATGTAACTCTACGTTTACAAAAAACTACTAATTATATATTTACGACAATCAATATCGAGCAACCCACGCTTTCTGTCACCCCACGTCTGTTTTGACAACTAAAATACTAGCGTTGAAATTATATGGAATGATCAATAGAATTACCATAAAAATATTATTAAAATCTCGATTATGATTGTAAATGTTGCTTGGTCAGTCCCTAGAATCAGATGGGATGACACTGACAGCTCACTCCACGCTCACTTCACCTAAGTTTTCACGGTGAGATCGCTACAAAATCGCAATGCAGGATTGTTGTAGAAATGCGAAAAGCTTTCAAAGCGATCGCCACTTGTCTAGGCCCTCAGGAGTTTGTTTAATTTACCTAGCAAGCTTATTAGAAGGTAAAATAAACATAACTGACTACATTGACTATCTATATCATTGTCTGCTGCCTTGGTCTAGTGGTCGCAAGCTTTACTGGTGAGCATGAAGGCCTGGGTTCGATTTCCGGGTCGGACAAAGTATTATTGAAGTCTTCCATCTGGAATTTTTCATCTAGCAGCCCGGAGATTGGATTTGTGCCCGGTTGATGGAAATATGCTCGCCCCCTAGTACACAGGACGAAATGTTGCTGTACTGTAGGTACACCTCTATCTAACCATTCGGGAAATGTAGTAGGCTTGATGTTATGTTTTTGGTTTTATAATTAATATACCTCTGTCTTCCTCTTCTGTTAGTACAAGAGTGATGCGACTGTTGATAATACAGGATTTTTTTAAAAGTTCTGCCGACGTTTTGTGTTTCTATTTCTATTCTGTAAAAATCTCACCGGGAAAATTTAAAAAATGAGCTTTAAGTGAGCTCTCAATATTGTCATCAGGTGGAATGACAACTCACTCCAACTGGCTTTTCACTGTGAAATTTTTATAGGATAGACCGGCCAGTTAGTTATTTTTTTATCGCACAGCAGAATTATACACAGTACACATCGTGGAGTAGTATTATACATTCGTGAGCATTATATTCGCCTTATTTTCACTTACCCGCCACCGGCCACTAATATCATCTGCATCCTGCCAGGTTCCCTTTCGCCGGCTGAAGTGTGAAGATACTACCATTGCTCAAGTCATTATGAAGCAAGTATCACGCACGATCACATCCTTGTACTTACACAACTGGGCAACTATTTTAGTTTTTTTTTTATTTTATTGATGCTCTTATTTTACATTTTTAGCTTTTGACCATTGTATTTACACATTCACTGGTTTTGCTTTAGTTTTGTAAACACTTTTTGTAATCACACCTAGTTCACATGGTCTTCACTTTGGGTTTTATTTTATAAATTAGATAAGTTTCGATCTCATAGATGGATCAACGGTATTGGAAGGCTTAAGCGGATTGTATGAAGCACGATTGCAGACTGAGTCGACGTTAGTATATATATATTATAAGGTTAAATAAAAAAAATAAAAAATCACACCGTTTTGAGACGACCCCCTTAAGTCAAGACGTCCCTCTTAAGTAAAGTGATTTCCGGCGATGCATGTTGTTTTCTAATTGACATGAAACGTTTTGGCTCGCTACAGAACCATAGATCTTCCGAACTTTCGAAAGAGAAAAACACCAAGTATTTGGCAACAACTAGCTGTACCTATGTTACAAATGCACCAGCAAGTGATTAGTTGAACTTGTTAAGAAATTTCCGATTGTCTAAAAGAAAACTCACTAACACTCACACGTACGCTTACCATTTTGGTGCAGCGCGTGAGTTTCATGTATCACCCTATTTCGTCATAACACTTCTAGTTTTCCGCAGATCTAGCACTAAAAACTTGTTTTGCTTTTACGAAATATATTCTCTGCCGTGGTATATTCTTGTGGTTTACGATGTTGAGTAAGAGAACTTGTTTAAATACAGTAAACTAGCAGTGTGCTCTGCTGGCGTATGAACTTTTTTATTACGTTCCTTTTCCAGTGTTAAACTACCTCTCTGGTAAACTTCATCAAAAGCAACGTTTAGTAGTTGAAACGTGACGGATAGACTGACTTGGTTATTTTTGCGTTTACGATATAAGAGTGCATAATTTTGACGCGGTTTGCGCAGCGCTATGATCTCGTTTTCGTCGTTGCATCGATTTTGATTCCTTAACTTGATGATAGCGTGACGATTGAGAGTGTTAGACCAAAACGTGTTCTACCGTCCCCAAGTAACATGGGATCAGGGCAGGAAGATGACGACTATGGCGATAAATCGCAATCAACATAATTTGCTTTGGAAATATCATACAACATACTAATGAGATCATAACTGAACGTCACCACTGTTACCTACCTGAACATTGCAATAAACAGCGATAGAGATACTCAGGGTGGCAGTGACAAGGACCACCAACATGGATTCAGTATATGATAAAAAAAAAATCTGCTGTTCCATACATTTTGATCATCGCGTAGGTTTGCACTTTCGTAGAAAACAGGAGATTTTTTTTTTTTCAATAACCATCGTAAAATTTTAAAACCTGATCCGGAATCATGAACTGAATCCATGGTAACAGGCTGTGAGTTGATATCACTGCCTCTCTGTGTGTGTTGTCAACACGCTGCCAAGAAATCATCTACTCTTTTATATACTTACTTTCCATATTATTTTTTTCAATTCCATATTCATAATCCAAAGCCGCCATGACACTAGATAGTACATAGGTATTAAACGCACATCTATTAATTTCGCGTGTCCATAAATTAAGACTTAACACCGTTGGCTCAGTGAAAGTTCCATTTGTATAATTAAAACAGCCTTTACCGCCTGTTATTCGCAATGGCTTCAGGTATGTTATCAATCACTAAATGAGTTATGTTTTTTTTTCTTTTTGCTGAAGAAAAATAAATAAATGCAGGGAAACACATTATTTTTTGCTAATCCTCTGCCTGTACTCTGCCAACTATGCTGTAATGTTGTCCCAAATTGTAAAATATTGGTATTAGAAAAAGTACGTTTACCAATTCCGAATCGGTAAACGTAAGTCTGGTCAGAAAATTTCACAATTTTTTTTCGACAAAGTTGTGGATAAAACAACATTCATATACACTCTTTTGCAAAAAAAACGGGCACCTAAGGAAATTTACGTTCTAAGGTCGATTTGAGTTAATTAAATGAAATTTATTTCTTTGACGTAGTCTGTATACTTATAATCGTGTAAATTAATGCGCGCGAAGTGAATTCGGGCAATTAAAAGAAAAAAAAACGATGGATTCTTTAAAACCGATGTACACGCCCAAACAATAAGAAGTGGTCGGCAATAAAGACAAGATTTTTTTTTAACTTTTTTTAACTAAATAAAGTTACAAATGTAAAAACCTAATAATGAGTGTGACCTCCTCTTACCAAAATCACAGCTTGAATCCTTCTGGGCATGCTTTCCACGATGTTTTTAATAACGTTTTGAGGAATACGTTCCCACTCTTCTGCAATGACTCTTTTTAGCTCCCTGATGTTTTGTGGAGCAGGTTGCACTGATATTACCCGTCTCTTTAGAACATCCCAGACATGCTCAATTGGATTGAGGTCAGGACTTCGAGCTGGCCAATCTAAACGACGGATCCCAACTTCTTGCATGTACGCTTCCACGTCGCCAGAACGGTGCGGGCGAGCATTGTCGTCCATAAAAATGGAATCTTCCCCAAGTGCAGTCAATGTGGGTTGTGCATATGCAATTAGGACTTCCATTATGTACCGGTGGGCATTTAATGTTCCATTTTCTATGAAAACTAACTCCGTACGCTCCGTCGAATTAATTGCTGCCCAAAACATAACGGAGCCTGCGCCATAAGGAGTGATTTCTTCGAAACACACTTCCGCATAGCGTTCCCGTGGTCTTCGCAGCACTCGCCGGCGTCGGTCCTCTCCACACAAAGAGATTCTAGCTTCATCAGAAAACAATACTTTATTCCAGTCCTCCAGAGTCTATGAAGCACAGTTCCGAGCAAACTGAAGTCGAGCAACACGGTGCTCACGGAGTAATTTAGGGCCCCGAGCTGGGCGGTAACTCCTGATATTGGCAGCCAAAAGCCTCCTCCTGACCGTCCACAAGCTAACTTCTACTCTTCTTACTTCTTCAAGGCTCTTCTTCAGGTCCACACTTGACGCCTTACGATTCCGCAACGCCTGACTCACCAAAAAGTGGTCATCTCTTGGTTCTGTGCATCGTTTTCTTCCCGAACCGGGTCTTCTTTTGACCGAACCGGTTTCTTGATACCGTTGCCAAGTCCTCTGGACAGTTGAACGACTCACATTTAGCCGCTGAGACACGTAAGTTTGCGAACAACCTTCTTCAAGTAGGGCTATAATTTTACCGGCCCTTATCGCTTTATCACTCATATCAAAAAGTGGTATTTAATGTATAAAGAAAGATTAAATTGTTTAATTTGCAGAAAATACCCAAAAAGTTTTAAAATATCGTAATCAGTTAAAAATCGTTTCAGCAATTCGCGCCATTAGTAAAGCAATTTTAGAATAATCCACAATAATCATTATTTTTCTTTTATTAATTTCAAATTTTAATTTTGGAACGTAAAGAATGGAAAGAATGCTTCAAATAACATGCCAATACATCGTCAAATTAATAAAACCTATTTCTTGTTCTTCTTCATTGAAGTAGCGAAAAAAATCTAAAGTGCCCGTTTTTTTTGCAAAAGAGTTTATGTGGATATTTAAATCGTTATATTCATAACGCGTCAAAAGATGGTTGCGTTTCAGTTTCATTTTGACTCTGACTTACGCCATGTTACATGCTACCATGGAAACGTTAAATACGGGATGTGTGACCTCACTCTTTTCAGTATTGACACTATTCGCGGTGAGTGTGAGAGCAGTGATCGTAAACAGTGGTGACTCAGTGGCAACGTCCCCGACTTACGAGTTGTAGGGCGTGGGTCCGAACCCAGGCAGGCATTTCGCTTTGTGTCAATAATTTCTACACCACCGCTCTTAAAACGGTGAAGGAAAACATAGTTAGGAAACCAACCAGAACTGGGCCCGCGTGGTGGATAACGGCCCACTCTCTCTCGAAGAGAGGAGGTCTGTGTCCCAGCAGTGGGAACATAACAGGCTGATTTTGCGGTGAGGGTAAAACTAACGGTTTTTCAGCGACCCTCGATTTTTTTAAATTTTTTTTTACGATACGTGAAAGATCCGTCCTTGCATCGCCTGTTTCGATAAAACTTCATGCACGTCTTTCGTGATATGTAACACTAAAGTGCTTCCGTCTGGCACTTTGCCTGCAGATTTTAGAGTGGCACACATTTGTCATCTTATACTTATATCATAGAGAAAGACTAAGTTTGTTTGAGTTTATCTCGTGAGCTTATGTGTTTACTAGCTCTGTGCCTCGACTTTTTCCGCCCGTAAAAGACATTTCAGAGTTAGACTCGCAAGTAACTTTACACACGTTTTTCCAGTCCCCGTTTGAACGTCGCCAATTTTGTATATCGCTTTTTCTAGAATCTTCACTGTTTTGCAGATTTTGTGGAGAGTGAGATACTACTGAAAACAGCTCTTACAACAGTGAAGGAAAACGTCGCAAAAAAACCATAATTTTGAAGACATGTGACATCTACCAACTCACACTGGGCCCGCGTTGTGGATTACAGCCCTCTCTAAGAAAGGAGACCTGTGTCCCAGCAGTGGGAACATTATAGGCTGATATGTATTGGATATGTATTGCACTGTAACAGCCATGTCCTGTGCCGCACATTGATCTATTATATCTAGTTAAAATGGCATTTTTTAAGTAATGGATAGGCAGTCATTTTGCATTAATTGATATTGATAGTAATTGGTTTTGTGTGTTTCTGGGAATGTACGTGCATTTGTTGCGGTTTTGTTTTATGTTGGCATTTTTTAGGGTTCCGTACCCAAAGGGTGCCAACGAGACCCTATTACTAAGGCTCCCCTGTCTGTCCGCGCGTCCATCCATCCGTCTGTTTGTCACAGAGCTGAATCTTTTGAACCGTAATAGGTAGACACTTGAAATTTTCACAGTGTGTACTATTATGACTAATCATCATCTGCCCAGCCTTTTCCCAACTATGTTGGGGTCGGCTTCCAGTCTAACCGGATCCAACTGAATACCAGTATTTTACATGGAGCGACTGCCTATCTGACCTCTACAACCCAGTTACTGGGTAATATGATACTCCTAGGTAAGACTGGTTGTCAGACTTTCGGGCTTCTGACTACGCGTAACGACTGTCAAAGATCTACGCGAATGACAGCCGGGACCAATGCCGTAACGTGCTTTCCGAGGCACGGAGGTATCTCGGTATGTAAAAATGGTCACCCATCCACAGACCAACTGCGGCAACCGTAGCTTAATCTGATCGATCGACCTGTGCGGCTGTTATTATTTGCCACGGGCCCCTATTAAGACTACTAAAGAATAAACAAAAATTTAGTAAAAAAATAATGTGGACCCCTTTACATACCCATACAAGTAATGTGTTTTTTTTTATATACGAACATATACTGTGGAATATAGTGTTTATTTATTTATTTATTTATGTATACTTTATTGTACACCACAAAAATTAATCATTTAAAAATACATCATACAGAAATTATAGTGTTAAATATTATACGTGGGTACGGAAGCCTTCGTTTGCGAGTCCGACTCTGAATATTTGTTTCCAGACTTTATAAAGTTTTCGTAGCAGGTATCGTTCTGTAGTTTCTGCCCTTGGGAGGAAGGCGTGAGTTTATGTATGTACGTATAAAGTTTGTATTAAGAGTACATAGTTTGTCTGACCAGTCACTGATACGTCATGAATTCAAATTAAGCTCACATAGCGTTGATATTTATACATGGTCGATGGAGATAATGATGTTAAGATGAAGATTAATTCTCAAACAGAAAATCAATGTAGATATAGCATAAACTCCAAAGGCGAGCCGTTATCTTGAGGTAGTATGGTTCTGTATTTTATTTATTAAATAACACGAACACACATATACTTTCAACATTGGTTTACAAAAGTATAAATTAACCTTATAACTTATCTCATTAATTGGGCTATCAGGGTTTCAGAGATTAATGCGTTCAAACATACAGACTCTTCTACAGAACTATTATTACAGTATGTTTATCTTACAAAGTGACGCGCGTTTTACTTGATCGTTAAGGTGCTATACGCATCCTTGATTGTCTTGCAATTTGCATCCAAGTGTGGATTGGAAGATGTATCGTCTGGTTTGTAAGGAGAATTAACTATCAGGCTGTTTAAGTGTATACTTATGTGCTGAAAGACATACTTCCAGTTCATACTCCGTTATTTTACGGTAGCTATTGTGTTGCTGTCATTGCCAAGTCTGTCAAAATCACAATGATCTTTATTCTCGTTGCAATATGGTTGCTATTCGGTTGCTGTTTCAGTTAAAATAATTGTGAACGGACTGTGTAGGAACGTTAAGCAGAGGGCAGTGGGCTGTCATACAAAATATTTGTTTTGTGTTCACTATTTGACATCTGACAAACCGATAAACGTCAAAGTCAAAAATAAAAAACAATCAAATGAATCATTTTTACTCCTCCAGTGCTGACTAGTGATGATGTGAGTGTGATGCTTCTTCAGTAACCCCAAGCTGTGGTCAGTTTTTGGCCACATTGATCGTTTTAATTGTAACTTTATTGACATGGTTAAATCCAGTCTGAACCAACCCATTATTTCCGAATCTTTCCCCAACGAAATAAATAAAGATAAACCGGCATTAACGTTAAGCTAAAAACTACAAAAAGATAGAAGAGGTTTACGTAATTACAATAACAATAAAGAAAAGCCTTCCCTAAATTAAAAAGGTTTGAAACAGTTACCGTAATGATGTTTACTTAACAAAAATCGTCTGGTAACATAAACGATGCTATAACCAGGGATTTTGGGCATAAACATAGATGTCCTGATCTGTGTTTGTGAAAATATTTATAAGAATATTTCTTATAGGAGAGGTTTATTATTTCTTACCATTACGAAAAATCATACTGCAATGTACAGGCAGCTAAATTAATTGTGTACCCATTATGAATATAAGTCCTTAGAAAAACGCCGAAAAACTCACGTTTCTTGTATCAAAAAATTAAAGGGTGTCTCTGTTGAATATTTATTAACTTTATTTTATTTTCATTGGTTGTTACAGCGGCTGGATGGGGGAAGCACGGAGCCGTTTGAAGTGGCGGTGCTTGAAGAGGCCTATGTCCAGCTGTGGGACGTTTTTCGGCTGAAATGAAAATGACGATAGTGACAATAGAAATACACACTCAGGCCCGGCGCCCATTATCGGCATCGGTACGACTGAGGATTTTAGATGGCAAATAGCAATATACTATAACATAATGGCAATAAAGTAGAAATTTCCGTGATATGTGGTCGTAATAACAAAAATACCGCTTCGGTATGCTTGAGGCATACCGGGTGTATCGGCAGCCTTGAGAATGCTTCAGGATGCTTCGGCATCCTTCGGAAACCTTCGGTACGCCGCCGGCGCCGAGGCAACACTCGGGGGATAGTTTGAGAAATACGATATTGAGACGCTTCGGCAAGCTACAGGACGGTGCGGCATCCTTAAGGACGCCTCGTCATCCCTAAGAACGTTGCAGCATGCCAAAGCATAATTGCCGATAGTGTGCGCTTGCATGTAGGATGCCGAAGGATCCTTTTCCTTGCCGATGCCAATAATGGGCGCCTGGCCTTAGTGGTTGTAATGGCAACCATATCACTTGGTTTTAATAGGTTCTCAAATTTTATTTTTTATTTATCCTTTTGATAGTTTCTCTTATATTTTGTAAATGTGGGGTCAGTAAATAACTCAGAAAATTAGCTGCAACTGTACATGGCTTAACTTCCGGCTTACGTTTCCTGAAGTTGTTTTCCGACAATTCACAAACAAAATGTTCGAAAATGTTAATTAGACATATTTATGTTTGCAATCTGCAGATTAAATTGAATTTCTCTGAAACTGGAAGCTGAAATATGCAAATTTTCAGCACCTAGGTATTCCGAAGCTGAATTTAATGCGAAAAATTGTGCGAAGCTGGAGCGTGTCTCTTATAAATGAATACTCCTAGTATTAATTTATAAGAGACTAGCGACACGCTCCAGCTTCGCACAATTTTTACGACTTAATCAAACACCCAGATTTCTCTATTAAATGTACCTAAGTTTAATATTAATGTATTATAATTATGTGTCCTTTTGTTTTTGTATTTATAAGTATAGTTTGTCATTTAATTTAGTCATAATCTGTCTAGCCATGTCCCATATGTGTTGGGGTCGGCTTCCAGTCTAACCCGATGCAGCTTAATACCAATATTTTACATGAAGCTACTGCCTGTCTTACCTTCACAACCCGTTACTGGATAATAAGATACCCCTTGGTAAGAATGGTTGTCAGTCTTTTGTCATTTAATTTAGTACCATTTAAATAGTTAGTAGTGTTAAATATTGTCAAAGATATGTAAGTAAACGAATAAACAGATATGAATAAAACTTCTGGAATCAATTCTCTAAGTGATTGTGAAAACCAGTGAAAACCGCATCAAAATCCGTTGCGTATATTAATGCACGGATTTACGCTAGAGTAGATTAAGGATTATTGCGAATCAATTCAAAATTTTACGTTTAACAAAGCTGATATCATTTCCAGTAATTAATTATTGTTTCATTAGCGCTGAATCCTTTAATATTTTGAATTCTGCTGTGTAATTGGCTAATGCAAATAAATTAAATTAATATTAATAATATATTACATTTTATGATTAACAAAACATAATTATGTAATAGCTTTTCCACCAATAATCAACCCTAAATTTACTAGAACCACTAAAACGTCCTCCAACAAAAAGGATAATTTCGTGGGGAAGCATCGTGCGTAGACGGTCGGGGGTTAACACCGAGACGCGGCGGAGCGGCGCCGGGACGTCCAGACTGACTGCCGCCACTGCCCACCCCCTTTCATCTCACAGCCAGGGATAATCAATCAAGGTGCATAGTATAAGTAGACTTAAACTTTTTGCAGACGATTACGAAACGAAGTCTATTTTTTGTAAATTAGTATTGGAAAGTACGTTAAGTTCTTTTTGTTTTGTGACCTACAAAATAATTTTCTAGATTAATACACATTTCAGTAGAACAAAGTTGGAATCTGATTCAGTTGTTTGTTTGTTCGTCAGTCTCAATATCTTGCGTGTATCTGAGTTCCTTTATTGCCGTTGACGAGACTCGTAATAAACTTTTATTGATTTTTGACCAATTTATTCACGTCTATCGAAACCAACGTAGTTAGATTTTTGTATTGGAATGGATAAGTAGTAAGGGCTTGACAAGACCAGTTGCCTGACGATTTAAATGATATCCATCGCACTCGCTAGAAAATAACTACTACTCTATTTACAGAGGAACAAAAACATTCCGCACCGCCTCCTTCGAATTAAAGCCAAATAAAAAGGTAAAACACGTCTTGACAGACACGCAATCGAGACTTATCACTATTCTTAGGACTTTAAAATTCACTTTCGCATTACAACCCAAGCTAGCTGGTGACCTAAAATTTCCATATTTAAATTACGTCATCTGGGAGGTCCGTAGCAGTTGGTGTCATAGTATTTTCCAAGCAAGACTCCCGGCTCAAATTGAACTCCAACTTATGCCAACGTTTTTGCCATAACACTTATTGAATGACTGACACAGATACATATGTTTATACTCCCCCATGTTAATAATATGCTGGGAAAGCCTTCTTTTATGTAAAGGCAATATCATCGTTTTTATGAATTGTTATACTTTATTAGCTATAGTAGATAAACATAGTATTTGGTTATGGGGCCAATTTTGTTGGCAGAAGACTCGGAAACGATTTATGTTAGGATCAAGATTCATACTCCTACAGAATGTTAGATTAATTTGTTAGCGTCTTTTGAGTCATTTTTTGTATGTTCCTATTTGTGTGTGGAAAAGAATAATAGAATAATTTTATTTTTGCAAATATGGGTAGATGATACATCAATAGGTGTTAGTACAGTACAAAGATCAGCCATAATTTGTCATTCGGCATGCAAATATTGACATCAAATTATTATTATTGTATAAAATATCATTGACATCAAATTACTATCATAATTATATTATTTACATCAAATTATTATCTATCATTAGGTTAGTTATTATTAAATTATATACCATTAAATTCAGCATTATTAAATTAAATTAAATTCAGAAATTGATTTAAATTAATTAGAAGTCAACTAATCTTTTTCTCAGATAAGAACTAAGTCACACTGTAATACGTTACAGACTGGAACCTGGACTGGACTAGAGACTGAAATAAGACAAAAACTTGGTGAGCAGTTGGTTATCCTCCCACGCAACTTGTGGAATCTACTGAGGCAAGTTAAGGCGCAATATCCGCGACGATGCTCGAGACCACTGTGAGTATTCAAACAATACATAATTAGGAAAGAAAGTGTTTGCCGTATGTTTCTACGGTTTACGGCCTAGTTGTGGCATCCCTTTTCTTCATTTGAGTATAGAAACTATTTATTAAATGGATTGGTTGTTTTTCATTAATTCAGTCATTTTTACAAATTAAGAATTATATTTATTACTTATTTCCGCCCGCGGCTTAGCGTATGTCCTTTCCCAGGATTCAAAGTATCTCCATACCAAATATTATCCAATTCGGTCCCACTGGTTTCGGAGATTAGGTGAAACAAACAGATAGATTGATAGACAAAAAATTACTTAAATATTTTTTTTTTGTTATAAGTACCGTATATACTTTCATAATATGTGTTTAGTAAAATGCTGTTATTTTGTTTACATAACAAGCCTTCCTCTATCGCTACAAGCGTTTCTCTATCGCTTTAAATAAACATTTAATGCCTGAAAAAGGGGTAGTGGTTCATAAAAACAAAGCAATCAAACCTTTCGGTAATTATCAATCTCTTCGAACGAACTTTCCGACGAAAACAAAAAACATGTTTCTTGGGAAATAAAATACAAATGAGCTACTTATACATGGGTATGTAATATATTGTGTTTGTTCTACATACTGTTTATTGGAAAATTAGGAAGGTAGACGATGATGTGGGGCTTGTAGCTAAATAATAATAGCAGCACGAGTGGATGGGTGACCATGCATTTTATATTTCCATATCGAGACCCCCATGCCTCGGAAAGCACGTTAAGCCGTTGATCCAGGCTGTCAGTCGTAGATCTTTGACAATCGCTAAGGGTAAGCCCAAAAGTCTGACAACCAGTCTTACCAAGGGGTATTGTGTTACCCAGTTACTGGGTTGTGGAGGTCAGATCATAAACAAAATCCAAATTAATTTTTACATAGAGCTACATAGGCACTTATAAAATCTCAGAAGCTAGGTGCACGGTTTCAATTAGTCGTTTCCTATGGACAAAAGCCGGCAAAAATTCCACTTCCTCATGCAGGCAGTCGCTACATGGAAAATACTGGATTAATTTTTACTCAGAATAATTTTGTAGCAACCGCATCAGTAGAAACAAATAGACCAAATCAGTTTTGCATAGAAACAAATAGTCTCATTGCGCAATACATTGTGAAGGTGTCAAACACAAACACGATCTGATTGCCAGTAGGTACGGTCTCCTGACCTACATCTACCTGTGGCTTGACTACTACACCGAGTTACCTTTAATCAAAGATATTGTCAAAGCATCCTCACTATCTCCTATTATCAATAACATAGATGCATCACACAAATCTAACGCCTTGTTTACCCTAAGGTTTGGGTAGAGGTGTATCTTTAGTACCTACATCCACATTTCACTAATTTGTAATAAGGGGGCGAGCATATTGCCATCAACCGGACACAAATTCAGACTCTGGGCTGCTACTGAGAAATTCCAGATAGAAAACCCAATAACAATTTGCCCGACCCGGGAATCGAAGCCAAGACCTCAAGTTCAGTAGTAGCGCTTACGACCACTAGGCCAAACAGGCAGTCTGATGATGCAGGACTTTGCACATTTTCTTATTTCTCAAAGTTTCAAAATTTTATATCTGAACCTTATTATTCAGGGTTTTGTAATCTTAAAAGATTGATACCTATCACGTCTGGGAAGATACACTACTCTATTTGGTTTGACATAACGTGTGTTTGTATAATATGTGTTCTGCACGTATCGTCCTACCTTAACAAAGTACGACAAGGCGTTGCGTAGCGATGAAATCAAACAGTAGGGCACTGGTTCTTGTGACACTGGTTCTTGTGACACTGGTTAACCACCTGGCACAAGTGTGAGGGACTTTACACAGATTGTAACTACTTTCTCATGTATTAAAAGATTTACTGTAGAGACACGTTAATGATGTAACAAATATTTTGTAATAATATTATTTAAAAGTGTGTTCGTGGAGTTTCTTGCCCGTTCTTCTTCATAGCTAGCGTATTTATGCTTTGGAATGGGCAACTAGCTTTATATTTGACTGACCGACTTCTTAATAATTCAAAAGTCCCTGTAGATGGTTTAATTGAAATAAATGTTTGGAGATCAGTGTTGACCCAATGGTATGGTGTGGTGGTCAACTTACGAGTTGTAGGTCGTGAGTTTAAGTCCAGGCAGACACTTTACTTTGTCTATTTAATTTCATCACCGCTGCTGTCAAAACGGTAAAGAAAAAAATAGTGAGGAAATCGGCATGTCTTAGAACCGAGGACATGTGACATTCACGTACCCGTGGTGGCTTACGACCTACTCCCTCTCATAGGGAGGAGGCCTGTATCCCAGAAGTGGGAACATTATAGGCTGATAAATGCTTAGAGTTTAGGTTTGTTAACAGTTTGTTGGCAATCGTCCCGATACGATTGAAATAAGCAGTGTATGAAACACTCGTTTCGTCATTTATTGTCGCATTTGTGATAAGCGCAGGATGGGGAGGAAAACCATTGTGTAGGTAAGTTTTTATTAAAAACAATGACGGTTTTAAGTCAGCAGTTTTCGTTCTAGAAAATGCAGTCGTCAGTGATACGTTGTCCGGCGAAGATTTTCACGCATTTTTGTTTGGCGTAGCTTTTTGGCCTGTATGGTTTTGGCCTATTGTTGATATAATTCATGTTCACGGTTCAACAAATATTTATATGTACATATTACTATTCCCTTTGCTAATGTTCAAAGGATGAATGAAGAATGACTAACAAGGCATTTGTGTGTGGAAACGCCTTACAAGGACATGATAGTGACTTTATTGCTGATGTTCTTCAGAAAGGACAGGTGTGTAGTATTCGCAATCGACGTGCGTGTATGACCAGATGTATGAACATAAACGAAGCACAAAGAGTTTGTTACGATCGTAGTAGTAGGTGGCATTCTGTAGTTTCTGCCTACTCCCTTGATAGGAAGAAGGTGTGAGTTTATGAATGTCTTTACCATTGATTTTCATTTTCTATGTCCACAGTTTGTATTTTGTTTCTCCAACAGCCAGCACACATAAGTAAAAGCTACTCAAAACCGACAGAGCTGTAATGAGAGTGGATAGTCTTGCACCGAGAACTTTCTATTTCTGTGTTGAATGTGAATTAAATACTGGAGCTCTCGGTACTAACTACCAAAATGCATTTAGAGGTAAAACTAGGGAGGGCACACGTAACTTTGCTACCGGATGAAATTAATCTGAGTGCAGTATGTAAAGGTGGGTTGGTTAATTAAAATTCAAACGGCATTTGAGCTAAAAGGGCTTATTAAATGGATTCTAATAATATTCAAAATGTGAAAGTTTAGACGTTCCTAATTTTGTGAGTTTGTATAATGTAACTATGTATGTAACTCAATTACGCTTAAACCGCTGAACGGATTTGTATGATATATTTGGCAAAGACATAGATTATGTACTCAACTAAAATAAAGGATACTTTTTGTTCCGTAGCATAAATAGTGAATGTCTCTTAGGAAGCGAGTAACAACAGGCGCGTAGTTCTTCAGTTGAATGGTGGCGCTTCATGGTGGACACAGGCTTCTTCTGACTGAGAGGAGATTTTTGCTGTTAGTCATTCTTATGTATGATGACGTTCATTGTTATGTAATATGAGATATAGCAGCATTTTAAGGGAAATAATTTTGGAACGGAATTTCAGTTCAATTTCATTGGTAAGGATCCATGAAAGAAGGAAAGAAGTATCAAAAATGCTTTTGCTAAAAAAAAAAAAAAATCTAAAATGTTTTTTTTTATGCTATTGATTTAGTTTCGATTTACTCTAAACAAAGAAATGTCATTGCCAAAGTGACGTGTCAGGGGTAGTCAAAATTTCCTTAGTCATTATAGTTATTTAGTTTCGTGTTTTTTGTAATCACGCTGAAGCGGCGTCTCAAAATTAAACATATTATAGCCTAACGTCTCGTCGTAAACTAATGAAAATAAAATATTTCTATTCTTATGAACAACTTGCTCATGTTTATTTATTTGATATAAGGATGATGCCACGAAATGTGTGGAAGCTGGTATTCGCTCGAATAAATGATATTATATTATTATAATTAATGATATTAGAAAGGTATTAAGATTTAGCAAGAATCCCAATGGCGCCTTTCTTGATTCCTTGGCCTATCTGAGTAATACAAAAGTAGTAGTAGTTGTAGTGGAAGTTGAGGCGAAGCAGTAGGAGAAGCTACCTTAACCGTTGTAGCTTGTAGCCACAGAAAAACGTTCTTAGGAGACTGTCCGTAGCTTCTTGAGTAATTGCTAACTGCATTCACAGATTTCAGAAAAATGGTACAGTCTGCTAGAAAAAGTAGATTCTTACATTTTATTTTGCCAATCGATGCAATTTCGTAAAAGGATTCAAAAACATTTCTGGACAAACAAAAGATAAAGTACCAGAAAAGTCAGAAAACGCATAAAACTTTTCCCGTACCCACATTACATAGTGATCCAAGATTTACTTAACAAGAAAGGGAGGGGGGAGTGAAACCATACTCTGTTACTGGGTGTGTGTGGTGTCAACGCATTCCTAATGATCTTCAAAAGGGCAGTGAATTATGAAATAACTAAAACAAACCTTATTTATGTATTGCTGTACCATGTTTGGTACAGTATAACTCTGAATGGAGAAGGATTTGGAATTAAGCGCCATAGTAACTTCTATTCAGTTTAAAAAGAGCTATCCACGGTGTCATGTGCTATCATGCGTTGTCTCTTTTTAGGACCTGGTTGAGCAGCCGTCGACCAAGAAGGATATCGCATAGTAGGTACGTCGTATTGCATAGCTTACTATGCAATACGACGTACCAATAGATACGTATGTACTTATACGTACGTCTATTTTATTACGCGCAAACAAGATTTTACCAAACAACAAAATTAACAAAAACGTAAAATACAAGAACTAAAAACTTAACAACAAATAAAAACTCACGAGGGACATATTCAATCACGACAAACTTCAGAAACCGAAGAACTCCGAATGACCAAAACAAAATAGCGACCAGAATGTAAGCCCATTTGAATAGATTATTAGGTTAACGCAATATTATTCACGATTTTTTAAATAATTCTCTTGTATAGAAAGAAAACCATTTTATAAATAGAAAATAATAAATGAAAGTCCACATGTTTAGAGCTTCTGCCCTATTGCCAGTATCATAAAAATAATTTGCACGATTTTATTTCAAACCGTTATATTCTATTCTCGGATCATAGTTTACGTAACTTTAAATTGCAATATTATATTTTACCTATTTAATTTTAGGACTATATTACAGTGGGTACTTTTCTACAATCAACACAGTTGAGGTTATTATTTCAAAATGGCAACACCTTAGTATGTATTTTTGATCTCGAATTCCATTTCCGAGATTAAGTTTAAGTTAAGGTTAAGAGGAGGCCTTCCTAAGTATAGGCAGGCTTTGGGCCTGCAGTATGACAATATGGGATTTTAATTAGGTATAATAATGTATTCATCTGCGAATAATTTGAACACAAATTAATAGCTGACCGCATGTCTGTTGCTAGCTGATTGGGCAGCCAATCATTTATTATATTTACTGAATGCTTTCTAAGCTGACGCCATCACCATGCTGACGCTAACGATATAAAACCCGATCAAGCGTTGGACTGCCGACGGTTTGTAACCTTATTACATGAGCGCAACTTTTAGACGCAATTTAACGAAATTAACAACCTTTTACAACAATATTTTCGGCTGTATAAGTACCTTCACTCAGAAGATATGGATTGGCAGTGTTCTGGGGCAAAAAATGATTAGGTACTTTTGACTTGTTTGAATATGTTAATATACAGGGTGAAATCGACACGCAAACGCGCAGATGGGTGATACCCTATCTCCCCAAGTTCCAAGTTCCCTAAAATGATTTTTGTAGTGAAGATTTTAATTAGCGGTTATAAAAAAATAAAAAATCAAGGCAGGCGGTTCCAGAATCATATACTGCATTTATGGGAACAGGATGCGCGTTGATACACCTGTCACGCTGGAGAAGATGGATAAAACGCGGGATGGACTGTGTGAAAGTCAAATGGTACGATGCTAGAAAGGGGGTGACTACTCAGATGAAAGAAAGAAACTCGATTTATTTAGTCATCATCTAAATAAATGTATTTTATTTATTTTCTCTTTCCAGTATTGGCCTTTACCAGGTTATAGGTATTTTATCAGTGTAAGCTATTGTAAATCATTTCATCTAAATGGTGAAGGAGAAAATCGTGAGGAAACCTGCATGTCCTACAACCGAAAATTCGAAGTCATGTGACTACTATCTACCAACCCGCACTGGGCCCCCGTGGTGGATTACGGCCCACTCTCCTTCTCACCCAGAGGAGGCCTGTGTCCCGGAAGTGCAAGATGCTGATTATGCGTAGTCAGTCATGGACTCTAAAAAAAATTATAACATACCTTCCAAACATGTTACATAATGTCTACTCGTCGTACTTACATTCCCTACACAGTCATACAAACAGTACATTCACGCAAAAAATAAAAACTGGCTATCATACGATCGTGTTACTGGAAAATATATAATAAAAATTGATATTTTCCGAGTTTCAGGCGGCGTCCCCGCGCCGAGTCTCCGTACCTTGTACCAAATCGCTTCGGCGACGGGAAACAATAAAATACTTTCTTTGTACAGTTGTGACTGGAGCAGCAAAGCAGGCAAAATGTCTTAATTTTACGTTGGACTGTTCTTAGCAAAGTTTGAAGCTAATTGGATGCATTAGGTTACATTTTCCTGTCAGAAACGGTTGCGGTTTCTTCAGAAATGCATATTATTTACAACATGCAGCAGGTCGTGAAAAGAAGATTTGTAATTATTTTCGTTGTATGTCCTCTGTACGCTATTCTTTTTCAACTGTTCGCGCCATTGATTTAGATATGACAAGCTCAACCCGGTCAGTATTACAGGGTCATATTTAACTAGTTTGCGAAACCCTGCAGCCGTCATAGCATATCGATATCTAAAATAGATAAAATAAAAACAAAAAGTTTAGATGTTTCATTTTTGGGGTTCAACGACCGCTGGTTGTTTTGTTCCTTGAAGTATGAGTTGAGAAAATTTGTTTTCTTTTGTTTTATCATGTTAAGATATCAATACCAAACACGTCTGTGAAGTTTAAACAAAATAATAAAACAAAAAAAAAAACATATTTTCAAATTGATATTTCAAGCTTTTACAACAGCAACTTTTTTTAATAACAGCAGTCGGTGCCTCACAAAAAAAAACCGTCAAATTAATTTATTTTTTGTTTTGTCGTGTTCAGATATCGTTACCCATCAAGTCCGTGGAGTTTCACTAGCTAATTTAATTTGATTCTGTAATAATCAATGTTCAGAAATGAATGTATCTATTAATAGACCTGTCGATAACCTGCATGTACCAGTGGCCGGCATTTGTCGTTGCATTTCCAATGACCCTGTCTATCACGTAACAATAAAAACTAAATCCATCGATGAAAGCTGAAAGTTAACAGTTGTCTTGATTTGTTCCTCAAAAATAGAAAACTAGCATAATCATCAACTGCTTAGCCTTTTTCCAACTATGTTGGGATCGGCTTCCATTCTCACGCGAATCAGATTATTAAAAGTATTTATTTAAATGGAGCGACTTCCTATAACCCAGTTGCTGGGTTACATTACCCCTTGGTAAGACTGGTTATCAGTCTTTCGGGCTTCTGAATACACGGGACCAACGCCTTCACGAGCTTTCCGAGCCAAGAAGGAGTCTCGTTACGTAACGCACGCTCACCCATCCACGGACCGACTGCAGCTATCTAGCTGCAGTCGGTCCGTGGATGGTGTACTTTCGATCGAACCGTGCGGCTCTTACGAGTATTAGTGGTAGTTATATAAATAACGACGGCCGCCTTATGTGAGTACCTACTTATTGACACAGGCCCTTCAACGACTTATGTCACGAATCAATTTTATTTTAAACAAGCTATTGCCGTTGTTTCACTTGCTTACTAGGTACCTAGATCAAAGTACGGTGTTTATCCAGCACAATATCATTCTGGGGAGTTTGTTGCGCTTCTTCGTTTTCCCAGCTAAAGCACTAGAAAGTGGTGAAGGGCGTTTTGAGGAGCTGTCTTATCTAATTTTGACTTTCGAAAAGTGCTGATTCTCAGCCTAATTTACATAAATGACTTTTGATTTTGATTTTGTGTGCCTCATCCAAACTGGTTCAGCCGTTATGCGTGATTAAGTTCCAAATTTCCAAATTTTCACTGAGTCCTGTGGAATGTAAATCAATTTTTTTTATTAGATAATTACGATTAGGCAAATTATCAAAATTGAAAAGAAATTCCAAAGTAACTTAGTTTAATACTAACGATATTGAATAGCCATAATCCGAAGGATTTTCCATCCAGGAAGTTTCTTTGTGACCCGAAGCTTAAGTACACTGACAGAGAACCATACCAGGAGTATCAAGAAAGTATGTAATGATGGCGGCTGCAGTCCAGTTTGTGAACCAAATTGTTACAAAAAAAAAACAAAAATTTGTTACTTTTGGTTTGTCACGTCAACAACAGTTGCGAAACAATTTGGCAGTGACATGTTTGGAAACACGTTTTATTTCACAAACATATTGCTTACAGTGTTACTGGAATATTGTTCTTAGCACAAAGAACATGTTGCAACTAAAAGTCATCTGAAATTTTGTTAATTTATGAGGCTTTAGTTATGGAGGAACTAAAGGAAACATGAATCCGTTCAACAAAACAGAAGAAAAAATAAATAAAATTAGAATTACTTGTTTGTCATGGTTGCTTGAGCGAGCCAATACCTACGCGCCGTCTGGCCAATCTCCAAAATGGGGTCCTGATGTTATCTTTCGCTTCAACTTCATAATATGTGTCACGGTATTGTTATCCTTACAAATCCTTCGGGTGATACTGTGTCTGGCTTCTAACTGTCTGAAACGAGATGTTATATTTTTGCTGTCGCACAAATAGTGTAATTTGTGGCTTTAATACTTTATAAAATAAGAAAAGTTTATTTTTCTTCTACGGTTTGTGAACTGGCTAATTTCATTTTCTAAGAGCCCATGTTCTAAGAAAATTAAATTAGCCAGTTCACAAATCATTTTCCTATAGTAGGCTGGCAATATGCGGTTGCCAAGCATCAAAGAGTGTGGTCGATTTTTATTTTTCAGTTTGACAATAGGTTTTTTAATTAATGTCTGCTAGAATTCTAGTGATATAGAGTGCTTTTCACTCTCCTTAAATTCTTGAGTGCAATTTAGAAAAGGAAGCGTCGTAGCTGCATGGACGCTTTGAAAAAATCGAGGTAGCAGTGAGGACAGATGGAAGTTTTGTAAGTGAAGCTACTAGCAATGTGTAAACTTATTAATCGACTAGCTGTGCCCGCGACTTCATTCACGTGCTTGTCGGAGAACAAATTGGAATTTTATTTTATTCGTCTAAAACCGGCGCACGTGTATGAACGTTAACATAGCTACATGAAGACTCGTAGCAGGTGGCTTTTTGTAGTTTCTGCCTTCCCCCATGGGAAGAAAGCGTGAAGTTATGTACGTGTCTAATATTTATTTGCCGGTCTTACGTCCAGACCTACATAATCATCATCTGCCTAGCCTTTTCCCAACTATCTTGGGGTCGGCTATGTGGAGTCTAACCGAATGCAGCCGAATACCAGTATTTTTCACGGAGCGACTGCCTATCTGATCTCTACAACCCAGTTACTGGATAATACGAACCCATAATATACGCATTAAAACTATCACGAACAGAAATCACGATTTCGAAATACTTCACAGAAGAGCTAATATCATTTGGGAGTAGCATCACCCAAATAAACAACCGTTCACGCAATTGCGTGGGTACAATGTATTAGATTAATTTTACTGACTGTTGAAATGTTACAAGCGCATTCAAAATGGATTTGGCGCAACACGTTTTATTTGCGACTGCATTAGACTACAATTGTGTCTGTGACGTCACTTTAGGTTACAGGCATTGGGTAGTAGAAGAGATATAACTATAAATATATTGCATGTTTATTAGAGGGCCAATGCGGGCTGTCTGTTTGCGTAGCAGACCGAATACTCCTGACCTTTAGAAGGGATGTATTTGCTTCTACGACGATGACAATTGATGACGATGACAAAGAGAAATCCGATTTCAAGTATATGTAATGGGAATTTGATTGATTCCGTGTACCTTATTTTATAGATAACTAGCTGCGCCCCGCGGTTTCACCCGCATAAGTCTCGATCCCGTAAGAATATCGGGATAGAAAGTATTCTATGTGCAAATCCTGGTTATAAGCTATCTGTGTGCCAAATTTCATCAAAATTGGTCCAGCCGTTAAAGCGTGAACAAGTAACAAACATACACACACACACACAAACTCACAAACTTTCGCCTTTATAATATTAGTGTGATATTTATCTCTTAACAGTACATTTTTGTATAATTTTAACACCACTAACCATTTACACAAGGTAATATCTAACTAACTATACAAATAAATACTAAAAAAGGGACACTTAGGTGTCGAAGTACTCATCCGCGTCGCTTTCATCGGGAAACGTGCCCAGAAGACTGCATTAAGCATTGTCACGTTGAATGGCAATGCTAGTTCTTTGGCCAAAGAAGAACTCACGGTCTTCGGTCGGCACGGTCACTTCTGGTCACGTGAAGTATCGAATAGCCCTTAAAAAGGAGACACGTCAATAATAGTGTTTTCTTATGATTGTGATTAGTTAGTGCTACATCAACATCATCATCACCATCTTCATGCCTTATCACGTGTTACTTGGGAGTGTTACGTTGGCAAGTTAATTGAAGAGCTCGATTTCTAATCTATATTTGATAAGTTATTCCTCGAAACGCGTTAACAAAAGTGTTGTTAGGTAGATACCAACTTGTTTTTGTTCGACAATGTGTGTCTGTTTTAGAGTGGCTGTCTTTCAGTGTGTCAGTTAAAAGCCCGATGCATCACTGTCACACCAATAAAAGCTTTCGGCGGAAGATTTTAATTGGTTATATTAAGGTTACAAACAAACAAACCAATTTATTATTTGAAATAACTAGCGTGAAAATGTCGATCAATAACTCTGACTACTGCCCAACTTTTCCGAAAAATCGGGCTGATGTTATATATAAATAATTATGTTTTAAAAGTTATATAGTGTAGAATAAAAGCCGTTTTCTTTCGTACGAGCAAACCTGTCGAGATGTTAAGACGTAATCTTGAGGTATCTTGAAGCAGAATGGAAAGCCGGAAACGCGCTGCGTCAGAGCAGCTCTCCACAATATTATAGAACCGCAGGTTATAAAGTTGCTTGGAGTTTTAAGTACGAACTTGACACAAGTGAAGATCTGAACGATGTGTATCTATTGATTTAACCAAAACTAGTGATACAACAAACATCAATATTATTTCTGTCACATAACAGATAGCTGCAGTGTGATTCTGTAACCATCTCACCGTGAAAACTTAGGTGAAGTGAGCGTGGAGTGAGTTGTCAGTGTCATCCCACCTGATACTAGGGATTGTACAGAATCGACATACTGTGCTACGGGGGAGTTTGTTGTACCACTTCTTCACCCCAGCTGAAGCACTAGGAAGTACTGAAGGCTTATGTAATTTTGACGTTCAAAAAGGGCTGATTTTCAATCTAATTTGAATAAATGACTTTATTTTTATCCAACTTACTTCTCTCTTCTACCTTTAGCCAACTTCCAAACTCCGGGCTGTAACTAAGAAATTCCAAATGGAAAAATCCACTAACACTTTTCCCAACCTGGGAATCGAACCCAGCACCTCAAGCGAAACAGTCGCGCTTGCGACCAGGAGACCAACGGGTAGTATTAGACTAATACTTGAGACTGATGCATCTACTCCTTGTTTTAGAATTCCTTCTTCTTCGTGTGTCAGAAGATGTAAAATTATTGAGTTCACTATAAATTATAACCGTGTATCGCCACGATTGAAGTGGAACTCTAAAGTATTTATGTCAGAAGTACCTAGTGTTATATTGTACTGGCATCATTTTCATATCCACTGACACACGGTGAGCAAAATATCTACTGAATATTCCACATATCCTTTTCTTGTCGCAGGGAAAAGTCTGTTTGCTTCAGTGACCATTCGTGGAACTTGGTCACGCTTTAATGTATTTCCTTTACGAGCCACGTGACATCATGCAGCATCCGTTTCCCGGAATATGATTGTGTTATTGTGTAAATATACACTTTTGTGGAGCGAATTTTTAATGAACTCCAAACAGAATATTAAAAAAAAAAATGTGGAATATCGTAAAACTTAAAAGGAGACTTAATAACGGAATGTTCTCGATGTGAATTGCAATTAATAAATTGTTTTGATATCCGTTTCTGATGTGATGTAATAAATAAATGTTTTTCACCCTGTATGGTACGTTTAAACTATGTAGGTATTCAATAATGTGGAGAAGTTTCGACGTCGACGTAGTCCGATATTTAGAAAATGCGGCCAAGTGCGAGTCGGACTGGCACAAGAAGTGTTCCATACCACCATACAATATTTAACACTACAATTCTTTTAAAGACTAGTGGACAATAAACACGACTATTGTATGGGGACCTCTTTAAGTTTTCACTTTATTTGATTTTTATTACTGTGAAAATTTCATGTGTCACGCTATTACGGTTCAAAAGATACAGTCCTGTGACGGACGGACAGCAGAGCCTTACTACTATAAAGTAGTGTTAGTAGTGTTTTAATTATAGTTGCAAAGAAAAACACTACAAAATGCAAAGTGAAAAATAACATTAATTTTCGGAAGTTTTTTTTCCTCTAGAAAACACAGGAACCTACCGTTCCTGTGGTTTTCTTAGATTCTTGGGACCGAATTATCCGTATTACTCGGTCGGGATCTAGTATTTACATTCGGAACAAGCTCTTATATTTGGTTTATGTGACCTTACATAAATAGTTTGGGTATTATTTGGAGTTTGGATACCGAATATTTTATTGGAGTCAAAATCAAAAAAACCAAACTAAATTAAAATTAGTCTGAGAATCAGCACTTTTTGAACGTCAAAATTTTCATAAGAATGTTCCTCAAAACGCCCGCCCTTTACCACTTCCTAGTGCTTTCGCTGGGAAGAAGTGGCTAAAAAAAACTCCCCAGCAGCACAGGGGTCTGTTAACTTAGAAGAACTTGATTCTATAGTCTAATTGATCGAATATCAACAATGTCTTGTAGCAACATGCCACGCAGTTTATTGTAATCAATCGAAGCATACAGTTAAAAAAATCAGGCAAGTGCGTATAAACTAATAAGCACCTTAACTAATAAGTATACAAGCTGGCAGGAACTCGACGCACAATCTGTTAGATTACCATGGAATTAGTACATGATTCTGAAACCTGAGCTTTGAAATTTTTCGTCAATTATTAAAAAAGAAAAATGTTTTCTGTGAAACAGCAGTTTTTTTTATTTTTGAAAACCTACAAAAAATTTCGACGACCAACTGAAACCACGACCTCAGAACATGATTATATACCTGGTATAATCGTGTGCTGAGCTCATGGTTTCAGTTTGCGCGTCGATGGCAGAGTGGCAGGGACCCATCCTGTATAACTTCTCCGTAAAATATTCGAACTTTGCAGAAGTCAGTTTTTGTTAGAGAGTTTTATGCGAGAGGTCTGTTGGCGGCAAAATCGAATATAATATATGTTTGGAGATATTATTTTTATGTTCGAAGAAATCCGCTTAGCTCAGCTGAAATTGTGTCGAGTAGAACTGACTTTAATGAAGCGAGGGTAGATGCCGATCGGCACAAGCCGAATATGTGCAGTAATTGCTTCGAGTCGGCTTTGCTGTTTAACATAATTATACAGCTGAATTAAATGTGCCAACTCGAAAGTAAGTGTAGCACTCCTGAGAAAGACGAATCTTCGACCCGAACATAATCTAAAGCTTTACGTGACGTAATTAAAGTACTTGAGTCCCAGTGGTAAATCACTGGAATAAAACTAAAGGAGACTGGATTTCCTGGACAGATATGAAACAGAGCTATCATCGGATCAGTGTCTGACCGGTTCCCACACATAGTGCATTTTTAACGACCGACATGATCGACACGCAGTGGTTTAACGTGACCCTATTAAAAGGTACTCTTCCAAATACTAGAGCTTAGAAATTCCGAAAAGCAGTATTTTCAATGCTTATGTCTGCATCTGTTGCAGTCTCTAAACATAGCTGCCTAGCTGCATAGCTGCTGCTGGTTTTGTTGATTGAATGTGCTTTTTCAATGTTTGTATTTCCTATGCGTGTCCGAAATAAAGTATTTTTCCTTCTTTCTGCCAATTCTGCACTATGATTTATATACTTTAAAAAAAGTGAGACACAAAATTAATTTAAATGAAACGAAACCGAACAGGCCAATTCCCTTAATGAAAACACGTTCAAAATCTAGTCACAATATCATCTCAGCGACAATGAATGTCAAAAACTGGTCAAAAATGTCTGAAAATTTGAGCTATTTTTGACAGATAAAGACATGGAAATTCCCCCCAGAGGGCTATTGGAATACTTTTAATCCAAGTAACTAAATGCAAACCTCCTCTTGCTTTGGAGGGGATTTATTCAGTAACAGTTAGTTACTAAATCAATTCTGAATTACTTTGTATTAGAA
This sequence comes from Eremobia ochroleuca, assembly GCA_949629135.1. Classification (NCBI taxonomy): domain Eukaryota; kingdom Metazoa; phylum Arthropoda; class Insecta; order Lepidoptera; family Noctuidae; genus Eremobia; species Eremobia ochroleuca. The sequence continues at coordinate 30,083,020 of OX451384.1, read as the reverse complement.
AGAAACATCGGATCATTATAATATTTCGATTCGATGCTTGTTAGTTTTCTAACAAGCATCTTCTTCTAATAAGAATTGAAGATCATACCAAATATACTTATAATATACTAGTTGGAACCGGCAACTATCTTCAACTTTTTGACGAACTGGCTGACTCCACGACAGTTCAAAAGTGCTCGTAATAGGTTTAATGGAAATAAATGATTTGAGTTTGAGGTTATCTTGCGTTAGCACTGCTCACTTGCTCTTTATTGTTCAAGGGTTGAATTACTAATAAAAAACGAACTCGTTTGTGGCAGTGACAAGAGCTGTCGAAGAGAGTACTCGCTCAGCAACACTTACGCGGACAGAGCACTCGCTGACTCACGTTTGGTACATACGCATAATTATAATAATAATAATAATAATATTCCACAACTTTCACACAACGCCATCTAGTCCCAAACTAAGCAGAGCTTGTGCTATGAGTACTAGACAACTGATAAACATACGTTTATATTTCTAAATAATAATAATAATATTCCACAACTTTCACACAACGCCATCTAGTCCCAAACTAAGCAGAGCTTGTGCTATGAGTACTAGACAACTGATAAACATACATATATATTTCTAAATACATACATATTATATATAAATTACACCTAGACAAAGAACAAATGATCGTGCTCATCACACAAACATTTGTCCTGGGTGTGAATCGAACCCACGACCTTGCAGTTAGGGCCACTGACCACTAAACCAACCGGCCTACCTACCTTCATATCAGCGAGTAATTGGTAGTCACCGTCGCGTACTCGCTACTCGTTGCTTTCCAACTCTTTTTTAGTTCAATACTCAATACTTGAGGGGCCCGTGGCTAAATAATAAGAGCCGCTTAGCTATGCTTGCCGCGGTTGGTCTGTGGATGGGTGACCATCTTTACATACCGAGACCCCTCCGTGCCTCGGAAAGCACGTGAAGCCGTTGGTCCTGGCTGTCATTCGTAGATCTTTGACAGTCGTTACGGGTAGTCAGAAGCCCGAAAGTCTGACAACCAGTCTTACCTAGGGGTATCGTATTACCCAGTAACTGGGTTGTGGAGGTCAGATAGGCAGTCGCTCCGTGTAAAATACTGGTATTCAGCTGCATCCGGTTAGACTGGAAGCCGACCACAGCATAGTTGGGAAAAGGCGAGGCAAATGAATGATGACTCAATACTCAATAATTTATTGCATTCCATAATGTGTACATAATGGTTGAAATGTTTAACATCGAATCAATTATGGATCCTGTCGGGCACAACAAAGTTAATATTTAATAGGAGAGAGTATGAAGGCTAGTGAGGAGAAGTTGCTAGGTTTACTCGCATTTCGTTAATCACTAGCGGTAGGTTAGGTGCCTATTAATGAGATCAGGCCGCCGCTAAGACATGTACGTCAGGCTGGCCCGGCCCCATGGAATTTAATAATGAGATTGTTATCAATCCAATGTACCCGGGTATACTAATATATGTAACACCTTCATTTTCAATGTAACTCTTTTTAAAAGAAATTACGTGCACTTCTTAGTGGCCGGGCCAGCCTGACGTTTTCAGCCCGGCCACCTTGTTTCCCACTAATCTACAAAAAATACTGGCAATATTGTGCTACAGATGAAATGTACCCTATAATTTATGCATATGTAACACAAAATCGAATCCTAAAATGCAATAGCATACGAAATATTAGCGGTTGCAGGTGGCCGGGCTGAAATTATTTCGTTAATATAAAACAGTAAAACTGCAACACCTACCAAAAACTAATACCAGTACATAATGAGATATAGAGATATAGAATACATGTAACGCTTTCATTTTAAATTATAATACATATTTAGAAAGAATAATCACTTGAAATTATATTTCAGCCCGGCCACCTAAAAGCGGTAATATTCCCTAAAATCTTATGCCAATTTGTACAGTAAAACCTGATACAGCTATGAAATGAAAGTTACATTCGTTTCGTTTTAGTCGTATACCTTTAAGCCTTCTGTTTGACTAGATTATCAAAATCTGAGAAACTTGCCGAAGAGTGACTATCATTTATTAACTAATTTCAGGACATTTGGTTTGTTGAGTGAAACAAAATGCGTTACTATGATATTTTTATTAATAAACTAAGTAGTATAAATCACACATAATAATTGTTGGATACATAATACCTAAACCTATATATATTTTCTCCGTTTTTGGCTTCACAACATAACCATACAAAGATAATAGTTCACAGACGCTACCACCGATTTTTAGACGGCGCCTGTGTCGCGTCCCAACCTAAGTCGTAAGATATTTTCCCCGAGTAGACAGAATAGATGCGCAAGAGCCGTGTAGTTATCAACACTTCTGACATAATATTTTACGTTTTAATATTACTGTGAGTGTAAAATTTGATCAGTTGTTGCAGTGTAGTTGTTTGTGATGTGATGTTTTTAAGGTAAGTCATAGTTTTGATAAATTAAAATATATCGACAAACAATGTTAATGGGTAGCTAAGTAATTATTTAAAAAAATATACAGGTAAAGTAAAGTAAATCTAAACACTCATTTACTTAATAATAAAACTCCATACAATGCCATCAACTAAATATATTTTATCCTTTCGTTTATAGTCAATAGGTAATAATTTTGGTGATTTACTAACAGTAAGTGTTTAGTTTTTGTGAATCTTATTGTTGTGTACCTACCCTATGTATTTACTTATTATTATTGTGTACTTATTTATTTCGTGAAATCAATAATTAATCAGTTTCTTATTAATTACTGTAAGATTTATATATTGGATTTTAGTGAATTATTCATTGTAATCAGGCAACCATCGACGGTGTTCGTCTGTACCCGCGCTTCTTGTAACTCCCCCTTGTACGGCCTGCCACAGCGATCCACGTCCCTCGCTCACCGCATTCTTTTCCTCGTCCCGCGACACGCGCCCCTCTCCCCATCTCTATTCTATCTTATATATTTCTAATGTCCCAAAAGTTATAAGTTTTGTGAAAGTAAATTTGATTCTTATGAACATTCTTTGCTTTCTTTCTTTCTTTCTTTCCTTAGGTGCAAAAATATTTTTTAATAGATTTATGTATATACTTGATAATGCATGCAAATGTTACTGCATACACTTATCTTTTTAGGGAATTTGTATTTAAATAAATATTAATGTAGTTATTTAGCCTACATGAATACCTATTACGAAACCATAGTTAAAATGAATATATTTTATTTCAGTTGAGCGTGCCTACACCATGGGAAAACGTAGTGCGTTAGATATTGTGGCTCAAAAACAAATATTTGAGAAACATAAACGCTTGATCACCACGACAAGATATAGTTCTATTATATACAATACCATAGCAAAAGATATAAACTATGTGATGTCACCAAAAGCACTATATCTCAGCTTTAGAAGAAACTTTTTAAACAACCAGAACTCACCTCGGGCAAAAGATGAGTGCTTCATTAAAAGAAATGAAGATAATACCAATAGTATTATAATTTCGTCAACATCATCATCAGGGTCTTCTCCAGTTATTCAACAAGCAAGCTTACTTCATCAAATTAGTTTTAAATTTCCAATTGATGTTCATGAATGGAAGAAAATTGAACCCTTAAGTTATACGTATAAACGACACGATAAAAATAAACCTAGTGCAAGATATCAGACGTACAGAGCTATTCCCAAATTTAAGTGGTCCGGTCTTTTAAGAAAAAAACTCTGGGAGTTTTATAAGTTACCTTGTACTGTAGCATTTAAAAGACATGTTATTCAAGGCGCTAACATTACATTCTACGGACGTTGCACTCAGTGTCAAGCAACAGTGAAAATTCAAAATAAAGATAAGACTGATCATATTATAGATTTTTTATGTGAAATTGATCAACTTCAACCAAATTTTAAGCATAATCCTTTAAAAAAAATACGACTCACTCCGTACTCAAGACGAACATTATCTAAGAAATTAAAATTTGATTCAGCAACAATAGTTAGAAAACAAATAGCGAGTCATGATATGATATTTCAAGATAAGGAACCACCTGTATTGCCATCAGTCGGAGCATTACGCCAAATACGTCATGAAACAAGGAAGCAGAAATGGTACCATACCAATCAAATATTATCTGTTGTCATTATGGCAAATACTTCAACATACTCTTCCGTAATTCAGGAAATTTTAATGAAACCAACTTTTCATATTTACTACTGGTTAGAAGAACAAATAAAATATTACAAACAATATGTTCAAGAGTATGGTCGACCAACCATATCATTAGATGCCACAGGCTCTATAATTAAACCAATTGTGTTACCTAATGGGACTAAATTTACTAAAAGATTATTCTTATATGTTATATTAATAACTGCTGATAGCTTTTTAAAATCTATTCCAATTTCACAAATGCTTAGTGATTCTCACACTAAAAATAGCATTGCGGATTGGTTGGGTAAATGGGCCAGTAATGGAATTATCCCTCCTGCAGAAATAATCACGGACGATTCCTCAGCTTTGATTGCTGCTACAATCCAATGCTTTACTTCATATAAATCTACAAAAGATTACTTAGAAGCTTCTTACAGTGCATTGGAGGGACATACAAATAGTTTGCCTGTAGTATATATGCGAATAGATACAAGTCACTTTGTCAAAACTATTCATAATCTTTCGTGCTTCAATAATACAACAGAAAATGTAAAATTTTTCTTTGTTCGTTGTATTCTTTACATTAAAACAGCAGAGTGTATCGTAGTCATAAGAGAGATAATTGAAAATATGTTAACTGTTATTTTAACTAAATTTTATTCAAAAATTTGCTTTGATGCCCACTGTAATTTGAAAAGAAGAATTCAAGGTATTACAATTGATAAAAAAGATTCTAACAACGCACACAATTACGTAGATGAAGAAAGATTCCTAAATGAGGAGAATGTTTTAGATGTAAGCAATTTTATGGTATGGTTTGATAATATTGTTGCTTGTAAAAATAAACAAGAAGAGGAATCTTGTGAACGCCCCAACAAATTATATTATCCGCCTCTAATATCTACTCTAAAACGTTTATTGGGAAAATTGCCCATGTGGTCAAACGTTATGGCTCCATTATACAATTCAAAAAACAAAAATCCATCGTCTAGTGCATCAGAGGATTATTTTAAAACAATAAAACATTTATTACTCAAAACTAAAGTAAGAAAATACAGGATTGACGAATTTCTAAACATACATATTAATCATTTAAATGGAGAGCTTAATATCGCTGCTAGTGAACTACAAAATAATGAGGCACCGCCCCTTCAAGAGCGAAAGATTAAAATCAAAAAGAATCGTCAAAAAAGAACACACCAAAAACGGTTATTTCCTCAAGATTCTATTTTCAGTGATATGCCAAGTTTTGTAGAAAATTGGAAAGGACAAGCTGAAGAGCCAGTTACCGTACCGATTTATAAAATGTTAAAATTTATAAAAAATGGAAATATTGTAACTGGTTCCACTTTAACAAATACATGTGGTTTTGATGCTGTTACATATTTAATAGCTTATGGTTATATTGCATTTAATAACTTTAAATTAGAAATAGATCAGACTGAAAATAATAATAATATGTTATGTAATTATATACAATTTATAGGTAACAAAAACATATCTGAAGCCGCAGTATACGAACTAAGAAATACCATATGTAAAAAGTACTACAAACTATCCTCGAAAAATACAATAGATATAAATTGTGAATGCAATGTCGCAAATTTGTTTGAACAAATGATTTTAGAATTATTTTATAGCGCTCTATTTACAAAAATATGTACCGAAGAAAAATGTGCATTTCAACTTCAAAGAACAGTACCATTTTTACCCATTAATATGAACGTAATTAAAACATTTGGAATATCAGCCCTAGAAGACTCAATTTGTATAGACGTTATTTCGAAGGATTGTGAACACGATTGCCCGGGCACTGTTTTGTCCAGCTATAATGTAAAGAATATTATATCTTTTGATTTAAATGGAACAGATCAAATAATATTGAACGATATACCTTTATCTATCAAAGTTAGAACTAATATTTATGTGATTGTAGGTGCTATTGAATATGTAGTATTGGGGGAAAATCTAGGACATTATAAATGCCATTTATTTAATCAAGATCTGTGGATGTGTTATGACGATTTACAGTCTAGTGTTAAAAAAAGTAATTTGGATTTAATATTTTTACATTCCTTGACGTACATTTTAGCTTGATTAAATAACATAATCAAGTGATTAGTACGTTTTTATCGATTCTAATAAGCAATATATTTAAATTTGAATTAGTCAAAATACTTATAGTACAAATGCCAGATATAGGCTAGCAATGATTATTATATTAGCATACGTTTAATTATACAAGTTAACATTGTGATTTTTAGCTGTGATTTTAATATTATGTTAAATTATATATACTACATAGCTATATTTCCATTAGCTGCCACTGAAAGAACTATGGTTCTCTCTTTATTTAAGAATTGTTGTAATAATTATATTAGCATAATTTTAATTGAAAGTTTTCAAAACTTTAAATTCAAAGTTGATGTAAAAATCATTATGAAAATCTGTGATTTTTTACCAAGGTATAATAAGTATTTAACCAAAAATTATCTTCTAATATTCTGAATGAATGAATGTTCGATGTTAAGGTAATATTGATATTACTATAATTTTTTGATAACTGTGTTATTATCAATGTGTAACCTTTTTTTACATTATTTATAATTAACAATTGTTATAGTACCTAATTAATATAAGTACAAATGTTGTCTAACTAATTTCAAAAATGATTATTAAAAAAATATGACAATTACCAATTTTGTTTCACTCAACAAACCAAATGTCCTGAAATTAGTTAATAAATGATAGTCACTCTTCGGAAAGTTTCTCAGATTTTGATAATCTAGTCAAACAGAAGGCTTAAAGGTATACGACTAAAACAAAACGAATGTAACTTTCATTTCATAGCTGTATCAGGTTTTACTGTACAATTTACTGCATAAGATTTTAGGGAATATTACCGCTTTTAGGTGGCCGGGCTGAAATATAATTTCAAGTGATTATTCTTTCTAAATATGTATTATAATTTAAAATGAAAGCGTTACATGTATTCTATATCTCTATATCTCATTATGTACTGGTATTATTTTTTGGTGGGTGTTGCAGTTTTACTGTTTTATAGTAACGAAATAATTTCAGCCCGGCCACCTGCAACCGCTAATATTTTTTTTTTTTTTTTTTTTTTTTTTTTTTTTTTTTTTTTTTTTTTAAAAACGTTGCCCCACACTAGGAATTTCTCCTGTATCGTGGGTGCGTTTACAAACATAACACTCACATACACAAACAGCCAGACCCGGAACAACTACTTGTAGGTCATACAAATATCTGTTCCGTGCGGGAATTGAACCCGCGACACGCGGCGCAGCAGTCAGTCGCTTAACCACTCCGCCAACCGTGTCGTCAATATTTCGTATGCTATTGCATTTTAGGATTCGATTTTGTGTTACATATGCATAAATTATAGGGTATATTTCATCTGTAGCACAATATTGCCAGTATTTTTTGTAGATTAGTGGGAAACAAGGTGGCCGGGCTGAAAACGTCAGGCTGGCCCGGCCACTAAGAAGTGCACGTAATTTCTTTTAAAAAGAGTTACATTGAAAATGAAGGTGTTACATATATTAGTATACCCGGGTACATTGGATTGATAACAATCTCATTATTAAATTCCATGGGGCCGGGCCAGCCTGACGTACATGCTAAGACGCTAATCGAAAATGCAACCGATATTCTGTTTTTACCAAATTTATTTATTTATTTTATTATTTATGTACACACAGTAAAAAACACATGGATATGACATAGTAATAATTTGAGTACAAAGGTACTGCTTATTTCTTAAGAAATTTCTTCCAGCAGACCTGCGAAAGGAGAAGTAAAAAGAAATGTAGACAATAGTGTGCGAGAACATGAAGAGAAAAATAAGAATGTGTGAGGTCTAAAAGTAACATATTAAATATACCTACACATCATCATCATCAGCCTAGCCTTTTCCCAACTATGTTGGGGTCGGCTTCCAGTCTAACTGGATGCAGCTGAATACCAGTATTTTACATGGAGCGACTGCCTATCTGACCTCCACAACCCAGTTACTGGGTTATACGATACCCCTAGGTAAGACTGGTTGTCAGACTTTCGGGCTTCTGACTACCCGTAACGACTGTCAAAGATCCACGAATGACAGCCGGGACCAACGGCTTAACGTGCTTTCCGAGGCACGGAGGGGTCTCGGTATGTAAAGATGGTCACCCATCCACAGACCAACCGCGGCAAGCGCAGCTTAACTTGATTGATCGACCTGTGCGGCTGTTATTATTTAGCCACGGGCCCCTCAAAAATACCTCAAATATACCTACACATATAATGGGAAAATTAACATAAGTACTACTACTACTAACATATTTACTGCATTTTCTCTGCCTTTATCCGGCTTTACGGAATATACCAGTAAAATGGGTGGCTCATCTGGGCCCATCCCATAAAAAGATATTTAGTGGGATATGTAACATGCTGTTATACGAAATATCGATCGGGCAAGCTTATTGGTATCAACTGTATCAAGTAAAAAGTTTTTACCATGAAGTTTGCAGGAATGAGAATACCGCCATTTTGTTGATTTTTTGAAGAAGAGGCATACCGGGAACGAAATTAACGTTGTAGTTTGCATTTTTGCTAACTAACTGGTACTTACTCTTTGTTTTCAACCTTTTTTATTTCCCTTTTCATGCTACTTGCACTTCTGGTTGTGGAGCAGGTTGGAATTATGAATAGCAACGTGGCTTGGTTAATTGGGATTCTTCACTTTTAAGTGCAATTACATAATTATATCACACGAAATTAAATTGTTTAATATGCAAGTAGGTTATTAGAGTCACTTTTTACACGTCATCATTTTAACAAAATAGCTGGATTCCGCATTTCTCCGAAAGTAAATGCCGAGACAAACTCAAGGGACGACGTCTCTTTGAAAGTCCAGACATTAAAAATATTAACAATAATTTCGTGATATGGTTGTTTCAAGAAATTATTCTTAATATTTTTAATGTCTAAACTCGTAATGAGACTGAATCTTAAATCAATAAACTCATCTTGCGATAGGAAGATTACTCTGAGTTTCTTAAAAAAAAAAATTCAAGATATAAATCAAGGTACGCAATAGAAAACTGGATGAAATACCTATGTGCATAGTTTCAAGCTCAATCCTTCAGCTTTCTCTGACAGCCAAACACGCAGCAACCCACAAGCAACCATAACACAATGAAAATAAAGATCAAAATTATTTTGACAGTAATGCAAAATTAAAGGTAAAAAACTGTGAAAGAACTGGACGTAGATTGCACACATATCGGACCGACACTTTAAAACAACCCGGAACACTCTATCTATCGATGGCGCGAAATGTCGAACGTTTAAATTTCGAATTCAGTTCCGAAAAAAGTAAAAAGCAGAGAGGTATGAGCACTATGGAATGCTGTGTTCTGTTTCGAAACAAGTGCGGGGTGAAATGAAGAATTTTTGGTGAAAAAATTACTTCCACTTTTGAGGAATTGTCTACAGTTTTCCGGGCGTGTTAATTTCGGATTTAAAACCAGTGATCATTGGAATGGTTTAAACAACTTGTTCAATGTTCATTGTAATAACAATAGTTCCGAACAATAATACAGTCAGAGAAATTAGCTGTTTTATCAAACTGACACACTACGTCAATCTGGCTTTGACGAGTTGTTCAATTTTCATTGTAATAAGGATTACATTATTTCACGACGAGAATTATTGTAATTGAAACTGACACTACGTCAATTGCCGGTGCTATAGCCATTTCATACAACGTCAACAATGTCAGTTAATTAATAGAATGAGGGTTTTCTGAAATGACGTGCACTAGGTGGCAGCACTGAGACGTCAGGTCCGAGCACATTTCAAAAATGTCAAAGCGCCTATATTTTCTTTAGTCATGACTGAATGAAAAACGAATGAATGAAACGAATGATGAACGTCATCATATATTTTAAATTCATTATCGAAATAGAAGACCTCTTGGCAAAGTGGCGCCAACTGGTGGCGTAAATTTTTATGAAAACCCTCATTGCAGTTCCCTGAATTTAAATCCTAACCTTCGAATTATTGGTTATTATTATTGTATGATTAGCACACATTTGACTTCCCCGTCCAGTTAATCCAACATCAATTAATTAATCTCCCAATGTTATCCACCTTACTGCTTCACTTGATACAATAACAGTCAACTGCTAATTAGAACTACACCAAATCTGGCATGTCGAAGCAACAAATTAGAACAAACTTAATAATGAATAACTGGCTTAATCAATCTGCCTAGCTTTTTTCCAACTATATTGGGTCGGCTTCCAGTCTAACCCGATGCAGCTGAAAACCAGTATTTCACATGCAATGACTGCCTATCTGACTTCCTTTAAGGGGTCTCGATGTATAATCGGTGGGCATATCCACGAACCGACTTCGGCTGTTATTATTTAGCGACAGCCCCTCGAATACTCGTAACTGGCTCGATTTCCTGACGCTTGAACGAGTCTCGTATTACAGGTAAACCATGTCAAACCAGCTGTGCATTTTCCGACACTTACTGACCTTACTGACTTGAAACCTAACAAAGTGATGCGGTGCGATGGATCGTTCAAGGTGAGCTCTCGAACTATTGAGGAATACGTTTCTGATATGCCCTGCGTATCGTGGGAGTATAGAAACATACCTAGTTTAGTAACTGAAGATGAGAATAATTGGTAAGTTTTTCTGATCGTTGTAGACATGTATGTTATTGATAGATTAAATAATAAATTATTGTATAGGTACTTCTAATTAGGTTCGTACAAACACGTCAAAATAAATTATGTTTTTAAAACTATAAAGAAGTTCGGTGTTTCCTATCTGCCTACTCTGAGAAGAAAGACTGAAACCAACTCAGAAATTACAGTCTCTTTGGATCATGTAGATTAGTGTCTGATCTGCCCTTTTGAGACATTTTCATTTACTTACTTACATTATAGAAATTGTACAGATTTTTGATTGAACAAATAATGAAACACTGGTTCATTTTACAAAAAAAAAAAAAATCTTAAGAATTGTATCAATGTTTGGGGAGGTATCCACCAATGGATATACTTCAGTTGAGATGATGATGATAATCTAGAGCGGTAGTTCATATACTCTAGTATACTTAGATAGACTCCAACCTAGACTACCATAATATAAATAAAATGGGTTCATTGTCATCGATATAATATTCCCTTGAAAGAGAAGCACGAACAAAAATTAATTGTTCAACTGGCCACGTTTCCTTGTCATTTATATTCCTAACTACCTGACACAAGAGATAATATCCTGTCCGAATTTCAATAGTTAACACAAAAATCCCATAGAAAAAAGACGTAAAACACAAATTTGAAAAATTTTAGGGACACTTTTCCAATTTTTATTTCCTTAAAAATCTAGCTCAGTTTATTACAAACATTTTAAAACAAAAGACAGCCAGATCGGTCCAGTCGTTCTTAAGTGATGCGCTTACCTACAAGCAACCTTCCATTTAAAGAACTTGATATAAATATGAATAATCTTGATATAAATTTGAATATCTACATATTTAGTTGCAATATCAACTTCAGTTAACACAAAACACATGGAAATAAAAAGTAATATTGAGAGGCAAAAAAATATTTTCTTTGATGGGAGTGAAACAAAAGAAGACAGGTAAATTATCTATAAAAATAGACCAAGAAAGTCCTATCAAAGAAAACAAAATCACTTCAAAATGAATATAGAATATTAATGGGACAGTTGCGACAGCAGTCTCTATTGTGAAATTGTTCCGCCTCTACTTAGTAATTTTCTAGGAACGGTAGCAATACTAACAACACGTTCCACATTTACTTAGTAATTTTCTAGGTACGGTATCCAACACCAACAACACGTTCTACCTCTACTTAGTAATTTTCTAAGAACGGTAGCAATACCTAATTATAAGGTGAGGCTGTTATGTGACAACCTAATTCCTTGTGCTTTTTTAGTTATTTTTAGGTATAGTTCGTTAGTCTATTTTAGGAAATCCGTTTGACTATGTTTGTAGTTGTGCCTGCACATGCACATTGTTTTAGTGTGTGTAAGCTCAGGAGCGCTGTCGTGACCGTGACGCGGTCCGGGTCACAAGTGCTTATTGTTTTTACGTCAGATTTTTACGCCGAGTACCCTCAACACAGAAATGAAGCGAAGACTTTCACAGTGAGATAAGATGACATACGTCAACAGACAATTTTTATTTTTTTACTTGTTTTAGAATCTGGTTTTGGCACTTTCTTTGTATATTATTTTATTAACAATTCAAAATTTGATTTGTTACAGAGTCGAAGCATGATAGCTAATATTCATCATTTTTAATAACGAATATGAATTTACCGTATTACATAAAGAGCCTAAAGCGCAGGCCACACCGCCAGCTAGCGAGTGAGCGAGCGAGCCGGACGAGCATCGTTTCACGTCTATCCAGACTTAGGTCCACACCCCGAACTACAGAAATAAGCTACGTCATCGAAACAAACGATGCGGACGAAATATCCAACGATGCCAGCGATGCTATTCGTTCACCTCGATAGCGTAGCTTAGCTCAGTATTTCGTGGTGAGAACCGAAGTATGAAAAGAGGTGAAATGATGCTCGCTCAGCTCGCCCACCTGTCCACCTCACGCGGTGTGCCCGCCCGCTCCCGCTTTGACTATCTTCTTCGGACTAGTCGACGCTCGAGTGACTTGAGACGGAACGGTCCGTAGTCCGTTTTGGTGTGAACCCTATGTTTAGCTCGCCAAAGCTTCGCTTGATTTATGTAGTTTCTCTCGCCTCGTTTCGCCCGCCAGCTCGCACGCTCGCTCGCTAGCTGGAGTAATTTGACTCATTTAAGAAATATTTCGCAGCGCACAGCGCAGCAAAACAACAACAAAAACTGTGCAACGGATATTATATATTAATACGAATATTATTATATTAAGTATTATAAATATTGCATCAAAAATATTCAATAAAATCTCTTTAGCTCAGTGAAAGCTTGAACCTATTACCATTGACAGTAAAACATGGCATAGACCATGAGAAAATGCCAAAGAAATTTAAAAAGAATATTTAATATGTTTGGACCTAGATTTCGAATTTAATTATTAGATTTCGAATACCAAAACGGACATACATTAAGTAGGAAAGAAAGCTGCCAGGATCAAATGGGATTGGGCGAGTCACTTCAGCCACCTGCACGATGACTGCTGGGCTAAAGTCTCCACACAATGGGTGCCTGAAGATGGAAAGCGCGGCCGAAGCCGGTCCAGAAAGAGATGACGAGATGAGCTTGACGCGTACCACAGGGGCTGGTTTGAGGTGGCCCAGGAATTGAGTTCCTGGAAGAATTTGGCCTTTGCCCAGCAGTGAGACAGTATAGGTTAACAAAAAAAATTAAATAATAAAAGATGATTTCGACGACAGCAACAACGACTCTCGTATTTAATTTACTTTGTTTTTTTTATTGCCTTAGTTCCATATTTTTCTCTTTGTATATCATTTAAAACCATTATTTTCATTCTTCAAATAAAAATAAATAATTTAATTCTCTTTAAGTTTTTTGCTTCACGCACACAGATGACGCATTTCGGGACACGTCACTACTGCAACCGAGGCTGAGCGGACTTCGTGAGATAGATCTACTGTATTTGAAAAAGATTTGTTTTATCTATAGAAATACAAATAAATTAAATTTAAATGTCTGTTTGTAATGTCAAAATAAAAGCTTTTTACTAAATACATAATAATTATGAAAGTATATAAGTACGGTACTAATGCTCGTAACAAAAACTTTTTTTTTTTTTCTAATCTTAAGGTATAAATGTCATGCGAACGAATTTGCGGGCAGCGAATTGCAAATAAACCAATTGTGAAATAATCGTTGATCTTTTCTTCTGCTATCAATATATGAATATTTTTAGTTCTTTAACTCTATGCCTTCGAGAACGTAGAGTCGTAGAACCACTTCAGTTATGAGAAGTGAATGCACTATAAGCCCACACACGTACGGGCGCTTTTTTAACACGCCGTTTTGACGATACTGTACGTTACGTGTATTGATAAGTTAAATATTTCTCGACGACAGAAGCATTTAAGATTTCAACCGCTACAAGACTTTACTACGAGACTTTTAATGCTAGAATAATGGTTAAGTATTTAAAAGATACGTAATATTGATCCCAATTTTCAAGTAAAAGTGATATAATTTGAATATGACGTCACTTTGCAAGTGCAGACGCATGCGCGCGAAACTCTATTTTTCACTATTTGTCGAAATTCCAATTTGTGTAGCGCAAAAAAGTGTTTATCTAGAACGGTGATCCAGCAGGGTAATTGCGTAACACACTATCAGTAGCAAAGGGTTTCATTTTGACAGTTCAACAACATTCATCGCGTTATTTACGTTGTTAAAATTTATTCAAATTGAGAATAATAGTGTAATACCCAATTAGGATGCTGGTGTCCTTATCAAGAGTTGACAAACCACTACAGGACCTAAAGAGAAACAATTAGAAATATTTGCCAAAATACAAACGACTACAAAATGTGAACGCCCTTTGGACCCGAGCTATTAGAAAAAAGTAAAAAAAAAACCCTAAGCAAAAACGGAGTAATAGCGCAATCGGGTGATTCAATACGACGCGGTGGATCGGGGATTAACATTCGAAGCAAACCAAGTCGCGGCAGAAGAAAGTACAGCAGTGCTATTCTGTAAAAGTCTCACCGTGAGAACTTAGGTGAAGTGAGCGGTAAGTGAGCTCTATCATTCCCTAATGGTAGGGATTGATACTATAAAGTGCTCACTTCATTTATCATAAGTGAAGTGAGCACTACTTCACGGTGAGATTTTTACAGAATCGACCGGCTGAAACAGAGCGCAGTATAAACGTTGCGTTATAAACCGCCCGAGCGAGCGTGGACTTAGATCAATTTGTAGACTGAAACGGGGTATAATAGTACAAATTGAAAGTGTAATCTCATCGATCGCCGTCGTTATCTTCTATAGTTCCATGAATTATTACTTCTATAATCCCTTATGAAATTCAAGTTGCTGGGAACGTTGACAGGTTGCATTAAATCTCTGTAATTTACTTTTTATAAGGAGTTTTCCATAGAATGTAATTTGTCTTGTATTTTTTTTTCACTTTTCCAGTTTGCAACTATCACACGGTCGGACAAAGCCCTTTTACAAACATAAAAAAGTAGCAAACGCCAAATGATGATTTCAGATATTTTATTACAGGTTTTTTCACGCTAAAATTCAGAGTAACAAAAAAATTACAAATTAATTCACATTTTTTAAACTGTCATGGATAATACATAATCTGCCTATAATGTCCCCACTGCTGAGACACGGGCCTCCTCTCACAGAGAGGGAGTGGGCCGTAATCCACAACACGGGCCCAGTGCGTTTTGGTAGATGTCATATGTCTTCGAATACAAACAGGACTTAGCTTTCGTCAAGGGTTTCGATTTAAGAAATTCGGTTTATTTTCATGTGTCTACTAATACAAAAAATAATAAATCTGAAGCAAGTAATGTAATCATGTAATGTAATGTATAGTGTGTGACTTTTAATTGAAATGGTTTTAAGTGGGAACCTCCACGAATTTTACAAAATTTTGATACTTTTTATGTAGTCAAGAAACTTCGACCTGTGCCTGTATCACGAACCAACAAAACGAGCCAATAAGTAAAAAAGGTAGTAGGTAGCTACTACCTATGAAAAACAAATTCAGTGTTTTGACCAAAACATTTAACTTTTCTGGCAACAACTATCATTAGTTCCAGTTTGTTTTCAATTACATTGCCGTGCGATGGGTTGTTTTGAATAAAAACCATTACCAGTTTCTTTACGCATGTAGCGCAACGTCAAAATAAAAAAATAATTATTATGGCTAACCAAACCTGCAGTGGTTGTACCAAAAACAAAAGGACAATTTATTCCCTCATTTTTTGATATTGCACCTACCACTGTTTGTCTCTGAATCACCCAAAGATTGAGTGATAGAAAATGCCTATGGATTTAAACGTTTTACTTAAAGCTTTAAATAAATAATTTGAAAAGTTTATGACTGTGTAATTCATAGGAAGAATCAATTTGGAAATTAATTACGAAGTTTAATGGCACAGATGAAATTGTCGAGTGTTGCTGTTTGGTGAAAATTAATAACAGTTGGTGTACAACATATCGTGGCCAAAGTGTTGTTGTGACCAGAACTACTCGTAGTTACATCGATCAGATTAATATAGTCATTGCATCACCCAAGTAATTTAATAAAAAAAATATATGGGACCACCCCTAAGGCTTGCCGTACCCATTAAAAAATATTTTTGAAATCGATTTTCAATTGCCGGAGATATCGGGTAAAATACATACAAAAACAATATCGTTTACTTGAATTTTTGTTACCAGTAAAATTACTGGTAACAAAAATTCAAGTTTGGTTTAGTAGTTTGATGTTTCTATGGGACCAATCTAAAAGTATATCCTCTCAAATAAAAAACTCACACTCTTCGAAATGAGGTCTGAATGATATTTTTAGAACTTGTATTTGAATGCATGACTTCCAGTTTCTAAGCTAATAGAAGTTTCTACAATAAAGTTTGATACCACGCCGTAAGGTCCGAAACTGACTGTTGTGTTTCATTTGTCTTGAAGTTTTCTTTTATTTACATTTCTAGTTCCGTCCACTACAGGTGCATGTATATTATCCATGACTAAAGACGAGCCCAATTATAGTTTATCAAAATTTGTTCCCATAACTCCAAATAAATCTAATCAGACTAAAATATACAATCTTATGAAGAGAGCTACAAACAAATAGGCCATTTCTCTAGATAATTATAGCAAAACCGTTTCATCAAACTTTTGGCAGATGTCTTGGTTCAAACAGCTATGCTAATCTAGTCATGAGACTCCTACAAAATTCATATGGCGAAATATTCAGACTTCGTCTCTGTACGACTGAATGGCAAGTGTCCAAACACATTATGTTGATTTTATGGTTCGGTTCTAGTGTCTGTGATTGGGCCTTATTTAAACCAATAGCCGGATTAATGATCGGGAACTAAAGTCAATGAACTTGGATGAAATCAGCCAGTGATTTAGTATGGTGTATCTTTTATTTTATGGGTTAGGAAATTGAGTTTATTGTAAAGAAGATTTATCTGGTTTCGCATCTGTGATTCATTTTGTTACGCTGGCTGACATTATGAAATAGTTACTTTAAGTTTAATAGAGTAAAGGAATAGAAAAATAAACCTATAATATTCCCATACCTGGGACACAGGCCTTCTCTCTGTGAGAGGGAGTGGGCCGTAATCCACCACGCGGATTGGTTGATGTCATGTCTTCGAATTTTTGGTTCTAGGACATACCAGTTGCCTCACGATGTTTTCCTTCAAGGTTTTGAGAGCAGTAGGAATGAAATAATTTACACAAAGTAAAGCGTCGGTATCCCCTAATATATATTAGGTGTACAAATAAGTTTTGAGGGGTTTACAAAAGATGGCATAACTAGTACTATATCGCATCGGACTATCTTGAAACTTGCGTATTCATGTTAAAACGTAACCATTTTCCTCTCATAGTCCGTTTTATTTCGTTGAAGTGTAAACGACACGCATTTTTGTGCTCCAACTATGTCAACTTTTGTTTCAAATAAACAACATTTGCGGGAAGCACTGCTTTTTTACTTCAACTTGAAGAAAAGTGCAGCTGAAGGGCATCGACTGCTATGTGAAGCGTATGGAGAGCATGCTCCATCAATAAAAACATGCGAGTATTGGTTCCGGCGTTTTAAAAGTGGTGACTTTGACATCAGTGACAAAGAACGCGAAGGGAGGCCAGTAAAGTTCGAAGACGCTGAGTTAGAAGCATTACTGGAACAAGATTCATGCCAAACTCAAGAGGAACTTGCTGAAACCTTGGGAGTGACTCAAGAAACGATTTCAAACCGTCTCAAGGCATTATGTATGGTGCAAAAGTGAACTCAAGCCGAGAGACGTCGAACGCCGTTTTTTCACGTGCGAACAACTGCTCCAAAGGCAAAACCGGAAGAGTTTTTTACAGCGAATAGTCACAGGAGACGAAAGGTGGATCCAGTACGACAATAAAAGCGCAGAAAATCGTGGGGTAGGCCCGGCCATGCCTCAACTTCAACGGCCAAACCGAGTATTTATGGCAAGAAGATAATGCTGTGCATCTGGTGGGATCAACTCGGAGTTATCTACTATGAGCTACTCCAGCCTAACGAAACTATCACTGCGGAACATTATGAACAACAATTGATGCAATTGAGTCGAATATTAAAGCTTAAACGCCACCAATATGTCAAAAGACATGACAAAGTGATCTTTCAGCACGACAATGCTCGGCCACATGTTGCTAAAGTGGTCAAGGAAACTTTGGAGACACTGAACTGGGATGTCCTACTTCACCCACCGTATTCACCAGACATTGCTCCTTCGGACTACCAGTTGTTCCGGTCAATAGCTCATGCGCTGTCTGAGCAGCACTTCATTTCTTAAGAAGATGTGAAAAATTGGCTCGATTCTTGGATCGCCTCAAAAGATGAGGAATTTTTTAAACGCGGTATCCGTATGCTGCCTGAAAGATGGGCAAAGGTAATAGAAAGCGACGGGCAATATTTTGAATGATATACATTGTACCAGTTTTTCTCAATAAAAATTCAAAATTAAGAAAAAAAACCTTAAAACTTATTTGTACACCTAATATATCCTAATATGTATATCCTAATAAGGATGCAGACAGATAGCACTGGCTAATACTGGTGTTCACGATTTAAATTAAGTATTATCCAACAGAGGTTCGCAAAGAACCCATAGGTCAGAGAAAGAATGGCGGCAATTTATTCCATCCGGCCATTCTTTCTCTGACCTATTGACTTTCTCATACTAATGTCTACCCTGCACAAAGCAAACTTCACTCAAATGGTATAAAATCTGTAGGTACACTCTGTTGACTTGCAGTATCATAAGATTTTATATTTCATTCGCTATAGTTACAGTGTTGAAAGAAGTTTTTTTGCAACCAAATGAATTACTTCAGGCATAACGGATTCCAACTCATAAAGCTATGCATAGCAACGCCAATGAGAAGCAAACTAAGAACGGTTCCCTGGCGACGACATAATATAATAACATTAATATAAATCTCTCTAATAATCATAATAAAATAATAATATTGTATAATCTTTACAAGATTTATATTATATCAAATATTTATATTCTTATCCTTCTTCAAGGATTGGCCCGCAATCGCAGTAGAAAAGTGGGAAGAGGGAAGGGCCGCATTTGCCCGGCATTCGGACAACACGGGCTTACAATAACAATAATATTTTACAAGGTTTCTGAAAGCGAGACATTTGAGTACCCCGCAGAGTTGCACAATGCTGATACGCTTCAAGACAAAATTCCAAGAATTGCATATTCTGAATGCGCCTTGAAATTTCTCAAACAAATATTTATCGGGAAACTTGCATATTTTCTACAGAATATTAGTTCTGGTCACAAAATTCTTAAGAGCAACAAGTAAAGAAAATATGTCAATGTTAAAAGTATAAGCGCACAGTGTCCGAATTGTGTCGTGTGGCACAGAGCTGCTAAAGTATTTCTAGCGAACTGAGAAGGAATTATAGACTTTGACATTTGTGTCGGGCTGGATAAAATCATGCTTGCATCATGCAAAATAGGAAATAGAAATTATATTACTGTCCAGGTAATGCAGTGAGCAGTTATACAGGTTAACAGCAAGTTGTGACGAGATGAGTAGTTTAAAATATTACCAAGAGCTAGGTTACAATATGTTATTTGCCAGTGAGCCCGAAACTAGACAGTTAGTCAGTATCTTGGGGCTCGGGGTACGAATTTCAGAGTGGAGACCAGATGTATAATGTTTGTGTGATGTGTGTGTGGAGTGAGTGACACGTATGTGTGGTATATGCGTGTGTAAGTGTGCGTGTTTGTTCCCACTGTGCTTCGTTTGATTCGGTAGTTCGATATAATACCTACTTGTGTAGTAGGTATTATTTCGAATTACCGAACCATGTTACTTTCCACGAAAATCAATCACTGTACTCTGCAATCTCTGCATCGATTGCCAAAGATGCTTCCAATACTGGAATGGAATGGTGCGAGTCAATAAGCGTTTGTCGAACGAAATAATTATTCTCTGAAAAAACCGCCGATACTCGTACAACTGTTGACTACTTCAATTTTCACTGACCTGAATAACGTAAACAGATGGAACTGTATCGCACTTTTAATTAAAAGAAGCAGCCACGCATTCTGTTCGAAGTAACATGATAATATAGCATACAACATCTTATCTGCCTAGCCTTTTCCCAACTACATTGGGGTCGGCAGTTACTGGGTAATACGATACCCCTTGATTAGTCTGGTTGTCAGACTTTCGGGCTTCTGATGACCCGTACCGATTATCATAGATCCAAGAATGACAGCCGGGAGCAATGGTTTAACATGCTTTCCGAGGGGCGGAGGGTTCTCGGAATGTAAAGATGGTCACCCATCTACGGAACAGCCGCGGCAAGCGTAGCTTAACCTAGTCGATCGAGCCATGCGGTTGTTATTACTTAGCCATGAGCCCCTCATTATTTTGAGCCTTTGATAATATAGCATACATGGAACTTTTTTAAGGCAATAAGATAAGCTTTTTATAAGCTTCAGCAATTACTAAGTCTCTCGCAAACCTTTCACACAGCTGCCATCGTCATCTTTTAATGAGATGTCCTTAATTTGTGCTCAAGGGACTTGCACATAAACCGCGTCACCCATCGGTGTTGATCGCTCTCAAAGACAGAATAATTTGACTAACCCACCTATTCGTCTACAGGCGGTCTGACTGGTCTCGTGATGCACTTATAAAACCTCTGTTGACCTAAGTTTGTCAGACACATCTGACATAAAATGTCAGACGAATGACATTTGCTCCAGAATATAATAATATATTTTCATCGTATTGTTAGATTGAAGAGTGTACGACAGAGTTATGTAAGCGCAGTCTTTTGTTGTCTTAAGCTGAGAACAAAATGTGAGTACATTTATTTTACAAGTGGGATATTCAAAGGGTAGATAATATTGGTGGCTGTACGGCAAGCAGAGCTGTTGCCGCCATCTGTTACGCGACCTCCTGCGGATGTCCGCAACTCCGCATCATTTTTGGACCCGCATCCGCATCCGTGCTCGTTAAACGGTATACGATTCAATGCGAACTTTTTCTGTGTTCTGCGCTATCATAAAAAGCTATGTTTGTTTGTGGGACTGAAATGTATTGTTTAGGAGGATATTTTTGCTGTTTTTCCGATGGCATAAAGGGTTGTTGTTCTGCTACGCAATCAGGGGTGACTGTGTGCAAACTATATAAGTGAAGTTGGTTTTGGTTTTGTTCCGTCTTTTCACGACGTTAGAAATATTACGCAATGGTTTTCGATAAACTTCAGAACGTGAAGACGTATTAGTAAAATAATTAGGTCACTACCTAGCTGAAGACGTATTAAATTAGCAGTGTTAGTAGTTAGTAAATTACCTAGGTCGTTACCTAGCTAGTTCACTAATAAATCTTCACGTTCTGAAGTAAATCGGAAACTATTGCGTAATATTTGTAACGTCCGTGCGAACCGTTGTTCCCGGAACAGTTTTATCAAGACAATGCAGCAGTGGTAACAACCCCGACTTACAAGTTGTATAGACTGCGGGTTCAAACTCAAACAGGCGCTTTACTTTGTGTAAATAATTTCATCACTCCTGTTCTTAAAGCGGCGAAGGAAAACATCGTGGGGAAACCGGCATGTCCTACAACCAAAAATTTGAAGACATGTTACATCTACCAACCCGCACTGGGCCCTGACCCGCACTGAGAGGAGGCCTGTGTCCCAGCATTATACGTATCTTAACATCTTAGTTTTTCAATCAAGTAGTTTCATCTTTCTGACTGACAACTTGAATGCGTTGAATTTGAGATTGAATAAGTAAAAAATGTACTGAAAAAATGCAGTTCACAGTTTCTAATTACCCAAGAAAATGCATAACATCTACATTATTCGTTTATTAACAAGTTCTCTTGTCAAAAATGGAAAAATGGTCAAGAATAAAGTTATAAAAAGTTAAAACTAGCGAAGCGTTTATATCTGTTATTCAAAATATTATTAAATTCTCAACGAAGAACAAGTGTGAATCAAATGAATGAGGTGAAATCTCATATTTGATTAGCTAAGTAAGCAGAGAAGATCTCGGCAAAAGTTTTGTAAGTTAAACATTTCCTGCCTAGCTTTGTCTCTATGTTGGCGTCGGTTCCAGTCTAACCGGATGCAGCTGAATACCAGTATTTTGCATGGAGCGACTGCCTATCTAATCTCCAAAACCCAGTTACTGGGTAATACGATACCCCTTGGTAAGACTGGTTGTCAGACTTTCGGACTACTGACGACCCGTAACGACTGTCAGCAATGTCACGAATGACAGCCGGGACCAACGGCTTAGCGTGCTTTCCGAGGCACGGAGGGGTCTTGGTATGTGATGATGGTCAGCCATCCACGGACCAACCGCGGCAAGCGTAGCTTAACCTGATCGATCGACCCGTGCGGCTGTTATTACTAAGCCATAAAAAGTTTTTTCAAGTAACGGATAACCTGTTTTCCATATCAGTAGATCAGCTCAATATGCAGCATTGCGATCGGAACAAATATTATGAGAAATGTGAACTATTCCCGACAAGATCTAATTTTAATTCTAACCTAAACGTTTAAGCCTTTTTCATTTCGAACTTAATCTCGACTAATGTACAGTTAATATTGTTTAAGGAACTGCATTTAATAAAATGTGTGCCCTTTATTCAAAAATAGTTGTTTAAATTTTACATTGGATACGGGCTGCATATATCGTGTCTGTTTTAATTCTGCAGAAAAGAGCCATCACAGTCATATGTAGTCTCCGTAGGCGCGATTCTTTTGTTTGAGTTTAATTATAATCTAATATCTATAAAAACATCATGTACTCACGTGAAGAAAAACCTATAACAAAAGAACTGAAAGACATTACTATAATACTGGAAATAGGTTTTAGGTGATTCAGCAACTAAGTTTAAAGTAGACTCGTCTTTCATGGGGTACTGTGAGCGACTCCTACTGACCCATTCAAAAGTTCTTTTAATTGGTTTTATTGAAATAAATGCTGAATACTTTAAAACCTGATCTAAAACTAACCTTGTTTTGTATACAGAGTTGATATGACAGAGGGGCATTAAATTAAACTACGTATACCATACGTGTTTAGTATTAATTCGACACGGTGTAAAAATAAAAAGCAACAAAAATGAGATTTTTTTGTTTTCAAACTAACTAAATAGCTTACAAATCAGAGTAAAACGCAACCACCCTTTGTAACTGACCTTAGATACTTAGGCAACAAAGCGGCAACGTCGCACGCGCGCCGGAGCGCGGCATGTGTTATCTCGTGTCAAGGCGGGCGGCCAGTGGTGGCGCGGGCGACGACTTAGCCCTCCGCTCGCGTTTTCTTTTATGATAGGTAAGGTTTTGAAATAGGTACGCACACAAATACACAAAATTTTTAAACAGGAGAACACATCGAGAGTTCTCCACTCACATTAATGCACAAATTATACCGACGGAGAATATTGTTATTTATTTTTGTAATTATATCACTGTTCGTCGCTAAGGACTTTAATTTGTGAAATGCTAAAATAATCCTATTTTTTAGTTCAACAATTGTATTACCTCTGAGGCATACACTTCACCCTTAATGTACCCCCACAAAAAGAAATCCATGGGAGTGAGGTCTGGAGATCGTGGTGGCCACCGAACAGCTCCCAATCGACCGTTCCATTGCTGCCCAAACATTTCTGTGAGCCGCACCCTGGAAGCCGTCACAGAATGTGGAGGCGCTCCGTCCAGCTGGTACCACAACGTGCGATGAACGGCTAAAGGCAGTTCGTCTAAAGGCTGTTACACGAGGCATTGTTGAACACTTTAATTACACACACACACAACCAAAGTTTAATTACGTGTCCTATCACAATAAAAAAAAGAAATACTGTCTTAAACTTATTTAGTGTCCTATCACAATAACAAAACAAAATCACAATTTATTATTGTCTGCGCGCGAGTTCGGCAAAACAAAAGCGGCGCAGGAGCTTCCGTGACGTAACATACGTTCCGAAAGGATAGCGTCGGCGCACTGAGGACTTACCGTTCGCAAGGACACACTGACCTATTTCTATTTCTTTTACGCGCGGGATGTTTTGCTATGATTGTCACTCTCGTAATGAAAGTGCAAGTGTGTGTGTATTTTTTATTGCTTCCTTGTTTGCTTTGCCATCTTTTTAGCGAGAAATATTTGGTTGTACTTGTGACTTGCGTCAGAGCGGCAACAACGCATCGTAGGTTATACTCAGATTTATCGTTTTAAGGTGCATGACCCATGCGTATAGACATAATCAGCTGTTAGGAAAGATACATCGTGTTCAAACGGGGCAAAAACTTAAAAAATCATTTGCGACTAAACTACTGCTCCTATTTAATTGATTTTTGGTACAGAGCTTCAAAATAGTACCTAGTATAGGCAGTTGAAAGGAAAGCCCCTCTGTCGTATCAACTCTGTATATCGATCTCAAGACTTAACTGGTGCACCCGTAACATAATACAATAATGTTATAACAACAAGCAATATTGCCTGAACATCCACCCACCTTTGCTTGCTCGAAAAGTAAGGAAGTTTGCACTTGCCAAAACTGAAATTAGTGCGAGTTACCGGCTTCAATTGCCAGTAAGATAAACTGAAGTTGTCGAACCCAGAACGGCATTTGTTTATCAATGAATGCTGTTTAATAAATGTGTTTTGAAACGATGAATCAGGATGGTTATTTGCTTTCCGGTCTATTAGATTACTCATGCTTTTAACATAAATGTCTATTACTAAAAGGATCGGTCGTAAAAAAGAATTTACTTCTATCAAACCATTGAAAATCTATGAATCAAATTTCGAAATCGTCAACCCTCGGTTCATTCATGGTGACATACATTGACGCGCAAACTGTAACCATGAATTCAGCACATGGTTCTAGACACAGACACACAGACACACACACACACACACACACACAGCACAGATATTTTTCGTCGGCTATCAAATGTCTGTTTCATAGAAAAGTGTAAATTCCACGCGTTCAAAATGTACACCTAATATTTTACTTAAGACCGACGAAAAATTTCAACGTATTTGGGTTCAGAATCATTCATTTTCGGATTCATGGTACCAGGTTGTGCGTCGTTGTCGCTGCCACCCTGTATACTTTCAATAGTTTGTATGGTAGTCCCTATCATGTAAACCGTCAAATCAACTATTAAAAACACAAACCCATGTGACGTCAATCAACCCGCACTCTGATCGCGTGGTGGATTATAGACCTCTCCCTCTCTCATAGAGGAGGCCTGTATACCGGCAGTGGATAAATTGTAGGCTGATTAATATGCTTATGCTCCAAAAGTAGCAAGTTCCACAGAACACCAAAAAGAGTAAAGAAAGAGCACCCGTCACTTTTAGCTTCACAGCTTCACGAATGACGTCACTATGTAGTCAGCGTCAATTACCTACAGTTTGCTGACTTGGCTTATATTTTCTCCGCAGTATGAGCTGTTTTTATACCCAAAGTTCGTGCTGATAGGAGAAGAGGAACGAATTTCTCTCTTTACCCTGTTTTCAGCATTGTTACAAGCCATTCTGTATTACTTATTTACTACGCCACAGAGTTAAGCTTAAGAAAGTGGTTGGGACAGACTGGGCGCGGAAGGCGGACGAAGGGATGTTGTTGCGCAGTCTGGGTCCTATGACCAGCAGTGGACTGTGATATGCTGAGCTGATTAAAAGTCAAGCTTCACGCATTTTTTCGATGGTTACTGTCAAATCAAAAAGTTTCCGACACTTAAAAAATACAAGAACACATGCAGATGCATTGCATGGGACAGTAATTTATTCAGGTAATTGTGTCAATTTTGAATTGTATTTGTATGTATGGCAATCATCGCAAAACACGCTCGATATACAATACAGTACGAACGCATTTTCTTAATTACCTATAGAACGATATATAAGTCAGAATGTCTTGGGCTGTCAAAATCCTAACCAACCCTTAAGCTGACTAGGCTGTCATTTCACGACGTCATAGGCTATATACGTATAACCTAACAAGACATATAAAGCAGCATTCAGTGGTCAATTGGTTGCAGCTTCATTGCCTCTCCTCCGGTCAGGCTCCTCCGGGATCCGCTTGTTCCGGACTCAGTGTCCTACACATGAGAGCACACTCCGGAACATTAAGGGACCGGATGCGCATGACACGGACAATCGGAGTTATGCACACAAAATCTACATTAAAAAAGTTCTTAAGAGGTAAAGTTTGCTCGCATACCTACGTAAGTATGCAAGATGAAAATTTCCCATTCCTGATGCTATGCTGGAAGTGTTGACTGTGATGGATAGACAGATCATTTTGATAAACTTATAATCAGTGTGCTTGACATTTACTGAAAGGACTGGTCAGCACTGGCAAAAGACAGAATGGTGTGGAAAAGTGAGAGGGAGGCCTGTGCTCCGCTGTGGGAAATAAAGGCTAGCTAGATAGATACATATATTCAATAAGTTCTTGAACTTGAACCTCTGAATGAAGACCAGCTAGAAGGTTTAATAACAAACAACAGACTACGCACCCACCGTCAGATGGATGCGCAGTATATTGTTTCATCAGTGAGTACTTTTGACGGTAAGTATAACTTATTCGTCTAAGGGTGTTTTTTCCAGCGCCAGATAATTTTATCCGAGGAAAAGTTTTGAATTTTTGACAGTTCTTCCATACAAAATCTGTCAGACGTCAATTTTATTCTAAGAATCAAATTTTTCTATTGATTGAAAAATCAGTCAGGTGGAATTCGCCCTTAAGGCTGATGAAACTGAAAAATTCAAAATGTATTCTCAGGATAATCAGGATAATAATGTTATCTGTCATCCTGAGAATACATTTTGAATGTTTCACTTTTTCCATACTAGAACTGTCAGACGTCAATTTTATTTCACGGATAAAAGATATCCTAGGTGACTTTGGTGAAATCATAGGTGAAGATAGGTGACCTTCTGTCTTACTTTTCTGATACGATATAACAAAAAAAAAATGTGATTATTGTGCCTGAAATACCGAATAAATAAATATACGTAAATATGGGATAATACTTAACGATGACTCAGACTTTCGAAAACTTACCTGTCATCAAGAAAGTTAATCGTACAATTTTGTAATCAAAAGTACTTTGAAATTAACGAAAACACAGAAAAATAAAGAAGTTTGAGAAAATCCATCTATACTGACCGAAATGAAGAAAACACCGCTGAAGAAACTACTTAACTTTTCCAAGGAAAACTTTTACGGAAGTTTTTTAATATAGAAATAAATACGATGAAGTACGTAACAGATATAAAAAAATGCCACCACACACGACAACTGGAGTCTTAGTAACCGTCGAGAGTGCCTCATGGTCTTCCAAACTGACGTAACTTTGATGGTAAAGAATTGGTAAAATTATAGGCACGGCGACAATTTGCGCGCGAAACCCGGCGGACAAGCAGACGACTGGTCTAAGCGGCACCTATTTGTTTACTGTCTTCCCTATGTATGTAAGGCAAGAACGAAGTTAGCCAGCGCATGCGTAATACGATTCACCTATGATATTTAATGATGAAACTAGTGTTTTAATTAATAATTTGAACATACTGACCTTCTGCTTAGCTGTATTATTACAGCTAAGGGATGGCTTGTTATAAATATAAGTTCACATTATGTATTATAACAAGTCATCCCTTTCTACACGTAATTATTGAATCACAATTAACAAAAAAATTGGAAAATCAAAAAGTGCACAACTCATAATTGTTTTTTATTAATTAAAATTAAAATATTTTGAATAAAAAAGACATTTTCAATAGGGTTCCTCCTACGGGTGAAACGAGTGTATAAAAAAAATATGACTCAATTAATTGATTTTTCCGCAAGCTACAATGTTTTCAGGTTTCACATTTGATTGACGGGAAAATTTTAGGTTGGGGAAAAAAATCGGTTTTTCCTAACAGATGGCTTTAAAGTCGTATACTTACTTAGTCTTAGTCGTATACTTACTTAATTGAGACATAGCACATTTTTTTAGATATTCGCTGTCGCTATATTTTTTAGATATAGAGACAGCGTCATTCGTTCACTCATTCAAAAGTAATTGCGCTTTGAAAATAGATATTCCAGATGGTCATTTTCGTCACATTTTGCTTTTTTACTTCCGAAAAAAGAATAATGCAGCGCAGGCTCATCGAAAATTGTGTAGTGAGTATGGTGATAAGTGCTTAAGTGAACGTCAGTGCCAGAATTGGTTTGCTCGTTTTCGTTCCGGAAATTTCGATGATAAAAGTGAACCTCGCCCGGGCCGGCCAATTGTTGAAAAAGTCGATGAAATTTTTATTAAAATCGAAGTAGATCAACATAATTATATCATCACGTGACATCGCTACGGAACTAAACATAGACCATAAAACTGTTTTGAACCATTTACGTCAGGCTGGATACCAAAAGAAGCTAGATACTTGGGTTCCACGTGAATTTACAGTGAATTACTTATTGGACCGAGTTTCCATTTGTGAATGACTGCTAAAACGAAACGAGCCATTTTACTATCGATTTTGCTATCGAGCCATTTTTGAAACAAATGATTACAAGTGATGAAAAGTGGATCATGTATGATAATAATGTGCGAAAAAGGTCGTGGCTGAAGTCCGGAGAAAATTCACAAACGGTTGCAAAGCTCGGATTGACACCAAAGAAGGTGTAGGTGAGTATCGTTTGGGACTAGAAAGGAATTGTTCACCACGAACTGCTCGTACCTGACCAGTTTATTAATTCAACTTTCTACTGTCAACAATTAATGCGATTGAAGCAGGTGATTGAAAAAAAACGGCCAGAATTGATCAACAGGAAAGGCGTTGTTTTCCATCACGACAACGCTAGACCACAGGCTATGTATCTTTAGTAATTCGGCAAAAATTGAGAGAGCTTGGCTGAAAGGTTTTAATGCATCCACCGTATAGCCTGTATCATCCCACTGATGCAACCGCCAGTAGGTTACTGGTTGATGTCAGCTCGTATCATCCCATTGCTGGGTAAAGGCCAGTAGGTTACTGTCAGCTTGTATCGTCTTCATGGCTCGATAAAGGCCTGAAAGATATTGGTTCCTGGTTACTGTCAGCCTGTATTTATCTACTGCTGGGTAAAAGCCATTAGGTTATTGGTTACAGTCAGCTTTATTATCTCGCTGCTGGGCAGAGTCCAATAGGTACTTTACAGGCTACTGGATTAAGTGTCAGCCTGTATCATCCCACGGCGGCAGTGGACCACGTGTTGATGTGGTGGTGATGAGGGCTATGTCCAGCAGTGGACTGCGACTGACTAAGTTTATTGACAACTACTGCCCACATTCTGTTATGTAATTAATCATCTGTGTGTGGTGACGTAAATGAGGGGATAATTCTTGTGCCTACTCTGTCTTTAGCAGGTTATTGGTTACTGTCAGTATGTATGCATTAAAAGATATACGAATGACAGTTAGGACCAAAGGCTTAACGTGATTACCGAGGCTCAGAGAGACACAATATACAAGATGAAATTATTAATCCAACTTCCTACTAGTCCTATCCAATATTATAAACGTGAAAGTTTGTGAGGATGGATGGATGTTTGTTACTCGTTCACGCGAAAAATACTGAACAGATTGTATGAAACTTTACAGAAATATAGCTCATACATCAGAATCCGATCCGGATACTTTTTATTCCGATATCCCTACGGGATCGACACTTATGTGGGTGAAACAGCGAGGCGTTGCTAGTACTTATCTATTATTAGAAACAAGATAAAACAATGCAACCAATCCATAAACTAAACAGAAAACACCAAGTGCGTTTCGGACTACGCACAATGAAGAGTTTCGTAGTTGGGATGAATTTGTCACAAGCACAACCAAAGCAGTTGAAAAAATGTTCTCCGATACATCGAATAAAAAAGGTGTTTTTACAAATTAACTATTTTTGATCTTTTTCTTTACTTGTGCTGTAAGAAATTGAAATTTCAATGGGAAGTACCCCACAGGTTTTGATTTATTATAAAAATATGTCGCACAAATAGGCGTATTTTTTTATTGCGTTGATTTAAAAGCTTGATAAGATATTAATTTCGACTTGATACCTCTACGCGTTCTTAAGAAAAAGAAACAGAGATGGACAACGATGTGGACAACGATGTGTTCCGATTTTTCCTTTTGAGATACGGAACCCTAAAAAAAATAGATTTATATCGACATGACCTGTTCCACTGATCCTTAATATACATTAGTACCTACGCTGTGCAGGAGCAGTGGTGGCGCGGTAGTATTGACCCCGACTTACGAGTGGTCGTGGGTTCGAGCCCAGGCAGGTGCGTTACTTTGTGTAACCTATTTCATCACCTTTGCTCTCTATTCGGTGAAGAAAAACATCGTGTTCAACAAACCGACATATCCTAGAACCAAAAATTCGAAGACATGTGACATCTACCAACGTGAACTGCGCCCGCGTGGTAGATTACAGCCCACTACTTCTCGAAAACTCCTCTTTTCGAGAAGTAGTGGGCTGGCCTGTGTCTCAGCAGTGGGAACATCATAGCCTGCTTATCCTAGTACTTACGCTTCCTACTAATAGTTATGAGCACGTTGCTATGCTGATAAGTGACAATAACACGGCACGTGCAATTATGTAAAGTGCTACGAGCATGCCATAATATTATTGTAATGTTTTATATTTTCTATACCCCGTGGATAGTGGGCAGTGTCGAGTTAATTACTCGTTATAAGTAATCGATTGGTACTTAGTTTCGTCATGATCGATCGGTGTAGTTTCGCCATTGTGCCTGATGAAATAGAATCCATTTTGTCAAACTGGTCATCTTTTATACATATGTATCTAAAGAATCTTCTGTATAATAATTTATATTTATATCGATACAAATAAATAAAATTGAAGTGTCTGTTTGTAATGTCAAAATAATAGGTTTCTAATCTTACTAAATGCATAATTATGAAAGTATATAAGGTCCTTATAAAAAAAAAAACTACAACCTAAGCTTAGCGTGTTTGTTTTTGTGTCCACGTTGTCATCAAAATCCTGTAACGAATTTTAATGCGGTTTCCACCATCATTTAGATAATATTAACACAATAGTATTAAACTTACATGCAGGTAATAAATAAATCTCGACGTTTTGTCAAGTCGTAAAAAGCGTGTGAAGCACTAGTGTAGTACGAGTATAAAACAAAGTTTTCGTGGCCGTCTGTATGACTGCTTAGATCTTTTAAACTACACAATGGATTTTAATGCAGCTTTGCGCCAACATTAGGGCTTGATCGAATGGATATTCAATATCTTAGAATGCATTTTGATCACACTCGCTGTACCCCGCGGTTACACCGGCGTAAGTCTCCATCCCTTGGGAATATCGGGATAAACAGTATCCTATGTGGTAATCCAGGTCAAGGTCTACCCAAATGCTAAATATCATCCAAATCCGTACAGCCTTTTTATCGTGAAAGCGTAACAAACTAACATAGAATGAATCATTTCTTTTTATAATATTCGTTAAGATGTACTGTGCTTTGCAATATAAATATGGATTGTTATTGTCCGAAATAAACGTTTTGAATTTGAATTTGAATAAAGACTTGTTTTTTTTGTGTATTTGTAGGTAAAAGGTACATTGAAGTAAGGACGGGTCGCTCCAAGTTCTTGATATATTGCAAAACTTAACTTTTTAACCCCGCGTTAATATCGTACTAAGATATTATAAAACATGACGACTTGTTTTCACTGCCTCGTTAGTCTCGTGTTCTCAAGCGCGACTGCTGAGCGTGGGGTTTGATTTCCAATTCAGGCAAGTGTGGTGGGGTTTTTCCGTGAGGAATTTCTCAGTAACAGCCCGGAGTTTGGAAGTCGGCGGTGTGATATCCCCGTGCCTCGGAAATCACGTAAAGCCGTTGGTCCTGCGCCTGATCTCTCTGTGGTCGTGTCGGATTGCCGTCCCATCGGACTATGAGAATGAAGGGATAGTGAGTCTATGTTTGCACACACACTTGTGCACTACAATATCTCCATAGTAAATGGCTAGTCTTCGCTGAGATTGGTTGACGTCTGGAGGGCTATTATTATTATTATAAAACATGACTTATACGTATATATTTGTATATCTACTAGTTTCATTTATTGTATATATATATCTCAAACAAGTTGCAAGGACTATTTGTATACAAAACTTGTCAGAAGGGTAGAACATTACAAAGGAGTTAACATTACAAAGTCAATAACAACGTCAATATGTCATGACGTCACGTACCTATGACACAATGTTCTAAACACGACATGCTTCTTACAAGACTTGTCAAGTACACGAATCACAATATAAGTGTATACAAGGGATAATATGCCAAGAATCCCTAGGAATGTAAAAAACAGGAGAAGTGGCAAGGGGGCGAGTCTGTGTCCACGCGTCATGAGCAAAATGAGCATGTACTAGGCAAATGGCCGTCTGGAAGTCTCAGCGGCCTTCGGGAACGCAGACCCACTTCACGTAAACGATTGGGGATGGTTTGGTCGCTTATCAGCAAGCCTGAACAGCTGTGGAGCCTCATAGCCAACATTATGGCGGTCATGGTACGATTCTGTCTAGCAGTATTTTGAATGTACCGGTCCTGTCTGCGAGTGGTGATGCGAGATCGTCCTCCATGTCGCTCGGCCACGCTGCCCGTGATACAATAGCGTGTCCGGAGGCGGCTTATGGCTCTCTATGTAGTGCCAAGAGCGACAGCCACAGTAGATTCTGATACATTTTCAACTACCGGGCATATCTCCTTCTTTCTTATATCTATGCAAGAATCAAATGTTAAGAATAAAATCGATTACTTTTTCGCTGAACAGCGGGGTAACTGCGTAACATACCATCAATAGCAATGCCTTTGATTTTAACAGTTCAACAACATTAATTGCGTTGTTTACTTTGTTGAGGAGACACATTTTTCGAACACATGGAGCAATGGATTAGTAATCCTTCAAAATGATTCAGATTGATATTGTGTTACGCAATGATGGGTGTAAGATTTTTTTTATAGTTTTGTAAAATAAACAAAAAACAATTGCAAAACCCGTGGGCGATGCAACAAGATTCGAATATTATTAGTACTTTTTAATAACAGCTTAAATTTTTCTCGAATCAATGTAGGTAGATGTCAAAACTATTTGTGATATTATTGAAGATGATTTCGTAACCGGCTTTTTCATTAGATTGATGAAGTGAACACGTATTTTCATAAACTTACGTAACTTCATTTTTTGGAACGAAGTTCTTTAACGCTTTTGTGGACTGCGGTAAGAGTAAACTGGTAGAAGTTGACACGTAGCGAAAATGTTTTATGACACAACCATGCGACTTTCTCTCTCTGTCTGTCAGAGAGAGAGAGAGAGAGAGAAATAGTTTTCACGTTTTTCAAGGGTGGTGCTGAAGCTAATAGTGCGTTCAAAATATTTTGAAGTGAAAACTTCTTTAGCGGCGTTGTACACTTTTTTTGTAATGGGTAAAAAATGTTAAACTCGCGTCAGGACACGTGACCTGATCGAAAATTGCTAAGACGGATGGAGAGTAAACAGCCGGCGCGGCGTAGGACAGGAAGTATCCCCCCTCTCTTTCTTCGGCGCGGCGAAAATGTATGCCTGCGCCTGCTGTTTCGTTTAGGCGGCGCAGGGCGCTTGCGCGAATGTGGATGGAAGTTGATTTTTCTGAGAGATAAACTTTTTAATGTAATATAAATTGTCATGTTTGTGTACGATAGCGCAATAAATAGGTAAATATTGTATTCTGCCACATAAATGATAGTAGTTTTATACTGATAATTAAAGCAATTCGTGCAAAATTATTCCCTAACCATTCCAAAATATTAAAAATGCACAACGTTAATATTCAAGTTTTCACTTCTGCCGGCACTCCCGGAGTGCAACCCGTCATTTTTTTTTAAAAGAGAATTGATTTTTTTTAGAAACCCTCATATATTTGTCGCCGGCTCTGTATTAAAAACGCGTACTTATTAAATTCACACTTTCTCTCTCTATCTGTCTCTATCTAATATATACGTATATACGAGTGCGTGCGATTATCACGTAGGAACTTCGAACACACGTTTTATTTTATGCACCTCTGCTTAACTCTTAAATGCTGGCGTGATGTTACGTTGTGTGTTAATTTCTTTAATATTCTTACTTTCGTAACATACAAATTGACGTAACATATAAATTCAGATAACCTTCCTTCTTCCTATGTCACTAAAGCGCAAGCTCGTCGACATGTGTATCCTGCCTAACCTAACCTATGGCGCCCAGACTTGGTCTTTGACAGAAGCTCAGAAGTCCAAAGTCACGGTTTGCCAAAGAGCGATTGAGCGTAGTACCTATCTTAAAAAAAAAATAATATAAAAAGCAACCGATTTCCAAAAAAAAAAACACTGCAAAGTGAATAATAGCTTTAATTTTGGAAGTCAGTGTCGTTGGTTTCGCATTTTTGTTTTTTGACACCGACTTTCGAAATTTAAGATATTTTTCACTTTGCAGTGTTTTGTCAGTGGAAGTCGACTGTTTTTTTTTTTATAAAAAAGTTTTTATTCTTCACTTTTTAGTTATACCTACCCCAAATAAACTCATATAACACTACTTGCTATGTAAATGTATAGATATAGGTAACTACATCACTCCGCCAAGTTTTACCAACCGCCTTTTCGTTAAACTTAGGGGTCTTCGGTCCCCATAGCGTCGCCATTGTCCCATTGTAATGGGGGACGATAGCATCACTATTTACTGTCGACGTTTTCAATTTCAGGATAAAACTGAATTGTCTGAAGAAACCCCAATCACACTTTGGACTGGTTATCGCTGAGATCGTCAGAAAAAATAGTGTATTGCACAAGTTTTTAACCTATTTCAAAACAGGAGGTCTTGTAAACAATACATGATATGGATCACGGAATTAGGTAGTTTTGAACGTACTAGCGAAACACAAGAAGAGTTTTTTTTTTGTAACCTTATTCATACGAATGTATAGTCAAGGAATAAATATGTTAAGCACCTTTAGGTAATTTTTCACTTGCACTTCATAATCTTTTCAACTACGTTATTGCCAACATTTTGAATGAAAATGACAGTTTGAAAAGGTGTCATGCACCCGCTAAGCGAAATTAATTAGAAAATTGCTCATTAACGCTTCTTGAGCGTACCAGGCTAGTCTACCTACTGTTTTTAACAAAAATTACGCCATATTTACCGTCGGTACAAATAACGTAAGTAACAATAATGTAAGTAGTTAGGTAAAATAATAACTCCTCTGTGTCTCTCGCCTCAACGTCGCATCGGCCATGCTGTTCACAGAGCGGAGTTATATCGAAAAATTGGATTTTTACCTGTGCCTGACAGGTGAGATTGAAATTTGAAATATTCCGCACTTTGGTTCTTGTATAGAGCACTAAAATCCATTGGGTTGATTGTCTTGGATCGTAGGTGTAGAATATTGGATTTCGTCCGAAAATATCATCAAGCTACTCCGATATCCAGCATCTTATCACGAACGGTGCCTAATAATAAGTCCGGGTTGAAGACAAAATTATTTGTGCATAAAATAAAATAAAAACCCGGACACTGTTGAGTTGGACTCGCAGACGAAAGGTTATATACCACAAGGCAAAAAACGCAGAAAAACAAGCCTTTTAATTGTTCACTTTATTTTATTCTATAATTTATTGAACCCTAAAAATTAGGAATAGACATACAGAATCTAAAATTAATAAGAATACTTCATCTTCTTATTCAACGTGTAACGTTAAATGCGCAAAACCTGAAAATAATTTGATCAGAATAACGGGCAGAATTAATTGAACCACTTTTTAATATAGGTCACATTTTTCAAAAAATCTTCATTACAAACGTTGCCGTGTCTATTTATTAATAGGTCAAGCAACCCAATGTCAGCGCGGCGCAGCGGCCCGGTGACGACTCCTCCCTCGATAAAGCGTCGTCGCAGACACAAGAAACGATCAGAATGGCTAGTAAAACTAAAACAACAAATAAAACCTTTACAATTTTTTTAATGACTTATTTTCTCTCTTAATAGGTCAATTAAATAAAAATCAGTTGGGGTGTCTGAGGTTTTGCGCATTTAACGTTACGCGCTTCAGAACCTTTTGTGTTGAGTTATATTGTGTAACTACTTTAGAGTTTTGGATATTACTTATTGTGAAACACGGTGTATAAATTGCGCAGTGGCTGAGTACGTCTTACGGATCGAAAGTATTGTGATGGCACAGCAGCAGCTAAACAACTAGCTTTGTGACGCTCGTTCAATTCCCGAGCAGACAAAAATGTTTATGTCTTTAAGGAATTATTCCAGATTAATGTGTACCTATTTGCACTACCAGGACACATTATTTTTTAAGAAACAGAACAGCGTAGGCATAATGTTCCCTTCCACATTTAACATGTCTGCCTTCAAAACAAGAGGATCAGGCATCATCTGGGCTTCCTCGTTCCATCATAGACCTCATCTATCGCTTTCCATCAGGCGTGTTCGAGGTGAAGATCGGGCCAATAAACAATAAAAAAAATGTATATACCTTTTAGAAAGTCATCTATCTAGATTGATGTCGGCAGGTACTCGTAAAAAAGACGTATTTATTCAAGAAAGTACAGTTTATTCCGGGCAGTGATTTTAATACCCAGTTCGTTGAACGCATCGGATAACTACTTGTGGCTCTTTACGGCTCCCGCGGGACCTAACTGGGCGTTGTATTAGCTACCAGCCTTAGGTACATGATACTGCAGGGCTATATAAACCCTGCTCTGCAGTCCCTTACTTAGTTAGGCTATACAGCGTGTTTTATTAAGGGTGAGTTGTGGGAGTGAGTTCATTTTTAAGGGTGTATCTCCATGGGACCAAAAAGAAAAAAATATCAGCTGTCCCATACATTTGGATCGAGTGGGTTTTGAAGTTTTGTTCGGATTAAAGTTGTTGAGCTTGATGCTCTGTACCACATCGTTAAAATCACACAGCATAATCAGCCTATAATGTCCCCACTTTGGGACAAAGCCTTCCTCTCTTCGAGAGGGGTAGGCTGTAATCTACCACGCGGGCGCAGTGCGGATAGGTAGATGCCACACGTCTTCGAATGTTCGGTTCTAGCACATGCTGGTTTTCTCACAATGTTTTCCTCCACCGTTTTGAAAGCAGTGGTGGTGAAATTATTTACAAAAAGTACTGCACTTGTCGGTGTTCGAACCCACGACCTTCAATAATACACCACACACCTTAAAAATAATATGACCACACATTTCTAATACCCGCTGTATAAACCATGCGTAGCTCTGCAGTGGCTTACTTAGTTGAAACCGAGGCTTCCTCGCTCACACACAAGAGCAAGGACGCTTCGGTTTCAACTAAGTAAGACACAGGAAAAGGCAAACAAAGTTAGTTATTAGTGAAAAGAGGGTCATTTGGACTGACAGCTGAGGTGAGCTTGCAGCAAAGTTTTGTCATAAAGTAACAATGTTGTGTTGTTTTACTGGTGTTCCGCGAGAGAGAGAGATGTGCGATGCTACTCGTAGTTATCGTAACACGAATTTTCATAAAATTATTCACGTATAAAACTAATCCGTGTCCGTATTTGTAAATAATATTATGAATCTCACCTTAGTAACTATCGGTGTGCATTTGTCTATAATTATTAATAAGCACACGGGTCGATGGAGCTTTGCTTGCTGCGGTTGGGCTGTAGATGAGTGGCCATCTTTACATACCGAGACCGCTTTGTGTGTGAAAATCACGTTAAGCCGTTAGTCCCGGCTGTCATTCGTGGATCTTTGACAGTCGCTACGGGTCGTTTGAAGCCCGAAATTCTGACACCAGTCTCCAGTCAGTTATTCTGATTCTAAGGGGTATCGTTTGCCCAGTAACTGGATTGTGGAGGTCAGATAGGCAGTCGCTCCATGTAAAATACCGGTATTCAGCTGCATCCAGTTAGACTGGAAGCCGACCCTAACGTAGTTGGAAAGCTAGGCAGATGATAATGGGTTTTCATTTGTCGATGGTGTGAAGATAACTTGTCACAGCCAATGTACTTTTAAAAAGAATGGTACTTTTAAAACTGAAAAGGTACCAACTAAAACGGAAACTTGACTTTTGCGAAAACTTGCCAACGAAACGTTATTATTGTAAGTTGATGCTGAGGTACAGCATGGTTAAATAAACTTTGTATCTGTTGAATATTAAGTAATGACTTCCAAAATCCTTGACTTAATTAAAATTCACTGTGGTTTCAGAAAATGTAAAATTAAAAATACATTTCTCCAATTCCGTAACGAAAATTGTAATTACTTTATGCAGAAGCTGTCTTTTTGCCATTTCTCTTAGGCACGAGCTTCGAAACCAGGCAAGTACATACCAATATGACTTTCAGTTCATATGTACTTTCTAAGTT
Organism: Eremobia ochroleuca; assembly: GCA_949629135.1. Lineage (NCBI taxonomy): Eukaryota > Metazoa > Arthropoda > Insecta > Lepidoptera > Noctuidae > Eremobia > Eremobia ochroleuca. The sequence goes on along the minus strand of OX451384.1, from coordinate 30,044,182 downwards.
TATCTTAGACATTACTGACGTGGGTGAAGGAGAACAATGTGAGGAAACTTGCGGGGGCAAAATGACAATGGATCGCAATTCCTTTCATATTGACGGTTCAGCTACGTTCATTGCGTTATTAATATTGTTGAGCAGACGTGGTTTTCAAATCTACGAAGCAATGAATTAGAAATTTTCTTCAAAACCCATAGATTCTAGTAGAAAGTGTGTTACGCAATTAGGGTACTGGACTTATCTAAACTACGAGTAATATTATAAAAGAGCTAAGATTTGATTTTTTGTCTTTTTTCATGCTAAAACGGCTCAACAGATTTGGATGAAATTTGGCACATGTGTATAACATGACTTGGATTATGACATAATAGTACATTATGATGTGTGCTATGTTGCACTTGAGGCGGTATTATTCGGCGATATTATATAGCCGAGTGTGTATTTCATACCTCTGAGTTTGTTTCGGCCTTTCTTCTCAGAGTAGTCAGATAGGAAACGCCGACCTCATCTAGTTTAAAAAAATATGATTGACATGTAAAAGTGTTTGTACAAAACCTACTTATAGAAAATAAATCATTTATCATTTATTTATCATTTATACGAAGTTTTTCAACAGACTTGCTAGGAAAAAAAAGACTTGTATTGTTTATTAACTTTGAATTATTGAAACAATTAGTGAAAGTGTTACAATTCTCAAAATGATACCAAACGGTTTTTGTTGGCATTTTTACAGCTTGAGTTATGGTATTGGTATTATTAATAATTTTATTATTTTCATTTTTTTGGGTGAATGTCGGCGATGGTGAAATATTTTCATAGGAGTTGGATGAATGTTGTAAATATAAGGGCTCATTAGTGGGAGCAGGAGACACTAAATAACTAGTGTCACGAGAAGTAGATTGTCGCGGCTCAGGGCAAGACTTCTTCGTTTGTGGCTCCAAATTTATTGCACGTGTTATTTTAGCACTAATGTTTGCCTTGTTATGAATAGAATCTTCGACATAACATTAAGCGACTGGGTCAGATCGCCATCTGCCATGACGCTTTAAGGCTAATATATCGGCTCCCGAATCAGCCAGCAGTGTAGCCGAAGTTCTTCTAAAACTATGTCCAGTGAAAAAATCAGCCTCGGACAAATATAAATACCTTGCAATTTCTCTTGGCATTCCTCCAAATTTGTTGATACCAATGGGTTGAGATGTACATTTACCTTTTTGAAAGTTTTGGAATAAGCGGTCATTTTTAAAGTATTAGGTTCGAATCAATCGAATGGAATAGCAATACTAGCCATTCAATTTGAGAGTTTAGAGAAAACTGATATTTAAAAAATACATGCAAATTTAGTTTTCTCGAATCCCATGAATTTTTGCTTATGCTTTATGCGGTGCTTAATTGTTGAAAATGAGTCACACTATCACGTCCTGGAAGGAATACGTCAAATTACAAGTCAGCCTGTATAATGTTTCACAACAATGCTTTTGTGAAATATCAAAGACGAAGTTCAAGTGTTCTTTTAATATTTATTCGCACGGAAATATCTTAGGAAGTTCACAATAAAAACGAGTTAGACTTGCACAGTTTGTACTAAAAACCGTTGAATTTATTATGATCAGCTATTGTTGGGCCGGCTTTGCACTGGCTAAAGAATGAGTGCTTTGCAAAGCAAAGGAGTTATCAAGTGATTAGGTAACCTCATTGTTGTTGCAGCCTTAGGAAAACTCCAAGATTTTTTTTATTTTTTATTATTTTAAGTATGCATTGACAATCGGGTTTGAGGAACCGAAGAGATACGACGGGAGCTACTTATAATGATACCTTTGAAAGACGAAGAATTTGATTTAAAACGGTAAAAGACAGCTCATATTTTCGGTATAGTCGACTTCAGAATTGCGTTATTTATCTATTTAACACTTTAAGCACATACTCGTAAATACGATGTCGGGGACAGGGCGATGTGCCTCAAGTGGAGGGGGGCAGGACATCTATTTATATGAGGAGAGAGCCGATTGAGAAAATCTGTTACTAAATGACGACCAAGGTTAAGCCAAAGAAACTAGGGCCGTTCAAAAGCGTCTTGGGTTGACGATATCGTCAAAGTCGCGGGAAACACCTGGATGAGGGACGCACGGAACCGAGAAGTATGGCGAAGAGAGGGGAGACCTAGACCCAGCAGTGGGTGATTCCGGGCTGCGATGATGAATGGTGAGTACACAGGCGTACTTAATGACATAGGTATTTGTACCAATTTGACAACCACTCCCAGCAAATCGAAACTTCACTAAGGTTGAAACTATGAATAACAGCCATTTCGTGATGTGCAAGTGAGGTTTAAACTAGGGTAGTCAAGAAATTACGAGGCCGAATATTCAAAGACGGCATTATAAACGAGATTGAAGAATATGGTCATTCCGCTTTGCCGTTAGAAAGAGTTTTGCACAAAACGACGCCCAATGGCAAATCCTATTTCCCGTAGTGCACCGCTCCCAGAAACAAGACTCATCACGAAAAGAAATGAGAGCAAAGAGAGCTTGATTACAAATGGATGGAACAGTTGAACAAATCATTTTTTTTACAGGAAAAGGACGGAATTGTGTGCAAAGCCCTCAGAGTATTCGCGGACGCACAAGTAATAAAAAAGTTACAAACGCGGGCGGTGAAATTATAAAAGTAGTGACGTCATATACCCGCAAAAGCAACAAGCAGGCGGGTATTAAGCGTATAGTGACAAATTCACGTCCATGGATAGCTTCATGGCTTCATGGCCGGTTTAACTGACGTTTAACAAAGCAAGCAAGGGAGCGATGGTAGCCCAAAGGTAACGGCCCCGACCTACGACGTATAGGTCGTGGTTTCAAATCCCGGCAGGCGCTTTACTTTCTGTAAATAATTTCATTACCGCTGCTCTCAAAACGGTGAAGGAAAACATCGTGAGGAAATCGGCATCTCCTAAAACCAAAAAGTTGAAGAGATATTCCAACCCGCACTGGGCCCGCGTGGTAGATTACAGCCCACTCTCTCTCGAAGAGAGGAGGCCTGTGTCCCAGCAGTACATTAGGTATAGGCTGATTATGCTTATAGTAAACAAAGCAACTTCTAGTAATGAAATATCAAACGTAAGCAGTTCCCTAAGCAACCACTCTCTTAAACTCCCGCATCACCATTCACTTCTAGTCTGATTTCATTTCCATCTTTTAGTTGACTTGTTATAGGTAAGCATCTTAGATTAATATTAAGTCAAGCATTTGCTCAATTTATTACCATTATACTTAGTGGTTTCTTTGTAGTCGTAAACATTTCCGAAACGTAATTAATAACAGAATAGGCACAAAGTCTTCATGGTATCCAATTAACTCTTTCAGGGTCAGTGATTAGGTACGCTAACAACATAATTCGGATTTTTTTTCTTTAAATTCATGCCATCTAGCGATTATTTCTTGAACTAACATAGAAATACACCTTATGCTTGATTTAGTTTAGGCAGCAAGTGGCGCCGATAATCGTTTCAAGTGTGTACTATTGTTGGTTAAATAAACATTCGTTGACAGTGTTTTTGAAATGTGCTCGGAAAAAACTTAAAAAAAATAATGCAATTCTTTTATTTTTATGATTCTTTGACATCTTTTGCATGTATTTCATAAATAAATTCATGTATTTTTGCGTTTCTAATGAAATATCACACTCTTATTTAGGTGGTTAGAGTAGCTAACCAGCGCGCAGATAATTTTTTCAACCATGTTTTCTTTATTGTTTATCCTTAATAAAACTAGAAAAAAACTCTACTAATTATATTAAGGCATATTACCAAAGTTTCTACCTACATGGGAAACCTATGGGTCGCTTATGCTAAAAGAGCGATGCGCGTCCAGTATATTTTTATATTTTTATGATGCTGTGGCGAAGGCCTCGTTTTTGTAGTGCTTCAGAAATGTTTGTGCAGAATCGAACCGATAGATTTAATGAGGTGATTCGCAAAAAATCTGCATCTCTACTAAGCAGAGTACGAGAAACTAGCAACAGCACCCTCACAATAATAGGGGAGAATGTTACCTCTCCAATAAAAAAAAAAAAGTAAAATCATCTTGTGTCACTTTAATAACAATAGTAAGTCATTGTTGTATTTACTAACACATTTGATCTTAGTTATCTGAATTAAATAATAATTATTATTATATTGTAACTTATATAAAAGTGCCCCTGAAAGAGTTAAGCATGAATTAAGAATGAAATTAGGTCACACAGTTTCGTAGAATGCATGTCATTAAAATAATTTCATTTGAAGGTAGATACAGAATTACAGTTCAATGCTCGGGTTTATTTAATCAGTAGCTTAGAGACGTACCTACCGAGGAATCCCTCATGGGAGAACACTTAGCCCGACCTGGGAATCTAACATAGTGCTCAGCAGAAGCACGGGAGCAGTAGTAACGGCCGCAACTTACAAGTTATGATACGCAATTAGGGTGCTGGGACAATTATTCTAATTTATTTATTAAAACTTTATGCACAAGTAAAAAATAGTACCTGTAGTAATGCCTGAGGCATTCTCTTTTCTAATTCAAGGCTCAGCCTAGTTCTCACGCTACAATTTCAACTTACGGTTGGTAATAACTCCCTTATTCAAGTCTAGTAATAATCGATATTGCTTCCAGGCAGTCGTGAAACTTGATCCTATAAATAGTTCTAATCTTATTTCTACGAGAGAGCAACAGGGTTGCCATAATCTCGACTGCTACTGTTCGAGTTTCGGTAACTTTACTTGAGGTATAATTTGACCGTCGTAGTTTCGGAAGACCAAACAAGCGATGGATGGACTGTACATGTTGCGCCGTTCCTAAATAAATTGACATAAAATAAAAAGTATTTTGTATATCTAAAGAGTGTAACAAAAATCATTCACGAAACCGTCATAACCGTCGTCAAACTAAGTAACTTCGTGCAAAAATAATTGCTAGGAAATGATTTTAATTTTTGGTGTGAAAATTCGCTGATTACGCTAAGTACCTGGTGCGCAATGTAACGCACGCAAAACATTATGCTTATGGGCCATGCAACGGTACAGGGATCGTGGGAGTATTCAAAATTAAGTTATATCTTTTAAAAATTATTTACGTTTTATGCAAAAGACTGGAAAGTTCAAGAGACCCAAGTGAGACTAAATGCAACAAAAGATAATATCGATGATGACAGATAAATCAAAATCAAACGTCGTTTATTCAAACTAGGCTGAGATTCAGCACTTTTCGAACGTCAAAATTACAAAAGACAGTCCCCCAAAACGTCCGCCCTTCACCACTTCCTAGTGCTTTCACTGGGAAGAGGAAGTGGCCCAACAAACTCCCCAGCAGCACAGCTGTCTGTTCAGTTAGAAAATACTTGATTGAATACAATACAAGGTATGCAAAATAATTAAGATTACATGACACTGAACACTAAATTAAATTATTTGCCATATGTCAGCTAGCTACGCCAATATACCAACAAATACAGTAAAAAAACTATACGTACTCAAGAAAAAAAAAATGAAAATTAAATAAAAGCCTTCAGGTGTAAAGGGCGTGATCACTTACATATTTATTATTATTTATTTCAGACATAGTCCATACATAGTAAAAAAGTTAAAATTGAAATTAAAATCCAAAAAAAAAAATGAATTAATGTCACAATTAAATTAAATTGAATACACAAATTAGATTAAAATATAATACTTACATAAAAAACAATCAACAACAAAATTAGACATACACACACAAAACACCAAATAAAACAAAATTGTCAAATAAAACGAGGAGAGGCGCTAACATGAAGCAGTTATATTTATTTAGCTATTGTATTTATGCAATGCTGGGTTCTGTTCACACAGCTGTCACAAATATAGCTGGCTAAATGTTTTAGTTCAGCGTTGTGTAGCATACGCATAGGTAATCAGCCTTTAACGCTACTGGTGAGACACAGGCCTCCTGTCTGTAAGAGATAACGGGCCATATTCCACCATTGAGTGTGCACAAGTGAGGGCTGGTCAATGTCACACGCCGTCGTATTTTTGGCTATAGGGCATGCTGGTTTCCACACGATATTTTCCTTCATCGCTTTAAGAGCATTGGTCATTAAATAAATTACACAAGGTACTTTGTGTAATGTTCGTTGATCCAAACCGGGGCCGGTAAGTTATAATAATAATAATAATAAGACATTTATTTCAGACGTAATCGATATACCGTAAACACAACAGTTATAAGTATATAGATTTACATACGTATGTAAATCTTCGTCTAAACTGAGAAGGTAACGGTCAAAGTATCTGCTCTGTATTTTAGACTTTTTGATATTAAACTTCGACAAATTGTATTGGCACATTCTCAAAATAAAAGGTCTGAAGCTCTGAGTCATTTTTAAACAACCTGCCTTTGCTTTTAACGTTTAATATTTGAAACAAACTTCGACCGTTTCTGAAATTTAACTGGCCACATTCTAAAAATAACAGGTCTGAGTTTCGATGCCAATTTTAAGCAACCTGGCTTTCCCTTTAACGTATCATAGGTATTTGAATCGACAGCGACAGGCGAATTGGTTTTTTTTTTTAGAACGTCAAACTACTGTGGTACGCCGAAATGTTTATTAATAAAATATAAAATAAAATGCGTTTAATTCAGACTATTTAAATGTCCATATTTTGTTATTATTACATTATCTTAAAACTGTGTTAGTCATGGGGAGATCAATTAATGTATTTAAGTAGGTAACATAAACATCTAAACAAATTATTGAATTTAAATTTAAATTAGATTTTAATATGTAAATAATTGAAATTTTTAGCGCATGTCTTTGAACATGGTCTTTGTACATGGTTATGATCTGTGTATTGCAGTATTAGTAAATCCTGCATATTATTTTTTGACATACATCCTTCTTTTTCCTTCTTTTTTTTTCTTTTTTTTTTATATAGGCAACCTCATTTTTTGTACAGACGCCAGCACATCAAGCTACCCGAAACTGTCAAATATAAATATTCCCAATCAACTTTGACCATTAGGTTCAAAGTTGATTGAGGATTGGGGGTTTAGCGATAAAGTTGAAAAACTATTAAAGGAATTTGACAGATTGTAGTAGCTTGACGTGCTGGCGTGTGTACTTTGCGTGACTAGTTTTTTTTTTTTAATAAGGAATTTAGTTCTGTGTCATTTGGGATTTTTTCTTAGAGCTTGTGTCACTTGTTGAAAATTGGTCATACTCATCATTTTACCCATATTTGCAAAACTAAATGTCTATTCTTTTCTATGTAGTCTACAATATTCAATCCTTTGTTTTGAGTTGATGAGGTTGCAGTTTTATAATTTAGTTTTAGATTGGATAGTCTACTAATATTTCACCTCACCTGATTTAATTATAGCCACAAAATTGTTCTGAATTTAAAACCATATTTTATAATTATAAGCGTCAAATACGAGTAATAACGCGTACGTTGCGTTAATGGTCCTAATAGTATTTGCTTTTAGTTTTACTAATGCATGTTTATTATTAATTATTTTCATCATTCCAGAGCTGTCGAAATGCCTGCCAGAAGCATCGATGCGTTCACATCGTTCAATATATTTCGGATCACTGCCTGAAGGGATTTAAATAATGGGTTGTTAATAGTTTGAACAAAACTTACTGATAATTGCTATTCGAATACGTTCGCTTTAATTGAACGGTTTCGAAATTAGTTCAATGTTTATGGAAATTTGTAAAGCAAAACTTAAATAATTGTTTTGCGCGAAATGAGGGTAGCGGGGTCAGCCGGTTGTAGGTTGGTTGGATGGCCAGCAGTGAACGTCTCTCGTTTGAATAATGGAGATGAGCTGATAAGTAAGTCAGAGAATAGCCTCAGACTTAACAGCATCAGCTTCTCAACAATAGTGTTACCGATAGTAGACACCAGCACATCAAGCTACCCGAAACTGAATATTATAATTAATAAAAAACATTTATGAGTTGTGCACTTCTGGAATTTCCAAAATTTTTGTAATAATATTACCAGCCTATTATTGGGCCTCTGCAGAGCAAATACATTTCTCATACAGAGAAGGCATACGCATTGATTCCCACGCTTGCTCAAGATGGGTTGGCGATTTCAGATTTATATTAACCAAGATATTTTCCTTCGCCGATGTCAGTAATGTCCAAGATAAACTCAGAGAGTAAATATGAATTGAAAAAGTCGCATTAGTACTGCCCGGAATTGAACCCGCAACCTCGTGTATGTGGGCATCACTACGATTGATGAAATTATTTTGTCAATAAATATTCGTTGTATTCATTTCCGTCGCATCTAACTATCTTATTACCATACTGTAACCCTCTTCAGACTAAGACACTGTTTTATAAATGTGCTTTCCTTCTAGTCTAGGGATTAGGTCTACTTCTAATGTTTCACATCTCAAGTCGAAGTTAATGAGGCTCAGGTTCACTGCACTGCAGGTGGAAACTTAAATTTATGACACCTTATTATATTCTTATTCAACCCATGTGCATTAGGTTGCTTAGCTTGGGACAAATGGTGCTGTGTGAAATGTCCAGGGATTTATTTATTTATTTATTTATTTATTAGGCAGTATCAAGATTGAGACTGAAGCTAAACATGAGTTAACATTTTCCAGGTAACTGTAAGATGATTGTGGGATTTTGTAGACGAATGAAATTCTGATAACGTTTATGTAATAGCCTCCAGGTTTGGTATCAAACAATTCTGATAACGTTTATGTAATAGCCTCCAAGGTTGGTATCAAACAATTCTGATAACGTTTATGTAATAGCCTCCAGGGTTGGTATCAAACAATTTGCGATTCATAATCAGCCTGTAAAGTTCCCGCTGCGACGTGCACACTGCTGTGGAATGGGCCGTAATCCAGTGCGGGTTAGCAGTTGTCGCATGTCGTCGAGTTTTTAGTTCTAGAACATGCCAGTTTCCTCCCGATGTTTTCCTTCACCATTTTGAGAGCAGCAGTGGAGATGAAATTATTTAAACAAAGTGTAGCCCGCCTGCCTGGATTCGAACCCACGACCTACAACTCGTAAGTCGAGGCCGTTACCAGTGGGTCACCAATGATCTCACTGCTCATTCGCACCTGAATGCACCTAGCAAAGCATCGGATTACGCGACGCGGCAAAAGAGCTGGCGTTTGTTCAACAGTGGATCATCAAACAATGCCCCATCTCTTGTCGTGCTTACAGCGTAAAAATACCTATGAGATACCTGTGCGAGGCTAATGTGCGAGCGCTGAAGCCAGGACTGAATTCAGGAAGAAACTTATAGAGATATTATCGATACTACAAACAATAGCTTCGAAAATAAAAGGTCATCTTGGTTGGGATCGATACTGGAACTTGTCAAAATGATTTATTTGAAGTTCCAAAACGTAATGGTTGGTTCTGTGTTCATTTCGTCTAAGCCTAGCGTAAGGTATCAAACATCGAATTAATGAATTTATAAACTAAGTAGGTATTGGGAATGTTAAAAGTATAATATTACATGGATTTAGTAATAATACCAATATTTGACAGAAAACTCCTGTCCATTAGTGCAGTCTGGAACGATAGTGAGCCAGATGGCGATACTTGGGCAGAAGGATTGGCATTGCCATCGTGTGAGTATGCCAGACGAGTGGGCACGGACCCAATTGGCAGTGGAACACGCTCTGTTCCATATAAAGGTGTTCTTACTACGTTTAATTTTCTGTATGAAGCCAAATTCGCACATTGAGGGGTCAAAAACCGCATTTTGAGAACTATTTTTGTGTAGTGGATTGTAGATGCATCTGTTGATGTGCAGTCGTGGAAAGAAGGTTGATCACTTTTAGACATTTGGATCAATTTTAACATGCAGAGTCATCACCCTCTGTCTAGCCTTTTCCCAACTATATTGGGGTCGGCTTCCAGTCTAACCGGATGCAGCTGAATACCAGTACTTTACATGAAGCGACTACATATCTGATCCACAACCCAGTTACTGGACAATACGATAACCCTTGGTAAGACTAGTTTTCAGACTTTTGAGCTTCAGACGTTCCGTCAAAGATCCACGAATGCAGCTGAAACGAATGGCTCAACGTGCTTTCCGAGGCATCTCGGTGTGTAAAGATGATCACCCATCCACGAATCGACCGCGGCAAGCGTAGCTTAACCTGATCGATTGACCCGTGCGGTTATAATTACTTAACTACGAGCCTCTCAACATGCAGAGTAATTATAATAAAGTTAAAATATATTTTGAAATGTCGTACACAGAACCGTATGAATGTAGGTACAATAAATAACAGTCCGAAACAGTAGGTACATGTCCGTGATGCGGGACGGAATGTAGTTGACAATTACTAAGCTCTTTGTGCCGCCGGTGTATCCAGCTCTCGAGTCCCGAACCAATTTTTTCAGAGTTTTTTGCCATGACATTCTCTTTTGCAATCCAATTTCGGTATGAACCCCGTGAAGCGCAGCAAACTCGCCCTCACAGAACATGACAAAGTCTCAAAAAATGGTCATCCAAAACTTTTTCCTTTACAATTTATTTCGGCGAGTATCATTTAGCATGGAGTATGACTCGCTCATACTAGGTATTCATTTTTTGTTCACGTCAAAGCTTTTCTGTAACATCCCTACATAACAAGTAATATATTCAGCGAATTTTTTATCATATTTTCATTGTAAAAGGCAATTATTTTCAAAAGGGTACCTAAACGTGGAGTTTGTTGCCGGGTTTTCTCCATAGGAAACCTCCAATTGGAAATGTGTCCCTTGCTTCTGACGTTTCATAAGTGCTCGTGTAAGTTTATGTGAAAAATAATATTTTGATTTTGATGTCAAATGATTGTGTTCGAACAAAGATTCTACAAATTTAATAGTTATAATAATACCTCGACTGCGGTATCGGTCTGTGAAATAGCTCGAATTTCAATCAGACAAAAGAATGTAGCAGTGAAATGTTTACATGAGCCATCTAACAACCCGCACTGGCCCCGCCTGGTGGACTATGGCCCACTCGTCTCAGAGAGGAGGCCCAGCAGTGGGAACATTATAGGCTGATTGTGATAAGTCTTATCCTGTGAACCAATATTGAACTTTACACAGTTTTTCACGGATAAAAGATTTCTGATATTAGTTTGTGGCTGTTACATATTTTCTAACGGAAATAATGAATAATTATAATATCGGCTGGTTCGCAATTATTAAAAAACCAATAACACCATCCTTTTTGCAGTTTCAGTTTTTGCAGGTCCTGTTTGCAGTCCGTTTTTTGTTTGCGTTTTTTGTTTCATAAAAGCTTTAAAGCTAAAAAAAAGTCTTTAATGCTCCAGAATTCTTATTAACCTACGTCAAAACCAGAAAGTTCCTATTTTTAAAATATTGTTTAATATTGGTTGGTAATTTTTTCGCATATTTTTCAATAACCTTTTGTATTAAAAGTCTAAGCGAATAATGCCTCATGATGCATGAGTCATGCTGACTGAATAAAAAACAGACTTCCAAAACATCACTACAAAGTGAAAAATGCTATGTATTTTCGTCTTTTCCCAACAACTTATTTTTTTTGTACAAAGTTTTTGTTTTTATCTTTTTTGTAGTGGTATACCTACCTGTCTTAAAAAAATCGTAACCGTCTACTTGTTATATATTTTACAACTGCGACAGGAAGTTTTATAACATTATATAATTATTATTATTATTAGTATTGGCAGGCCTGTTCGTCTAGTGGTCAGTGGACCTGACTGCTATGCGCAAGGTCGTGGGTTCGATTCACACCCTATACTATGTATATATTTAGAATTATATATGTATGTTTATCAGTTGTCTAGTACTCATAGCACAAACTCTGCTTAGTTTGGGACTAGATGGCGTTGTGTGAAAGTTGTGGAATATTATTATTATTATATAAAATATATTCAATATCAATCAATCCTCATTTAGTCATGCTGACTAAATAAAAAACAGACTTCCAAAACATCAGTACAAAGTGGAAAATACTATGTATTTTCGTCTTTTCCTAATAACTTGTTTTTTTTTTTTTGTACAAAGTTTTTATTTTTATCTTTTTTTGTAGTGGTATACCCTGTCCCACAAAAATCGTAACCGTCTACTTGTTAGGTTTACAACCGTGACAGAAAGTTTTATAACATTATCAGCATACACCAAGTGGATAAATAGGTATTGAATAATTTTTGACAGTCGATCACTGAGATTCTAGTGAACGACTTCATCATCATCATCATCATTTCAGGCGAATCTTGTTCTCGACTGGACATAAGCCTCCCCCGAGCATCACCACTTCGACCGATTCTGTACTCCTTGCGTCCAGCGGATTCCTGAACGAATATTCAATTCACAAATACCTACTACAACCATAATTATACTAAGGGTAAAAAAAACTTCATTGCTAGTAGTTGTTTATTATTCAATAATCATCAGAATGAGAGTCGGTCGCCGCCCGTAAGTGGGAATCCAAAGTTATAGCAAGCCAAAATATTAAAATAGTCGAGAGGCCTCTTTTAACACCCGGTTGGAACGAAGTTTTTTTTTACTCCGTATATTATGTTTTGTACAATGAAGGAATGGTAATACAATTGTAATTAATTAATATATTGTAGAAGATAGGAAGATGCGGAGGGGGAAGACCTATATAAGGCGGTGCGCAGCTGGCACCGGCCCTTTTCTGCTTCGAGACATCGTGAGAGTAAGATTGTTAGGACATCACTCTGTCGGTTATTTTTTATTGTTACGTCATTAATTGTGCCTTTATTTGCTACTTTGTGTGTTCATTATTTTTGTTATTAGGTTCTTAAATATAAAACTGTTGTCGGTTCGATTTGTTTTTAAATTTATTTCCTGCAGGTATTTGTATAAATCTTTTTAAAAAACTCACTTCTGGTTTTATTCACAAAATCAGAAGTGGGATAGTTCCCATTTCTCTCTGCCCACTTTGCTATTTGTCCTTTTTTTTTGTGTTGTTACGATTTATTTTTCTATTGTGCGTTAGTAGGTAGTTGGTTTATTTTACTTATCGTGTCAAGCGTTGTTAATAGTGATAGGTTTGACTGTTCATTGCTTGATTAGTCCTGTCTGGCAGTGGATTTATCTGTTAGTGTTGTTTTTTTTTTATTATTGTTGGTGGTACGCGGGGTTGTTCGTTAGTCAGTTCGTTTGTTGTTTTCGGTTATTTTGTGTTTCAGACGTTAGTATGGCAGACCGAAAACACGATCATAGTCGTAGGCGTTGCAACAGCCGCGATAATAGCCTGCGTCGCACCCAAAGTTCTCACCGCGATGGTCGTAACAGTCGCGAGCGGTCTTCAAATGAAAACGACATGTTAAGGCTCGAGATACAAGCAATGAGGTCTCGCCTTAAAACACTAGAAGATAAAACGAGGGCTTCGCCCTTGCTAGTACGTTCGTGTGATCGTGATAATACTTTAGTGAAAGATAGTGTACGTGATCGCAGGTCATTGCGGCGTACGCGAACACCGTCGCTGGAACGTAATACGTCACGATCCCCAGGCCGCATAGAATCGCGTAGTGTGCGTCGTTCGTCACCGCCGGAGCGTCGCCGCCGTTTGGTTTCACCTTTGCCTAGAGAGGTTGTGTCTCAACGTACGTCACCGACTCGCGGATATAACTGCCATCGTCATTCGCGTTCTCGCTCTAGAACACCGCCATTACGTGCGTCGCGACGAGTGTCTGAGCCGGTGCGTGTGTCGGACCGTTCGGTTAGGGACGCGAATAAGTTTTCGAATTCAGAACAAGCTACGGTAACTGATCGTATTGTGGATGCGATTCGGTCAATTAATTCGGTTGGTAGATCTCAACATTTTTATATTTCAAACTTTGATCCTACCTTACATAATATTGACGATTGGTGTGCGGAGGTCGATCGCGCTCAAGTATTAAACAATTGGAGTGATTTAGAATCCTTGTCGCGTATCGGTAATTGCCTGAAAGGTGATGCTCAATCATGGCTTAACGAATGGGTAACTGATGACCGTTCGTGGAGCAATTTTAAAAAAGAATTTAAGCCTTTGTGCCCTAGAGTACCCGACGTCGCGAATATTTTATATGACGTAATGACCAAAAATTCCGATAACTATTCTACTTATGCGGATTATGTGCGTTGTTCATTACTGCGTCTACGAATAGTGCGGGGACTTAGTGACGAGCTGATTTCGGCGATAATAGTCCGTGGTATCACTGATCCTAACATAAGAGCGTCGGCAACTAACGCTAAGCTATTGCCTAATGATCTAGTTGAATACTTTTCAATTTATGTTAAACCGAGTAGTAGTAGTAGTACATCAAAAAGTGCCCCGTTTCGTTCTATGAGAAATAATCAAACTACAGATTTTTCTCGTAAGCGTAATCTCAACGATATTAAATGTTTTTCTTGTGGTGAATTAGGACATAGACAGGCTTCATGTAATAAAAAACCGAGGATTGATCAACCGCCAGGCGGTTCGTCAAATAATTCGATGACAAATTCAAAATCTGATTTTGTACCAATTAGGTCCGAACCTTGTACTTTTTGTAAGAAACAGGGTCATAAAGCCGAAAATTGTTTTGCTAAGCAAAGGTCAGAAGCTGCAAACAAAAGTAGCGTTAACTTCTGTAACGAGTTCGTAAATACCAAGAATAGAGACGTTATTGTAGCAATTATACAGGACGTAGCGGTCGATGTTTTGATTGATAGCGGGTCCACTATATCCTTAATTTCGTCTTCATTGCTTAAGCATTTTAATTGTTCACATAAGCCAACGCTTCGTGTTTTGAAGGGGTTAGGTACACAAGAAGTAGAGAGTACAAGTTATGTGACGTTACCTATAGAATTTGATGGCTTAACCCTCGAAGTAGATTTGTTCGTAGTGTCTGCCGAATATATGAACACGCCGGTCATAGTAGGAACAGATGTTCTTAATAGGGACGGTGTTAGGTACGTTCGCACCAAGAATTGTCAGTCACTTACAAGAAGTATAAATAACTTGCATAGGGTAATGAACATACAATCTGAGACTTCAATTCCAATCAATACGCCTCTGATTGGCGGTCACTTAGACAAGTTGCTAGAAATAATTAATAATTATTCTGAATACTTTATTTCTGGTACTGCCACATCAACCGTAAATACAGGGTGTATGTCCATTAAACTAAATACTAACACTCCTGTTTACTATCGGCCGTATCAACTTTCTCACGCCGAGACTCTTCGCGTTCGTGACATAATTAAAGATTTGTTGGACAAAAGAATTATAGAGGAGTCGGAGTCTGATTATGCGAGCCCAATTCTTCTTGTAAAAAAGAAAGACGGTACGGATAGGATGTGTGTGGACTTTCGTAAATTAAACGAGATCACAATTAAAGATCGTTTTCCGTTGCCACGTATAGACGACTATATAGACCGTTTGGGACATAACAAATATTTCAGTTCCCTTGATATGGCAACTGGATTTCTTCAGATACCATTGGATCGAGACTCAGTACCGCTTACAGGGTTCGTCACACCGGAGGGACATTATCAATATTTGAGGATGCCCTACGGTTTGGCGAATGCTCCAGTGGTTTATCAACGTATAATCACCAAAACACTTCGCGAACTGGTTGAGTCTGGCGACGTACTTATCTATATCGATGATATCTTAATAATGAGTCAAAGTATCGATCAGGGCTTTATATTGCTACAAAGGGTTCTTGACATACTGACTAAAGCTGGTTTTTCTATTAATATGAAGAAGTGTTCGTTCTTGGCCACCGAGATCGAATACTTGGGTAGAACAATTTGTGAAGGTCAGGTTAGGCCGAGTCATGAGAAAGTAAAGGCTTTGATTGACTCAGCCGAACCACAAAATATAAAGCAGGTTCGTCAATTCATGGGCTTAGCTAGCTATTTTAGGCGGTATATAGCTGGATTTGCCCAGAAAACTGCATGTATTGCAGCACTAACTAAAAAGGGGTTACATTTTAATTGGGGAGTTGAACAGCGGGTTGCTCGTAAGTACATTGTAGAATGTCTAACGAATGAACCAGTACTTGCAATTTATGACCCTCTGTTACCTATAGAAGTCCACACAGACGCGAGTTCTATTGGGTATGGAGCAGTCTTAATGCAAGTGCATGAAGGCTCTCGTAAGCGAGTGGTATCTTACTTCAGTAGGCTTACTCAGGGAGCTGAGAGCAGATACCATTCGTACGAACTTGAGACTCTTGCGGTGGTAAAAGCTCTTCAGTATTTCAGGCATTATCTTGTGGGTGTACGATTCACCGTGGTCACCGACTGCAACGCATTGAAACTTACACAACGTAAGAAAGATTTGTTGCCAAGGGTGGCTCGGTGGTGGGTATACCTCCAAGACTTTGATTTTAGCCTGGATTATAGGAAAGGTAGCCTTCTGGCTCATGCCGATTACCTAAGTCGGAATCCGGTCAATCTGTGCACGGTTCAGAAACCTTTGAATTGGGCGCAGATTGCCCAGGCTTCTGATGAGGAGACCCGGTCTCTTATTCAAAAACTGGCGGATGGTCAATTGGACTCCAATCGTTATGTTTTCAAAAACGATATCCTTTATGTTAGATTTGCACCTACAGGCGAAAATCCCAAATTCCTTTGCTATATCCCAAAAGGGCATAGACTTAGCCTTTTACGAATTTTCCATGATGAACACGATCATCCTGGGGTCGATAAGACCGCTGATCTTGTCACGAAACACTTCTGGTTTCCAAGGTTGAGGGCATTTGTGCAGAAGTATGTGGTACACTGTTTAGTGTGTCTTTCCCATAAAAAAGTCCCCCGAGCTCCTTTACAGCCCATTCACTCTTGGGAAAAACCAGGTTCACCTTTCGAAGTAATTCATTTAGATTCCTTAGGTCCACTTCCTGAAACCAATGGTTATCGCCATGTTCTTATAATTGTAGACGCCTTTTCTAAATTCTGTTTGTTATACCCTATGTACCGACAAGACGCTGAAGAACTAAAACGTCATTTCACTAACATGGTCTCCCTCTTTGGAACTCCTAAGCTAATAGTAGCCGACAGAGGTCGCATGTTTCAGAGTACCGATTTTCTGAATTGGGTCAAAGACATGGGTTGTGACATTCACCTTATAACCCCTGAAATGCACCAGTCCAACGGACAGGTGGAACGATATTGTCGCACCGTACTTAACATGGTGCGTATTGAGTGCAACCATCGACAGCAAAAGTGGCCCAGTGTAATGTGGAAACTGCAGTTGATTCTTAATATCACAAAACACAGAACAACTCAGTATTCAGCTTTGAACCTATTGATAGGTATTGATGCTGCAACACCACTAATTCGTAGCTTAGTTCGCGATGTGGCCTTTGAAGGTTCGAGCCCTAATCGGGAGGCTCTTCGCGAAATGAGTCGTCAAAGAGCACTTGAACGTCTTCGTTCAAATCAAGGACAACAGGATACCTACGTCAACCAAGGGCGAAAACCACCTCGTGTCTTCGAATTAAATTCTTTTGTGTTTGTGAGAAAACAGGCACAATCAACTGGAAAGCTGGATTCGTGTATGCGAGGGCCATATCGTGTAACGAAGGTACTACCACACGGTCGTTACGAGTTGCAGCTCTTGGCTGGCTCATACGGAAAGTCGACACAAGCAGCTGCGGAATACATGATCCCGTGGCAAGGGGAATGGACTCCCGACGTGTGTTCTGCTTTCTTTAATGGTGAGCGATATGTTTTTGCAAAAATATTAAATGTGTTTTATGTAAGCGATACACTCTACTGAAGCTGACTAATTTGATAATCATTGCCTATACGTTTAGAGGTTTCTATTAACCTAATGAACGATGTTGAAGGGAAGTCGGGTCTTGCAATTTGAGATGGGCCTCTGTCTTGGAGTGCATCGGACATGCTATCTCAAATTGACGGATACACTTCAAGTGAGGTACGGTTTCATGTTATTGGATGGGCCTGTCTTGGAGCGCATCGGACTCGCTATCCTAGTATATGAAACATACCTTGGGAAGAGCTCGTGAGGGGAAGCTGTCTTGGAGTAGCCTGATCGGACGTGTGGTCTTGGAGTGGTGTTCTCAGACATGTTATCCTAGAGCTTTAGTACACGTAGGCATAGGTTGGTCTCTGACGTATCGTGTTTAGTGGAAAAGTCGTGCTTGTTGATAAGCATCGTATGTACTATGTCTAGGATTGGTTTGAAACATGCTTTTATGTAAACTGATTCACACACGCAAAGTTATGCCCCACGTAGGTCTCTAACGAGTCGTGAGGTGGCGTTCTTCCGACAAGTCCTGCCCCGGGTGGTTGGTTTTGATATCTGTATGTTTCACACCTACAGCCTAACTCAAAGTTGTATGTATGTTGGCAAAATGAGTTAATTCCACCAACAACCACTGTTTAGTTGTTTTTACAATATTGGTATTGTCCGTGTTTTTTTTATTTCTTTTGCAGAGTCAGACAACGGAAACGAGGAGTCTGCCCCTTGTGTTGACCGACCTGAGCAACTCGAACAAGCTACTGACGAAGCTGAGCCACTTGATGAAGCCGAACCGGAACCCTGCACCTCTGGCACGCAGATGCAGATAGAGATGCCCATCAGCACTTCATCTGCAAGCAGCGGAGAATCAGGATCCTCCATGCCAGTGTTGGATACGATCTTCCAAGCTAGGAGATAAAGGAGTCCGAGGACGGTCTCCTGTCAGGAAAGGCCGTGTAGAAGATAGGAAGATGCGGAGGGGGAAGACCTATATAAGGCGGTGCGCAGCTGGCACCGGCCCTTTTCTGCTTCGAGACATCGTGAGAGTAAGATTGTTAGGACATCACTCTGTCGGTTATTTTTTATTGTTACGTCATTAATTGTGCCTTTATTTGCTACTTTGTGTGTTCATTATTTTTGTTATTAGGTTCTTAAATATAAAACTGTTGTCGGTTCGATTTGTTTTTAAATTTATTTCCTGCAGGTATTTGTATAAATCTTTTTAAAAAACTCACTTCTGGTTTTATTCACAAAAATATTATATTTTTTCATCTCACATGCCTGTTCTACAGTAGCATATCTACGAGACATACGCTTTTAAGCGCCGGTTAAAATGTTACACTGTTCGGGTCTAGCTCTCATTCGCCAAGTGTGCAGAGTAAAACGTGCGATAGTGAACTTTGTTCAAAAAAACAAAGATAGACATAGAACCTATTTCTTTTTAGAAGTTGGTAAAAAATAAAATAAATAAATCCCTGGACATTTCACACAGCACCATTTGTCCCAAGCTAAGCAACCTAATGCTTGTGTTATGGTAACAAGATGGCTGATAAACTACTTATATACATTTTTTTTTTTTTTTTGTAAATACATACATATTATAGATAGAAAAACACCCAGACTCGGAACAAATACATGTAGGTCATACAAATATTTGTTCCGTGCGGGAATCGAACCCGCGACACGCAGCGCAGCAGTCAATCGCTTAACCACTGCGCCAACCGTGAAATTCAAATGGAAGAATAATATTGTTAAACCTAAGTGTTACAAAAACATGGTGTCTTTACTCAGTACCAAAGAAATGTCTTCCTTCTTAATTCGCAGAAACCACCAACAGTTAATTTGACAAATGCTTTTAAATCATTTTATTTCCGACAAAGTTTCATTTTATTTGCAATGAACATTTTCCTAGTAACTCGTACAGGAAACCTAGGTAGGTTCAGAGTGCCTCAGTTTTCATTTTAATTATCACTTTTCTTTGAAAACGTGACTACACTTTAATACCTCCTGCTACACTATCGTGTCTTTGTATGTACGTACTCCATTACCATAATTACACAGACGTTATTTAAAAATATAATATGTTTATTTTTGACTTCACTTGTGGCTCGACATTTTTGAGAGCGCTTCTATTTTCATACTAAAGAGGGTATGCAAAAGACTTTTCTATGAAGAATATGAAATTGTTGTGTATCCGTTTGGTACACAGGGCGAGGTTTCGAACTCCATCAACTAATTGTACCGGTGCAAGGTTTGCTTTCAATATTTCTGCTTGGTTTTCTTGTGTGTTTGATTTGCGATGCTTGGAAAACATATCTCTTGGTTGTTTTTAGAATGCGGGTCTGCCTTCAAAGAAAACGGAATCATTTTTGAATATTGCAGAGATTGTGTTTACATATTGAACATTTCCTCGTATTTGAATTTTACGGTAGACGGGCAGGATTACTGGGAGAAAATGCCTCAAGTAACTATCCAATTGCAACAAGCTTTCATGCCTTTATACCTAACATACTTGGTTTGATGCAACAAGCTACTTACTTGAAGTATTTTCGCCCAGTGATTCAATTAGTAAATTGCTTTCAAAGGAGCTTCCTATTAGGAAATTGGAAGCTCCTTACAGACTTCGTAAGATAGATGCTTCAGTCATAATAAGACGAAACAGCACCATAAGGCTGCCTGTAGCCACAGGATTGTATACCGCGTGTGCACTGCATTAATGCGAAATTCATTCGTATGCACCAACTAGCGGCACCGGTGCGGCTCCGGCGTCGTGTACAGGAAGCCTTGCACACGGTTTGCAATCACAAACTGAATCATTTTGAATGATATTGTTAATTTATTGCTTCATGTTTGAAAAATATGTCTGCTCAACAACCTAAATAACGCAATGAGTGTTGTTGAACTGTCAAAATGAAAGTCATTCCTACTGATAGCGTGTGTGGTGGAGTGGAAAAAGAAATTGAATTTTCCCAGAAATGTTAAAAATGCACGATTTTTCTATTTTGTTGAGCTCTTAAGTTGCCATTTACTACGAGTGCAGCACGTATTAAACTGTTTCGCTTGTTGCGCTAACAACCTCGCACTCAGAAACACTCGGCTTTTTGACAATGTATATGTGAGTGGAAACGCTTCCGTGCAGGGACACCCTAGAAGAACGTGATCTTATTTGTGATGTTCTTCAGATAGGTCAGGTGGGTAGTATGTGTAAACGTAAACAAAGAAAAAGAAGTATGTAAGGATTGCAACAGATGGCGTTCTGTAGTTTCTGCCTACCCCATGTGAAGCAGGCGTGAGTTTATATATATATATAGTAGTCTACGAATCGGTACACGTAGTACCTATATAGATGAATAGACTTTTCTGATAGAGAGGGTTGTCTGGATACGTAAGTTGGAGAACCGAATATTATAGTAACGCAATTTCGAGGACGTTTATGCCCACTGCCCAGCGGTGAACAGCAACAGGTTTGACAATTGTCAGGTTCAGTTTGAGAAGATGTGTAAATTCTTCACTTTAAAGTTAAACTGTATTTAAAAAAAAAAACAGCACGACGCCACCACCACTGCTCTCAAAACGGTGAAGGAAATCATCATGTCCTAGAACCCAAATTGGAAGACATGTGACATTTACGAGTACCAACGCCCACTAGACCCCTGTGGTGGAAAACGGCTCGCTCTCACAGCGAGGAGATCTGTGTCCCAGCAGGTGGGAACATTATAATTATATAGAATATCCTATTATACATTTTCCAAAAAAAAAAAATCACGCGTAACATAATAATGCGCCTGCATTTGTCAAAGGTTAGGCAGTGTGTATTGGCAGTGTTTAGTGTTCATCTATTTTTACAGACAACTTGTTCGTTCCTAAAAATTATTTATTAACTACGCTACTGTTTAACCGTTACTTTTTCTCCTAACACAAGCAATTCCTTGCTTAAAAGGAGATCTCCAAAAAATATGTATCTAAATGCCCATTGTAATTGAAATAAAACAGGCTCGCTCTTATTCCTTGGGATTTAGGTGATGGCACACGACACCGGCACCGCAGCTGCACAGCTGCAGCACGGCGTCGCCTCCAATGTAAGCTACGGCTAGCCGCCAGCGCGCTAACTACGCGGTGCCGTTGCGGTGCCGCTATAATGTGCCGTGACCTTTAATTTAAGCTACGGCTAGCCGCTAGCGCGCTAACTACGCGGTGCCGTTGCGGTGCCGCTATAATGTGCCGTGACCTTTAATGTAAGCTACGGCTAGCCGCCAGCGCGCTAACTACGCGGTGCCGTTGCGGTGCCGCTATAATGTGCCGTAACCTTTAATGTAAGCTACGGCTAGCCGCTAGCGCGCTAACTACGCGGTGCCGTTACGGTGCCGCTATAATGTGGTGAAATCTTAATGTAGGTACATACTAAGGAACACCTCTGTCTTATTCGGGGAGTATTAAAAAGTTGTGCCACTTAATTAGGATCCTCCACGAATAAGTCATATTAAGAATATTATAAATAATATAAAAGAATAATAAGAATATTATATACTTACGAATAGTGTTTAGGTAAGCTAATTAATGTAAAAGGGTATGATGGGGCTGACATATCATTGATAAAAGCCCCTAAACAAAATTAGATTTAAAAAAAAAAAACCTCTGTCTTATCCTTCCGGTATTACAGGCGTGATGCTCTCTTTAACCGTTATAGTACTCAATAATACTCCAGCTTGACGTATATCTTGGAAGAAAAACGGAATGTTGACACTGTATTTGGGTGGATCCTTATTTTCTTAGTGTCAAGGTCGGACATATTGCTCCGCATTGCGGTCCAGATCCTATGCGGGCTAGTACTAATGAAGAAAAAAAAAAACCGGCCAAGTGCGTGTCGGAACACGCACAATGAAGGGTTCCGCAGTTGGAATGTATTTATCCTAAGAACAAACTTAACATTGTCGTGGAAAATCATGTTCTCCCATACATTGCAACTGCAAATTTAAGTTGGTAATTTCGTTATATAGGGTGACTGGTAATTAGTGATCGATACTTAAACACATGATTCTACTCATCATTACAAAGAACTTTTACTATCGGACAAAATCCGAAATCGCGAAAAAAAAATCAGCTGTTCCCTACATTTTGACGACTCGTACGAACATAAATGTAGGGAACAGCTGATTTTTTTTTCGCGATTTCGGATTTGATATTATCTATCATCGTCAGTAGTAGGTTGTATCTGACACAAAATATAACAGTAATGAAGAGGAATAGATTACAAACAAAATATCAATATAAATACGTGATTCTAAAAATAGAAGCCCAAAAGAACAACAAGGAAAACGACCCAAAAAGTGTTCTGCCATTGGAAACCAGACCCGTACCCGCGCGTCCCCAAACAGAATGAAGTAGTTGACCGCATATGTGTATATTAATACATATTAAACATAAACTCACGCCTTTCTCCCATGGGGGTAGGCAAAATTTACAGATTGCTACTACGGTTACACACTTTTTTAGCTTCATTTCTTTTGTAAATTCGGAAAAAATATTCGTTAATTAGTTATTGTGTGTTTAGGTTAAATGACTACGATTTTAAATTGTCCGTATATTCAAATAACAACTGCCATTCTTTGAAAGTTGTATGAAATGGCTATAGCACGGCAAGTTGACGTAAGGTGTCAATTTGCTTAACTATAAATTTCCCTAATTTTGCATAAAGTCACGCCTTCCTCCCATGAGGGCGGGCAGAAACTTCAGAGCGCTAATTTTTCACGTCTATATCGTTGGTACAAACAATATCACTGTACAGATTTTTATGTTCGACATTTGGGTCGATTCGTGTTTTTATGGTTCCGTCAAAAAGGAACCCTTATAGTTTCGCCATGTCCGTCTGTCCGTCCGTCCGTCCGCAGCTTAGCTCAGAGGCTCTTAGTTATAGAATGCTATAATTTGGCATGGATATATACATATTAATCACGACAAAGTGGTAAAATAAAATATTGAAAAAAAACATTTTTTTTAGGGTCCTCCTCTACATCTAAAGTGGGGATGTTTTTTCCCGTATTCCCCATGGTGTGGGATATCGTTGGGTAGGTCTTTCAATTGACTGCTTCATCGGAATTGATTTTTTTTTTCTTGCAAGAAACTGTTCAAATTCCGGAAAAGTGGTAATCTATTGGAGCAAGGTCCGGGGAGTATAGTGGGTGTCGGGGACATTCCAATCGCAGGATTTTTAGAGTAAAAAATGAAACAAAATTATATTTTCAATCTTTCTGGAGAGGTAAGGCGCATTGTCCTTTCGTTCGTCCGTTCGGCTTGAGTTTACGTAAAATTCCAGCGAACCACTTCTCAAAACTCCTCAGCCTATATTTTGACATGATTTTTGCTAATAAAAAATTGATATATTTTTAGTACGTCTAGAAAAAACGATAAAATTCAGCCTATCTTCGTATTTTTTTTTTTTCGAGTAATTTTGTAAGTATTATGTTTTGAACCATAAATAATCAAGACAGTGAATGAAACTACAACATGATGTTTTTATCATATCAATACAAAGAATATTTTGATTGCTTGCAATTAAATCATAACAGGTAAATTTCAAACGATGTTTCATTGCGTTTTAATCACATCACTAGTAGACATAGTGTGGTATCATTTTTTAACGAAACGGCAGTAACAAATGTCATTTTCCTGCAGCTAATTAAAAGTCCCACTATAGGCTAAGCGTTATTCCTGTCACCGTCGCTGAACTGTCAAACTACAAGATAGAGACGAGAGAGTGCGGTATATAGACGGAAACATGTCTAAGACAAAACACGAGCTAAGCGACGTTTATAATTCTCGAGCCATAGTCTTACCCAATCAATATTTTATTGTTTAATGAAATTAACGATGCCAATTATTATAATTATTGATTGAGAATTTAGCAATAGAACCTAATATGTTGAATTAATATTTGAAAAATAAAAAAAACAAAAGAAAAGCTTTTACGTTTATCAGAATCATCAACGCAAATTCTTGTAATGAAAGGAGTTGGTATCAAAATAATCAATAATTTACAAAAAATAATAGAAATAACATTTACACATATACATTTATATATGTCCAGGTATCGTCGATTTTCAGTGTTTTTCTCAACAGCTTCCTAAATAAACAACATTTACTTATATATTCTAAACTTACCTTTACGCAGAGATGAGGCTGTCTTCGAGATTAATATAATACATATATGAATTAGGTAAGATTAGGAGTTGTAACTTACCTGCAAAGAAAAGAAAATAAGAATTAGTACAAACATTTTTAAATAACATAGGTACTTAATAAATATACAATAATGTGAGCAGTTTCAGAGACCACATTCAGGAAAAAGACCACATTCAAAAATATAAGTAAGTAAATACAGCCGACTCAGGCTAATTAAAATAAATACAATTACAGTGCATGGATTAATAAGTTATTTTGACAATGTGTTGCAACGTCGAAGTCAGGCATCGTTTAAAACGGGTTTTGGTTCTGACTCGTTTCGAAAAATTTCCTTGTTTACATAAACACATCTCATTCATGTAAGTATCACTATTTTTTGTTTATTTTTGCAATGTTACTCAATATCGCACTATTTATACATATTCATTACTGTTTTTATTTGACATAAAATTTTATTTATTTAAGTACCTATGCATACACACGTCACATAACAGCATAAAACTGATTTACATCCATCACCTCACACATCAGATCCAGTTGAAAACCAGCGTCAGGCACCAGTTGTCTGGTATTTTTGCTGAACTGGGCCTTTTTGGCGCAGCCGTGAGACACAGTTTCGGACGTTTTACTCTTTATTTGATTTTTATTTGTTTTTATATGATGTAGGTACTAACGAAGACAGAAGTGCATGGAGAATTCCAAACCAAAATCGTTTGTACAGGGTTTCATCGCCTTAATAATATG
Source organism: Eremobia ochroleuca (assembly GCA_949629135.1). Taxonomy (NCBI): domain Eukaryota; kingdom Metazoa; phylum Arthropoda; class Insecta; order Lepidoptera; family Noctuidae; genus Eremobia; species Eremobia ochroleuca. Next base: position 30,018,519 of record OX451384.1, on the reverse strand, counting down.
TCTTGGATGACATAGATGGCGCTAGTATAGTAGTTGGATTGGAAAATATACATCTCTCGTTAAAGAACATTATCTTGTTTTTTGCTTGTTACAATATTACTTAATTTTAACACAAATTCTCCTACGACATTACAAACCTTATAAAGCAAAGCACGTAATAACTAGGATTTGAACTCGGTGGCATAAAATTTTCCGCCACCATTAGCCACTGGACCATTGCGTCATTACGCAATGAGTTGAAATTATCCTACTCTTTGTTATATTGAAGTTGTTTAGCGACTTTAACCCATATCATAAATCTCAAAAGAATTGAGGGTAGTTTAATATTGACTGCATAAAAATCAAATCTTTTTGTTCAATCATAACGTTCTTTACTATCTTTGAGTGAGTTCAGTTACGATTGCGTTTAACAAGTTTTTAATATTTATTTTTATCATGAGTTCGCGTTCAAATATTGATATGGCTACGAGGGCCCAAATAATAGCATTGCATAATCAAGGCTTAAATTATTCTGAAATTTCGAGAGAAACTGGCTTAAACGTAAGTAATGTTTTAAAATCACTGTTCGTTATTTATTTTATCATCCATGGTTATCGATACACGAAAATAATAAATAATATATTTCCCTTATAGGTAAAGACTGTTACTTTATGGATAAAGCGGTTTCAAGAAGAGGGTTCGTTGGAACACCGTCGTAGATCCGGCAGAAGACGCCATATTGACTCAGACCAGCGTCAACTTATGGTGCAAGATTATGAGGAAAATGGCTTTACACCAACAAGATATTACTCAGAGTTGTTTGATACATCTTTGCGGACGGTGTATCGTGCTCTTCATAGTGAAGGTCTGCACTATCGTCGACATGCTATTAAGCCATTGTTAACCGAAGCTAATAAAAGAGCACGATTGGAGTTCGCTTTGAAATACAGAAATTTCGACTGGAGCAACGTCATCTTCAGTGATGAAAAGACTTTCAAGTCTAGCCAGCACGGGCGAGTTAGATTGTGGCGTAGGAATAATACGCGTTATGATAGTGATCACGTTGTGCCTAACTCTGAATCCGGTCGTATAGCAGTGAACATTTGGGGATGGATGAGTGCTGCAGGACCAGGAGAACTTGCTGTAATACCCAGTCGTGCAAACAGTGTAAACTACATAGATGTGCTGAATGACGTCATGTTGCCGACCGTGCGGAATGTTTTTCCTGCAGAAGACATGCCAGTGATAACGTTCGTGCAGGATAATTTGTCCTATACACCGTTCCATAATTGTGCAAGAGTGGTTTAGCCAGCAATCGAACATACGGATTATTCCTTGGCCTGCGAGATCGCCAGATTTAAACCTCATTGAAAATTTATGGGGCGTTATGGTTCAAAGGTGGGACAATAGGAACGAAAGGACTAAGGAAGCACTGAGTACTCACTGCATGCAGGTATGGGATTCTATACGGGGTGAAAATTTATGTGAAAAATTAATAAACTCCATGGGTTCGCGGTTGCAAGCTGTAATTGATCAAAATGGCGGATACACGAAATATTAAAAAAAAGAATAATAAAGTCTTGACTATTGGATTGAGTAATAACAAAGACCGGGGTAGCTATAATTTATTTGATAAATTACAGTGATCAAATTTAGTGTAAGTGGGATAAATTTATTCACTACTTTATAACAACAAAATGTTATTACACTAATGATTTTGATTTCTTATATAATATAAGAAATTAAAATAAAAACAATATAAGTATAGATTCCTTTCCAATATAATAAATTATTTATTTATTATTATAAACAACTCGGTCCCAAAATGACAGCTATAACCCGGTCTTACAATTGTTATTGATTTTAGGTTTAGCTTCAATTTCTTCCTCGTTCTGGAACGAATACTTAAGCTATGGACCTTAGTCATAACATAATGCACAAATCAATCATTATAGTCAATACCACTAACCATAATTATGCAAAACGTAATATTTTTATAATTTATGAGTAGGTAAAATATTTATTTACAGAAGTAAGGTTGCATATAGTGAAAGGTACGAGGGCGGGTCAATAAGTCCGTGACTTTTTGAATTTCTGACCTCTTTACTGAAAAAGCAACACTACTCCTGTCAACAGGCATCTGTCAGTTGACTCCTATCAAAATTTGAACTTACTGCGTCAGTTAGTTTGTGTTTGACAGCTATCTTTATCAGACTACCCAGTAATTTGAGGAAAAAATGGAAAAAAGTGAATTTCGTGTGCTTATTAAGCATTATTTTTTGCGAAAAAAAACCATTACCGAGACCAAGGCTAAGCTTGATAAATATTATGGGGACTCTGCACCATCGATTTCAATGGTAAAAAAGTGGTTTACTGAATTTCGTTGTGGCCGTACAAGCACTGAAGATGCCGAACGTCCTGGACGCCCAGTTGAGGTCTCTATACCCGAAACAATCGAAAAAATTCACGATATGGTGTTGGCCGACCGAAGATTGAAAGTGCAAGAGATTGTGGAAGCCGTAGGGATCTCGCATGGCTCAGTCGTTTCAATTTTGAATGATCACTTGGGCATGAGAAAGCTTTCCGCAAGATGGGTGCCGCGTTTGCTCACAGTCGACCACAAACGCAATCGTGTAACAACTTCACAGGAAGGTTTGGCGTTGTTTAATCGCAATATGGAGGAGTTTTTGCGCCGTTTTGTAACCGTGGCCGAAACATGGATCCATCACAACACACCAGAGACCAAACAACAGTCAAAACAGTGGGTTTCTAAGGGTGAATCGGCGCCAAAGAAGGCCAAGGTGGGTTTGTCAGCCAATAAAGTTATGGCGACTGTTTTTTGGGATGCACGTGGGATAATCCACATTGACTACCTTCAAAAGGGAAGAACAATCAATGGGGAATATTATGCCAACTTATTGGACCGCTTCAATGACGATTTGAAAAAAAACCGACCTCATTTGGCCAAGAAAAAAGTTCTTTTCCACCAAGACAATGCAAGGGTGCACACATGTACAGTTGCCATGGCAAAAATCCATGAATTGGGCTATGAATTGCTCCCTCATCCACCCTATTCTCCAGATTTGGCTCCGAGTGACTACTTCTTGTTCCCAAACCTGAAGAAATGGCTTGGTGGAAAAAGATTTGACTCCAATGATGAAGTCATCTCGCAAACAAAGGCCTATTTTGAGGACCTCGACAAATCATATTTTTTGGAAGGGATAAAAAAAATTGGAGAAGCGTTGGACAAAGTGTATAGAGCTCAAGGGAGACTACGTTGAAAAATAAAATTATTTATTTATCAAAAAATCTGTGTTTTATTCCAAAAGTCACGGACTTATTGACCCGCCCTCGTATTATAACATTATGTAAATAAAACTAAATAATAGAAGAATAGCACAACACAGTTTTGATTTAGAATACTTATAATATCTATTATACAGTTTTACTTTGTTAATGTTTTCCATTTTGTAATAGAGTTATTCAGTTATAAATTTTACTTGTATTTCTCATAAAAAGTGAATGAAATAATTGTCAATTGGGTGTAAAACTGTTAGGTTAGGTTCTACCCTGTATAAGAAAGAAAGAAATAAATAAATTGTAGGTATTCTTCTTTGAGAATTAAATGTCTTAAACTATAATATCACTAAAATAGTTTCATTTCTTATCCTTTACGAGAATTAAACTTAGTAAATCTTAATCTGTAAGAAAAATATATCTAAATCTTACATAAATGTTTCTTACTAATAATACTAATAAATACCACCAATTATGAAATTAATTTATAACAAAAACAAAATAAAAAAACGTTTAAAAATATAAAAAATGGAATATAAATTATATTATATAATAATTAAATATAAAAAAGTCTATTGAGAACTGGGTTTCGAACCGGTGCCCTGTGGAACGAGCTTTGTTATAACGCCATGCTTATCCACGTGAGCTACCGATTTAATTATTATGTTAAGCGAAAATAAGAGCTACTTTGTGAATGTAGGGATTTCTATTATTTATGATCTACGCCATCTGTAGTCGAATTAACTAATATGCCAATTGGCTTATTTGGTTTGGTTTGGTTTAGATGGCGCTGTATTAAGTACTCGGAAATAAGAAAATAAAATAATTTGTGTTTATTTGAATATAAATATATTATTATTTCTTAGTAATTATTTTAGGTATTAAAATCCTTATTATGTGCCTCTGCATAATAATGTATTAAGCTTTGCAGTGTTATTTTCATGTTTGAACAGCGCCATCTAGTCGTCTCTTGAAAAGTAATGAAACGTAATGCAAAACCTCACAGTCAAAAGTCGACCTTAGGCTCTCCATGCACTTTTGTCTTCAATAGTATGTCTCAGGTGTACTGTGTGTCTGTGTGCTAAATAAACGTATTTTCTTTCTTTTTCTTTTTTTCTTTCTTATTCATAAATTCAACAAAACTGTCATTCGTAGATCTTTGACAGTCGTTAGGGATAGTCAGAAGCCCGAAAGTCTGACAACCAGTCTTACCAAGGGGTATCGTGTTGCCTAGTAACTGCGTTGTGGAGGTCGGATAAGCAGTCGCTCCATGTAAAATACTGGTATTCAGCTGCATCCGGTTAGACTGGAAGCCGACCCCAACATACTTAGTTGGGAAAAGGCTAGGCAGATGATGATTCATAAATTCAACAAAAATATATTAAACATACATTCATTCGCCCTGGCAGGGACTCGACGCGCAAGCTGGTATCATGGATTCAGTACATGTTTCTGGACGCCTTGTGTAGAAATTTTTCGTAGGTTCGGTAATAAAAAAGAAATGTTCCATACATTTCACCGCATTGTACTTTTGTTGGAAACAACACATTATTATTTTTTTAAACCGATGTAAAATTTCAAGGCTGGATAAAGAGTCATAATACTGTATCAATGGTAACAGATTATGCGTCGTAGTCCCTGCAACCTTCTATAAGATGAAACACAGACAAGTTAAAACAAATTAAAGAGTTGGAGAACTCACACTACTACGCAATTTGTTAAAAACAGCATACCTACAAAACAATAATTGTTTTTGCCCGTTTATCGCATCGTTCGAATATAAGCTAGCACTCCATTTAGCATGTGGAACTTTGACTAATTTTCTAACCCCTAGATACTCAAATTCAGACAAACATTTAAAATACATCCCTATTAGCTGAGATATAAAGTTGATTACTGTAGCATAGTGATTAGTGGTGCCACCCTCAGGTTAAGTGAAGTAGTTTTACGAAGAAAGGGTGTGTTGCAATAGTTCACTTCTGTATGGATAGATGGCGCTACTAGTTGCTGTAATACAAATCTGCTTTGAACACAACCGTTCGGCTCTATCATAACTTTTTAATAATAAGCCTGCAATAATAAATTATATTACTATTTCTTCATGCAAGTATACAATATATTATTATGAGTCAAACGAACAAAAAAATATCAAATAGGACCTTTTGTTTTGTTTCATAAACAATGAATAATCTTACAAATGACTGGGTAGATAAATAAATCAACTAGAATAAACGGAGTACGAAGAAAAGAAAAACTAACATATTGTTATAACTTCATGAGAAGTGTCTCGTTTTGATTTCACGGATCATTTAATTTACTACTCTACTTTAGTGGTCGACCCGTACGGCTGTTATTACTTAGCCACAACTAAGTAATAACAGCCGCACGATCGATCAGGTTAAGCTACGGTTGCCGCGGTTGGTCCGTGGATGGGTGACCATCTTCACATACCAAGACCTTCGTACCTTCGAAAGCACGCTAAGCCGTTGGTCTCGGCTGTCATTTGTGGATCCTTGACAGTCGTTACGGGTCGTTAGTAACCCGAAAGTTTGACAACCAGTCTTACCACGGGGTATCGTATTACCGAGTAACTGGGTTGTGGAAGGCAGATAAGCAGTCGCTCCATGTGAAATCCTGGTATTCAGCTGCATCCAATTAGACCGGATGCCGACCTCGACATTTTTGGGAAAAAAGGTCTGGCAGATGATGATTTTAGTACGTATAAGTAGCGCAGCATCTTTTCGGCTGACTTCTGAGGTCATTACAGCTGATTTGGCAAAGGCCCAAATCTTCACCAATTTTCTGTTTTGCCGGCCTAGCCTGGCCTTGAGTGGCCTTGATCTACTTGCGATATTCCATTGACCCGTGGTCCCGGTGACGATGCGAATAAGGTTCAACATCTTAAGAAAAAAAAAAAAAACGCTTTTCTGCACGGCAAACAAATAATTTATTATTTAAGCTACCGAGATAACGTTTTCTGCTATGTTATTACTGCCTTTTGGCAGTGGCCCAAGTCTGAGATTTTCCCTTTTACCGGCGTGGCCTTCCGTGGCCTTCGTTGGCCTTGAGCCACTTACATACCTACATTTCCCTGACCTTCCAGCAGGTGTCGCTGCGAAGGCTATGTGCTCGCGACTTTAACAAAAACTTTTCCAATCACGGTTGGGATTTGTACTTGCTAATTTCCAGACGGGCGATTGCTCAAGCAAATGTGAAGGGGGTTCGAGGGATTCAAATCTCGAAAATCGACCAGCAGTGATATTCACTTTTAGTTAGTTTAAATGATCCTCTGTGTAGCTGCATATTATTATTCAAAGTTCTGAGTTCGACTTTTTTATTCATAACCTAACATCACACCTAAGGTTAGGCAGAGGTGATGATACCTACTTATCTACCTTATAATACACCCACATGTTTTTATTCATAACCTAACATCACACCTAAGGTTAGGCAGAGGTGATGATACCTACTTATCTACCTTATAATACACCCACATGTTTTTATTCATAACCTAACATCACACCTAAGGTTAGGCAGAGGTGATGATACCTACTTATCTACCTTATAATACACCCACATGTTTTTATTCATAACCTAACATCACACCTAAGGTTAGGCAGAGGTGATGATAGCTACTTATCTACCTTATAATACACCCACATGTTTTTATTCATAACCTAACATCACACCTAAGGTTAGGCAGAGGTGATGATACCTACTTATCTACCTTATAATACACCCACATGTTTTTATTCATAACCTAACATCACACCTAAGGTTAGGCAGAGGTGATGATACCTACTTATCTACCTTATAATACACCCACATGTTTTTATTCATAACCTAACATCACACCTAAGGTTAGGCAGAGGTGATGATACCTACTTATCTACCTTATAATACACCCACATGTTTTTATTCATAACCTAACATCACACCTAAGGTTAGGCAGAGGTGATGATACCTACTTATCTACCTTATAATACACCCACATGTTTTTATTCATAACCTAACATCACACCTAAGGTTAGGCAGAGGTGATGATACCTACTTATCTACCTTATAATACACCCACATGTTTTTATTCATAACCTAACATCACACCTAAGGTTAGGCAGAGGTGATGATACCTACTTATCTACCTTATAATACACCCACATGTTTTTATTCATAACCTAACATCACACCTAAGGTTAGGCAGAGGTGATGATACCTACTTATCTACCTTATAATACACCCACATGTTTTTATTCATAACCTAACATCACACCTAAGGTTAGGCAGAGGTGATGATACCTACTTATCTACCTTATAATACATCCACATGTTTTTATTCATAACCTAACATCACACCTAAGGTTAGGCAGAGGTGATGATACCTACTTATCTACCTTATAATACACCCACATGTTTTTATTCATAACCTAACATCACACCTAAGGTTAGGCAGAGGTGATGATACCTACTTATCTACCTTATAATACACCCACATGTTTTTATTCATAACCTAACATCACACCTAAGGTTAGGCAGAGGTGATGATACCTACTTATCTACCTTATAATACACCCACATGTTTTTATTCATAACCTAACATCACACCTAAGGTTAGGCAGAGGTGATGATACCTACTTATCTACCTTATAATACACCCACATGTTTTTATTCATAACCTAACATCACACCTAAGGTTAGGCAGAGGTGATGATACCTACTTATCTACCTTATAATACACCCACATGTTTTTATTCATAACCTAACATCACACCTAAGGTTAGGCAGAGGTGATGATACCTACTTATCTACCTTATAATACACCCACATGTTTTTATTCATAACCTAACATCACACCTAAGGTTAGGCAGAGGTGATGATACCTACTTATCTACCTTATAATACACCCACATGTTTTTATTCATAACCTAACATCACACCTAAGGTTAGGCAGAGGTGATGATACCTACTTATCTACCTTATAATACACCCACATGTTTTTAATCATTTATTAAACTTTATGCTCAGAGTGTTCTCTACCAGTCAACAAAGGGGTATATTGTCTGTAGGCCGTTATAAAGATCACGGCGGTTTCCTTTGCGGCTTTCTTTTGTAAGCGAAAACTAACTTTCGACGCTTAGGTACTAATCCACCTGAAGAGTAAGCATTATGACGATACATTTAGACGTTAGAATTTTAGTTATAAACGCTTTATAAAATAAATTTATTTACAGTTTAACAATTTCAAGTAAACCTGTCATATCTAGGCTAATGAGATTTATAGAAAAACTAACGGTAATATCGCTAACAGGCGGTACTGACCTACTGAACTAGGTAAGTTCGCTATTTTCCGAGAACTGATGGCAGTTCTATGTTTCAATTAACTTAGTTGTCGCTCTTGGTACCTCCTTAATAATATAAAAAAATGCGATACCTTCTCTGTTATGGCAATAGTTTATATATATTTTGTGAGAAAATTTTAATTCCAACGTCTTTTGTAATTTAATGAAATGAAATTGTTTATTCTGTAAATAGGATATCGGATTCACTATTACACGTCCTTATTATTTAAAAAAATAAGCTGGATGAGGTAGGTTAGATGTAGTAAAGTACATTTATATTTGTGGGGTAATTGGGCAACACACATAATAGTGACAATTGACCGCGATGAATTTCATTTTGACTGCCAGCCACGTTCATTGCGTTATTTGCGATGCTGTGAATTTTTCAACCCGTTCAAGCAAAGGATTATGATTTTATCCAAAGCTTTCGGATTATGATTGAAAATCTGTCACGCAATTAGGGTGTTTCTAAAATGAGTATTTGCAGTTAAGGACTAGTCAAACTCTACTTTAGCATAACTCAAGGCGATTCTTTCAAATTAGTAATTTTTTTTTTTTCGTATTCCTTTTTTTATTATTTCTTTGCAGTAAAACGTAATAAATGCACCATACGCCAATCAATCGAATCTGTTCAGGACTACGTCAAATCTTCACGAGATTTGATTGGCTAACTCTGCATCAGAAGGCGTCACGACTCGACACAACACAGTCATGTAATTGACCCTAAGCACTTAGCTTGCTAATTAAAGGGCTATTAAACTTATTTAAATTACCCGATGTTATTGTTCAAGTAGACCTAAGTTGTATACAACGTGTAACGTTAAATGCGCAAAACCTCAGACACCCCAACTGATTTTTAATTCAATTGACATATTTCACAGAGAAAATAAGTCATTAAAAAAATTGTAAAGGTTTTATGTCCTGTTTTAGTTTTACTGGCCATTCTGCTCGTTTCTTGCGTCTGCGACGACGCTTTACCGAGGGAGGATTCGTCACTGGGCCGCTGCGCCGCGCTCACATTGCTGCTTGCTTGACTTATTAATAAATAGACACGGCAACGTTTTACATAAAGATTTTTTGAAAAATGTGACCTATACTAAAATGTGGTTCAATTAATTCTGCTCGTTATTCTGATCAAACTATTTTCAGGTTTTGCGCATTTAATGTTACACGTTGTATATCACATACGTACACATGGGAGCCCGAATGAATGGTCTTTACTGACGTACTCAAGTTACTTGTCAGATGCAAAAACACCATAAATATCAACATTTTGAAAGGTACTTTTGCCTTAAAAAAATGCTGCTTCTCAGCCTAATTTGAATAAATAAATAACTTTTGATTTTGATCTTGAGGTATACTCTCAACGTTTATTAATAATGGATGGAATAAGAAAGGGCAAATTTTGACGTAAACAGTAGATGTAGACTGTCGGGGTGCCTCACTGTTGGCTTGGCATAAATATATTATGTACAAACAATATTATGTTCGGTAACAAGCCGCTCTTATAGTGCCAAGCTGACCCGATTATGATTAAGCGAGGGTAGAACAAAGTAAGCCGATCGGTATGAGCCAAATGAAAGACGAATATGTGTAGTGATTGCTTGAGGTCGGCTTTGTTGTTCAACAAATACTGCCGAATCGAATGTGCCCTTTACATATTGTCATATTCAGTCTACAGCAGTCAATACTCGACTTAGGCCGCTCCAATTGCTCGCCTTTGACCTTAAATATCGGGTAATCTTGTCCATCTATTGCAAGCCTAATATAAATTACCCAAATCGAAACTCCAATTAGAGGGACACTACGTTTGCCGATTAGTAGTTCAATTCAAAGACACGTCTACCGTAAGGCCCTTTGTACACACACGTTTTTCTTGCCGTGAAAAACTACTGTTTCTACGGTGTGTGCAGGCCCGGTCGTTAGTGTTGTAGGGATCACTACGGAAGCTTGTTGACGTCTATGAAAGATTTTTCTACGGTGTAGTTTACTCGCCGTACCGTAAAGAAATCGTGCCGTGTACAAAGGGCCTAAGTGTACAACTCATCTGACAAAATTACATCGCGTATTCGCTTATAACGTATTGTCCAGACGCCATACGAAAACATAAGAACGCGGTATTGCGTCACGTAATTTTCACCAGAAGGCCAATTCTCGTAATTTAAAACGTTCAAAATCTAGTCACAGTCTCACCTCGGCGACAAACAAATGTCAAAATCCAAATCTAGGGAAATTAGAGGTGTTTTTAACAGATTGAGGCGGAGATCAGACTGGGAACGTTCGTAAAATTATTTCCCATCAGGTGATGAGAATTGCCCTCAAGTGTGTCGCTGGGTTTACGCCGTGGAGTTTCTTGCCGGCTCTTCTCCATAGAATCCGTCCAATCGGAATCGTGCCCTTGCTTCTGAAGATTGACAAGTGTCCATGTAATCTATGGCTTACGTGAAATAAAATATTCGAAATACTATTAATATATTTTAAAATATTTATGCACTTATTTTTTTTTTTCTTTTTTAATTTGTAGGTTCTGCTTTTACTTAATTACAATTTCAGACATCTATTATAAAATATCTGTAACCATGTTGTAAATTAACATGACATCCTAAGAGAGCCGGGTGATCTGTAACTCGGGACCCTCACCTCAGACACTTTTCTCTATTTAAGATTGTGCATTTTTTTCCAGTGCCTGCAATAATGATGTTGTGTTACATAAAAAAAATATTGTTATCGACTTTTTTTTTTAAACTGACATTGCAGTTTTCCTGCAACATGTAACACAAAATGTTTTTGGCACATTATGCATTCTTAACCTATTTGGGCTTTGAAGATTTCCTTCGTCTCGTATATCGATGCAGCGCGACCGACCTTGGCACGTTATGTAACAGGATTACTCCGGTTCAACAAATTGCATTACCTGCCTGCGACTGCATTCTCCAGTTTCATTTTCACTATTAGCTTTGCATTGTTTTCTTTAATGAGGGATATAGTCGAAGTGCTGGATTGTTTTATTGATGGATAGCTGAGGTTTTTACTTGTTAACTTTCTTTGTTGTTGGTTTATTTAAATACAGCGTTTCTTTTATCGAAAACTAACTGTTGTTAGCAAAGCAGGCCACACACGGAACGATATATTTCTGCAAATTTTGACTTTTGCTACTTTGTATTCACATGTGTATGATTCTAGCGCAAGTATCTGAACCAATTGTGGTCTTCGTCACGCCTACTAGTGCACGTCTAAACATGCGCAAGTATAGCGTTACGCGTTACGTGTTGACAGGGGCAGATTAGCTCTTTCACGTTAACCTTCCTGTAACAGTGAAAGCCAGCCATTCTACGTTTACCTAACACTTTCCTTTGCCTTTAACAATATCAATTTAATATGCTAAGCTGCCAGTCTTCTGGACACATTTCTGGATGACAGCGCTGCGAACGAGTACTTTGACGCCTAAATGTAATTTTGTTTTTGTATTTATTTATATAGTTGGTCTTTTAATTTAGTACCTTGTGTAAATAGTTACGATGTTAGCCTTTCACGAGAAGTCGGCTGTAAATAAGTTATATTCAGCCACAAATAACTACTTACATTGCGGCAGAAACCTTAAAGTTTTATACAAAACTAGCTTTTCACAAGGGTAGCAGGGCTATCGACGCGCAAACTGAAACCGTGAATTCAGCACATGAAGCACGAATCTAGAAAATTTTCATCTATTCAAAAATTAAATAATAATAAGTTGTTTCATAGAAAAGTTACACAGAGAGGAGACCTGTGTCCCAGAAGTGGGCAGCAGTGGATTCCTTTATAAGAAATAATTAAAACCCCAACTATTCTGGAATTCATTTATCATTGAATAAATTATTTTAACACTCTCAGCGCCATGATTTTTTTTAGAAGCGGGCTTTGTGGGCGGCCGGCGGACCACATGGCGCTGAGAGTGTTAAAATGCTTTCTAAAGACTAAATGTCTCTATTCCTTCTAGTATTACCAACTTTACATTCCTAAGCGACCTAATTTGGGTAAAATATTAGTATCGAGCTGCATCCAGTTGGACTGGAAGCCGACCCTAATATAGTTGGGAAGAGGCTAGGCAAATTCAAACCTGTCGATCACGGAGTAATCCACTGTCTTCCGACAGATTGAATTTCACTCAAATCTAACGACTGTCTCGTAAATGATTCATTAACTATACCCCAGTTTATAGAACATTGGATCTCCGTTGGAAACCAAGCAAAATCAAAGTAGTCCGAGTGTGTGTTTTTGAACAAATTACAAGATATCACAACAAAATATTCATGATGCTGTTACACGCGGCACCACATTGTTATATATCAGGTTGCACAAAAGTAATGAGACACTTGGTTTACATTTTATATTTTTTATTATTATTAATATACAAAAAGCTTAGTCAATGATGTAATCACCGTTAGCATCTAAGACTTCTTGCCAACGATCCGGCAAAGTTTGAATGCCTTTCGCCCCAGAGACAGCAAAGCAGAACTTTGAAGCGGTTCCTTTGACTCAGCTTTGGTTGAGTTGGTGGCGTTTCATCTCGAGGCAAAGCACTCGGACGTGTATCGTTCTCGTAATGAAGCCATGATTCATCTCCAGTAACCGATCAGAAAAAAAAAATTTACGTTGTGGTCGCAGCAAAAGTGATTGACAGATAGCGACACGGACTGCACGAATGGCGTCTGTAAGGATGTGCGATACCCACCGAGCCAAAACTGTTCGATACCCAAGCTCATTCAGATGGTATTCCACGGCACGGTGACTGCTGCTAAGTGACTCAAGAGTTAATTCACGAGTGGTAGCATCCGGATTCGACTGCAGTTCGCAGCGTAAATCGTCATCATTCCCTGCGGGTGGTCCTCCTGAGCGTGGCCGACTTTCAAGGCTCTTGTCAAACCATTGGGACACCGTCGCGTAGCTTGTACTTCCAGTGCACAATGCAAGGTTGATATCGTCAGCCGCAGCCCGCGCTCTGTGGCCTTACAAGCACTCGTATAAGTATAGTGTTCGAACTTGTCGCTCGTCCATTTTTCTTCAAACTGAGTAAGTTGATCGCGAAGGTGGCTTTATATACCCCCACATCACAAGTACCTAGAATGTTCCACAACCTTCTAGAATATTATCGATAACAATTAACTTGAAAAAGGAGATAGAGTAGTATAGAGTTATGTAGAGTGTCTCATTACTTTTGTGCCAACTCAACAGAAAGAATCAAACCCGGCTGACAAGAAGGGTTATGTTTTCACAACAGTGTAGTTATTATTCAATACGCTTTAAATACAGTTTTGATAATCATAATAATTATGATTTGTTTTTCAATCTATTCATACAAATAGCATGTCCCAATTACCATCTTATTTTCAAAACTGGCAACACAAAGAGCTCCACGAATACTTGAATTAAAATAATAATCTTCTAAATTGAAATAGTTTCTGCAAAGACTTGCCAAGTAACGATGTGGTGGGATTTCAAATATTATTAGTCATTTTTTAAATAATACCTATTATTCACTTTTTGTCCATACTAGGCCAGATGAAATCCATGTCCTTTTTTGCATTCTCCGTATCACATGCTCGTACAACAGATTTCCACACAACTTTTCAGTTTCCGATGCCACTTTCAGACTTGCTCTTATGTATTAGTTTCGTATTCTCGTAGTTATCCATTCGTGTGACATCATATATCCCATTTAGCATTCTCGTCTCAGCTGCATGCAATAATTGCCTATCATTTATCCCTTTTGTGACCAGTATTAGTGTAGTAGTAGTGTAGTGTAGTATTCTATGTATAAAAATCTCACCGTGAGAACTTAGGTGAAGTGAGCGTGAAGTGAGATTCAGTAGACTAATGCTAGGGATTAACACTATTGACTTCTCACTTCAAGCTCACTTCAACTATGATTTCACGGTGAGATTTTTACAGAATCGACCGGCTGTCCTATTTTACGAAAATAAACCATAATAAAACAGTAATGTTTTAACTTAAGTTCAAATAAAATTCATAATAATAAATCAGAGAATAATGTATGCATTCACCGAATGCAAGCGGAAATACTCCATAATTATTTTAATACGACGACTTTCTAGTATTTACTGTAATTTATTAACTGCCTCACGACCTCTCTCTAACGAGAAAATGTATTTTCATCAAAGTTTGTTTGTGGGTATTTGAGAAGCATCTTGAAATTGCAACTTCAAATAGTTCTCGTTCATTTCGCATTCGCATTTCAGGTATGCATTTCGAAGAACACTAATTAAAGATAACGTAGCAGTTTCCTTTGAAATATAAACCTTAATATTTCTCAATATCACTATCATCACTACATGGTATAAAACAAAGTCGCTTCCCTGTCTGTCTGTCCCTATATATGCTTAGATCTTTAAAACTGCGCAACGGATTTTGATGCGGTTTTTTTTAATAGATAGAGTGATTCAAGAGGAAGGTTTATATGTATAATACATGCATAATATAGTAGACAAACATTGATAATTTTAGAGGTTTCTAATGTGATGTCGTAAATAAACACATTTTTTTGAACTTACATTGTAAACGCTGGCTGAACCCGTCGAGATAGATCAAAATAATGTACTATAGTATTGTACACCTTAAAAAGGTCTACAAAAAAAGTCTGCAATGGTATATGTCTATCTCTTAGGGATAACCCACATTAACCATTTTTATCCTATACTTTTTACGAAAAAAAATATCAGTTTTTCTCCATTGCACCCGTGCGAAGCCGGGACGGGTCGCTAGTTAGGTATAATATTAACTTTGTAAAGTATTATTTTACTTTAATTAATGTGAATTTGAGGACTATGTGGAACATTATTTTTCTTTCCTTCTCTGATATTTTTAATGTTGGTCTGCCAGTTTTGAGTACTTTATGCGGCCTGCCCAAATGTCTTTTCTTTGGTATTGTTCGCCGAGTCATTGAGCTCCTCAAGGTTTAAGTTGAGCTGCACGATTACTGACGAATTTAATGCGTGCACTGACTGGACAGATTCACTCATTATGTGTGGTCACCAAAAAGACCGGAAAAGACCATTTCAGTCATCAATGTGCATGGTCTTCGCATGATCTGACCAGGATTATGTCTGGACTTTAAAAGAGACTGTGACCTCTGTTTGTTTCGGCCTTTCCTCTTATAGTAGTCAGATAGGAAGGGCACGTCTCTAGGTAGCTTATTTTTTTTTATAAACAATTTCATTTCATTTCAGGGAGATGGCCCACTTTTAGCATCAAAAATCGGCTATTTTGTAACTGCATCAATTTTGGGGAATAAGTGAGTTATATCAAAGTAAATAAAATTGGGAACATCGAACCGTGTTTCAACGGTCTTAACAACTTAGCGCCGAGAGCTGAAAATTCAATAATTCTGCGCCTTAATGAGGTACTCATTTAAGTTTTACTAGTATTGGAGTAACGTAGTGATAAAAAATTAAAGTCTATGCTTAGTTGGTTGGTTATTTTGCGAGGATGAATAAAAAGCGACTAACAAAAGATATTTACAAGGCAGATGTGAGTGGAAACGCGGGGCGTCCCCTCCCGGCGTTTCCTTAGAAGGGCATAGTGACCTAATAAGGTCACTATGCCCTTCTAAGGAAACGCCGGACATAACCAATAGGTTATGTTCTTCAGAAAGATCAGGTGCGCAACCGTCGTGCGTGTGTGTCCAGATGTATGAACATAAACGAGGCAAAAGCTCTTTTATTATTGTTGTTGTTTTTTTTTTTAGTAACGTGAATGTTGTGTTTTTTCTTCTCTTTTGTTGTAAATGCTGTGCACGTCTGTAATTGACGTAAACATTAGTCTATGTCTCTGTTCTCTCTTATTTGTAAATGTTTGTGTTTGTGTTGTTGATGTGCCTTAATAAATAAATAAATAAATAAAAGAAATATGTAAGGATCGTAGCAGGTAGCGTTCTGTAGTTTGTGCTTACTCCCATGGGAAGAAGTAGGTTAGTGTTAGTGAACACGAGTATAAATCTTTAATGGTAAAATTAAATCCTACAAGCATCATGTAGCCCTTAGATGACTTAGCTTTTGGCCACAGGATGTGGTATTCCGACGCTTTCGCGGGCAAGTGCCACCGGAACGCACAAAGACTTAGTGCTACCAAGTGATACTAACATAGTTTTTAAGTTTTATTTACTAACACAATTGTTATATTATGTATACTTAAGTTAAGGTATTTATCTATGGGTCTTTGTTACCTGAAAATAAATGGTTTTATTATTATTATTATTATTATAGCCACTGTGACGGCCAAAAGATTGTGATTGATTGTTTTTTTTTTCAGATTACCAGCTTTTGAGAAATCGATGCGACCATGGAGTGGGAATTTTTTTGCAAGCTCTACGGCATCGCTTATATTGTTGAAACTATTTTATATTTTTTAATAAAATTCTGTGGAAACATTATTGGATGTGTACTTAATGAAATTAAAAAAAAAAACCCGATCGAAAAATTCCTTTATTGACCCGGTCAAAAAAATTCTTGAAATTCACTCACATTTTCGTCCGTCACAGTGGCTATCCCCCTTAAGTAGAACAAAAGCGCATACAATTCAACTCTAGTTGCAATTTTAATTACGAAAGTTTCAACAAGGGTATTGTTGATTGTTTCATTTCATATTAACACTAGCTTCTGCCTTCAACTTCGTCCGCGAGAAATTTCGGACCCGGCCGACCGCGTCGCATACAATATAACTACATCGCTTTCTGACTTTTTTCGTTTTGCTCCACTCGGGAGATAATAGCCTACACCCGTCGCCAAAAATTGAGCTATGATTAACATCAAAAAGATTTTTTCAAATCTTGTAGTTCCAGAGATTAGCGCGTTCAAACAAACGAACTCTTCAGCTGTATTATTAGTGTAGACTGTTATTATTTGCATAGTGAGCTTGGCTTTTGAAAGCCTTGGTGTTTTGTTTCATCTAATGATTTCCCAGGACCTGGAATACCTGCACAATAAGCAACTGTAGTGAATGTTTGATGAGCGTCTTGTTTTTGAACTAGATTTAGAGCTGATTTTGCAATCGACAGATATTTTTTTATTCGTGGAATGAAATTGACGTCTGACAGATTTTGTATAAAAGAAAAACTGTCAAATATTATTCCTCGGATAAAATTCTCTGACGTTGGATAAATCAGCTCTTAGTTAGATAAGTATTCTGTGTCACATAATTGTTTGATTAGAACAAAGAGATATTGAATTCTAAACACATCACAAATAATTACTATGCGACAAATAACATACAAAATTATGGAAATTCATGTATTTATTGTAGGCCTGTGTTGTTCCACTGCAGGGCAAACGCCTCCCTTCCCTCTTTCCACTTTTCCCGGTCTACGGAGATTGTGGACCAATCAAACCTTTAACTAAAAAGTTTGTAACTAACACAGTTTATAAGTTTATTTTTACTAACCTATGGATGATGCTTGTCCGAAATAAAAGTTATTTTATTTTTTATTTATTATATTTAAGAAGGACTCTAACTCATACCACCATCTCTTTCGGAAGAGATGGAAATAAATAAATTAACAACTTTATTTCAGAGCATCCATTACAGAATATTCATATTTGTAAAGTACTTAAAAACGATGATAATAAACCCATAAAAAAATAAAACAAAACAAAAAGACGCGACAGTGAGGACGTCGTTCTCTTTCTCATAATAGCATAAAAGCCATCAATCCGAGCTTCCACAGATACACCAGACGCACTACACAGTATCTCGCGCAGCCTCAAAAACAAACATACGAGTAGTTACGTATAGGTTGCATTGCTCGTGACCGGGTGGTGCTTGTGGTGACAGGTTGTTTTGTGGACCATGGTTTTCTATTTATTTTACTTCGAAGGTCTATCATTTGTAACTTCAACTTACGGCTATATGAACTTAATGTACCTAGTACTGCGTATGTAAGCGACACTTCGTTAATAAAATCTTACTTAAGCGGACGTCTTCAATATACAGAAATATCCAGTATATGTGTCAAATCCAAACGTGAAGTTAAATATTTATCTGATTCTAGGGAAATTAAATATGGCGTGCCGCAAGGCAGCGTTCTAGGACCGTTATTATTCTTGCTGTATATTAACGATCTTCCCCGCAACATTAATTACCCTTGTGTGTTATTTGCCGACGATAATACAGTTCTAATAAACTGTCTCAATAAACAAAAATATGAAGACGAAATCAATAATTCACTGAATTCAATAATCAATTGGCTCAACAATAATAATCTTTTAATAAATGTTAGTAAAACAAAAATAATGCATTTTTATCAAAAAGTTCAACCTATAAACCTAAACATTAATTATAACGGTCAATCCCTTGATAGCACTAATGTAGCAAAATTCTTGGGTATATTGGTTGACAGTCAATTAACCTGGAAACCACAAGCAGAAGAAATTTGTAAAAAATTAAGTTCCACTGCGTATGTTCTCTACAATCTTTCCAAAAAAGTAAACATTGATACACTATTAGTAGCTTATCACGGTTTGGTGGTTTCCATTCTTAGGTTTGGTGTAATATTCTGGGGCAATTGCTCCGAAAGAGAGGCTATATTTAAAGCCCAAAAACGGTGCTTAAGGGCCATCTTTAGTCTTAAGGTCACAGACAGTTGCATCCCTTTCTTCAAGACATACAATGTACTTACTTTTCCTAGCCTCTATATTTTAGAAATAGCAATTTATGTTAAAACTAATATTCATTTATTTCCTACATTGAATGATACAAGGACACGAACCACTGCAATGAGATCAAAATACAAGAATTTATTGCGTACAGGTCAATGTAACACTGCATTGCTGAAAAAAAACATTATTGGTATGGCACCTATTATATTCAACAAATTGCCGAATAGTATAAAGGATCAGCCCTTAAGGAAATTTAAACAACTCCTGTCTTCGCTGTTATTAAAGAAGTGTTATTACTCTGTTACCGATTTCCTAAATGATGAATTGTAACATTCACCTTATTTAAGATCTCAATTTTTATAGTAAACTTTTTTGTGATCTCATTCTTAAATTTATCTTAATACCTAGTTTAAAATTAGCTGTAAGTTTCTCCTTCAATTTTGTATGCCAACAGGCAGAATGTACTGGGATTGAATATATTTTATACTAAGACCATACTTGTACCTGCATTCTATACAAATAAATAAATTATTATTATTATTATTATTATTATTCGTCTTCCCAACTAAAGCACTAGGAAGTGGTGAAGAGCGGGTTAATGAGACTGTTTTAAGTAATTTTGACGTACAAAAAGTGCTGATTCTCAGCCTAGTTTGAATAAATTAATTTTGATATTTGACTGATTTAAACATATGTAAAAAAAAAATATGAATAATCACGGTTATTTGGTTAACTATTTAAATATCCGTTTATTGCTAGCCGATTAAACAAAAACGACTGGTATCTGTTCCGCCATTCAAAAATTTCACATACTCGTACCTACAGACATATAAAGGCAAAGTTCATTGACTTAAATATTACTTTGCTTTCGTTATAGAGTCAATTTGTGCTAGCAGAACACCAAGGGGCGTTTTGTCGGGGTTAAAAATGACGACCTAACTTGAAACTCACGCGTCATTGAACAATGTGTATAGGCATGTATAGGCAATGCGATTGCACGATCATGCGAGTAAGCATTCTTGGTATGCGTCTCGATGTCATGTTATCGAGAAAACAATGTCGGAAAGTTCAACATTTTGTATCAATGTCCAACAAGAACCTATGAAGTATGCGCTAAAGGTAGCCAGCGACATACTATCATACTATACTTTTGTAGGCGCGTTGAGCAATTTATGGTATAGAAAAATCTTAAGGGTTTGCGTCACCAGTATAGCGATGTTTACCGTATATCAGTTTGTTTTGTCGCGCTCGGCCGGCAGACAGCTTTTGTCAGCGGTCACGCATTTTTTTTTCTTGCAATATGCAAGTCGGTACCAGGTTGATTGCTCATAAGAAATATCATTAATTAATTCATTAATTTCAGTCAGAAAACGTCGACTGCTGGACACAGGCTTCCCTCCCCCAAGGAACGCCACTTTGACCGGCTCTGTGCTTCTCGCATCCAGTGGATTCCTGCATTTTTAATCATCAAGAAATGATTTAATCATATTTTTTACAAAAGATTTAAATAAAAAGTAAACGGCAATAAATGTCGACCTCTGTTACACTGGACTTAAATATATCCAGCGATAAATGGAGCTTTGTACTCCGCTGCCTTCAGGGAATACAGTTATTGTGTATGTAGGTACATAAAATGTAGTCAAACAAATAGCTAAATCCCTGGAAAGCTCTCTTTTGTTGTATTGTCGTAATTCCGATGAAAACTTTTCCATGAAAATAAACCCTGAAACTACTAACTCTTTGTTCCGCTGAAAATCACTGAAACTGTATAGGTATATAAAAATAGTAACTGTAGTCTGGATGAAAAATAAATACAAACGAAATGGTATTGACTTTAACAGGAAATAGAAAACCGTAACACAAATAAGAAGAAAAATAAGAAGAAAATGCATTAAATCCACCTCTGTACATTTATGTGCTTGAAGTATTATATAAATAAATGAGGCAGAAATTGGGCTGCGCGCAAAATGCAGTATATTGACAGGAGCTAGGTGTATCTAGTTGCATATTTTTCACTTCGCCTGATTCGTTTTACAAACGTGATTGAGCAATGGTGGCCCAGTGGTAACGGCTGTAACTTACGAATTGTAGGTCGTAGATTCGAACCCAGTCAGGCGATTTACTTTGTGTAAATAATTTCAATACCACTGCTCTCAAAACGGTGAAGGAAAACATCGTGAGGAAACTGGCATGTCTTAGAACCAAAAATTCGAAGGCATGTGACATTTGTCAGACATGTTGATCCTCACTCCCCGTCACTGAGAGGCATATCATCACGCTTGTATTCCTCCAAGGCTTAGGCATAAGTGTACCCATGGTTCATCCACATTTCACTGCATGTGCATTTTGCTGTTTTCGCTTTTTAGAGTTCCGTACCTATACGGTGCCAACAGAACCCTTTTACTAAGCCTCCGCTGTCCACCCGTCCGTTAGATCTACTCTTCAACATAAATTCCATTGACTACCTCCCGTTGTCAAAAAAACTTGCTTGAACACCAATACATAAGATACGGAAACGAAATGAAATGAAATTTATTGAATGAAAAAAGCTGACAAATCCCTGAGAAGAAACTCCGAAACAAACTCAGAGGTCATGGTTTCTTTTAAAGTTCAATTTTTATACCTATTACTAGAATTTTTTGTGAGTCTAAAAATGGTTTTTTGAGGAAAGAGCAATTTCCAGCTTCGAGTTGACCAGTCCCGAGAGACGGCATGCGTTGCATACATCTGCAGTCATCGTGCTCAACCCTGTTTTAGAGCTTAACAGAGATGCGTCCTTTGCGAAACACAGAAATAATTGACAAAAGGACAATTATTTTGGAATTTGTTTCGGACGGTACAAAGCTTAGGTGTACCGTGTAGGGTCATGCGTTTCTCGCTTCCGTTTTTTAGCACTTAGTCTGCGAATTCAAAATGGCGGTGCGTGCAGCGGGACGTTTAATTTTTTTGAGCGTTGAGCTACTCTACTACGCTATCGCTACTGATTGTACTCAACATAATAATTAAAGTCGGGAAGTTAAGCAAATTGACAACTGACACATATACAACATTATTTTATTTTTAACACAGCAAATTGACATAGGGTGTCAGTTTGCTTATCAATTAATTTCCATGGCTATACATACTTATGCCTGGCTCTAGATACACATGTCAGTTACTTGCCCATGTTATCACCAACCAAAAGTGAGACGCCCCGCTGTACGCCCCGCTGAACGCCTTACTGAACGCCCCACTATTCCAAATTACAGCACAACCTTTCGTATGTGATGGCTGTTTCCATCAGAATTCGGAAAATGGAAATTGCAACTCTGTTTTCAACATTCAATAGGTACCGAGATACACGGATACGAGTACATGTCAGCTAGGAACGCTTTTCATGTGGGCACTGACATGGATTCTTTGTTTGGCCTAGGCTTTACTAGTTTATCCCAGGAAGGTTTCACCTGGTAATATCTATACCACAAAAGTATTTCTATAGATGCGCCTGGCATTGCGCGGCATGTGCCTAAAAGGATTTCTTTATGTAAGATGCCTCAACCTGCATGTGACGTGATGATGCTTATCGTTCGAAGCGCCTCATATCTCGCACTGCCTGGATCTTGATACACTTGTCAATTAATCAAAGTTCAATGAACCTGCTATCAGAATCATTAATGTCACCCCAGTTCCTATCATAATCTCATAAAAATCTTTGTGAGGTTTGACCTCGTAGTTGTATCACATAAAAAATATTTTTTGCTATTACAAACTTACATTTGCACTAGGGGTGGCGAATTGACCGTGACTTATACCTACTGATGTATACTCGTAGGAGGACATTTATTCAGCTACAAAGTTAAGTTTCTTCTTGGGAAAAATTCATCACAACTACGGAAACCTTCATTGTGCGTGGTCCGACATATACTTAGCCGGTTTTTTCTATTGGTTCAATTAACACCAATTCGTAAAATTTTATAATGAAGCCTCATTTTAGCGAAAATACCTACAAATTTATTATCATACCGAGTTTGTCCGAGGTTGACATACAGCAATTTCACACAAAAAACGTGTTTATCAGTTTATTTTTGTACGTTTTTCAATCATGTTCAATGACAGGATTAAAATTATTTTTGCTGATAAGTTTTCCTGCCTCATTCATGCCCGAATATTTACTTAAATTATTCATATCAAGTATGATTTTTGGCATTTTCAATCTCAAATAGCAACCGGTTAGTGGCAGGTTAATTGTAGACTTCAGTTGTAATAGTAAAAAATGCTCAAGAGGTCATTTCCCATAAGAAAACAGTCCCTTTTAGTTCTGACCGGCACTTGAATTTTTGGGTACGAAATGAATGATGTCCTTTTAATGCATCAGTTTTGAACACCATAAAATTGAAGCCTGAACTCGGGTAAAATTTTGCCCTGTTTTTTTATTTATTCATAAACATTTAGAGCTTTCGATCATTTTCATTTGTAGTATTTACAATTCCAGCAAACTATAATTGCTGTCCGATTTTAACGAATAATATTATCCAGCACAGAATTTCAGTATTCAATAGGTTTCTCTGCACAAAAGTAAACAGAAAACTGTTGAATTTTATTCAAAACAGAAATAATTTAAGCTTTAGCATGTTCATTTGCAATATTCCATTTATTGAGAAAAGATATATTTATTTGCTCAAATATATGGACACATACAAGAATATGAATGCATGCCGAAAAACGATTACGTGCAAATATTATGAATAATAATGATTTTTAATTACTCATTTCAAGACAAAAACATTAATTTTATGTGAATTAGTAAACAAAAATAAATTATAAATATTAGAATAATAAATAAAAAATGATAACGCATCAAAATCTATGTCAATATAAATGCTTCTGTCAGAAATTCATTAATATCATATTAGGTATAGTAAGATTTGTCAATTACACTTACTTTTTCACTGACTTTAGTTCATTTTTCAAATGTGCATTATTAACACGTAGCTCCCTCCAACTTTTGGGTAACTTATTTTATACGAGTATAATGGGAACCATGCAAAAAACACTGTTGCGCATAAGTGCCGTCCGTCGTCAGGAATTCATTATTTTATTTAATAGATATTGGATTTACGATAGGTATCTGAAATCTGTTGAATGAAAAAATTATTAGTTCTTTTATTGGAGTAAAAATTACCTTTGATATGATTTACTTTTATATATTTTTAATACAAGAATAGATCCTGAAATAATTCCACTGGGAAAATTTTCTATTGTTGAAAAAATATGCATAAATGTTGCTGATAATGCCATTGTTATCGTTTGCCTGTTTTTATGTTGTTGTTGTATGCCGAAGGCATTAACTTAGCCTTTGTTGAAAAAATATGCATATATGTTGCTTATATTCCTATATTGCTATTATTATTTGCCTGTTTTTATACTGTTGTTGTATGCCGAAGGCATTAACTCCGCCTTTGTACCTTATTGTGTGCGAGAAGCTTAAATAAATAAATAAATGTGGCTGTTAGAGGATTGTCACCATGCCGAATCATAATGTTTCCAATGCTGGGACACAGGCCTGCTCTTGGTGAGAGGGAATGGGCCGTAATCCACCATGTGAGCCCAGTGCGGGTTGGTAGATATCACAATGCTGAATTCTTCTATGTGCATTTTTATAAAACAAAGATGTAACTTAACTCTCTACATAGCCCTTAAGCCACACGCCTCTCTAAAGACACTTGCGGTATGAATGAAACCCTACATTAACCACTGGTTTCCCTAACACTTGGCCCAAATTGTCTCTTTCAATAACTTACAAAATATGTTTGTCGTCAAGCAGGGAATTAACTCACACTCTCGATTATACTCGTTACACTCCAATTAACTCAAACTATCAATTATACTCGTTACACCCCAATTTAGAAACCTCAAATCACTTTACTGTCACGAATTTGAACGTTCACTTGTTCAAAAGTTTTATATTGCTCAAAGTTTATCTATTGATGTAATTTTAGGGATGTTTTGTTTTTTTTTTACAACGAGAGTTCGCTATATCAGAAATTGTTTTTTTTAATTACTAAACACATTAACGCTTTCTTCCCTTTGGGGTGGGCAGATTTTACTGCTGCTACGATAAATACAAACTCCTTTTGCTTCGTATATGTTCATACACGCACGTTGGTTGCGAATACTACGCATCTGACTTTTTTGAAGAACATCACCAATAACTTTACTATAATTATGACCTTTTATTAATCTGATACAACGGTTTCGAATTAAATATTGACTGTTTTATTTTAATGATAATTGAAACGAATGGCTCGTTCGGCTTTTGTTTTAGCCTTGGTCTCCCTTGCATTGGAAGCTTGTTGAATAAGGATCATAATGAATAATAATAATAATAATTTTATTTGCAGTAAACATGGTACCTATACAATGTTAGTAATATAATTGTATGGCACAAACATGTTCAGCTAGGATAAAACATAGCATGCCAAATCACAGGCTTATTCAAAATGTTACAACGTAAAGGGAGTCAACATTTTTTATCCATAAAATATTTTAAACTATACAAGCTACACTTATTCAGCCACTTGTACAAACTTATCTATATGTACGTTTATCAGTTGTCTAGTACTCATAGCACAAGCTCTGCTTAGTTTGGGACTAGATGACGAGTGAGGGCGTTGAGTGAAAGTTGTGGAATATTATTATTATTTATCTTAAATAATTTTGAATTTAATGTTTTGATTTGGCTTGGTTTCTTGTTATAGATACGCACGCACATTGCTGGGCAGTCATTGGTAGACATTGGTAGTCAATTTAATATGAAATGGACATTTTATCATTTTGACAAGCAAAGCAAATTAAAAGTCTTTAAAACTACATAGTACTGTTAAAAATATTTCTGGAAACCAATATAACTGAACTAGTTTAGCTAATAATTGTGTTTGGGATCCTTTGGTTATGTAAGTATAGAATAGTGACGGTTACACAGGTTTAGGTCGCTACCTGACGATCTAATACCAATCCATCATTACTTGCACCTGTAATAAATCTACTTTAGTTTTTTTAGTCACTTTAATTGTATGCGAAATCTTACTACTGTTGGCTAAATGTAAACGAATTACACAATAATAAAAATATACACGCTTTCTGCGCTTCACTCCATTGTTGTAGACTGATGCTTATAAATCGTACAATTTGTGTCAAGTACATGCAAGTAAATTGTTTTCATATGAAACGGTTGAAGTTTAGTGAGAAAAGCAAGCGTAGTTTGTTTCCTGGTAAGAAACACTTCGCATGAACGCTTGAACTTTGAGGCCAGGTTTTATTCTAAGGAAAACTATAGGAAAAATAAACAGAATTATTTTTCATTGTATGCAACACTTTGGCGTGACTTAGAAGTTGTTAAGGTTCAAAACTAGGCGTTTCAGTTTATGTAAATTATTTCATCACTACTGCTCTCAAAACGATGAAGGAAACAACCTGAAGAAACCGGACGGCGTGTCCTAGAACCAAAAATTCGAAGACATGTGACATCTACTAAGCCGCACTGCGCCCGCGTGGTGTATTACCGCCCAGTCCCTCTCGAGGAGAGGTAGCCTGTGTCCCAGCACAGTGGGAATATTATAGTCCCAACTCTACAAAAAAAAAATCTTTGTCCTAAAGTTAATTTTGTGATTTGCCTATTTATTATCTTCTACAATAAAGGAAAAATACCTATATTCATTAAAAAAATGCTTTTGTGGTAGTTATGATAATAATCTTACCGGGAGTTTAAAACTATAGGCTATATATAGCAGAATGTCTCTAAAAAAGCACATATGTGTCCACGATTTACGTGCATATGGGGCACGGTCCATACAAAATTAACCCACGTCCTACAACAAAGAGAAGTATCTCAAAATAATGATACAATTGAGTATAAACAGATGGCGCTGAAGCATAAGGTTCAAAGTTGATGGTGAAAATTTGACAGTTTCGGGTAGCTTGAGGTGCTGGCGTCTGTACATAGTACTAAACCTGAACGAATTTTCATAACATTTTTTCATATGTTACTGTAAGGATGGAATTTGGAAGTGTGCCATATTTTTATGCCCATTTTTACCATCATTTTTTTGAGATACTTCCCTTTGCTGTAAGACGTGGGTGAATTTTGATCCTTCTTCTTTGAACACAACATGCATACACCCCGTATTCAAAAGAACAAGGAAAACGTTTTCACCAAGACATCATGCATTTGAAACAGCGTTATCGGGGCCAATACAACGAAAATATGATGGGGGACTACGTTTGGGGCTTAGTGAGAGAGAGTAGTTACTTATAAACATGAACGAAAAAGTATTGCAATAGGGTTCACTTTTAAACTTTTTTCTACTATTTTGTCATTTGTTTGTAACTTGATATGACAGTAAAAGTTGACAAAACATCATATAAAAGTATATTTATTTTGATTTATTTATACTTAAATAAAAATGTGAACTATTGATTTTCTAAAATATTGATCAACGTTCTTCTGGACCCAAAATCAAAACTTTTTCAGGCCATTTTTTTTTTTGTCAAACTATCGATAAATCTATCGAAATTTCATACTCTCCTAACAAAGTCAAAATTCGCGTTGACCAGGAGGACAATACTCGTAGTAAAAAAAAAAGTTAAAGTTCAAGTCGCAATATCATCTCATCGACAATCTATGTCAAAACATCCCTTCCATCCCTACATTTTTGACAAGTTATTGACATCGATTGTCGGTGAGATGAGATTGCAACTAGATTTTGAACGTTTTTAATTACGGGAATTGGCATTCAGAATGTGAACGTTCTTAAAATTACCGGAATGGCCACTCTGGTATGCAATTTGAACATAATAGTATAATGAACCGTATAATCATCGTTTTAAGTTCGTCCCGGTATAGTTTTACATAGTAACACACCACGCATAAGGGTTAAACAAAGTGGCACATGTACTAGAGACCATGTTTCTAAAATGGCTAGCATTTAGTGAACGGAATTTCAGGAGAGACAGTGAACCAGCCAAGCTTTTTGAACCACGCTTCGCCGGAGGGTGCGCGCATTCTAACATCACTAGTACTAGGTACCTACTGCAGCCATTAATAAATTGCCTTTTACCTCTTTGTTATTATTATAGACAAATATTGAAGTTTGTTCCTTTATCTTATTTCAACATGCTCGAGGCTACGCTTATCTGAGTATTCTTTTGTCTAAAATAAATAAATGGGTTAATAGACGAGACCACATTACCAGTTATTGTTTTTGGGTCCCGCAGCTAAATGGTGAAAAGGAACGCTAAAAATAACTTGATATTGAAAACAAATCACGACGAGGAGATATGGGACGGGGCTCATCTTCCTCTTTGTACACACAGTGTCAGTATGTGCTAACCCTTCAAGTTTTAAAATGTTACATAGCTACAACATTGAATTCTTTACGAATAATCTAAAGAATGCTTCAAAAAGAGTATGTTTCGACTTAGATTGGAACCACCGCATCACCGACTGTCATCATACTAGTTTGACGAACTAGCCAGCGAGCCCATATGAATTGCGATGAAATAGGTATCTACTACCTTCCGAGTCGCTTTATCTTTAGGTCTGTGTCTAGTCGATAGACAGATGTTATAATTTGAGGGTATCCATTAATTTTACTTGCCTACGTTTTCTTTATCAAATTAATCCATACTCTCAAGTTATTACTACAACTTTTGATGTATACGTTCACTTAAAACGATGAAAATGACCTAAATTATGGAATCGTGGTATGGGGTAACGGTGTAGATAGAGATAGACTTTTTGTTCTACAAAAGAAATGTATACGAATTCTTGCCAATATAGATAACATAGAAAGCTGCAAGCCATTTTTCGTAAAATACAAAGTCCTTACACTAACTGGTATCTACATTTTAGAAGTTAGCAAATTTGTAAGAAAACATCAGTCACTATTTCCACTCACTAAGGACCTTCGCCCACAACATCGCAGTAATAGACGCCAAAACAAAAAAGAATTAGCCTTACCAAGCTCAAAATTATCTATGGTCCATTCAGGACCCTTCGCCATGTGCGTGAAAATATATAATAAGCTTCCAAACTCAGTCAAAGACATAAGAGTACGAAAATAAATTTAAAAACAGTCTCCAAAAATACCTTATATTAAAATCGTATTACACTCTAAAGGAATTCTTGGACGATAAGTAAATGTTGACATTAAAATTCCTACCTGTACACAACACACACATCAGCTACAATTTTAACTCACTAACTACCTATGGTATGTTATTTTAGGATTATTATTGATATCGCTATTTGTCTTCATTTAATTATTTATCTTATTTTAATTTGTGAATGGAAATGATGACCAATTTTTTGTTCATAGAAGATAATGATGATGATGAATATGAATATGAGTACTATAATATAAATGAAAACTGAAATAATAAATAAAACCATAATTTTTAAAATTATCTCAATAACTATATCATTGTAAATAATTTCTATATATAACTTTTGATACGTAGATAATTTATAAGTTCACATAATTTTATGAGAATTGTTATTATTTTATTTTTTAAATTTTAATATTAGGTTAATACCATGTTGCTGTGCCCTAACAGGTTCCATAACTGTACTTTTGCTTGACGCTTTATGTAACATCTTTATAAACATTATGGTATGCAAATAAATGAATATGAATATGAATATGAAGAGTAAACGATTACGATACGATTTTTCCATTATTTTTTTTAAATGATTTCTATTTTTATGAGAACAAAATTAGTTTTTCTTTATGAATTGTAAAATATAAATCTTTATAGTAAAATAAGATCAAAGTTTCGTTAAATAATAACAATAATTAATATTATAAAATGATTATTATTTTATTATTTTGCGGGGTTTTAAATAAAATAGCAAACCGGAAAATTTAGTCAAATCTCGCATAAAAAATATTATTAAAATCTCGATTATGATTGTAAATGTATTCTTGGTCAATCTAGTATCAGCCGGTCGATTCTGTAAAAATCTCACCGTGAAATCATAAGTAAAGTGAGCACTTAATAGTGTTAACCCCTAGCGAATGACAGCTCACTCCACGCTCTCTTCACCCAAGCTTTCACGGTGAGATAGTTACAGAATCGCACGGTAGGTGGGATGACCCTGACAGCTCACTCCACGCTCACTTCACCTAAGTTTTCACGGTGAGATGGTTACAGAATCGCACTGCTGAACTGTAAATCACAGGCGCGGCGTTAGATAGGATATTAATTATGTCTGTGGCTTTTATCTTTTGTATGTAGATAGATAGCGCCTGTTAGAAGTTTGATTTGACGTCGCGGGACAATAGGAGACGTCGCAGCGTTTAAGTACATAGTCATGCTTGTATTCCTAAGAACATAATCCACTCACAGTAATTGTTCTTGTAAATGTAAACTCAAACTACGGGGTAGTTGCGTAGCGCACTAACAGTAGGAATGGCTTTCATTTTGACAGTTCAACAACATCCATTGCGTTATTTACGTTGTTGAGCGGATAAACTTTTCGAACTTATGAAGCAATGGATTCGCAATATCCTTCAAAATGATTCAGATTGAGATTTAATTAGGGTGCTGTGTTTTTTACCACAATTCTTCGTGTATTTGTCAAATCACAAAAGGTAAATAGAATTAATCTATAGACGCCATACAGCAGAAGTTGCTTTCATCAAATTATATCCTTAAGGGTTGTCGAACAACCAATTAATATAAAGAGAGTCGCGATCCGCAAAATGGAAATAACGTATAAGTACTTAATGTATTTTAATTCCGATCCTGAATCGTGACTTTATCATCGAGCCCATCGTTCAGTCTGTGAACAGATATTTCTGTTAATTTTTGTTTCCTTCGCTCAACGTAGTTTGCCTATCAGTCGTAGACTTCAGGTTATTAACATGAAAATTAACTTTATTTTTCCATTCTTCAAAGTGCTTTTCATATTTTATGCGCGG
This sequence comes from Eremobia ochroleuca, assembly GCA_949629135.1. Classification (NCBI taxonomy): domain Eukaryota; kingdom Metazoa; phylum Arthropoda; class Insecta; order Lepidoptera; family Noctuidae; genus Eremobia; species Eremobia ochroleuca. The sequence continues at coordinate 29,987,301 of OX451384.1, read as the reverse complement.
AAAGCTTTTCATAACATTTTTATTTTTACTGGCGACCAGCGTCCTAATATAAGCGAACTTTGCGCGACTATGCGGTCGTGTCATTCATTTGGTTCGACGAACCCACGGACGAACCCGAACGCGTTTTCATAGCGACAGAAGGCGCGATCGGATTTTCCGAACAAATAGGAGACAAATGATCACGCATTCGCGCGACGATCGCTTACATTAGGACACTGGGGGAGGCACTACGTCTATAATTATGTTTATAAAGCTTTTAGCAATCCATAAAGCTTTCAGTTTCACCAATCTAGGTTCATACTAGTTATTAACTGACTATAAAATCTATAAAGCCAGGCTAACTTGCGAAATTCAGTTTTATAAATGTTTTTTTGTAATTTACAGCTCAGTATCTGTTAGTATGGTCCAGTAACAAAAGGTTTGACCTACGCACCCGCAACTTATCCTTACATTGTATAAAACAAAGTCGCCGAAATGTCTGTACGCCCATAACTTCCGAATGACGGCACCAAATTAGATAATTATTTTTGTGTTGTGTTCGGTATTGCCAGGACTAGGTTTGTATGAAAGAAAATTTCAGAAATTCGAAAAAAAATCATTGCACCCTTGCGAAGCTGGGGCGGGCCGCTAGTAATACCTATGTATATACATCGATCATTAAAATCTTTATGAGAACTCTCTAAGTTCAATTCGCCCGATTGAATGAACATTTTCATGAAGTCACGACATTTGAAGCCAATTCAAAACTTGATAAGATGTTTATTGAGACTTTAAATATTCATTTGTTTAGTCCGCGTAAGAATAAATTTCATCACCGTGTGGTAATGAAATTTCACCCAATAACCGTGTGGTTATTAGATTTTTGCAATTTGCAGCACAGTCTCTGTACCCTAATTACGTTGCACACTGTCAGTTTCAATCTGAATTCTTTTGAAGGATATTGCTAATCCATTGCTTCATATGTTCGAAAAATTGGTCTGCAACAACGTAAATAACGCAATGAATGTTGTTGAACTGTAAAAATGAAAGCCATTATTACTGATAGTGTGTTACGCAATGCCCCGCATGTTCAATACTGAGCTGCAAATTGCAAAAAAACCTAAGAAATTTTGAATATCACGGACTACTTTAGCGCATCTTTCTTGGTTAGATTATTATTCTCAGAACGTCCTCTGTGGGCGTAAAGTTGTTCCACAGTTAACATTATAAATGATAATGTGATCTAGTTTTACTTGAAAATTTTATTAAGATGCCTGTAGAAGTCTAGCTGATGTTGAATAATGTTGATCAAAGCTACGTGGCTCACAAGCTCATGATTATTTTAACAAAACCAGACCAATCAGTGCAGCTATGATAGTGGACGAAGCGAATGCAGTAAAGTCATTGTTTCCAATTGATGTTTCTAATTCCACATAAAGTAATATAATTAACTTTACTAACAAGTTTTTAGATTTCAGAATGTGAGTGTGAAAATTGTGTATAGAAAAACTCATAAAGAAAATTGATGAAGTAGTGCAAACTAAACTTTATGTGTGTTTACATGTTTGGAAATTTTATAGAGGCGCTTGTGGCTAAGTAATAACAGTCACATGGGTCGACAGATCAGGTTAAGCTACGCTTGCCGCTGTTGCTCCGTGGATGGGTGACCATCTGTACATACCAAGACTGTGCCTCAAAAAGCACATTAAGACGTTCCTCCCGGCTGTCATTCGTGGAACTTTGACAGCCGCTAGGAGTTGTCAGAAGCCCGAATGTCTGAAAACCCGTCTTACCAAGGGGTATCGTATTACACAGTTACTGGGTTGTGGAGGTCAGACAGGCACTCGCTCCATGTAAAATACTGGTATTTAGCTGCATCCACCTAGACTGAATGCCAAACAACATAGTTGGGAAAACGCTAGGCAGATCGTTCCAGATGGCATTCTGTATCTTCTGCCTAGCAACACCTGCATTCAAAGAATAAGTTTCCACAAAATCCTTAAACCAGTGGCCAAAGCTATTGCAAATACCTTTTATTACAGGAACGAGAACTTTAAAACCAAATTGTATACCAAAATCATATTCATCAGTTATTGAAAATTTTTTACGTTTACAATTTGTTGCAATAGTTATTGAAAATGTTTTACCATTTGTTTTTTTTTTTTTTTTGCCTGCGTCTCGTACGAGGTATTAAATTTTGAAGTCTTCAGACACAGTATATTTATGACATTTCTCGAGTACCTATTTACCTACCTGTTTATTTCTTGACATTAATAGAAAGTGTATGAAAGTAAGGCCCGTTAGGAGTGGTTTGAACGCCCATTCAAGTTTCGATAGGAAGTTTAAATAAAAACTTGAGATTTTCGTGTGACGTTTCATCTTAAGTTATTTTGTATAACGAGGGATTCAGTACAAAGTTACTGTAAGAATTTTGTTATAGTTTCTCATAGTTTTATGAGGATGTGATTTTAGGAGGGATCTAAGGTGTGATCTAGTCGCTAGGATGAGCGTAAGAAAATCGCTCACGCAGGTAGGAAGTATAGGACGGGTTGTGTAAGAGGATGATGAGGAGAGGATGTTTAAGAGGAGACGTAGAAGCCGATGTTCCTGCGAAGGCAGATCGGGAGCCGCTTGAGTTCCTTGCGAAAGTGAGAAAGGAGGAGGCGGTCATACTTTTGCAGACCGAAAACATAGCGAATACACAAAAGTTTTGCAAGCGCTCAAGCTTGTTTAATAGTTTATTAATTAATTTATTCCGACTAGTTTTTACCGAAAAGTTTATTCAATGATTAAGTTAATTTAACCGGATGCTACTCCTCAGTAGCATCCGGTTAGTAGGCGTCGGAATAAACTATAGGTAATCGGCTGAATTAGTTTTTGTGCCATACAAAAGTACGCAATCTATACTAATGAATAGAATAGAATAGAATACTCTTATTACGTACACCATATAAATCAATGATATTAAAGCTGAAGAGTTTGTTTTTTTTTTTGTTGGAACGCGCTGATCTCTGGAACTGCCAGTCGGATTCAAAAAAATAATTTGCATTTCATATTACACTACAGGAGCAGTGGTGCTCCAGTGGTAACGGATACGAATTACGAGTTGCAGGTCGTAGGTTCGAACCCAGGGAGGCGCTTAACTTTGTGTAAATTATTTCATCACCACTGCTCTCAAAACAGTGAAGCAAAACATCGCGAGGAAACCGGCATGTCTAGAATAAAAAAATCGAATTACGTTTGCGCCCACTGCCCAGCGGTGAACAACAATAGGTTTGAAGATTGTCAGGTTCAGTTGGAGAAGGTGTGTAAATTCTTCACTTTAAAGTTAAACAGTATTAAAAAAAAAACAGTAAGACGTCACCACTCTGCTCTCAAAACGGTGAAGAAAAACATCATATCCGAGAACCAAAAATTCTAAGACGTGACATTTACCAACCCGCACTGGGTCTGGGCAACATTATAGGCTGACTAGCTTTTGCCCGCGACTTCGTTCGCGTGGAATAGTGACTTCCGGCAGATTTTTGGTTTTACCCACATAGTTAAAGAATGAATTAAAAATGGAAATGAATTAAAATGAATGAATGAATGAATTAAAAATTTAAAAATTAAAAATTCCCACGTGAATTAAAACAATAACATGAACCGAACTCGTGTAACGATCGACACCATTGCGCGATCACCAACTCGACATATAGTACTAATAGAATTATCTATACTCCGTTAGAGCATTTTCTATGTACTAAAAGTTGTATTATATTATATTTTTCATACCTTTTTACTATTTATTTACATTTTTCCGATGAATTTTCAGTACTGAATTGATGCCGACTCTTGACCAATAGATGGCGCTGTATGTCCGGAATAAATTTTATTTTTTATTTTATTTTTTGTAATAAAAACTATCCTATGTCCTTTCTCAAGTTCCAAACTATGTCTGTACCAAATTTCACACAAATCGGTTCAGTAGTTTAGGCGTGAAGCAAAGACAGACAGACAGACAGACAGAGTTACTTTCGCATTTATAATATTAGTTTGGATTATGATTACACCCCCCCCTTAGAAGCCAAGACAAAAAAAAATAAAACAGAATTAACTCTAAGCGAAAACGAACAAAACGCGGGTGGGCGATGTCATGAGATAATTTCCGACATCCACTCGAGCGAAGCCGAAGCCACCAGCTTGGTTTATAAACGTACATTTATTCAACCTTGTTCGAGTATTTTCAATCAGAAGATTATTTTATCGTAACTATTTTGAGATAAAAGTTGTGTGTTGATTTAAAGAACTTTTAACATCTTTTCTTTTTGTAAGTTTATGGTTGACCAGAAAATACAGGACTTCGGAAACCCAAACTTTTCCGAACAAGTCTACAAAGCCTGCTTGACCAGTGCCTTCCCAATTTATTTATTTTAGTTAGTTTCATACGAACTAAAACGTGTTTTGCGAATTTGGTCTTTAATAGCTACTAAAACTGTCGCACTGACAGGTGTCAGAAACGCATTCTCTCGACGGCCGCACTGTAACAAATAGTAAAGCTAAATTAATATTTTAGTGGATTCTAAATCAAGGTATCGTGGAATAGCTTGTTAATGTAAAGTTGGATCTAAATTGGGAAGGTACCGGTCAAGCTGTCTGCAGCTTTTATGTCCCAAACTAAACATTTGGACAGTTTGAAATGTTTGAAAATTGAATTATTACTCTGACGTTCAATAATAACCGGTCTGTTGGTCGGTGCCGGTGTTAAATAACTCGAGTTTGCTCTTAAATTTTGATATTTGATACGTCAGCAAAGGGTGGAAATTGAAGTCACTTAAAATATTTTAAAATTGAGGAGAACTAATTTGTAAAAATGCATATAAAAAGGACGGTAGACGTGAAAGTTATGGTGTGCGAAGTAGACTTTGCCGACATCGAAATACTTATGTAAGTAAAAATAATCATGGAAATGTTTTGTATTATCGTTATGTAAAGATAATACAAACCATTTCCATGATTATTTTTAGTAGTGTTATTCTTCACTTACGCGAAATGAATTATTAATCCAATTTAGTACAGACGCCAGCACACAAAACTACTATAATCTGTCAAATTTATTTAATAGATTTTCAACTTTATCGCTAAAGCATTAGGTTAAAGGTTGATTGGGAAAATTTGACAGTTTCTGGTAGCTGGATGTGCTACCAGAATGTGTGTTGTGAGTTTCTGGTAGTGTAAATACTTAGCTGTATTAAATATTGTACATAAGCATTTTAATGTATATGAAATAAGATAGACCCACCCGTCACCCTTTGTAAAATTTATATATTTATGTCTGTAACTTATATGGTGTACATAATAAAGAGTATTCTATTCTATTTTAAGATAGCTAATTATAAATAATGAATATTTTTGGAACCAAGGTGAAATACAGCTTTAAATGTGCAGTTACAAGGTTCCCAATAAAGAATAAACTGTCAAGTTCAAGTCGGACTCGGGCACCGAGGGTTCCGTACAAAGTTATAGGTATGTAACTACTAATTTACGGTTTTCGGATTTTTTCCTTTACTTGTGCTACATGACATTGCTTATTTAAAAAGGTTCTTGACAGACGGATAACGAAGAGATCTTATAAAGAAAGAAGAAAATAAGAAAGAAAATACATTTATTTAGCACAGACTATCTTATAAGGGCGAAACCATTATAAGATCATTTCGTTGTCCGTCCCATTCGTCCGTTTTTCTTTTTGAGGTATGGAACCCTAAAAACACGTTATTATAGCTAGTCTGTACTTATAAGGTTACTAGCTTCTGTCCACGACTTCGTCCACGTGAAGTTCCTTGTTCCCCAACCCACTCCGTCGCATCGCATCGTCTACCCACGCTATTACTTCGTTTTCCTTCCTTTTCTTTCCGAGTTTTTCCTAGTTTGATGCCTTCCTAATAAATTCGGCTATAAAAAGCAAAAATAACTTTTCAAATCTGACCGGTAGTTCCAGAAATTAGCGCGTACAAACAAAAAAAAAAACGAACTCTTCAGATTTATTGTTAGTATGAGCTATCAAACGCAAAACGAGTTTTTCAAATCCGAACGTTAGTTCCAGAGATTAGCGCTTTCAATCAAGCAAACAAAAAACAAACATACTCTTCAGCTTTAATAATAGTGTAATTAAAGGACATCCATTTATGTACTGCCAATCAATACCACGATATTCTTCAAAATCTGCACCAGGTTATTGTTTCAAACCATTAGGTTCACTCCGGGAGCACAAATTCGTATCCCCAAACTCCCAAAAGCCTATCCACCTGTTATCCCTTACTCACCTTTCAAGGAGAAGGGTAGGCCATTATTTGCAGAGGCACGAAGCTCGGAGTTAACTATACTATCCATCATTGTTAGCTCACTTGTTGAATACCTTTCGATTAGGCAGCAAGTTCGGAGGAAGGAATAAACAATAAAAGAAAGAGTAACGGGAGTTTTATGGAAAATCGTCATGGTTGAGTTTTTGGGTTTTCTTTGGCAAAAAGGTTTGTCATCCCTTTTTATAAGGTGACCGAAAGGCCTTGCAGAAACTGTTACGAAATAATAAACTGTGTTGTTGGTCGGCTTTCCCAAACTGTGTTGTAGGTCGGCTTTCCCAAACTGTGTTGTTGGTCGGCTTTCCCAAACTGTGTTGTTGGTCGGCTTTCCCAAACTGTGTTGTTGATCGCCATTCCCAAAATGTGTTGCTGTTTGGCTTTTCCAAACTGTGTTGTTGGTCGGCTTTCTCAAACTGTGTTGTTAGTCGGCTTTCCCAAACTGTGTTGTTGGTCGGCTTTCCCAAACTGTGTTGTAGGTCGGCTTTCCCAAACTGTGTTGTTGATCGCCTTTCCCAAACTGTGTTGTAGGTCGGCTTTCCCAAACTGTGTTGTTGGTCGGCTTTCCCAAACTGTGTTGTTGGTCGGCTTTCCCAAACTGTGTTGTTGGTCGGCTTTCCCAAACTGTGTTGCTGTTCGGGTTTTCCAAACTGTGTTGCTGTTCGGCTTTTCCAAACTGCGTTGCTGTTCGGCTTTTCCAAACTGCGTTGCTGTTCGGCTTTTCTAAACTGTGTTGTTGGTCGGCTTTCTCAAACTGTGTTGTTGGTCGGCTTTCTCAAACTGTGTTGTTAGTCGGCTTTCCCAAACTGTGTTGTTGGTCGGCTTTTCCAAACTGTGTTTTTGGTCGGTTGTGTTACCCACATACATAAAGGTCCTTTCTTTAGTATTGTTCGTCGAATCGTTGAGCTCCTTAAGTTCTGAATTGAGCTGCACGATTACTGACAAATGCGTGCACTGACTGGACAGGTCCACTCAATTTCTGTGTTTTTTTCCTCAAAAGACTATTTCAGGCACCAATATACGTACCATAAAAGACCATGTATGTACAGTGAGCGCTCAGAAGTCCTTAAGCACGCTAAAGCTCACATTGCCGTGAACAGTACTAGCGCGATACAGTCAGTGCGTGTGCGAGTGATGTCTCAACATTCCACAGATAACACACACTAATGAACTGTCGTCGCAATACGCGAAATAGCATGATATTTCTGTTGCATTTACAATACGCGTCTGTTCTTATTATAGCAGTGCTAAAATTCGCATCATTTTAATATGTGCTGCTAGCTAATTGCGCTAAGCAACGGGTTCAGCATTAATGAGGTCTGAGTTCAAATCTTGATTAATTGTTAGCTGTCTTTTTGTTTCTTTGAAACCATAATAATGTTAAGTAAAAACTTATTAGGTTTATGTTTATTTATAATGTATTCATGTTTATCATCATTTTTTATACGAAGCAAATATTAGTTATTGTATTATTATTTAAGTATTTATGTGATTTTAAATTTATTTTTTCGGTTTTGGAAGGTGGAAATAAAATAGGCGTGGTTAGTGATAACAAAAATGTTTATTCGTTTTATTTATTTATAAAATTAACAATTTTGATGATAAGAATTGTGACGTCACATTCCTACTTAGGTAAAAGAAGTTCTCTTGTAGCCGTTCATACGATTTTTTGTTGTATACCCACTTAGTCAATTCAAAAAAGGATGTTCTAATAACACAAATATAATCGTTATACCCACTTATTACAGGTATCGGTATTCAGTAAAGTTTATTGAAAAGTAATATATGATTTAGACTTTATAAACATGTTTTTTTAATGTAACGTCACAATAAATGTATTGAGGTAATAGCTTAATTTTTCATTTTCTTGACGAAAAGAAGATTGAAACTAAACCTCAATTATTTAAGGTTATTAAATAATTACGGATATGTTAATATTACTAAATATTTAGTTACACCGTCTAATTATAAAAACCAAAACATTTACCTAGGTATTAATATTTTGTATAACCTCCATTATTGTCTATACAGTCAAGTAGACGTTTGCGCATAGACCCTACATAAAAGCTAGTTCTCCTGGCCCTGCTGCAGTCGTCTATCCCCACATGTTAATCGTAATTCGACCTGACTCTGTATTAGGGATTACGTTTTTATCACACCAGCGAGTGTTATCCTTGCGCCATAAATGAAGCCTACCATTTTGACCGGATTTAAATGTCTTTTCATCTGAAAATATGGTAGTATTCCAGTCGAAATCTAAATAATCCCATGCGAAACGTAATCTTTCTTGTTTATGCATTTCTGTCAACAAGGGCTTCATAGCTGGTCTTCTGTGATGCAAGCCTTCAGCGTGGAGGGCACGGCGAACAGTTTGCGATGAGGTGTCGAATATTTCGGCAAAGTGTCTCGTTGGTGTGGATCCATGATCAACAATTCATACTCGCCCACCATATGTCGTCGCTGTGCCTCGCTAATAAGCGCCGGCCGGCCTTCTACGTCGCTGCCGACTAGCAAGGCTACCCTCTTCCTCGTATCCTTTGATCCAGAGACTTACAGTATTCCCCTAAAACAAAAAAAAGTGATATTAGGCAGCTATAACAAAATACTAAAGTGACTTCATTTTAATATAATATAGGTAATAATATTTATTTAATATAATATTAAAATATTAAAACTTTGCATTAATAAATCCAATAATAAACACTAATGATTTATCTTTTACGCCTCACGCTGGGCTTAAAAATCAATAAAAAGAATTATCCATTGTCACCAAATAATCTTAGGTATAAATTTTAATTAAAAGTTTAAGTTACAATTCATTAATATAATACTCACATTCAGTCCGGTTTCATTAGATATTTGTGTTCTATTAAGACCACTTTTATTCAGCCCAATAATCGTCGCCCTCGCCTCAATATTAATATTTGCCTGCATTTTGAGAATAATCAATACCGCTATCTATTAAACCGCACGTCACTAACCAACAACTACAACCAAACGAAAACGTTAATTCCAATCAAGTTCATTCATTAAACTCACGTCTACCTCACAGAAATCTAAATTCTTTATTTAGTTTTTTACTACCTACCTTTTTAATTTTACGAAATGTGTGAACAAAGCGAACAAGATAAAGAATAATATATTTCTGTCCCATTTCTTCCAATCGAGTAAAAACTTACAAAAAGTATAATTGGCGTGGGATTCGAACTTACGGCTCACTGATTCCACGCAAGTATCTGCAGGCGCTTAGCCGCTAGGCCATCTTGACTTGTGTTATTAAGTTGAAATTATGAAGTACAATCACTTGTTGACTATTCTTGAAAATAGAAGGTCGTAAGTCAAACTAAACGTCAAGCTATTACTTTGTGAGAATGCCTATGGACTTTTGGAGGAGACTGTATATTGGTGCCTGAAATAGTCTTCATGATCTGATCAAGATTATATCTGAACTTTAAAAGAGACTGTGACCTTTGACTTTGTTTCGGCCTTTCTTCTCAGAGTAGTCAGATAGGAACGCCGACTTCATCTAGTTTTTAAAATATGATTGACGCGTAAAATTGTTTGTACAAACTTACTTACAGAAATAAAACCATTTATTATTCATTATGTATTGCCCATTTAGGTGCGCCTTTCAGCCTCAGCTATAATTTGAATTTGTGAAACTGTGAAAGGATTTGTGTATAAGTACAAATCATTAATTAATAAAATGCACAGAGGAATAACTGAATTATTAATCCCAGCGAATGCGCTGGGATTAATACTGAACTCAATTTAAAATGTAATCATACAGTATCAGTCTTAGTGTAATGACACTATCATATGATTGCGTTGTAAATTTCTTTATTTATGAAATCTGTAGTGATGACCCAGTGGTTTTAGGAGTTACTAAAGTTTATCGTAGACATCACTGACATCGGTAAAGGAAACATCGTGAGGAAACCTGGACCTATAATTATTATAATATAAGCCTGGAATCGACAATCCGCCTTGAGCAAGTGTGGTTATCAACGCTCGTGCCTTTGCCGCCTTGAGGCCTTTGACTGCCCCCTGGAGCAGTTAAAGGGTGGTATTATTAATATTTTATTATTTACTTATAGCTGAAGAGTTTGTTTCAACACGCTAATCTCTGAAATTGCCGGTCGGATTTGAAAAATGATTTTTGCATTTGATAGCTTAATCTCTGAGTTAAATAGCCTTCCTTTTTAACATCAGCTACGACGCTTAGGAGCCAAAAAAAACGAAAAAAAAGTCAGAAATAATGCTAAGCGAAAACTAAATAATAGCGCGGGCCGACGATGGGATACGACGCGGTGGATCGGGGCCGTTGATTATTTTGTTTATAAATTTGACACTCTGCGTTCATTTGCCGTGTTATAGCCATTTCATACAACTGTCAAAGAATGACTGTTGCGATTTGAATATACGGACAATTTAAGTATCGCAATCAATTTGCTAATCAATAAATTTCCCTGACGTGAGTAATCTCTTTGGTTATTTGGTATATCAAGAGTGAGTGATGGTATATCAACAGGTAAGTTTGATGTAGTACGGAAGTTTAGCCGCATCACCGTTAGATTGTAATAGACCCTCTGGGAAGTTCCGGCTCCTAAATGCCCCTTTAAATGTAATTTCTTATAAAATCTCATGGTTTAAGGTGCTGCCCAAACGTAGGACAGCGTAAAATGCTCAGTTTTTTGTCGCACAGTTAGGCGTGATACATATTCCACGCCAGGAAAATGAGTGTATCGTCAAATATTCAAAAAAATATTTATTCAAACATATTTCATAAAAATAAAATAATATTATGATAAAACAATCGTAAAACAGAGCTTAAAAAATATTTTTCGTCGAATAATTCTCCAAATTTTCAGCGGAAACTTTCACATTATATGTAATGATAATAATGGGAATTCAATGAAATAAAGAAATACCTAAAAATTATTCCACTGAGTCGTGCATTTATGTTTTAATTTAATTAAAACTGCAAATATACTTTTATTTTGGTGGTCAATGGTCATTCGATTCAACAGACATCAAACGCATCGCTGTTTGGAACCTTATTTGTTGCCGCGATGCGCGATTATCAATTAACAAAAAAATTGCTTCTTACCGCGCCTTAAAAGTCAAGCCATCATGGCAATAGGCGGAAAATGGATGCTTACTGGTTTTATTTTTGAAAATCCCCTAATATGTTTGTAATTAAGGGTAGAGACCCTTAATAATTTGAAGTCCCTTAGTACGTTTTTTTTTAATTATTTATATTTTTCTTTTTCTTATCTCTTGTTCTCATTCCAATTACATGGGACTTAAATATAGCTGCGAAATCTGAGTATAAAAGCTGTGCTCAGTCTTCATTAGAACCATTTAGGTTCAAAGCATTTAGGAAAATGGAACAATAACGTAAAGTTGTACTCATTAACAAAATACAAAAGAGCAACAGAAAAGTATTTTAACTTTTAGCACAGAAGTACAACAAAGTGCAACTATTTCTCCATTTAAATGTCGATTAAAAGAGCATTACCTTTCCTGTATACTGTGATATATGTTTATATATTTTAGCATTATGTATTTTTTTAAGTATACTTACTATTATAATATAATATTTTAGTTTCAGACTTCAGGCATTCATATTTTTCTCTTCCTGTTCTCACACACAATTTTCTACATTTATTTTTTACTTCTTCTATCGCCGCGTGCCGAAAGAAATGTCTTAAGAAATCCTAAGCAGTAACTTTGTACTCAAATTATAATTATGTTATATCCCTTTGTATTTTACTGTGTGTTCATAAATAATAAAATAAACAAATAAAAGTAACACGTGACGAAATTCCTTTCCGACAGCTGCAAAATAATGAGTGGTGGCACTCTAATGAAGTGGCATTCACTTCATGAAGCGTACGATGGTGCCCACTTTCTGGTTTACGCGTTCGAGTTTATCGCTTATCAATGTTTCGCTAATAGTATAGCGACATACTACAGCAGCAGCTGTAATAACCCATCGGACGTAGTTCGGCTGTCTGTCGTAGGTAACGCAAATACATTTCCGACTGACGCCTGGACCATTCAAAAGTGCCTGGAAAATTGGTTTTATTGTAATAATGCTTTGAATTTGAAATTCGAAAAATATTCAGTGCGGTTAGTTGAAGTGCTCAGGTGCGGTTCGGTCAAGTACTGTTAAAATCAGTGCTCCGCGCGGAATACCTCTATTTTTTTGTATAAAATCTCCTGTATACCTATTGCAAATGGGTCATAATAACATGATCGATGTAAACTACATTGAAATATCATAGTTAAGACCCTGTTACTAGAGTGTAATTTGTGTATTGTTATCCCTAATAAAAGTCTCAATTTAATGGCAACCCTACGTTACATTGGTGTTTCAATTATCTTCGTCGTTCGTCAGATTACTGGAGCTGGGTACTGGCATTATTAAGTATGCCGTAGTCTGAACCGCTGAAATCGTAAAACGACGGGGTGTATGTTGATAGGGTGACGATGATTGAATGATTAATGATAAATGTTTTTATTTCCGTAGGTAGGTTTGTACAAACACTTTCACATGCCAACAATAACTTATGGCTTAAAACTAGATGAATTCAATGATTCATATACGACTACTCTAAAGACCAAAAATAATCTCAGAGGTCACAGTCCCTTTTAAAGTTCAGACATAATCTTGGTCAGATCATGTGAGGACCATGGAAGTAAGTGTCTGAAATAGTCTTTTGAGGAAAGAACCATACAGATTTGGGTGGACTTTTCCAGTCAGTGCAAGCGTTTGTCAGTAATCGTTTAGCTCAACTCAAAACTTAAGGAGCTCAACGACTCGACGAACAATACGTAAGAAAGATAAAGTAGGAATCATTAGAAATAGAAATATTTGCGGAAAGACCCAATTATTTGTAAGGGGAAACTTGTACTTGTTATCAATGTAAATAGACCGTGGTGTTTCTAAAAAAATCCTATTGTACCTAATAGCCAATTTACAAACATATTCAGAATCGAAAGCAGAGCGGGGCCTCCTAGCACAGGTATTTCTCATACTTAAAAGGAGACCGCTATGTAAGATATGTTGTAGAAGTTGCATAGTTACTGAAAGAAATTTATTATTATTATTAAGAAAATCGCGCCTAGCATTACTTTATGAATTACAAATTGAGTCTTATTGCCTTGAAATAAGATTTAATTTTCTTTGGCTCAATCGGCCAAAATGGCCAATATGGTCAAATGGCCAAAAACATAATTTTTTACAAGAAATCCTAAATTAAAAGTTACTGAATACGAACTACTTTCAAGTCTTGCGTATATTCTGTTACAACTTGTATAGATAAGTATGTGCTTTATGTATGTACGTATTTACTGTATATGGAAATGGTATACCATTTCCATATACAGACTGTTTTAGAAGAAAAATAACTCTGTGAGTAGTCTGTGGTATACCACAGACTACTCACAGAGTTATTTTTCTTCTCCCTTTAATCCACCCAAATATTGTCTTTAAAAGATTACTTTTAGTGATAAGACCAGACCGCCTATTGTGTCACCATATGTAAAATTTCTACATTTATATCTGTAATTCATATGGTGTACATAATAAAGAGTATTATATTCTACCCTATCATACGTTAAATAGAACCCGTACACGTCTATACTCGTTCAAGGACCATGTTTATATCTATACCTTACCTTTTTTTATTTTATTTTTTATAGCTTAACATGGTCCATGAACGAGTTCTCACAATGGCCAGCCTTTCCAGACGAATTCGCGACGTAACACATGACCAAGTAACTTCACATACTGAGCTAAAAACGTTACTTTCATATAATTTTATTCCACAATAACCAAGTGTGACGTATATAGTTTAATCTGTTTACAATAGCGCCCTTGACAGAACGGTTTATTGGCTACAAGGGTGGAACATTCACACTTTGGCACGGCGCCAACTCTGATATTTTTGTTCAACTCACTTAATATAGATGAACATTAAAGATACACCGCCCAGCCGGCCGTGTTCAGGGTCTGTACGGTGCAAGATTGCGTGAAAATATTAACATGTTTTCAAGGTCAAACGGCCCGATAATGTTGTAGTTTGCCGGGCTGTTTCGACTCTATTGCGTACCCTTACCCGTAGTGCGACGACATTGTCTCTTCGAGGTCAGACCGGGCCTTTTTTTAGCTCGTATTTATTTCAATGCCTGAATTTAGTACTGATGAGATAATAGAGAACACGCGACTTGTGCGCCGTTGGAATAACAATACCCTTCTTTATTGTCGTCATGGTTTACAATTTGCCAGTACCTTAGAATTTACAAGGAGCTTATTGTCTTGTACTGTCGACTGCACGTCGCTTATTGGTGGTAACACTTCGACCTTGAGCTGACTGTACATTTGTAGACCATTTTTTATATTTTATTAATTACCTGATACTTCCGACAGGCCTACGCTGTGCTCCCATACCTGTCTATTAAAACCGCAATTTGAAGACATTGTACAAGCCAATTATTTTTAAAAGAGTAACCGTTGAGTTTCTTGCCGTTACTTCTCCATAGGAAACGACCGATTGGAATCGTGCTAGCTTCTGACGTTTCATAAGTGCCCATGTAGGTTTATGTGAAATAAAATGAGTTGCAATAGAACGGGGGGGCAGCGTTTACTGGTTTTAGTACCACTGACATGCATAACACAGTTGCTAGTCCAGCTGTAGCTTGAAAAATAATCGTATGGTGTACGGCAAAACATCTTTCTTTACAGTATTTTTTTTAGTTTTCTCTTCAGTATTTTCTTTAAAAAAATAAGCTTGAAATGAAACTAAAAACAAGATCACGAAGCATTCCAACACTTCAGTGGAAAACATCTAGCGCAGTCTCAATGTAAAATTGCAAAGGCAGCGAGTTGTTTCAATGGTTTCAAATGAATTTCAGTTAAAAAGAAGAAGCTATTCAGAGTTATAATTGGATATCTTATATCCAGCAGCAAAATATGATTACTAAATCGAGCGTCAAAGGAGGAATAAAAAATAAAAGGCATTCATCAAAAAATATGTTCTAATAAGATAACGCAGAACGGTCGATCTATTAAAAATAATAATAAATATAAGAAATCTCAGAATTAAAACTTAGATGAAATGAGCACCTAAGTTTTGACGGTGACATTTTTGCAGATTAGACCGGTTGTAGAACATTGTCGAGCGAAGACATACATACATCTATGATATCATGCTAGGCACCCATATTTGCAGATTCTCGAAAGAAAAGTCTCGTTTTATGCCGCAATTCCGAAGTTACGGTACGACCAGTAGAGCTTGAAATAGCCGGCTTCCTTTAACCAGTCGTAACTCTTAATCATAGTGACCGATAAAAAAATATGTTCCGATAGTTGGTGGGTTTCATGGCTGAGTTGGCTAAACATTTGGTTTATCGCTGTTCATTGTGTTTGTCTGTCTACATTGCTACTTCATTATTTTATAATAGAGCAAATATGAACACAACTTTCTTTCATGTTGACGAACGCGTCTGTCTAAGTGTCAAAATTCATTTCGTATTTAGTCTGTCTTGTCTCTGCTTTGGACAGACACGAGACAGACTAAATACGATATTTGGCTGCTTTGGGCTTTGCAATGATCAACAATAGTAGGTACTAGATTTCCGATGAGCACATCAATAAAGACCGGAAAAATAAGACCACAAATAATATTATCTTTTTTTACCAACAAAATATCTCTATCTATAAATATCAACAAAATAGATCTTAAAAGATCTACTTACATAATCTTTTCATTACATTTCACTATTGCATGTCGTCCTCATCCTACGTATTAGATGCAGGAAATTTCTGCAAAGAGCTCTGATAAAACATTTTTATTAACTACAAAGACTTTACTAAGGCTTCACTAATATCATCCCTCTAACCAGGACGCAAACTGTGACGTTCATTTCCGCTCAAAGGCACCCTATCTCCTAGCAATTTCATGAATGTTAACTGAAGATTGTATGAAAATATTGTAATATCATACATACCTACATAATCAGCCCACTGTTCGGTTTAAAGAACTTTATTTCCCATTAAGACAATCGTCACTTACATGAGAACAATAAATCTTGTTACTAATTATATTATATCAGTGCGGGTAGAAGAAAACAAATAAAAAATAAAAAGTAGTATCATTGACAACAAAATTGGAAGCGAGTTCACTGCATTCCTGTTAGGACACAGGCTTCCTCTTTGTGAGAAAGGGTGGGCCGTAATCCAGCACGCGGGCCCAGAGCGGGCCATGTGACATCTACCAAAGATGTCACATGTCTTCGAATTTTTGGTTCTAGGACATGCCGGTTTCCTCATGATGTTTTCCTTCACCGTTTGGAGAGCATTGCTGATGATATAATTTACACAAAGTAAAGCGCCTGACTGGGTTCGAACCTATGACCTAAAACTCGTAAGTCATCACCGTGACCACTGGACTAATCACAATATTGCTACCTCGGAAAAGGATTGGGGCCAAGGCTAGGTGGGCAGCTACATGTCATTCTCAACTTTGCATTTTACTGTGGAAATAATTTCCTTTGAGTTTCCTTGAAAATGTGCAAATATGATTTACAGGTAATAATATCATAAAGTTAACAACAAATCTGTTGGACTAGCGGGGTAACTGCATGACAGTTCATCAACATTCATTGCGTTATTTACGTTGTTGAACAGAGAAATTTTTCAAACATATACAGCAATTGATTAGAAATATCCTTCAACATTATTCAGTTTGTGGTATAGTAGCATTTAGGGTGCGGGACGTGAAACATGGATGTGGATGGAGCAGTCATAATGAAACAGAGGGTGTGACAGTGACAAAGGGATGCCGAAGCGCGAATTTTTTTCAGTAACTAACAATCCAGCAGAGTTTATAACAGTGCCACGTTCAAAACCATTACAGATTCGGCGGAATCGTTTTTTATTTTGGAAATGTTTTTAGACGAAGCATAATTACAATTATCAATTTCGCAAAGGCAATTGACATACACATAATCTGCCCAGCCTTTTCCAAATATAATATGGCTTCCAGTTCACTGAATGCAGCTGAATACCAGTATTTTGTGACGGTGACGAATATCGTCTTACCGTTAAATGAATTAGCCTATAACTTGGTAGGTACACTGTTAATAATGCTAATCACGCAGCGGTCAATCAAATAGTATTAAGCCGTTGGTCTCGTGGTTGCAAGAACGTCGATTCTCGGGTCAGTAAAAGTGTTACTGGGATTTTCCATTAGGAATTTCTTAGTAATAGACCGAACAAAGTCGGCAGTTGGCGCTTTAATACCCCCGTGCCTCGGAAAGCATGTAAAGCCGTTGGTCCTGCGCCTGATCTCTCTCCGGTCGTGTCGGATTGCCGTCCTATTGGACTATGAGAGTAAAGGAACAGAGAGTGCACCTGTGTTTGCCCACACACTTGTGCACCGTAATATCTCCTGCGTACCGGGTTATTCTCCGTTGAGATTGGCCACCGTGACCGAAATCGATCGGGAGGCTATTTTATTAAGCCAAAACTTTTTTTATTGGTCGCTTGCAAATACACACTGGTAGGCAGAACTCATTGCTACGAGTACTACTGGAAATTTCCAAAAAAACCATTATCTAACTTGAGACTCAACTTTCAGCATCTGTGATTGCAACCACTAAACCATCGGGGTAGTCAAAAAAAGATCAAGTTCCCTTATCAACACTTGCGGAGTGTTAAGCCCGTCCGCGTCTTGTCTTCAGTGATATTTATTTACTTCTCTCCCTACTTAGTGATTTACTACCTAAATTATTTTCTGTGATAATCCCTGGAGGCGAGACACTCCAACGCTCGATCGATACGCGTGCTATACACGGCCTTTTAGGTTTCGGCCAGCACTGTGATTAATGCTCTGATTCATTAATGACATATCTAGATTTAGAACAGACTGGCCCGAGCTGAAGCCGTGCTAAAAGCTGATTCAAATCCAATTTCAAATTATGTTTTAATTGGTTGGTTGAAATACTATCAGCCATAGACAGAGATGACGATGGCCTTTTACGTTTCGGCCAGCAATGTGATTAATGCTCTGATTCATTAATGAGATATCTAGATTTAGAGCAGACTGGCTCGAGCTGAAGCCAAGCTAAAACCTGATTCAAATCCAATTTCAAATTACGTTTTAATTGGTTGCACCCAACTAGCAAAAAGTGGTTTTTATACTATCCTAGAACCATCATTTATCGAGGACTATATGAGACTTATATCCACATATAAATCGCGAAAAGGGCCCACTTTATAAGTCTACTTTTACTTACAACGTATTTATATTACACCGCTGAAATGCCATATATGCCTATATTGCTCCTGTAATTGAATTACGTCAGTGCAAATACTCCTGTTAATCTCAATATAAGTAATTTATAGTAAAAAATTTGATTAATACGCGCCTAGAAATGCTTCCATAAGCTCATATATTGTGAACAGTCGAAGTGTTGTGCTCTGTAAAAAATATTTTTAACATCTTGAGGGTAAGTATTTATATGAATCAGTATTTATATGAAATAGTAAAAAATAAAATGTTATTATTGTCAAATTGTTAGTCTTATAGCTTATTCGTAGGGGAACATGAATTTTCTGTGAAATCTATCATGGTTCTGATAACAATTTTAAAGCGCCTCTTGAAATTTGCTTATTTACATTTTAGTATTAATTAATATTAAATTAATATTATGAAGGCAGCTGACATTTTCTTAGTAAGCATTTCCAAGTGTGACGTAGTGCTAAAATAAGTATTGTTAGCATTTCCAAGTGTGACATAGTAACAATATAAGTATATTGGTTCTATATTGGGTTATCTCAAAACCGAAGAAGATTCGCCATTGTTAATGATTAGGGTTCCGCAATGCTCAGATGAAAGTCGATTGATATTTATTTAAGTTAAAAAAATATTATAAGGTTTGTTCTTTGACATTTATTTGACTTAATTATATAACAGGTTGCCGACGATTTAAACAAGACTATGCCGATGTTCCTGGATATCGATCGATTTTTAACCAAAAAAGATTTCCGATCTTTAAAGAACTTAAAATGGCCTTGGAATGTTACACATTTCTTGTTATCTGAGATATGTCCCGGTTGTCACAGCGTGGTGTCTATTAAAACTAGAGATTTACATTTCACTAAGAATCAAGAACACATTAGATCATTGCTATACCTACCAAGATTGGTTTTGGTGTGAGAATTGTTCTTACGCAATTTATGATCACTTCCCAAGAGACGAATGTGAAATGTGCAACTAGTACCTAACTGAATATGTACCTAACTACGTAACACAATATTTATTATTACGAACTTCTATGTGAGTAAAAGTGCAAATCCCTATAGTTACCTATATTTAAACTAACTTACTTAGATATCAGTTGGAAAAGATTTAAGTACCTATCTGATGTCTGGGCAATACTACACAAATGTTTATGGATCCCCTACAATAACGCAATTGGTACGGCCACAGCCTTCTCTATTTTCTTTCAAGCCATGCGGTTAAATAAGGCAACGTCGTCGGTGTACAGATCGGGCAATCCTGTGTGTATTGTGCTGTTGATTTGAGATGACGACTTCTTTTAAAATTTTTGTAGTTGCTATACGTCTATGGTAACAACTACGACAATAATTTAAAAAGAAGTATTTTACTAGAAGTTTATGGTACTTTTTTGACCATCTCAAATCGACAGCATAATACTCGCAGGTTCATACGATCGGTCATGCGCAACGTTGCCAAACTTCAATAGCATGGCTTTGTGCTACGGGGAATTACCCGCGCGTCTCTAATCAGTTATTTATTTGCTGTTAGAGCGAACAAACACCGAGCACTACGAGCACTGAGCAGTATTAATAAATCAGTTGAACAGTGAAGACGTAGTCTGGTGCAATTTAGTGTATAATTTTTATATTCATTTGTTCCTAAAACATTGTCAATTAAGTTAAATTTTAAAATTAGTACCCACTATGCAAGTTTAATTTATTTAGTAGTATCAAGTAGTTTCAATATTTAGGCTTTTGTTTTTCGGAGTCTGAACCTCTTCCATCTAAAGAAGTACTACAATTATCTTGTCCGGAACCCTCGCTAGAATTCGCGATACGGTCTTCACCAGTTAAATTAAAAAAATCGGTGCTCACTGCGGTTAACATTTCTTTATATGTTTTTTTAACTTTTCTTTTATATGATCCACTTTTTTTAAACCGCTTCCACTTATTTAAATCCGATTTTCAATATTTGTAGGCAAAAACTGTTGTAATCAAAACGGCTGATGTCAAATCCTACAACAGAATACGCAAAACTATATAAAGCGTGTTTTCGCCTGTACTGGTTGTTAGAAGCAAAAATGGGTTCTTAAAAGTTTTAACCAGGACTGTTTGAGAATACTTAGACAATAACACTACTGTGGAATGCCTATATAAATATGTCTGGGTTTAAAACGGCATACGATAAATCAAAAAAAGAATTATGTAGTGAACATTTTATCCTACCGAGTGCTGTTATAATCTTGGTGGTTTATTATTTTTAAAACGTGGATATGAATTTCATTTAACAGTTACTTCTAAGCTTTTATGTTAAACCAAACCAGATACATAAATGACTTACAGTAAATTAACTTTAATTTACTTATATTGGTCACAAAATATTAGCTTACATTTGGCTATAAGTAAAAATAACAAGAGTGATTGCTCCTCAGTGCATATCTTCCTGGTACATGCTCCTACAGGAGTATTAAGATTAAAATGGCCCGCATATGTTATCTTATAGGCGCATTTAAGTCTGACTTACCGGAGTAATTACTCTTGAGTGTAATTACTCTTATTTCATGCTTTTATAGGAGTCTTGATCCTATATTTGTCAAGAAATATGATCCTATATACGGATTTAAGTACAAATTATAGGATACAACGTACTTGAGTAAAAACAGTATGTATTTATGCTGTTAAAAGCGTACTAGCAACCACCAAAACCTTTATCGGAGCTTTATAAGTCCACGTAGCATTATAAAATCGCATTCCAGGATTAATTTGCTAGTTGGGTGGTTACAGATGCACAGACAGTTGGAACAGAGATGATGGTGGTTTACAGTAGTTGAACTATTTTAGAGTTTCATTTTGACACTAGATTCACCCGCCTGGTATGTCGATAAAAGTAGTCTTTGTTCTTCCTCGGGGCTCAAAGTATCCCCTTACAACATTCATAAAAATCGGTCTAGCCGTTTCGAAGATTAGCCGGAACTAACAGACATCATCATATGCCTTTCCCCTTTCTGCTTTTTAGCCTTTTCCCAACTAAGTTGGGGTCGGCTTCCAGTCTAACCGGATGCAGCTGAATTCCAGTATTTTACATGGAGTGACTGCCTATCTGACCTCCACAACCCAGTTACTGGGTAATACGATAAGTACCCTTTGGTAAGACTGGTTGTCAGACTTTCGGGCTTCTGACTACCCGTAACAACTGTCAAAGATTCACGAATGACAGCCGGGACCGACGGCTTAACGTGCTTTCCGAGGCACGGAGGAATCCCGGTATCTAAAGATGGTCCCCCATCCACAGACCAACCGCGGCAAGCGTAGCTTAACCTGATCGATCGACCTGTGCGGCTGTTATTATTTAGCCACGAGCCCCTCCGGAACTAACAGACCACAAAAATTTTAATAATTGTTTTTTTGTTATAATAAGTACCTACTGTGTATACTTTCACATGAATTTAGTAATAAGCTGTCTTTTTAAATTACAAAGAGACACTTCAATTTTATTTATTTGCACGTATAGATTATTTTCACACCGAATCAAAACTTTTTTTTTCCTACTATCAAACTCATTCGTTTATCTAAAATAGCATGCCCACTGTCACTTCCAACAAAGAAAAACCAACTTTAAAATCATACAATACAGATCTATTTCGGACCAACATTGCTCAATAGCAGAAAATCTTTTCACTTTTGTCTTTTCTGCCGCTGCCGAGGTCCGTACCCCATAGGTGGTGCCCTTAGCGTGTAGTCGCTTAGATGTTAATTAATAAATAATTAAAAGTTCTATATATACCTGTCTGGAGGCCTTAATTTATTAAGGTATTTACAGGAAAGTCCGGCTAAGCAGGCGATAACCTCTTAGGTTGACCTTCGAGATACCATTTCAAAATAAAATAAAACTCCTACATTAGATTGTGTTTTACTGTGAGCAAAAGAGATAATTGTGCAGACAGGTCATTTTGGTCGCATTCAATAAAATAATTTTAACTTCTAGATACTTTTTAGGTGCTTTTTCAAGTCCTATTGATATTATTTCCACTTAGGGCTGATATTTCAACAGTTAGATAACTTTTATCTGAAGAACAATTAGGACAGCTTGACATATTTTCTATACAAAAGCTGTCAAACAGCCATATTTATTGGTCAGATAAAATTGGGAAACCAGCCTTTAAACGAATATAAATATTATGTAACTGTAAAAAGCTGATTACAAAGTGATTAGTATTTTAAAACTCATAAAAATGTTTGAATTTATAGCGCACTCTGAACTTTATATGCGTATAAATGTTGGTAAAAAAAAAAACAGATATTTGCTTACATTACCGAAAACTAAATCACGAACGCAGGACATGAAATCTCAAAACAAACAGTAGTAACAATGATTTGCATTAAACAACTTTTTCTGATTTTAAAGTGTTCGTGTTTGTTTTTCTTTGAGCGAATCATTAACGGGATTCATTAAAACTCAAAACTACCTGTGGCGTTTGTGAACAATGCAATTACAAATGAAACCGTAATTTTGGTTTAAACTTTAATGTTGGCCAATTATACTCGTATGTGCAGTTTCATGTTCATTCGACATTGGCATTTAACCATAAATTTTTCGGAGATTAAAAGCAATGTCATCAAATAACTATTATAGCATTTGCAACTAAGCTGATTTTTAGACTGAATAATTATACTACACATTTTAACGTCATTCATCAACATTAGTCTAATTTCAGTTAAGTCGTTGAACAGGATAATCGGCTAAAATATCAAAATATCTCATTTCCTATATTGTTTTTAAACTTTCGTTTCAGGTCTTAGTCTTTCTTATTTTAATTGCATAAGCTTGGAAGATCGTTCAGCAGATTAACGTTTTCATTAGAAATAAGAGAAAAGGATATACAGCTTCAATTGATTTCTTACAAATTTATATTTCTACAACTAAGAAAAAGTATTAGTTTTTCACAGAGATGTTGGCTGACAAGTTTTGGATGCAGTGATATTATATTATTTTTCTCTTTAACTCTTACACACGCTGTCTACAGTACTCTTTATCTACTTTCCTATCACAGGTATGCTGGAAGAGATTTCTATAGAAATAAGCATAACCTTTGTACCACTTTTTCTATTCTTTTTAGGGTTCCGTAGTCAATAAGAAACCCTTATAGTTTCCCCATGTCCGTCTGTCCGCCCGTCCGTCCGTCCGTCCATCCGTCCGTCCGTCCATCTTAGTATTAGAAAGCTATAATTTGTCATCATCACCTGCCTAGCCTTTTCCCAACTATGTTGGGGTCAGCTTCCAGTCTAACCGGATGCAGCTGAATACCAGTATTTTACATGGAGCGACTGCCTATCTGACCTCCACAACCCAGTTACTGGGTAATACGATACCCCTAGGTAAAACTGGTTGTCAGATTTTCGGGCTTCTGACACCCGTAACGACTGTCAAAGATCTACGAATGACAGCCGGGACCAACGGCTTAACGTGCTTTCCGAGGCACGGAGGGGTCTCGGTATGTAAAGATAGTCACCCATCCACAGACCAACCGCGGCAAGCGTAGCTTAACTTGATCGATCGACCTGTGCGGCTGTTATTATTTAGCCACGGGCCCCTGAAAAAGCTATAATTTGTCATGGATATACATATTAATCACCCCGACCAAGTGGTAAAATAAAACCTTCAAAGAAAAAAGTGGCGAAGATTTTGTTTTCTTGTCTACCCCTTACTGTGGGGTATCGTTGGATAGGTCTTTCAAAAATATTGCGTGTTTGTGAAAACTTTTTTTCATTCAGATACCCGTTTGTGAAATATTAAGCTTTAGTGTTAATTTTTTTAGAGTCAAGTGTTCTCCCCCCTGCCAGCTAAATGGTCGCTTTTGGATATCTGAAAAAAATCACAGCAGTAAGATATATAACGAGATTAAAAATAAAACTATCACAACTAAGTAGACTTTACAAATTTACGAGTCGACCAAATTAAATTTGCAGTTGCAATGTATAGGAGAGCATGATTTTCAACTACAATGTTTTGTTCTTGGGATAAATCCATTCCAACTACGGAACTCTTCATTGTGCGTGGTCCGACACACACTTGGCCGGTTTTTCCTTGTCTGTTTATATATGTTTGTGTGTATAAAATAGGTTAAATAAATACATTTCTAAAATTCAGGGCTGCTAGATTTAGTAGTCTATCACGTGTCTCTCTGTGATATACAGATATATAGATAGAATACTCCTTATTAAGTACCATAAGAAAATACAGATATAAAAGTAGAAATCAAAATACCCACAAATGAAAACAGTATAAGCTGAATATGTGAACACAACAGTACCACGTAATCTAAGGTACAAGGAAGTCCGTCAGAGCTTGTTTAGCTCGTGCACCTGTCAGCTAGTTGTTTCGACTGTCAGATACATTTACGTACGCTAACCGTGTAGGTTAGTGAAATACGAAATGTAGTTCGAAATTTCAATGCTAATAATACTGGCTCAAAGGTTTAGGCTAGAACTAAAGTTAGATGTCGTTTTGTAATATGACGGTACCTGTTCAAAAATGAAGTTGTTAAGGTTTTATTTTAGGGGTCAGCACTAAACCACATTCAAATCATAAATGATAAGGTAATCTAACCAAGCCAACACTCAATCAATAACACCTTTATTTATAAACTTTGCTTAGAGTTAAGCTTAGCGTTAACGATTTTTTTGATAAAGGTTAATCTTTGGCAGGTCTGATAACATTTTTTTAGACAAAGAAGATTGGTCCTTGACTGAAAGAGAGAAGTGGAAGGAAAGCAGGGAGGCCTTTACCCAACAGTGGGACAAATACGGGCTGATAGAAAACAAGTTTTTGCTTTGTTTGACATTTAAAATGAAATAATAAATGATGAATGCAAAAAGTAAAAAATATGAAAGTTAGCTATTATAAATTCAAATTAGGGTCGAGGTTTAAATTACCCTCGGCGGAATGAAGCAACATGTACTTTAACGACATTTTCACATAATCTACTGCCTAATTTAATATTTATGTAACTCGCCTATTTAGACCCAAAATTATATTATTTTATCGATATAAATTTATTTATTTTACTGGCAAAATAAATAAATTGTACATCTGACATCTGTCAATCAGGACGACACACTAAAATTTTGCGTTTTTACAATTTTAATGCTTTTATTTTGAAAAATTAGTTGTATCTCAAAAAAATCGCAAAGAATGTGCGCGATTTGGATGGAGTAATGGCACTATTGAGCTAACGCTGTGTGAGCGTGCGTGTTCCATCGCCGCCCGTTCGATGTCCACCGCGCACAGGATGGATGGGAAGCAGCACATTAAGTAATTTTTTGCTCCGTTGGTGTAATTGCTATATGGCGTTCCAGTAGGAGGATAAATAAATAAATAAATAGATATAATTATTGGTAGAAACTAAAGTTAACATCTAATAAAACTGGAAAAATGCAAACTTCTATAATAATTTCTAGGGTTCGTCGTATTTAATTTGATGTGACGTCATTTTTTATGGATAGTTAAAGAACGTACAAAGTAAGTTTCAAGGTACATAACCCTGGGTGCGCGAGTCCGATTCGCTCTTCACCGGTTCTTCTTACTAGCAGTCTCGTTGACTATTACAACATATTTTCAACGATTGCTAGTTGCTAGTTTCAAAGCTATATTTCACAAGCCGCTTGCGTCTCATTATCCGAACGACTACCCGAGTTTCAGCATCAGATAGCTCTCTATGGGTGACCACATCAGCACGAGTGCGAGTGCAAGTGTTCTCAAACTCGTGCCAAGGCACCACATTATGATAATGCCAGGCTTACGTACGAATGCATCGTAAGCCTTCGGCACTTGGTACAAAGGCAAAGAGTTTAAAGTTATTTGTGGGCTTAACTCCTAACGTACTACTAAGTGGTTTGGTACTTTTTTTTTGGAATTAGTGTTTATTTGATAGTTAGTGTTGTGTGAACTAGTGAAGTGAAGTGGCGTCCTTTTTTTCTCGTGTTTCTTTGGCCTATTTTCAACTGACTTCAAAAAAGGAGGAGGTTATGCTTCGGATCATTTTAAAAATTATTTACTGATTTTTAGTTCGATTTGCTATTAAAGCGTATTTTTTATAGTTTTTTTGAACTATATTTTATTTAATTTTTTTTAGTTTTCTTTTTAAACTAGACTTTCTTTTTTAAATTTTTTTATCAAAATATTGTATTGTCGTCGGTCGTTGATAAGTCTATTCATTCCATACGAGTATAGGAATGTGATTGAATCAAAATGTAAATAGCGCACAGCTTTAGAAAATTAAAACTTTACTTGAAACAAGAACACATAAATTGTACTCGAGTCGTAGTTTCAAATCAAATTGTGAAAGCTCGACATTTTCGTCACTCGGTCTGCAAATTATTATATTTGGTACAAAGTATAGACGCCACCGCCTCACTCCCTTTGACAAAAACTCAAATTAAATTAAAATATCGGATGATCATACACATACATAATTCTTATAAATATATGAATAAAGGTATTTTTCATATTTTTTATGCTCTTTTTAATGATGAAAGTCATTTTGAAAAAAAAATATTAGAATTATGTGAAAACTGTAAACCATCATTTTGGGGTACGAACTTTGAGGGTGATTTTCACCCCTTTAAAACGTTTGTTAGCAAAAAAGAAAAAATACGTATCTCATCATTTTTCATGTAGATTATTATAGTAAAGCCGCAACTAAATCGGTGAGGGACACCTCGCGAGGTTTCCTTGTTAATATCAGCGCTATGCTGCGGGTCCCCTTAGCATAGCATCATACCGAGTGAAAGCTTTTTTATCATAGTCATGACGCTCTGCCGAGTATTTCTGTTCTGTGTTAGTTATTATAATGCTATATTATAGTTTTTACTTTCTTTATTATTACAGGTAAATTATAAAAATTAATTTAATTAATTACAGTTTTGTATGCACGAATGTTTCCGTGAAAAATACACCACAGCTTTTTCATTAAATCAGTATCATCTGCCTTTTCCTAACTATGTTAGGGTCTAACCGGATGCAGCTGAATACCAGTATTTTACATGAAGCGACTGCTTATCTGACCTCCACAACTCAGTTACTGGGTGATACGATACCCCTTGGTTGCTTCCCTTAGTTGTCGGACTTTCGGGCTTCTGACGACCCGTAACGACTGCCAAAGATCTACGATTGACAGCCGGGACCAACGGCTTAACGTACTTTCCGAGGCATGGAGGGCTCTTAATATGTAAAGATTGTCACCTATCCACAAACCAACCGCGGCCAGCGTAGCTTAACCTTCGATCGACTCGCTCGGCTGTCATTACTTAGCCACAAGCCCCTCTTCTCTCCTTCTTGAATCAATATTCGTAATCCCACGAATTATAATAATCAGAAGAATATAATTATATCAATTAATTGAAGTATACATTGTCCGTCGTATTTTTCATGCAATACTCGTATTGTCACAACAATACACACAGTATACTATGTTAAACCAAATGCTCGAAGGGATTTCCCCGCATTTATAAACTGTGGAGACGAGAATACGACAGTAAAGGAAAACACAGGCGATGGAAAAAAAAAACACACACACAACAAAATGCATAGGAGTGTACTAAATTTACCTTAAACCTGACAAATATATTTCAAAATAAAAATTTTAAAAAGAATTCAAACAAATTAAATAGAAGTGATAAGCCGGTTATGAGTTTTTCCAATCTTTGACAAGCTGTAGTGATTAAAGTATTAGATATAATTATTTGATTACATGTTTGTGTGCAAGCTGGGAACGTCATTAGTTTATATCATTGCTGTATCTTCTTCTCCACCTTGTAGGTATGACGAACTCTGTACAATTTCACGCTTCAAGACTCGGCGGTTTAGGCTGTGCGTTGTCTATCAGTGAGTAATCACATATTACTCCCTGATTGACAACGCACTGCCTGAACTGCTGTTAGCATTAATTGTGCTAAGACGCACAATCAATGCTAATAGCTTGTCGACAGTCAGACACAGCGAGGACACACTTGATAACACAGATCTCTGCTAAGCTCACAATACAAAGCGCTCACACGGCACTAGACAATATGAACTCCTTGTCAATCGGCCACTAAGAGATTAACAATCCACAACAAGCCTTATCAGATGCAAAGACCAATTAGTATAGTGATGTCCTTTGAAATCCTATAACAATGGGTAACGATTTCAACACATACCTATTACCTAATTAATCGTTCTCCAAATAATTTCCATGTTCATTTCCCACAAATACAAACCGATCTTCTTTTTACAGATACTCTCTGATCGTGTTTTTGTAATACGAGTAATGTAAGATGCCTATGCATAGGTAGCCTAGTAACTGCGAACAACTTGAATGTAGCGTGATTTGTCAAAGTTCAATCTAACTTAACCCGTTTGCTTAGCATGCCTTAGCTTACTTACGGTGACCAGTTTCAACAGTAAAAATAGTAAAAAAAAAAATGAATGTCATTAAATAAAAAAAGTAATTAAAAACCTTTTTACAAACAAGCTTTTAACTAACTAAAAAGTACAATATAAAATCAACATGTAAAATTTCAACTCTGTAGTATAAGAGGAAGTGGTTTTAATTCAGCTTGCAAGATTTGACCCTAACATACATACATACAAACATTGCAAGCTTAAACAAAGGCGGACATTGTTAGAAGATCAATTTCAATATTCACCATTTCGCGGATTTACGAAGAGGTTTTTGACAGAGAGAATACAGAACAACACTGTTGCAGGCTCTGCGCTCAACAGAATTGATATTAAATTCCCTATTGAGTAGGTACCACTGTATACCATTTCAATTAAGCATATTATTATTAATTAGCCGGGAAGCAATACACTTAAGTATATATAACTGCCACGTTGGTCTAGTGATACTCGATTCAATTATCAGGTCTGGTAAAGTGTTTTGGGGTTTTCCCATCAGGAATTTCACAGTAGCAGCCCTGTGTCTAGATTTGTGGATGTTGGTAACAGGCTCACCTGTAAATGTTATGTTGGGTTATGCATGTTTACTTAATTTTGAGTCATGGAAAGGAGACTGGGGTTTGTGGAGGTTGTAAATATTTGAAGTAAAGGTAAACTCTGAAAAAACCTGGGTCAGATTTTGATGCTCCTTTGCACAAGATAAGAATAAGGTAATCCTACACAAATATCTAAACCTTATCGCTATGGTCTAAAGACCACATGCCCTGCTTCGAGCAACACCAAACAAGATTGCATTTGCCAATTTCAGCCTGCCTACACCGTCGTACCGCAACGTTCGCCTGTAAGTCAATTTTGGTAACGTTGCAATCAACCGATCAAATCAAATGCACTCAGGCATTGCCTCGAATCTGCAACTAAACACTGTCGATCACAAACATCAAATTAGGATTGGTTATGAACGATTTAATACTAATTAATTCGTTTCGGAGAAGTCCGATGTTTTCTTAGACATGTAGATAACCTGAATAAACAGTCAATCTGCTTAATAAAAGTCTTAAATAAACAGTCAATCTGCTTGATAAAAGTCTTAAATTCCCTGACAGAAAATGCACAGACTAATCTAATAATAACTCTAGAAACATGAAATTTTGCTCAAGAAATTCTTATAGTGATATTAATATAACAACAACAAACAACGCAAAGCATAAAATGTATGCTTTGCGTTGCTTTACCAATTAAAATGATTATAAAAAGATTCGATTGTCAAATGATGTTGTGATGTAATGAAAAGTTGTAGTTCAATTATTTGTCAGATGAGTCATTTACAGAAATAATAGTTTGTGAAAGTACCTATAACTTTATCAAGTATAAATTTACCTGAAGTTATTTTTAAAATGAAAATTTGTGATTCGTTTTTTGTCTAATGACAGAAAATTAATTGTGACGGACTTCGGCTTTTAGGTATTGATTCGTTTGTTTTAGAACGCACGGTTCTGTTCAAAATGCACCAATGAAGAAATAAAGTTTTTTTATTTCAGCAGGACGCATTCATCTCTCAGAAAAACTTACAGATTAAATTAATTGATGGTTATTTATTGAATCTTTTTCTAAGAGAACTGTATAAAAATCTGATTTATTTTATGGAATTTGATTGATTTACTTTATTGCAAGGAGTCACGATTAACGCTCCGTTCTCGGTAAGCTTTTGACCTCATTATATACTTGTTCCGTTCCACTATAAAAAAACATGGCTCCTGCCAACAGATGTCCACTTCGTGTTTGCTACAGGAAACCTGTTTATACACACACATGAATATGTATTATTTTAATTGCGCATTTAAAACAACTTCATCTGTTGCATCATTCATTATTTCCGTTGATTTGAAAAACGACCATTTTCGGACGAATTTTCGGTAACTGATTTTAAAGTATTTTTCACTCGTAATTGTTGGTATTCCTTTTGTTCTTCCGTAATCAAACTTGCATAGTTTTATATTGTGGATATGTTCATGTACGATGTGGAGATGATGATATGATGACAATTTAAGCTTTGTATATCTATGTCCAATAGTTTAGTCACTGTAGCCAGTCAGTTCATTGGCAAAACCATCACTATTTTTTAAAAATAAGTTTGTAGTTTGGTGTGATTAGAAACATTTTCCTGAAATATTATATACAATATATATCGCAAATAACTATTTACACTAGTCAATTTAATGAAATGAGTAACTAACTAAATATACAAACAAATAGAAACAATCCTTTAGGTTTTTGATTCTTAGGCGTCGAAGTACTCGTCCGCAATCATTGTTCAAAGTTAATGTTAAGATTTATTTTATAATTTCAAAATGCTTCTACGCACTAGTATTGTCAGTATTTAAATCTAGTGTCGTATTTTATTTCGTATTAGGTAATAGGTAATACGGGCTGGTGTCCGCAACTCCACGTCAATGCGCGTATTTTGCGTACGGTTTATTTCTTATTATTTATCTACTGCCCGCGACTTCGTTCGCGTGGATGTCGGAAAACAATAATGTGTCACTTAGGAAAGGTGTAATTACCACTCCTTCATTGGAAAGGAAGTATCTTCCGATGTTGCCTGGTAACGCTTCCCTCACCTGGGGTTTACCACAGCCTTTTCGACTGCAGGCACTGCGTCTTCAGGGTTCATAATGACAGTGCGACGAAGTGTACTCCCTGTTCAACGTAAAATCTCTGACATCCAAACAGAAAAACAGACAAACGGACAAAAATTATGAAATGGTATCTTTACCAACTCATGTAATATTTTTAAACAATATATGAAACCAACACTTTAATATTTAACACATAATATACAGAATATATTCAATATTCAATATTGCACAATGTAGGTTTATCATCTATTGTTAATTTACCTATTGTTACGAGTATAATGTATCTACATTGTACACAAGGATTTATATAATTATTACTGTGCATCCATATATGTCAGTACTTAATTATTTGTGTCGATGTGCTTTGAAAACTTGTGAATGCAATTCGTATATCAGTGGCGTATGCACGTTTTCATAAATATCCGTTCATTTATACTGCTAAATGTGAGCGAACCAATGCCTTACTCCATTATTGTATGGCCGCAATTATGTTGTACCGCTGAAATTACAGCTTATCAAGCTATATTTTCATAATTTGTAATAAGTGTCATTATACAGTGCCGCTCGCTTGTTTCTTTCATTACCGTCTCGATTTCAACTGATTGGTTGTGTCGCAGCAGTGGGAACATTATATGCTGATTATGCTTATGATTGGCAGTGGCATCTGAGAGAGAGACGGCACGGTTGGTGCAGTGGTTAAGCGATTGACTGCTGCGCTGCGTGTCGCGGGTTCGATTCCCGCACGGAACAAATATTTGTATGACCTACATGTATTTGTTCCGAGTCTGGGTGTTTTTCTATCTATAATATGTATGTATTTACAAAAAAAAAATTGTATATAAGTAGTTTATCAGCCATCTTGTTACCATAACACAAGCATTAGGTTGCTTAGCTTGGGACAAATGGTGCTGTGTGAAATGTCCAGGGATTTATTATTTATTTATCTGTCTACAGATTGAGGCTTTTATCAGTCATAGTGTGGCACAATCTAGTTTACAAGGTTTCACGTTAAAGGCTCTAGCCTTTACCCAACTACGTTAGAGTCGGTTTCCAGTCTTACCCAATGCAGCTGAATACTCGTATTTCACATCAAGCGACTATCTATCTGACCTCCACAACCCAGTTACTGGTTAAAATAGTACCCCTTGGTGACTGATAAAAGCCTGCCATCAGTTAAAAAGAGTCAACTACAAAAGCAGGCATATTACATTTAGTAAGTAGCCATTCCAGACGTTACGCAACATTCTTACACTTACACAACTCCGTGCGTCGTCTGGATTTTAATAAAGACCTTGACCTTCAAGTTTGTTTGGGCCTTTCTTTTCAGGGACTTGATCTAGTTACAACTACTTAAAAATTGGATTGTAAAAGTGAAATTAGAAATAAGTTTTTTTTTTATTTTTTAATGTTTGGTAAAAGTGAAAGAGATTATGTGTTCTGGAGATCTCTGTACTACAATAATAATAATATTATAAACCAGAGTTGGTATGTACGGGTAATCTTCGGAACTTTTGAGCCTATTCCAAAAATTCATTATGTAATTAATTGTCGATACACGATCTACAGTATTGCCGAGTTTCATAGGATATTTTTGTAAAACCAGATATTTAACGTTAAACGTGGGTGAACTTGCCGGTAGAAGCTATAAGCAGTGTGCGCGTGCGGGTCGTACTTATATACTCGTACTAACATTAATATAATGCTTATGCATTATTACCATAATTTATATTATTATTTGATTTTGAATTAATGTTATTTGAATAATTAGTACACGATTGAGGAGCTCATGGCTAAGTTATAACAGCCGCACGGGGCACTACGCTTACCGCGGTCGGTCCGTGGATATTTTACCATCCATTACATACTGAGACTATGCCCAAGACCACTCCGTTCCACGGAAAGCACGTCCCAACACCATTCCTAGATCTTTGACAGTCGTAAAGGGTAGTCAGAAGCCCAATAGTCTGACAGCCAGCGTTACAAGGGGGTATCGTATTATCTAGTAAGTAAGTTGTGGAGTCAGGCAGTCACCGTGAAAAAAACTGGTATTCAGATGCATCCAGTTAGACTGGAAGTTAACATCAGCATAACTGAGAAAAGTCTGATGATGATTTAGTACCTACATGATTAGCGGCCATCGCGTGTGCTTCGCTCTTTTATGTTATTCAACCTTGGTCCATTCAATACATTTGCATAATCTGCCCACAATAATATAATTGCCCATTTGCAATGATGTTCCAACTGGTGGGATACAAGCCTCCTCTATTTGAGAGGGAGTGGGCAATAATCCACCAGGTAACAGTAATCAGGTTGGTAGATATCACACGTCATCGAATTTTTTGTTCAATACATTTATTTAGTTGCTAGCAGCGCCGCGCGGTTTCACCTGCATAAGGGGAATATCGGAATAAAAAGTATCCTAGCTGTTATTCTGATATATAAGCTATATTATAGTAGAGTTTCATCAAAGTTTTGTAGTTTGTGCGTGAAAGAGTAACTAACAAAGTACATCCATCCATCCATCCTCACAAACTTTCGCATTTATAATATTGTAGTTGAATAAAAGCAGCTGTATCATTTTACTATCTTCCATCCTTCTAAGTTGCGATATTTTAAGGAGAAAAGCCTCCGGGTCGGTGTAGATGTTCATTATCAGATAGTATACACCATTATTATATTCAGCACAGGTAGATACTATGTCAAAATTATAGCTCTCGTGTTCAACACGATAAAGCTTCAAACTGAGTATCCGAGTGCAGGTTTAATTGCAAGTAATTGGTTGCGAGCAATACACTACCAATTAATTTAACATTGGAAACTGCAGGTACCGAAGCAATTTCATATAGGTAGCAGATTACTCTGATTAGCTAGCGTTGATATCGAAAATAGCTTTATTACCTTGTACCTTGGAAGGTGAACATCAAGTATAACATTCGATCTATTCTGTAAAAATCTCACGGTGAAAACTTAGGTGAAGTGAGTTCGAAGTGGCCTATTAATCCCTAGATATCCTAGCGTCCGGCAGGTCACTTCGAGCTCATAATCAGCCTTATAATGTTCCCACTGCTGGGACACAGCTTCCTCTCTGTGAGAGCGAGTGGGCCGTAATCTACTTCACCTACATTTTTGTCGTGACATTTTTACAGAATAAATCGGCTAGCTAAATAGCCGAAAATCTACAGAAATTGTATAGGCGAGAGCTGTGAGAACGCATAACTTGATGGAAATTGTTTTCTGCAGAGAAACGCGACACTGTTACTCGATCTGAGTGATCTATCACTATACAATGCTGCAATGTGAGATCAACATGAAATGTAAAGGAAATAACTATGTTACATGACATAAAGCGATGATGATACAGTGATGGCCCAGTGGTAACGGCGTCCGACTTACGAATTGTAGATCGTGGGTTCGAACCCAGGCGGGCACTGTAATTTGTGTTTTATGTGTCTTTTAGTCTGTGCTAAATAAATGTATTTTCTTTCATTCTTCTTCTTTCTTTGTGTGAATAGTTTCATCAGCACTGCTCTCAAAACGGTTAAGTGAAACGTCGTGAGGAAGCCAGCATATCCTAGAACCAAAAATTCGAAGACTGTACCAACCTGCATGGGCCCGCGTGGTACATTGTAGCCACTCCCTCTTGCAGAGAGGAGGTGTCCCAGCAGTGGGAACGTTATGGCTGATTATGACATGAAATAGTTCGACATAATTTACGTAGAATCCTTTACATTTAAATCTTATGAGCCATGAGATAATTTTATTTTAATATGCGAGGCATGTTGAAAGCGGTAAGTCATAGTTTAATAACTAGTAAAAAGGTCCGCATATCCTTCCATTATAACAAAAATGAAATACTGTTCGTTGGTAAGCGCATCACTTCAGAACGGCTAGACCGAAATTTTTAGTTTTAAAATGTTCGTAATAGTCCGAATCAGGGACTTACGGAGATAATTTTTTTTTAAAGTTTCTGACCATATTGGGAAATTTGTGAAGAAACTAAAACTGATATTTTTCTATAGATTCAAATTTTGACAGGATAATATTTTTAGGGTCCGCTAGTTTCCAAATGACTTCAAAGACAAGTGTCTTACAGTCCGTTCGCAGTTATTTACCTCCTTACCTTACCTTTGCATCACTGTCCTAATCACAGTGAATGTTATTCTCATTCTAATAAGGTTGCTGTTGGGTTGCTGCTATGAGAAGATTTTTTATTTTAAATGTTTCCCCACACTAGGAATTTCTCCTGTATTGTGGGTGCGTTTACAAACATTTAAAGTCACATACACAAACAGCCAGACCCGGAACAACTACCTGTAGGTCATACAAATATTTGTTCCGTGCGGGAATCGAACCCGCCTGTAAATGGACTGTAGATGAAGTAAGCTGTAAATAGTGTTAATGACTAATATGTGCCGGTCATTTCTGTCTATTAGAAGGTCAGTTCCCGTAATTAAAAACGTTCAAAGTCTATTCGCAATCTCATCTCAGAGACAATCAATGTCAAAAACTTGTCAAAAATAGGAATTTTAGAGGTATTTTTGACAGATTGAGACTGAGATCAGATTGTGAACGTTCTTAAAATTACGAGAATTGCCCCTCAGATCTCACTGTGAAAACTTAGCTGATAAATGACAGTTCATTTCAAGCTCACTTATCCTACCGTCCGTTTTATAATATAAAATTAGATTTTACAGAATTATATTTATATTAGAGTGACAATCGAAGTGATTAAAATGTGTCTTATTTCGAAAACTCATGCCACTGAAAGTCAAGGCAATCTACCCGACATGATACGTTATATTATAATCAGCTCGTAAAACCCAACTGCTGAACATGGAACCCCAAATTGGCGGCCTCAATCAACGTTTAATCCCCTGAATTAAATTATATACATGACGAGAGTGCTGGTAGCCAGGGAGTTCCGTATGTAACTCTTTTGAATGAAGTATACAATAAAGTTTATGCATGAGTAAGAAACATTAACAACCAATAAGTGACACCAAAATTATGATTTCATTTTAACTTAAAAAAAGCCAATACTATTTGCAAAAATAGGTTATGTTATCCCTGTCATGTAATGAGACTTTACGGGATTTAGAGATCAGACAGACAGTCATGCTATACTGGTATTCAGCTGCCTTCGGTTAGACTGGAATCTGACTCCAACATTGTTGGAAAAGGCACGGCAGATTGATTGATGTAATAAGATTTAATGCTTAAATTCTTTGCTTACAAATCTTACTCAATCCATTCATAGATAAAGCGGTTACTTTGAACGGCGAGTGACGTCATTCATTAGGAAATTGCAGAAGTATAACTGTTTACCAGTTGAGATAAGAAGTAAACTTTCCGGAAGAAAGGCTTGCTGCAAAAAGTTTGCCTGTGGTCTCGTTGTATAAATTGAAAAGTTTTAAAATGATTGTAGCCATAGTTACTTAATTAAAAATTCACCAAACTTACTCAGAAAAAGCTATTGTTATTCCGTGTTTCTCCTTCTTCTATAGGGAAACCAATTAAAAGCATTAATTTTATATGAAGTACCATCGAGATTCTGGCCGGCTCTTCTCCATAGGAAACGACCAATTGGAACCGTGCACCGAGTTTCTGACGTTTCATAAGTACCCATGTAGGTTTATGTGATTTGAAGCATTTTGAATTTGATTTTTCCACTGAGCTGATATATTTTATATATTTTCAAGAAGCGTAGGTATTTCCGTGCTATAAATAAGCCACCCTCCCACCAATGACCACATTGATCTGTTAATCCACTGCTACTTGAAACAAGGACAAACCAACAGACACATGTAGTCATACAAATTATCTATTGCCACATTAAAGTTTTCCACATAAGTTATACCAGTATGACTTACGCCACAACAAACCAAAACTAGTTTATGATTAGTTGCTTTGTATATGGACAGTCATTGAAATACAAATTGAGAGACGAAGAAAGTAAGGTGTAAAGAGAGTAGGGAGGCGTTTGCCCAGCAGTGGGATACTAATATCTGATAAAAATAAATATATATACCCGTAACCTCACACCTTCTTCCCATGCGTGTTGGCAGAAAGTACAGAACGCCACCTACTAT
This sequence comes from Eremobia ochroleuca, assembly GCA_949629135.1. Taxonomy (NCBI): domain Eukaryota; kingdom Metazoa; phylum Arthropoda; class Insecta; order Lepidoptera; family Noctuidae; genus Eremobia; species Eremobia ochroleuca. The sequence goes on along the minus strand of OX451384.1, from coordinate 29,949,532 downwards.
AATCCTTACGTACTACCTTTGCCTCGTTTACGTTCATACATCTGGTCATTCACGCACGCCAGTTGCGAGCACTACGTGCCTGACTTTTGTGAAGAGCCTCACCAATAAAGTCCTGTTGGTGATGTTTTTCAGAAAGGCGCCCCCTCCGAGCGTTTCCGCTCACATATGCCTTGCGAAACCTTATGTTAGTCGCCTTTCATACATCCTCTAAACATAACCTCTAACATATTTATCTATAATATGTATGTATTTAGAAATATATATGTATGTTTATCAGTTGTCTAGTACTCATAGCACAAGCTCTGCTTAGTTTGGGACTAGATGGCGTTGTGTGAAAGTTGTCGAATATTATTATTATTATTATTATTATTATTATAACACTGACACAAACAACATTGACAACAACAACAGTGACATTTTGTCTACTCATTGGTGATTTCAGTTTGTAACTGTTTACATTTCAGTATAGTAGTCGTGGACGATGGGTGTTAATGTTTTTTTTGAAATCCCGAACAGTTTAATTTCTTACTTCGACGCATACCTATGTATGTAGTACATTTTAGCTAGTACTTGTGTTAGACCAACGCTGAGGCTATCGGAGATGAAATCTCGACTTTGACAGTATCTCGTGTGATCGGTCTTCAGGCTTTATCAGATCCGGGGAAAAAACTGGATCAGAAAGTGTGAAACGATAAACGCTGCAATGTTAAAGTTAGAAGTTAAATTATCGTATTATGGTGGTTGGTTTTGTGGCTTAATTTATCAACTTTAATTTCACACAAAATGTGTGGGAAAAGCTGTTTTGTGATTTCTGGCTTTTCTATTAGGTAGTATAACCTAAGTTGATCGCAAGACGCATACTGTTGCAAAAAGTTGAATATTCTATAATACAATCAACAGACTCGTTGAATAACGCTATGCACAACCTGCAAGTACTAATCTTAGCAAATTAATAATCATAAATAAGTAGCTGCTGTTGGTACTCCCGACTAAACTGTTTCTTTTATTTTTACTTAGTATTATATGATAAAATAATGGTGAAATCCGATCGTAACAAAATTGATTTTTGTCATCTATGGGTAGATTAAAAAAAACACGCCACGATCAAGCTCACAGCCTTGCACTACAAGCGCACCTCTAAACCACCAAACCATGACGAGAAACGAGCGTCGATCATAAAATAAATAAGGTATCACATCGTACCTCGTTCAGTCGCGACAACGCGCACCGCTCACGAGCCGCGTTAATATGTCAAAAGCCTTATTGTAAGTGCCATTAGGCCAGTGGTACACAGCACGGTTTCGGTTTTGTAGAATAAGGCCCTTTGCACCCGGCACGGCTCCATCACGGTACGGAGTATAAACCGCGCCGTAGAAAAACGTGTCCGTCTACAAGCTTCCATAGTGATCCATACAACACTGGCGACCGTGCCTACACACGGCGAATAAACCGTAGTTTTTCACTACAAGAAAAACGTGTGTGTACAAAGGGCCTTATACAAATTAAACTCACAAATAAGCTCGTGACAAATGTTCACAATTGATTTTTGCGATGCGGAAATTAGAACCACAGACCCCAAATACGCCTTAATCCGGATTTGAGTTATCCAATAATTACTCGGAAAAGTTTGTCTGTTTCAATTGTGCACAACGGATAGAAAAATATAAATTTGACGAATGATAGAAATATTTATTAAGGAAAACGATTAACTATAAAAAATATATGCAGTCATGTCTATATTTGAAAACTTAAAACTGTCATTTTGAATTTTAAAATTAATTGGTGTATCAAGAAATAAAATTTCATAATTTGTCAATTAAAATAATTATCATTATACGAGTATGCATTCAGTACTGGCCGAGCGCAGCATTTTGCAGTCATTGCTAAAGATATATTGTGAACATTAGCATGTCGGTGACGCGAACCCATTAATTTTCCCCTTCCAAAAATCACTCAACGCGCCTAAAAAAGTTTTAACTTCAATTATGTCAACCTATGAATAAATCATAGCAATCGTTTTTCGGTAACTTAATGGCCGATTACCAATCCAATTTTAATCATGCAAATACGCTTTCTTTCTGACATTGAAACAAAGAGCCGCAAAGTCAACAGAGGGTTACGCAACGTAGCGCTCTTGCGTAACGCTACGATCTTGCTACGGGGCTACGCGGCTACGGCGTAGACGTCTACGTAGTATTTTTAGAATTTTTGAGCAACCAGTATTTTCGTGTGTTTTATTTTGCTCCGTGTGTTTTGTGTTTCAATTAATTTTTCTGCGGTACTTACAAACTCAGTTTAGCGTCCGATAACTGCCTAATTCAGTTATCGGACGCTAAACTGAGTTTCTGCTCTTACAGGAAATCTACTTAGTAGCAGAAACTTGTTAAACATAATTTTAAAAAGCCACCAGCCTACTTTGCGTCCTTTGAACGCAAGCAGCCATAATATTGCCTATAAAAGTTTAACGTAGTAAGTCAGTCTGAAACAGGAAACTCACTCTAACAAGGATGTGTGGGAAAGCCGTGCACTGTGTACTAAGTAGGTACATAATAGTTCAACAGCGTCGAGTGAGCCTTCTTTACAAACTTTAATGGATGTTCGAATATTTCTAATATCATCATTCCTATGAGAGTAAAAGATGCCAAGCTCGGTCCAATATTAACTAGTGAATTTGTTTTTACTTTTGATTAATTTTGTCTGCAGACGTCAAGTGAAAGATGCCGAATGAAAGACAAAAATGAAGCGTCTGAACACTGCTTTGAAAGAGTTAATTTTAGTGTTGCTCTAAGCACAGTCCTATTCCTCAGCTTTACTTGCAAACTACCAGTATAAATTAAAAGTAACCTAATGAATTATGGGTCCTTTTCTTACGCAGCATAGACAATGTCAGAGTGACCGCCAGTAATATGATCAGTTACTGACTCCTTTACTAGATCATTTTAATGTTACAATTTTAATATTCATCTATGAAAATATGACGGTGTGCTGCGCTAAGTAACCTATAAGATAATTGTATTAATAATCCAACAAAACAAAAAAATATTTAAAAAAAAATTCTAACAAATTCTAGTAATTTAAATTGTGCTGGTAAACTCTCGAGGACTGCAAGGCACAACCTACATCGAAGATGCAAGTACTCTCTGTTCGTGTATGACAATTGTATCAAGTGATTTTGTATGGTCATTTTTGTCCAAATATCGAGGTTTTAGAAGCCTCATTAAAAAAGAAGTTGACTAATTGATTACAGTAAAAAGTTTACTTCGGTTGGGAATTTAAACAGTGTCCAGTTTTTTACCGAATTAAGATTTGTGCAAATTTCTTAGATTCGAGCGTGAGAGGGGGCATTCACGTGTTCAAAAGTCTTACACCACCCATTGCACATAAGTAGTTGTATTAACTCGCAAAGGTAAAGATGAGCCATAAAATTATATGTGATATCCATTTCTTTGTACCTACTTCGTTGGTCCGTATTCATTTACTTAAAAAATGCTACAATCAGCCAATAACATCAGTTATTTGTTGCCATAACAATAATGTAACATTACATCACGCCTCAGTTCCTCAAAGGGGTTAAGCTGAGGTGTACCTATTATTATAATAGTATTCGCACCCATTTCGCCCGTTAAGTTTTAAGTTCATTGTACTAAGGAGTGAGCTGGCCGCAAATCCAGACTCCAGCCTGCTACTGAGAAATACCTGATGGAAAAACGAACCAAACACTAGTGCTCTTATGGTCACAACCGCAAGCAAAGTTATTGTAGTAGTACTGTCTAGTTTCTACGAGGCAGTACTACTAAAATCACTACGGAAATCGAAAGGAGAACAAGTTAAAACGAGCGCCACCCCGCCACTTTGTCATTTTAAACTGTGGAATAACAAAGAAAACGTGTAGTCATTTGTTGCAGCGTAGTTCTCGTTCCTCCGGTGAAGAGCTTGTATTGTTGTAACCACTTTTGATTCTGACATCTGTTGCGAATGGCGCTAGTTGAGTGGATAAGCTGCCAAAACAGAGGTTGATTCTGTCTCTGTTATCATAATGTCTAGAGTCATGGAGTTACTTGTCCGTTGTTCTCCATAGAATCCTACTACGCTGTGGAATGGGCCACTAGCTTCATCTTCCTGACTGACCGACTCCTTGACAATTCAAAAATGCTTGTAAATGGTTTATTAGAAATAAATGTAACTCAAACTCAAAAGCTTGGGCTAAGGTTTGAGTTTGTCATCCTTGTTGGAATAGAATCAAAGGATTCGTAGTGGAAATTGCTGGTTGAATAAATCTTTTGCAGTTCTATAAGTTAGTGCGGAATGTTGCTAAATGGTTTCAAACCAGTATCAGAATGTTCCACTGGATTTTGTTTTGGTGAGAGTAAAATGAACATTTTGCTAAATACGTTTTGTATCAATAATCCCCTAATTTGATTGAGTTTTGTTTTTGTTGAGTTCATTTTTTTTTTGTTTGTGTCTGCGTCATGTTTAACGCAAATAAAAGTATTTTCTTTTCTCAGTATGTATAATTAAAAAGTTTTCGTTATTTCTATTTAACGATGAAGATAGACGATGGTATTTGCAAAATTTTTGCTATAAGGGACTAAAAACTTTTAACTTAAAACTTTCTGAAACTAAAGTAAGTGTCGTATCAGACGAATTGCATTACCAACATAATTACAGGGAATCGTATCTAAAATTCACAAATAGCGTTTGGCGACAAGCCAGGCGTCCGCCAGATGGGCAAGCTGGATATTGGCGCTCCCTGCGGCGATGTAATGTACGTACCATAATAAATTCTTAATATTAATATAGGAAAAATACACTTTGAAGGAATTATGGCCGCAAAGTTCATAATGAATGTGATTGTTGTTTACAAAGGTTTCTTCTCATTAGAAGATTGAGCATGATGATTGCTATTACGTATTGGTGAACTCTGACTAAAGGCTAAAGCAGATTGGGGTGGGCCGCGCTGCAACGTAACACATTGTTTAAATCCTCTATCATTACTTTCGTACATTTTCTCTGAACCAACGCCCACTACAGTCGGATTGTCCCACTCTTTTTTGTATGAAAATGCGTTGCTCTGTGGCCAGTTGCGAGTTTAGTGTGCGCTTGAGCTAATAAGTCATTTTTGTTTCACGTTAGCGGCCGGCGAGCGCTACTTTCAAGTTGGTCGCAGTGACTTGGCTATTCACTATAAGAGCAAGGTGTGATCCGTAGCATACCAGTTCATAATTTGTCAGTTTGCTATGACCGGATTATAAGCTATCGAAAAATAATGCGTTAAATTGTAAGCAGTATGGTATAGTTCGCAATTTATCTACAGTTTAAAATCTCACGAGATAGTTTATAAACGGTGTTCATAATCTTACGGTGACATATACAAATCGATGCTTATGACTACCGACGAACAGAAATGACAGCAACTAACCTAGTCTTATATTTAGCGCAGAACGCAATAGTTTTTTCACACAAGCCTGACATTTCATCAAACGTAATGACTTTTTCCTGTCTATTTGTGCAAATATGCACTATTAACTGCAGGACCAAATAACCTGCAATTTGCAAAAAAACGTATGAACGAATGAATTGCTGTCAAAAGAAAATATGCGGTCGACTACATACAGATGGATGCTAAGTTCATAATTATGTAGGTACAGTCTGTAGTCGGCTCATCGATACATGATATCACTCTGTATGTATTCCATTCGCGTTGTCAGTAACAGTGACATTGAATGGTTTGAAGTTACTCGAATTCTTGTTCCAAACAGCGCTCTAACCAATATTGCATTTTGCGTTGTAGAGGTAAATGTAACACGCGTTTTCCATCCAGTATCTAAAGGCTCTATAGAGTCTTCATGTATACGTGTACGTATTCCACATCCCTATACATACGTTTGTGTTAGCGTCAATCGCACTGATTGGAAGTACATATTCGAAGTTATTCAAGTTCTTGTTCCAACCAATATTGAATTCCGGGTTGTAAGGTCAGTTTCTGAAGGCTAATCAACAAAGATATGCTAAAATTTGTATTGATAACTCGTGATGCATATTTAGCCTATAATGTTCCCACTGCTAAGACACAGGCCTCCTCTCTTTCAGAGGGAATGTGCCGTAATCTACCACGCGGGCCCAGTGCAGGTTGGTAGATGTCACATCTCTTCGAATGTTGGTTCTACTCGTAGGATATGCCGGTTTCCTACGATGTTTTCCTTTACCGTTTTTGAGGGCAGTGGTTATGAAATAATTTACAAAAAGTAACGCACCTGTCTGGGTTCGAACAACGATTGGTACAACTCATGAGTCGTGCCCGTTACCACTGGGACATCACACTATACTGCTATCGCACTATTACTGCTATCGTTATAATATCTCGATAACTCATATGAAGTGTTTTAAATGACTGTTTCTATTTCGATCAGCCAATCACAACATGCGAGTGACTGAATGTCGCTTAGCCAATCAGTGTTCCCATAGCAACGACAATATTTCAAGCCTTTTCCCAACTGATTTTGGAGTCGGCTTCTAGTCTAGCCGGATGCAGGCAAAATCTAGCATTTTACGAGCGACTGCCTATCTGACCTCCAAAGCCTAGTTACTGGATAATACGATACCCCTTGGTAAGACTGGTTGTCAGAATTTCAGACTTCTGACGACCCGTAACGACTGTCAAAGGTCTACGAATGACAGCCGGGACCAACAGCCTAACGTGCTTTCGAAGTCTAGAGGAAAATAAAGAAAATACGTTTACTTGCAGTAGACATGACGCAAACAAAGAACCCAAAAAAATAATAACAAGTTAGGGGAAAATATGTGTCACATCCACGCAAAACGGCCATCACTCAGCATAAATCCTAGCTGAGCTCGGTATTTAAAGACGGTCACCCATCCACGGACCGACCGCGGTAAGCGTTGCTTAACCTGATCGATCGACCCATGCGGCTGTTATCCAGTTAGCCACGAGCCCCGCATAGCAAATACAGTAACAGAATAAAAAAAATCCTACAAAACATTTTCATGCACCCTAGTTTTACCCTAGAGTACAACAATGAACCGTACTGAATTCAGTTAGTGCCTCGCTGCATAATTTTTCGCCGGCGATGGTGATCGCGTCAAAAGTGTCGACGGCCACTTCATTTTTATTGGACACAACACAGAGACACTAAGTAGCTAACTATGGTTTTTAGATTCCCTACTTAAAGGGTGCCAACGGAACCCTATTCGGTCCGTCCGTCCACCTTTCTGCCAGCGGGCTGCATCTCATGAGCCGTAATAGATTGACAGTTGATATTTTCATAGTGTGTATTTCTATTGTAGCTATAACAACAAATAATAAAAATAAAATAAAGTTAAAATTATAGGGATCTCAAAAACGAGTTTTTGCAGCGGGCTGTTACTCATGAACCGTAATAGGTAGACAGTTGAAATTTTCAGTGTGTGTGTTCCTATTACCACTATAACAAGAAATAAAATAAAGTTATTAAAAATACAAGTGGGGTGCCCATAAAACAATCGTGTTTTTTTTCCGCGTTTTTGCCTTATTATACCGACTCGCACTTGGACGTTTTTTTTTTTAAATTAAATATCTTTACCATAGTAAAGTGGTCACTATTCATGAGTATTCAATATCATCCCTTACAATATTTAACACTATTAATGTATTGTTACATGTGGTATGTATAAAACACTGATATTATATTACCCTGGTAAGACTAGGATCCCGACACTCGGGAGAAGGGTCGCACGATCACATCTCAAGGTCACAGTTACTTGTATATTAGTTGCCCTTGACCAAGTCGGGAATTTTGTATGAACTGCCGCTAGTATGAAACCCTGTTTTATCTTTTATTTTCAGTCTTTGTTCTACTGAAAGCGGGCGTACTAATTTTTACTCTTTGCAAGAAGGCGTAAGTTTATGTATGTGAGTATGTATATATACACATACATAAACTCACGCCACTCCTTTTGCCCCTAATTTGAATTATTGTTATTAATAAAATGTATCAACCTTATTAACATTTAGACGCCCATATGATATGATGAGACTATCTGTGTAGTGTATAATTTATTTTGATATGAGTAATAATATTTCATCATCTGCCTAGCCTTTTCCCAACTATGTTGGGGTCGGCTTCTACCGTGGGGTGGGGTCTAACCGGATGCAGCTGAATACCAGTATTTTACATGGAGCGACTGCCTATCTGACCTCCACAACCCAGGTAATACGATACCCCTAGGTAAGACTGGTTGTCAGACTTCCGGGCATCTGACTACCCGTAACGACTGTCAAAGATCTACGAATGACAGCCGGGACCAACGGCTTAACGTGCTTTCTGAGGCACGGGGGGGTCTCGGTATGTAAAGATGGTCACCCATCCACAGACCAACCGCGGCAAGCGTAGCTTAACCTGATCGATTGACCTGTGTTCGTTTTTTTGTAGGTCACAGGAAAATAAAAAAGTACAGATTACGATATTAATAAAAATTCCTTTACTATAAGTTTTCAGAGACAGAGCCTAAGGAGTTTGAACCAAAAAAAAAATCTGCTATTTATTCTGCAAAAGTAAATCATAGACGATTAAAGAGAAGATTTTCTCTATTATAAGTGTCAAAGCATTAATATCCTTGCTTGCTTATAATGTGGGTGGTAGAGGTATCACCTTTCACAAATGAAAGATTACACCCAGACCAGCCACATTATTAAAAAGAAGTTCTGTATCTCCGGCGTATTAAACCTGACTATAGAGATAGAGCCGTGCGAGGGTGGCTTACGTACTACGTGACAAATGGCTGTATACTCAATGTACTACTTATTCTACTTGCAAGAGACCTTCAACACTTTATTAGTAATACAATACATTATATTTTTTCAAGAGTAGTGGTGGCTCAGTGGTAACGGCTACGGCTTACGAGTTGTAGGTCGTAGGTTCAGACCCTGACAGCTTTACTTTGTGTAAGTGTATCACCGCTACTCTCCAAGCGGCAAAGGAAAACATCGCGAGGAAACCGTCCTAGAACCAAAACTTCGATGACATGAAATTTGACATCTACCAACCCTCAATGGGTCCTCGTGTTGGATTACGGCACACTCACTCTCAAAAAGATGCTGGAAGGCTGATGTAGCTGATTATGCATATTTGCTTAATCCGATGATAATTAATGTATACTTAATATTACAAAGATATACAATTTTTCTTTGTATATAGGGGGTAACCGATACGATAACTGATACGATTCCGAAAATTATTTCACTAATGGGAAGCTACGGTATTACCGAGAGTCATAAGATATATTATTTTATATTAAAACAAGAAATTTCACGCGGACGAAGTCGTGAGCAGGAGCTAGCAACGTTATAAAGACTTACAACTCTTTGTTAACTTGTATGTTTGTCAGAGCTAATCTCAGTAAACATTAATCCGATTACAAAAAAAAAACCTTTTTTCGACAGAAAGCTTCAAATTATTCTGTAATAGGATAATGGATCACTTTTACAATTCATATTATTTAAAAAAAATAAGCTACATGGAGTCGACTTTTCCTATCGAAGAAATGGCAAAACAACCTTAGGGGTCAGTGTCTCTTTTAATGTACAGTCATTATCTTGCTCAAATTATGTGCGGGTAATATAAATTTGTGCCTGAAATGGTTTTTAGAGGAAAGAACCACCAGATTTGAGTGGGCCAGTCTAGTCAGTCCAAGCATTCGCCAGTAATCATATAGCTCAAATCAGAACTTGCTCACTATTTCCACACAGGGTACTTTTTTATGCCAGAATAAGCAAGATGCTTGGGGAAACCACGGGTCTAACTTATCGTTAAAAAAAAAAGAAAAAGAAAATCACAAAGAATTTTCCTTTTCAATTTAAGATGAAAAGTTTCTATGGTACACGTGTTTTTCTGCCTTTTTATAGAAATATAAGTGTTACGATGTTTCTATGGTTTCCAACTCCGCTACACGTGGTACTCACCCACTTATCAAGCTGAAATCGTTTCAATAGAACCCTTAACTCACGTGTTGGGTGTTTTTCCGTCGTGGTTTTGAATATTTTTTTTTAGAATAACGACTTTAGAAGGAAGAACTGGACCTGCGGGGTAGTTGCGTAGCAGTAGAAATGGATTTCATGTTAACATGTTCTGATTACTTTTTGTCGGTCTGTCACATAGGTGGTTTTTAAATACAGAACGATTCGTTAAGATAAACTAGCACCTAATCGTTGATGATATTACCAGTAATATATACGTACACACTGATTTTAGTACTCTTTGACTTTGTGACTGACGGACACCTTGACAGTTCAAAAGTGCTGAAATAAATGCTTTGAGCTTTTTGAGTGTTTGTTAGGATTAAACAAGTTCTAGTTAGGACGAATTTAATTATAAATTATTTTTAAAAAATCCGTGTACCGGAAGACGTAGCGTTGGAAGGCCTTCACAAAGTGGCCGTAGGAATACGCTGGATGCGGGAAGCATAGAACCGGACGAAGTCAGGGTCCAGGGGGAGGCCTATGTCCAGCAGTGGAAGTATTGTCTTGTGGAGTGTTGTCTTTGATGATGATGATATTTTTATCTAACAATAAAAGCTTATTCAACTTAGATTTTTTTGTTCAAGTCCTTCAAAACCACAGAAAAACAATGAGAATATAAGTAGTAAAGTTAAACGATAACCGTTTAATTTTTTTTCGACAACAGAAACTCTGATACAGAATTCGTGAAAGGCACGCACCCTCCTTTAAGGCTGCCTGTCCATTGACGCGGAGCGAGGCTGCGGAGCGGAAAACCGGAGAAATATTAACAAATAGGACTACATAAAATCTCAATGTCATTTTTCTATTGGTTAATATTTCTCCGTTTCTCCGCTCCGCAGCCTCGCTCCGCGTCAATGGACAGGCAGCCTTATTGACCGGCGACGCGTTGAGAATAATATCATAATACAGTCGCTTCTCGGACAGAACGGCGAAACTGAATTTTGTCCCTGTGTTCCAGAAAGTTTTCAACCGAATTTATTATTAGTTGAACGTGTTTTTTACTCATTCCAGAGGATAGTTAGTTCAATAATGATAATAGTACTAGGTATGGTTTTAAGACTTAGTAGACTAAAAAATCTGTTCTATTTAAAAAATCTTATCCGCTAGCCGCTAGCTACTATTGCCATTTCGCAATGCATTTGAGAGTTAACATCATGTGCAAGTGATAAAAAGTCTTTCGCAATTAAAATATTTTACAACTAGCTTTTGCCCGCGGTTTTGGTCGAGCGGAAGTCATGCATCAGCCCACGGAAATATACTACAGGAATAAAAAGTACCCTACGTCTGAGCCCAGAAGGTCAATTCCCGTAGTTCAAAACGTTCAAAATATAGTCGCAAACTCATCTCAGCGACAATCAATGCCAAAAACTTGTCAAAAATGTAGGGAAATTAGAGGTATTTTTCACAAATTTAGACTGAGATTAGACTGTGAACGTTATTAAAGTTACGAGAATTTATCCTCAGGTTTAACTGTGTGCCGATTTTCATCGAAATTTGTTCAGCAGTTTTTGCGTGATTGAGTAACAAACAAAGGTAGTCATTTTCGCATTTATAATATTGATTATGTTACAAATAATAGAACTTTGTTACTTTATTATATATTATATTATTATTTCTATCTTACCCATACCAATGATTTAAAAGTAAAAGTCAATTTTAATTAAACATATTTTTCCACTTTTAAAATCTGCTCGCTATAATTTGCAATATCAGTTTTATTAACGGCTGTTCGAAGTGAAGGGATAATCATTTGCAATATCCCTATACTAGTGTTGTGCACGTTCTACTTAATAAAACTCGAATAAAACAATATTGTTCGCTGATTGGATCACCTCTTCTCATTCGAAATAGATATTACATATCGACAGAATGTGAAATTAAAACTGCACGTTTGTGAAGTACCAATATGTGTTGTTTTGTTGCTTTTTCTGTGGAACGATGTTCCCGTAATACTATGTACACTTAGTGAATGAGAGCTAGACCAAAAAAGTGTAACATATACCGTCTTATTACAAAACGAGTTCTAACTTTAGAACTAGCCTAAGCGTCCTTGCCAGTTACTGTATTTTGAACTTTATTCCGACAAACGTAAAATTAATAATGCAAAATTGACAACTTAGACTCGGGTTTAACGTCAGTATTTGTTATAGGAACTTTAACTTTGTCGGATTATAGTTCGAAATTTAATAATGGGTCGCAGGTTTAGACTTGGGTCTAAAGATAAAGGAGATAGTTTTTTTTTTGCCCACTGCCCACTGTATTGTATCGTCTATTAATCGTATTATATCTGAAAAAACTTAACCGATTTATCATTTAAAATGGTCGATTTTTTCAATAAATTCTAACCGGAATACGAAATCCTAATAAAAAGGTAAATGTTTTGATAATGCACTCAATTGATTCAATTGCAGATAATTATGGTCGTCAATGTCATAAATGCATGTATTGAAGCGTTTTTTTTTTTACAATTTTAAGAACAAAAAAAAAACCAGATATATAGTACACCTAATTACAGTTCGAGGTGGTAACTGAATCTGTTTCATAAAGTAAAAACATTACCGTTGATGCTGCAGCAGGTCCTGTTGAAATTGATAAGTTGTATTTATAGTAATAGAAATGCTTTGTCACATAATTATGTGATTTTTGGTTTCATGAAGCATTCAATACACCGTATAGTCCTTCTGTTTATTACTGAACAGTGCAATATTTTACTACATTATAATACCGATGAGGCCAACCTACTCACTAAACAATAGTTTTTTTAGTGATTTTTTTTTAGACGAATCGATTTTTTGTTAGACGAAGTGTAATTATTAGGACCACTGTAAACTAGCTAGTAAACTAGCTTCTAACATCGGGCTTTAAAAATTATATAAAACTACCAATTTGGTGAATCTGTAAAAATAAGTTTAACATTTATATAATATCTTTGTTTATATTATTTGCGCAGATATAATGTGTTACTGTTTGTTTGTCCCACATAAATAAATAAATAAACATAAGAAATAGCACGTCATACAATGATAAAAATAATAAAAAAAACCCGGTTTCGTCCCATAAAAATAATCCTCGTAAGGATGTCTCGGCCTTCCCTCAAATTACCCCATCGACATCCAATATACCATTGAGATAATTTCAACGCCATGAATGTTAAACACTTCTAACTTATTACCTCTTCGGGAACGATCGCTTGTGAACACCTTTCCGCGTCGAACATATCTTATTAAAGAGCTTATTGGCTGCGTTAATTATTCTAATTACAAAATCTGCCATCAAACAGAACTGAGCTCTAATTAGTCATCATTAAATTATACATTAGAAGGTCAGCGACCAGAAAATTCATTAGGCGACGTGCTGTAATAAATAACCTAATATATACGTAATTAAAGCGTTTTAGGTTCATCCATTTTTTTTTAACTTTTACAATAGCCTCATGTGTCACCTCTTTTTAAAGAACTGAAATTTCATTGTTCCTGGTATAAACCTACGTATTTGAATGGTAACGGGGTATAATAAAATATTATTTTTTTTTATAAAATATTAATATTTTATTAAAAAATAAAATAACAAGGCACAAAAAAAAAAAAAAGTTTTAAATGTAAATAATATTCCTCAGTCTTACGTGCCTAAACTAGGTAATCCTATTTTTCAGACGAGAAGATCTAAAATCGTCTAAGAGCTGGTTTTTCAATCGCCAGATAACTTTTATTCAAGGAATAAAATTGACGTTTGACAACTACTATGAAAATTTCAACATTATTCCTCGAATAAAGTTATCAGATGATTGAAAAATCTTATGAAATCAAAAAAATAATCAAAATGTTAAATAGCTTACTCTTAGTTTCTAAATTTGATAAATACTTAACGTTGGTGAAAATTTGTATAAGCAATATTTGCGCCCTCACACCCCTCACCGCAGAAGACGCTCTGGGCGTCGAGAATCGAGATCCGATTCCCGGCCAGCTCACGGGTAGCTCGCCGTCCGGCAAGGGCCAGGCCCAGGTCGACTGCGCGCTGTTTTCCACGTGCGCCTCAAGGAGATGTCAGCACTTACTGATGCGGTCCGCTAGGGCCGATGCCTGCCAGGGCCACGGGTTATTTGAAAGATTTACCATGGCCAGGAAACTGCGGGCTGGTTTTAGTCAGTAAAAATCTGACATGGCCCGCCCGCTCTGCCCGGGAGACGTTATTTGCGGGAGACGTTATTTGATGATTTCCCACGCAAAAAAAAGATGTGATTTTTGTATAAATATATATTCACTTTAAAACAGTTAATAAATTCTCTTTATCTTCGTAACATACTTTGGAGAGCAGGTTAGGTTTAACTTGGTGACAAGAGCTCTCTAGGAAAACACACCAACTTACTAACATAAATAACGTTTCAGTGATGTCATTCGCCAGCAAATTGCGGACTGCGGCGGCCAGTGGTCTTCTAAAAAAAAAAAGTTTTACCTTCTCAAGTGGCAAAAATTGTCATAATATACGTTTAATACGGAAGTTGTCACCATAAGTGTCATAAGTAATGTTTGTTGTAAACACTTGGTGGCTTTATATCGAGATCGCGACTCATCTTACAGTTTTGTCGCTAGATTTGTCGGGAATTTTGTCCTGTACTGGGATCCATTGTGGGTAGCTAGGAAAACCATCTGTTGTGTGTGTTGTAAAGCTGAAAAAGGTTTACGCCAGAAGGAATTTACTACTAGAAGCCATTGGCTTCTAGCAGTAAAACCAACGTCAAACGTCAAACGTCCCTTTACCCCATACAAAGTCAAAGAGAGTACTCGTATATCCTATCCTATTTAGATATCCTTTACTAGTGTAACCCCAAGCAAATACGCAGTAGTTCCTTTGAATGTTCTGTTTTGTTAAATTAGAAAATGTTGCAGGTTAAGACCTTGATAGGATTGCACTGTAAATGGTGGTCTAAATTATCTTCAAAAAGTCTTCCAAAAACTGAAGAAAAAATGGCGAAATTGGCACCGTATCTGGCGAAATATTGTATTATAATGGGTAGTACACCTCTGCCTGACCTGTCGGAGAATACAGGTGTGATAGATGCTATTTAATATCCGTCAAGTAGTTTAAAGGACTAAGCAAATACATAAACAAACGAGATTTTTAATCATTATAGGTACGTTACTCAAGAAGCCTAAGCCCATCCTACAATAATGTAGGTAATTACAAGCTTATAATAATGATAACAAGATAATAAGAGGTCTCAAGAGGTCAAAAAACATCGTCTCGATACGAAATAAGTTCTATTCCCAATAACAATCACGTTGAAAGATGACTTTTGAACTTGAGAGGTTTATTTACGGTTTTGCGTGTGGGTCAGGGTCAAAGGGCTCTTTAGGGTTCACCCTCCAACAAGGTCAAACGCGGCGCTGACAGCTAAGTGGACAGTTAAAGCTTTGGTATCGAAACAGTTCTTTTATATTCCGATATAATGTTGACATATTCAAAGTGACACTCGCAACTAGCGTGTGTGTGTGACGAAAAGTAGATTATACAACGTGTACAATTAATTCTGTTCGTTATTCTGATCAAACTATTTTCAGGTTTTGCACATTTAACGTTACACGTTGTATATATTTTGTATTTATTTCCGTTTTTTCATTGATAATTCAACAATTTTAATACTTTGTTTTTATCATTGTTCGGTTCAACCAAAGAACCTGCCATCTAATCTCTTCACCACCCTTGGTTGACTGGTAGAAAATGCTTAAGGCATTAAGACCGCCTTTGTACCTTTTTGTGTGCGAAAAGTTTAAATCATTACATAGTATAAAACAAAGTCGCTTCCCTGTCTGTCTGTCCCTATATATGCTTAGATCTTTAAAATTCCGCAACGGATTTTGATGCGGTTTTTTTAATAGATAGAGTGATTCAAGAGGAAGGTTTATATGTATAATACATGCATAATATAGTAGAGAAACACTGATAATTTTAGAGGTTTCTAATGTGATGTCGTAAATAAACACATTTTTTTGCGGTTACATTGTAAACGCTGGCTGAAACATTCGAGATAGATCAAAATAATGTACTACAGTATTGTATACCTTCAAAAGTTCTACAAAAAAGTCCGCAATGGTATATGTCTATCTCTTAGGGATAACCCACAATAACCATTTTTTATCCTTAACTTTTTACGAGAAATAATGGCTTATTTAAGAAGCAATTTTAGGCAATACAGCATTAATCCTTATCCAATTAAGTATCTTAAAATCATTGTGCATTTCATTTAGATCATTATGGCCCTTTACAGCATGTAATTTAAATGAATATTTTCGAAGATATTACAGTTTTAAAATGCGCCCGTTCGATGTCCACCGCGCACAGGAGGATGGAAACCAGGACATGAAGTTTTTTTTTTTTGCTCCGCTGGTGTAATTGCTGAATGGCGTTCTAGTGTGAGGATAAATAAATAAATAAATAAATAAATAAATAAAGCGGGCGTTATCGGCCGGGTAGTCGGCCGGTGGCGCTTGAAACTACCCAACGGATTTTCAACTTTATCACACAAAAGCATAAGGTTCAAAGTTGATTGGGAAATTTTGACAGTTTCGGGTAGCTTGATGTGCTGGCGTCTGTACTACAGTATTGTACACCTTAAAAAGGTCTACAAAAAAATCCACAATGGTATATGTCTATCTCTTAGGGATAACCCACAATAACGATTTTTTATCCTATACTTTTTACGAGAAATAATGGCTCTAAAATTATCAGTGTTTCTCTACTATATTATGCATGTATTATACATATAAACCTTCCTCTTAAATCACTCTTATCTATAAAAAAAAACCGCATCAAAATCCGTAGCGTAGTTTTCAAGATCTAAGCATACATAGAGACAGACAGACAGCGGGAAGCGACTTTGTTTTATACTATGTAGTGATCAGCATTGCACCCGTGCGAAGCCGGGCCGGGTCGCTAGTAAATAAATAAAAGGCAAATTCTCGTAATTTAATACGTTCAAAATCTAGTCGCAGCGTCATCGCGGCAACAAACAAATGTCAAAAACTTGTCAAAAATATAGGAAAATTACAGGATTTTTTTAAAGATTGAGTCTGAGATTAGACTGTGAACGATCTTAAAATTACGAGAATTGCCGCTCAGATGTGTGAACGTAAATGAGGCAAAAGGAGTGCGTAGGATCGTAGCACGTGGCGTTCTGTAGTTTCTTCTTACCCCCATGGAAATAAGGCGTGAATTGTGTATATGTTTATGTATAGATAATTGTGACATGTCCATAGAACGTTAATTCGACGGCATGGTTGACGCAGTGGTTAAGCGACTGACTGCTGCGCTGCGTGTCGTGGGTTCGATACCCGCACGGAACAAATATTTGTGTGACTTACAAGTAGTTGTACTGGGTCTGGTTGTTTGTGTATGTGACTTTAAATGTTTGTAAATGCACCCACAATACAGGAGAAATTCCTAGTGTGGGGCAAGGTTTTCCTTAAAAAAAAAAATAGTAAAAAATGCACTAGAGCAGAAAACTTCCATAAAATCCACAACATATGTGGATTTTATGGAAGTTTTCTGCTCTAGTGGTAATGGGTTCCAAGCAGTTCATCGCTAGCCACGAGATGTGGGTTTGATACTTGATCGGTTTAAAAATATGTTTGTCTAGCTTAACAGACGTACTCCGGTTCCAATATCCGTAGAGCTAAAGCATTTCCAATTTTTCTTTCAATAAAAACCTTATTTGGAGAAATAAAAACAATTTTAAAATATTACCAGCCGTTCTCCAGTGATGCTGTTAACAACAAACAAACAGCATTTCATTTTTATTTATACAGCGTGGGCGTGGGACATCGACGCGCAAACTGTAGCCATGACATGATAAACGGGATTAACACTTCAGCATATGATTCTTGATAACCTAGCGTAGAAATTTTTCGTTGGTTACCAAAAAAAACTGCCGTTTCGTAGAAAACTGCAATACCTACGCGGTCAAACTGTATGGAACATCTTTTTTTTTTAATAACCGTTGAAAAACTTCAGCGCAGGGTGGTTCAAAATCCTGTACTGAATCCAACAGGGTACCAGACTGTACGTGGATGTCCCAGCCACCCTGAATAGATAGGTCTAGGCTAGAATTAAACATACGAGATTAGTGTCTGTAAATTGAGCTAAAATTCAAGAGTGTAGCTCAAATCTAGTTGCTGCACCAAACTGTCGGTTCCTTTGTGGATACAATATGCTATAGACAACGAAATGATCCACGTTTGATTTCAGTAAAGTATATATTATTATTAACACAATGTGCCTTTTGCGTTGTGGAGGTCAGATAGGCAGTCACGCCATGTAAAATACTGGTATTCAGCTGCATCCGGTTAGACTGGAAGCCGACCCCAACGTAGTTGGGAAAAGACTAGGCAGATGATAAATGTGCGTTTTTCATTCTATAAATAGCTCATCTTCTGCCTATCCTTTCACCAAATTAGTTTGAGTTAGCTTCTAGTCTAACCGGATGCAGCTGAATACCATATTTTACATGGAGCGACTGCCTATCTGACCTCCACAACCCAGTTACTCGGTATACCCCTTCGTAAGACTGGTTGTCAGACTTTCGGGCTACTGACGATCCGTAACAACTGTCAAAGATACACGAATGACAGCTTGGAGCAACGGGTCAATGTACTTTCCGAGGCACGGAGGGGTCGTGATACGTAAAGATTGTCACCATCCACCCAACCAACCGCGACCAACCGCGGCAAGCGTAGCTTAAACTGATCGATCGACCCGTGTGGCTGTTATTACTGCTATTGTATAAATACCTAATAACCGTTATTTGCTCACTAACCGCATTTAGCGCCACACAACTTAGCAGTTAGTCACATGACCTGATTTGTAATGAATTTAAAATGTGACACACACTAGCCGACACAAACTTAAACTTGTTTTAATTACTTTTAAACACGAACGCTGGCTTAATCAAAGGCACCGATTTTACGCTCTACCTGCACAGACCGTGCAGGTACTATAGATTAGAAATAGAGCAGTGGTGAAACGAATGTCGAGAAAGAACTACGTTTATTTGCGGTAGAACATGACGCAAATAAAAAACACAAAAAAGAAAAATATGGGGGAAAATATGCGTCAATTCCACGCAAAATGACCATCGCTCAGCATAATGCTGTGACCCAATGCGAGACAGAGCCACAGCGCTGGTTTTCTGCGACAACCGGCGTTGACGTGATGTCGAAAACCAGTGTATAAAAGTGTCAGAGTTTGCTAAACTATTAACTGTCAGGCAACATTACTGGGCTCTGCTTTAATCGACGTTTATTTCACCTAGCGACAGCATTCACTTTATGAAAATGTCATCATAATCGAAAAAGGCAGACATTTTGATGTGTTGTACAAACCTACTTACAGAAAATAAATCATTTATCATTTATAATTATTTATCATTTATAGAAATTGTTTCGAATGTATCCGAGTCGAACAAAACAATATCGTTTAAGCGTCGGAAACTAAACGTCCTCGTAAATAATGCTCATTTTAAATATGAGTAACTTGTAATTACACATTTAAATACGACACAGTCACTCACTCATCAAACCGTGTTATTATCATCAGTTACAGAAAACGAACAATTACCTACAAGTTTATACCAGACACACACACAATGACACACCTGTACATCCTACAATCGCGAAAACGACGTTTCAAGTTTTTTTTTTATTTTTTTCTTTTATTACATAATTTATTGAAGCGACACACCTACAGATTTAATAGTCGGGTTAATGTAGGATAGAAATAATGTAAACATTTTTGCATGCGATTGTTTTGACCTTGCTGTGATGGGTCTGTGTCACGAGACTGGTTCTGATCGATATGAAGGTATAGGAGCAAGGTACAGCACTGAAGGCTTACCGTCCTACTTATTTTATTTTCATCCTTCATACCACCATGTAAGTGTGGGTTACCAAGCACGATGTTTCTAAGACTTTCTGATAATGATTTTCTGTAACTTATTATCGTTTTGTATTTAGGTACATAATATACTCGTATAAGCTAACAGACTTAAAATAATATTATTAATATGCATATAAAAAAAGAAGAAAAATAATCATACAGCATCAAAAAATTCGTCCGCATCGATGTCAAAAAGACCAGAAGAATGATTAGAGTACTTGACAAACTATTCCAGGAAACAAAGTTCTAGAACTGAAACGAAGTTGCTCCTACACGGTGCTCTCTGGTTTATTTTACACAATGCATCGATGCTGCAAACTTGTGTTATTAATATAGTATAGTATCCTAATTGACGTGTAAAGCTTTGTTGCAAATCGTGAAGCGAAGAACTTAGCATGAACGAACAAAGCCTTTCATTTTATAAAAGGTTTTGAAGTATATGGAGGAGATAAAGTTTAAGATAGTTTGATGAAGGATGTCAAGAATATAATACGTATATTGTTTGCGAAACAGCTCGTGTATACACAGTATGATGGTGTCTAATTGCATCTGAAACTTTTCCCGCAGAAAAGGAATTATGTATTCATTATTAAGTTTCTTAACATATTATTTAAGTAAGTTTACGTTACCAGGTAAAACAATTATAATCTTGATCCTCTGAAAGATGACGGGCAACGTTATTGAAATAAATAAGAAAGTATTCGGAATTGTATTTATGATAAAGTATCGAAGAGTTTGACTGACAATGGATTGTTGAATTTCAAAACGATTCTTATTTGAATAAAACTAGACAAAAGGAAGGACTTGTGGCTAAGTAATAAAAGCCGCACGGTTCGATCGATTATATTAAGCTACGCTTGCCGCGGTTGGTCCGTGGATGGATGACCATCTTTACATACCAAGACCCCTCCGTGCCTCGGAAAGCACGTTAAGCCGTTGGTCCCGGCTGTCATTCGTGGGTCTTTGACAGTCGTTGCGGGTCGTCAGAAGCCCGAAAGCCTGACGGTTGTCAAATGCGATACCCCTTAGTAAGACTGGTTAGTCTTACTAAGGGGTATCGCATTACGCAATAACTGGTATGTGGAGGTCAGATAGGCAAAATCTCCTTGGAAAATAGGTACTGGTATTCAGCTGCATCGGGTCTAACTGGAAGCCGACCCCAACATAGTTGGGCAAGGACTAGGCAGACGATAGTGAAATAGATAATAGAACAGCATGCTAATTGCAAAACACATTACTATCGGCAGTTTTTTAAGTCTCATGTCTTCGTTTTATGAGTTTTGAGCGAGTGTGTTTCCTTTTTCGAGAGTTTTCATTGGTGACGTGAATTCACGTCAACAGTTAAAACTTGTCAAAAATGCAAGAAAGTTGATTGTATTTTTGACAGATTGAGACAGATTGAAATGCGAACATTAAAAAAAACTGGAATTGGCCACCAGTTGATGGGTTTATATAATATTATGAAATTGTAAGTAAAATGGCCTCTTTCTTGGCTAAAGAATCAGCATCACCATACAACGTGGCAAGCTGTCACCCTTTTGGGCACTGTTCCTGTTGACTGCAATGCAAACGAATTTTTTGATGCCCTATGATTCTTTTGCTCATATACATGTACTATTTTAAGTCTGTTAGCGTATATTATGTACATATGATAAAAAATAGTAACATGCATATCAATATAAGCCATCCTACTTAAATCAGTGGGCTTCAGATCAAAGGTCAAACCTTTTAATTTTAATTGCTTGTATGGTTTCACATTATTATCGGTCACAGCTCGTATATTGGTTTTAATACAATGTAGATGAAAACAAAGGCCACAGCACAAACTGTAATATAGAGGCTACAGTATAAATAAGTAAACCTGAACATCACGCCTTTTTTCCTCGACGGGTTAGTCAGATGCAAAAATAAGTAAAGCTTACCTTTGTCCTCTTATTTTTATTATTATTATTATTTATTTATTTATCGTTTATTTCAGGCATTTCCTATCTGACTACCACTGAGAAGAAATTTGTGTGTAGTGACTGCGATTATACGATACAACTGCGATTCTTTAAAAAGTGTACTTAAAAAAAAAAAAATCTTTAAAAATTGTATGAACTGGCTTTATGGCACGGCAAATTGACCTAGTGTGTTAAGATGAACAATAAATCGACGTAGTGTGTAAAATTTATTTCTTTAATTAAAACGGTTTAAAACCAATTACAGATATTAAAGACACAGTTTTTATACACACATTGTGACTCACTGTCACTTACTCCTATGTCAACCCCGATCCCTTTATCAAAATATTGTATTTATTTTGAAACCTTAGCCCATGATTCGAGCCTCTTAGAAACAAATAAATTCTCTATTTAATTGGAAACAATTTAGGTTCAGTTACCGGCGGACCGTTCAAATGCAATAATTCAACAAATTCCAAAGAAACTTATTGAACTTCCGATTTCTAATCTTAACAAATAGTACTGGTCAGACCTCTGTTGGCCATAAGATGGGCCCGTGGGTTACCCAAACGAACACTTAAGACAATGAAGAGATTGTATGTACAAAGGCGACCATAAGCATATTCTGCGAAAATGTGGGATTCTTGGCTAAGCGTGGTATTTTTTCGGAATTGAGAAGAAAGTAAGATTGAGTAAGTCAGGGGCAGTCATTTTTAGACAACCAGAGGATGCGGACGTGATAGCTTAGACTAGTTTAATTAAGGAACTTGGTGAATGTCAAGCCAAGAGTGTTGGCTGTCGCGGTCGTAACAAAGCGATTCATATTTCATCATCTGCCTAGCCTTTTCCCAACTATGTTGGGGTTGGCTTCCAGTCTAACGAGATACAGCTGAATACCAGTATTTTACATGGAGCGACTGCCTATCTGACCTCCACAACCCAGTCACTGGGTAATACGATACCCCTTGGTAAGACTAGTTGTCACACTTTCGGGCTACTGACGACCCGTAACGACTGTCAAAGATCCACGAAAGATAGCCGGGACCAACGACTTAACGTGCTTTCCGAGGCACGGAGGGGTCTCGGTATGTGAAGATGATCCCATCCACGGACCAACCTCGGCAAGCGTAGCTTAACCTGATCAATTGACCCGAGCGGCTGTTATTACTTAGCCACAAGCCCCGCAAAGCGATTAATATTTAATAAGTTAAATATAGTTGGGTCAAAGCTCAGATTAGACTAATGTAATATTTAACATAGTACTAGTATGTATGTGTGTGTGTAGGTGTTGGTGCACTTGGGTGAGTCCTTAATATAATAATTGTCCTAAGGTGACAATGGTAGGTATTAAAGTTCCTGTAACTAAACAGACAGATACGTGTTGCTGGATAGTTTATTGCGCTTATTCTTCTCCCCAACTCAAACACTACGAAGTAGTTAAGGGCGATATAGCTGAGAATCTATTAATGATAATTTATTCCAACACGGAAATACCTCTTTATGATCGTAAATCATTGATTTTATTTTCTCTTGTATTACTTGTGTGTCCATCTCCTAATCCTTACCTTGATAGATATTTATCCGTTGCGTTTGGTTATAGGAAAAACGGGGGAGGCCGTGCGCTATACTTGATGCAAATGAGCTCAAATGCCCTGGACTTTTGACGACTGTTGACCTTAATCTGACGCACCACATATGGAAGGAAGAACCGTAAAACCCACAGTTCGTTTAAATCAAACTAGACCATAAGGCTAATCTGTAATTACATTATAAACCAAACATTATTGATGATTTCTGCTTTCAAAAAGGTCTCGCCACAGAAGGCTTGTTGTACGCACATTTCCGAGAGAGGGGTTAGGCTTCACCAAGCATCCCAAACTGGATTGGTAGTCGTTCCAAGAACGCTAGAGACCACGTCTCAATAAAATTACCCCGTCCGTACTGTAGGACTTTTACTAAACGACACTTTTTACTGAAACACGCTGTTAGGATGCACTGCGTCCTACTAAATGGGTAAAAGAGTAAGGAAATGTGAAGTGACGAAATTCCACTTCGGTGTGCACCCAGTACGATCGTAATGAGTTTTGCTAGAGACTGAGTCTACGGTGCGCTTTGTGCCAGTTTGTGTACCTTTGAAAGGGGATAGACTGCCGTAAGGGTGTCATTCAAATTAGTACGCGTTAAGAACTACTCAAAACTTGACTACCTCAATAACAGTAGGACTTCGCAGTAGTCTGTACTAAGGTTGAGTGAGACATTTATATCGTGTTTACGGAGCGTATTCTATTAGAATCGTTTTAGAGTCCTCAGAGGTTCTATGCGTTAGGTCTAACGGAATACGTACAATAAGGCATACGTTATAAAACGTTTCCCGGTGTCACTAAAGTAGGTACATTGTAAACAGATAAATGAATTTTATTTACTTGATTTATTTACGCGCAAGCGTAACGATCCCTTTACCCCTTCACATTATCAAGACTATTGCAGATATCAGTGACAACCTGCGAGAAGGGAGATTAGGTGTTGGCGTTATAACATTTATAATGCTAAATCATATAATATTATATACTTTTGCATGGCCTCTTGTCTTCTTAGCTTCATATATTAGTACTTGTAATAGTTATGTTTACTAACTGTGAATTCTCAATATTAACATCACCTTGCACCCTCTGGTGACGAGCCCTAGAGGAACACGCGGAACCGAGGGACGCATTCTCTCTCCCGCAGGGAGAGCCGGCCTGAACTGTAATATTAACATAAGAGATAAAATAATCAAGTAAAAATTTAACAATACGACAAAATATTCGTCCATTCGTCCGAAAACAGAACGTTTGTTGGATTAGATTCCAAGAGATCATTAAATGCGGCCAGAGTACGTGGTTTTGGGGACTTATCACGCGCAACTGTGCGACATGGAGGCACAGCAAACTGCCTGTATTTTCTACCGCGGCAGTAGTTGTCTGGCAAAAAGAAGAGAAACAGTACCGATATATCGCCATACCTCTAACAAGTTATATCCGAGACATCCCAGAAGAAATTTAGTCGGATAGAGATAAGGATAATAGCCACCATGTTCACGCTTATAGATAAACGCTTAAAGAAACGCTTTTTGTATCTTTTCCAGTAAAAGCACGTAAGTGCTTTCGTGTAGATTCCACATGCAGGAGCTAGATTCCAATTTGCTACGTACGAGTGCATTAGATATAATTTTGTTGGCATGTGCGGAACGAAAATCGCGACAATTACGAAATTTTAATTATCTTTGGTAGGAATCTTTAGCTACCGTGGCGATGTAGACGTGGAAGGCGAGCTTTTGGTCGAATGTGATTCCCAGATCTTCTAATGGCATGATGCATTGCATGATGTTTTTATGATGGTACTGTTATTTAAATTATATTCATAATTAACTGGGTGCCGCATTCGACCGAATGTTATTGCGAAGCATTTGGAGGCTCCACTTGTATATCGCGTTTATGTCTTGCTGTAGTGCTAAACAGTCACACTCTGAGTTTATTTCGAGTTACAATTTCAGTTTATCAGCATACATAATATGCGTAGAGATTTTGCATGATGAAGAACTTGGAAAAGATCGTTAACCATGAAAAAAAAATCAGCGTATCGTTTTTAACCCTATCAAACGCCTTCCGAAAGTTGAAATAAAGTACGTCTACCAGACGCACGGTCTAAGATGAACAATAAGTTGACGTGAATGGGGGGTTGTGTGTAAAGATGAACCATACATTTTCCTGACTTTACAACTACACAAATCGTCCTGTATGCAGTACTTTGTATTGCAAACAGTATGAGTAAGAACATTTTATTATTGTTAAATTAACTTTATATACTTACAAGCAGACTAATCCTTTTCAACATTAAAAAGCCTATGAAAAACACCAGGTTTATTCCATCTGCAAATCTTTAAAGGCCCATAGATCAGGCCGCATAGTAAATCAGGGAAGGCGGTCAGGAATCTTAATAGATATCGGTATTCCTGGATCCCGTAGATACGGAATCCCTCTGGGAGGGCGAAGGTGTTATAATCGAATTCTACCTCGACTTACCCAACCGTTCGGCAGATGGACAGACAAACTTTTTTCCTAAGATCGTAACCAACCCGTACCGGGCTCACGTGACGGATTACGTCCACTCATATCACACACAAATAATAAAATTGGTGTCACGCAGAATAATGAAACTTCAGTAAGGTTAAAACTTTATCTACCTGTCACAAAGACGAATAAACGTTATCTTTATATGACGTGCAAGCGAAATTCAAGCTTAAGAAATTAAAACAATTGCAAGACCGACAGTACCTTGTGACTATGTTCATATGTGCTTCGGTACTGTCTTTCATGTATGAAAGTTGTTTGTCTATTTTATCAGAATTTTGCCTCGAGAATACTAGGAAATATCGTTTGTGCTGAAAGTGCTCGCTAGTTGTGATCTAAGGCTCACATATTAAATTATGATTGTCTCGTCAGTCAAACGGTCGTAAGTATAACTGCTGAGCGTGAGGTCCTTGGTTGGATTCCCAGGTCGGGCAAAGTGTTATAGGGTTTACTATCTAGAATTTCTCTGCAGCAGTCCGGAGACCGAATTCATGCATTTGCGATTTGGCAGACGGAGTTAGGATATACGATACTTTTTTTTATCCCAGTCGTGTTCCCGTGGGATAGTTTCCGATATTCACGTGGGCGAAAGCGAAAGAAACAACGAGTATAAAATACATTAGTAGTCCATGCAGCCGAGCTTTTTGCCCATCGGTACAAAAACCGCAATTAAGTACTTCCATGCATTTAGCGAGAGCACTCAGCCGCTGCTGTAGAATCATAATTATGGGATAATAGATAATGGAATATTATTATGTTTATTTCCAATTTGTTGCTCACTCTCTACAATAATTAGTAAATAATTATTATGTTCAGCACCCTAATTGCGTATTACTCTCACTTTGAATCAAGCATATTGCTAATCTATTGCTCCATGCGTTCGAAAAATGTGTCTGCTCAACAACGTAAATAACGCAATGAATTTTGTTGAGCTGTCAAAATGAAACCCGTTGCTACTGATAGTGTGTGACGGAATTACCCTGCTGTTCTTATTATCTCTTTGACTAATGGCTGATTTTGCCATCGCCAGATAACTTTTATTCGAGGAATAAAATTAACGTTTGACAGTTTTTGTATGAAACAACTGTCAAAATTTCAAAATTAAGAATTAGAATTAAAATTTGAATTAGTAGATATGAGACTAACGGCCAATAAGCCTTCATCGAACAATAATTTTATTAGGAATGTGTAACATGCAAGTCGCCTGCCAGCATGCGCACCGTAATGAGTAAACATGACGTCATCACTCTAAAATCAACTAGTTCGAATCTAAATTTATATTTCGA
Organism: Eremobia ochroleuca; assembly: GCA_949629135.1. Lineage (NCBI taxonomy): Eukaryota > Metazoa > Arthropoda > Insecta > Lepidoptera > Noctuidae > Eremobia > Eremobia ochroleuca. Next base: position 29,922,252 of record OX451384.1, on the reverse strand, counting down.
ACGAACAGCACATTGATCCATCATTGGCCCTACAAATGACAATCATGTCAAGTGGACAGTGGCACGCGACGACCTAAGATCTTTGAATTGAGAACTTGTTCCAACAGCTGATTTGTATTTTTAAACATGTATTTTTTTTAAACAAATCTCATTGTAATTCAGCAGGAACCTATGGTATTGTTCAATACTATATACCTCATTTTGTGCGTATTTCCCAAAAACATAATTAGTTTTGTTTATGCAATTCCTGCTGGTTTTAGTGGAAAATTATGTATATTGAATTTAATATGAAACCAAAACACATTGTTGTTATATCAAATTCCACGTTATTTGCTTTTTAAATGCTAAAGAGTATTATATTGTCTTAACTAACTATTTACACTAGGTACTAAATTAAAAGACTAACCAACTCGAATAAATAAATACAAAAACAAAAGGATATTCAGGCGTCGAAGTCCCCGTCCGCATCGCTGTCATCCGGAAACGTACCCAGACGACTGGCAGCATTGCCACGTTGAATGGCAATGCTAATTCTTTTGTCAAAAAACGACCCACGGTCACGGGAAGTGTCGATCAGCCGGCGAGAAATTTCTATAAAAAGGAGACGCGCACTCGGGCCCCATGACCCGAGCGTTTTGACAACAAACGGCTCAAAGCTGTAGGTTACTTTGAAATATATTTGTTTCTAATAATAATAAGTCTAGACTACAGATGCTGTGTTTGTTTTAGCTATAAACATTTGTTTGTTCACTGCTGAATATTGGTATTCAAATACTCAGGACCCTCCTACATCGGACACCTTTCTCTATTTAAGATTTTACATTCTAATATATCGTCATCAGCCTGGCCTTTCTCAACTATGTTGAGGTCGGTTTCCAGTCTAACGAAAGAATCAGCTGTTCCATACATTTTGACGAGTTATGCGAACATAAATGTAGGAAACAGCTGATTTTTTTGTTTTTGACCGATTTTGTTTTTTTTTTTTTGTATATATCGTCAGAAAAGGAAATAACAAGTACAGTGTAACAGTGGTATAATTTATTGCATGTGGGTTCCATACTGTCACTAAAAATGTTTCATTCACATAACAAAGTTAACAGTTTGCATTCTATTTAGCAAGTTGTTGCCACAATAACGGAACTGGTGCTGTGTCGAATATAGTGCGAGATTATAAGTTGATCTTGTCTTGCAGGTTATTTCAATGGACTAAATTCGACGCAATTACCGGAAAGTCCCAAACTTCGCATTTGTGACGCTGCAAGTCTTCAGAAAAGAGTAACTTGTATTAAAATCATGCTAGATTATGGAATCAAGCTTTATTTTGCGTAAATCCCTGACAGTAAAATGCCATACAGGGTGGCAAGGACATCGACGCGCCAACTGAAACCATGAATTCAAAACTTGATTCTAGACTTTTTTCGTGGTTCTCGAAAAATCTGCTGTTTCATAAAATATATAGAAGATCCTATTTTTTTTAAACCTTCCAAAAATTAAAACAAAGAGAATTTTCTGAATCATGTACTGTTTCAATGGTAGGTTAGGTTGCGCATCGATGCCACCCTGTTTAATTTCAATATTCAGTTCTAATTCAAGCAAAGACTAAATCCTGGCTTAGATTTAGAATTATTTGTAAAATTCTGAAATTGTATATTTTATTAAAATCTTAGGTTACCAATAATAAGCTGGGCTACTGGAGAATCAACTGAACTGGGCCTTATAAATGTGTAGATACAATCGGCAAAGAAAAATACATGAACAATCACGCACCTGAATCGATTGCACATCTCAAAAATTACTCTCGAACTATATTTTTTTCTATTCATTTTTCTTTCACACAGACTCAACCGCACAAGTCTACACTGCACTCAACTTTATTAATAAAATTTCCGAAATGTACAAAAACAAACTCAATTAGCCTTGTTAATCTCTGAAGCGTAAGCATTAGACTGTCAGTTAAACCTTAAAATTATTTAAAATAACTGACAAAGGTTCTTACAATTTGTTTTAAACTGTTCTTTTGTTGGACAAGCCAACTGAAAACCGCGACCAAATGTTTGTGAGGCCTCTGACGTCACAGCAGTGTCGAGGCGAACAAGACTGATGTAAAAACAGCGCAAGTTCTTTTAATATTCAAATGCTCTCGGGTCTGCAGTTAAGAGATCGTGTACGTCACTGAAAAACACAGTACAGTTTTTAAACATGTGCAGTCAAGGAATAAATATGTTAAGCACTTTAAGGTTATTTCTTACTAATACTCCTTCAGACCGTATTCCGGCCATGGCGGCATATCAACAGATACTTACATACACATAGGTCACAGACAGATGTTATAGTGCATAAATGTGTGCGCATTCACTCTTCCCTCGCTCTCATTGTCCGATGGGACGGCACGCAGGCCACGGAGTGAGATCAGGTGGCAGATCAGGACCAACGAAATTTGTTACTAAGCAACTTATAATTTATCAGACTACGTCCTTGCCAACGTTTTAAATTATAATGACAGAAAAGGTGACTTACACCCGCTATGCGGGAAAGCAATTTGATTGAAAATTGCTTATCATTATCCGTCCTTGACTGTACAAGTACATAAAAATTAACGTAGATAGTTTTTTCTAGTTATATTTCTATATCGTTAAACGTAAACAAGAGTATTACTTTTCAGGAGCATTTCCATGTTGAAAGTTTTGTGATCAGAAACTATTAAACTTTATTATCTTCGAAAAATCTATCTAAGTTATGCATACCTTTGATTCTCCGCAGTTTCAGCTGAACTGAGCCACCCGTGGTCTCAGGTAGTCTGGTAGTGACGGCGTGTCCTTAACTATGTAAATATTCTTTTACTTACTCGGGATCTTTCCTGAAATAAAACAGATATTATAAAATATAGTATTCACAATCAAGGTATAAACACAAACTCAAAGCATTTGTTTCAAATAAACCAATTACAGGCACATTTGAAATTCAAGGGGTCGGTCAGTCAAAAAAATGAAGCTAGTTGCCCATTTCAAAGCATATTAGGTTCCTCTGGAGAAGAACGGATAAGAAACGAAATTTAAAAAAATGTAACTAAATATTGATTAGGTGCATCACCCATGTTGAAATTTTACAAGTGAGAATGATGTAGATAGACAAGCACGATAAAAGTTGCCGCAAAAGAGATAAAAGAAAAATAAGCCGTGGCAGCTAAGTGATGGCCTGTCCCGACTGACGGCGCCCGTTTAAAAACATGAAGTTTGGATCAGCACCTTTCAGCTCAACCATTTTGAAGGGATATTTTTTAGGGAGCCGCATCGTAACATGAAAAAAGGGCACTCCGTGAGATGGTTTCTAGAATTTTACCAGACTGTGTAATGGCGAGCTGCTCACCTTCTACGTATTAGTAACAATCATTTACCGTCATCATCTGTCTAGCCTTTTTCCAACAGTATCTATCCTCCACAACTCAGTTACTGAGGAACATAACATTCGGTAAGACTACCAGTAACGAAATATCTACGATTTACTGGTGGAACCAACAGAGCAGCCTGGTTTCCGAGGCACGGAGGGGTTATACAATAGATGGTACTGGTGGACTTCCATCTGTAGACCAATTTCGGCAAGCGAAACCTTTATACGGCCCGTGTGGCTTTTATTGCTAAGCAAATTGCCGTATTAGTTACATTTAAAATTAAAATTGTAAGTAAACGTGCAGAACTGAGTCGTATTATTTTAAACTAGTTCCTGGAATTGCTCGCTTAGTGGTTTATTTTAACCAAAAACATACTGAAACTATGACCAGTAATAACACCTACTACTTTGATCGGAGCGGGAAGTGGCAACTACTGGGCAAGCCTCGGGGCTAAGCTCACACTGAACTTTGAAATAGAACTATCTTAATTACGTAAGGGCTAATTTACAGTAGCGGACATTATCGTGTTCTAAACGTGGCGTTATTTACGATGCTCTACTAGGTGACTTGAATTTTTGTTAACTCGGAACTCGTAATGGCTTTTGAGCAGCATAAATATATTGTTGAATAAATGTATTGTTTCAAGTATTATTATTTTTTTACGATCGTAGCAGCACCTTGAAAAAATTATAAAACTATAACTGTTAAACAAGGTCCTAAATCACCCAAACAAATCCATTATATAAAATAATACTAAACATGAACAAACTAAATCACTAAAACATCACTTGTACACACGAAACGGCAATAATAATAATTTTTGACGAATATTTCCTTTAATTACAATAGTCCAAGGTCATCACGGTTCATCGCTCAAGGTCAAGTGATCGCTATCAACGTGGTGTTCACCTCACCTACTGTTATGGGAGGTAGTTATTTCCGTATTACCTACCACGAATTGTGGTCGCTGTTACGTTAAAATAACCGAGTTGAACGGATTTGGGTAATTGTATTTTAATTTCGCGGCTTGAAGTTACAAAGTCCGGTGAAATTGGAAGAAAATTCAACGTAATGATGATGTGGATTTTATTTTAATGGTTCTTCCAGTTTTCTAGTTGATTTTACTTAAGAGATTAGTTGGCCACGTTAATAGTAGCAATAGATTTAGACACGTAAATCTGTAAAATTACGAGTACATAAGAAGACCCCAAAAATTATCTATTCTACAGTTGCCATTTCAGCAAGACATTTCTGTATTCTAGCTACGTTTGAAAAGTTGTTATGGATCCAAAATATAACCTCGATCAGCATAATATTGACTCAAAGTGACAGACAAAGACGAGATTTTAGCTAGCTCTATTCGTCCGAAGTAGAGTCATTCAAAATTTTCTTAACAATTTAGATGTCAAGGTCAACTTGTATGTTGTTCTACATAATATGATTCGTGACTATAGCAAATATATATTTACAGACTCATAATCACTGAGTTAGAATTGGCCTTAAATGTGATGATTTCATGAAATAGTAATTCAATAGGGTATTTTGAACTCAGAGAGCTGTAATTGGTTTTAATGACATTATAATAATTATGTAAAAAAGCCATGTTTGTTACGGTTGCGAATCATATTTTGATCAAAATACAACCTGATACTTACCTAAAAATGGAAAAAACTTTATTTTTTTAATAACATTTCGGGCTACCTTGGCGCTTTCGCCTTAAGTACAAATGCTTAATGAAAACAGGCTGGCGATAGGACACCCGTTAATAATGGGTAACTCACCTATCATTAAAAGGTGTCCTACACGTGTCCTAGAGTAGTTGCCTTTGGGTTACGGGAACCACTCGGTTCCCGTAACGCAAAGGCAACTACTCTTTACAAAAGGATTTATGGTTACCTTGTGTGAGAGCTTGCTCTCAGGCAAAGAAACACTACGGTCAGTTCCAGTCAAAAACCAGCGTCAGGCACTAGTTGTCTGGCATTTTTTACTTAACTGGGCTTTTTTTGGAGCAGCAATGAGGCACACTTTCTAACATCGCACATTACTCTTTTTATTATTTTATCTGCTGTATATTGTGTGCCTTTTAATCTGTGCCATAGATATAAGAAAGAAGGAGATATGCATGGTAGGTAGTTGAAAATGTATCGGAACCAATGTCTCCAGTTAGACATGTTTTTTTTTATATTTGTATGGTCTCTGCTAAGTACATGTATTTTCTTTATTTCTTTCTTAATTTTCCTGCCTTAAAAAGTGACGGAAATACTGTAGCGAAAGATAGAATATTTGTTACTACTACACGTGCACGTTCGCACGGGGAAATGTGCTGAAGTGGCGTCATGTCGAAACATCGCTCATCATCATTTCTGTGCTATACAGGATGGCAGGAACATCAACGTGAAACTTGTTACCATGGATTCAGTGCAAGATGCTGAACGTAGCGTTTAAATTTTTCGTCGGTTATTAAAAAAATTGCTGTTGCATATATTTTAACCGACTAAAATCTCCCTCTCCCGGGCATCTTGTATAATAATAATAACTACTAACAACCGATAGTTTGGAACTTGCTCCTGACATCGAAAAACCACTATTTTTAACACACTTTTTTTTGTATATTTTTTTAAGAAATATTTAAAAATGTGTATATTATATGCAAACTAAATAAACAAAATAATAATAATACATGTGCTATATCTGATATTAATATTTTATACACATAAACCTTCCGGAATAAATTATCTTCATGGTGGTCAAAACCTCATGTAAAAATGTGGTATTCCGGTGCATCCGGTTAGACTGGAAGCCGAACCCAACACAGTTGGGAAAAGGCGGGCAGATTGATTGATTTGTGGTGAAAACTGCATCAAAATCTTCTGTGTAAGATTTAAGTGGTCACACAAACAGACACGAAAAGTGACTTCGTTTTATACTATCTTTATACAGATAGATAAAGTTACAATTACGGATACGCGAGATATTCTTGACAGCTCGTTTGGCGCAGTGACTGAAAGATTGGCTTCAGCGCTACAGGTTGCTGGTTTGATTCCAAAATGAAGCAGTTATTTTTAATGGTAAGTTCCTGGTCTGACTGTTTTTGGAAATAATATGCAAGGTTTTTTGTTGGATCAGTTTTTAACCGACTTCAAAAAAAGGAGGAGGTTATCAATTCGACTGTATTTTTTTTATTTATTTTTTTATGTTTGTTACCTCATTGAGGTCCTGAGATACTAAGTACAGTCAAGGAAATATTTTTTTAAGCAAAAAGACTACCTACTATCTTAAATGATATATTCAAATCACAACCCCAGTTTTTACAGTTGTATATAATAACTGAAACGCGGAAAATTGATACAGGTTATTCATTTGCCTAGCAACTCATTTATGACCAGCTTAAATGGTCTGTATATTCAAATCACAGCCGTAATTTCAGAGTTGCATGAAATGGCTAAAACACGGCAAATTGAGGTAGGGTGGTAATTTTCTTAACAAATAATTTCCCTAACTGAACATGGCCCACGGTGGCCGTCAGTAGCAACACGTAAATAAATCACAAATAAGAAAAAACTTCCCAACTTCAAGAGGCAGGTCCGCTTACAACAATTTATTCATCTATAATCCTACTTTCCAGTTATTTAAGTTCCTTTTCCCTCTTAGTATAACCGGATAAAAGAGCTTTCCGGTTATGTAATTTTGTGACTTCTCTTTTCCTCCTAACAAAAATTTGAATGTTTGACAATACTGATTTCGTGGTTCTATAAAAATATTTACTGTTTATTTATTAAGAACTAGCGACCCTCCCCGGCTTCGCACGGGTGCAATACCTACTGATCACTACATAGTATAAAACAAAGTCGCTTCCCGCTGTCTGTCTGTCGCTATGTATGCTTAGATCGTTAAACCTACGCAACGGATTTTGATGCGGTTTTTTTTTAATAGATAGAGTGATTCAAAAGAAAGGTTTATGTGTTTGGTAAAAGGTTGATGTATAATACATGCATAATATAGTAGAGAAACACTGATAATTTTAGAGCCATTATTTGTCGTAAAAAGTATAGGATAAAAAATGGTTATTGTGGGTTATCCCTAAGTGATAGACATATGCCATCGTGGACTTTTTTGTAGACCTTTTTAAGGTGTACAATACTGTAGTTCATTATTTTGATCTATCTCATAGGGTTCAGCCAGCGTTTGCAATGTAAGCGCAAAAAATGTGTTTATTTACGACATCACATTAGAAACCTCTAAAATGATCACTGTTTCTCTACTATATTATGCATGTTGTACACATATAAACCTTCCTCTTGAATCACTCTATCTATTAAAAAAACCGCATCAAAATCCGTTGCGCAGTTTTAAAGATCTAAGCATACATAGGGACAGACAGACGGAAGCGACTTTGTTTTATACTATGTAGTGATATTATTTCCATTTTGGTTTCTTGTTCTAGCTTAGGTACTGCGGTCAATTTTAAAAAAGGCTAGTTAGTACAAAAGACAACGAGGCTCAATTATTAAAAAGGCGATCATCATAAGAATATCAATAAGTTTGTTTGAGCATCAAATAAATATTGCTTTCACTAAGTACATAGAATAATCTTACAGGTAAAGAAAAAAAGGGCTGATCGTCACTGAGAGCGTCTTGGTTTCGATTTTCAGGTCCAGCATAACGATGTCCTGTTGTTCGATAGGAATTTCTCAGTAGTGACCACTGACCATTGGCCTATTTATAAAACGGACAGGCCACAGGTGACAATCAGTTAGTTGCACAAACATTCATACATTTTATACCTTGTTAAACAGAACATGTCGTGAAGTACGTCATATGTATCAGTTAAACTCGTCGAGGAGTTAGGATTCGTGCCCGATTAATTCCCAATAGGGTCGCCTCACTCGCCCCCTATTAAAGGGACTTAAACATATCTGGAAAAATATAGGTATTCGATAGCCCTCTGCATACCCCTTTGGGGAATATTCGCGTGAATTTTAATTGTACAAAATAAAGTTTAAAAATTTAAAATCTACGTGCAAGTACACAGCTTTTCATTTCAACTGGGAGCCATTACCTACTTTCCCTTTCACTGACACGCTATGCAGTCATTGAGCGCAGTGCAATGAAGTCTGCCGCCCCTATAATTACCTTTCAATACAACACCGCCCTTTGGTGGAAGGTAGCGAACAAATTCCTAGTACATGAATGCATGCCTTGACCCGATGACCGTTATTATAGAGTACTGCTCTACTATTTCCATCAACCTAGGTAACATAGGTTGATACCTAGGAATGGGTAGGGGTGACACGGCGGCGATAGTGGAGTGAAACCGCCGTTTTCAAAACGCAGGAAATGCTTTTCGCGACGTGCTGAACCGTAGCGGCAGTTTTCATAATGTGGTAACTACTTTTCAAATTCTGTTTGAAAATTTTGCATTGCCATTCAACGTGGCAGTGCTGCCAGTCTTCTCGGCATCTTACCAGATGACAGCTACGATCTACGATGATGGCAAGACGAAGCAATGGAACAAAAATAAAATCCTTCATAGTTCTTTTAGATAGCATTGAGCGATTGTAACTGTAAACGACATATTATTAGACGTGGTTAAATCTCCCAGGGCGTTACTATTGGAAACTGGAAGTACTGACGAAATGGATGAGCTTCAATTGGAAAAGCAATTTAAACAATTATTATTTTACTGAATTCAAGTCCAGACTCAATGTGATTTGCCTGTTACAGTCACAACAGCCGCGACTACCGAGTTGTTGGTCATAGGTCTGATCCCAAGCACTGTGTGTGTGGGGTACTTTACTTTGTGTTCATTATTTCACTACCACTGCTCACAAACCAATGAAGGAACTGGCAAGTCCTAGAACTCATAAAATCGAAGACATGTGACTTCCGCTAACCCGCACTGGGTCCGCGAGGTGGATTATGGCCCACTCCCTCTCACAGATTATGCTACGTCACAACCATGCAACTTTTTAAAAGGTTCACATCACTTTCAGGTTCACATCCAATGCAAAATTTTGGAATAAAATCGGTTTAAGTTTACAGCCATTTAGTTTGCCGCAGCACTGGAATGTGTGCTTTCAGGTGCTGAGAAACACGAAAATGCTTCGGAAAAAATTGTGGTTTATTTTTGTTTTTGACTATTTAATATCTTTCTGCTAAGGTACCGTTTGAGTTCGGTAAGGTACCTATGTTAAGTAGTATTACTGCCTATATTATAGTTTTAAACAATATACGAGTATACTCAATAGTTTACCTTTTCTCCACTATTCCCTATTCTATCTATCGCCTACTCTTTCATTGTAATTTTCCTTCTACCACGGTTGTGTTCTAATATATGCGATTGATTTGGCGAACCCAATTGCTTCGAAACAAAAAGAGCAGTGATTACAGTCCCAGTTGTAACAGCCGCAACTAAAGTTGTAACAGCCGCAACTAAAGTTGTAACAGCCGCAACTAAAGTTGTAACAGCCGCAACTAAAGTTGTAACAGCCGCAACTAACATGTAACAGCCGCAACTAAAGTTGTAACAGCCGCAACTAAAGTTGTAACAGCCGCAACTAAAGTTGTAACAGCCGCAACTAAAGTTGTAACAGCCGCAACTAAAGTTGTAACAGCCGCAACTAAAGTTGTAACAGCCGCAACTAAAGTTGTAACAGCCGCAACTAAAGTTGTAACAGCCGCAACTAAAGTTGTAACAGCCGCAACTAAAGTTGTAACAGCCGCAACTAAAGTTGTAACAGCCGCAACTAAAGTTGTAACAGCCGCAACTAAAGTTGTAACAGCCGCAACTAAAGTTGTAACAGCCGCAACTAACATGTAACAGCCGCAACTAAAGTTGTAACAGCCGCAACTAACATGTAACAGCCGCAACTAAAGTTGTAACAGCCGCAACTAAAGTTGTAACAGCCGCAACTAAAGTTGTAACAGCCGCAACTAAAGTTGTAACAGCCGCAACTAAAGTTGTAACAGCCGCAACTAACATGTAACAGCCGCAACTAAAGTTGTAACAGCCGCAACTAACATGTAACAGCCGCAACTAAAGTTGTAACAGCCGCAACTAAAGTTGTAACAGCCGCAACTGAAGTTGTAACAGCCGCAACTAAAGTTGTAACAGCCGCAACTAAAGTTGTAACAGCCGCAACTAAAGTTGTAACAGCCGCAACTAAAGTTGTAACAGCCGCAACTAAAGTTGTAACAGCCGCAACTAACATGTAACAGCCGCAACTAAAGTTGTAACAGCCGCAACTAACATGTAACAGCCGCAACTAAAGTTGTAACAGCCGCAACTAAAGTTGTAACAGCCGCAACTAAAGTTGTAACAGCCGCAACTAAAGTTGTAACAGCCGCAACTAAAGTTGTAACAGCCGCAACTAACATGTAACAGCCGCAACTAAAGTTGTAACAGCCGCAACTAACATGTAACAGCCGCAACTAAAGTTGTAACAGCCGCAACTAAAGTTGTAACAGCCGCAACTGAAGTTGTAACAGCCGCAACTAAAGTTGTAACAGCCGCAACTAAAGTTGTAACAGCCGCAACTAAAGTTGTAACAGCCGCAACTAAAGTTGTAACAGCCGCAACTAAAGTTGTAACAGCCGCAACTAACATGTAACAGCCGCAACTAAAGTTGTAACAGCCGCAACTAAAGTTGTAACAGCCGCAACTAAAGTTGTAACAGCCGCAACTAAAGTTGTAACAGCCGCAACTAACATGTAACAGCCGCAACTAAAGTTGTAACAGCCGCAACTAACATGTAACAGCCGCAACTAAAGTTGTAACAGCCGCAACTAAAGTTGTAACAGCCGCAACTAAAGTTGTAACAGCCGCAACTAAAGTTGTAACAGCCGCAACTAAAGTTGTAACAGCCGCAACTAAAGTTGTAACAGCCGCAACTAACATGTAACAGCCGCAACTAAAGTTGTAACAGCCGCAACTAAAGTTGTAACAGCCGCAACTAAAGTTGTAACAGCCGCAACTAAAGTTGTAACAGCCGCAACTAACATGTAACAGCCGCAACTAAAGTTGTAACAGCCGCAACTAACATGTAACAGCCGCAACTAAAGTTGTAACAGCCGCAACTAAAGTTGTAACAGCCGCAACTAAAGTTGTAACAGCCGCAACTAAAGTTGTAACAGCCGCAACTAAAGTTGTAACAGCCGCAACTAAAGTTGTAACAGCCGCAACTAACATGTAACAGCCGCAACTAAAGTTGTAACAGCCGCAACTAACATGTAACAGCCGCAACTAAAGTTGTAACAGCCGCAACTAAAGTTGTAACAGCCGCAACTAAAGTTGTAACAGCCGCAACTAAAGTTGTAACAGCCGCAACTAACATGTAACAGCCGCAACTAAAGTTGTAACAGCCGCAACTAACATGTAACAGCCGCAACTAAAGTTGTAACAGCCGCAACTAAAGTTGTAACAGCCGCAACTAAAGTTGTAACAGCCGCAACTAAAGTTGTAACAGCCGCAACTAAAGTTGTAACAGCCGCAACTAAAGTTGTAACAGCCGCAACTAAAGTTGTAACAGCCGCAACTAAAGTTGTAACAGCCGCAACTAAAGTTGTAACAGCCGCAACTAAAGTTGTAACAGCCGCAACTAAAGTTGTAACAGCCGCAACTAACATGTAACAGCCGCAACTAAAGTTGTAACAGCCGCAACTAACATGTAACAGCCGCAACTAAAGTTGTAACAGCCGCAACTAAAGTTGTAACAGCCGCAACTAAAGTTGTAACAGCCGCAACTAAAGTTGTAACAGCCGCAACTAACATGTAACAGCCGCAACTAAAGTGGTAACAGCCGCAACTAAAGTTGTAACAGCCGCAACTAAAGTTGTAACAGCCGCAACTAAAGTTGTAACAGCCGCAACTAAAGTTGTAACAGCCGCAACTAAAGTTGTAACAGCCGCAACTAACATGTAACAGCCGCAACTAAAGTTGTAACAGCCGCAACTAAAGTTGTAACAGCCGCAACTAAAGTTGTAACAGCCGCAACTAAAGTTGTAACAGCCGCAACTAACATGTAACAGCCGCAACTAAAGTTGTAACAGCCGCAACTAAAGTTGTAACAGCCGCAACTAAAGTTGTAACAGCCGCAACTAAAGTTGTAACAGCCGCAACTAAAGTTGGAGGTCGCAGGTGCGAACCCCAATAGGTGCTTTCCTTTGTGTAAATTATTTCATCACCACTGCCCTCAAAATTATGATGGAAAACATCGTGAGGACACCGAAATGTTCTAGAACCAAAAATTCAAAGACGTCACATCTACCGATCTGAATTCGGCCCGCGTGGTGGATTACGGCCCACTCCCTTTCACTGAGAGGAGGCCTGTGTCCTAGCAGTGGGAACATTACAGGCTGATGGTGTGTGTTGTGTGCAACGCTTCGCCACGTTCGGATTTTTTTTTTTTGATGATAACGCGATGATTTTTTTCTCAGGAGTTTCTTGCGACTCTTCTTTCCAACTAAAACACTAGGAAGTGGTGCATTTTGGGTTTAGTCTCACGTAATTTTGCTGTTAAAAAAGTGCAGACTTTCTATCTAATTCGAATAAAATGTAATTTTATTAATAATATTTGCGTTACGATCGCTTATGTTAGGACATGGGGTCAATATCCTCACGTTGATTGAGGTTATTTTGTGTGGCAGGCGACAAATTAAAACTATATAGAAAACGTCAAATCAGAACTGGTTATAAAAATATACTGAAGTTATTTAACTTTTTATTTTAGAATGGAATCTTTTGATTCAAGTAATATTTTGAATGGTTTAGTTTAACCTTTTGAATGAATCTAATTAGGTGCCGTTCAGTGATCATTTGGCAAGCAGCGTCAATCATATTGAAATCACTCTTACAAGAATATTATTTGTTAGGAACTGAGATTTTTTTAATTACATAAATATATGCCATTCTATTTCCATCCATTATTCGATCGAATCAAAAATACGCTAGACGTTTATAAAAAAAAAACCCATGTGTAAAAAATGTACTCCATAGTTCAATGAGACTGCCAAGTATTATATTTAAAAAGAAATCATACATTTTTGTTTTTGTTCAAAATAACTGATACTACCCGACTTTGATGAGAAATACACTGAGTCTGGCTATCTGTATGTGCACGACATTGCATCCCAGACTGCATAAGTGCATATCTCTCCAGACAATGCAGGATACACATTTCTATGCATATTCTCAGACTATCCAAACGCAGGATAGGTATCTACGTATATTCCTAGATATTTGGAAGTGAAGCCGGAATGACGCTGTGCATAATAGATCGCTCCCCTGATGCACTGCGGTACCACTCTTGACATTGTTAGTGCTTTAATAGCAATCTAGTCGTGAACACCTATCACAAAATGTTTTGTGATAAGAATAGTATATTCCATAGTAATCCCATCTGAACGTATTTGGAGCTTAAAAATTAGCCGATGCAAGGACAAATGGGAATTTTCTATTTCAAATCGTTAGTATCGAGTTTGACGTCAAAAACAAATGAAGATATCGTTACATTGACAAATCTGAAGTATGTCTTACAAATTCAATAACGGATCTACATAATAGTGAAAGAAAACTTTCCCCGATCGAATTTACGATTTTATTTCAAGACAAGATAGAAATAAACACATCATTTAACTAAACATATCAGTGGGTTAGTCTTACATACATAAACTCACGACTTCCTCCCATGAGGGTAGGAAGAAACTACACACCACCACCTGCTAAGGTCCTTACAATCGTACCCCTTTTACCTCGTTCACGTACATACATTTGGTCATTCACGCACGCCGGTTGCGACGGTTGCGATTGGTGTACTACGTAACTGACCTTTCGGAAGAATATCACTAATAAAGTCACTATATATTCTCCCAGGCCGTCCGTCCACAACTCCACCCACATCTGCCTTGTAAATACATTTTGTTAGTTGTCATTCATTCATCCTCTCAACATGACTAAACCATCTAAGCATACTCTTTTTCAATCTTTGTCCCTACATCTTCTTATGAACCGCACCATTGCCTTGCGAGTAGCACAAAATTCCTCTCCATATAAAATTTCTCTTCATAGTCACACCACACATGCTTCAAAAAGAACATGTTCACAATAAAAGAACAACTCTAAGAAACGCTGCAAACAGAACGTACTAGTGAACACGGAAAGATACCACTTACAATCTTAACATCCTTTCTAGATAGCACAGAATGGCGGAACATCTGCCAAGAACCACACAATAAAACTACGGATTAGAACGAAACATTTCCGTGTGACTGGCTCATAGTGTGAACAAAACTTGATAGACCTTAAAGGACAGAAAAAAATCTTTTGAGAATGAAATAAAGAAAAATCAACTTTGATTACTTTATAGTAATCAAAGTTGATTTTTGATATTTGGTGTCACTTCATCCATTCCTTTCCTGTTTCTTTTCCAACTATATTGGGAAAAGGCTAGGTAGATGACGATGAGACAGACAGACGAACGAGGTTAGGCACGGAATTATGCTTCCAGTCTAACCGGATGCAGCTGAATACGTTACATAGAGCGACTGCCTATCTGACCTCCACAACCCAGTTACTGGGTAATACAATAACCCTTAGTAAGACTGATTGCCAAACTTTTAAGATCCACAAATGAAAGCCCGGAATTTGGTGTAACAGTAAATCATAATTATATGAAATAGTCCGCCAGACGGCGACCAATCTCATCACAGACCAGCCATCGACTTATAGTGCACAAGAGTGTGTGCAGACAGAGACCAGGCTTGCTTATAATGCACAAGAGTGTGTGCAGACACAGACCAGGCTTGCTTATAGTGCACAAGAGTGTGAGCGATACAGACCAGGCTTGCTTATAGTGCACAAGAGTGTGTGCAGACACGGACCAGGCTTGCTTATAGTGCACAAGAGTGTGTGCAGACACAGACTAGGCTTGTTTATAGTGCACAAGAGTGTGTGCAGACACAGACCAGGCTTGCTTATAGTGCACAAGAGTGTGTGCAGACACAGACCAGGCTTGTTTATAGTGCACAAGAGTGTGTGCAGACACAGACTAGGCTTGCTTATAATGCACAAGAGTGTGTGCAGACACAGACCAGGCTTGCTTAAAGGATCAGGCAGAGGTGAACCTACACAGGACACCCACATTTTGCCCGTTATTTTTAAGTCCCATGAAAAATCGGGCAAGCCCATATCATCAATCGGGCACAAACCCAAGTTCCGGGCTACTACTGAGAAATGAACTGAATGAACCCTATTGGATTTTACCATCATTCAGTTCAGTTCATTCCTTCAATTCATTTCAGCTTCATTTCTGTCTGGGTTCGAACCTAAGACCTAACTCGTAAGTCGCGGCCGTTACCACTGGGCCACCACCTGCTCTCCGAACTGATTTTCAGTTATTTTAATTACACTTTGTATACGCTTCGGCCTGCTCCTTCGGGAAATACAGGTATGATGTTTAGTTATAAAATTCAAATTACGTTTATTGTACTGAAACTGAACTTTCAGCATTTATTTGAAACTACCCTTTCACATGCTTTTCAATATGCATGATGCATTGTGCGTCCAGTGGTCCAAACTGTAGGGACTGCCAAATTAGTTTTGTTGTTAGTAAAGGAAAACTCTATTATTACTTGTGTTGTAGGTATTTAACCTGTTAAAGAGAATATCAAAAAAATATGCAAAATCTGGAAAATGAATTGTTAAGCAAATTGACTACTTGACTACCTACGTTATTTTAATTTTTTCAGGAACAAAATACACAAATTGAACCATTTAAAATTGATTTTAAAATAGGCAAATTCGGATAACCCCTCCATAAAATGTCCGTAAACAGTTGAATTAAATGGATATAAAACGGCAAATTGACATAGTGTGTCAATTTGATAAAAAATTAATATCCCTGACTTAACCTAACAAAAAAAAAAAGTTGAGATCGGTTTTTAGGCATTATTTCAAGACGCTTTTAGAGAGGTATTAAGAGCAAGAGATCGGGTGGTTCCCTGTACGACGAAAAATGTCTATGCTAGGGGGTCTAGAACTATGTACTGAGTTCATGGTTATAGTATACACGTCGATGTCCCTGCAGCCCTGTTCCTGCCACACTTAAATGTAAAAAGAATTTTAAAAGTATCTAAGAGGAATCTTTCAGAGTAGTTTGTCCGAGGATACCAGTATTTTAAGGTGTGCCTTGTAAGCCGTTTCTAGGTTGTAGAAAAGGTTGTCTATAATAATAAGTTCGTTGTTAGACTATTTTTCACTGTCCACACTCATTCAATCTCGATTAAGCAGTCTATGAAAAGAGTGTACTTTTAACTAAATCTATTCCCTACTAATAGTATGGAGGTGAAAGTATCTGTCACCTTTTCACGCCTAAACCACGGAAACAAAGGTAGCCTAGGCCCTAGGCTGCTTTGATCCTGGGTTTGTATAAAAAATGACGAAGAGATTAGAGAGGCCTTTACCCCGCATTGGGAAATTAATGGCTAAATATTCATAAAATAAAAATTCTAGGCTACGCCACAAATCAAGCCACAGACAGGTAAGCTAACTGAAACACTTTGAATAAGTTCATACTACTTTCTACCTACAATGAGAATTTTCTCGTTACCTAATAGTTAGGGCCAGAAAACTAGTTTATATGCACTATAAAAGCTCTGGCTCAGTTCATTTAATTCCATCTTGTTATTTAATTCAAAAAGGCCGCGCCAGTCTCTTTAAACATTCATTAAATATCTAGATTCAAATACGGGGGACTTAAGTACTGGCTAGAATATTTTTTATAAAAAACCTTTTTGTTTCCTTTGGTATTTTTTACTCGTTATTTCATAAGACGAGTATTTTTGTACTAGACACTGTAAAGACTGGCGTTTCCATGCTTCCTCCGCGAGAATGTTGTAAGTTATGATAAATTGAAAATGTAATAAGTTTTACACGTCAATCATATTTTAAAAACTAGATGAGGTCGGCCTTTCCTATCTGAGTAGTCTGAGAAGAAAGGCTGAAACAAACTCAGACGTCGCAGTCTCTTTTAAAGTCCAGACATAATCACGGTCAGAACTTGTTAAGACCATGTAGATAGGTGTCTGAAATGGTCTTTTGAAGAAAGAACCATACAGATTGAGTGGACCGAATTGATATAATAATACGAGTATTATGAGTTTAACACTATTTCAAATTTAGAAGATAGTTTTTTATAGGAACTCAGACAAAAGAATGACAATGCGCGTCATCGTGTGAAAAATGTAAAACCAACTCTAGGAATAATTCTTCTTTCAATGCTATATAAGTCTTTTATTTGGTCAACTCGGTACTTACAGTATCATAATAATCCCTGCAGAACGTCATCGTATAAAGACCGCACAAATACCTACTCATAAATAAAACTGTTTTCTCCTCGAACCATATGTCTCCGGAACTTATAAACATGTTTTTATCAAATAAATTAAACGATCCCCCACCGGTAATATCGATTTTATGTGTACCCCATCCTAAAATTATAATTTTACATTGCTTTTTTATTATTTTTAGGGCTCCATACTTCAAACGGAAAAGCGGAACCTTTATAAGATCAGTTCATTGTCCGTCTGTCTGTCTGTCTGTCAAGACCCTTTTTTGAGGAACGCGTGGAGTTATCAAGTTGAAATTAATATCAAATACCCAGGGCTGCAATTTCTTGAAGCAGTGAACAAAATCAAACTTCTAAGTCAACGAAATCAAAAGATACGCGCGTTTATGTTCTATTTATGCTGCATATTTTGAGACTCTCAAGGGAATCAAAACCTATAGGGTACTTCCCGTTGACCTTGAATCATGAAATTTGGCAAAAACCAATGTCATGTAGCACAGGTAAAAGAAAAAATCCGAAAACGGAATTTGTAATTACACACCTACAAATTTGTACGAAACCCTCGGTGCGCGAGTCCGACTCGCATATGACAGGTTTTTTTTTATTATTGTTATTAATTACCACTAATTTATCATTTGTGACTTTGGATGACAGCTATGTGAACAAAACCCAGCATTGCATAAATATGTAAGCTGTAGCGCCCTTTATGCCTGGAGGCCTTATTTACCTATTAACTTTTGGGCCTTATTTACCTATTAACTTTTGTCAACTATTAATTTTTTTCGTTATTATTTTTTGCTTGACTATAGTTTTCATTGCAATATTGGCGTTGCTAGCACATATGGCAAATTATAATTTAATTTAATGTTCTGTGTCTCGTAGGTAATGTTAATTACTTTGCATGCCTCCTATTGTATAGAATCAAGTTTTTCTAACTGAACAGACATCTGTGCTGCTGGGGAGTTTGTTAAGCTACTTCATCCTCCCACCAAAAGCACTATGAAGTAGTGGAGGGTGGGCGCTTTGGGGGACTGTCTTATGTAATATAATTTTGATGATCGAAAAGTGCTGGTTCTCAACCTTATTTGAATAAATGACTTTTCATTTTGATTTTGATATGAATTAAAGTAAAACGTAATGGACTATTGAATTCTAATAAGTATGTCCATGTTTAATATTCAGCAATGCATTAAAACGATGTTAGAATCTCTATCGACGTGACGTTACAATTCTTTAAGCCTAGTTAATGACATGACTGTGTGAACTAACACCTTGTCAATCGTTATTTGTTCGGATATTTGTAATATTGTTTACAATATTATAATAAGTTTGAATAGTGTTTTGTGTACCTACCGAAAGGATTTTGTTTGCAAATCATTTATTTGCCTAGGGTGGGTAGTAAAATTGAGTCTCTATTAGGAATTATCATTTTTTTTTAAAGTGGGAACTTTCATTAAAGTAAAGTCAAGGGTAAAATTTGTTAAGCATATTGACTTTTTGATATACACACATCAAAAGTGTCCAGGGATCAGGTACGTTTTTAACTATAAAAAATGATCTAATTAATATTTACCAAATCTAGTTCTCCAGACTGGCTTCTTACTTTAATTCCTATGTTTAAGTTAACAACTTGTCCCTAAACTTTGTAAAAATAAAAATAAAAAATCCCGTCAATTAAATGGCAAAAAAGGCAAAAATGAATTATTTTTTTAATTTGTTTGTAAATTAAAAAAATAATGTAATCTGTGTCTTCACCATTGGCAGAATCACACGATCACAGCAATTTGGCATGCTTAAAATCAGTTCATCAAAATCACTTTGAGGAGTGAAGTTCTTTCTAACAAGTCAAAAAGTTGTTGTGGGGTATGCACGGTATCCATACTCAGCAGAGCTCTTCTTTGAAGCATATCCCATGTGTGCTCAATTGGGTTGAGGTCTGGCAATTGAGCCGGCTATAGCAGAACCTTGATGCGAGCATCGGCAAGAGTGCGTGTTACGACTCTAGCCGTGCGTGGACGTGCATTGTCGTGCATTAGTCAAAAGGAATCACCCAACCGGCTTCGTAAAGGGATGATCACGTCTGAAACAAACCTCTCCGCATAAATCTGAGCATTGAGGTTGCCCCTAATCCAAATGTGATCGGTTCTATCACCGATCCAAATACCGGACCTATTGTTCCCTCTCCATATGAATGAACTTCCTGGCAAAATTTCGAAAGTTATTTTATCCAGAGGTCCCCCAAACTCGAGTACGTCTTGTGTCCGGAATCATACTGAAACGAGATTCATCGGAAAAGCAAACACAACCCCAGTCTTCTTCCTCCCAATTTCTGTATTCGCGAGCCCATTGTAAACGGACCCTACGATTGCGGGGTGCTATAGGTGGAACTCTTAGCGGCCTTCGGGAACGCAGACCCACTTCACGTAAACGACTTCGAATGGTTTGGTCGCTCATCAGCAAGCCTGAAGAGGCTGCCGGTCATGGTACGATTCCATCGAGCAATATTTTGTATGTACTGGTCCTGTCTGCGAGTGGTGATTATAGATCGTCCTCTATTTCAATCGGCCACGCTGCCCGTAATACAATAGCGTGTCCAGAGGTGGCTTATGACGCTCCGTATAGTGCCAAGAGTGACAGCCAGAGAACGTTGCCTGGAACCAGCTTGCAACATTCCGACAGCTCTCATCATCTGTTCTCGTATCAAATGATGTCTTCGCTCCATAAAGATGCAAGTTTTTTCAGTTACGATGCAGAAATTGTAATAGTTTTGTAAAAACGCTAATACACACTTTTATAGGAATCCTAATTGACAGTTGATTTTCTATTTTTAGTCAAAGTTTAAAGAACATTCTTTATTCAAATAGTGAAATTAACTAAAAAGAATTAATAACGATCGAAAAAAGTTAAAATAATAATCCTCAACTGCGGCGATACTCTAAAACGTACATGATCCCTAGATACTTTCGATGTGTAATTTTTATGTCCACGCAATCCAACTCCACTCCATTCCAAGGTTGCCTGGAAGTGACCGCAGAAAGCGATAAGGCCGCCCATTGAATGTATTGTAGTGGTAAATGATTTTTTGTAACTATAAATAATTTATGAGACTGGTAGGTAAGTATATTACATTAACATATCCAATAGCGTAATTATTCATATTTTTCATCCGACCACAAATTAGGTCAAGAAAATTAATTTTGTTAATAAGTACATGAATAATTCTCAAGTGAAGTAGTCCCTATTATTTCTCACCTTCGCCTTGAAACTTCTTGTCTACTTAATTATGCAGGTGCTAGACGTAAAACGTGTTTTACAATTTTATTTCAAAGTCAAGGAGTAGGTACATAAGTTTCCCCACTTCGTTACAAGGAGGTTCTGCGGTTAGCTGTCGGTAACCCACGTACGTATTTTCCGAGTAGTATGCTTTGGTGCCTGTTTTTACTTTACTGTTCGTTTTCCTTGAAAGGGGAAGAATGAAAACACGGTATAATGCTCCGTTTTTAAGGTTTTAAATCGAATCGAGGTGAAATAACAGTGTCGTGTCTCTGTTTCTGAAAGTTGTAGTCAGAAGTGTAGTAGGGTATCTACATTAAGCTAAGTTACATGTGATAAAAAACAGAAGTTCTGAGAATTTCCTAGTAAAAAAAAAATTGTACCTGACCCGAGGATTGAACCACGTACCTCACACTCAGTAGTTGCACTTGTAACTACTAGACCATCGCCCATCAGGCGATGAGAAAATGTTTGTGGAAAGTTTAACATTCTAATTATTTACGAATATCAAGACTGTGTGTGTGTGTGAAGGTGGCTGGGGTAGACTGGATGCAGAAGGCGGAGGACAGGGTGTTGTGTCGCAGTCTGGGAGAGGCCTATGTCCAGCAGTGGATTGCGATAGGCTGAGTTGATTGATCAAGACTGTCTAAGCACTATCGTTCTATGAAAACAATGAACAAAACTGGTTTTTTCAAAATTATAACTTTGTGAGACACTTTTGTCACGGAACAAAACTCACCTGTCTATAAATGACAAAACAATTTTTTTACTAGTAATTTCTTGAAAAAAAAAAAGTAATTTATTCAAACTAGGCTCAGAATCAGCACTTCCTAAACGTCAAAATTACATAAAAAGCCGGTCTTTCACCGCTTCTTAGTGCTTTAGCTGGGAAATGGCTAAACAAATCAAATAATAAATAAAAATAAATATGTAATGACCACAAATTTGACGTAGGGTGTCAATTTAAAGTGATTGTTAAGCCAATTGGCTTGACAATTAATTTCCCAGATTATTTTACAGGTTCCTTACTAGGAAAGGTACTCTCTAGTCCTAAAGAAACAAGCGTCTAGACTGAACATCAAAAGGACCTGGAAACCAAAGGGCCGTATGTAGGACAAGCACCAGAACATGTTTATTTAAGTGTGAAAGGGCTCAACTGGCGAGCTCCTGTATTCCGCCTTTTATATCATAAAAGGTAAAAAGTCTTGTGCCGATCTTTCGCAATAGAATTAAGTGGACTAGAAAATAATAGAATTAATTTGATTGACGTGAAAACTGAAATTGAATAAAGGGGTTGAATTAGAAATGTATGGAAGAAAAAGACACTTTACCCGAAGTTGAGAAATGGGCAGATATATAGTTTTCATAATCAACCTTTAATTTTCCCACCGCTGGGACACTCTCTTTGAGAGGCAGTAAGCCATAAGCCACCACGCGGGCCCAGTATCTCTTAATCTCTCCCTCTCTTTAGTAGTAGAGATGAAATGCTTTACACAAACTGAAATATCTACCTGGATTCGAACCTACGAACTACAACTTTTAAGTTGCGGCCAGTTCCATTGGGTCACCACAAAAGATGGTTGATGAAGTAGGACTTAATTAAGGCGAGGCCTTTATCCAGCAGTTGGATGCTATACCCAAACTAGGCTGGAATACAATATCTTTGAAAGAAGGAGACAGCGTGTAAGTATGTTTGCGTATCGACGTGACAAAGTACATTAATTACTTTCAATAAAGTCATTTGCCTCTACATCTCTTTTTATCTACTTTCCTATTCGTTGTAAGGTGGAAGAAATCTCTAAAATATTTTTATTTTTGGAGTGATTTGCTGTTTACGGCAGTGCGCAATGGATTTTGCATGCAACGGTAAAGGGATCGTAGTAGTAGGTATTTAAAGTTAAGTTATAACAATTAAAAGAAGTTTTCGTAAAAATACGTCTAAATAAAAATGAATTTTGATCTTCAATATCTCCGTAACCTGAAGGTTTCCTGTTATGGTCAAGTACAAAACAATCTCATAATTCCTAGAAGAGCAAATGACTGTCGGCTTCGTTAAGGGTATTTTACACTTGTTATGTGTGTACATCTGTACATACATGGTTAAATAAATACATGAAGGAAAAATCTAGCATTAGTGGACTAGTGTATATTGGAATAGCAAGAAAGAACCTCAAGCAAACATAAGAAAAGAAACATAATTTTCAAAATTTTCAAGTCGTTTACAAGATAAATACAACCATGCGAACTTAGATCAACATTGTTTGGACAAGTTTTCATACAATCTAAGTTTATGATTCAACATTATTTGATTTCGTTTCTATTTCACAATGGTGAGTCCTTAGAGCTTACAGTGGCTCTTGCTCCAGGTTTGATTTCCGCTTCAAGAAAAATGCTACCTATTTTCTATTGTGCATTGAGACTCAGAGTTCGACATCACGTCAAGAGATTGAGTATTTGGAATCCTATTGACTGTTAATAACCCAAAACTTAAATCATCATTCCTTCGTCGGCCAAGTTTGGTGATTACGGTAATTTCCCTATAACCACTTTTGTGGTTCTTAGTAGGCTACGTTTGGCTTCTTCGTCGCAGTAGATTAATATAAAATGAGAAGCAGTGCGGTGGTCCAGTGGTGGCGGCCCCGACTTCCGAGTAGCAGGTCGTGGGTTCGAACCCAGGTAGGTGCTTTACTTTTTGTAAGTAATTTTATCACCACTGCTCTTGAAATGGTGAAGGAAAACATCGTGAGGAAACTTGTTTGTTCTAGGATCAAAAATTCGAAGATATGTAACATCTACCAACAATATAGTTCCCACAATACTTACAGGAGAAATTGCTAGAGTGGGGCAACGTTTAAAAAAAAATAGGGGGCGAGCCTCTTACCATCAACTGGGTACAAATTCAGACTCCGGGCTGCTACTGAGAAATTCCTGAAGAAAAATCTCAAAACCTAACACTTTGCCTGACCCCGGAATCGAATCCAGGATCTCATGAGTAGTAGCGTTTGCAACCACTAGACCGACGACGTCATCCAACAAAAATAAAGCGTACATTTTGAAATAAAACGTAACTACATCTACCATTTTTTTTTTTAGTGTAACTTAAATCATTTAGAATTTTTGTGAAGTGAAGTGTATATGTTGACGAATGAATGCCGTACGAAACATAGCTTAACTCATTCTTTATCTTTTAAAATGAATCCCTTGAAGAATTAACTTTTAGTCACTTGAACTATTACTTATATATTAAGTTCTTCACGTACAAACACAACTAACTTTAACATACGTTTTCATACTCTAGATAGGTAAAGAAATTAATAAAACTACGAACGAGCATATATTAATTAACTAGAACTAGGTATGTTCAACCTAGATCACTTAATAAAGTAGTTTAAATAACGTTATTTGGCATTTTTAATAAGGATGCAGTACAAAGAGGTTGCACTGACAGAATTGTGTGAAATTTCACGATTTTGGAACAGGAGTCTATTGTTTTAATTTGTCATAGGTTCCTGTCCTCGCAGATATCGTCAAAGCTTTGTGCGCTGTTTCGTAGAAAAGTGCGATACTTACGCGGTCAATATATATGGTACAGCTTATACTTTTTACTATCATCGCCTGCCTAGCCTTTTCCTAACTATGTTGGCGTCGGCTTCCAGTTTAACCGGATGCAGCCGAATACCAGTATTTTACATGAAGCGACTGCCTATCTGACCTCCACAACCCAGTTACTGGGTAATACGATACCCCTTGGTAAGACTGGTTGTCAGACTTTCGGGCTACTGACGAACCGTAACGACTGTCAAAGATCCACGAATGACAGACGGGACCAACGGCTTAACGTGCTTTCCGAGGCACGGGGGTCTTGGTATGTGAAAAGGGCCACCCATCCACAGACCAACCGCAGCAAGCGTAGCTTACCCTGATTGATCGACCCGTGCGGCTGTTATTACAACGCCACAAGCCCCATTTTTTTAATAACCAACAAAAAATTTCAACGCACGGGCCTTCAGAATCATGTACCTACTGAATGCATGGTAACAGGCTGCACGTCGATCGCCTGCCACTCAGTATTATTATCTGTACTAATATTATAAATGCGAAAGTAACACTGTTACCTTTTGATAAAATTTACCACACGGATAAACCAAGCCCTGAGTTAGGAAAGAGGACATTTTATCCCGTTATTACATTCCCCCGGGATAATTCCCGACCGTCAGGCGGGCGACACCGCAGGCTGTTTGTTTATTATAAGTACAATTATCAGTCTTTTAACATAACTTGTGAAATGTCCTGCCTAACCCTTAAGAGATTACAGGCAATATGATATATGTTGTTGCCAGTTTTTCAACCAAGGTAGGCAACTGAGGCAATTTTCTCTTTACTGGTATTGTTGGCGCTGCTGAGAGTGACTTAATATTCATGACTTTAGGTTTACAAGCTTAAATAACAACCGTGAACGCACAAGAGTTCAAAGTGGCTTTTTAATAGACTTGTTTCCTGTCTTGCTAATTTGCTAGCATTGGTCACAAAACCAACGGTGTCGGGGCATCCATTGTGGAAGTCTTTTTCATAAAAAAAAGCAGCGTCAACAAGTCTGTTCAT
The DNA here is from genome assembly GCA_949629135.1 of Eremobia ochroleuca. Classification (NCBI taxonomy): domain Eukaryota; kingdom Metazoa; phylum Arthropoda; class Insecta; order Lepidoptera; family Noctuidae; genus Eremobia; species Eremobia ochroleuca. The sequence continues at coordinate 29,896,647 of OX451384.1, read as the reverse complement.
AAAAGACTTACTGGTCCGCCACGAACAAGTACAAAAGCAATAAATTTAATTACAATGAACATAACAACTTAAGTGAGAGTTGAAGATTTTACTAATCAAAGCGACTTAGCGACCACTTTTCTAATGAAGTCACTAATTGCAACGTTTTTAAATAATACTATAATATATAAACTGTCCCTAATAGAACAACTAAAACATCAAACGCGTTAAAATAAATAGTATCTTAATTTTAGTGTACCGCACATTATTTACAAAGTACAGTAAGTTTATAACTCTGAAAAAGTTCGGTTCGCGTGTTAAATTTCAAAGGAGTCTCCCAGATTGATCATTTAGTTGTAATAAAAAACTTGGGAACAGCTAAGGTGTGGGTATAATGAGGTCTCGCTGAGATCGATCGTCGTCGGAGGCCGATGCGGTAGACCCAACGATTTCGCAAACAGCTCGCTATTCCAAGGTGAACACTACATGAACGTTTTTACGTTGAAATTGTTCAATGTCAGAAAAACCGCAGAACTAAATTGGTCGCAAACACAATATAAGTTCAGCTCGCACGCAGACGCCGTAATTTCATGTTTCAGCATGCGAAGGATTAACATTATTTTACACCTTACACTGTTACTATCGTTGGATTTTGAAAGTTGGAGAATTTATGTTGCCTAAAATAAGTTCTCTATAAAAGTTTTACGTATGAATGTGGATGGCTAAAAGAGTAAGATCAAATGAAGAAGAAATGATGGAAGGACTGTGTGAAAGATGATATGGCTAGAAGGCAGTCACCCCTGCCGAGATGACTAATAAAGAAGCATGGAAGAAAAAGACATATTACGCCGACCGCAAATAAAATGGGTTGAGGGCAAGAGAATGATGGTAACATTAGTGTGGTGTGTGTAAAGTTTGGGGGTTTTGACTCACTTCTTGCGTGGCTTGCGACGGAGCCGGCGACGCTCGCCTTCCAGCTCATTGTCCAGCCCGCGACGCCGCGGGCCAGATGCTGCCCGACGACGCTCCAGCTTGCCGGTCCCCTCTCCCACGTCCTCTACTACGGCCACTCGAGGCAAGCTCTCATCTTCCTCTATTAATTTTGGTGTCTGCGGTGCGCCCATCCGAAGATGGCGTTTTCGCCACCACAGCACCCACGAGCTGATGTTATCGCGAATCTTGAAATTGAGTTGTCCAGCTTCGGTAAATTCGACGGCTTCACGTCCACGGTATCTATTTGTTATATTTGAAAACGTTTCAGTCTTTGGCTCTCACCATACCCTAACTTAGGACTAACGAAGGCAGCTGCAGTATAAGCGGACAACAAGCGATGATGCTTTGTGACAGCTAGCGTTCTTGCGGTGAACCCATCGAATGAACTGGCACGGAATCATTTTCACGTACAGTTTTTTCCCACAACTTAAGCAAAGCGTTCACTACTAGGTATGTTGTAAAAACTTATAAAAATTGGCAGGAATGTGTGGCAGTTAAGTTGGTGGTTGGAAGTTGCTACATTATTTTAACGTGTCGGCGCTCTTGTGTTCTTGGGTAGCCATGGCGACGGCTTCGCTATCAGTCGCGGTGGCATGCCGTGCGCGCTGAGAGCGGTGCAAGCGTGCGCGCGGGGGCTCGTACTCAACAGATGTTAGCAAGCCGTCAGGACGTTACGTAACTAGTTCGTACCGGGCGAACTGCGTGGTGGCGCGACGACGCCGAGCGCGCGAGTGTGGAGGCTTCGCTCTGCCGCTGCCGCTGCGAGCCGCCCGCCTAACCCGCCGCCGCGCCCCCCACCGCGCCGCTCACCCCCCCACCTGTTATCGCTATCGTCCTTACTAAATAATTTTTTGGTCAAAGCGTTCCGGCAATATTAGTTTTTAACTCTTACTAGACGTTGCCGTGTATTGCAGTGATCGTAAATTAAGCCGCATACCGGAGAGAGTAGGCAATAATGTTTTTATTGGGTCAGACGTGCGATCTCAAGGTCGCACAGAGAACATTCACTTCGATTTAGTTTACGAGTTCTCTTAACAACCAAACGTGTATAATATTGGACGCAATGCGTAACAGTTCAGTAAAATGGTGTTAAAAGGAGTAAAGAATGTAGCTAGATACCTATCTAGCACTATTTTTAACTACTTACCTACCTGGTAAGTAGTTAAAAATAGTACTTCATTATAATCTCCCATATTTCGTTCCCAGTAGTACCCATTCATTTGGCGAACATTTAATTTTCAGAAGATTAAATTCATAGTTTACTGCCAATATCTTTGAAAAGCTGCAGAATCTATAAGAAATTAATCTCAATCTAGTCGTTTCTAGCCAATAAAGAATGTTTGATGTTCATAAAATATTAAACAAATACTTAATATTATTTCTTCCCGCTCTATAAGTAATATTAGCAGCGCCCCGCGGTTTCACCCGCATAAGTTTAGATTCCGTAGGAATATCGGGGTAAAAAGTATTATATGTGTTCATTCTGGTAATAAACAAATTTCATCCAAATCCCTGTTAGTAGTTTTTGCGTGAAAGGGTAACAAAAATCCATCCATCCATCCATCTTCATAAACTTTCGCGTTTATAATATTAATTGTAGTAGGTTTAAATAATTGTTTAACCATGTTTTATCTTACGGCTATGTCTACACTAATATTGGCCATAGTAAGTTTCAAAGTTTCAAGTTTAAAAAATCCTTAATAGGTCCGACCTGCAACTAATTGAGTCCGACCGAAAATGCTTATATTTGTATCGGCTAGAAACCGAAAGCGAAATGTTTTCTTTGCTAAGAAAAATGCAGTGTCAATCTTTTAGTCATTGTGGTAATGTTGCCAGCCTTTTGGGCACTTACGAGTATCCTATTGACAGCGATGCGGACGAATTTTTTGATGCTCAATGAGCTCCTGCCTTTTTATTTATTTTTTTTTGTTACATACTTGTATATAATATACATATATTTATGTATAACACTAAAATATATATATGTTTTAGTGTTAGCTTGTAAATATTGTAATTGTTGTGTCTTTGTGAATAAAAGTAATAAAATTCATGAAACTTGAATAATAAATAATAGCCTCCCAACCGATTTCGTTCACAGTGGCCAATTGCAACGGAGATTAGCCAGATACGCAGGAGATATTATAGTGCACAAGTGTGTGCGCAAACGCAGGTGCACTCTCTGTTCCTTTACTCTCATAGTCCGATGGGACGGCAATCCGACACGACCGGAGAGAGATCAGGCGCAGGACCAACGGCGTGCTTTTCGAGGTACGGGGGCAATAAGCCGCCAACTTCCAAATTCCGGACTTTTACCAAAAAATTCCAAATAAAAAAACCCAATAACACTTTACCCGACCCGGGAATCGAACTCAGGACCCTACGCTCAGGAGTGGCGCTGGCAACTACAAGACCAACGGGGCAGTCGAACATGAAACTTTATAGGTACTTTATCGAAGACATGATAAAGAATTAATAAAGAAATCTGAAGTTATATGCCAGAAAAAGCATTTTTATTCATTTTCACAGTTATTTTGCATTTAGTTTTTGTAATTAGCACTTTCTCTGAATAAATGAATTCAAATGTGGCACTTAACTTTTTACGGTCACGGCCAAAAGTAATAATATTTTGTTTTTGGCCGAAAACGAAAATTTCCCCAAGGAGGATATTTGGGCCGAAAATCGAAAATGAAATTCTGTTTGACTCTAAAACTAACTAACTGTCCACAAAAAACAATCGGAAATTTACACAAGTATCTAATGTATGTGTAATTATAACATAAATCATCCCGCTCTGTGTCACCGAAGAACTAGGCAGTACACCCACATTTTGCTAGTTATGAACAAACCATGTTTTATTTTTTGATGTTACATCGTCGTGGCATATTGAGCGCTCCAGTTGATGTGAATACTCACGTGTATACCTTACTGCGTCATATATATCCTACTGCGTCCCGATACAAAACTCTAGCTCAGATTGAACTTGTGATACTCAATATTAAATTCTTTATTGCATTTTATAACAAACTAGCTTCTGCCCGCGACTGTCCGCGTAAAGTTTCAGGTTCCCCCGACTAGCACGGGCAGGTGATGCGATACGACGCGGTGGGCGTCGTATCGCATCTCCTGCCCGTGCTATTATTGGGTGAGTGCAAAAGGTTTTCGGTTTCTAAGCAAAAAAATAATTTTACATTTATAATTATTTATTCATTTAATATTTACATCATATTCACCACAGGAATCTATACCTTGTTGCCAACGTATAGGTAATTATTCAATCCCAATTTTGTAAAAGTTGTTATCTTTTTCGCTAAAAAACTTTTTATATCATCTTCTGTACCGAAATATTTTCATTGTAAATAATTTTCTAAATAGCCAAATAAATAATAATCCGTGGGTAAAAGTCAAATTTCATTAATTTTTGCTGAACCATGATAGAGCTGTATGCGGCCGCGCGTTGTCTCGGTGAAAAATGACTTTATGACGATTTAACTCCAGGACGGTTTTCCCACATCGCTTCGTGAAGCCGATCTAGCTGTTGACAGTAAATGGCAGCAGTTAATGTTTGGTTAGGTGGTAACAGTTCCCAATAAATAATCCCACCACACACATAGTAAAACTTTTCGCGGATGTACATTTTCTTTTGCAATCGATGCTGGGACTTCCCCTTTTTTGCAGATTCTACGGTGCCGTTTTAGATTTTTGTACTCGACTCACTTTTCATCATCAGTGACCAACGAAGGAGGAATCCTTCCGTTTCTGGCGATTTAGGAGGTCAATACTCTATGCAAATCTGTCTTCCTTATTTTTTTCGGACAATTCATGAGGAACCCAAACATCTAGCTTTGTCACAAAGCCTAGTGCATGCATCCTTCTTTTTACTGTAGTTCTGTTAACTTGAAATTTCTCTGCTAATTCTGCTATTGTTACTCTCTTGTCTACTTCTATGGCTTTTATAAAATCTTTGTCATTTAATTTTGTAGGTCGGCCCGATCGGGGCGGATCTTCAAGCGTCCTTTCTCAAGAATGAAAGCGCTGGAACTATTGTTCACATGCTCGTTCGATAATGACGTTCTCACCGTAAATGCGGCGTATTTTTTGGTGTGAATCTGCCGCATTATTTTCTATATTGATTTCATATAAGAGACAGTGTCTCATATGTATTTTGTCCGCTTCCATGTTTATCGAATCTTTGTCGTTTCTAGACTGAGGTCCCGGATATATATATTTTTTAATGTTATCTCGCAGTTCAACCTATGAGGTTGTCGTCTGCTTAGCCGAGCTTGCCTGTGGATGCCTGAATAAATTAAGGCCTCCAGCCAAGGCTTAAAAAAACTTAAAAACTAAGCGACTACACGCTAACGGGGGTGCCCTTGGCGTGTAGTCGCTTAGTTTCCTCCTCTGGGGTACGGACCTTGGCTTAGGGCGTAGCTGGGAGAGGGCAGCAAGGGACAGGCTGGATCAAAATTATTTAGGGACGAATTTAAAACTACAGGCTCAGCGGCGCGGGCTGACTCGAGCAAGGGTCGGGGCGGATATGGTATGGGGATTCGCGACGGGTCTTGACGGCAAGGACGGAAGGACGGCTGTCGGGACTTATATTTTGTGAGAGTAGTGGTGGCCTTACTACTCTCCTGTAGGAGAGTCGTGGCGTCGTCGGGGATGGTGAGGGTATGCCTTGGTTGGCGAATCCTACTTATGCAGGAGGGAGTGCATCGGGTGACCGCCGTAATCAGGGGATTGGGGTGCTTTATAGTAGTATCAAAGAAGCACTTGGAAAGGCGTTTGATGAACTGCTGGACGGTGGCCATTCTGGGATCTAAGTGTAGACTCTCGTTGCGGACATAGAAGGGGGCTCCCGTGACCTTTCTGAAGAAGCGATTCTGGAGGGTCTGCATTCTATACAGATGGTGAGCTTTGCGTGTGCGAAGACTACGCAAGCATAAGTCATGATGGGACGGAGGACCGACGTGTAGAGGCCCAATTTGCACTTGAGTGACAATTTGCTGCGGGCCGTCAGTAAGAAGTTGAGCCTACTGAGAGTGAAAGAGGCACGCGAACGAGCCGTCTTTATTTTAATTGTTTTTGCTCGTCTCTTAAGAATCTTAGCATGTTAAATAGCCTTCGTTAAAAATTGAGCTATCAAATTTGAAAAGAAAAATCATATCCGACAAGTAGTTCCAGAGATAAGCGCGTTCTAACAAACAAGCTCATCAGCTTTATTATTAGTATAAATTATCTAACCAGTAACACGCCCCTCCTTCACACGATTTTATGACGCAATAAAACATCGAGATTTCAATAGCATTACCAGCCTATAATATTACCACTGCTGGGACACCACACAGGCCTCCTCAGACCATACAATCGTCTGACGAAACGTTTATTACGAGTACTTTTGAACTTTGATAAGAAGAAGAAAAGAAGATTGTTAAGATGCATCAGAGCTATGTGTGGTTTACAAAGTACTGACAGCTGTCAACCTCTATTTAAAAGCCTCAAAATCTTAAGCTTGCCTTCTCTATATATTTATAAAGTAAATATATTTGTTAAAACTATCATCACCCTATTTGCAATAGCTTTTAAGAGCCAATAAAGGAAACTAAGTGATAAATGAGGAGCGTCGGAACAAAAACCGATATGTCTTAATTAAGACATTATTTTTTTTTTATTTTTTTCTGTTACAAAATGTTTAATTATACACCCTTCAGGAAAGAAATCAATTAAAAAACAGTTACATCCATCTTAAAAAAAATATCAAAATACTGTGGTCAAATCAAAACAGGCAAATAAATTTTTAAATTCAATATGTTCTTGTTGTTGGATTAAAAACCGATAATTCTTATTAAGTTTTACACAATTCAACAATGGTCGGTTCAAATTTAATTCAGTTCAATACCGACATATCCATTTTGGTTTCGTCAAAAACCGATATATCCAAATGATCGCGTCAAAAACCGATATATCCATACTTGTCCGCCAAGTATCTCCCTAAATTAAGTATCTACCCTCCGTCAAGTTTCACACATCAATCGATGTCACTTTAACTGCAAATTGACATGCTATAATTTTCCACTTTTGTAACATTAAAAAACTTACAAGCTTTTTTTTAATTTGTGAAAAATATGGTAAATTCGATATATCGGTTTTCGTTCCGACGCTCCTCAAATATAAGTGAGAGCTTAGAGTACCATTATGCAAATTGACATTGGTACTCCTGAATTACACCACACGGGTTGATCGATCAGGTTTAGCTGTCGGTCCGTGGATGGGTGGATCTTTACATAGTGAGACCCCTCCGTGCCTCGGAAAGGACGTGAAACCCTTGGTCTCGACTATCATTCTTGGATCTTTGACAGTCTTTACGGATCTTCAGAAGTCCAGAAGTCTGACCAAGGGGTATCGTAATACTAAATACTGGTATTCACTTACATCCCGTTAGACTATAAGCCGACATCAACATAGTTGGATAAATGTTAGGCAGCTTTTATTGACTACTGAATTATTATTAATTAATTTACTTAATTGGCAAAAGCCTCCCATATATTATGTCAAATGGAAAATCATGGAGAAACTATAATTCAACAATTGTAACAGCTTGCACGCTGTAGTACGGGTAGCCTATGATTATAAATAAAGAAATAGTCTTTATTTATAATCATAGGCTACACTATTGATTGATAAAAACTAAAACTTTATCATTTCATTTTATTTTTCTATCAAAAAACAGTACGGTGTTTCAATTGATTAAAAGGTCAGCTTGTACTGGATTTGTTAGCACTGGCGTGCGGTCTGTACTATGTTGCCAATGACAATAAAAACGGTTACAATATCACAGACTCGGTGGTGGCAGTTCGTGTGTATGCACACTCGAGCCATCATTATTGGGAGAAGAGTTCAGATGAGTTTGTTCGACGATAGTCGAATGCGAGCGCACCGTGCCCCGCGGCGCGCCAGTAAATAGATCGGTTAAGAAAATCAGCTCCATACAACGAGCGGAAACGAACACACTCATAGACTTGCTTTACGTATAACAATCACGTTTCAGTGACATACGATGATGATGATAATAATCTAATTTATTAAGTACCTACCTATGGTAACCGTGCAGTTTCTTGCCGGCTCTTATCCATCCTAGGAAACAACCAACTGGAAACCGTGCACCTAGCTTTTGACGTTGCAGAAGTGCCCATATAGGTTTATGTGAAATAAAATACGGTAAGGCCATCGTCGCGCAAACAGAACCACGTATGTTACCACGAATTCAGCACACGTCGGTTATAAAAAACAATCGACTGTATCATAGAAAGATGCAATAAAACGCGCGGTATAAAATTATGGAACAGATTTTTTTTTTTTTAATAAATGACGAAAAATTTTAAGTCATTCGTTATCACGTACCTACTGAATCCATGGTAACAAGTTCCGCGTGGATGACCCTGCCACCCTGTATTCTGATTTTAACTTTTATAAGGTCTACGTATCCATGGGTACACAATTTGAGAAAACAGGTGCACGTAACCTGTTTTCTCAAATTGTGTGGGGCTAGCCTTCTGTTTATTATATTTTGTGCCCTAGTCCTGCCCCCACCCCCTACTTCATTTGTCATTAAAATATTATATGTTCCGCTGGACAATTTTTAAAATTGATTTTTGCGGAATATCTAGGATTACCTATTACAAAGGATGAGGAGAAAATCTTTCTAGTTTCCAATAAAACTAGAAAGATTTTCGGAAACATACGAGCGAGTACAAATCCCAGTTTGTTCAGCAAGTTTAGAAACTTTAACGCTGATTACTATCCGAGAATCAATTTATAACACCTTTAGAATAAAGTTTTTATAAATATTTTTTGGTAAATATTTTTTTTATAATTTGTTGGTTGGCTAGAACCATGTTTCGAATGCTCCAGTTGTCTTATTTAGATATCAGATCACGCCTGCATTGAAAACAGAGCGGTGCACTGTACACCAACAACTAGCCAGTTATGTTTTACTTCCATGTGAAGGGGGAGGGGGGGTATATGGCCAAGACTCGACTGAGAAATTCCTGACAGAAAAACCCAATGACACTGCCCGACAAGAGAATCGAACCCAAAACGCTTAAAATATCGCTTGCGACCACTTTATACCAATGATGGATGGGTTCTTTCTTTGATGGGATCTTTACATACCGAGACGTGCCTCAGACAGAACGTAAAACTGTTGGTTCTGGCTTTCATTCGTGGATCTATGACACTCGCTCGGATAGTCAGAAGCCCAAAAGTCTGACAACTAGCCTGTGGAGGTCAGATAGACGGCCACTTCATGTAAAGTACATGTAAAACATAGTTGGGAAAAAGCTAGGCAGATGGTTACAATAAAGTATGACGTACATACATATTGTTATATTTTTTATATACATAAAAACGAAATGCTGTTTGTTGGTAAGTGCATCACTGGTCAAAGGCTGGGCCGATTAAGCTATATTTTGTTTTAAAATAATCCTAATAGTCCGGATTAGGCTTTTATGATAAGAAATATGACAAAGGTTTCCGAGAACATTTTCAAATTCGAAAAACATTTAACGTCTTTGTTTTTATGCGATTTTTTGCTATTGGGAGGGGACAACGTCTGTCGGGTCAGCTATTAGCAAATAAATAAAACAATATAACAAATATGAGCGGTATTCACACGCGATATTTTTACAAGGCAGTTTAATCACGTAGAAACTTAAATATGCTTTAATATTCGGTGTCATTTAGTAGTAGTAAATAGTAGCGATAAATCTTCATCTCCACCCAACGAAAAGTGCATCTAACATACATTTGCTGCAATCATGCTTCGCTGGAACCATTACAACATAATTATAATCATAATAATTGTTTATTTGCTAAGAAAGTAGGTAAATAAAGTAAAGGTGTTAACAAAACTTTGTAATCCCTGATAAATCTACTTTAAATTGCATGTAACATGAAAATATTTTTTTTATTTAGAAAAAATCAGAAAGTAAATTAAAAATTTCAAAAAATAATAAAATATTATAGAGAGGACACGAGCAGGCTCATTGAACAATAAAAAGAAAAATAGAATTTAAACCAAGCATTAAGTATAAATGATAACTAATACAAGCCGAGCATTATGAGCGCAATGTCTCTCAGATGCTGCGGTGAGTGTCCAGTGGTGTTCCTGCTAGATAAAACGGAAATTAGTGTTATCATTCACACACCAAATCATTGCTGACATGAAAAGGGTTACGAGGTGACGAATCTTCAAATCCGAGCAGCTACAATGATTTATTACGATATCGCACTTTCTGCAACAGTAAAGTAGATACTTGCAACTGTGTCCCGAAGGGTTCCCCAATTGTCAATCACCACTATGGGAGGTTCTGCACCCAAAACAGAGGAAGTGATCTTGTCGCAAACTGCTTCTGGAGGTGTAGAGAACACGGTGCTCACATGAAAAGGGTAACGAGGCGCAGAATCTTTCAAATCCACCCAAGCACAAGCCTGTTTAGCAAAAAATCGTCTTTATTATATGTTGCAAGTGACTAGAACAGCACAGTATGATAAGGGCGAGTGTCTGTCAGATGGGGCGGTGAGTGTCCAGTTGTGTTCCAGCTAGAACATAAGGGAAATAATGTTATCATTCACTCACTAAATCAAAGTTCACTTGAAAAGGGTAACGAAAGAATCTTCAAATCAAAGTGTGTCCAGGTAATAGGTAAAACGGGCTTATGTCCGCAATTCACGTCCAAGCATGTTTTGCTAGGAAACACTTGTCTTTATTATATTCCCTAATGACTAAAACAATTACACTAGATAACATAATAAAGGCGAGTGTCTGTCAGATGGTGCGATGGGTGCTCAGTTGGGTTCCTGCTAGATAAAATGGAAATTAATTAATTTATTTATTTAAACATTTCGCACACAAAAAGGTACAAAGGCGGACTTAATGCCTTAGGCATTCTCTATCAGTCAACCAAGGGTGGTGAAGAGATTAGATAGCAGGTGGCAGTTGGCAGGTGGCAGGTGGCAGGTGGGATGGAAATTAATGCTATCATTCACACACCAAATCATTGGCCACATAAAAAGGGTAACGACGCACAAGTATCTTCAAATCCATCCAAGCACAACTGTATCCAACAAACATTCACCTTTATTATACGATGCCAGTGACTAGAACAAACACTAGCACAGTATGATAAAGTCGAGTGTCTGTCAGATGGTGCGGTGAATGTCCAGTGGCGTTCCTGCTAGATAAAATGGAAATTAATGTCATCATTCACTCGCTAAATCAAAGTTCACATGAAAAGGGTAACGAAAGAATCTTCAAATCAAAGTGTGTCCAGGTAATAGGTAAAACGGGCTTATGTCCGCAATTCACGTCGAAGCATGTTTTTCTAGGAAACACTTGTCTTTATTACGCTCTCTAATGACTAAAACAATCACACTAGATAACATAATAAAGACGAGTGTCTGTCAGATGGTGCGGTGAATTTCCAGTGGTGTTCCTGCTAGATGAAATGGAAATTAATGTTATCATTCACTCACTAAATCAAAGTTCACATGAAAAGGGTAACGAAGAAATCTTCAAATCAAAGTGTGTCCAGGTAATAGGTAAAACGGGCTTATGTCCGCAATTCACGTCGAAGCATGTTTTTCTAGGAAACACTTGTCTTTATTATATTGCCTAATGACTAAAACAATTACACTAGATAACATAATAAAGGCGAGTGTCTGTCAGATGATGCGATGGGTGTTCAGTTGTGTTCCTGCTAGATGAAATGGAAATGAATGTTATCATTCACTCACTAAATCAAAGTTCACATGAAAAGGGTAACGATGTAAAGAATCTTCAAATCCATTTAAGCACAAGTGTGTCTAGGTAATAGGTAATACGGGCTTGTTTCCGCAATTCCACTTCAGAGTATGTTTTTCTAAGAAACGCTTGTCATTACCTTGCTACCTAATGACTAGATCAATCACACTAGAATAACAAGATAAAGGCGAGTGTCTCTCAGATGGTGCGGTGAATTTCCAGTGGTGTTCCTGCTAGATGAAATGGAAATTAATGTTATCATTCACTCACTAAATCAAAGTTCACATGAAAAGGGTAACGAAGGAATCTGCAAATCAAAGTGTGTCCAGGTAATAGGTAAAACGGGCTTATGTCCGCAATTCACGTCGAAGCATGTTTTTCTAGGAAACAATTGTCTTTATTATATTGTCTAATGACTAAAACAATCACACTAGATAACATAATAAAGGCGAGTGTCTGTCAGATGGTGCGATGGGTGTTCAGTTGTGTTCCTGCTAGATCACAATGGAAATAATGTTATCATTCACTCACTAAATCAAAGTTCACATGAAAAGGGTAACGAGGTAAAGAATCTTCAAATCCATTTAAGCACAAGTGTGTCTAGGTAATAGGTAATATGAGCTTGTGTCCGCAATTCCACGTCAGAGCATGTTTTTCTAAGAAACGCTTGTCATTACCTTGCTACCTAATGACTAGATCAATCACACTAGAATAACATGATAAAGGCGAGTGTCTCTCAGATGGTGCGGTGAGTGTCCAGTGAGTGTCCTGCTAGATAAAACGGAATTTAGTGTTATCATTTACACACAAAATCATTTCTGACATGAAAAGGGTTACGAGGCGACGAATCTTCAAATCCGAGCAGATACAATGATTTATTACGATATCGCACTTTCTGCAACAGTAAAGTACTTGCAACGTATTTATATGTGTCCCGAAGGGTTCCCCAATTGTCAATCACCATTATGGGAGGTTCTACATCCAAAACAGAGGAAGTGATCTTGTCGCAAACTGCTTCTGGTGGTGCAGAGAACATTGCGCACTTGGAGACTGAAAAATCACGTTGTTGCTAGTAACTATACCTACTCTGGCCATAATCTGCCTTGTCCTGGCGTTAGGTGCGGTATACGTCATTTGTCGCACATACAAAAGGTGCTATGAAAAACTGGTGGAAAGTCGACTGAACGAGTTCGCATTGCAAAGGTATACGAGTGTCTTTCGCAGGGAGTGACGTCAGTTGGAAAAAGAAGGAGCGGTCTAGTGATTCAAGTGATGTGAAGTGATTTGTGTTTTGGATGATTTTGTGAAAGTGGTTTTATTTTAACACGCTTTTATTAGCTTCACCCGTAGGTATGTTTGTTTGTTTGTATGTAACTGACTCGTTTTGGCTCGATTTTGCCCCTTACTTTAAACGTTGTAGACTTATCAACAACTGACGACAATACAATATTTTGATAAAAAAAGTTGAAAAAAGAAATAGTTTAAAAAAACTAAAAAAAAAAACACTATTTAATAGCAAATCGAACTAAAAATCAAAAAATAACTTTTAATTTATATTTTATTCAACTGCTATAAAAAGTATACTAACTCAATATGTTTCAACAATTTTCAAAAATTCTAAAATAAAAATAAAGTTATGAAAGAAAATTAATGTCATTGTAAACGTAGAGTTAGTATAGAAATATGATAAAAAGCACCCCACGCTTTTAAGTCAATTAAAACAATAAAACAATTATATGAACTCATATAACCTGTTAGTAAGCCATTTCTGGAGAAAGAACATAAACATTGTTTTGAGTTAATCAGGGCTTCTAATGGTCTTAGTTATTCTATTAAAAATAACGATCCTATTGTTCAGAACATTGCATCCAATCAGTTAATTCTAAATTTTTGTAAGTTAACTAACTACGTAGTTTAAAACTCAGAATACGGTGGGTATCGTGAGTACCTGTTAAACGCGGCATTATTTTAGTTTCGTGTATGCGCTTGCAACCGCATTTTATAGTTTCCTTTTAATCTATAAAAACCATCACTTATGTAACAAGTTTCTTAACGAGTGTTGTATTTTTATATTTTTCAGATTATTTTTTATACCCTTTATGTTCAGTATGAGTTTAAAGAGAAATGAAACGCGTTACTGTGGCGAAGAGTCTATGCTTTTTCTTTATTTTGCTACAGCGTGTTTTATGTTTTTAGGTCCGGATCTCTTCCGGCGATCAGGTAGCCGGATCTCTCCCGGGGATTATTAGCACCCCTTGCCTCAGCGTGGCCTTGACCGCTACCGTAGCCAAGGGTAGGTGGACCGCCAGGCACTAAGGGCCATTTGTTCGTTGTGATTGTCATTTTGGGGGGCTAACCCCCTGGATTTGCCATAATCGCCACGCTTGGCGATCTCGGTACAATTAAAAATGCATAGAGAACGCTGCTGCCCATTCTCCAGTAAGTCTCTTAGTCGCCTTTTACGACAGCCACGGGAAATAGGGTGGTTCTATTCTTTAAATCCACCACACGGTACAGTTCGGGACCACACGGTATGCGCCAATATTCGTTAATAATAAGCATTGGTGGGTACGCAAATACTGTGTCTAGCTACTGGGGCCGAGTACTTTACAAAAGGATTGTTACTATCTAAGAAAAGTAGAAAGAAACGTAAAAATGTTAAAATTAAACTAAATAACGCAGACATTAAAGTATTATTTATTAACACGCGCTATATTTAAAATTCAACAATTGCGAGTCGGATTCGCGCACCAAGGGTTCCGTACTATTTATTATCCATAAAAACTGCAAAAAAAATCATGTCTGTTGTATGGGAGCCCTCTTAAATATTTGTTTTCTTCTGTTTTTTAGTACCTACTTGTTGCCACAGCGGCAACAGAAATACATCATCTGTGAAAATTTCAATTGTCTAACTATCATGGTTCATGAGATACCGCCTGGTGACAGACAGACGGTCGGATGGATGGAAAGACAGCGGAGTCTTAGTAATAAGGTCCCGTTTTACCCTTTGGGTACGGAACCCTAAAAATGGAATAAAGTCATGTAGAATAGAATAGAATAGAATAGAATTGGAGATTAAACGAACTTACCTGAAGTGAAGTTCTATCCAAATTATACGAGTTGCTTCGTCCGAAGAGATTAAGATAACAATGTAGTAATACGTCTAGGGTATCGCCTTTCATCCACTAAGTTTGAATATTTTTTTTTTTTTTTTGTCGGTACTTTGTCTTCCTGATAGTTATGCCTGTACCGCCACTCATTTAGTTGAAAGCCTGGAACCTTTTTTAATATTTCACTTTAGGTATGGGGTTCATAGGGTTGGGAGGGAACTAATCTCTTCGGACGAAGCAACTCGTATAATTTGGATAGAACTTCACTTCAGGTAAGTTCGTTTAATCTCCAATTATACTTCGTTGCTTCGTCCTTCGAGATTAAGATAACAATGTAGATTTTGAAAGATGGTGAAATATTAAAACACTGAATTTTTATACTTAGGTACATGTATATTAATCAAACCTTACAAGTAATAAAGTAATTAAATTGTAGTTTTTCTTTAATTAGGGGTAGATAAATTTAAGTTATTAATTTTAAGTAATTAAATCTAACATCGATCAGAGGTTAGGATTGATAAGGCAAATTGATCAGTTTGTTCACATTGAATGTCTCTATGATAATATCTAGCGAAAACATTGGAGCTACCACTCCACCCAGCTGCTTTTCGTATCGTGTCAATATTGACACCAGCTCTATGAGCAGCTGAGGTGGCTGCGTGTCTGGTGGAGTGGGCAGAAAATACTGAAGTGTCAATTCCGCTAATTGATAATATATCTTTTATCCACCGACTGATGGTATTTGTGGTTACTGATTTATGTGGTTTTTTAATACTTATAAAAAGGCTATTGGCATTGTTTCTCAAATGTTTTGTCCTATCAATATATTCTATAAGAGCCTCAGCGGGACATATTTCCGGTCGATCTTTGTAAAATGGAATATTTAAACAAGGTTGAGATAAACCAGGTCGAGATGTTTTTAACAAATCGTTTATCTTGATCAATATAAGATTATCAGTGACGTTCATATTTTCTAATTTGATTTTGCTAATGGTTTGCACCCTGTGTGCAGTTACAAGTATGAGCAAAGTTACGGCCTTTTTGGTTAAATGTTCGAAACTTAAATTATTATTTGGGTACCATTTTGATAAGAATTCTAAAACTATTGACGGGTCCCAAGTGATATTATATTTTGGGGCTGGAGGACGAAGTCTGTAAAAACCTTTGAATAGCCTAGCAACGCGATCATCAGACCCTACTCTCGATCCTAAGATCAAAGACAGAGCGGAGCGATGACTGTTTAAAGATCCGTATTGTAAGCCGGAATGAAATAACTCAGTGAGAAAATACATAATCATCGGAATTGACGCCTCATGTATTTTGATATTGTGAGTCTTACAAAAGTTTACCCAACGTCGAATGGCAACGTCATATTGTTTTATTGACCTTTCAGATAAAGAAGCTATCATAATATCTAAAGATGATGGTGGTACTCCTCTGTTTCGTAACGCCGTCCTGATAACTTCCCTGCAATCAACGTGAGCTTGGGGACACTGTTGGAAATAGACAATAACACTTTATCAGAGGGTCTAAACTGAACTAATTCTGAACAGAGAAGTTTTTGATAAAGTGGAAACCAGGGTTGCGTGGGCCAAAATGGAACCACAACAATACCCTCCGCCTGGTCGTATATAAGTTTTCTTAACACTTTTAATATAACCGCAAAAGGAGGAAATGCGTAGAAACAAAGATTTGACCAATTTAAAGTAAAAGCATTCACAGCGCATGCTCCTGGGTCTCTATTCCATGAGACGTACTTAACACATTTGTTATTCAACCTTGATGCGAAAAGATCAATTTTTGGTTGCCCAAAGGCTCTCACAATCTTTTCAAAAGCATGATCTTTAATCTCCCATTCGGTATCGGGGTGAGATTTTCTAGACTCAGCATCTGCTATTTCGTTATCTTCCGAGCTTATGTATGAAGCGAATACAAATATACCACGAGCTTCACACCACTGCCACAAAGATTTTGTGATTTCAGTTAAATGTGGAAATCTTACTCCACCCC
This sequence comes from Eremobia ochroleuca, assembly GCA_949629135.1. NCBI lineage: Eukaryota > Metazoa > Arthropoda > Insecta > Lepidoptera > Noctuidae > Eremobia > Eremobia ochroleuca. The sequence continues at coordinate 29,879,757 of OX451384.1, read as the reverse complement.
TACGGTTGATATACGAAATAGCAGTTGTGTTGTCAACGCGTAGTAACACCTGACAATTTTTTAATCCTTTTGCGAATGTTTGTAAGCCCAAGAAAGCAGCCAGGAGTTCTAGACAGTTAATATGTTTGTTAGACTCTGTGTTACTCCACTGGCCACTGGCGGTCTCCGCACCGCATGCTGCCCCCCACCCTTTTTTGCTAGCGTCTGAAAATATTTCTAGACAGTAGCTGTCCGTCTAATAGGATTCACTGCGGTATCAATAGATTTTAACCACCAGGAAAAATCGTCCTGCAAATACTGTGGTAAAGACATGTGGCTATCATAATTACTCGTTTTACACAATGCAAGGTATTTGCATCTTTCCATCTGCTTGGTGTAAAGCCAACCGTACTGAATCGCGGGGCAGGACGAAGTGAGGAGGCCTACCAAGCGAGCAAACTGTCTTATTTTACAACGAGATTTCAATTGAAACGATTGTAACTCTTGTTTAATTAGATTTCGTTTTTCCTTAGGAAGGCTAACATGAAATTCTTTTGTATCTATCACAAAACCAAGGTATTTGCAAATATTACTCGGAATCATACAACTTTTTTTTAATGTTAATTATGAATCCTAAGGACTCTAAAATATGTTTTGTCTGTAAAATATTATCTAAGCAATCTTGATAATTATTAGAAATGATACAAATGTCATCTAAGTAGATAGATGACAGATAACCTAATGATCTCAGTAAACAAATTACCGGTTTTAATAGCTTTGTGAACACAAATGGAGCTGTGTTTAAACCAAACGGCAAAACATTGAATTGGTAAATTTGACCCTCGTACCTAAATCGTAGGTACTTTCTATACGTCGGGTGTATAGGTACTAGAAAATACGCATCCTTTAAATCAAAGGTGGCCATGAAACTGTTTCTTGATACTAATTTTAATGTTGTTCTTAGATCTTCAATTTTGAAATGTTCTGTTACGATGTACTTGTTTAGAGACTTTAAGTTTAAAATAAATCTGTTTTTGCCATTGGGTTTTTTAATCAGGAAATAACTAGAAAGAAACTGTCCTTCACATGGTTCACAATGTGAAATAGCACCACTGTTTAGAAGGTCAGTGATGGCCACCTTGTATTTAAAGGACTCACATGAAGTTAATGCAGGTAAACTTGGTTCGTGTAACTGATAGACAGGTTTAGTAAACGGTATCTTGTAACCTCTTATCCACGATAATACAACGAGGTCATTAGTTATCAATTGCCATTGATCATAAAAGTAGGATAACCGACCTGCAAAACGTACCAGGTCTAGCGCCGCGGGGCTTGGCGCTGCTGCAAGCGCGGCTGCTGTCGCGGCTGCTGCTGCACCGGTCGCGGGCGCGGCGCCGGCGCTGTTCTCCTCGCTGTTCCCGCTTGCCGCGCTGTCGGGAACGGAGGCGTCTGGTTTAAAGTCTGGACAGGGGCCTGTCTCGGTCTCTGCGCTGGTGCAGGTCTTCGAACCTGTGTGTTTATTTTAATCTCAGCGCCTGATTTTGATATAGCTTTTGCAGCTTTTAGAGTATCGGTCAGATGTTCGCCAAATAGAAACTTATCGATTTCTGTATTGAACAGTTGATCTTTTATATCTTTCTTGATTGTAGAACATATAAAACTGCGCCGTGTCATGGACTCGCTGTGTTGTGAGTCACACATCAGTCGACCGGCTTCGATCAGTAATTTTATTACCGACTGATCTTTATAACCTGCAGAAAAGAGTATGCTTAGGGCTTCACTTATACAAGATATACTTGCTGCGACCTGCACCTGCTTATTCTCTAAAGCTTTGTCTTTTTTTTATTAGCATCTCCGATAAGGCGGCCTTTATCTCTGGATTTAACTTGGGTGCATCAATCTTTGTGCAGTTTTTTGGAACCAGATGCTTATCAAGCAGCTCCTTTCTGGCATCCTTGGTCAAGCCTGTTGTTGCGATGTGTTCCCAGCGAGCAGATAACTCGCATCTAATGTCTGGTCCATATTTTTTATCCTTTGATGGAGTTTCGCCCAAGAGATTCAGAATCTCTTCGTCCAGCTCAGGAAGCGTTACTTCAACAGGTAGTTCCGATTCCCCTGCCTGTACTGCTTCTGTAGCAGGAACATCATGTATCGTCGAGGTGGACGTACCCGGTTGTGGCTCATCTGAGTCAATAATCGGAGATGACGCGACATCACCTTGAACTTCCATTTCAGCTGGAATAGAAAATGTACCAAATGTAGGTATCGGATAGAAAATAGCGCGGTGATAGTCCTCAAAACTATCCACAACACCAAGTTTATAATCCATACCGATATTCAGAATTACGAAATCGAGTGATAACATTTTGTTATGTAGGTACGTGGATATGATCACAACTACCAATGTTCCTAGTATACAACTAGTGGTTTTTAGAGCGGCGATAGTCCTTAAAACTACCCACAACACTATGTTTTAGTCCGTACGGATATAAAATGCAATTATTATTAAGTAGGTCATTAACTAAAGTGAAGGCAACATTCCTTTCAAATGTACACAATCACTAGTAGTATATACCCAATGAATTGGGAATCCAAAATTATGTGAAGGTAACATCCCCATAAGATGTACACAACACTATTTAAGATAATATGACATCATGTCAGATTATGATACGGATATAGTCCGAAAAACTATTCACAATATCTTCCGTTTGTAAAAATAACACTTCAGCTTACCTTCATGGTCCGATAGTACCGGCGACATAATAATATTCGTCGACGAGCTACTACTCTCGGAACAACTTCGAACACGCGACCTTCTGTCGCGTTTATTAAGTTTCCTTTCGAGTTTTCGAATCTTCTTTCTTAAATAATCACTGTCGTCGTTTTTGTGACTACGTTTTGGCATCTTTTTGCACAATTCAAATGAAACGAAGAAAATAACGTGGTGATCGGCGACGCACTAAAACGCGAATGGGTGGCGGTACAGGCATAACTATCAGGAAGACAAAGTACAGACAAAAAAAAAAAAAAAAAAAAAATATTCAAACTTAGTGGATGAAAGGCGATACCCTAGACGTATTACTACATTGTTATCTTAATCTCGAAGGACGAAGCAACGAAGTATAATACTCTTTATTATGTACACCATATAAATTACAGACATAAATATAGAAATTTTACAAAGGGTGACACACTGGGCGGTCTTATCGCTAAGAGCGATCTTTTAAAGACAACCTTTCTAGAAACTTAAATATTTATATATTAAAATCTCCCCTACAACTATCATTACAGCAGTCACCCAATGCAACAGTGCGGTCATTTGACAAATCTACTCTAATAATATAATAATCTATAATAATAATATAATAATAATAATTTAATATCTAATCTATAACTTATTATTTACAGTTTAAATATGATATTAAGAACTAAAACAAATAATCTAAAAAGTAATCGGAACTTTAACACAATAATATGCCACCTATCATACTATAAATGATAAAATAAAACAATATGTAATAGTATTTAAAATATGTAAACTCCATTCGCACCCTGCGAAGGGAGTTTACACTTTTCGCGTAACTGGTGAAATTACTTCGTGGTATCGAGCATAATCCTGGAGTACTGCAGCGCTTGTCTTTGCGTATCGAACCGCTATGTGTAGGGGGAGCGATGCCCGCCACTGCTGGCCGTGCCGACAGTCAGGACTAATCTACCTACCAAAACACCTGTGACCCGGGCAATTCGTATTAACGAACTTCATGTCAAAATTGATGTGTTCACATGTCATTTCATTTAAATCTAAGAGTGCGATATGTAAATAGGAAAACAGACCACACTGTACTCAACGTCAAGAGTTAAAACTTAGCATTTTTGTTTTTATTAAACTTTTATAATGTTTTTATTTACATATTTTTCTTTATTTTATTTACACACTATGTTCAGCTAGAATCACACTTATTTCTTATATTTTATATCTTTTTTTATTTGTAATGTGCTTTTTGTTTGTACCTACACACAAACAATAAGCAATTTTTATTTCTTTTTTTTTTCTTCTTTCTATTTGAGTGAATTCGCTGGGCACACTGTTCACTGTTACACTGTATCACTGTTAATAATAAAAAATATTTTTTATATCGTGGTTTTATTTTTTTTTAGGTCATCGACCGCTGGTAGTGTTGCTGCCTACGGCCGAACCTAATAACCTTTCTTCCATCAGTTTTCGCATACTGAAGGTAGAAAAACCTATCTATCTCTAGTTTTTACTTACTACGGACAGCTATTTGTATGAAAAAGTCAATATAATATAACTATAACATCTTGACAGCTATTTGTTTGGCAGGACAGTTACTACAGATGACAAATAGGTCTATTCGCCGAACTGCAGGAATAATCGTATCTACCTAAGCAATATTTAGTGTATAGTCCTGGGTTGGCTCTCTACTCCTTCTAATCAACTTAAGCCTTTTGTCAGAAACAGAGACAATGAGATACAGGAAAGTACTTGTGTGTTCATACCTGGAGCTACGTACCGTTGAAGGACAACTCGGTGGATCTGGTTTCCGGTGGTCTCAGTGCCGACGTTTTCATAGATACACCTCTGTGGTGGTCTTGACCCTCATTTTTACAGCTGAAAATGAGTGGGCCAGCATGCCAAACAACGGGAAAGATAATCTGCCGGAAGCAGTGACTCACTTCATTGCTAATGATTGTGACAATCATTCATTAAGTAGGTAATTGTCATTAAGACGTAACCACTCCCCCCCCTCTCTCCCCTCTCTGTTCTCTCTCCTCTCTGTTTGTATCCTGAACACTTTAATTCATCAATCATTCATGATTTATTAGTTAATTATTCTAGCTTAACAAAAATTCAAAATATATTTTACATTTACAATGCTTTATTTACAGTGTGCAAAATAAAAATAAATTGCATGGTAACTTTTCTGCAGCAGAACTAGAAAACTCATTAAATATAATTTTACATTATTCACAGCTTGAAATGTTTCCAGAAGAGTGTAATCTGTTAAAGTCTAGACAATAATTACCACGCAAAAGTAGATTTCTTCCTCAGACACCATTCATTGACAAACATAACCTCTTTCGCGTGGGCGGCAGGCTCGAAAACTCCCTCTATGATTTTAGTGTGAAACACCCTATCATTGTATGCAGTAAGCACATACTTATAAAACTTATATTTCAAATGCAACATTTAAAGCTTGTAAATGCTGGTCCACAGTTGTTACTGTCACATTCGTCGTTCATATTGCAATTTGTTCAATGTCAAAAAAAACACAAATTATTTCTGAGATATGCTTTAATTTTAATTTTGAACGCGACCGCAAAATGTGCAATGTCATCTACCAATAGGAAAGTATTGGTAGATGACATTGCACCTTTTGCGGTCGCGTTCAAAATTAAAATTAAAGCATATCTCAGTAATATTTTTTTTGTTTTGACATTGAACAAATTGCAATATGAACGACGATATACGACAAACTTATTTGCCTCTAGGTGGCAGAAACTTGTCTAGTTTTGTCGTGAATAAATGTCTTAAATGTTTCAGGCATAAAGCTCAGAACGTACAGCCTATAAAGGGCCAACTACCTAGCTCAAGAACAAATTTTGAGTTTCCTTTTTTAAATAGAAATGTTGACTATGCTAGGCCCGTATTGGTGCCCAATCATACAGGCCGAAGAAACTTACAAAATCCTATATGTGCACCTTTGTTTGCTCGGCAGTGAAAGCCGTACATTTGGAGCTCCTCACCGACCTCACCACAGAGGCCTACATGGCCACTCTAAATGATTTTGTGGCGCGTCGTGTAAGCCTCGAAGCATCCCGTCCGATAACGGGACTAACTTTGTAGGCGCATCAAACGAGATGTATAGGTACTTGCAATCATCAAATGTTGTATCTGAAATGGCGCAGCAGGGTATCGAATTTATTTTCATGCCTGCATGCAGCCCTCATTTTACTTCATTAGCTGAAGCTGCTGTAAAATGATGTAAGCATCATTTAAAACTGCTACTGCATCTTACTCATTTCACCTTCGAAGAGATGGCCACCTGTCTCAGCTTACAGACGCGCTCCGCTGCGGCCATTTCATTGTTTCTTTTATATATATGTTTATTATATAAATGATGGCACGAGTATTACACATATTTTAATACAGTCCACGATTTCTTTTATTATAAAGTCCCGATTGAGCCCATTCAATGGTGATTTGAGCAAGTGTCTTTTAGATGATGTATTCAGTGTCTGGTGATGTTCCTGCATATAATAAATTTAATAATAATTGACTAATAACACAGATTGCCTATTCTTGCTGATAACACAGTTATAAAATAAATCGTAAACATAGGTAAGTGTTATATTAAAACATACATAATTATGTGATTAGGTAATTATTTCTGTAGAATAATGATGTACTGGTGCCTCCGCGCAATCGTCAGAAGTCCACTGCTTATCTTCAACTCCTGCGCTGACGATTAGTGCAGAGAAGGAAATGAAGGTTACCGATCGACATTGTGGGTCCTGGGTTACACGATATCTAATCTGGTGGCCTTCAAAACCTTCGCTACTATGTAGTGGCGATGGAGATCAATATTTTGTTATATAATTACACATACATAATTATAATAAATAAATAATAATAAATCCATTTATTGCAGACTAACTACATGCCCATAGTTGTCAGTAACAAAGGTCCTAAAACTATGTTAGTCAGTACTAAAAATCAAAAACAAAACATCACTCACAATCTCAAAATTCAAATAATAAAATTATAAAACCACTCATTTTAAAAAATAAAACTAGTAGTCAGTAGTGTCATCTCGTCACAGAAAGCTCGATGAATCTCCCCAGAACTGCAGAGTTTAGCATCTCGTTTTTATAATAAACTTCCTAGCCCCATTCAAGAACTAAGCATTAATAAATTCAAATCTTTTATAAAGCTAAAACTATGCCAGAAAGCCTATACTGTAAAAGACTATATTGAGGACAAAAACGCTTGGGATTGAGCTGCTCCAATAGGTCTAGACAGTGAATGTTGTTTATTTTTTATTTTGCTGAATTACACTTTCGTTTTTTTTTTCTTTCTAAATATCTATTTATGACATGATATGAACATTTACTGTTTAAAGTCTTATATTATTCTAAATATTGTGAATGTGAGAACTATGTGGGTCATTGTTTCCGTTTTAATCATGGTCTGGCAGTTTGAGTGGTTTATGCGGTCTACACAAATGTTCTGTCCTTGGTATTGCTCGTCGAATCGTTGAGCTCCTTAAGTTCTGAGTTGAGCTACACGGTTACTGACGAATGCGTGCACTGACTGCACAGGTCCACTCAATCTGTGTGGTTCTTTCCTCAAAATACCACTTCAGACACCAATCTACATGGTCCTCAAAGATCAAAGATTATGTCCGGATTTTTATATACACATTGACATTGATGAATTTTATATAAACAATGACATGGATATTTACTTTGTAAAGTATCTTATTTTTTATTATTATTATTGTGAGTGTGAAGACTATGTGGGTCATTTCTTTTTTCTGTTTTCCTTCTTAGTTAGTTTTAATCATGCTCTGGCAGTTTGAGTCATTTATGCGGCCTACCCAAATGTCCTTTCATTGGTATTGTTCGTCGAATCGTAAGGCTCCTCAAGTTCTGAGTTGAGCTGCACGATTTTTGACAAATGCGTGCACTGACTGGACAGGTACGCTCAATCTGTGTGGTTCTTTACTCAAAAGACCATTTCAGACACCAATCTACATGGTCTTCACATGATCTGACCAAGATTATGTCTGGACTTTAAAAGAGACTGTGACCTCTGAGTTTGTTTCGGCCTTTCTTCTCAGAGTAGTCAGATAGGAAACGCCGACCTCATCTAGTTTAAAAAAATATGATTGACATATAAAAGTGTTTGTGGGTGCTTCTTCGAGTAAGGCATTCTTTGGTGATTTTGGTGGCAATTTTCAAATTCAATTTTTTTTTTTATTGGTATCAGAATCTTAAAATATACGTAAAAGTAATATTTTTTTATATAAAAGGCACCTCAGAGAGCGATATACTTACAGAGATAATTGAGGTTAAAAAAATAGCGGCCACGCTAGTCACAAAACACCCCACGGAAATGAAAAATTTAATTTAACTTTCTCAAATGAGTTACTTATTGTTACTTCATATTGAAAAGAAATTATTTTATTATGAGGTAAAAAAATAGGTAGGTTACTAAGGCAGAAAACGTTTTTAGTAGAATCAGTCCAACATTATTTATTATTTGTTAAAGAAATTACAAAAATATAACACTAATTTAAACATTTCAAAAAAATGCCAGTTTCCCTTATTATAATTAGTCATTTGTTAGGAACATAATCAGTATTTTTTTATTGAATTTACATTTCATTAAAGTAATAAACAATATTTTCATTCATAACTAGTACAAAATTCAAAGTTATTTCATTTGCATGGTCAAAAATTGATCTACGTGGTAAAAACTACCACGTAAACCACGCCAATCACGACCACGGAAATCAAAATAAATTCTTTATGCTAAAAATATACAAAACCTTTTAAGCAAATAAACTGTGTTTTGATTATAAGTTACGTTACCTTATAATTGTTCGCTACAATATTTTGATACATAAATAAATTCACAGACACCGGAGATACTTGTACCACGCAAATCAAAGTTTTGAGAAACTAAACCCACGCAACGAAGTTCTTACCATCCATTTTTTGAAAACTCGACGCACCATCACACAATCACTCTGCCAGGCTATCGGAGCGCGACCAGCTGTAACTCGTATTAGGTTGACGGATCATCGAGCCGCGAATTTAGAGATGTGCTAGTGAAATTATAATAATCCACGCAAATCAGCAATTACCTCGGGACAGTTACATTTTTTTTTTTTTAGGAAATGTAGTTCTTTTGATAAATGATAAATGATTTATTTTCTGTAAGTAGGTTTGTACAAACACTTTTACATGTCAATCATATTTTTTTTTAAACTAGATGAGGTCGGCGTTTCCTATCTGACTACTCTGAGAAGAAAGGCCGAAACAAACTCAGAGGTCACAGTCTCTTTTAAAGTCCAGACATAATCTTGGTCAGATCATGTGAAGACCATGTAGATTGGTGTCTGAAATGGTCTTTTGAGTAAAGAACCACACAGATTGAGCGGACCTGTCCAGTCAGTGCACGCATTTGTCAAAAATCGTGCAGCTCAACTCAGAACTTGAGGAGCCTTACGATTCGACGAACAATACCAATGAAAGGACATTTGGGTAGGCCGCATAAATTACTCAAACTGCCAGACCATGATTAACTATTAACTAAGAAGGAAAACAGAAAAAAGAAATGACCCACATAGTCTTCACACTCACAATAATAATAATAAAAAATAAGATACTTTACTAAGTAAATATCCATGTCATTGTTTATATAATATTCATCAATGTCAATGTGTATATAAAAATCCGGAAATAATCTTTGATCTTTGAGGACTATGTAGATTGGTGTCTGAAGTGGTCTTTTGAGGAAAGAACCACACAGATTGAGTGGACCTGTGCAGTCGGTGCACGTATTCGTCAGTAACCGTGCAGCTCAACTCAGAACTTAAGGAGCTCAACGATTCGACGAGTAATACCAAGGACAGGACATTTGTGTAGACCGCATAAACCACTCAAACTGCCAGACCATGATTAAAACGGAAACAATGACCCACATAGTCCTCACACTCACAATAATAATAATAAAAAATAAGATACTTTACTAAGTAAATATCCATGTCATTGTTTATATAATATTCATCAATGTCAATGTGTATATAAAATTCCGGAAATAATCTTTGATCTTTGAGGACTATGTAGATTGGTGTCTGAAGTGGTCTTTTGAGGAAAGAACCACACAGATTGAGTGGACCTGTGCAGTCGGTGCACGTATTCGTCAGTAACCGTGCAGCTCAACTCAGAACTTAAGGAGCTCAACGATTCGACGAGTAATACCAAGGACAGGACATTTGTGTAGACCGCATAAACCACTCAAACTGCCAGACCATGATTAAAACGGAAACAATGACCCACATAGTCCTCACATTCACAATAATTAAAATAATATAAGACTTTAAACAGTAAATGTTCATGTCATTCTGTATATAAATAGATATTTAAAAAGAGAAAAAAAAAAAAAACAAAAGTGTAAATCAGCAAAAATAAAAAATAAACAACATTCACTGTCTAGACCTATTGGAGCAGCTCAATCCCAAGCTTTTTTGTCCTCAATATAGTCTTTTACAGTATAATAGGCTTTCTGGCATAGTTTTAGCTTTATAAAAGATTTGAATTTATTAATGCTTAGTTCTTGAATGTGGCTAGGAAGTTTATTATAAAAACGTATACATTGGCATCTAAACTAGCCACCTATTTTCTTGAGCCTTGTTGTAGGAACAACAAATTTGTGTTTGTTCCTAGTATTTATGTTATGGATATCACTGTATTTTTTAAACAGATTAATATTTTTATGTGCATACAAAAGATTATCATAAATGTACTGAGAAGGCACAGTCATTATATTAATCTCTTTAAACTTGTCTCTGAGGGAGTGTCTGGGACTTAATTTATAAATGGAACGAATTGCACTTTTTTGTAAAATAAAAATTGTCTGAATATCGGCGGCATTTCCCCACAACAGAATACCGTATGACATCACACTATGAAAATAACTAAAGTAAACTAAACGGGCTGTCTCTAAATCAGTTAAATCACGAATTTTCCTAACGGCGTATGCTGCAGAGCTAAGCTTTTTTGACAATTTATCTATATGGGGGCCCCATTGAAGCTTGGCATTCAAAGTTATGCCTAAGAATACAGTGGAATTTTCGGATTTTAACTCTTCACCCTTTATGAGAACACGAGTTTCTACTTGTCTAACATTTGGTATCGTAAACTTAATACATTTCGTTTTTTTTTCGTTAAGAAGTAGATTATTAACATTAAACCAGCTAACTACTTTTGCGAGGGCACTATTTATACTGTCAGTAACCAGCTGTTGACGTTTGAGTTTAAATAAAAGTGAAGTGTCATCTGCAAACAGCACTATATCATGTTCGTCCTTAATGAGGTAAGGCAAGTCATTGATATAAATAATAAATAAAAATGGTCCAAGTATTGAGCCCTGTGGGACCCCCATTCTTACTACAGATCCGGGTGACCTTTTCCCGTTAACATCAACTCTCTGAATCCTATCACTTAAGTAAGAAGTGAGAAGATCCAGAGAGGCGTTCCGGATTCCGTAGTGGTGAAGTTTCCTGATTAAGGTTTCATGAAGAACACAATCGAATGCCTTGGACAAATCACAAAAAATGCCCAAAGCATCGCATTTGTCCTCCCATGCACTATAAATATGTCCTAAAAGTTCAACTCCGGCATCGGTAGTTGAACGACCCCTTGTAAAACCGAACTGTTTATTATTCAGTAATTTATTGTTATTGAAAAATCTTTGCAATTGATTTAAAATAAGTTTTTCATAAATTTTACTAAAGGTGGGTAGTACGGAAATAGGTCTATAATTAGTAGGGTCTGATGTACTACCCGATTTAAACAACGGTATTATTTTACTGTGTTTCATAAGATCAGGAAACTCACCACATTCAATACAATTATTAAATATAACAGCTAAAGTAGGTGCTACAATGTTTATAATTGTCTTAGCAACATCCACAGAATTACCCCATAGATCTGCAGTCTTTTTAACATTTAACATGTGAAAAGTTTTAATTATATCTGTACAAGTGACAAATTCGAAGTGAAATTCCGAATCACAAACTGGAACGTTTTCCTTAAGTAAAGACTCTGCAGCAGTGGGTGATGAGCTTAGAGATTTAGTGGTTGACACGGGAATCTCTGCAAAGAAATTTTCAAAGGCCGCGGCAACCTGGGAATCTGATCTAATTACATTGTCATCAATAGCAAGGCTGTAGTCACTACTTCGGTTGCATGACCTTCCTGTTTCGCTATTAATGACATTCCAAGTCATTTTAATAATGTTATTACTATTTTTAATTTTTGAACTCAAATAACGTGACTTGGCCATACTACAGACTGTTTTAAATATTTTAGAATAATTTTTAACATATAAATTAAATTCAGAAGTGTTTATACAAATTCGTTCATCATATAATTCATAAAGTCTTTTTCTACTTTTATGTATACCAATGGTGGCCCAGTCACTGAAGGAAGCGTTACTATTGACTGATAATGTCTTTGGAATGAATGTTTTATCAAATTGTGTGCAATACATATTAAAAAAAATCATTATATTGTTTGTTAGGGTCATCATTAGTCAACAAAAGTGGTAATTTACTTAAGAGTTTAGTTTTAAATGTTTCTAAGCGCTTAGTTGTTTTTGGGTTGACAGTGATATCTTTTTTAATAACTTTTTTGTTTTGATTTGTAATAGTGATCAGCTGGCCGCAATGATCTGAGTCTATTAAATTAATCATTTCTTTGTGGTTTGGTATAATATCTGTATAAATGTTATCTAGGCATGTGACACTAGTAGGAGTTATTCTAGTGGGCTCCAAAAATAGGTTAGCAAGATTGTATGACTGAAACAAACTTATGATTTTAGTACTTAACCCAGAATTTTCTAACAAATTAACATTGAAATCACCACAAGTGATGATGGACTTGTTTGTATTACAGATTTTGTGCAACACTTCATCCATAACCTTTTCAAAACAATCATACAATCCTGAAGGAGGTCTGTATACACTTAATATAATGAACTGCTCCAATTCTATACAGGCTATTTCAATTGTCCGCTCAACAGAGAGGCTCACAATGTCCTTTCGGTCCTTAAATTTAAGCTGGTTATGTACTAAAATTAATGAGCCACCATGTATAGCATTTACTCTGCTGAATGAACTACCAACCTGGTGATTACTAAAATTGAACATGAACTGGTGGCTTTTAAGCCAATGTTCTGTCATACAAAGAATATCTACATTGTAACAATTCAGGAATAATTCTACTTCTAAGTCTTTGTTTAAAAATCCTTGAATGTTTTGATGCACCAGATTGATACTGTTTAATTTTTTTACACTTTCATTTGAGTTATTAATTGCCTTAGTTACATTTTTGCTAGAGGTTGCCTCTATTGTCCTAATTTCTAATTTAAATGATGATTAATGTCATTAATTTTGAGCAAATTATTGACAGAACAGTTTAAAATTTTATTGCATTGCTCAAAAGGAGCAATTTGTTTAGCCAAATTTTTGGCTGAAATAGAAAAAAAATATGATAGCGACATAGCTATCTGTCTTTTCAGATAGTTAGAAAGATAGTACTTAACAATATTGTATCTATCTTTTGTCAAATATAAATTATTATCAATATAAGAGTTGGTGTCAACCAACTGGATTAGATTATCATTATAAGTTAAATTGTGCAATGTCAAGTTTATATCAAATCTTAATTTGTTTTCTTCCTGTGGCAAACTGTTACTATAAGGGAATGTAAACAACACAATTTTTCTTAAACTAAGGTTGCACAATGTTCTATGATATTGGAGCAATTCTCCTTTATTTAAATTTCCCCTATTTCCCATAAAAATTAACAAAGTTGTTTCTTGCTTGAAGTTACATTTAATAATTTCTTTCATTATATCAAATAAAGAACAACCAGGCATACAGTAATTTATTATTGAGTGTCCCGGATATTCATCTGTCAATAAGTGACCAAAAGAAATATGGTCTAATTTATCATAGCATTGTAAACTTCTTAGGACTTAGTGTTTTTTTTTTTGGAAAGCATGTAGCATTTAGTTTAAAATATTTAATTTACTGAGTGGCCAGAACGGGGCTTGGGACACTCCACGAAAATCAAAGAATGGGGGTATTTTATTTTTTAATGATATTTAATTATAAAGATCGTTGAATGATAATCAGTAACCCAGTTTAGAGAGGATTTAAGGTTTACGCGAAAAAAAAATTGGCTGACTTTTCGATTTCTATTATTTTTAAGTAAAGCCGCTTGAAAAACCTGTCCAAAAGAATGACCCTTGTACAAACCTACTTACAGAAAATAAATCATTCTTATAATTTCTTCAATCTTCACAGACACGAGCACATGTCTTCAACGTTGGAGAACATTGGTTATGAAATAATTTAAACGAAGCGGTGCCAGTCTGGATTCAAACCCATGACCTACAAGTCGAAAGTCGCGGCTTTAGCTTTCCAGTTTGAAAGATGATAGTTTTTCAAATACAGGTGCATGAAGTCATCGTTTTCTTTTCATCCAATAATATTGCATTTTCCAATCAAAACCTGATTGCTATTCGTACAAAAAATTCATCAAAATTCATCGCTAAAAAAAATAGTCTTACATATAACATTTACATAAAGAACATTCTCATAAAAATCGGCCAAGTAAATGTACCTAGTAAGAATAAGTTAACAACATAGCATAAATATGAAATAACTAACTAACAAACCAAAACATCTTGCATCTCCTTCTTTTATCTTCCGTCGCAGAAAAATGTGTCTCAGGTGCCCCCGGCCCCAGGAGAATGTGAAGCCCCGAAAACAACTATTAGAGCCCCATCAAAAGCACAGTCGCGTTACTCTATTTGATAGTGCCTAATAGTTGTCAAGGGCATCAGGCTTACGACAACTCTCCATGTGGTGATACTCGTAAAAGCTGCAAAGAACTTTTGTAAAGAGAAAAATAACTGTGTTTCTTGTGTGTGTTTTTGCTTCAACAGATTTGAAGATTATAAGTCCAAGTTTAATGTGTCCAAATAGCAAACTCTTAGTTCATATACATACCGAGATCCAGATCGCCCAATATCACCAAAACTGCATCATATGGACTCTTAAATAGGATCCATGCTTTAGTATTCCATGCTTTATGTTTAGGATCGCCAAGCTTCAATGGGGCCCCCATATAGAAAAATTGTTAAAAAAGCTAAGCTCTGTAGCATACGCCGTTCGGAAAATTCGTGATTTAACTGATTTAGAGACAGCCCGTTTAGTTTACTTTAGTTATTTTCATAGTGTGATGTCATACGGTATTCTGTTGTGGGGAAATGCCGCCGATATTCAGACAATTTTTATTTTACAAAAAAGTGCAATTCGTTCCATTTATAAATTAACTCCCAGACACTCCCTCAGAGACAAATTTAAAGAGATTAATATAATGACTGTGCCTTCTCAGTTCATTTATGATATTCTTTTGTATGCACATAAAAATATTAATCTGTTTAAAAAATACAGTGATATCCATAATATAAATACTAGGAACAAACACAAATTTGTTGTTCCTACAACAAGGCTCAAGAAAATAGGTGGCTCGTTTAGATGCCAATGTATAGGTTTTTATAATAAACTTCCTAGCCACATTCAAGCACTAAGCATTAATAAATTCAAATCTTTTATAAAGCTAAAACTATGCCAGAAAGCCTATTATACTGTAAAAGACTATATTGAGGACAAAAACGCTTGGGATTGAGCTGCTCCAATAGGTCTAGACAGTGAATGTTGTTTATTTTTTATTTTGCTGATTTACACTTTTGTTTTTTTTTTTCTTTCTAAATATCTATTTATGACATGACATGAACATTTACTGTTTAAAGTCTTATATTATTTTAATTATTGTGAATATGAAGACTATGTGGCAGTTTGAGTGGTTTATGCGGTCTACACAAATGTTCTGTCCTTGGTATTGCTCGTCGAATCGTTGAGCTCCTTAAGTTCTGAGTTGAGCTGCACGGTTACTGACGAATGCGTGCACTGACTGCACAGGTCCACTCAATCTGTGTGGTTCTTTCCTCAAAATACCACTTCAGACACAAACACACGGTCCTCAAAGATCAAAGATTATGTCCGGATTTTTATATACACATTGACATTGATGAATTTTATATAAACAATGACATGGATATTTACTTTGTAAAGTATCTTATTTTTTATTATTATTATTGTGAGTGTGAAGACTATATGGGTCATTTCTTTTTTCTGTTTTCCTTTTTAGTTAGTTTTAATCATGCTCTGGCAGTTTTAGTAATTTATGCGGCCTACCCAAATGTCCTTTCATTGGTATTGTTCGTCGAATCGTAAGGCTCCTCAAGTTCTGAGTTGAGCTGCACGATTTTTGACAAATGCGTGCACTGACTGGACAGGTCCGCTCAATCTGTGTGGTTCTTTACTCAAAAGACCATTTCAGACACCAATCTATATGGTCTTCACATGATCTGACCAAGATTATGTCTGGACTTTAAAAGAGACTGTGACCTCTGAGTTTGTTTCGGCCTTTCTTCTCAGATTAGTCAGATAGGAAACGCCGACATCATCTAGTTTAAAAAAATATGATTGACATGTAAAAGTGTTTGTACATACCTACTTACAGAAAATAAATCATTTATCATTTAGATAAGTGCTACTTTTGGACGGGAACATGTAAGATTATTCTATCAATATAAATTCAAAGAAATCCTATCGGTGTTTAATTACTTTGAGGGGCTCTTCTAGATCCCTCACTACTGTGAGGATACGCGTATTTAAGTTTCGATTACAAGTACATTGTAAGTAGGTTACTTCCACTACGTTGCAATCAAGACCTTGGTCTTCCTTCTATAGGGGGGCAGAGACCTTCCGAACATCAAGGCTACGTCTTCAGTTCGCTATGCATGTCTCGATAAGCGGTGTAATTTCCTACTCGCAACGCTTATCAAGATGGACTGCTACAAATGCACATACAGTGAGGTTTCGCAATGCACAGCAGTTTCTTGCTGTCCCAGTAATATCATAATTGTACGGAAGTTCGTGAAGTAAGTGAAGTTAGGGACTTGTGACCAAGAAATAACAGACACACAGAATGATCCATCAGGTTAAACTATGCTTGCCGTGGTTGGTCCGTGGATGGGTGACCATCTTTACATATCAAGACCCCGTGCCTGTGCCTCGGAAAGCAAGTTAAGTCGTTGGTCCCAAACCCCAAAAGTCTGACAACCAGTCTTATAAAGGGGTATCTTAGTATCCAGCGACTGGGTTGTGGAAGTCAGATAAGCAGTCGCTCCATGTAAAATACTGGTATTCAGCTGCATACGGTTAGACTGGACGCCGACGCCAACATAGATGGAGGTAATTGGTACTATACCGTTTCAATTAACTAGGCATAAAAATAAATAAATAATAGTTGGGAAAAGGCTCGCCAGATGATGATGGAAGTTTGTGAAAACGTTGGGGTGTTTTTTTTTCTCAATCTTGATGGGCTGGATTTAATGAAAAAGTCACTAAAACAGGCGCAACTTTGCGTTCCAGTCACCGTTCAATACTTATAATAAAGCTATGATAAAGTTCTTATATAATCATATTAGTAACGTGAAAAACAATTATACATATTTCAATATAATTCCTAAAATCGAGTGACGAACCCAGAACGTTATTGCTTTGAAAGAAAATTTTAACGACAATTACTTTAATAGGAATAATCAGCATTTAATTTTCAGACCTCATCTTAACAAGAGGGAATGTCCCATAATAGCACAGACACGAGGACATGTCTTCAACGTTGGAGAACATTGGTTATGAAATAATTTAAACGAAGCAGTGCCAGTCTGGATTCAAACCCATGACCTACAAGTCGAAAGTCGCGGCTTTAGCTTTCCAGTTTGAAATATGATAGTTTTTCAAATACAGGTGCATGAAGTCATCGTTTTCTTTTCATCCAATAATATTGCATTTTCCAATCAAAACCTGATTGCTATTCGTACAAAAAATTCATCAAAATTCATCGCTAAAAAAAATAGTCTTACATATAACATTTACATAAAGAACATTCTCATAAAAATCGGCCAAGTAAATGTACCTAGTAAGAATAAGTTAACAACATAGCACAAATATGAAATAACTAACTAAGAAACCAAAACATCTTGCATCTCCTTGTTTTATCTTCCGTCGCAGAAAAATGTGTCTCAGGTGCCCCCGGCCCCAGGAGAATGTGAAGCCCCGAAAACAACTATTAGAGCCCCATCAAAAGCACAGTCGCGTTACTCTATTTGATAGTGCCTAATAGTTGTCAAGGGCATCAGGCTTACGACGACTCTCCATGTGGTGAGAAAAAGCTGCAAAGAACTTTTATAAAGAGAAAAATAGCTGTGGTAAAAATTAGTGGGTTACATCTAACCCACAAACAGAAATATATGTTAATGTTTCAATTCAAGTGATGAAATTTTGAGATTAAACACTAACATCAGCACCCCGCTTAGGGGAAGGGAATGTGCCCCTCCCCGCACAGTCCTGTAGAACTCGGTCCTGACTCGAAACTCTTCCACCAAATTAAAGAATGTTCAAAATATCAGGTTGGCGGAAAATTATTGCACAAGAAATTGTAAATTACTAGAATTTTCCGGAATATTTAGTATTGATCTGGGATACGTAAGAATATTGTAGAAGGTTCTCGCAGCTATCACATCAAGGGTATGTAAAGGGGCGCTAGTGAGGATTTGGTTAGTTTGTGAAAATGATTAGTGAGCATCAACTTCGAACGATCATCTTTTACGAGTGGCGTCAGGGACACAACGTGAGTGTGGCTACCGCTAACATCACCAGAGCGTTTGGTGAAGGTATTGTATCGCGATGGAAGATAAGCCGCTGGTTTGCTCGCTTTGCATCGGGAGATATAACTCTTGAAGATCACGAGCAATCTGGGCGACCATCCACCTTTGACGATGAGGAATTACTCCGCTGTTTAAAGGCTAATCCAGAAATAAATACGCGTGATTTGGCAGAGACTCTTGGCTGTAATCATTCGACCGTCGAGGCTCATTTACACAAACTCGGCTATCGTAAAGTAATGGCACGATGGATTCCACATAAACTAACTGACAGTCATCGTCAAGTCAAAGTTAGTATTTGTGAATCGCTTCTTTTTCAGCCACATCGGAAACAGTTTCTTGAAGATGTGGTAACTGGCGATAATAACAACACACCGCACGCCGTCTAGCTTCCTTACGACGCAGAGCCACCAACGCAGCCAAAGCCGAACCGTCACTCACGCCAGCATCTTCTCTCTGTTTGGTGGGATGCGAAGGGCCCACTGTATTACGAGCTTCGCCCTACGAGAAGGACGATTACGACTTCCATTTATACTGAACAGCTTCAGAAACTGGCTGACGCAATAAGAGAAAACAACCGAGACATGTAAATGTTCACTTACTCCATGATAATGCGTGACCTCATATCGCTTCGGAGACTCTTCAAAAAATCGTAGAGCTTGGATGGCACCTGGTTAAACACCCACCGTACTCATCGGATCTCGCGCCATTCGATTATCACTTGTTCCGACCACTAAAGCTTTATCTGCGTTAGAAAATTTTTCAAAACTACGAAAACCTCAAAATGGCAGTGGACAATTTCTTTTCTGCACAGCCTCCGGAATTCTGGGCGCAGGGCATCAACAATCTACCAACTAGATGGGCCTCAGTAATAGAGTTATTTGGGGATTACATTACTGATTAATTATTGTGAATAACAAATTTATCAATAAATTCATTAAGTCTTATATCTTGGTGCAAGACTTTTCCGCCAACCTGATATATTGTGATCTATAACTATAAAAGGTAATAAGAGAAGTGTCGCGGGACAACCGGTTGGAACGAAGTTTCTTTCGCTGTATTATTATGTTTTAAACAACAGGCACAATTAAATCTATTAATTACGTTTAAAATAAGTGAACAATAAAAAAAATTAAAAAAAAATGCTTTGATTTACATAGATTGGCACAAGCAACACAGAATATTATATACACAAAGACCGAACCAATAAGTACTTAATTAAACTTGTCCCTGCACACACAGCACATGACGCTCCCATATTACGCATAAAATTAACCTAATAAGGTTAGTATTGTTAGTATCTTAATAATAATAAACAGTTTACTCCAAGCTGGGTGAGGCTCGCCGATCCTGGGGAATGTCTACTTGACTGCGTGCAGTCGTATCCACCGCCCCAAGATAGGAGAGTCCCACCTATAAGCCAACGCTCTCAGAATCAAAATACAATATTACAACACCTACGAACAAGAATGTTTCCCAATGCAAAACTTTACTGTAGAATACAGAATTAAAGTGTCGGGTATACGAGTACTTACATAATTTCACTCATAAAGCTGTCACAACACCAACTTATCTCGTCTGCTCAACGTCCGTGTGTCACTACAGGGATCCAGCAGAATAACAGCGTCAGGTATATTTGCCTGACACATGCTGAGCTGGACTCCCATTTGGTACAACCTTGAGACTCACACCGCACTGTGTATTTACGTAATTTAGTATTTGTCATACGAGTAGTGTCAGTTTTATTTCGATATGTGTTTTTCTATTTGTTTTTATATCGGCACCTTGTTTTTATGTGGGTTTTAAAAATAATTGGATATTTTTACAAGATAACGATCCTAAACATAAAGCATGGAATACTAAAGCATAGATCCTATTTAACACACCAAGTTACCTTGAAATTCCTCTCGAATCACCTGATGTTAATGTCATAGAGCATGTGTGGGATTATCTAGATGATAAAATTCGAAAAAGAGCAATTTCAAGTAAAGAAACGCAAAAAATTGCACTTCGCGAAGAATGGAACTGATATCGTCTTCATATGTCTCGAAACTAGTTGATTCGATGCCGCGGAGACTCCAAGCTAAACCATAATAATGGTGGACCAGTAAAATATTAATTGTGTTCTCTCATTTTTTTTAATATATTTTTTAAGTGTATGAATACTTTTTCTTCGCGAATTTTTGCAAAGTGGATTTTGTTTTTTACGGCTTAGAAATTTTATTTATTTAATTTTTTTGGCGTAAACAAAGTACAACGACCTTGAACTGCTTGTTAGTATCTTCAAAATTGAATAAATTAAAACAAATATCTATCAAATTTGTATTTTGTTATTACAACTCTAGGTGTACGAATACTTTTTAGTCGCACTGTATATTACGCGTAAAATTCTGTAAAACACAGTCATAACAACAAATATAATTAAAAACCAAAGAATTTGGGGTCTCTTCTCGCTCCTTCCATCGCAGAATTAGCCACGGGTGCTGGCGCAGAAAATAGAATGTAAAGCTCCAACAAAAACTATTGTAACGCTGGACAGAGTACATTCGGGTTATTATTCTGTCCAGTGGCCAATAGTTATCAAAAGGCTTCAGGCTTTCGACGGCTCTCCATGTGGTGATAAAAGCTGCAAAGAACTTTTGTAAAGAGAAATATAATTGTGGTAAAAATTACTGGGTTACTTCTAGCCTGTCTTATGAAGAAACAGAAAATTTACTAAATGTGTTAAAGTAAATACAGGTATACAATTTTCACCTATGTTAAATATTTACCAAATATAGATAGTAAGATTTAAGCTACTCAACATATAATTATCTGTCCATTTTCAACTTTTGTTTATTTATTAATTTTAAAATACTAGTTTAGCTCTTCTCGCCTGAAACACAGGATTACCTAGTTCAGGCACGTAAGTCTTAGCAATACAATTTTTATTTAAGCAAAACTGTAATAATTTTCATGCCTTATAATTTTTGAATAAATATATTATATATATATTGGCTCCCCCCTTAGGGGAAGGGACTGTGCCCCTCCCCGCACAGTCCTGTAGAGCTCGGTCCTGACTCGAAACTCTTCCACCAAATTAAAGAATGTTCAAAATATATTGTGATCTATAACTGAATTATTCTAAGTTAAGAGGTACTTTCGATGGCCAAGAACAAAAAATATTACTTTTTTTATATTAAATTTATAATTGACCTATTCATTACTTAAAACTAAATGTTTTCTACGTGGTCACTTTTTATTACATAAATATACGTAATTTAGTCCCAATAAGCTCTAATATAAGAAAAAAGTCTCTTCCCTGGTCTGTCCCCCAACCGACTTTATTTGTAAACCAGTAATATGAATGTATTAAAATTCAATAATTACTTTAGCATCGCTAATTTTATACAGAAAGATAACTTAGTAACAGTATCTTACAAGTAAAATTGCTAATTTCCATTTTTTTTATAAAAAATATCAACGTCGAAATTTGTCCTCCGTGTTTCGTCTCTTGTCCCGTGGCCTTTTGTTTTCGTTTAAAAATCAATTTTGTTTTGCTAATCTGTGGAAGTTGGGACCTTGAGTACATAGGATGTAACGTGATGTTGGCAGCAAGCGGCGCATAAGCCAACTGCGCAGTCATTTTGTCGACTATTTCAGTCACGCCACTCGCTGGTTGCAGAAGTATTGAGTGAATGCCGTCTTTCCTTTGGTAAGTTTTATTTACCAATTATTTGTTAAAATACTAGTATATACTTAAATATTCACTATGAATAGTACATAAATTGTTACGCTTGATTGTGAATTGCGTACGAGAAACTCTTGTACGGCTATTTTAGGTATCAATCTAAAATGTAATCTCCCTTGGCGTGTATCCCCTGGCTCTTTTGATGGCAGGGAAGATACCTAATGTCCAGAGGAGATACATTTGTACGTGTTTTCATTAATACTTCTATCGTTTTTTCTGAACCTTTACTTGGCATTATGTTTATCTTAGCTTTACAATGTAATATGACCTTTTTACAGAAAAAATGGGATCTCGAAAAAAAATTACGCGCGAAGAACGACTCGAAAAAAAAATTGCAGAACGATTACGATACCAAAAAATAAAAAATGATCCGGATAAGTACGCTCAACAAAGAGTTAAGAAAAGGGAAAAATATCAAAAGACGAAAGAAGAAGGAACTATTAAGACAGTGAAGCAAATGACACCCAGAGAGCAGCGGAAGACTAGAAAAGTATGGAGAGAAAAAGCAAAAATTCGTAGACGTCGTTTAGCACTCCAATATATTAGCGATGCTCCTGTAACACCGCCATGTTCGAACAATGAAGACCCACCGCTCCCTCAAAATATAAACAGGCGAGCACATGCAGCACAGCAAAAGTCCATTCGAGCAAGAAAAGCTAGAAACTTAATAATAAGAAAACAAGCGTCTGAAATAGCTCAACTTAGGTCTGCAAACCAACGCTACAAAAAACAAATACAACGGATCAAAAAACCACCAATTAGCACACCCAACACCAAAGTAAATTCACTTGCCTACACTTGCATACATACTTATAAATAATATTTCACTAGTCTAAGTACAACCAAAGTTTAATACTGTTATGTAAAACAGAAGTTTTTGTTTATTTTTATTTCGTTATTGTCTATTGATAGTTAAGTTATATATATTTTTGTTTTGATGGATAGGAAAAGTAAGAACCCTTTCATGTTTTGTGCGTAGCGCTGAAGAAACATGTGATGTTTTAACAAAGACTGTTAAGAAATGAAAAGCCTGATTATAAATAATTAAAATTAAAATTAATAAATAAAGTTGATTCTTAAAAATAACCCTGTTTTTATACGTCTATCTCTTCTCTGTTCATAAAGTATCCCTGTGTATCTTGTATCTCCCCTGTACTGAGTATTTCCCCTGGTCACTTATAAAACGAGATAAAACCAACAAATTGACTGGCCACTTTGTAAACATATTCAACTTAAAAGTTTCCAGGAATTAAAAGTATAGTTAAATAAAAATATCTAAAAAATGTTGTGCCGTCACTTCATACAACGTATTACCTCTTAACTTAGAATTACCGAACTGTAAGGTAATAAGACAAGAGGTGTCGCGGGACAACAGGTTGGAACGAAGTTTCTTTCGCTGTTTATTATGTTTTCAATAACAGGTACAATAAAATATATTAATAGCATTTAAGAATCAATAAAAGAAAAAATAAACACGATAACGTAAAAACACTTACTGACAGACAACAATAATAAAAAAAGTGAACATAAAAAAATATTGAATTCTTCGATTTACACAGATTGGCACAAACCACACAAACAAAAGAATTTGGGGTTCCTTCTTGCTTCTTCTATCGCAGAATTAGCCACGGGCGCTGGCGCAGAAGATAGAATGTAAAGCTCCAACAAAAACTATTGGAACGCTGGACAGAGTACATTCGGGTTATTATCTGTCCAGTGGCCAATAGTTATCAAAGGGCTTCAGGCTTTCGACGTCTCTTCATGTGGTGATAAATAGTATATATGATGAATATAAAAATAATTGTGGTAATAATTAGTGGGTTACTTCTAGCCCACAAAAAAGAGACAAGTGTTAGTGTTTCATTTCTATTGATGACATTGTGAGATTGAACAATAACATTGGCTCCCCCTTAGGGGAAGGGAATGTGCCCCTCCCCGCACAGTCCTGTAGAGCTCGGTCCTGACTCGAAACTCTTCCACCGAATTAAAGAATGTTCAGAATCTATTGTGATCTATAACTGTAAGGTAATAACTAATAAGACAAGAGGTGTCGCGGGACACCCGGTTGGAACGAAGTTCCTTTCGCTGTTTATTATGTATTCAACAACAGGCACATTAAAATATATTAATAACATTTAAGAATCAGTAAAAAAAAAAAAACAAGATGACGTAAAAAACACTTATTGTCAGAAAACAAGAATAAAAAAAATAAACAAAAAAAACGACGGGTTGCACTCCGGGAGTGCCGGCAGAAGTGAAAACTTAAATATTAACGTTGTGCATTT
Source organism: Eremobia ochroleuca (assembly GCA_949629135.1). Taxonomy (NCBI): domain Eukaryota; kingdom Metazoa; phylum Arthropoda; class Insecta; order Lepidoptera; family Noctuidae; genus Eremobia; species Eremobia ochroleuca. Next base: position 29,855,141 of record OX451384.1, on the reverse strand, counting down.
TTTATATTTTGGAATGGTTAGGGAATCATTTTGCACGAATTGCTTTAATTATCAGTATAAAAGTACTATCATTTATGTCGTAGAATACAATATTTATATATTGCGCTATCTTGCACAAAAATGACAATTTATATTACATTAAAAAGTTTATCTCTCAGAAAAATCAACTTCGATCCATAATTTCGACGACTTTTTCACCATCATTATTACCAGAACCATTATTTTATTAATTTTTTAATTTTTTCACGTCCACCGGAGGTGTGCCATATGTTCCACCAGTTATCTGTAGTTCCCAAATTGCAGATTTATTGTCGAGAGATGTACCTTCAAGTCTATCAATACATTCTAACTGCAATTCTAATTAATTCATTCATTTAAGTTAAGTTTGTTTCTGTAACATAAACACACACGAACATTCGCGCAAGCACCCTGCCCCACCTAAACTAAACAACAGGCGCAGGCATACATTTTCGCCGCGCCGTAGAAAGAGAGGGGGATACTTCCTCGCCTACGCCGCGCCGCCGGCTGTCTACTCACCATCCGTCTTACGAATTTTCGATCAGGGTCACGTGTCCTGACGCAAGTTTTACATTTTTTACCCGTTACAAAAAAAGTGTACAACGCCGCTAAAGAAGTTTTCACTTCAAAAAATTGAATGCTTTGATTTACATAGATTGGCACAAACAACACAGAATATTATACGCACAAAGACAAAACAAGTAAGTACTTAATTAAACTTGTCCCTGCACACAAAACACATGTCGCACCCATATAACGCATAAGATTCCGTAAGACACATAACAACAAATATAATTACTAACAAAAGAATTTGTGGTTTCTTCTCGCTTCTTCCATCGCAGAATATGCCACGGGCGCTGGCGCAGAAGATAGAATGTAAAGCTCCAACAACAACTATTGGAGCGCTGGGATGAGTATATTCGGGTTACTATTCAGTCCAGTGCCCAATAGTTGTCAAGGGCTTCAGGCTTTCGACGGCTCTCCATGTGGTGATACAAGCTGCAAAGAGCTTAGTAAAGAGAAAAATAATTGTGGTAAAAATAGTGAGTTACTTCTAGCCCACAAAAAAGAGATAAGTGATGAAATTTTGAGATTTAACACGGACATTGGCCCCCCCTTTAGGGGAAGGGACTGTGCCCCTCCCCGCACAGTCCTGTAGAGCTCGGCACTGACTCGAAACTCTTCCACCGAAATAAAGAATTTTCAAAATATATTGTGATCTGTAACTGTAAGGTAATAAGACAAACGGTGTCGCGGAACACCCGGTTGGAACGAAGTTTCTCTCGCTCTATATTATGAACTAAATAACAGGCACAATTAAATATTATATTAATAACGTTTAAGAGTAACTTAATGAAAAAAACAGGTTAACGTAACAATACTTACTGTCAGAAAACAAGAATAAATTAGGTGAATAAAAAAAAATTACTGCTTTGATTAACATAGATTGACACAAACAACACAGAATAATATACACACAAAGACAACAAAACTAGTAAGTACTTAATTAAACTTGTGTGGATACGTTATATGCCATGTGTGCAGGACACATGGCATATGACGTATCCATATTATGCATAAAATTCAACCATAACAGATCTCATAATTCTTACAGATATTATTTACTAGATTTATTAAAAATATATATTATATATTAATATTTAATTGTAAACGCATTTAATTTAAATTTTATTCTAGTCAAATTTTTCGATTTATTTTATTCGCTCCTACGCCTCTATAATTATAATTATATTTATTCAATAATAATAATAATAAAACTTTATTTCCGACTACAGTCCCATAGTTTTGTTAGTATTTTAGTATCAGTAACAATGATGCTTAGGTATTAGGATAGTATTGTTAGTATCTTAATAATAATAAACAGTTTACTCCAAGCTGGGTGAGATTCGCCGATCCTGGGGAATGTCTACTTGACTGCGTGCAGTCGTATCCACCGCCCCAAGATCGGAGAGTCCCACCTATCAGCCAACGCTCTCAGAATGGTGTTGGGGCTGAAAACTATATAACTATATTACTTCATAAATAATATAATCAAATAATCAAAATACAATATTACAACACCTACGAACAAGAATGTTTCCCAGTGCAAAACTTTACTGTAGAATACAAAATTGAAGTGTCGGGTATACTTACATAATTTCACTCATAACACTGTCACAACACCAACTTAATATCTCGTCTGCTCAACGTCCGTGTGTCACTGCAGGGATCCAGCAGAATAACAGCGTCAGGTATATTTGCCTGACACATGCTGGACTCCCATTTGGTACAACCTTGAGACTCACACCGCACTATGTATTTACGTAATTTAATTTGTCATACCGAGTAGTGTCAGTTTTATTTCGATATGTGTGTTTTTCTATTTATTTTTATATCGGCACCTTGTTTTTATATATATCTACTTAATTCATATGATTGGTTATCATTGTACTTTTGCGTGTTGTGCTGCCTTCTGTGTGCGCCAAATAAATGGTTTATCTACCTGTCTTATCTATCTACTTTATCTATATAACAACAAATATAACTACAAACAAAAGAATTTGGGGTTCCTTCTTGCTTCTTCCATCGCAGAATTAGCCACGGGCGCTGGCGCAGAAGATAGAATGTAAAGCTTCAACAAAAACTATTGAAGCGCTGGACAGAGTACATCCGGGTTATTATTCTGTCCAGTGGCCAATAGCTATCAAAGGGCTTCAGGCTTTCGACGTCTATTCATGTGGTGATAAAAGTTGCAAAGAACTTTTCTAAAGAGAAAAATAATTGTGGTAAAAATTAGTGGGTTACTTCTAGCCCACAAATAAGAGACAAGTGTTAGTGTTTCATTTCTAGTGATGAAATTTTGAGATTGAACAATAACATTGGCTCCCCCCTTTGGGGAAGGGACTGTGCCCCTCCCCGCACAGTCCTGTAGAGCTCGGCCCTGACTCGAAACTCTACCACCGAATTAAAGAATGTCCAAAATCTATTGTGATCTATAACTTTAAGGTAATAAGACAAGAGGTGTCGCGGGACACCCGGTCAGAACGAAGTTCCTTTCGCTGTTTATTATGTATTCAATAACAGGCACACTAAAATATATTAATAACATTTAAGAATCAGTAAAAAAAAAAAAAGTAGATGACGTAAAAAACACTTATTGTGAAGAAAACAAGAATAAAAAAATAAACAAAAACAAATTGAATGCTTTGATTTACATAGATTGGCACGAACCACACAGAATATTATACACATAAAGACAAAACCAGTAAGTACACAATTAAACTTGTCCCTGCACACACGGCACATGTCGCACCCATATAACGCATAAGATTCCGTAAGATACATACCAAATTACATAACAACAAATATAATTACTAACAAAAGAATTTGTGGTTTCTTCCCGCTCCTTCCATCGCAGAATTAACCACGGGCGCTGGCGCAGAAGATAGAATGTAAAGCTCCAACAACAACTATTGGAACGCTGGGAAGAGTATATTCGGGTTACTAATCTGTCCAGTGCCCAATAGTTGTCAAGGGCTTCAGGCTTTCGACGGCTCTCCATGTGGTGATACAAGCTGCAAAGAGCTTAGTAAAGAGAAAAATAATTGTGGTAAAAATTAGTGGGTTACTTCTAGCCCACAAAAAAGAGATAAGTGATGAAATTTTGAGATTTAACACTGACATTGCCCCCCCCCCCCCCCCCATTTAGGGGAAGGGACTGTGCCCCTCCCCGCACAGTCCTGTAGAGCTCGGCATTGACTCGAAACTCTTCCACCGAATTAAAGAATTTTCAAAATATATTGTGATCTGTAACTGTAAGGTAACAAGACAAGCGGTGTCGCGGAACACCCGGTTGGAACGAAGTTTCTCTCGTTCTATATTATGAACTAAATAACAGGCAAAATTAAATATAATATTATATTAATAACGTTTATGAGTAACTTAATGAAAAAAACAAGTTAACGTAACAAAATTTACTGTCAGAAAACAAAAATAAATTAGGTGAATTAAAAAAATTGAATGCTTTGATTAACATAGATTGGCACAAACAACACAATAATATACACACAAAGACAACAAAACTAGTAGGTAAGTACTTAATGCATCGGCACTTGACGCATCCATATTACGCATAAAATTCCGTAAAACACAATCATAACAGATCTCATAATAATTACACATGTTATTTACCAAGTATTATTTAAAAAAAATTACATTATTAATATTTATTTGTAAACGCATTTAATTTTAATTTATTCTAGCCAAATTTTTCGATTTATTTTATTCGCATCTACGCCTCTATAATTATAATTATATTTATTCAATAATAATAATGATAAGACTTTATTTCAGGCTACAGTCAATAGTTTTGTCAGTATTTAAGTATTAGTAACAATGATGCTTAGGTATTAGGTTAGTATTGTTAGTATCTTAATAATAACAAACACTTTACTCCAAGCTAGGTGAGGCTCGCCGATCCTGGGGAATGTCTACTTGACTGCGTGCAGTCGTATCTACCGCCCAAAGATCGGAGAGTCCCACCTATCAGCCAACGCTCTCAGAATGGTGTTGGGGCTGAAAACTATATAACTTCATAAATAATATAATCAAGTAATCAAAATGCAATATTACAACACCTACGAACAAGAATGTTTCCCAGTGCAAAACTTTACTGTAGAATACAAAATTGAAGTGTCGGGTATACTTACATAATTTCACTCATAACACTGTCACAACACCAACTTATCTCGTCTGCTCGACGTCCGTGTGTCACAGGGATCCCGCAGAATAACAGCGTCAGGTATATTTGCCTGACACATGCTGAGCTGGACTCCCATTTGGTACAACCTTGAGACGCACACCGCACTGTGTATTCACGCAATTTAGTATTTGTCATACGAGTAGTGGCACTTTTATTTCGATATGTATGTTTTTCTATTTTTTTTTTTATATCGGCACCTTGTTTTTATATCTACTTAATTCATATAATTGGTTATCATCTAATTGTACTTTTGCATGTTGTGCTGCCTTCGGTGTGCGCCAAATAAATGGTTTACCTACCTGTCTTATCTATCTATGTTATCTACGTAACAACAAATATAATTACAAACAAAAGAATTTGGATTACTTCTTGCTTCTTCCATCGCAGAATTAGCCAGGGGCGCTGGCGCAGGAGATAGAATATAAAGCTCCAACAACCATTACTGGACACCGGACAGAGTATATTCGGGTTACTATTCTGTGCGGTACCCAGTAATTGTCAAGGGCTTCAGGCTTTCGACGTCTCTCCATGTGGTGATAAAAGCTGCAAAAAACTTTTGAAAAATATATGGCGTGAAAATTAATGGGTTACTTCTAGCCCGCAAAAAATAGATAGAGATGAAATTTTGAGATTTAACACTAACATCGGCTCCCCCCCTTGGCGAAGGGACTGTGCCCCTCCCCGCACAGTCCTGTAGAGCTCGGCCCTGACTTGAAACTCTTCCACCGAATTAAAGATTGTTCAGAATATAATTGTGATCTATTGTTCAGAATATAGTTGTCGTGGGACACCCGGTTGGAACGAAGTTTCTTTCGCTGTATATTAGGTCTTTACCTATGAAATTGCCGTTCTGCAGTACTGGCCATTTCAAATCAAAATAATTTTTGTTTGGCTAAGAATTCTAATTTCAAATTAATTTTATTTTAACAACATGGAATTTTGTTTCCAAAAGTAGTCATACGTTTATTGATTAGTGTTACATTTTCATCGCATTTCAATCTTTTTCGTCATCATGGATACGTTGAAAATTCGAGTAATTATGGAATATGAGTACCGTCGTGGCAGCAAAGCGGCACAAGCGGCACGCAACATTAACGACGTTTACGGGTTGGTTTGTTGGTTGGTTTGTAGTGTTAGCTTCTGTTATTGGTTTGCTCGCTTCCGTTCTGGAAATTTTGACCTGAAAAATGAACCTCGCGGTCGTCCGAAGACTTTGGTCGACAATGACGAATTAAAGGCGATTGTGGAAGCTGATGATATACAATCTACGGCTGAATTAGCAGCAGCTTTCGACGTTAGCGTCAAAACAATATTGGTCCTTTTGCGTCAAATTGGCAAGGTAAAAAAGCTTGACAAATGGGTGCCCCACGAACTCAATGATCGCCAGCGCGAAGTACGCGTCGAGACGTGCCTTGCACTGCTCAACAGACACACAAATGAGGGAATTTTGAACCGCATTGTTACCTGCGATGAAAAATGGACTCTGTTTGATAACCGAAAGCGCTCAGCAAGTTGGTTGGATCCTGGTTCAGTACGTAAACAATGCCCTAAACGAAAACTCACCCCTAGAAAAGTGATGGTCACTGTTTGGTGGTCTAGCGCCGGTGTGACTCATCACAGCTTCTTACCAAACGGGGTGAGCATTACTGCAGATGTGTACTGTGAAGAACTGAACACAATGATGGAGAAGCTCTCACAGCTCCAACCAGCATTGGTCAATCGCTCGTCTCCGCTGCTCCTGCACGACAACGTGCGACCTCATACTGCACAGCAGACGGTCTCCAAGTTGCAAGAACTGGGGTTGGAAGCTCTCCGTCATCCGCCCAACTCACCAGACCTTGCGCCTACAGACTAATACTTTTTCCAGAATTTGGATAACTTCTTGGCGGGAAAAAAATTCAATACCCGAGAGGCAGTACAAAATGCCTTTGAAGAATTTGTTGCCTCCCGTCCAGCTGATTTCTTTAAGAAGGGCATCAATAAACTGCCACTGCGTTGGCAAAGATGCATTGATTGCATGGGTGATTACATCGATTAATACAAATAAAAAATACATGAAAAAAATTTGTTTAAATTTTTTCATACAAAACGGCAATTTCATAGGTAAAGACCTATTATTATGTATTACATAATAGGCGCAATTAAATATATTAATAACGTTTAACCCTTAAATGCATCGTGATGGAAATTTCCATCAACCAATCCAATGCCATATTTTCGTTTCCACACAGCACGGGGATTCCCCAGTTATTAGAGATATTCTAATCATTGTGTTCCCAGTAGATTCATTCTGATTGCATAAAGATGTACCTAAATTTCCACCAGGCCATTTAAATATAAAATAAAAAAAGTATTTTTTTAATATATTTTTTTTAATATTTTTTACTCACTATAGAGCTAATGTTAGGTCCAAATAAATTTAATTTGCTTAAAAAGTAAAAATCATGCAATTAAGCGTTAAGAGACTAAATGAAAAAACAAAACACGAAAACGTAACAACACTTAGTGTCAATAAACAAGACTAAAATAAATGAACAGAAAAAAAATTTTATGCTTTGATTTACATAGATTGGCACAAACAGCACAGAATATTATACACACAAAGACGAAACCAGTAAGTACACAATTTAACTTGTCCCTGCACACAAGGCGCATATTACGCGTAAAATTCTGTAAAACACAGTCATAACAGATATACTTAACAACAAATATAATTAAAAACAAAAGAATTTGGGGTCTCTTCTCGCTCCTTCCATCGCAGAATTAGCCACGGGCGCTGGCGCAGAAGATACAAAGTGAAGCTCCAGCAACAACTAAGTATTAGAGAGCTGGCAAGAGTATGTTCGGGTTACTACTCTGTCCAGTGCCCAATAGATGCCAAGGGCTTCAGGCTTTTGACTTCTTTCCATATGGTGATAAAAACATCAAAAAAATGTTGTAAAGAGAAAAATATATGTGGTAAAAATTAGTGCGTTACTTGTAGCCCACAAAAAAGAGATAATGATGAAATTTTGAGATTTAACACTAACATCGGCTCCCCCATTAGGAGAAGGGACTGTGCCCCTCCCCGCACAGTCCTGTAGAGCTCGGCCTTGACTCGAAACTCTTCCACCGAATTAAAGAATGTTCAAAATCTATTGTGATCTATAACTGTAAGGTAATAAGACAAGAGGTGTCGCGGGACAACTGGTTGGAACGAAGTTTCCTTCGCTGTATATTATGTATTAAATAATAGGCGCAATTAAATATATTAATAACGTTTACAAGACTAAATGAAAAAAAAAATCAATGCTTTGATTTACATAGATTGGCACAAGCAACACAGAATATTATACACACAAAGACAAATCCAGTAAGTACAAAATTAAACTTGTCCCTGCACACACGCCACATGATGCATCTACAGTGAGCGTGAAAAGTATTCGTACACCCAGGGTTGTAAAAAAAAACAAATTTGATAGATATTTGTTTTAATTTATTTTTCACAGTATTTATATAATTAATTAAAAAGCTAACAGACTTAAAAAAATAATAATAATAACATGTACAAGTATATAAAAAGGAGGGCAAATAATTTAATTTATTTAATTTAAAAAAACCAATAAGTAGCTCAGGGTACCTGTTATTCATTTATTACAAAATAAAAGTTATAAGCAGTATAATAATGCTTTTATATCCACTATACAAAAAATGGCGTGTAAAAAGTATTCGTACATCAATTATATTTCAAGTTAAATTGTGTATGTTTGTTTATACAACAGATTTTTTCATATGTTTCAAATATCAAGGTTATTTCTAAGGCGTAATATTTAGTTTTATTTACACTTGTGACATGTTTAGTAGCAAAAATGGGCCATAAATGAAAAGAAACGAGTGAAGAGGAAAGAAAATTAATTATAAACTTACATAGTCAGTGCAAATCAATCGTGTGCAATGCGCGGTCGAGTACGGTCGCGTATGCGCTGCACAGTACGAATATTATATTCGCGAATTGCGCGGCTTTAGCCGCTGCCCGTTTTCCGCTATGAGTTCCCAAGCGCTCATAGTTAACGAAGTGTTGGCATTCATCAAGCATGCCATCGACTACATGGTCAGCATCTTGCAGATCTGTAAGTCTTCGTACAAGGAAGATGAGATTAGCAGTGCCAAGCTGCTATTATTCACGACGCTCGGCAAAGTCAGCCAGATGCCGTCTCGTCGGAGGGACGGTACACAGAAGAGTCTCCAGGACATCGTGACGCTGATGAAGGAGACCGACCCGGACGACGTGCCTGAATTCGTGGCGAAGGATCTGCACAAGCTGCCTCCCGTCACGTTCGACCACGTAGATGTCACCAGGCTGCTGAAGGATATTACACTCCTGAAGCAAAGCCAGGCCGAGATGCAGCATCAGTTGGAGGTGTCCAATAACACCATCAGTGATCTACGAGCAGAAGTAGTGTCATTGCGTTATGCAATTTCTGCAAGTAGGTCACCTACCGACGCCGCCGCAAACGTGGACACGCGTCGCGGCGCACAAAACGCCTCCATCTGCAGTTTCGAGTCGGCGAGCTCGGATGCGTCACCAGTTGCCGAGAATGCATGCGTTGCAAAGCGTGCCGTGGCCGTCCCTGCCTCAACACAGGTGGAGACAACGATTTGTGTAGAATCGTCGGCCCCCAAACGAGCCTACGCAGCAATCGCCGCCGCTAATAAGCCTGCTGAGTCGCAATCGCAAGACTCGCAGGTAAAACAAGCGGAAAAACCAAAAGGGGGAAACGAAGCCGGTCTAAAACCCAGAAGGTTTTGGTAAGGCAGGGTCCAGGGAAGGACACGAGCGACGAGGATGGTTTCATCAAGGTGGAAAAGAAGAAGAAGAAGAAGAAGCCTCCTTGTCGGAACCAGTGCGGCACCGCGCCGGCAGGACCCAACATGCTGCTGCGTCCAGCAATCCCGACGACGCTGCTGTACGTGTCCAGGCTACACCACTCCACGAAGGTTGAGGAGATCGTGGAGTACCTGCGTGTGAAGACCAACTGGACTTTGAGGGTCGAGAAGTTGGAGCCGCGTCACAACACGAACTTCAAGTCGTTCGTGGTGCGTGTTCCGACACATCATCTCGAGAAGTTCCTCAAGGAAGAGTTCTGGCCGAAGGGTGTTGTGTATCGCCGGTTTCGTGGCCGGCTACATGACACCAGTCAGCGAAACACGACGCCGACACTTCGTGTAGTATAAGTTCTGTTATGTTGTATTTATTTATAGTATTTTTAAGTTATATTAATATAGTATTGTATTTTGTGATAATTTTGTATGTATTAGTTTATAAGTATGTTTGTATTAGTATGTATTGTTTTTTTCTATGGGTCTTAGTTGCCTGAAATAAAGGAATAAATAAATAAATAAAATAAAATTAAGCGAAATTGCAAGACTTGTCAATAGATCACGCTCAACCGTACAGACTATAATTGATCGATTTAGTGTTAGTAAAACTATAAAAAATTAATTTAGAAGTGGACGTCCGTCAAAAATCACGCCGCGTTTGGGAAGAAAAATTGTTAATTATGTGAAAAAAAATCCAAAAATTAGTGCTCCTCAAATATTACAGGAAATTAATAATAACAATGATTGTAAATTATCAGTCAGTTACTGTTCGAAATGTATTCCGTAGTAATGATTATCGTGGTAGATCTGCGCACAAAAAGTGTTGGGTGAATGATATTAATAGAAAAAAATATATTAGAGTCCGCAAAAAAATATATACATGAAAAAAATAATTTTTGGCAACGTTTTATTTTCACACGGAAGTCGGACGGACTTTATAAGGTATGGAGAAAACCTAATACGAAATTAAAAAAAGAAAATTTATGTCCGGCAGTAAAACAGGGTGGCGGATCTGTTTACGTATGGGGTTGTATTAGTGCTGCTGGGGTGGAAAAACTTACATTTATTTATGGAATTACGGATCACAAAACATATACAACGTGTAACGTTAAATGGACAAAACCTCAGACACCCCAACTGATTTTTAATTCAATTGCCATATTTCAGAGAGAAAATAAGTCATTAAAAAAATTGTAAAGGTTTTATGTGCTGTTTTTGTTTTACTGGCCATTCTGATCGTTTCTTGTGTCTGCGACGACGCTTTATCGAGGGAGGCGTCGTCACCGGGCCGCTGGCGCCGCTCTGACATTGGGTTGCTTGACCTATTAATAAATAGACACGGCAACGTTTTTAAAGAATATTTTTTGAAAAATGTGACCTATATTAAAAAGTGGTTCAATTAATTCGGCTCGTTATTCTGATCAAACTATTTTCAGGTTTTGCGCATTTAACGTTACACGTTGTATAAAGATCCTAAAAGAGAATCATCACTCAAGTGCAGCAGCAATGGGTTTTAAAAATAATTGGATATTTTTAAAAGATAACTGATAAATGATTTATTTTCTGTAAGTAGGTGTGTACAAACACTTTTACATGTCAATCACATTTTTTTTAAACTAGATGAGGTCGGCGTTTCCTATCTGACTACTCTGAGAAGAAAGGCCGAAACAAACTCAGAGGTCACAGTCTCTTTTAAAGTCCAGACATAATCTTGGTCAGATCATGTGAAGACCATGTAGATTGGTGTCTGAAATGGTCTTTTGAGTAAAGAACCACACAGATTGAACGGACCTGTCCAATCAGTGCACGCATTTGTCGAAAATCGTGTAGCTGAACTCAGAGCTTGAGGAGCCTCACAATTCGACGAACAATACCAAGAACAGGACATTTGGGTAGGCCGCAAAAGTTATTCAAACTGCCAGATCATGATTAAAACTAACTAAAAAGTAAACAGAAAAAAAAATGACCCACATAGTCCTCACATTCACAATAGTAAAAATAAAAATAAAATACTTTACAAAGTAAATATCCGTGTCATTGTATATACAAAATTCATCAATGTCAATGTGTATATAAAAAATTGGACATAATCTTTGAGAACCATGTAGATTGGTGTCTGAAGTGGTCTTTTGAGGAAAGAACCACACAGATTGAGTGGACCTGTGCAGTCAGTGTACGCATTCGTCAGTAACCGTGCAGCTCGACTCAGAACTTAAGGAGCTCAACGACTCGACGAACAATACCAAGAACAGGACATTAGTGTAGGCCGCATAACCCACATAGTCCACATAGTCCTCACATTCACAATAATTAAAATAATATTTATAATACTTTAAACACTAAATGTTTATGTCATTGTATATTTAGAAAAAAAAGAAAGTGTAAAATAGCAAAAGACCTATTGGAGCAGCTCAATCCCAAGCTTTTTTGTCCTCAATATAGTCTCTTACAGTATAATAGGCTTTCTGGCATAGTTTTAGCTTTGTAAAAGATTTAAATTTATTAAGCCTTAGTTCTAGGAAGTTTATTATAAAAACGTATACATTGGCATCTGAACGAGCCACATATTTTCTTGAGCCTTGTTGTAGGAGCAACAAATTTATGTTTGTTCCTAGTATTTATGTTGTGGATATCACTGTATTTTTTAAACAGATTAATATTTTTAGGTGCATACAAAAGATTATCATAAATGTACTGAGAAGGCACAGTCATTATATGAATCTCTTTAAATTTGTCTCTGAGGGAGTGTCTGGGACTTAATTTATATATGGAACGAATTGCCATTTTTTGTAGAATTAACATTGTCTGAATATCGGCGGCATTTCCCAACAACAGAATACCGTATGACATCACACTATGAAAAAAACTAAAGTAAACTAAACGGGCTGTCTCTAAATCAGTTAAATCACGAATTTTCCGAACGGCGTATGCTGCAGAGCTTAGCTTTTTTGACAATTTTTCTATATGGGGGCCCCATTGAAGCTTGGCGATCCTAAACATAAAGCATGGAATACTAAAGCATGGATCCTATTTAAGAGTCCATATGATGCAGTTTTGGTGATATTTTGCGATCTGGTTCTCGGTATGTATATGACCTAAGAGTCTGCTATTTGGACTTATAATCTTCAAATCTGTTGAAGCAAAAACACGATTCGATAAAAAACTCGCGATAAAAAAAAACGAAAAACCCTCGTTTTGCACTTATTTTGCGTTAGATCTCTGAAACCTTAAGGAATTTAATGATGATTTTTAATTTATACTACACCTGCTTGGAAAGTACCTTGATACTTTATCACGGTAGAAAGTACGTCATTGCATATCGAACAAATATGCGGGGAGAAAACGCATCTGAGCGGGAGAGAAAAGTGTATGAAAATCCATTTCTTACGTGGTTTTTCTTTTTTAATTTTGGGTAAGACTATGCGCCGGTAACCTAAATATCAAAATTCAAAAAGTTTTTACAGTGAGTTTTTATCTCCAAGTTCGCAAAGTGACACTGGCCACTAGCTGTGTGTTGGATGGTGTCGGGCTGGCAGTGCGACCCTGCGGCGGCAGGATAAACAATTTGAAAAAAGAACATGTGAAAATTGCAGACGCCATTGGCGCCATTTCCAATTTGTGTGTTGTTTGAGGATTCAGTTTTCGTAGAAAGTAAAATAAAACTATCAAAATGATAAGTAGTGATAGTGATGATGAAGATTTTTTAACTCCGCCGCAGTTGAAGGAAACAGCAAAAATACTGATTGATAACCTTTTACCACAGAAATCAATTAAAAAATATAATAAAACTTATGACGATTTTTTGCAATGGAAAAGTGAAAAAAATGCGGCATCTTTTTCTGAAACTGTTTTGCTAGCTTATTTCAGTGAAAAAGCGCAAAAATACAAACCAAGTACGTTATGGTCTATTTACTCAATGTTGAAAAGTACTATTCCTCTTAGGTGTAGTATAAATCACTATGTATCACTCGAGAGAAAGTGTGATTCCCGATCTCGGTTGTTTTAAAGCCCTCGCCTACGGCTCGGGCTTCAAACGACACCCTCAACGGTCATCGGTCACTTTCTCCTCTCGGTGAGCAATGTACTATTAATAGATAGTTAGTAATATTATCTCAAATTGTGACGATTTATTTTTCTACTTGGTCTTCTCGTAATTAGCAATTCAGTGATTTGGCGCTTTCGTCATTTTATTCTAAGCGAGCACACTCTCCTTCTGTCTCATGTTTTGCACGGTAGTAATAGCGCTATTATTTTCAATTTGTTCAATCAGTCTGCTGCGGACGAACCTATGTTTGGCGACATTTACAGAGAGATGAGTATTTTCGACATTTTTATTTTATTTTTTGGTAGGTGTTACTGTAAAAAGGAGATAAAAACGTTTTGTGTAAATATAATATCTTTATTTAAAGTTTAGATAATGATGGGCAAAAAGAAAGCAATTAAAACGTCTGAAGGAACAACGGAAAACGAAGGAAAAAAGTAAGTACCTAACTACCGATATAGATAACGGTATCAATTCTTTTATTTACATAGCTACTTAGGTATTTCGAATATGTCTATGGACGAACAGGAATGTTCGTTTTGCTAACCATTTTTCGAGTTTCAACCTTATTTATCACTACGATATTTTTTTTTTCTTATTTTTTATTAGAGGGTTTTATCCACAGTGGCATGCCAGCCTCATGATACCTTAAACTATTCTAAACTACCTGTACAAATATAATATACATTATTAATGTCGAAACATATCAGAAAGTAGGTTTGCTATCTCAGGTATAGGCTGCGCTAAAACTTTAACATAAGGACCAATGTCATATTCGTTTGCTTTTATTCTGCTCTTTCCTTCTTTGTCATAGTACATTCCATAAGGAGATGGTTAAGAGGGTTCATCCCTTAGAGCCATGTTGGAGATTCAAAATTGATGATTTCCGACGGACAATAAAACCATAATGTGTTTAATTTATAGATGAGATATTGACGTCATATTATTGGGAATTTTATAATCTAGTGCATGGCTGAAAAACATTTTCAATTTTTTGTATAGTTTTCTCATCAGAACCGTTTTTATGCAAGCCTTTTTTCAAACTAGCGATCGACGGTCTAAGCAGATGCGAGATATTAGTAAAACCGTATACGACAAACTTATAACAACATTACTTTATAAAAAATAATAACATTTATTAGTGCATGGCTGAAAAAAAAAAACGATTACTGTAAGTTTTCATTCAAGAAAAGTATATTCAAAAGTGTCTATTGTAGCCACTTTTCGAGATATTAAACGTGTTAGTTTATGATGAAATCTGAAATATTTATATTTTCTTTTAGACCTAGTAAATTAAGACATTTATGTTCTAAAACATGGTTCAAATATATAATAGTTCAGCTATATAATCGGCGCGGATTCACGCCACCGCTCAGCGCGCCGCTCTAGCAATACTAAATAATTCATAGTAAAATAAACATATAAGTTATCAAAAAAATATTTAAACCATGTTTTAGAACATAAATGTCTTAATTTACTAGGTCTAAAAGAAAATGTAAATATTTGAGATTTCATACTAAACTAACACGTTTAATATCTCGAAAAGTGGCTACAATTGACACTTTTGAATATACTTTTCTTGAATAAAAACTTACAGTAATCGTGTTTTTTTTTCAGCCATGCACTAATAAATGTTATTATTTTTTATAAAGTAATGTTGTTATAACTTTGTCGTATATGGTTTTACTAATATCTCGCATCTGCTTAGACCGTCGATCGCTAGTTTAAAAAAAGGCTTGCATAAAAACGGTTCTGATGAGAAAACTATACGAAAAATTGAAAATGTTTTTCAGCCATGCACTAGATTATAAAATTCGCAATAATATGACGTCAATATCTCATCTATAAATTAAACGCATTATGGTTTTATTGTCCGTCGGAAATCATCAATTTTGAATCTCCAACACGGCTCTAAGGGATAAACCCTCTTAACATCTTCAACCATTCCGCATGTTTCACAATAATTGGGAGAACTCACTTTGTTCATCAAATACCCAAACTTGCGGGATGGGTGGTGACCAGAGCGTAATCTGTGAAGCAGAACAATATGATACCTGCTCATTTCTTTGATAGCAAACCAGGGTATTCGAGGAGGCTGATATTGTATAGTTTTATACCAGATACCCTTTTCCCTACTTCGTTCATCAAAGTACTCCTTAAACCTATCATAACAAATAGTTTTGCAATAGTATAATAATTGTTCTAAATAATTAGGTACTATACAAAATTCTTGACCTTGAATGACTGCTAATTTTGCTAGTGTATCAGCCTCTTCGTTACCTTTCAACCCTACATGAGAAGGAACCCATTGCAATCTTAACAACAAGCCATTGTTTGTAAGATTTATAACCTTACTTAATATGGAGTAAGCTATCGAAATACCTCTGAAGCCAGAGGCACAACGAGCTAAATGCTGGAGACCACTCTTACTATCTGTGAAAATCACAAAATACCGATCTCTCGAGTTATAAGCATAGTTAATGGCTTCGTAGATTGCAATGAGTTCCATCGTCATAACTGACACGTTAGTGTTTACTTTGTACATCGCTGAATTGTTTCTACCAAAGTCGTAAAACGCTGCTCCCAAACCTTCCTTACACTTAGAACCATCAATGAAATATTTATTATAATCTCACTACGAGATAAAGCTCATGTCTAGTGTCACGTCACTCTGCTGCTGATAAAGTTTTTCGTTTGAGGAGTCGCAATATACGTTTTGAAATTATATTATTATTTTTGTAAATAAGTAGGAACCTATAAAGGATCAATCGGGGTATTATGATAGGTACCACTCGTAGTTTCTAATACCCACAGGGAATAAGCACCTAACTACTGTGCGGTCATGAACCTGTTCCTGACCACACAGTAATTAGGTACCTATGTGAATGATGTGTGCTCAAATTATAGAATAAAAGGTTATGTGTTATGTTATGTTACGTTATTTTATTATGACTACTTATACATTTGCAGAAAACCAAACCTTTCATTCATTGAGCTTGAGAATGTGACGAATAAAACCCGCCCACGGTGTTAGAGCATATACTGCACGAAGGCGGACCGGCACAGGCGCGGCGCGGCGGCGCGCGTACCGTCGCGAGCGGCGGCTAGTGGGCTGGAATTTAATTTTTTGGACTTAGCAAATATGAAGCACATATTCGTGTTGTACGCTTTTTTTTAACATTTTATAGTAGGCGAACTTGTTCGAAAACTTAATATCTTGAGAGTTGCAGAGCAAAGAAGTTTACAAAATTCATTATATGAAATGTGAGTCTTGGTTAATGTTCCCAAGTGTTCTCGGACTTGTTATTTTGCGTTTATCCCTAATATTCATTTGTTCTTTATTCCACATCACCCGAGAGGTTAAGAACCAGATGCGTTTTCTTTTAAAGTGGTGTCCCCAGGAGGCCTAATCCACTACAAAGCTACTAACATTGAAATTAAAAGTAAGTGAAATGTGAACGATAAATTTCGGTTTAAGTAGTTTTTTAAGTTTTACTAAGTCCTCCTCATTTTCATAACAGTCTAGAGTTTACAGTAAGTTAAAGCTGTTATTTGTAATCACGTACATTCACACAAACATGTTTTATCCATATAATCCGCGAGTTGACTAATTTTTTTTATTATTTAAATTGAAGCTTTTTTACCTCACTAATAGCTTGGTATAAACAGTATTTTTAAAAATTGAAAAGATATGACATCTTTGCCCTAGCGGCCATACTGTGAACATACGTTTAAACTTGCTCTATACTTAAACTCCAATTTAATATCCATACTGGGATTAGTTTTTATACAAAACACTCCATAGTGATATATCATTCATCAGACAAGTGTAATTCAGCTAAAAGTGTATTTGAAATAGTGTAAAAGGATAGATTTGCGGTGTGAACTGTTAAAAATTTTAAATATCGGCTGGTCAACGGGTGAGTGCATGACTTGTCATTTCGCGCACAGCGCACGCGACTCCAGCGGTTACGCACAGCGCATAAGTAATACTTCGGCGTGCGCCCCCGCGCGGTGACGCATGCGAGCGCTTGCGACAAAGATAAATGAACGAAGACGGCGCATTACTTTCTGCCTACTAAAAGTTGCCTCTGGGAGAATAATAATTTTATAATAAAATTTTACTTTTTTTTTTTTTTTTTTTTTTTTTTCATTCTACTGTTTTGATGCAATAAAATAATAATCATGGACCGTACAAAAATCTCTAAAAATGACACGACTCAGTCGACCCCCACCCGTAATGTGAATATTAACAGAGGCAATAAAAGGTCCGCCAGTACATCACCATCTGCGTCATCACCTGTTTCATTACACATCACATCAGATAAAGAAGAACTGCGGACTATCATCCAGGAGATAATTAAAGCAGAGTTTAGCGAGATGTTGACCCAATTTAACAAAAAGATGGTTAGCACAATGAATAACGAACTGGAAACAGTCAAAGCAGAAATTAAGGAGATTATCGAATCAATGAAGTTCATTAACAAGCAGTTTGAGGATTTTGAGAGTAGCCAGAAGGCTTCTAACGAAATTATACGGAAACTGGAATTAGAAAATGTGGAACTGAAGGCATCAATGGGCAATCTTCAAGTACGCATCAATAACTTGGAGCAACAGTCTCGATCGAATAATTTGGAGGTACAATGTATGCCAGAAACCAAGAACGAGAATGTGTACTCAATTATCACTCAACTCGGCCAGGTGGTTAACTGTGATATTCAGGAGAAAGACATATTGCACTGTACACGAATTGCAAAATCCAACCCATCCAGTACCCGCCCCAGGTCTTTGGTCGTTCAATTGGCATCCCCAAGGTTGCGTGATCAGCTTCTAGCATCCACTTTGAAGTTCAACCAAAACAACCCTAACGGAAAACTAAACTGTGGCCACTTGGGTATCACCGGCAACAAGTCACCGGTCTATGTTGTTGAACACTTGTCTCCTACGAACAAAGCACTTCACGCAGCGACCAGAGTTAAGGCCAAGGAAGGGAACTACAAGTACGTGTGGGTCAGAAACGGCAAAATATTTGTGAGGAAAGAAGATGGCGCGGGATACATATTAATTAAGAACATGAGTAGCCTAAGTAAAATTATATAATTTATTGTTAATATTACTATTAGAAGCATGAGATATAACCTATTTATTGTAAAATTCAACAATTTAAGGATCTATTACCAAAACTGTAGAGGTTTAAGAACGAAAACAAACACTTTTTACTATAACCTCGGCTGTGAAGATTATGATGTTCTAATATTGACCGAAACTTGGCTAAATAGTGGTATAGTCAGCAGTGAGCTCTTTGATAATAGATACGTTGTTTATAGAAGAGATAGGGAAACAACTGGCTTTCACCCCAATAAAGACGGAGGGGGAGTTTTGATAGCCGTTTCAACAAAAATCAACTCGAAACGTATTGACAGGTGGCAAAGTTTATGTGAAGATCTCTGGGTTACTATCGATATTTCAACTACGCGACAACTAGCTCTCTGTGCAGTCTACCTTCCTCCACCAGTATGTTTATCAACAATTGAACATTTCATCGATCACTGTAATAATGTGTTCGAAACAACTGACATCCCAATCTGTATAGCAGGGGACTTTAACTTGGGCACAATAAACTGGACCCCGAGGGCAATTAACAGTTCGCTTCCCATCACATCCTTAAGACTGTTAGAGTTTTTGGAGGTTAGCAAGCTAACACAGCACAATCTTATTAGGAACAGTTCTGCGCGCGTTTTGGACCTAGTCTTATCTACAGTGCCTTCTTGCACAGTGAGTGAAGCCACTGTCTCTTTGAGTACAGTTGACAAACTCCATCCACCACTTGATCTTACTCTTTCGTTGCTTAAGGAAAATGGTCTGCCATACAATCAACATAACTCGAGGAAAAACTTTCACAAAGCTGATTATGGAAAGATTAAATCCTATTTAAACGAACAAGACTGGGATCAACTATTTGCAAGCCAAAATGATGTGGATGGCAAGGTAAGTGTGTTCTATGATATCTTAAACACGGCCATAAATAAATTTGTTCCAAACTGTAAGCCACTACCCAGTCGCTACCCCCCATGGTTTGATAAAACCATAATAAAAACTCTCAAAGAAAAAAATAAGCTAAGACTGCGGTTCAAGATTTACAAGAATCCGCGAGATGAAATAGAACTCAAATTAATTGCAAAACGTTGTCAAAATTTATCTAAAAATTTATACAGCTTTTATATGAACAACCTAGAATCAGGAATCAAAGATAATCCCAAACTATTCTGGACACACGTTAAGGCTAAGCGCGGAGGATCTAGTGTCTATCCACTGACAATGACTAACGGACAGACTACAACGTCTAATGGCTCAACTGTTTGTGACCTTTTTGGTAATTATTTCTCATCGGTTTACTCCCCTAAAAATAACACAGAACCTAAGAATAACTCAAGCTATCTTAATTCGCTGGAAACTAATAGCCAGTGCCTTACAACTCCAGACTTGGACATGGATACTTTACTCAGAAAACTGCAATCTTTGAACATCGGAAAAGGAGCTGGACCTGACGGAATCCCACCGTTGTTTATTTCTACCTGTGCGCAGGTACTGGTCTCCCCGCTACTAAATATATATAAAATGTCACTAGCCACCGGATCTTTTCCATCCGAGTGGAAAAAAGCCAAAATCGTTCCGGTACACAAGTCGGACAAAAAAGAGACCATCTGCAACTATCGGCCCATTGCCATTCTTTCCACTTTCGCCAAGGTATTCGAGTCAATGATCTGTCCCCATATCCAACACCATTTCAGGCTTTATCTTAGCAATCACCAGCATGGTTTTGTAGCGTCAAGGTCTACTGCCACAAACTTAATGTCTTTTACAGAGTCCTTGATAGAAACTATTGACTCAAATAAGCAGTTTGATGTGATATACACCGATTTCAGTAAGGCGTTTGATAAACTGTCCCATTCCATATTGATAAAAAAACTGGCTACATATGGTATCACGGGACCCTTACTGAAATGGTTGGAATCATACCTCGCTAACCGTGAATTTTATGTAGTGGTAAATGGTTTTCGCTCTACCAACAACTATCCCATGACTTCCGGTGCCCCACAGGGTTCCCACTTGGCTCCCATTTTATTTATCATTTTTATAAATGATCTTCCTAACTGCCTTCAATTTTCAGAGTGTTTTTTGTACGCGGATGATTTAAAGATTGCAAGGAAAATCGAATCATCAAATGACGTTGAGCTTTTGCAGGATGATTTGAACAGAGTAAATGAATGGTGCAAGAATAACCAAATGGAATTGAACTTCAATAAATGCAGCCACCTGTCATTTTCTAGAAAGGTTCACCCCACCCATTCGAGCTACTTTATAGACAATCATAAAATTCATGAAGTAGAGACTATAAGGGATCTAGGAGTCTTATTTGATAAAAAAGTTACTTTTATCCCCCACATCGAAAACACTATTAAAAAAGCCTCCAAAATGTTAGGATTTGTGCTACGCAATACCAAGGGTTTCAAACAGGTCAGCACTAAAAAATTGCTATATAATAGCCTTGTACAGAGCATACTAGAGTACTGTAGCGTTGTATGGAGACCTCATTACGCCACTCATAAGCTTCTCCTAGAAAGGGTCCAGAAACGATTTCTATGGCACCTTGCTTTTTCCAAAGGGAAAAGCAAGCAGCTGCCCTCCTATGTGTCCCGTCTGCAAACTTTCAAGATGCTCTCGCTATCGACCCGAAGAGAAGTTATGGATGCAATGTTTCTGTACAAACTCCTCAGAAAGCAAATAGACTGTCCACAGTTACTAAGCCTCATCAAGTTTCGTGCCCCAACCCGC
The DNA here is from genome assembly GCA_949629135.1 of Eremobia ochroleuca. Taxonomy (NCBI): domain Eukaryota; kingdom Metazoa; phylum Arthropoda; class Insecta; order Lepidoptera; family Noctuidae; genus Eremobia; species Eremobia ochroleuca. The sequence continues at coordinate 29,833,623 of OX451384.1, read as the reverse complement.
TATCCCCGACAACCCATCACTCCGTTCCACCCGCCCCTGCGTAGAACTGTCCTAGGTGCTAACTCACCGATACCGAGAATGTGCAAAATCCTTAACAGCTGTAGTGACCTGATTGACGTACACCACGATAGCAAAGGGAAATTTTGCAAATTAATTATTAAATACTATTCGCACAGCTAAGGTATAATCTGTATTGCAAATTTGTTTGTTAATTTATATAGTTTTTAACATTATTTAATTTTTAATTGATAATTTATTTAATTTATTAACTCTAAATTATTATCAACTGTAAACCAAATATTTAATCTTAGTTTAATTTAATTTATTTGTCATTCAATTCCCAATCAATGTAATATTCTTTATTTTTTAATTAATTTAATTCTAGTCTTTGTGTATTTTAAATTGCTAGATGCATGCTTAGTAAAACGTATACTCTAAATATATAGTGCATGTGGTGTTAGCCTGTAAGTGATTGTTGCACTTACAAATGTATATCGCGTAATTTTAAGAAATGAAATGTGCAAACAATTGTAGGCTGACCTATTAAATAAATAAAAAAAAAAAAAAAAATGAGCGTTCAAAACTCTCAATTAGACAGAGAGGCAAATACTGAATTGTGACGTCATAGTTCAGTATCGCCATTACATGCAAAACTTCGTTTTGCGAGAAAGAGATAGACAAAAAGTTTCTATAAGTTATAAGTTTTTTATTTTTCGACCGATTTCAAATTTGATTTCGAATTCTATTATTGTATTACCTACTAGAATATATAGTATTCAATATCATGCAACTACCCAATTGGAAAACAAAAGTATCGTATTTGGTCATTAATTTCGATTTTTAATCTAATATAAATCGATTATTTAAAAAAAAGACTTGAAGTGACAACTGACATTGACATAATGTCAGTTGTCACTTCAAGTCACTTGTCATGTCACTGACTTAGTTTCTTGGCATCGCGAATATTGTTTTGCTCGTTTTACTCTTATTAGTTTTCAACTATTGCTTTGGCTTTGAAAATGGACATTGATACCGCATGCGTGTATATATTACACGAAAATAACAGTCAGGGGTGAAATTCAATCAAACAGTATTGCTGCAATTGTATAGTGGGCCGAAGAACACTGGGTTGCTGCGCTCATGTGATGACTATGATTTGGATTTCAAGCTGGGCAAGGTACCAAGATAATATGTATCCACCTGTTCAGTTCCTAGACAACATATTACTAACATATGAGTCAGAATAATAATAAAATGTATGAATAAAAATGTGTTATACTTAAAAAAAAAAAACAAGTCTTACAAGCATCATGATACAATCTTATTACAATATTCTCTTCCCTACTGGAATTAGCTATTAGACCTGTATTATATATACTTAAAATGTCTGTTCACGCCGAGCCAAATTCCCATACTAAGTGGACAATGTCCTTTGAAAAATATTGGACGACAAAGGTAAGTTGAATTGGGAGTTTCATTTTCCCATACAACTTCTTCACCACACATCAGTTTTATAGGAACCAAACTCCCCATAAATATACTAGAATCATCCTCATTGGTCTCGCTTTTTTGTTTATAGTTAGACTGATTTACTAATTAACTCTAATTTATTTTTATCGTCTCCAATTTCGACAATTTTTATAAGTCTTTCAACAGTTTTATCTAAAAGAGACTGTATTTTTATCTGTGCAGACATATCTGTTATTTCAATATCCTATTTTGGCGGGTAGCATTCGGATTTTGCTTTTTGAATAGAGTAATAAGACGGATATATATCAAATCCTTCTTCCTGAACCGATTTTCTCATAGTATTATATTGCCACTTCGTCAGTTTTAAGGACAGCATGGTACCTAAAGCCTTTACAGAAGACATCACGTTTTGTTTCTCAGAAAAAATAAAATCTTTGTCTTGATTAACCTTCACAGGATTCTTTAAGAGGTAGTCTAATATATCGGCGACATCATTGTACCCACGAGCCTTCAATGAAGACATATAATTAACGTTTGTTCTTCATAAGAAAGAGTAGATGCCAAATCATCAACTCTTCTCTTTTTCTGTTTAGGTCCTAAATCAGAAATTTGTTTTCTGGGACTAATTTGAGTCGAAGTTCCAACATTTCTAGAAGCTAAAATACCTTCTTGAGATGATCCAGCTATGGGTTCGCTAGCAGACACTTTAATAAAGTCAGGCCAAATTAAATCTGATCCAAGCCAATCACTGTTGTTTTTTAAAAATCAGTGCCTTTGGAACCCGATTTTATACATCTTTTGTTAAAATCGGGTTCCATTATGGCCTTATCAATTAACTACGCGACTTCGAGTCGCGTAGTTAATTGATAAGGCCATAATGGAACCATATAAGAGAGATAAGGACATGATTATTTTGTTTACGCGTTAAATACCACGTAGTCAACAATATATGACGTCATTTTTTATGCAAACTGCATTGTGTTAATTACAAAATGGCCACGTTTATTGTAATGCTTGTGAAAAACAAGTAATTTTATAAATTTTGGGAATAAAAACGCGTTGTTCTTAACCTCTTCGATGTACAGTACGCATCAGAGAAAACGAACCCCGTCAAGACTTAAAGAATAATCGCTCAAGCGACGGCGGGTGCGTCACGTGACTGGCCCCGAGCAGCTCCCTCCCCGCCGCCCGCGCCGCACCCATCTCTGCCCGAGCATCCACCGATCCGACTCAAATATTATTTGTATGTTTTTAATAATTAGGTATTGTGGTATTTTTTTCGGCTTCTGGCCGAACCGTATACCAAGAATAACTTACAAAAGGACACTACGCCGTATAGGATACGAACCCACATCAGCAGGCGACAGACGATCATTAAGACCGTGCCTTATACCAATAGGCTATTGGCTCAGTTAGTAATCTCAACGAAAATTCGAATAGCATTACTCATTTTATCGAACAAGTTTGATAACGGTCTAATCTTCTAGACATTAAGGTTTAAATTTCAACTTCCACCACGTGAGATACATCTACCGTCCACAACCTTGTTTTACAAAATGCAATACGTAACTCTTCAATTATTAACTAAAAGATAAGGTTGAAATTAGCATAGATTTCTTGTTTGGTTGAATAGATTGTGCTTGATTCCGATTGTTGCACTACCGTCATTTTACTTCAGAAACTTAACTGCTGTATGAACTGTGAGTTAAGGTTGAATTAAGAATACTTCTTCGCCCTATTTACTTAACTGTGATTGAGGGTATAATTATTTTTCAAATCGTTTCGTTTTCGTGCCGATCAGCTTGTGTGTAATGTCTTCGTCGTAAAATTATCCAATTTACGAAGTTTTTGAACAGTTGATTCTATTAACCGATAGTATGGTGCGATTAACAACTTTTTGAAGGCTAAAATAATTGTTGTTCTCTGGGAACAGGAACAAAGCATAAAGAAAATAGCACGAGAAATGTGGGCTTAACGGTAAGATTTACGTTATACACATATATTTATTGTTACAACCATGTTGCATTATTACTTACAAGGTGGATTTTTTATGTATTTCTAATATTATTGTTTTCATTACAGAGAAAAATAGTTCGTAGATGGATACAAAGGTATCAAGCGACGGGTGATGTGAAATGCGATCTCACCCAACTGCTTACACTAATGAATCGGAGCGACACCTTGGGACACACAAAACCTGGGAACTAATTCGAAATAGTGCTGCAAGTTTCAATATGGTTTCGGGCATGAAAAGTCTTCAAGAAGTGATAGACAGTGACTGCCATCGTCTGCGTTATTAGTAGACAATTTACTCGGCAGATTGATTGTGTAACTTATCTGATAAAATTGCATTGGAACGTTTGAGCAAGTGTTAATAATTCCCAATATTTGTGGGATCATTATCTCGTAGTTAATCAAAAATAAACAACCTTTATTATTATGAATCCAGTTACTCTTGTTTACAAGTAGTCTTGTAATGTGTTAACGATGCACCATCTGACCTCACATACTTTTCTAATGCTGTGTTAAAAGGGTTATCAGAAATTGTGATAAAAGAGAAAGATGTATATTGCTATACTGTTATAGTTTAGCATGTTGGTTCTTCCTCAGTAATTCACAGGCACAAATGACAACATTTCATTTTTTAACCAGGCTTTTTTCCTCATAAGATCATACAGAGTAAAAAAAAAAAATGTTTTTACAAGTTTGAATAAATAAATATTGTAGTTATGTTACTAGAAATATCTATAAACGAACCGTTATCTAATGTTAAACGTTCTACACCTCACCCAGGGTATATATTTTGTATTTAGTTAATATTTTAAGTAAATAACCCTAATTTAACACAGATAGAAAACTGTATACTCCTAATAACTGAATATGTGGATTCCTAGAAATGTAATTAATGAAATAAATGAATATTGTTTATGCAACATGCTTGGCTTTTCTTACAAACCTCATACTTCACATTTGTTTTCTTAAATATGGATGTTTTCTGAAATAAAGTTACGAAAATCACATAATCAACTATTAAAGAAACTAAAAAAAAGAAAAAAATAAATCTCATCCGCGGATTTGAACTCGTGACCATCGAATTGCTAAGCCGCAGTTCAAACCACTAGACCAACACGCCATTTACTTTATATTACGAAAAACTTAAACGTATGATATCATCATCAAAGGGGGGTCCGGTTTCTTTGAAGCTTACTGTACAAACATTTAAAAGAATAAAAATATATAAAGTTCAAAATGGCGCGGTACCGAGGGTTTCCGAGATACAAAATTTTGTACAGGAATTACTAATAATACCCATTTATTGATACTATAAAAAATTCTTTAAGGAAATTTCAGGACTTATTATTAGTATTCTTTTTACTTGCTTCGTAGGTCTAGCGGTCACAAGCGCTACTGCTGAGCGTGAGGATCTGGGTTCGATTCCCGGGTTGGGCAAAATAGTATTGGGTTTTCCATTAGTAAATTCTCAGGAGCAGTCTGGATTTGTGCCCGGTTAGTGGCAATACGCTCGCCCCATATCAAATGGGACTTATAACATAACTGGCGAAAAGTGGTTGTACTGTGCACCTCTGCGCAACCCTTCGGAGAATAGAGGCGTGATGCTATGTATGTATGTATAAATTTTAAATCCCGTAATGAAACATGCTTGATTCTTTTCAACCATGTTTGGATGGATAATTGTTACCAACTGAACTTAACGGTTCAAAAATGTGTGTCTTAGAATTACATGTATTTACGCACGGCCACAAATCAATCTACCCATACCGACCCATACCAGTATCGACTCGAATCTCAAACGACAATGCAAATAATGCCTTGCTAGTTAGGCTCAAAAAAAAGTCATTGTGCATTGATAAGACGGGGTCAAATTAAAGATACTTATACACACATGACGCACGTGCAAACACAAGTAACACAAACGTGACGCACACCTATACACACGTGACTGACATGCATACACACGTGACACACACACATACACACGTGACAAATATGGGACTGCGCAAACTCTGAATGATGCATATAACCTGTTCTTCATCAAGTAAAGGAATAACCATAGAGTTCAGTGGTAATGGGGAAGAGATAGAGGCGGTGCTGAGACTGTAAGAGCAGAATTTTGTCGCAAGATTCTTACCGATATTCACAAAGAAATTATTAAAGCTATTAATAGAGGCTACTGGACTGGGTTTCAATTTTAACCCTTTCGTTACGAGCGCCGGATATAGCCGGCATTCACTCGATGACTTCTGTGTACGAGCGCCGGATATAGCCGGCATCCATTCGATGACCTGTGTGTACGAGCGCCGGCTGTAGCCGGCGCCAGCGTGATACCGCTCACCAAACGGCCCCCGATACTTTTATTTCTTTCGTTCGTATGCACGTAGCATATCGATAGCACTAGTCACTCTTTAGTTCATTTTCATTTGTTTTACTCCAAAAATAAGACATGCACTGGGTTCGAAGCAATCGGGACAAGAATCACGCTTCACTCTTCTTCAAACTAACACTGTTCGCAAAGCTTCAAAGCGCGAACCAGTCCGTTGAAATAAAAGTATATTTCAAACGCAAATAATATCTAATAAGATAATTTCAATAAGACCAATTTCCCGACTCACAGTATGCAGTTTGCGGAGAAGCTCTCCGTTCAGTGGCGCTACTCCGACGGCGCGGTGCCCCGTTTGGTGGCGTTATTCCAGCGGAGCGAAATATCGTAACGAAAGGGTTAACAGTACACTGGGCGATTGTTTAACGTGATAACTATTATTGATATTTTTTATTACCTTCCACGTGGCCTTAGGGTTATTTTTCGCTTTCAATAACTGTGACTTTTCATATGCTCGTTTCAGTTTCCTAAGCAAAGCATTGCAGAAATTCGAATCGATCATATGAAATTTTTAAGAGTAGATTGTCAGGTTGAGCTTTGGCCTTTCGATGCATCTGATCACGATGTCTTAGACAACGGACTAGACCAACAGTCATCCAAGGTTTCAGAACTGTTTTTCTGTTAGATGTGAATACAGTTTTACTATGATTGATTAGTACTATTTGCATGTAATGAACCAGGAAGTTAGTTGCAAGTTCCGGATCTTGAATACATAAACCAGTGGCAAAATCGAATTTATCAATTTCAGTTTTTATGGATTCATAATCATATCGAATTGAAGATTTTTTTAATGTCGATTTGTAAACTTTTAAATGTAAGAATAGGACTTCTTCCCAGATGGTGATAAAAACTGCAAAAAAACTTTTGTAAAGAGAAAAATATATGTAGTAAAAATTAGTGGGTTACTTCTAGCCCACAAAAAAGAGATAAGTGATGAAATTTTGAGATTTAACACTAACATCGGCTCCCCCATGAGGGGAAGGGACTGTGCCCCTCCCCGCACAGTCCTGTAGAGCTCGGCCTTGACTCGAAACTCTTCCACCGAATCAAAGAATGTTCAAAATCTATTGTGATCTATAACTGTAAGGTAATAAGACAAGAGGTGTCGCGGGACTACCGGTTGGAACGAAGTTTCTTTCGCTGTATATTATGTATTAAATAATAGACGCAGTTAAATATATTAATAACGTTTACAAGACTAAATGAAAAAAAAAATTAACGCTTTGATATACATAGATTGGCACAAACAACACAGAATATTGTACACACAAAGACAAAACCAGTAAGTACACAATTAAACTTGTCCCTGCACACACCCCACATGATGCATCTACAGTGAGCGTGAAAAGTATTCGTAAACCTAGGCTTGTGATACAAAAATACAAATTAAACTATAAAAAAATAATTTAGAAGTGCACGTCCGTCAAAAAACACGCCGCGTTTGGGAAGAAAAATTGTTAATTATGTGAAAAAAAATCCAAAAATTAGTGCTCCTCAAATCATCATCATCTGCCTAGCCTTTTCCCAACTATGTTGGGGTCGGCTTCCAGTCTAACAAGATGCAGCTGAATACCAGTATTTTACATGGAGCGACTGCCTATCTGACCTCCACAACCCAGTTACTGGGTAATACGATACGCCTAGGTAAGACTGGTTGTCAGACTTTCGGGCTTCTGACTACCCGTAACGACTGTCAAAGATCTACGAATGATAGCCGGGACCAACGGCTTAACATGCTTTCCGAGGCACGGAGGGGTCTCGGTATGTAAAGATGGTCACCCATCCACAGACCAACCGCGGCAAGCGCAGCTTAACCTGATCGATCGACCTGTGCGGCTGTTATTATTTAGCCACGGACCCCTCTAGTGAATTAGTGCTCCTCAAATATTACAGGAAATTAATAATAACAATGATTGTAAATTATCAGTCAGTACTGTTCGAAATGTATTCCGTAGTAATGATTATCGTGGTAGATCTGCGCGCAAAAAGTGTTGGGTGAATGATATTAATAGAAAAAAAATATATATTAGAGTCCGCAAAAAATATATTCATGAAAAAAAATATTTTTGGCAACGTGTTATTTTCACACGGAAGTCGGACGGACATTATAAGGTATGGAGAAAACCTAACACGAAATTTAAAAAAGAAAATTTATGTCCGTCAGCAAAACACGGTGGCGGATCTGTTTTAGTATGGGGTTGTATTAGTGCTACTGGGGTGGGAAACCTTACATTTATTTATGGAACTATGGATCACAAAACATCTAATTATAAACATCCTAAAAGAGAATCTTCACTCAAGCGCAGCAGCAATGGGTTTTAAAAATAATTGGATATTAAAGCATGGATCCTATTTAACACACCAAGTTACCTTGAAATTTATCTCCAATCACCTGATGTTAATGTCATAGAGCATGTGTGGAATTATATACATGATAAAATTCGAAAAAGAGCAATTTCAAGTAAAGAAACGCAAAAAATTGCACTTCGCGAAGAATGGGAACTGATACCGCCTTCATATGTCTCGAAACTAGTTGATTCGATGCCGCGGAGACTCCAAGCTAAACCATAATAATGGTGGACCAACAAAATATTAATTGACTTTTTCATTTATTTTTTTTAAGTGTACGAATACTGTTTCTTCTCGACTTTTGCAGTGGATATTTTTTTTTTACTACTTAGAAATTTTTTTTTCTGTGTAAACAAAGTACAACGACCTTGAACTGCTTGTTAGTATCTTCAAAATTAAATAAATTAAAACTAATATCTATCAAATTTGTATTTTGTTATTACAACCCTAGGTGTACGAATACTTTTTACTCGCACTGTATATTACGCGTAAAATTCTGTAAAACACAGTCATAACAACAAATATAATTAAAAACCAAAGAATTTGGGGTCTCTTCTCGCTCCTTCCATCGCAGAATTAGCCACGGGCGCTGGCGCAGAAGATAGAATGTAAAGCTCCAAAAACAACTATTGGAACGCTGGGTAGAGTATATTTGGGTAACTGTTCTGTCCAGTGCCCAATAATTGTCAAGGGCTTCAGGCTTTCGACGTCTCTCCATGTGGTGATACAAGCTGCAAATAACTTTTGTAAAGAGAAAAATATATGTGGTAAAAATTAGTGGGTTACTTTTAGCCCACAAAAAAGAGCTAAGTAATGAAATTTTGAGATTTATCACTAACATCGGCTCCCCCCCTAAGGGAAGGGACTGTGCCCCTCCCCGCACAGTCCTGTAGAGCTCGGCCCTGACTCGAAACTCTTCCACCGAATTAAAGAATGTTCAAAATATATTGTGGCCTATAACTATAAGGTAATAAGACAAGAGATGTCGCGGGACACCCAGTTGGAACGAAGTTTCTTTCGCTGTATATGATTTTTTAAATAACAAGCAGAATTCAATGTAGTAATAACGTTTAAGAGTATCCACATGAAAAAAATATATATATAATACACCAAAGTATCATCGTGACGGTCCAAACGTTACACTTTCGAATGTGAGAATCAGCACGTTTCGAATGTCAGAATTACAAAAGACAGTCCCCCAAAACGCCCGCTCTTCACCACTTCCTAGTGCTTTCGCTGGGAAGAAGAAGTGGCGCAACAAACTCCCCAGCAGCATGTTCAGTTAGAAAATACTTGATAGAATTGAAGGTATGCAAAGTAATTAACATTACAAGACACTAAATTAAATTATTTGCCATATGTCAGCTAGCTACGCCAATATAGGTACCAACAAATAGAATAAAAACTATATGTACCTACTCAAGCAAAAAAAATAATAAATCAAAATGAAATAAAAGCCTCCAGGTTTAAAGGACATGACCGCTTACATATTTATGCAATGCTGGGTTCTATTCTCATAACTGTCACTTGAAGTCACACATGATAAACTAGGACCCTCGAAGGAAACTAAATAAACAAGTTATTACTAATGACAACAATAAAACCATGGTCAGCAAGACGACTAGTCACCACAAACAGCACCCGTTATGTCTAGAGTACTGGTATTATAACATTACAAATTATAATTTTAGTCTCGAGACATATCTGACATAGTGCCCTATGTAGGGACAGTTAAAACGCTTTGCAATCATAACCAGGCATCATCACCAACCAATAAAATTCATAAATATTGTTTGAGACCAAATTAATGAAAAAAAAAAGGATAATAATAATAATAACATATCAAAAGTGTCTTGACAGTCAACCCGTTACATTTTTTTCGATCCAGCTCGCATACGCCAAGTGTGCAGAATATAACGTAATATGTTAAGTATAATCGTGACAAAAACAAAAATTAATAGAATCATATTTGACTGACAGACTACAACAAACTGAAATATCAAACATTTGCTCAAAAACGAAAACTATGACAGTATATAATTCTTAACTGAGGAAAGTCAAATATGGCGTACCACAAGGTAGTGTGCTGGGACCATTGCTTTTCCTAGTATATATTAATGACATACCAACTGTAACCGATAATCCTATGACTCTGTTTGCTGATGACAGCACCATTCTTTTTGACTAGCATGACAAAAATTACATTCTTAAAAATATAAATTTGACTCTAAAAATACAATTAATTGCTTAATAAGTAATCAATTAAAAATTAATATTAATAAAACAAAAGCTATTAATTTTATACAAAGACTAGCAATAGAGGATTTAAACATTAATTGTAATGACGAAATAATAGATGTAGTAGAGTCAACAAAGTTTTTAGGATTATACATAGATAACAAAATGACATGGAAGAAGCAAATAGAGCACATAAGTAATAAATTAAACAGTTATTCTTTCGCTTTACGTAATCTCAGTAAAATCGTTGATATTACAACCTCAATAACTGCTTATCACGGTTATGTATCGTCTACTCTTCGATACGGTGTTATTTTTTGGGGCAACTCAACTGATTTGGAAAGTGCGTTCAGGGCACAAAAAAGATGCATAAGAGCTATATGTAACTTAACCCAAATGGACTCATGTGAGTCACATTTCAAACGATTAAAAATATTGACACTGCCCAGCATTTATCCATTGCAATTTAGAACTGTTTAGAGTATCGTACAAGAGAGCGTCATGCAGATAAATTATGCGTTCCACCAGGAAAAACCGCACTCCTTTCTAAAAGCTTTGTTTGCATGGGCCCTAAAATATATAATAAACTACCCTCAATTATACGTAGTTCAAGTAATGTAAATCTATTTAAAAAGAAACTTCAATCTTTACTTATAGACAAGGCATATTATTCACTCAAGGAAACTCTTCGATGATAAAATGTAATGCAATCATTGTTAATAATTAATTAATAGTAATCCAAATCTTGATTGTCGTTGAAATAATGGTAATTTACCCAGCATAATTCTTAATCTAATCTAATTAATTTGACTCGTATTAAATTTGACCTTTTATTTTAATATCTTAATGACTATTTTTAATGGATGGACTATTAATGCATAATTTATTAATTTTTTTTTTTAAGATAAGACATAATTGTTTACATATTATGACTCTATATTATAATTTGCATGCTAACATAAGCTGAATATGGTGAAACTGTACCTGTGTAACATCTTTGTAAACCCATATTATGCGAATAAACTGATTGAATTGAAAAAAAAATGGTTTATTACATATTTCGTGTTAAGTACAAAAGGTAACTAGTGTATGGTTTGAAGGGACTGCACAAACCTCGTGGACCTGACATTATTACATACAACGTGTAACGTTAAATGCGCAAAACCTCAGACACCCCAACTGATTTTTAATTCAATTGACATATTTCAGAGAGAATATAAGTAATTAAAAAAATTGTAAAAGTTTTATGTGCTGTTTTAGTTTTACTGGCCATTCTGATCGTTACTTGCGTCTGCGACGACGCTTTATCGAGGGAGGAGTCGTCACCGGGCCGCTGCGTCGCGCTGACATTGGCTTGCTTGACCTATTAATAAATAGACACGGCAACGTTTTTAATGAAGATTTTTTTGAAAACTGTGACCTATATTAAAAAGTGGTTCAATTAATTCTGTTCGTTATTCTGATCAAACTATTTTCAGGTTTTGCGCATTTAACGTTACACGTAGTATAATGACCATGTTCCCGCTATTATATTACAAGCCTCCTCCCAATGCGAGGGAGTGGTCCGTAATCTACCACGCGGGTAACATGCGCGTTAGTCATGGATGCCGCGTATCTTCTAATGTTCGGCATTAGGCCATGCAGGTATCCTTACCATGTTTTCTTTCACCCTTTGAGAACAGTGGTGATAACATAATTTACACAAACTAAACAGCCTTTCCACTGAACCAGCATAGAATGAGCAATATATTAATATAGAAATGTTACATAATTATTGTATTAAAGTTTGTTTAAGAAGAATGATAGTTTTCAGACACAAGTGCATGAATCCATCGTTTTGCTTTTATCCAATCATATTGCAATTTTCCAATCAAAACATGATTGCCATTCATACATTCAGAACACCTGAAGATCAAAACATTGAATTTTGATTTAATTTGAAAATATTCTATCTTACTCCCGTCAAAGTGGTTAACTACCCACGACTGGTCGCCAAAAACACTTGAACCTGACAACACTGACTGTCAGAAAATAATCGGTGTAAAGATAGTCTTACATGTAACATCTACATAAAGAACATTCTCATAAAAACCGACCAAGTAAATGTACCGAGTAAGAATAAGTAAACAACAAAGCACAAATATGAAATAACTAACTCTTTCATCTCCTTCTTTTCTTTTCTTTTGTAAAAATTTAATTTCACTACTTTCATTTTACAATCGGTCCATTTCATCAATATTACAGATATTGTACTTAAAACAATGAATTGTGGTTTTAATAAATAAGTGTGGAAGATGCTGAGGGCTGTGACACAGTTTATACTAGTATAGTCGTCAACGCAATCTCTTATAAATATGTATTCATTGCCATAATTTTGCACAAAGACTATGAGAAATTTGTAATTTTAGTAGTGATAAATAAACTATTATTATTATTATTTTATCTTCCGTCGCAGAAAAATGTGTCTTGGGCGCGGACGCAGAACATAAAATGTGAAGCTCCGACACCATCCAGAGCATACTCAGGTTACTATCTGGGATAGTGCCTAATAGTTGTCAAGGGCTTCAAGCTTTCGACGTTTTTCGAAGTAGAGATAAAAGATGGAAATAACTTTTGCTAAGAGAAATTAAGGCGTTTGCTAAAATATCAATCAGTGACGTAAATCTGTAAGGAAACCCGACTTCGTTACGACGAGTTATCCATACCTACATAAGAATAAATATTATTTTACTTCACTCAACTAAACTTTTCAGATTAAAACGCTCATATTAAAATCTTAGGGCTGATTTTCCCAACACCAGATAATTTTATACAACGAAAAATTAAGAATTTTTGACAGTTCTTCCATACAAAATCTGAAAGATGTTAATTTTACTCTACGAATAAAAATTATCTTTCGATTGAAAAATCAGCCCTTAATCGAATAAACATACCAAGAAAAAAACATTAAATCATTCATCATGGGTCACATCTAACCTACAAAAAAGAGAAAACTATTAATTTAACACTCATTACGGCTTCCTCCCCCAAAAACAAGATAACGTAACAACACTTACTGTCAGAAAACAAGAATAAAATAAATTAACAAAAAAAATTTGAATGATTTGATTTACATAGATTAGCATAAACAACATAGAATATTATACACACAAAGACTAAACCAGTAAGTACACAATTAAAGTTGTCCCTGCACACACGGCACATGACGCACCCATACTACGATAAGAAAACACAGAACGGATTACACAACAGCAAATATAATAACATACAAAAGAATTTGGTGTGTCTTCTTGCTCCTTCCATCGCAGAATTAGCCACGGGCGCTGGCGCAGAAGATAGAATGTGAAGCTCCAACAACAACTATTGAAACGCTGGGTAGAGTATATTCGACTTAAAATTCTGTCCAGTGCCCAATAGTTGTAAAGGGCTTCAGGCTTTCGACGTCTCTCCATGTGGTGATACAAGCTGCAAAGAACTTTTTTAAAGAGAAAAATAATTGTAGTAAAAATTAGTGGGTTACTTCTAGCCCACAAAAAGAGATAAGCGATGAAATTTTGAGATATAACGTTAACATCGGCTTCCCCCTTAGGGGAAGGAACTGTGCCCCTCCCCGCACAGTCCTGTAGAGCTCGGCCCTGACTCGAAACTCTTCCACCAAATAATTAAAGAATGTTCAAAATATATTGTGGCCTATAACTATAAGGTAATAAGACAACAGGTGTCGCGGGACACCCGGTTGGAACGAAGTTTCTTTCGCTGTATATTATGTATTAAATAACAGGCACAGTTAAATATATTAATAACGTTTAAGAGTAACTAAATGAATATAATTATATATATATATATATATATATATATATATACATATACAATATACCAAAGTGACATCGTAACGGTCCAAAACGTACCCTTTTTCTAGCCTAGCTCCCATTCGCCAATTGTGCAATATATCAGGTCGGCGGAAAAATATTGCACAAGAAATTGTATTTAAAATTGTATTTAGTAAATTACTAAAGTTTTCAATAATGGAATATTTAGTATTGATCTGAGATACGTAAGAATAATGTAGAAGGTTCTCGCTATCACTTCAAGGGTATATAAAGGCGCGCTAGTGAGGATTTGGTTAGTTTGTGAAAATGATTAGTGAACATCAACTTCAAACGATCATCTTTTACGAGTGGCGTCAGGGACACAACGTGAGTGTGGCTACCGCTAACATCACCAGAGCGTTCGGTGAAGGTGTTGTATCGCGATGGAAGATAAGCCGCTGGTTTTCTCGCTTTGCATCGGGAGATATAACTCTTGAAGATCACGAGTGATCTGGGCGACCATCCTTTGACGATGATGAATTACTCCGCTGTTTAAAGGCTAATCCAGAAATAAATACGCGTGATTTGGCAGAGACTCTTGGCTGTAATCATTCGACCGTCGAGGCTCATTTACACAAACTCGGCTATCGTAAAGTAATGGCACGATGGATTTCACATCAACTAACTGACAGTCATTGTCAAGCCAGAGTTATTCTTTGTGAATCGCTTTTTTTCAGCCACATCGGAAAGAGTTTCTTGAAGACCTAATAATCGGCGATGAGAGCTAGATTCTCTATGATAACAACCCACGGCACGCCGCCTGGCTTCCTTACGACGCAGAGCCACCAACGCAGCCAAAGCCGAACCGTCACTCACGCCAGCATCTTCTCTCCGTTTGGATTCGAAGGGCCCACTGTATTACGAGCTTCTCCCTGCGAGAAGGACGATTACGACTTCCATTTATACTGAACAGCTTCAGAAACTGGCTGAATGGATAAGAGAAAAACGACCGAGACGTATTACTCGTCGTACTTACTCCATGATAATGCGCGACCTCATGTCGCTTCGGAGACTCGACAAAAATCGTAGAGCTTGGATTGCACCCGTTTGCCCACCCACCGTACTCACCGGATCTCGCGCCATACGACTATCACTTGTTCCGACCACTAAAGCTTTATTAGCGTGAGAAAAATTTTCAAAATTACGAAGACCTGAAAATGGCAGTGGACAATTTCTTTTCTGCACAGCCTCCGGAATTCTGGGCGCAGGGCATCAATAATTTATCAACTAGATTAAATTTATCAATAAATTCATGAAGTCTCATATCTTGGTGCAAGACTTTTCCGCCAACCTAATTTAACGTACATATTATGTTAAGAAACATCGAGACCAAATATTAAAAAAAAATAATTACAATTTTCGTCTTTAGTACAAAAGACTGCCTAAGTACGGTTTGAAGAAACTGCACAAGTCTCGTGGACGAGCATAATCAGCCTTTAATGTTCCCACTGTTGAGATACAAGCCTTCCTCCAGTGCGAAGGAGTGAGCCTTAATCCACCACGTGACCCCAGTGCGTTTGGTGGATGTCACATGTCTTCGAATTTTCGGTTCTAGGACATGCCGGTTTCCTCACGATGTTTTCCTTTACAATTTGAGAGGTGTCGTGATAAAATAATTTACACAAAATAAATTGCCTTTTCGGGCCAATATCACTTGTACCATAGAACTACCATAGAATGAGCAATATACATATCATTTTAGAAATGTTACATAATATTTGTTTACGAAGAATGATAGCTTTTGGAACACAAGTGCATGTAGCCGCCGTTTTGTTTTTACCCAGCTATATTGTAATTTTCCCATCAAAACGTGATTGCTATTCATACATTCAAAACACCTGAAGATCAAAACAGTTACTTATTGATTTGATTTGAAAAGAGTTAAAATAGTTAAAATAAATCAAAACAGTTACTTACTCTTGTCATAATGGCTGTCTCTCTCTTGTCGTATCTATCCGCGACGTGTCGGCAAAAATCACGTCAACCTGATAACACTGCCTTTTCCAGATAATGATCGGTAGTCTTACATAAAACTTTTACCTATTATTTAATTTGAAAATATTTTTTTATGTTGGTTACCTAGCTGCTCGCGTCTGGTCGCACAAAAACACGTTCACTTAACAATACTTATTGTGTCAGAAAATTATCCGTATGAAGGCAGTTTTATATACAAGTCTACCTATAAAAAATAATAAAAATGAACCAAATGTACCAAGTGGGTAGAAGTAAACAACACAGTACAAATAAATCTAACAAACAGAAACGTCTTCCATCTCCTTCATTTTTCTCTTGCCTTCCGCTGTCTAAGTTTCAAAGAAGTAAATAAATATAATTATAAATTCGAATTTATACCAGCTCCGAAAGTCTCGCTATATTAAGGGCTAGATTTCTTTATTTAGGGTTAAATTTATATATTTATGCTTGTAATTTTTAAGGTGTACATAATAAAGAGTATTCTATTATATTCTACTTATTCAATTAGCTTTTTCTTCATTCTTGCAATTTCTCTGCGATTTTTATATTATCTAATATAATTATTATACAAAATTACAAACTAGCAACGAAATACAATAAATCCAAACAATAAAACTGAGGCTAATAATAAGTATGAAGGTATGTTAAAAATTAGCGCGAAGAAGTAAGCAGGGCCATTCTACATACACCCACGTTGGATGCGAGAAGCATGGAACCGTTCGAAGTGGCGGTGATTATGGTTTATTGGTTTTATTGATGTCATTAGTGTATGTTGAGTCTACTTTAAACACGGATAAATAAATAAATAACAAACTTTGATCAATTTTAATTCACAACCAATTAGTTAATAAATAAGTATTTGACAATAGTGAACATTAATAATGTTATTTCTTCGATAAAGCGCGAATGGGAAAAAGCTCGGCCCACCGAGCTCGGGTTTTTAAAGGCTTGGTATTCCCCCGCCAAAGCCAGTGACTAGCCAGCAACGTTCCAACGTCAGGTTCGACGCAGGTGGCAGCAATGGACCCACGGTGCGTTGCTTGACTCGTGATACTGACGCTGTGTTTGGTCGCCGGAAGCAGTGGCGCCAACATCAGTAATAACTTGTTTATTTAGTTTACTTCGATGGTCCTAGTTTATCATTTGTGACTACAAGTGACAGCTATGTGAACAGAACCCAACATTATATAAATTTATATAAGGGGTCACGCCCTTTATACCTGGAGGATTTTATTTAGATAATAAGTTTTTGTTTACATTTTTAATTTTGATTTATTATTTTTTTGTTTGGGTAGGTACGTATGTTTTTATTGTATTTGTTGGTATACGAGTATTGGCGTGGCTAGCTGACATATGGCAAATAGTTTAATTTAGTGTTCTATGTATTGATGCTAATTACTTTGCATACCTTATATTGTATTCAATCAAGTATTTTCTGACTGAACAGACAGCTGTGCTGCTGGGGAATTTGTTGCGTCACTTCTTCTTCCCAGCGAAAGCACTAGGAAGTGGTGAAGGGCGGGCGTTTTGGGGGACTGTCTTTTGTAATTTTGACGTTCAAAAAGTGCTGATTCTCAGCCTAGTTTGAATAAATGACTTTTGATTTTGATTATTATTACACTGAGTGTAATCTGGACGTCTTTCGACTGAAATGATAATGGTGACGCCAACGCGCGTACTTTTAGATTTACGACATTCACTAACATAATAGACATCAACCGAATAAAGCGGGAAAGAAAATATGTGAACAGTGTGTGATGGAATCATATAATTTTAAATCACAAAATTACATTTAAGTAACTGGGTCTACGTTTCACGTATATAAAAAAAATCAGCTGTTCTCTACATTTATGTTCGTACGAATCGTCAAAATGTAAGGAACAGCAGATTTTTTTTTTTTGCGATTTCGGATTTGGTCCGATAGTAAAAGTTGTTTGTAATGATGAGTAGAGTCATGTGTTTAAGTATCGATAACTAATTACCAGTCACCCTATATAGATTGGATTTTTGAGATGAGGTACTAACAAAGACGAAGCTGGTAAGAACACAAATTCACAACACATCAAAAACTACATCACATTCCCTTAAACACTTAACAGCAGGGTAATTGCGTAACGCACTATCAGTAGCAATGGGTTTCATTTTGACAATTCAACAACATTCATTGTGTTATTTACGTTGTTCAGCAGACACATTTTTCGAACATATAGAGCAATGGATTAGCAATATGATTCAAAATTATTCAAATTGAGAGTAATAGTGTGTTACGCAATTAGGGTGCTGATTACATTAATACATTATTACAAACATAAAAAAGTGGGGATCCTTCTCTCTTCTTTCGTCGCAGAATAATTAGTGTCGAGCGCCGGCGCAGACCATAGAGTGTGAAGCTCTTGCCAGAGTATACTCTGTTTACTTTCTGGTGCAGGGCCTAATAGTTAGGCTTTCGACGTCTTTCAATGTGGTGAAAGCTAGAAAGAACTTTTGAGAAAGATAAGGTGTTTGTTATCAGTAAGGGTTATCTTAACCATCGTAACTACACGAAAACGGTGTTTAACTCGAATATGGCTCGATCGATTGTGATGAAACTTTGTTATGTTGTTGTGTGCACGCCAGAGACGGATCCTAGCGAAAACAATGAAATAGGCATTGAACGCATTAGCAAGTCATATTAAGCAGGCAAGTCTATTTAAAACTGTCGCTAGTAGAATTTAAAAAAAAAACGTTTTCTTTCAAGTAATCTAACAAGAATAACTAACGTAAACGCACCTAATAACGACCCGTTAAAATCCGCGCTCATTACCGCCCTATTCAGAAAACTATCATTTTTATGTCATGTATTAAAGCTACACAAATGGTGGCTTTAAAAAAAATGTAGATGTATTTGTATTGCAAAAGTTCATCTCTTTTTTGCGTGCGTAACTCGACGATTTAAATAATAATTGCTCAGTTCGTCCGTGGACGCCGACCTTAGTGCATTTTCCATAGTGTGGCATTCCCGATGGCGTAAGTACTCTTGTTTCGTTTTTAGCAGAAGATTATATCGTAAAGCATTTTAATGTAACTTCTGGTTCTTTTGATGCATTTTTGATACTTTCAGGAACACAAGTAATGATTCATTTTAATGAGATACTATTTTATTTTGCTTAAAATTCAATATTAAAAATAGGCGGTAATAGGAACAAAAATCACAATTTTATTCCTATTGTCGACCCATGTCGTTGATAAGTACTTGTCGTATCTTTTGTGTGCCATGATTTTTGTTAAATGCATAAATTAATAGGCAGGAGGCTATACTAACTCAGTTCCTTAGTATGTTAACTTATATTTGAGCTATTAACGCCATATACTCAAGAGCTTTAGTAGCCGTATACACTAACTTTGTTCTTATGTAAATATTTTGATGAATAAAGGAGGTATAATTTTTAAATAGTGTATTTTTATAGTTGAAATATCATTATTATTAAATATTTTTAGCAACCGCACCACTTAAAATCATATACATGTACAAAAATCACATGTATTTACACAATTCATACACATTCCCTTGGGTCGGTAATAGGTTATACGATTTCCTTTAAGAAAACCTATTACCGATCTACTTGTACATTTACGATGGACCCCATACTACATGTTTTTTTATTGGGTATTTATTTTCAAGTAAACATAAAGTTATTTAATATACATTATAGTATTCCATAATAAACATACAGATTTAAAATAACATAAGCTTTATTATATTATAGTAATACTTAGCTAACATTTATATGTGGAAGTCATATGGTAATTTTAATTACTATTTGCTATCCGTTTATATATCCGATGAATGTGAAATAAACCGTCCAGCAAAGATCATTATGCGGCCGAGATATGATTGTGGATTTGATTCAGAGTCAGATGAATCTATTTTTTAATCTTATTTTTTTTGCCAAAGGTTAATATTCAAAGTTTTATATTATAATATTTGATTTTGATTTGAAATGACTGCTAGAATTAAGATTTCATTCTAATTTTATATTTCTATATTACATTTTGTAAAATAATATACTAATATTACACTTTAGGTTACAAATAATTATATTAAGTAGTATATTTTTTAAGACTTATTGAAGGCTGTTAAGAATAAGTATATAATAACGTTAAGTTTTGATAACATTTTGTAGTGAATGCTGAGATCATAGTTAATCTTAAATTTGATTCAGAGTCACATGATGCTATTTTTTATAATTTTTTTTTCACATGAATAATTTTATTAATTTGTTTCATTTGTCAATCTTAATCCAAGATTTGATTTTTGATTTGACATGACTACTAAACTTAAGAGGCGGTTTACAGTCAAATGCCTTTTCTACTGTAATAGATCACATTTTGTATTTTTTATTCTATTTACGAGTTATGATACTTTTTCAATTAGCGGCGCTAGTGGACGGTAAACCGCCTCATAAATGTTATTGTAATTTTATACGACTATGTTACATTTTTACTAAGATTCTATAATGCCATTTACTCTTGTATAATACCAAATGCCCCCATTGGTTATATATTATAGTAGTTATAATCAATGCTGGCCTTTGGTAATTTGTTATACATAATTCGTATAAATATGATATTTTTTATTGATTTAACGCTGTTAAGAATATCACTACATAGTATAAAACAAAGTTGCTTCCCGCTGTCTGTCCCTATGTATGCTTAAATCTTTAAAACTACGCAACGGATTTTGATGCGGTTTTTTTTAATAGATAGAGTAATTCAAGAGGAAGGTTTATATGTATAATACATGCATAATATAGTAGAGAAACACTGATCATTTTAGAGGTTTCTAATGTGATGTCGTAAATAAACACATTTTTTTGCGCTTACATTGCAAACGCTGGCTTAACCCTACGAGATAGATCAAAATAATGTACTACAGTATTGTACACCTTAAAAAGGTCTACAAAAAAGTCCGCAATGGCATATGTCTATCTCTTAGGGATAACCCACAATAACCATTTTTTATCCTATACTTATTAAGAGAAATAATGGCTCTAAAATTATCAGTGTTTCTCTACTAAATTATGCATGTATTATATGCATATAAACCTTCCTCTTGAATCACTCTATCTATCAAAAAAAAAATCGCATCAAAATCCGTTGCTTATTTTTAAAGTTCTAAGCATACATAGAGACAGACAGACAGCGGGAAGCGACTTTGTTTTATACTATGTAGTGATAGTGATCAGCATTGGGGCGGGTCGCTAGTACTATTATAAGAATACATATAATTGTTAAGTGTTGATAGTATTCTGTACTGTGTTGGAGCATTTATATAAACAGTTCAATATACACGAGCATTTTTATTTAACTTTAACGGTTCCACTTATTTAGTGGTCGGTATTAGGTGTCACAAAAACGGTATTAGGCACACACCCGATATTTTGAGTCGGTAATAGGGACATGACCCTTTTTCCTTTTATTTTATTTTTAATGTTTTAAGTAATTCTTTGATTATCTGTTCTTATACATAACTAAAAACATCGATAATTTCAGTACTTGAAAAAATATTTTTATTGAAGCCACATATTAAGAATGTGCTTATTTTTTGGATATCAATCTGAACTCCGCTTAAACTGGCGGTAATGGGTGCGTTTACGTTACAACTAAGAAAAAAAAAACGCACACGCGCTTTATTATTATAAAATTATTTTTATTATTATGTTGTCGTGCCCTAACCGGGTTTCATGTTGGAACTTACCTACATATATAAGGTCCCATTAAAATAGTTGGACAAATTTTAATACAGCGTTCAGTACGTCTAACCAAAGATATCCAAGCAAAAAAAACAATGATTAAAGTGATTTTATTTTGATCGAAAATAATAAATTGTTCGGCACCACAGCCGGCACTCTAGAATAAACCCATCCTTATGGGTAAGTACTTGCACTCGGGCGGCCAGTACTGTTAGGGCCGACACATATGGCGAGGTGTCAAACAAAAATCAACATTGTGAGCCTTAAAATAAAGTCGAAAATAAATAACCTAAGACGCGCAATTTGAAAACAGGCTAATATTGGGGGTGAATAAACTTTCCTTGAACACATGATTATGAACCGTCTAGGTACGAAAAGAAAAGATTCTAATTTCCCATCACACTTTACCAGGCTTTGGACTGTCTAATTGCGTGCTGAACTGTTATCAAAGTATTAAAGCAAATGCAGAAAGTTGTAAACAAACAAGCGCGCAGTGGATACAATGTAGTGTTATGAATCTTTTTTATTTATTTAAAGTTCGATAACAGTAAAACACTGAATCAGTCATGGTTAAAAATTAGAATCAGCCCTATTTACAATAATTAATATAAATACTACTTACTCTACGACGATAGGTGGATAGGTACGTAATTACATTCATTGTTGAACGTGCCTACCGTTTTGAGCGATGCACTTGCGAGCGCGTTTAATTTCTTTGCACTATTAAAAGAGTGTCACTTTCACTTTTTATTGTTTCAAATGCGAGGGTGATTCGCGTACATAGCTCATTCACGCTGGCTATTAAGTGTCCATTTTCACCGTACAATAAATCTTTAGCACGACCCCAGAAATAAAAATCAAGCGGAGTCAAGTCCAGGCTCCTAGCAGGCCACGGGACAGGACCACCCCGACCAATCCACCGGTCTCCGAACCGAGAATTGAGATAGTCTCTTACGTTTCCAGCGAAGTGTGCTGGCGCGCCATCATGCTGGAAGTAGAGGTCACGCCAGACTACCAGGGGTACATCTTCTAACATTGTTTCAACATCGTTACGTAACAAGTCTATGTACGTATTATTGTTTAAACGGTTAAGAAACAGGCCCTAAAACTTTATTGTCTAGCACTCCTACCCACACATTTACACTAAACCGTGTTTGGTAATAATCCGGTCTCACTTTATTTGGGTTAATAGTTGTCCAGTAATGGGAATTATGTATGTTAAATAACCCAACACGTGTAAAAGTACATTCATCAGTCCAGAGAATGTGACGTTGGGGTTGTTGCAGTAGCCACCTACAAAATGTTAATTTGTTCAGTTCTTGCACACGAGTGCAATGATATGGGTGGTGGCCTTTATCACGAAGGAGCTTCTTCCACACGTAAAAATCGCTGACGTTGAATACACGACCGGCATCGGCAGTGCTCGCCGTGGGGTGTATTCTAAAGAAATCTAAAACGTCTTCTTCAAGGCGCACCGGATAGCGCGGTCTTCCTGCGTCAACCGCTGGTGGCATGAAGGTGCCACATTCACGATGGCGCTGTACTGCTCTCAGGATTATGGTGAGGCTCGGCCGCCTTCCAAATCTTTCTTGATAAAGGATTTGGGCTTGTCGTAAGCTTTCGTTGCACTCACGATAACACAGGACCATTTCCAAGTATTCTTGGTTGCTGTACGCGTAATAAGGCATTGTTGTCGATTGTGATAACTACGTAACAACACACACGCAGACTTTCATGTAACATGTTCTGTTGGCTCGGTTGCGCGACGAAAACTGAAATGGCTTCATTGTCAATTTGTCATATTTTACGTCAGCGGCCCTTCGCCCCGGGCATCCCCGCGGTGAAGGGCTATGTTAGAGTGAGATGGCATGAGTTGAACAATGAAACCGGCGGGTGGTGACATGGCCACGTGCGCCTGGACCATTATTTCGTAGAATCAGAATTTATGAGATAGCAGACATGGATGTGTTTATGCATTGGGTAACCAAAATGTTTAGTGCATTTTCGCTAACTGATTTTTTTTTTTTTTAAAGTATATAATGCATTTTTCTTATTTTTTTTTTACCATTGTCCTTATTTTGGTGGTCTGAATGATTTGTAAAAGTTTGTCCACCTATTTTAATGGGACCTTATATTGTAACAACTAAATGTACACATGAATGCAGTAAAGAATTTGAATTTGAATTTGAAGTCCTTCCACGTTGCCAGTAACTCAATGTTCCTGCACTACATAGCCGCGCCAACCTTGCGGCTGCACTGGAGCCAAGCGACCGTGGCCCACTTCAGGCAGCTGTTGCTTTAGCGCATTCAGGCCTTTTTATACCACTTTCAGCTGTTATGGCAATAAACAGGTGTAACAGAAGTTTTATGGATCTCCAAACAACTAATGGGACTTTGCAATTCACAGATTATTTTCCGTTTTGTGCTAACTTAGTATTTGCTAAATGTTACACCCACAGGATATGCTTGGAATTTCCCTACGCGATGGAATCAGAAATGAAGAGATCTGCAGTAGAACCAAGGTAACCGACATAGTTATTAGAATTGCCAAACTTAAGTGGCAGTGGGCAGGGCACATTGCTCGCAGAACATGGCCGATGGGGCCGTAAGTTTCTGGAGTGGCGACCGCGTACCGGAAGACGTATCGTTGGAAGGCCTCCTCACAAGTTGGACCGATGACATCGTGAAGGCCGCAGGAATCCGCTGGATGTGGTAAGTCTTCTTCTTTTCCGTCGCTGTCTATGTCTCAAAGAAGTCAAAAACACAGTTAGAAATTCGGGTTTGTACCAGCTCCAAATTTCTCGCTGTGTCCAGGGCACAATGAGCTTTTCTTCTTTCTTGCGATTTCTTTGCGGTTGTTTTCCTAACATATAATTCTTGTACAAAATTAAAGACTAACAACATAATACACCAAAACGAAAAAAACTGAAGCAAAGAATAAGCATTAAGATACACTAAAAATGAGTGCGAAGATAAAGCAGGTACCAGGCACCAGGCAACATTCAGCACCCACGCTGGCTGCGAGTAGCATAGAACTGGTCAAAGTGGTTGTACTTGGAGGAGGTATATGTCTAGCAATATGTCTAGCAGTGGACATATTTCGACTGAAATTATGATGATGACACCCACAAAGCATAGAGACGCCTCGGCATATCCCGTTGCTAGATTTTTTCTCGTCTTTAACATCAATCGATTCAAAAAGAAACCGGACTAGTGCTATATTGGTGTCGGCTTCCAGTCTAACCGAATGCAGCTGAATATTTTACATGAAGCCACTGCCTGTCTGACATCTAAAACCCAGTTACTGGGTAATACGATACCCCATGGTAAGACTGGTTGTTAGACTTTCAGGCTTCTCACGATCCGTAATGACTGCCTACGACCTACGAATGACAGTCGGGACCAACGGCTTAATGTGTTTTCTGAAGCACGGAGGGGTACATGTAAAGATGGTCACCCATCCATGGACCAACCGCAACAAGCGTAGCTTAACCTGATCGATCTACCCGTGCGGCTATAATTACTTAGCCATAGCCCCTCGATGGTCATACGTGAACATTATTCTTTAAACAATTTATCCTTCTAAACCTATTATTATGACGTGTTATTCAGACGACATAAGTATTCAAGAGTTTCAGAAATCAAACCAATCATTACGTATAAAATATTCGTGACATGCAGGCATGCAGCAACTTGAGAACGCCTATCTAGTTCCATTTGTTATGCACTAAACAATTATTATGAACGCCAGTTTACCAGAAAACCAACTCAGTTCTTGTATTGATCGGTTTTCTTTGTATTTAGTTCATTAAAAGTAATGGCGAAATATGTGGCAGGGATTTCTTGAAACATCGTTTTCTTTAGGTCATGTAGTAAACCAAAAATAACATAACGAAACAAGTGACATGATATGACATAAAATTATTAGGCGACATTTCCGTTGGTGACAGTCCCATGGTTCATGCGGACCCCTGAACCTGAATGACTGAAAAAGAAAGAAGAAAAAATAACGTTTATTTGGACACAGCCCAGTCACCCTGTTGGTCTCTGTCCCTGTTGGTCCTGTTGTTCTTATAAAGGGTGATGAGTTAAAACCCGAAAATACCACAGTATTCTTAGGCATAACTTTGGATGCCAAGCTTCAATGGGGCCCCCATATAGATAAATTGTCAAAAAAGCTTAGCTCTGCAGCATACGCCGTTAGGAAAATTCGTGACTTAACTGATTTAGAGACAGCCCGTTTAGTTTACTTTAGTTATTTTCATAGTGTGATGTCATACGGTATTCTGTTGTGGGGAAATGCCGCCGATATTCAGACAATTTTTATTTTACAAAAAAGGGCAATTCGTTCGATTTATAAATTAAGTCCCAGACACTCCCTCAGAGACAAATTTAAAGGGATTAATATAATGACTGTGCCTTCTCAGTACATTTATGATAATCTTTTGTATGTACATAAAAATATTAATCTGTTTAAAAAATACAGTGATATCCATAATATAAATACTAGGAACAAACACAAATATGTTGTTCCTACAACAAGGCTCAAGAAAATAGGTGGCTCGTTTAGATGCCAATGTATAGATTTTTATAATAAACTTCCTAGCCACATTCAAGAACTAAGCATTAATAAATTCAAATCTTTTATAAAGCTAAAACTATGCCAGAAAGCCTATTATACTGTAAAAGACTATATTGAGGACAAAAAAGCTTGGGATTGAGCTGCTCCAATAGGTCTAGACAGTGAATGTTGTTTATTTTTTATTTTGCTGATTTACACTTTTGTTTTTTTTTTCTTTCTAAATACATATCTTTTTATATACAGAATGACATGAACATTTACTGTTTAAAGTCTTAATTATTTTAATTATTGTGAATGTGAGGACTATGTGGGTCATTGTTTCCGTTTTAATCATGGTCTGGCAGTTTGAGTGGTGTATGCGGTCTACACAAATGTCCTGTCCTTGGTATTGCTCGTCGAATCGTTGAACTCCTTAAGTTCTGAGTTGAGCTGCACGGTTACTGACAAATGCGTGCACTGACTGCACAGGTCCACTCAGTGTGGTTCTTTCCTCAAAAGACCACTTCAGACACCAATCTACATGGTCCTCAAAGATTATATCCGGATTTTTATATACACATTGACATTGATGAATTTTATATAAACAATGACATGGATATTTACTTTGTAAAGTATCTTATTTTTATTATTATTACTGTGAGTGTGAAGACTATGTGGGTCATTTCTTTTTTTTCGGTTTTCCTTCTTAGTTAGTTTTAATCATGATCTGGCAGTTTGAGTCATTTATGCGGCCTACCCAAATGTCCTTTCATTGGTATTGTTCGTCGAATCGTAAGGCTCCTCAAGTTCTGAGTTGAGTTGCACGATTTTTGACAAATGCGTGCACTGACTGGACAGGTCCGCTCAATCTGTGTGGTTCTTTACTCAAAAGACCATTTCAGACACCAATCTACATGGTCTTCACATTATCTGACCAAGATTATGTCTGGACTTTAAAAGAGACTGTGACCTCTGAGTTTGTTTCGGCCTTTCTTCTCAGAGTAGTCAGATAGGAAACGCCGACCTCATCTAGTTTAAAAAAATATGATTGACATGTAAAAGTGTTTGTACAAACCTACTTACAGAAAATAAATCATTTATCATTTATCATTTATCTTGTCGCAAGCGGGACTGCTGAGCGTGGGGTCCTGGATTCGATTCCCAGATTGGGCGAAGTTTTATTTGAATAGTAAAGTAACATTTTTTCATTAATAATAAAAAAACTTTATTTCAAACTTCAGTCCATACTTTTGTTAGTATTGAAATACATTTTATTTTTTGCAAGTTGGTCAACCATTGCCGGGTGACGAGTTTGTAGGTGATGAGTTTTTTTATGTGACAAAATTGTATAAAAAATGTAATGGAGATACTAAGCGCCTGGCAAAAGTGTTGGATACAGCAACGATACGCCACATACGATTTTTCAATTTCCTCTGCAAAAAAACTGAATGATGATCTCTTACACACAAAGGAAAAAATAGAATTTCAAATTCAAATTCCAAAAAACCAGACCGCGCCCAGAGCGGCGCCTGCAGCTAATGCAATGGTTGCGAAGGCTGCGCCCTGCATGCGCGGCATATTTAGCGGCGCCCCAGGCCACGAGCGCGACGTGTACCATCTATGAGCGCTGCAGTCAGAAAATGACGACAGTAATGACGCCGTACGAAGCTCCAGTCAACCCGCCACATCACTGCATGTTCTAGTGAGATGCCCTCATTGTCTTGGGGACAATGAGGGCATCTCGCTCATGCGCGTTTTTTAAGGGTGAACGAGGTTTGAAGGTACATACATATATTTGGGAAAGAAACACAAAACCCCCAATATAGCTTCATCATGCCCAACAATACCCACATCCTTAATACCTGTAACTATCTTCACCTGCTAGGGTCCCCAATTTTTGACGAATCCCTTCCAACATTCATTGAGGAGAAGATACAAAATTTCAACGATGTCTCGGAAATACTTCTCAAAATTAACATTCATTTGGCCTTCACACTCATTCGATAATGTTGCTTTGGACCAAAATTCACATATATGTAGCCTTTGCTCCTCTCATCTATGATAACATCCACCACTTTTAGGAAAAGTAGACCAAATTACTAGAAACACACTAACTTCCATCCTAAATGTGGCCCTGGACGACCGAACGTGGCAGCAAGCCTCACTACTCTTTCGCCTGGGCTGTCTCAGCATCCGCATCATTTTATTTCAAGTATAAGTTTACCGGCCTTCCTCTCCTCGGTCTACAGTACCGATAAATTAACCAGGAATATTTTATCTTCGTTTGACCGATGCGTTGAACGCTTGGAAAATGACTTGTTCCAATATGGTTTTGCCGTATTATACGGAATACCCTTGTAAACATGTCATGTAATACTGTTGAGCGTACCCGTCTGCCTTGTGGCTTCAGGCGCTCCCGTCATCCACCATAGGCACTATGATGGATGACTCATCGTTTCGGTTCGTGTCTCCGCTTGGGCGCTCCTTGTGTTGCTCTGCATCGGTATCACTGCGGTGAAGCTGTCGACAGTCTCGGGCACCATGGTCTGTCCTGCTGTAGGAGTGAAAGTTGCATAGCACGGCACGCCAGCATTATCGATATTATTCGCCAGCGTACCAGCGGTATTAGAACCAAACGGTTTGCTAGGTAACGATGGAAAGAAACCAGACGGCATGATATTGTTACCTTGCAAGGCGGGTAGGCCTTTGGTGCGGGACGGAACCTGTATCAGTACTCTTACGCCATCTCATATTCCTAGCACGGCGGGCTGTGCTGGCGCCGCTGCTGCGGCTGCTGAGATCCTCAACCGGTGCAAATACCTTATGGGTAACTACAGCTTTGAACCGTTTGGGGTCGAAACTTTCGTGACCCTAGCGTGCGTCTCCTTTTTAAGGAAATTTCTTGGCGGCTGATTGACACTTAACATGACCAGAGGGCTGGGTCGTTCTTTGGCCAAAGAATTAGCATTGCCATTCAGCGTGGCAATGCTGCCAGTCTTCTGGGCACGTTTCATGACAGCGATGCGGACGCGCACTTCGACGCCTAAACATGCTTTTTAGTCTAAACATACTTTTAGTTAGTTAATTAGTCTTTTAATTTAGTACCTACTGTAAATAGTTAAGATATTGTGAAAATATTTATATGTTTATAATGAAATAGTTTATTATTGGGTATTTCTTTCTATAAGGAAGTTCTTAGTAATAGCTCGGAATTTGGAAGTTGGCGATGTGATACCCCCGTGCCTCTGAAAACACGTAATTTCCTTGGTCATATGCCTGATCTGTCGCTGGTTGTGTCGGATTGCCATCCTATCGGACTATGAGAGTAAGGGAAAAGAGATTGCACCTGTATCTGCGCACACAATTGTGCACTATAATATCTCCCGCGCCGAAGGCTAGTCTCCGTTGAGATTGACTGCCATGGCCGAAAATTATTTAATGCGGGCGAGCGACCACAATAGCGTAACACACTTTGTATCACATACAATCCGAAGGATTTTGAAGAATATTTAAAATCTGTAAACGAAGCAACAGGAGTAAGGATTGTAGCAGGTAGCGTTCTGCAGTTTCTGCCTACTCTCATGGAAAGAAAGCGTGAGGCGACCTCCATATGTGCTCATAATCCATCCATACTAATATCATAAATGTCAAAGTAAGTAACTCTGTCAATGTCTGTTTACTTTTTCACGCCTAAACCACTGAACCGATTGTAATCAAAATTGACAGATAGAGAGACTATATTATTTTCATCCTGGATATTATGTGTAATAAAAAAAATGATAAAACATAAAATACAACCAAACAAAGTAACGGGCAACAGCTAGTAATCAATAGGTACATCTTCTATACAGTACAACCAACTGCAATAAAGTAATTATTAGAAATAATAACATTCTAGAAATCGGACGCTTATAAGTAATATTCCATTGCTTCAGTGGCGCATAAATAGACATTTCATGCTAAAACCAATTAAAAAAGGTAAAAGTCATTTGCGTCACAATGTCCTAGGTTAGGTAATGTGTGACGATGTCCTAGGGTGTCTGCTGGGTAACTGTGTCAGGGATACCAAGTCACGAGGCCACTCTACCATGCAATCGGTACCAGTTAATATGCAGATATTTTTTCCGCAAGTACAAAAATAAATGTCGATCGATATTGTTCTACTAACTCACTTGTAACTGAACGTGTGTGAAACTGCAGTGCGATTCTGTAAACATGTCACCGTGAACGTTTAGGTGAAGTGAGCGTGGAGTGAGCTGTCAGTGTCATCCCATACATTGACAATCATAATCTAATATTTTTATGCTAATTCTATTGCTCATTCTATACGACTTCAAAACTAGTATTTTAGTTTTTAAAACATTACTATTTTGTGGGATTTTAAAAGAAAATAGCACAGCAGAAACTTAGTCACAATCACAACGTACTTTTTAGACTATAATATAGTCCTTCACCCGATTCACAAAATGTCGGGTGAAGTAGTCACGCCACACAAACTACGTGGTATGGTATGGTATGGTGGTGGTGTGTTAATTGTATGGCAGGCACACCGTTAGCACTCCATGACTTGACTTGAAAAATATTATAAAAATGTCGATTATGATTGTAAATGTTTGCTTGGTCAATCCCTACCATCAGCGGGATGACACTGACAGCTTATTCCATGCAAGTTTTCACGGTGAGATTTTTACAGAATCGACCGGCTGTTTTTCTATTTTATTAGGTGCAGTTGGCCGTACAGCAGTGGTAACAAAACCAGTCATCACCTAAAGAGACATTTAGTTTAGCACTTTTGTCTTTAGGCTTATTAGACAGGGTGTGATTGTGGTGCTATGTAGCAGACTATGCTCCATCTCCTATACAGCCTTCTTTCTCCCAAAACTTGCAGTCAAAGTGACGTCTGCGCTGCCACTGACGATGACACCGTGGAAGCGGCCAAGTTTTGGGCCAACAAAATCGAAGAATAAGAAGTAATGGTGTTACAGGTTGGTTTATTTAGTGTGAAAGGGCATTACTAAGCAAAAAATTCTCAGTAGTAACCCAGAGTCTGGGCATGTGGATGTGGCCCGTTGATGGCAACAGGCCGGCCCCTTTTCACATGGGGTTACTACATAATCAGACAGAACTGCCTATTCCCGAGAGAAGTTCAGGCGTGATGTTAAGTATGTTAATACAGTTCGCTCGTGGCTATTATTAAAATTGCAGATCAATTTTTCATCTTTTCCATCTTTCGTGTAGCGATGGAGTTTGGTTGTGTCTAATCTAACTGTCCAATATTCAGTCTTCTTATGCAACCTTCACGGATAAACTTTACGAAATAATCCTGGCTGGTTTGGCCGTGACTGTGAAGTCAGTGACAGTTTTAAACAAAAGAACATCGCACTAACGCACTTTTATGTAATTTAATTTTATATTGATGCGATGTTTTATCGGCCTGCTAAATTTATAATTTATAATTATTTCTCCAATATGGCTGACGTTCATTTTTACAAAATTGGTAACGTTCTTTGTAAGTTCAAAATATAGTGTTGTTTCTTCATGCGGAACAGACTTAACAATGGCGTTTTATGGTGGTCATGTAGCCGTCTTAGTGAATCATAATATCCTGCAAGGCAGCTAGGTAAGTGTCATACCAACTGCAACGCACTGGCAAATATCTTGGGTT
Source organism: Eremobia ochroleuca (assembly GCA_949629135.1). NCBI lineage: Eukaryota > Metazoa > Arthropoda > Insecta > Lepidoptera > Noctuidae > Eremobia > Eremobia ochroleuca. The sequence continues at coordinate 29,801,366 of OX451384.1, read as the reverse complement.
TTACAGAAGTACAAATGAAGTAGTCATCATTCATCATCATCATCATTCTCTTGCTCTTATCCCAGTGGGAGTCGGTACAACATGTCTTTTTCGGCCATACTTCTCTATTATTATAGTTGTATCTTGGTAGTCATCCTCTTTCTAACCATATCATCAATCACACAGTCTATCCTTCGTTTCTTGGGTCTTCCCCTACTCTTTCATAGCCATCGACATTCATATCTTAAACTTTCCTCACGATAATTTCCTCATACCTCCGCATCACATACCCATACCATGACAACCGATTTCCACACAACATTTCAGTTACGGGTGGCATTTTCAGACTTCCTCGTATGTACTCATTTATTTATTTATTTTTTTTGTAGTAACTAACTTTAAATCAATTAAGCAGTACTCAACAACTGTCATATGGTTGAAATACACAGATAAAATCTCACTTGTATTTCAAATACACAGAGGGGTTAATAAACCACTTATGTACGTGAAAAGTTGTGTTTTAGAGTTAGCCGCCATAATATAATATTTATAGAAAAATCTGCTGCCCACAGGTTCAAATTCAGTAGTACCTAAAACTGGCTCAGCAGTCGTGATTTCAAACACTACACCGACACTGGGTGGTCGAATCCAAATTTCAAAGCAAAATAGTCTCATAAAAAAACTTTTTTTATAAAAAAAACAATTGACTTCCAAAAACACCACAAAGTGAAAAATAACGTTTTTTGACACCGACTTCCGAAATTAAAGTTATTTTTCACTTTGCAGTGTTTTTTTTTTAAGTCGGTTGTTTTTTTTTATAAAAAAAGTTTTTATTTTTCACTTTTTAGTTTTACCTATCCCAAACAAATTCATATAACACTACTTGCTATGTAAATATCAGTGACAGGAAGCTGCATCTACGTTTATAGGCTACAGACGTGATGTTATGTTGTGCGATTGCGTAAACAATGCATACCTACATATGCGATAGCAGCAATCGCGGTTGTTTTATTGGTATTTATTGAAGAGTTCCGTTGTCTGTCCCCGAAACTCATCACCAGATCTTTAAGAAATTTAAATGGGACTATTTCGGAATAATCCTCTATAGAACAAAAAAAGAATTTTGCAAATCTAAATCATATAACCTCTAAATTCATATAACCTTATTGATTGATATTTCTTACAAAATGTTGGCCGCATCATTCACTTTAACAAACGATGCATCCTATTACACGCATTAATAAATGACTACCACGAAGAAACTAATTCGACTGAACGAATAACTTCTACACCGCCCAAATCTAATCATATAATTAAAATTAATTACAAAGTTCGCGAGTAACCTGTGACCCTGACCTTCTGGCGCCAGGCGGGGTCACGCACGGCCTACGAACGATGTAGTCGACTTTGTTAAGCTATTCAAAACCAGCGCTACACAAAACTAGAACTTAAGAGCCTATACTACCTCAAATGACTTAGCGTGATCCTCCGTTGTGTCGAAAATACTGCAGCATTAATTTTGAAATAAATATATGGTAAAGTTGAGGATTGATGCTAGGTACTATGTTTGACGAAAACACGATTCCATAAAATTTTCTCGATAGAAAAAAAATCCAAAGTTACCTCTAAACCGAACAATAAACCGCTGGTATTCAAAAACTACTTCAAATTAGATCATGAAACTTTGCATTCTAACTGAACTAAGTATAAAGCAGGTCTTGTTTTTTATTTTTTTGAATTACCATTACTTTCACCGTAAAAAGAAATTACCTAAACTATCGGTGTCTTGAAGTTTGTTCCCTGCCGCCCGACACCCCCGTCAGTCTCGCTTCGGCTTTCGAACGGGAGGGTTGCGTCGCTTGCGCTCGGAACACATTACGCAATAGGACGACGTAAAATAAAAATACTGTAGGTTTAGTGTCGGTTGAGCTAAGCTAGCTGTTCTCTTTTATTATGCAACATGTAGTTTCTGTTATAAAGGCTCGTTGCTTGTTTTGTGCTGTTGCCAGATTTGGCGTAGTACCTACTTAATGAAAGAACCTTCATCAATAGCATAATCAGTCATTAATCTTCCCACTGCCGGGACACAGGGCTCCACACGGTGAGAGGGAGTGAGGCGTAACCCACCACGCGGTCCCAGTGCGGGTTACTAGATGTCACATTTCTTCAAATTTTTAGTTCTAGAACATGCCGGTTTCCTCACGATGTTTCCTTCGCCGTTTTGAGCCTGTGACCTTGCGTTGTGACCTTCATAATAATTTCCTTGAAATAATAGATTTTTGGTCTCCTTAATAATAGTTGCTATTGACGATAAGATCTTTCAATTGGCATTGAACGCTTGTCTGGCCAGTGTATATTGAGAGAAAATTGCATTATCGTTGTTTATGACGTCACAAAATAGTATGGTATTGTATGAAGAGCATCGATGTTTGGGATATATTTTTTACATGTTTCTTCTAATATATTTTATCTCTCGATCTTCTGAATATTTATTACGAAAATACGACATGCTCGTATTATGTGTTAATTCCAATAATTAAGAGTTATGTTAGAGTTAAGTTAATTCCGTTTGGCGAATTCCTAACCACCTTTTGATTAGGAGTTGCGCCAAACCTAGGCTTAGGCTAGCTCAACTCCTCAGATTTCCGCTCCGGGACCAATTCGCTCCAGGAGAAATCTAACCCAACTGAAGGACACATAATATTCGTACCACGGAGTTCTTTCCTCCGTGATTCGTACCTACCCTAGACAGCTATTACGATGTCTGTCTCAATTCTCGCAACCTTTTCGAATCACCTTTGAAGAAAACAAGTTAAAATCTTTCTTTCGAGTTTTCAGTTATTTTTTTTTCCATAGATTTCTAATAAGTATATTATATGTATAACAGTAGTACATTATAAACGCGTGTTTCAGCACAGTGTCGCATAGTTCTCCACCGCCCACTGCCCTCCCTCCTCCCCTCCCAGTCACGTCCTTCGGTCACGATCCTAATCCAGAACTGACGTGCATTCGAAGGCTGTTGAAGATTATGATAGTTATTACCCTAATTGACTGTTAACATCACCACAATTACCAGCATTAACTTATAATTTTATTTATACAACATGTAACGTTAAATGCGCAAAACCTCAGACACCCCAACTGATTTTTAATTCAATTGAACTATTTCAGAAAGAAAATAAGTCATTAAAAAAATGTAAAGGTTTTATGTGCTGTTTTAGTTTTACTGGCCATTCTGATCGTTTCTTGTGTCTGCGACGACGCTTTACCGAGGGAGGAGTCGTCACCGGGCCGCTGCGCCGCGCTCACATTGGCTTGCTTGACCTATTAATAAATAGACACGGCAACGATTTAATGAAGATTTTTTTTTAAATGTGACCTATATTCAAAAGTGGTTCAATTAATTCTGCTCATTATTCTGATCAAACTATTTTCAGGTTTTGCGCATTTGACGTTACACGTTGTATATGCGAAGAGCAGTTTTGGACCAGTGGTAAAGGCTCCGACTTACGAGTTGTGGTGGGTTCGAACCCAGATTACAGCCCGCTCCCTCTCGTAGAGAGGATGCGTGTGTCCCAGCAGTGGTAACATTACAGGCTAATTATAGTTATGCTTTTATGTGACTCGTTAAAACTGAAAACTTAGATCGGTATACCAAAATTAAGGTTAACTCAATGAATGTTATTTCTTTCTAGACTCTCTAGGTTAAAATATCATTTTTTTCCCTATCACTTATGAACTATATCGGGTGACTGGTAATTAGTGACCGATACTTAAACACATGATTCTACTCATGACAACAAACAAGTTTTATAATGGGACAAAAAGTGAAATGACGAAAAAATAATCAGCTCTTCCCTACATTTTGACGAACATAAAATGTAGGGAACAGCTGATTTTTTTTTTGCGATTTCGGAGTTGGTCGGATAGTATAAGTTGTTTGTAATGATGAGTAGAATCATGTGTTTAAGTATCGGTCACTAATTACCAGTCACCCTATATAATACAGGAAGTATTAGTTAATTAGGAAGTAGAAGTTATATACAACATGTAACGTTAAATGCGCAAAACCTGAAAATAGTTTGATCAGAATAACGAGCAGAATTAATTGAACCACTTTTTAATATAGGTCACATTTTTCAAAAAATCTTCATTAATAACGTTGCCGTGTCTATTTATTAATAGGTCAAGCAAGGCAATGTCAGCGCGGCGCAGCGGCTCAGTGACCACTCCTCCCTCGATAAAGCGTCGTCGCAGACGCAAGAAACGATCAGAATGGCCAGTAAAACTAAAACAGCACGTAAAACCTTTACAATTTTTTTAATGACTTATTTTCTCTCTGAAATAGGTCAATTGAATTAAAAATCAGTTGGGGTGTCTGAGGTTTTGCACATTTAACGTTACACGTTGTATAATACAGTGTGCCCTGCCTCTACGCAGACAACGCAGAGGCGTTGAGGGAGAGCCCTATCATTAGAAATTCGCCACAGACTTGCAAATATTTATAGTAAAGTAAGTTTATTTAATTGAAAAACATATTCAATTAGTTAAGAGTGCGAATATAATGCAATTCAATAATTTTGTTATTAATCAATTCAAAATGTTATTTAACTAGTATTTGCATACCGGTCACAAATACAGTACGGAATACAGACCGAACAAATTATTCTGTAACATCAAGTCAATATCTTATTGTTTTTCTAAGATTAGTTTGAGTTTGACTTTATTATCGACGAAAAGATTATTGCCCGTACCCGGGGTGCATCGGCCCGATGACTGCTCATCAAAGAGATCAGCAGCCATCGAACATGCGAGGTTTTCTGAGAACACCCCATCGGCTTCCCAGAAGGGAAGGGATTGCCCCACGCCAATACCGCGACAATCCTGTAAAGCTCAACCCTGGCTGGACGCTCTTCCACCGGTTGAAAGAATCACAGTTCAAAAGTTATCGTGATCTATAATTATAAGGTACAAATATGATTCACCATTAGCATAAGAATTTTGGGTAGAAAACCAACGGCCTATGAAATGATCACGTTATCGATAGTATATTATTACGTATATCAGTTTTGGAAAATAACACAAAACAAATCGTGATGATGAAGGAAGACAAGAGAGTGTTACTAGGGAAATTGAATTAGCACGTTCAAGCACTATTAAGGACCATAAGTAACCAAGGAGGTAGCCAAATATAAACAAATATCAAAAAGATTAATAAGATGAAGCAAAATAAGAGAGGTGTAAGAGAAATTTAATCAACGCATTGAAGCCGTAATAATTACCATAAAAACAATCATAGAGTTTGACAAGAGAATGTGAGTCTTTTGTCCGTCGCAAATTAATAACAACACAATAAATCTGCCTAGCCTTTTCCCAACTATGACGTTACAGTCAGCTGCCAGTCTAACCGGATGCAGCTGAATACCTTTACATGGAACGGCTACCTATCTCACCTCCACAACCCAGTTACTGGATAACACGGTAAGACTGGTTAAGGTTAAGGTTTGGTAAGACTAGTTGTCAGACTTACGGGCTTTTGACGACCCGTCACGAAGGGGGCTCGGTATGTAAAGATAGTCACCCATCCACGGACCGAGTGCGGCAAGCCTAGAAGCGTATATTAATAAAAGAAATAGTTTATTTCTCACCAGCATAACAACAAGGATTACATATTTAATACTAGTAAGTATATGTACTAATGTTATATATTTATATTATACAATTATAATCACACAGCATTTGTGGCGGTAAAGAGAGGTTTACTTAGGGTATTGACTCTTATCTTTTGAACAACACAATATGTAACAAAACATCTTAAACGTAAACATTACAAAACCAATAAACAGATTTGGAATAACAACGCTATCTTGTAGATAACACTAATTGTAAATCCACAAACGTAACAAATCTAATTTTAGCGTACAAAAACTGGTGAAATGTAACGGGAACTATATTTTCTATCACCAAAATTTATATTTGTCATCAAGTTGTATCACCTAATAAATAGATCTATCGCCACGAAATATTTTCGTTCTCAGAGAAACAAAAATTGTTCCCAGGTATGAATTATCAAATTAATGTTAATCTATGTGTAAAATAAGAGATCGATAACCAATAAAATTATATTGCATTACATGAATATAAACTTCGTTCTTATAATAACAGTTTTGTTACTTAAATAATAGCTCTGTGCTCAGAATGGTAGATCTGTCACCAAATAAATCGATTATCGATCCCTGACTGCGACTCCTTTTTATTTGATATTTCGTCACCAATACAGTAGTAACATTTTATTTCGTTCAGATATTAAATTAATAGTATTCGTTACCAATTTAATACATCAATTTATAATTTTAATGAAAAAATGATCAAATCTCTTGGGCACCCCGACACGGACAGGTTAGGTTCGAAGGGGATGACGGGGGCTCAAGTGAGCGAGCGGAGCGAGCGAACGAGCCCCCGTCATCCACTTCGTGTTAGGTTCCTTTAAACCCTGCAGACAGAAATAGGGGCCCCGCGAAGCGGGGCTCCGTCGACTACACCTTATTATTATTAAAGATAAGTAGCACAATATATAATATTTAGTCTAAAGTGTATTTTTAAGGCGTCCATATATTTTTATGACAGACAATAATAGGAAAAAATGGATTTATTTCATAATATTTTAGGAAACGTTATTTGGTGACCATTAATCCATTTTGGTAACCGTTTAGAATTTTTTTGGTTGCGAAATAGGTACTTTTTTTGATTATAATACATACAAAAACATTTATTTGGTACTAGACCTTATATCTCAGGATTTTAGGTGATTTATTGTGGAACTGATTTTGCATTGTTTGGTGACTACATTTTGGTGACAGATCTACTATTTTGAGGACAAACCCTATTATTTAAGAAACACAAAACTAATTAAATTGGTGATAGCTTAAATGATACCCAAATGTAACTGACAGTAATAAAGAAAAAATATAATTCTAATACTAAAACCCAAAATTCCACAGAATAACGGGTGCAATATTTTTTTTTCTTGCAGAATAAATAATTGGCTTGCAAAACAAACAATTTTAAAAGGCGGCAAGTACTAAAGTGAATTTTTCAATTGATATGTACTTTTTGAGTTTATCTTAGACATTACTAACCCTTAAATGCATAATGTTGCCATATGGCAACAAAGTACGTCATTTAATTTTTATAAGAATGTGATAGCTGTGATTTTCTGAACGCACTTTTTTTTGTCAAAACAATATACTCTATGAATATTAATATTATTGTATAATTATTATATATTTATTATCTAAATTCGATAGATAAATACCTATACAATAGGATTTTTGGCAATACGATAAACTAAATCATGCATTTAAGGGCTAACAACGGTGAAGGAAAACATCGTGAGGAAACCTGGACTCATAGTTAATATAAATCTGAAATCGCCAATCCGCCTTAAGCAAGCGTGGTGATTAAAGTGTGTGTTTGCTCTGTATGATATTATGAAGCTGTAGTGACCTACACACCAAGTCTAACTAAATTACAAAACTAAAAGGCCAACTAAATTATATATAAATTATGTATTTCTTAAATAAAATTAATTATAATTTATACAACATGTAACGTTAAATGCGCAAAACCTCAGACACCCCAACTGATTTTTAATTCAATTGACCTATTTCAGAGAGAAAATAAGTCATTAAAAATATTAAAATATTGTAAAGGTTTTATGTGCTGTTTTAGTTTTACTGGCCATTCTGATAGTTTCTTGCGTCTGCGACGACGCTTTATCGAGGGAGGAGTCGTCACCGGGCCGCTGCGCCGCGCTGACATTGGCTTGCTTGACCTATTAATAAATAGACACGGCAACGTTTTTAATGAAGATTTTTTGAAAAATGTGACCAATATTAAAAAGTGGTTCAATGAATTCTGCTCGTTATTCTGATCAAACTATTTTCAGGTTTTGCGCATTTAACGTTACACGTTGTATACACATGTTTACGAAAGAACTTAATAATAGACGTATTTATAATCAACATTTAAAATAAAACTATTTACAATAATTAACTTAATATTCAACAAACAGACAAGTACAAACATTGTATTAGTAACTAATTGCTACTAATTATTTCCCTATGACGCGTCTATTGTTCTAGCGACACGCGAGCCGTCTGCTTGAGCGGGACAGCATCATCGTGCGTTTCACTCATGCACCCGCGCCGTATAGGCGACGCACACGCGCGCGCCGTGACTTGCAAGTTAGTTTACTTACTGTGCGCATAGCTTTAGACTCTCGCGATCCTAGTTCCACCGCGCCAACTAGGAACAATTTGTGACCTACTTGTGCTTATGTTCATCTATCCGTGCTGTTCTGCGCTACTTTCCTATCACTCCTTCTTAACTAAGTGGACCCTTGTGTGTGAACTAAAACCTGTGTCTGTGTAATAAACTTTCATTCTTCTTCTTGTGTGCTTCGGACTTTTCTTCATCCCTTCGTACACCTTCACACACGCCTGCCATACCTACAAAGCCTTTGTCCAGAACAAAGGCTTCAGGGTTTTCAGGGAGACAATATTAGGCTGATATTCAATCAACTAAGGACTTTACTGTTACTGCAGGTACTAATACATTTTGAATAAACTCCCACATTAGCTACATACGAATAAGGCTCGTTTTCATATTAAACGCTACTATAACTACCTACTTAGCTTGAGTAAAGTCTAAGTTCGCTCTTTACATTTCAGGCTCAGAGTCGTTAGGTACTTAAATTTAATCCTGATTATTAAACTTAATAAGTATAAACTAGAACGCTATCAGTTTAAAAATATGACAGATTTAAAACATTGAAATGACCAAATCGGCAAGTCAATAAAATGTTCATAATCCATTATTTTTGTGACATGTCTGATTGCGGCAACATGAAATGTGTTTTAAAGCCCTCACGGTTTCAATACGGTACGGCGTATAAGCCGCGCCGTAGAAAAATCGTGTCTGTCAACAAGTTTCCAAAGTGATCGATACAAAACTGACGACCGTGCCTACACAGCGAATAAATCGTAGTTTTTCACGCATGTAAAAAAAGGACACGTTTTATAATTTTAACTCCCGTAGTTAAGACCGGTATATTATTAATCCTTACCCGATGAAATGTGTTATTCAAATTGAGAATTTAACTAAAAGTAAAATATGCTGTACTTAGAACAAAGCAACTTGTTTATAAAAACAAATCTCATCCTGGACCAAAACGAGATTTGTAAAATTTCTCCATCTTCTTCTCGTCGGCACTTTACAATATTACAAATCTTCTGCGTGGTCTTTGAAAGAATGATGAAATCTATGTTATTAGAATGCAACTCGATATTAGCAACTTAATAACTTCGAAGCAACATTGCACTTAACGCCAAATTGCGTTTATACTTAAATAAGAAATTTACTATTTATTTTGAATTTTAATAATAATAATAATAATAATAAAACCATTTATTTTCAGGTAACAAAGACCCATAGATAAATACCTTAACTTAAGTATACATAATATAACAATTGTGTTAGTAAATAAAACTTAAAAACTATGTTAGTATCACTTGGTAGCACTAAGTCTTTGTGCGTTCCGGTGGCACTTGCCCGCGAAAGCGTCGGAATACCACATCCTGTGGCCAAAAGCTTTCGTCCATCACCTGATGCAGGTAGCAGGTTGGTATGCGCAACACAAACGCCTTAAAATTTACGTTGCGGTGCGACTCCAGCAGCTGCACTCTCGGCGCGTACTTCAGCCTTTGGTGTACGTACTTCACGATGTCTTCCGCGTCGGTGGTGTAGTGGAGACGGGAAATATACACCGGGGTATTCGGCTTCGCAGCACGCAGTTTTTCGTTGGGCTCCGTAGGAGCCTTGCCGCAGCGGTTCTTACAGCTACTCTGTCGGCGCTTCCTCCTTTGCACCGTCACAAAGCCGTCATCATCAGCCCGGTTCGTCTCCTTCATGGTCACGGGCTTTGCGGGGGGAGCAGTGGGAGTGCTCACAGTGACCAACGGGTCAGATGGTCGTGTTTGTCGGGCTGCGCTGCGGGGAGGAGCAGCGGGAACGGGAGCGGGGCTGCGAGGTAAGCTTGCGGCGCAAAACTCAGACTCAGCAATCGGCGCCGGCGACAAAACTGCCGACGCGAAACTCGTGACCGATGTGTCTGGGCATCCGACACCTCGGCGCGTATTTACATTGTTTACACGCGCCGGTGACCCAATTAACGCCACAGAGTTACGCAACTCACCGAGTTCTGTGCGCAGGTCTGCAACGGTGCCCTCAGATGTCTCCAACTTCCTCTGCACATCAGCCAAACTAGCCTTCAAAGACATAATGTCTTTCAACAGGCTCGTAACGTCGACGTGGTCGAATGTGACTGGGGGTAGCTTGTTCAGATCCCTCGCCACAAACGTCGGCACGTCGTCAGGATCGGTAGCCTTTAGAAGCGTGATGATGTCTTGCACACTCTTCTTTGTCCCGTCGCGCCGACGAGACACCATCTGGCCAATTTTATTGAGTGACCGGAACAGCAGCAGCTTTGCAGCAGCAATGTCGTCCTCGCTGAAGTTCGACACACAAATCTGGATGGCGGACACCTCGTCCATCACGTCCAGTTTCTGCTGCAGGAACGCCAGCAGTTCATCTTATCACTCATGGCAACAAAATTACGAGCGACGGCTTGCGCCGCGCTTTACAAAAATAATAATATTTTAAACGTGTCGCAACGTCCGCCTCTGAGCGTGGCTAATGCTGCACGATTATGTATATATAATATTTTACAGTTGCATCAAAGAAAGAAAGTTTACTTGGGACATGCACATGAAATACAAATAGTAAAAAAGGAGCATTTAAAATAAAGTTACATTAAAACAACCCAAAAATAATAAACTAAAAAAAGCTGTGCGAGACCAAAAAGGCTCTTAGCATAATGCTGCAATATTTAAAAAATCAATACTCCGGATAGGGCCCGAAATCATACCAGCTGGTCGATTCTGTAACAATCTCACCGTGAAATCATAAGCGAAGTGAGCACTTAATAGTGTTCATCCCTAGCGAATGACAGCTCACTCCACGCTCACTTCACCCAAGCTTTCACGGTGAGATGGTTACAGAATCGCACGGCAGGCATCATTGATTAAAGAGATGTTTCTAAATAAGACCGATCGTGATCTATGATTATTAGGTAAAGATAAGCTATAAGTTATAACGTTATTTATTTGCAGAACATACAGGTCATACAGCTGTTTCCTGTTGTAAATGTTGGTGGTTTATGCACGGTCCATATTTGGCTTATTTAGGGTATTCGAATTAATCTTACATAAATAAATCAGTCTTAGAAACTTAGTCAAGTGTACGGTTGTAAAGAAAATCTAATATTTTATCAAACGTTGAAGGCTCCCGCAGAAAGGCACGACGCGTCTCTTGTAGAGCACTTTCTGTGAAAGCTTCGTGGAAATTGTTCTATCACGATTGCGTCGTAGCGAGCTTTTGTAGCCTGAAAATCCTTTTATTGGATTTCCCAATACTTCGATGAAACTGGAATATGAAAAATCTGCAATCTTGAGCTTAAATCTTTTTGATCTTACAGCGACCTAGTAAATAGATACTGAGGGTGTCTCATAAGTAATGTCGGTTTCAATGTTCAGTTTCGTTTCTTAAATAATCATATAAAAAGAAAACCTCAATATTCAAAATATAACCCATCGTATTCTATAGTCTTCGCCTATCTATTCGTATTATATAGTCTTAACCCAACGTTCAGCCAGCTCTTTGAGTCCTTGATAAAACCATTCTTTGGGCTTAGATGCAAAAAACTACCGCACTGCATTTCCAACACCTTCTTTTGACTCGAATTTTTTTTCGCGAAGGGATTTTGCCATGGGTCTGAATAAATAGTAATATTCCACAACTTTCATACAGCGCCATCTAGTCCCAAACTAAGCAGAGCTTGTGCTATGAGTACTAGACAACTGATAAACATACATATATATTTCTAAATAAATACACATTATAGATAAATTGCACCCAGACAAAGAACAAATGATCGTGCTCATCACACAAACGTTTGTCCTGGGTGGGAATCGAACCCACGACCTTGCGTATAGTAAGTCAGGGCCACTGACCATTAGACCAACAGGCCTGCCTAAATAGTATTCAGATGTTGCAAGGTCTGGACTAAATGCTGGATGTGGCAGGAGTTCAATACCACCAAGTTCATCAATCTTAGCCCGTATAACTTTCGCAGTATGTGGCTAGCACTGTCTTGTTGTAAGAGTACCCGTTTTCGATTTACTAAACCTGGATATTTTCGCGATAAAACCTCATACATTCGTGTCGGTTGGCCACAGTATATATTGGCAGTAATAGTACGACCCTCTGTAATTATCTCGCAATACACTAAACCTTTATAATTCCACTAGACACATAACAAGACTTTTGACTCGAATCGACTTCTTTTCGCGACAGGTTCAGGTAATTGATTCCTGTCCAACCACTGATGCGCCATGTCTGGGTTGTTCATATAAATCCATTTTTCGTCACAAGTAACGATTAGTTTGAGAAAACGATCGCTTTGCAGCAGGGCAAGGAGTTTTTTGCAAACCTCTACTAGTCAGTCCGATAATCGACGAGTGCTGGTACTGGGTTGGTTCTCAACGTCTTCCTTTGTACCTAACCTCAATATCCCACGTGGGTGGCCGACCAGAGCGCGGTCGATCTTCAAGTGTGAAATCTCCACTATTAAAATGATTAAACCAACGCTGTGCCGTCCGTTCATTCAACACGTCTTCCCCTTCAACTTCACATGTTTTTCTTGCTGCCGCGGCTGCTTTGAATTTTTGTTTCCAACAATACACGAATTTCGTATTTGCCGCCCTCCATACGTTTTATCATCAAAAAGTGTTACGCCATTAATTAACAAAGACCGTATGACTAAAATAAAGTGCAACAATTGCACTCTTTGTAGAACTAGAGACTTGTCTTAACAGGTTACGACTTGTATAAATTATGGTGTAGTAAATTTTTAGTTACAAAACCGAAATAATTTATGAGACACCCTCAGTACTATGTAAAAATAAATATTAGGTGAATCAAATATAAACAGGACTTTTTTTATTACTGGTCGCTGAGTGAAGTGACGCTCTTGGTGCTGTTGTATGTGTTAGGGGGGATCATCTAGGGGAGGGGGGTATACTGCTCCGGCTCACTTTAGTTTATTGCGCGCCAGTAACATCATGTATGCTCATACGGAAGGAGGTATATAAGTCTGTTGAGCAACGACTTATCATAACAAGCCCGGTTAAGCAGTCGACAACCTCATAGGGTGAACTGCGAGATGCCATTCACAAAAAAAAAAGACTTATCATAATTTTTTTAACACGGGAGGACATAAAACCTTCCGAAATTTTGCATCCATTGACTCTACAGTTCGATAAGAATACGCTTTCAAGAACTCAAGTGTAGGAATGGCACAAAAAAAATTCAAGTGGAGGACACCGTTTTCACACTGACCAGATAGTGGAATCATTTGTGTGCAATTGGCTAAAGGCACGACCGACTACATTCTTCGATACTGGCATCAAGAAACATCCCCTGCGCTGGGAAAAATGTGTTAATAGAAGGGGAGATTATGTAGAAAAATAAAATATATTCCTTTTTTTTACGAGTTTAATAATACGTGCGTATTTTTTTTTTACTTAAGTCCGGTTTATATTTGATCCACCTACGTATTATTCAGGACTCGGGCATTTTCAGAATAGATAAGAAGGGTTGGAGTTTATGGTTTAGTTAAATAACAGGCCTTTTATTTAAAAAAAAAAATTGTTTGCGTATTTGGCGTAGCTTTCGACAGAGCCTGAAAATAAAAGTTAATTTTCATCATAAGTAAAATTATTTAAACTCGATAGCTTTTGGCAATGGAGTACAGCACGCCAGCTAGTTACGGTAACTAGAAGCTTTTGTCCAGGTTTGTCTGTACTGGGTTCGCGGTAACAAAGCATCGTTAATAGATGGCGCTGTAGTCGCCCGGTAAACGCGTTCTCCCAACCCCCCGCCAGATGGTGCTACTATAAACCTCAGAGTAACCCTACGGACCTTACAAGCGTGATGTTGAGTTATGTGAAAACAGAGGGAGCTACTCGTAGTTAGGAAAATGGTCGAAAGTAGCGCAAGTTGCTGAAAATATTAAGAGTAAACAGCTAATTTTGATAATACGTGCGATAAAATCATTGCAGCAACTAAACTTTCGTTGCTAAACAAATGCCTATATGTTTTAATTAAATAAAAATCTTTTTATCGGTATCTTACTTATTTGAAGTTAGTAAAAGGGTGCTCAGCAGAACTATATAATAAAATTATACTCAATTTCAGACAGAAATGGAAATAGTTAATCACTATAGCACCAGTTTTCAAGAAAGAGAAATATAGGAGAAATCATTTATCTTTTAAAAAAATCACAAAGTAAATTATCGTCTTCAATGAATGCGTTTAGATGCGTTTAGGTTCAAGTTTTATTTTTTTATTTGTTTTAATAGGCATTTGTTTGGTATCACAATATAAAATTATTAAGGTTTTTAGTAGGCTCAAACCAATCCGCATTTACGTATTGTAAATAGATATCTATCTCTACAAGTTTTAATGAAATAGCTTTATGTATTAGAAGATTTCATATTTCAATAATATTTAATTTGAAGTATGTATGTATATAAGTATTGTATATTCTTATATTGTATGTTAATATTTAAATTAGAGAATTGTTTTTTTTATTTTATGTAGTTTGTTTTCTCTTCTACTCTTACACACGTGGTCTGCATCACTTTTTATGTACTCTCCTATCGTAGGTATGCTGAAGGAGATTTATTTAGAAATAAGCATTATCTTTGTACGTATTTTTCTGTTTCTTTCATGTTGTACCTATGTTTATATGTATGTGTGTACATAAATGGTTACATTAATAAATAAACTTTTGAATTGAAGAAGCCCGGTAAGTTGGTTGATAAGAAATTGTGTAATAAGGCTAACATAATTTGGTATAATGATTGCCTTTAACACGCTAAAGAAATTGTTAAAATCATTGCAGATGCTGAACTTTCGATTCTAAACAAATGCCTATATTATCATCATTATATTATTATGTTACTTACTTGAAGTTATTAAAAGGGTGCTCAGCAGAACTACATAACTAAATTATGCTCCATTTCAGTTGAAAACGGAAATAGTTTATCATCATTGCACTACTTGTGAATAAACCTAGTAAGTAAGTAGTAGAATAGGGTTTTATCTTTAAAAAATCTTTAAGTAAATTATCGCCTTCAATGACAAGATTAAATGCGTTTAGTTTCAAGTATTATTTGGAATAGGCATTTGCTTAATGTTAGATAGAAGATACAATTTTTAAGGTTTTTTGTAGGCTTGACAGTATACCTACCCGATAATCATTTACTTTTTGTAATCAGTTAGACATCTATCTACACAAGATTGACATTGACATTTCACATTTTGTTTGGCGCTGTTTCCTTGCGACTTGTGATTTTCTTTTCTACTAAGTTTTTATATTTGATATTCCGACGACTTTGATTACGATGTGGTTAAAACTTGTATAATTGTTAAGAATGACGAAACAGGATTAGAAGCAATACAACAATATTGTTACAATTGTATATCAGCAGGGTAATTTCGTAACATACTATCGGTAGCAATAGGTTTCATTTTGACAGTTCAACAACATTCATTGCGTTATTTACGTTGTTGAGCAGACATATTTTTCCAACATATGGGGCAATGGATCAGCAATATACTTCAAAATGATTCAAATTGACAGTAATAGTGTGTTACGCAATTAGGGTGCTGGTCGGAGGACAGTAGGGTGTTGTGCCCACGTGATGACAATTGTGTGGTTCTTGGGCTGGGCAAGATTTCAATCAAATATAAATCCCCAGCCTAATTCCTAGATGACGTGCTTGTCATTTATTTAAATGAGAACGAATAAAAATTCAGAAACCTATAAGTTTTTTTAACCTTGAATTTTTATATATGATTTATAAAAGTCCAACGTAGTTCTATCCTACAATTTGTTTCTTTCATGGGCGTCACTTGGCCAAAACCTCTTTATCAAATGAGCATTTCCCTTTGAGTGGCCTGTTTATCAAGAAATTTGCAATAAGGCTTCTACGTTTTGGCACAAAATTGCCTTTAAAACACGCTAAAGACGAAAACAACCAGCAAATTTCTTTTTTCTAGAAATAAATCAAATAAAATTAAATACATTTATTTCGAGCAACCATAACTAATATGTAGAGTACACAAATACAGAGTACTTAACAATAAAATAAAAGCGAAAACAAACTTAAAGACATAATATCTAGCCGGCTCTACTGACGGTAACATGCCTACCACAACAGTGCCGTTTGTATGGACAGTCCATACGGTCCTGAATGAAAAGCACGTTGAAAAGTAATCGCATTTTTAGGGCTGCGTACCTCAAAAGTAAAAACGGAACCCTTATTTATAAAAAACATTTTGTTGTCCGTCTGTCTGCGCGTATGTCAAGACCCTTTTTCTCAGGAACGCGTGGAGTTATCAAGTTGAAATTAATATTAAATATTAATATAAACATAAATTTATATATGTATATGTACAGACGCCAAAACATCAAGCTACCCGAAACTGTCAAATTTTCCCAATCAACTGTGAACCTTATGTTTTAGGGATAAAGTTAAAAATATATTAAAGAAATTTGACAGATTGTAGTAGCTTGATGTGCTGGCGTCTATACATAAATGTATATATTTTTGACGGCACGGTTGGCGCAGTAGTTAAGCGATTGACTGCTGCGCTGCGTGTCGCGGGTTCGATTCCCGCACGGAACAAATATTTGTATGACCTACATGTATTTGTTCCGAGTCTGGGTGTTTTTCTATCTATAATATGTATGTATTTACAAAAAAAAAAAAAATTGTATATAAGTAGTTTATCAGCCATCTTGTTACCATAACACAAGCATTAGGTTGCTTAGCTTGGGACAAATGGTGCTGTGTGAAATGTCCAGGGATTTATTTATTTATTATTTATCACTACATAGTATAAAACAAAGTCGCTTCCCGCTGTCTGTCCCTATGTATGCTTAAATCTTTAAAACTACGCAACGGATTTTGATGCGGTTTTTTTTAATAGATAGAATAATTCAAGAGGAAGGTTTATATGTATAATACATGCATAATATAGTAGAGAAACACTGATCATTTTAGGGGTTTCTAATGTGATGTCGTAAATAAACACATTTTTTTGCGCTTACATTGCAAACGCTGGCTTAACCCTACGAGATAGATCAAAATAATGTACTACAGTATTGTACACCTTAAAAAGATCTACAAAAAAGTCCGCGATGGCATATGTCTATCTCTTAGGGATAACCCACAATAACCATTTATTATCCTATACTTTTTAAGAGAAATAATGGCTCTAAAATTATTAGTGTTTCTCTACTATATTATGCATGTATTATATGCATATAAACCTTCCTCTTGAATCACTCTATCTATTAAAAAAAACCGCATCAAAATCTGTTGCTTATTTTTAAAGTTCTAAGCATACATAGAGACAGACAGACAGCGGGAAGCGACTTTGTTTTATACTATGTAGTGATAGTGATCAGCATTGCACCCGTGCGAAGCCGGGGCGGGTCGCTAGTTATTTATATATTATATTGGTTTTTTCACTGCTTCAAGAGATTGCAGCCCCTGAGGCTGCATTCCCTTGAAGCAATGAAAAAATCAAAGTGTAAATTAAAGTGAAAGAGTAGTGAGGGAAGAGTGACTCCTCCTATGTCTACGCGCACACTTGTGCACTACAATATCTCCCGCGCCGAAGGCTAGTCTCCGTTAAGTTTGGCCGCCGTGGCCTAAATACGGTCTGGAGGACTTTAACAAGTGGAAGATTAAAAAATAAAATAGCAAGTACCTACTGATAAAATGTTACATTAAAACACCAAATAGGCCATAATCTCTGCAGTACCTACCTAGTTCTATTGTAGTTAAATATATATTATGAAGTCGAAGTAAGTGAACCTAGACGTTAAGGGAAAAAAGGATTTATAATAGGTCTTTACCTATGAAATTGCCGTTTTGTATGAAAAAATTTAAACGAATTTTTTTCATGTATTTTTTATTTGTATTAATCGAAGTAATCACCCATGCAATCAATGCATCTTTGCCAACGCAGTGGCGGTTTATTAATGCCCTTCTTAAAGAAATCAGCTGGACGGGAGGCAACAAATTCTTCAAAGGCATTTTGTACTGCCTCTCGGGTATTGAATTTTTTTCACGCCAAGAAGTTATCCAAATTCTGGAAAAAGTAGTAGTCTGTTGGCGCAAGGTCTGGTGAGTAGGGCGGATGACGGAGAGCTTCCAACCCCAGTTCTTGCAACTTGGAGACCGTCTGCTGTGCAGTATGAGGTCGCGCGTTGTCGTGTAGGAGCAGCGGAGACGAGCGATTGACCAATGCTGGTTGGAGATGTGCCAGCTTCTCCATCATTGTGTTCAGTTCTTCACAGTACACATCTGCAGTAATGCTCACACCGTTTGGTAAGAAGCTGTGATGAATCACACCGGCGCTAGACCACCAAACAGTGACCATCACTTTTCTAGGGGTAAGTTTTCGTTAAGGGCATTGTTTAGGTGCTGAACCAGGATCCAACCAACTTGCTGAGCGCTTGCGGTTATCAAACAGAATCCATTTTTCATCACAGGTAACAATGCGGTTCAAAATTCCTTCATTTGTATGTCTATTGCGCAGTGCAAGGCACGTCTCGACGCGTACTTCGCGCCGCCGCCGGCGATCATTGAATTCGTGGATCACCCATTTGTCAAGCTTTTTTACCTTGCCAATTTGACGCAAATGGACCAATATTGTTCTGACGCTAACGTCGAAAGCTGCTGCTAATTCAGCCGTAGATTGTGTTTCAACAGCTTCCACAATCGCCTTTAATTCGTCACTGTCGTCAGTCTTCGGACGACCGCGAGGTTCATTTTTCAGGTTGAAATTTCCAGAACGGAAGCAAGCAAACCAATAACAGGTGGTGCGTTGGTTTGTAGTGCTAGCTCCGTAAACGTCCTTGATGTTGCGTGCCGCTTGTGCCGCGTTGCTGCCACGACGGTACTCATATTCCATAATTACTCGAATTTTTAACGTATCCATGATGACGAAAAAGATTGAAATGCGATGAAAATGTAACACTAATCAATAAACAAATGACTACTTTTGTAAACAAAATTCCATGTTTTTTTATGTTGTTACGGCTACCGTGGCGCTGCAGTGCCTCCGGTATGTTTGCAGATGCCCACACGGACGGCTTCAAGGCTATAATTCGTAAAAGATCGGCTTCTTTGCTGCAGCGTCTGCGGGATGCTAAGAATGGCATTCTGAAAGTCATTGCTGCTAGATTTGACTGCCCTATTCAAAAACACTGTGTAAGGGTAGTGAATGGTAACGCCTGGGTGTCACCACTGTGTGGATCGCCCGGAGGACACGGTGGAGCATACGGTGGAGGCCTGCCCGGCTTGGGTGGAGCACCGCCGCGTCCTCACGGCGGCGATTGGCGGCGGCGATCTCTCGCGTCCGGCCGTGGTCCAGGCCATGGTACGGAGCGAGAGTGCATGGGAAGCAGTCACCTCCTTCTGCGAAGCAGTAATGCTTGCGAAGGAGGAGGCGGAACGCGTGAGGGAGAGGCAATCTTTGCGCCCTCACGCCCCTAGTCGCCGCAGGAGACGCCCTGGGCGTCGGGAGTCAAGAGCCAACTCCCGGCCACCGTAGGCGCGGGCTTGCGGGCGGCGAGCAATGGGCAGTTCGCCGTCCGGTAAGGACCAGGCCCGGGTCGACGGCGTGTTGTGTTCCACGCGCGCCTCAAAGAGTTGTCAGCAATAACTGACAGGGTCCGCTGGGGCCGATGCTTGCCAGGGTCGCGGGTTGTTCGAAAGAGGTACCGTGGCCCTTGGCACAAGCAACTGAACGAACACGGGTGGGTTTTAGTCAGTAAAAGTCTGACACGCCCTCACGCTCCGCCCAGAGCGGGAGAAGTTATTTGATAATTTCCCACCAAAAAAAAAGGGTAGTGAATGGTTGTATATAAGTACTAAGTACTAACAATACTAACATAATTGTAAGCTAATATTGTTGCTATTATATACTAGCATGATATGGATTTTAATTATCTGAAATAAATTATTATTATTAAAATAAAATTAATTTGAAATTAGAATTCTTAGCCAAACAAAAATTATTTTGATTCGAAATGGCCAGTACTGCAGAACGGTAATTTCATAGGTAAAGACCTAATTAATATAAACGCTGTTTTACTCTAGTTCATGGATCTGTAGATCATAGAAGGAAAGGAAAAAGTCTAACCTCAATATTAATTGGGAAAAAAATTATTTTAAAACGAGTTTTAAGTCTAGTTCCTGTAAAAACAGCTATAGTCAAATCATCACTTACCTGCTTTTTTCTTCATAAACTTGTTTTCAAACGAGAGAGTTATCTTAAATTCAAAAATCTTATAATTAAGTAAATGTTGTCTGAAAGTTTCAGAAACTTAAAAACAAATCGCGCCATACGTATACGTATAACGTACCGATTTTTTTTTTGGACTTAACGCCGTTTGCTTATTTTCTCCTATTAAATATTAACTTTGCTGTGCCTGACAGGATCCATAATTGATTCGATGTTAAACATTTCAACCATTGTACACATTATGGAATGCAATAAAGTATTTAGTATTGAGTATTTTTGTTAACTTCTCTTTACAACCTCCACAACACTATCCTAAAGTATTTTATGATTATGAACCTTTAAAATGACCCTAATATTATGGTTTACACTCATTCATTTTTTGTAAACAAAGTTCCAAGCAGGTGCTGCCAGGTAAATAACTCAAACTATACAAGTTAGTAAAAATCCGTTGATTTTTCTTTTGTTGACCTAAACTGAAAACAACACAATAATCCTCCAAAATTCTAAAAAATATTGCTAAAGTTCCTGCAGTAACAAATAGTATGTTTGAAAAAATAAAATAAAAAAATTAAATTATTCACTAGGACTCACCAATTGTACGGGATATCTGCTCCGGAGTTGGTGTTGGTACTCTCCCATGGTGGCTTTGACTGCTTCTGGAAGCCGGCGCCTCCTCCCGCGAACATAGTGCAACGATTACACTCACTGATAACACAGAACTCACTACACCACTCACTCCCGCACTCACACAAACACTTATCCAGACAGGTAGAGATGGGCTGACCACAACACTCAGTTCGATTCGCGTTTGTTTATATCGTTTCGCGTATTTTTTTTTCGCTAAAGCTGTCTGCTGCGTTCGCGTCGACGAGCGCTCTCTTTCAAACGTTATCTTAAAATATTTTCGGAGTACGTAAAGTATTCCTGGATTACGGAGCGCGTCCTAGCACCGTGTCTGTGACTGCTGAGTTTTATTTTTACACTGGACAGATTTTTTGCTCAGATTTGCGTAATTACAAAAACACGGTTTTATAAGTGGATAATTAAAGATGGATTGTATCATTAACACCGCGGGTTTGGAATAGATAGTGAAGTTAATAATAAACTCATTATTATTACAGTTTTCGCGTCATACGTCGCGCATTAGGTCAATGTCGGGACGAAATTACTACGGTATGCATCGTCTATGAAATTGGATTACGGTTTTACGTTGAGAGAAAAACTTATTGTTTTGTACAAGTTAGTTTAATCGTCTATTCCTAATTATTTGAAAATCGTACGCTTTGAAGAATGAATGTGAATGTTTACATTCTGGAGATATTTCATTCATTCAAGAAACTGATTTAATGTGGCTAGCCGTGTTGTTGAAAGTTTGTCTGTGACATTCATTAGTGCGTCTGCGTGTGTCAGTACCCGTCCATTATTAAATTGAAATAACTAGGTATTCTAATGTTTACGATGATCGCCTATCCTCGTGAACATTACCTACCGTGC
The DNA here is from genome assembly GCA_949629135.1 of Eremobia ochroleuca. Classification (NCBI taxonomy): domain Eukaryota; kingdom Metazoa; phylum Arthropoda; class Insecta; order Lepidoptera; family Noctuidae; genus Eremobia; species Eremobia ochroleuca. The sequence continues at coordinate 29,779,385 of OX451384.1, read as the reverse complement.
TGTTACCTACGTAACAGCTATGCAATAGGACCACATTTTCTGATATAGGTAGATACATACAGCTATTAATAAATAATTAGTGGATAATTATTATAACGTAAAGACGTTGCAAACTTGATTTAATTTAGGCTTGCCTGAAATATAAATTGACATAAACAACAAGACTGAATATTTGAATAGTTTGTTGCAAAATTTGGAGGTAGAAATAGTTACCCCATCGACTTTCTTCTAGATTGTTTATTTATTATTAGTTTTATGGTGGTTTCAGGGTACTCAACTTTTTTCGTTGCCTGTTAAAAAATGTAGAAGTGACTATAGCTAAGGGTATAGCAGGTTAAGCATTAAGAATGTGCCCCCAGAGCCAAATGTAATGAATATCATATTGTTATGTACGTTACTCATTTACATTACTATTTATGTAGTTTTTGACTGCCGATCTCTTACTGTCATTGCGTGACCTTGAAAAATGACCTGACAACAGCAATTTTCTTAAACTTTTCGTTCTCTAAAACTAATAGAGCTAGGAATGTGATTCTGAAGCCAAAATATAGACAATATTATGACAAATATTACATATATTTATCTTAATTACTTTGCTAATAATAAAGAAATTTTTAATAGTAATATTTTTATTCTTGGCTATAATTAGTAAGTTCTAAAAGGGACCACTTTCAACAATTCTGAAAAATAGCTCTTAATGTGTAGATTTTATTGTTATAAGTTTCATCGAAATCGGATACCTGCAACATCTTCAAAAAAGTTTTTTTCATTATTCAAGTCCCTATTTGTGACTCTACATATTCAACTTTTGAATGATATGTTTAATAATAATAATGCAAAATAGGAAAAAGTTACGCTCCATCCACTCTGCTAACCCCGTAAGAGTCTGGCATGCAGTTAAGTACACATATCAAATTTCAAAGTATGCAAATCTGAACTTTTAAAAATATAAACTTTTGCACCATACTATGGATAATAAAATGCTGCCAAAAGTAAAATCACTCTGTAGGATTGTAGGATTTTTGCACAACTGATTTGGAAAGCGCTTAGAATCGGACAATGAATTGGCTGACGAAATCATAGAATATATGAAGGCAAAAATGAATACTTTAAACACCCTGAGCGAGGAAGTTGAAACTCAAAATTGGAATAGGTAGAAGAAAAAAACCATTTAAACGTTAATGGCATCTTAAGTGATGGATTTCCCGAAACTCGGTGAACCTGAATTAAAAATATTATTTACGGGGTCATACCAACTATCTCAGGCGGTTTCATATCTGGAAGAGTTAGCTGGAGAGCAAGAAAGTCCTCAAATACCATATATAAAAGATTCTCCTAATATCCTTAAAATTGAAGTAAAATCACGTCATAAAAATAGTAAAACGTATCGTTGGAAAAAGATATACTGATATTAAGCGCTATACAAGTAATTGTCCTAATGGGAATAGAACGATGGGTTGTTGTTCGCGTATAGCGTCCATAATTTATTATCTATCGTTTGCTAGACATCTCTCTCGTATATTTAAGACAGCAGAGATTTTAACTAAGATTTTTGACAAAAACAATGTATCTGTTGTTATAAATTCAGATAGTGATGATGATTGAAATAAAATAAAGATAAAAAACTGAAAACAGATTGTATTGTATTACTATTCGAGTCAAATTCCTATAATTAGAGGTTTGTCAAGTAACTGAGTAATTTAAAAAAAAATTATCCGATTTCGATGAAACTTATAACAATAAAATCTACACGTTAAGAGCTATTTTTCAGAATTTTTTGAAAGTGGTCACTCTGTTAGAACTTACTAATTATAGCCAAGAAAAAAAATATTACTATTAAAAATTTCTTTATTATTAGCAAAATAATTAAGATAAATACTTATATGTAATATTTGTCATAATATTGTCTATAGTTTGACTTTGGAATCACATTCCTAGCTCTATTAGTTTTAGAGAACGAAAAGTTAAAAAAAAATGCTGTTATCAGGTCATTTTTCAAGGTCACGCAATGACAGTAAGAGATCGGCAGTCAAAAACTACATAAATAGTAATGTAAATGAGTAACGTACATAACAATATGATATTCATTACATTTGGCTCTGGGGGCACATTCTTAATGCTTAACCTGCTATACCCTTTAGGTTTCGTTCAAATCTGAATTTATGTTAGGGTTAGGCCACGTCCTAACCAAAAGCGATCGTTGCGCGAGTAGACGATCGACGCGATGGTTTATATGAATCACTAGCATCCGCCCGCAACTTCGTTTTTGTCGAATTAGGAATTCCCGCCGTTTCAATCGGTCAAGCTGTTTAGTAGTTGACATACTGACAGCAGCGCCACCTACCGGGTCACATTGTATTTTTAAAATAATCCAGGAAACCCATATAAAATTTCAACCCAATCGGTTCAGCCGTTTAGAAGTTACGTAAAAAATAATTCATACTGCCCGTTGTCCTACGCGTATTACCCGTTTTCCCGTAGGAATGAAGCATTTTCCCGCGGTAAAAAGTAGCCTATGTTCATCAGGAATAATGTCGGCTTCTAATGGTAAATTACTTTTTCAAATCGGTCCTGTATTTGCGGAGCCTATTCAATACAAACAAACAATTAAATATTTCCTCTTTATAATATCAGTGTAGATAACTTCCAAACGCGACTCGATTGATGGTGTGAACATATTCCGATCCGTTATTTCTATGCTAAAATGCACCAATTAGTTGGTATAGTAATGTAATTTTATTTTTAATGCATATCCCAAAAACAAACTTAACTTTTTAGTTGAAAAAATGATCTCCCATACATCGAAATAGGTCACAGTTAATTCTCCAATTGCAAATGTAAGTTCGTAATTGAAAAAAAAAATGATAAAATTACAAACTAACGATTTTCGGACTTTTACTTTTACTTGTGTCTTGTGATTCTAGCTCAACGGGAAGGGCCCTATAGGTTGTGACATATTTCATCATCTGCCTAGCCTTTTCCCAAATATGTTGGGGTCAGCTTCCAGTCTAACCGGATGCAGCTGAATACCAGTATTTTACATGGAGTGACTGCCTATCTGACCTCCACAACCCAGTTACTGGGTAGGGCAAGGTTGCTACTATTGGACCACTTAACTTTCAACGGGCATAAAATCTTAACTATAGCAGTAGCTTAATATAGAAATTGGTTAAATGAATAGAACTTTTATCGAAGTATCCGCAGCTATTGATTCAGATTTTTAAAATAAAGTTTATAGTGTAAAAAGAGCAAAAAGTAAATATAATATGGTCGCCTTATTTGGACCACTGTAACTTTGATTGGACCACACAGTTGCTGTCTTTGGTCCTAGGCAATTTTGGCCTACTTAAATAATATTATGTTTTTGTAGGCACCTTGAATGGACATTCATACTTTACCAAAAAATCTAATATTATAATGGACATTCAAAGTGCCTACAAAAACATAATACTATTTTTAGAATGCACAAATATAAAACACTTTTAACTTTTTCACTGTCACATTTTTGTTCGAGATTTAAAAAAGCAAGCCTTCGGCGACACTGGAGGTAAAGGGGCCGGTCGTAAAGCTAGCGTGCCGATGTAAGAAACGATTTTTAAATTCGCGAGATATTGAAGAGGTTCGCGACATATTGAAGTGGTCCAATCAAAGCGCTGGTCCAATGATCGCAACCTTACCCTAATGCGATACCCCTTGGTAAGACTGGTTGTCAGACTTTCGGGCTACTGACGAGCCATAACGACTGTCAAAGATCCACGAATGACAGCTGGGACCAACGGCTTAGCGTGCTTTCCGAGGCACGGAGGGGTCTTGGTATGTGAAGATGGTCACCCATCCACAGACCAACCGCGGCAAGCGTAGCTTAACCTGATCGATCGACCCGTGCGGCTGTTATTACTTAGCCACAAGCCCCTCTGGTTTTGACATATTTGCGAATATCAAAGGACCGTATTTTTTATTGCGTTGACTTAGAAGCTAGATTTCTTTTAGTGCTCCAAGGGACCGTAGATTTACGTATTTGATATTAATTTGAACTGATCCGTCTGTCTGTCCCCTGAAGACCCTTTTTCTAAGAAACGCAGAGTTTAGAGATCGTCTACTTTAAAATTGCACGCCCGGGTGGCCGGCCAGTGCGTGCTTTTTGCATACACGATTCAAATGTTTGTATTAGCGTGCAGTTCTACTAGTCCGATATCTATGTATCGCAAGCCGATCCCTTGGGTGAAGCAAGCTAAGTACTTAGGTGTTATCCTCGACCACAATCTTATTTTCAGTGAACATTTAAAAACGGCTCGTTCGCGCGCCTCTTTCGCTCTCTGTAGGCTCCACTTCATACTGACCGCCCACAGAAAATTGTCACTCAAGTGCAAATTGGGCCTCTACACCGCGGTCATCCGTCCCATCATGACCTACGTTTGCGTCGTCTTCGCACACGCTAATAAGTCTCACCATCTGCATACAATGCAGACCCTTCAGAACCGTTTCCTCAGAAATTTTAACCCTTTTATGTCCGCAATGAGAGTCTACACTTTGATCTCAGAATGCCCACCGTCCAGCAGTTCATAAAACGCCTTTCCAAGCGTTTCTTTGATGCTGCCATAAAGCACCCCAATCCCCTGATTACGGCGGCCGCCCTATACACTCGCTCCCGCATAAGTAGGATTCGCCGACCGAAGTATACCCTCACTATCCCCGACGACGCCACCACACTCCTATAGGAGAGTAGTAAGGCCACCAGTACTTGCAGAAAGTACAAGTCCCGACAACCGGCCTTCCATCCTCGCCGTCGAGGGCCGTCGCGACCCCCCATACCATATCTGCCCTGACCCTTGCTCGAGCCAGCTCGCGCCGCTGAGCCTGTAGTTTTAAATTCGTCCCTAAATAATTCAGATCCAGCCTGTCCCTTGCTGCCCTCTCCCAGCGATGCCCTAAGCCGAGATCCGCACCCCACAGGTAATTTATTGAGGCATCCACAGGCAAGCCCGGTTAAGCATACGACCACCTCATACGAGTAGGTTGAACAGCGGGATGCCATTTATAAAAACAAAAGCGTGCAGTTTTAAATTAGATGTTAAGCAATGTTGCCAATTAAACAAGATTTACCTACTTTGAAAAACCGGTTGCTAACTCTGCGAGTTTTCCTTAGGAATCCTTAAGAATTAAAATCTACGACTTTTCCTTTCCACGTTGAGCAAAACATTGGCTAACTTTGAGTAAAAGCGGTGGTGACCAGTCTAAGGCTTCTCCCGACCTCGTCCTTTAACTTTTAATTGGAGTATGAACAAGACCTCCAGAAAATTTCTAAGAAATAAAACTACTTTTTAAGCTTTACCCATTTCTTACTGCCTAGTTCTGAATATCACAACTTCACTAATAGCAACATATGTATATACTAAACTCAACGGCGTTATTAAAAGTAACCTCGTATAAGAAAATAATTAATTGTTTTCTGTTTTTTCTCTTTTCACAGAACCAGTCGTCCAAACGTGCCTTTGCACGATTGGTTTTATTATTAAACTTGATATAAAACTATAGTATTATGTATATTATTATTGCTATAAGAACCACAACAACAATCCTCCTATGACGATTTCCCGACGAAATAATTAGGAATACTGACATCTCTAACAAAAAAAAAATGGTTCTATTCATCTATTCACAAGTATTTGGGGAGAGGGTTGTCCCGACGATCAGTTCCCACTCCACCTCAGGCCGGAGCGGTGGATAAGAAGCCGTTTTCCGTACTCAAATATTTCCAAATTGTATTCGGTAACAGTGCGCGGATATACAATACGCAGAAACAAATCCAATAAAGTAGTATCGTTTAGGTTTTTCCGGAAAAAAATTCAAGCGTATCTATTGCAATTTTGACTAATTTCGAACTACGAATTTCGTTTTTCTGTGTATTGCCAACGAAGTGAAACCGTGCGAAGCTTTAGTGCGGATTCTATGTTACAAATAATAAAATAGAAACTGTCGATCTTTATTAAGTAAGTAAATCATTTATAAGGAATTTATGGTTACTTTCTAAGCCGTAAATTAATTGTGCGTAACTTGATTGTGCGTTTAGGTTTTTCCGGAAAAAAATTCAAGCGTATCTACTGCAATTTTGACTAATTTCGAACTACGAATTTCGTTTTTCTGTGTATTGCCAGCGAAGTGAAACCATGCGAAGCTTTAGTGCGGATTCTATGTTACAAATCTGATTTTCAGAAATAATAAAATAGAAGCTGTCGATCTTTATTAAGTAAGTAAATCATTTATAAGAAATTTATGGTTACGTTTTAAGCCGTAACTTGATTGTGCGTAACTTGATTGTGCGTTTAGGTTTTTCTGGAAAAAAATTCAAGCGTATCTATTGCAATTTTGACTAATTTCGAACTACGAATTTCGTTTTTCTGTGTATTGCCAACGAAGTGAAACCGTGCGAAGCTTTAGTGCGGATTCTATGTTACAAATCTGATTTTCAGAAATAATAAAATAGAAGCTGTCGATCTTTATTAAGTAAGTAAATCATTTATAAGGAATTTATGGTTACGTTTTAAGCCGTAACTTGATTGTGCGTAGGTTTAATTAAGCTGAGATTAATATGTTCATTATTTTTTGGGCTTTGCGAGTTAATTGCGCACAAAAAACAAAGTGAGCCATAGCGATTTAACTTCTTATCGTGTCATTTTTATCATTCAGTCATAATTTTGTAATTAATTGTAATTTTTCATCCATTTAAAGAACTTGGTTTATCGGCAGATGCGAGTAAACGCATACCTATTGATATTAAAAACCGACATCAAAAGAGGAGGAGGCTATAAATATGTTTGTCTGTATGTATTTTTTTTATGTATGTTCATTGATATTGTCATCAATTGTTGACCGATTTTGACAATTATTTTCCATTTGGTAGGGAAAGCTTGCGCGGCGGTCTCGTATAAATTTGCTTGCGTAGTTTTTGAGTTAGCGACGATAACACGTATTTTATCGTATTTCAATTTGTGTATTTTGATGATTTTATAATACTTCCTGTCACTGTTGTTTGAATAGCACGTATATACGCATTGTTATCGGGGGTAGATACCAGACCTACAAAGTGAAAAATAAAAAAATACTTTACAAAAAAAAACAACCGACTTCCAAAAACCAAAGTCCAAGGTCACCGACTTTCGAATTTTTTTTTTTTTAATATGTAGTGCCGTTTTTGGAAGTCGGTTGTTTTTTTATGATTTAATGTTAGTAAGTTTGTAAAACTTTACCTACAAGATTTCATTTCTCTTTTGAGCGGCTTTATGAATGTCGAATTATCATTTAAATCCAGCGCACAATTTTCAGAATTAATTTAATACCAGCCGGTCGATTCTGTAAAAATCTCACCGTGAAATCATAAGTGAAGTGAGCACTTAATAGTGTTAATCCCTAGCGAATGACAGCTCACTCCACGCTCACTTCACCCAAGCTTTCACGGTGAGATGGTTACAGAATCGCACGGCTGCTGATCTTATCGTATAATATAGATAGTTCGTAAAGCTTTGTATTAGGTTGTCTCATAAATTGTTGCCAGTTAAAAGACAAATTATTATTAATATTTTTTTATTAATAAAAATACCTTTAATCAATTATATAGTCTCCCTCGTTATCAAAAACAGTCAGTCATCTACTGGGCAAGATTTGAATACCCTTCTCCCAAAATGAGGCAAGTTGGGACTCGAAAAAATTTTCAAGTTCAATTGTAATACTTCCAGAATTTTCGATTTTTTTTCCTAGTAAATGAAATTCAAGTGCTCGAAATAAATGAAAGTCTGAAGGCGCAAGATCCGGGCTATACGGTGGATGTGGAACAGTCAGCCATCCTAGCTCCTCCAGCTGTTTATGTGTTAACTTGGCGCAATGAGGTCGTGCGTTGTCATGCAAAAGTTGGACTCCAAGTCGTTTTGGCCGCTTAATTTTTAACATGTCTGCTAGTTTGCGAAGCTGCTGCGTATACAGATTGGTGTTAATAGTCTGATGAAATTCGAGAAGTTCCCAGAAAATCATTCCTTGCCAATCCCAGAAAACAGACAACATAATCTTACGACCGTGTTCATTAAGTTTAGGCTAGGCTGGTGGGTTTTGCCCGCGAGGAATCCAATTGGCATGACGCGTGTTAGTTTCATAATGTATCCAGCTCTCGTCACATGTAATAATGTCCTTGAGAAAGTCTCGTCTGTGCGGACGAAGTAGGTAACAAACTTTGACAATTGGCCACACGAACGGCCCGGTCATGGTCCGTTAACGCATGAGGTGTCCAACGTGACATCACTTTGCGATATCCCATCGATTTGAGATAACAATCTATAGTCGTGTGGGATTGTCCAAGCGCATTCTCTAAATCGCGCGTACTATAGTCTGGATGTAGCTCAAGTTCGTGACGCAAAGCATCTTCATCGAAGCTGGTGGGTCGGCCTGGGCGAGGTTGATATTCGCAGCTTATATCACCGGTGTTAAAACGCTTGTACCAGAAACGAACAGTCCGATCGCTACATACACATAGTACCCGGTCCAAATGCAGTGTTAATCTTTTTAGCCGTTTCTGTTGAAGAGACTTTAAGTCGATGCTCATATAGCATAATAGCTCGCAGTTGACGCTGATCCATTTTCACTAAAGACTAATTATTGCGTTGCGTCCGCGCCTATTTATACCCTCACCAAACAAGATACTCATCCTTACTAGAAAGATCTAGAACTTACTTGAATTCACTTTAGTTTAAATACGAGAAAATTCGACAAAAATAAAATATGGCAAGAACTTATGAGACAACCTAATACAATTTTTATGTTGATCTACATTTCCATGGTGTACTAACATCTTTCGATAAAATTTTCATGCGCCGAATTCCTACAAAGTAACTAAATATCCAAAATATGTTTCCAAAAAAGACTTTAAAAAAAATGACGAATATTTGCAGCTTTGAGTGGTAATCGGAAAAATGTCGTTTCCTATTCCCAGATTCCAGCGTTTACAAAATACGCAGTATTACATCATCAAATTAATAAAGGCACGAGGCATTTGTTTTTGTATCATTAGTGAGTGGCTTTTTCGCTTCACAATAAAAAAAAAATCTCCTAAAACGGTACTGTCTGCAGTATTTTGTTATAGTGAATTATGTCTTTTAGTTTTTCTCAACTAGGACCCGCCTAACGCACCTGCAAGTCGAATATTGTATTCGCAATTTAAACTTTATAGTCGTACAAAGAAAGATACCAGATTGTAAGACCTACCCAATTCCAAGCGCAAATAATACAGAAAAACTACAGCTTAATATTATTCCATCCCGATGCTATAAGACGAAAATATTATAAAAGACCGTCTTAGGTATGGGATGCAGCCTATGTCAAAAACCTTGAAAATCCAACTTGCACATTGAAATATGTACTTACATTTTTTTTAAGTAGATACTACCACTCACTGTCATAATAAATAATACATTATTTGTACGGCGTATCTTGTCTCAGCAGCCAGAACTAAGTAATTGATGGAGCAAAAGTTGTCACCCGATGTTCTTTGGCCGTATTTTTTCATGAATCAAAATACGTTGGTTCTGCTTTTGGATTATGTTTATTTGATGTCTTATTTTTTTCCATTAGGTCGAGAAAATTATATCGGCTAAGTGGCCGCCGCCAGAATTGATGTCCATTCGCGTTCAATTTATGGCATTTTCCATTACTCTTGCCAGAACTTCGTGCGCTAGGTCCTTGCTTTCTTGACGGATATTCTCTTTTAGGGCTTAAGAGTCTAAAGCTAGATGACATAGCCTTGTGATTTCAAAAACCCCACAAAAAGAAGTTTGGAACGGTTAAATTAGATCTTGCCGGCCAGTGCAAATCGCCAAAACGAGAGATTAGGCCCGAAACACGAATTACGAAACGGAATTACTGACGGAATCTGTTTACTTCACAAATGTCAAAGTAGAATTGACATTTGCCGCTATTTGCAAAACTTATAGCGTCTTCTGATAGGTTCATGATTTTTGCGTCACCTTGTAGTTTGTCACGTAACACTTACGCAGCAGAACTTTTAAACTTCGCCTGAACTTATTATATTCGTTATGACTATCACACGAGTATTGCAGTCAAATCCCAGTCTTAGAAGCAGCAAATTATGGCAGTAATTTTGAGGGCAAAACCCATTATTGTTAAAACAACCTACACTAATTACGCTGTCAGAACCAATAAATCAGTTAAAAACCGTACCTAACTATTTTAATGATTTCGAAAAACTGAAATACAATATTTGTACGAGTATACCTAAGCCCCTTTGATTTTGCACATTATTTACTGTCCGGAACGTGCGGAACACTGTGAGTGTACACAAAGCAAAATAAAAAACACGTATAGGAATCAGATTTTTATTTTTGGCGTACACAGTAGGTATTTCCCTTTGACAGCGCAGATAGTCGAGCACAGTGTTTACACATTTTTCGTTTTATTTGAATAAAAATCGTAAATACACAAAGTTGGAGCGTACGTTTTTTTTAAATATCCCGCTTTTGGATTTTGGGACTATTTTTCTATCTCTTTTTGTCTGTCCATCGTTCCCCTTTGTCATAATAGAAACCGCCTGTAAACGGATTTCATTGCCGGTTTTACTTTTTCTTTGTTATACCTAGTCTTGTTCAAATACTAATTGGTAAGGGAGTAGCTAGGTGCCTGGGTAATGTGTACGGTGCCTGGGTAGGTACGTTTTATTTATTTATCTTTTGTGTTAGTATTACTTAAACTATGTTAGTATAATTATCTAAGACATACACGTAAACAAATAAGGAAAAATAATAACAATCAAATTTTAATAACAGTTATAGCTACCTATTAAGCTATCTTTTGGAAACACCCGGCAACAATAGGTAGGTACGTGCACACTGCGCACAGGTGCTTCAGGTGGCCTTCAGTCTTACTCGCAACAATAGGTAGGTACGTGCACACTGCGCACAGGTGCTTCAGGTGGCCTTCAGTCTTACTCGCAACAATAGGTAGGTACGTGCACACTGCGCACAGGTGCTTCAGGTGGCCTTCAGTCTTACTCGCAACAATAGGTAGGTACGTGCACACTGCGCACAGGTGCTTCAGGTGGCCTTCAGTCTTACTCGCAACAATAGGTAGGTACGTGCACACTGCGCACAGGTGCTTCAGGTGGCCTTCAGTCTTACTCGCAACAATAGGTAGGTACGTGCACACTGCGCACAGGTGCTTCAGGTGGCCTTCAGTCTTACTCGCAACAATAGGTAGGTACGTGCACACTGCGCACAGGTGCTTCAGGTGGCCTTCAGTCTTACTCGCAACAATGCTCAGGAGACTATTGTCTCTGTCTCGCATCCAACGCAGTAATGATGCGGATTTTTTTACTCATGATCGCAAAAATTCATCTGAAAGCGCTGCTGCAAACATCCCTGATGCGCTACAGAATCGTGGCAGCGACAACAGAATCCTAAAAGCATTGTTGTATTGCTATATACGCAGGCATTACAAGTTTTTTGCGTGTATCTGGAACACATACTGCAGGCATAAACAGCCTGTCAACATCCGCCCTAAGCAGAGTTATCTTGACATTATTGTCGCACTTTGCAAATCTGCGGGTCAGCATGTTGCATCGTACGGCAAATGCCCTGCACTCTCTCTCCATATCACAGTTATCAGTGCTGTCGCAGTCTCGGCTGATAACCCATTCCTAAAACCAAACTGTCTATCATGAATGTTCAATTGTTTACCCATATAACTGTCAAGTAAACTATACATAATTTTAGCTGTGACCGCTGCTAAGGAAATTGGTTTATGATTACTTATAATAATTATATCCGGCATAACACCGGTCTTATTCTTAGGAACGTGTCCCACAACTGTTTTTACTAAATCAGATAATATTATTTTTCCGAAAAAGGGATAGGGTCTCACCTTTCGACTAATTTATTCAAATCTAATTAAAATCGTTTATTTGCATAAAATGTACGTATAAAAGATGTTACATAAAGTTTTCAAGTACCTACCTACAACAATTTTAGAGGTACTCAAATTTAAAAGTCGTCAAAGAGCTTTGAACGTCCGTGGCATACCCACTATCATACCTCTTTGATTTTTTTTCACATGGTGGCCTGAAACCTATATAAATCTATATGTATATCTTATACATATGCTAGGTATAAACGCAGCGACTCGCTGGCAATTACAAAAGATCCGCACGAAAATTGCAATAATGTAACTCAAACATGCCTTTAAAAGTGATTAAGTTTAGATTTAGAAAAGTCTGTCTGTCTGTGCATTGATGAAAAGTAATGTTAGATTACAATATCAAGATAACACTAAATTCCACGCGACCGAAGTCGTGGGCAACAGCTAGAATATTCTAAAACCGTTTCTTAGGAACAAAAATGCGTCAAATTGAGAAAAATTAGTTTGGAAGCTTAGCATAAACAACTTTGCGCAAAAATTGAATGGATGTCGGTTTTCTTTCTCACGTTACGTACAAACTACAGACCATATTAATATACATTAAATACTCCATGAAACCAGTAACAAGTGGCTAGTACGAAGTATGTAGATACCTACTGATTAATTTAGCAAGTGAGTCACCGGCGAAAGAGAACATAATCTCCAAAAATTGTAAAATCATGCATCTGTTATAAAGCTTGCTCAAAGTACCGACTAATTAGGGTGACCGTGCGATCACCAGAGGGGGCGCGGCGGGCGCCCACGCATGCCCTTTCAACAGACCCTATGTGCACGCTTTTATGAGCCAAATAAAAGCTTAGGGGAGTTTAATAATCTCTTATGCACCTATTCGGTGTTTTTTGAAGTGCGTACATTATTAATTGTTTATCTGTGATGGAGATAGGGTGTGAAATAAATTAATAAATGTAATGTGTTGAGACAAGAAATGAGCGTTATACCCAGTGGCAATTGTCCTTAAAAATATCATTTGACTGCAAGAAAACTTTTTCAGTATTTCAGCAACGTATTTAAAACTCGTTAAATTATCTCTCCGGAACCAGCACTCTGATTGTGTAACACACTGCCAACCACAATCTGAATTATTTTTAAGGATAGGTATTAAAAATGTCTGCTTAACCCTTAAATGCATAATGTTGCCATATGGCAACAAAGTACGTCATTTAATTTTTTTAAGAATGTGATAGCTGTGAGTTTCTGAACGCACCTCTTTTTGTCAAAACAATATGTATATTCTATGAATATTAATATTATTGTATAATTATGATATATTTATTATCTAAATTCTATAGATAAATAATAATAATAATAATAATAATATTCCACAACTTTCACACAACGCCATCTAGTCCCAAACTAAGCAGAGCTTGTGCTATGAGTACTAGACAACTGATAAACATACATATATATTTCTAAATACATACATATTATAGATAAATTACACCCAGACAAAGAACAAATGATCGTGCTCATCACACAAACATTTGTCCTACGTGGGAATCGAACCCACGACCTTGGGAATAGCAGTCAGGGCCACTGACCACTAGACCAACAGGTCTGTCAAATACCTATACAATAGCATTCTTTGCAATACGATAAAATAAATCATGCATTTAAGGGTTAACAACGTAAATAACGCAATAAATGCTGATGAACTGTCAAGATGAAAGCCATAGTTTACTCAGTTTATGATTGTATTCGTTCTGTAGTCAATAAGGAACCCTTATAGTTTCGCCACGTCCGTCCGTCTGTCCGTCCGTCCGTCCGCAGCTTAGCTCAGAGACTCTTAGTAATAGAAAGCTATAATTTGACATGGATATACATACATATTAATCACGCCGACCAAGTGGTAAAATAAAATCAAGAAAAAAAAAATAAGGTACCTCCTCTACACGTAAAGTGGGGATATTTTTTTTTTCGTCTACCCCATGGTATGGGGTATCGTTGGATAGGTCTTTGAAAAATATTGCAGGTTTGTCACAAGAATTTTGCGATTCAGGGATCTGTTTACTAGACAGGTGTTGCTTTTGTTTCTGTGTAAAGTCCGCAATAGGCTCGCGTTTGAGTTCTATCTCACCTGATAATAAGCAGTAATTTAGTTCGTAAACGCTTACCTAGAAGTAACCTACCCACTCCCTTCATTACGTACGTTACTTCATTAAGTATCTGTTTCATTCCCGTATATAATTATATAATGGTGAATGGTACCCCACAGACTAGGTACCAGCTGTATTATTTCTCCTTTCTCCCTCAATCCATCCTAAGGTCGCTTTTAGCCATAAGATGGCCCATTGTGTCACCCCTGATTAAAGTCTACATTTATATGGCTTATTAGTCGATTCGCACGAATTTACTTGCCCGAAACGGCCGAATCGTGCCTTTTAGAAAAAAAATGTTATTTAAAAGCGCCGATTCGGCTGTTTCGTGCAAGTCAATTCGTGCGGATCGACTAATAAACCATTTTTTATGGTTAATTGAACTTACCTGTAAGTGAATTTCAACCAAAATTATATGAGATGTTACATCCGAAGAGATTTAACCAACAATGTAGTCCGTCCTCCAACATACTGCATCATCACACTCTTTACAGTATAGAAACAATTATTTTAAAAAAATCGATTCCATAGTCGATTACCATTGCACCTCTCTATTATTTCCTGTTGTCGGCGCTCACCTCTATAGACGTCATTTAGTTTGGAGTCATCAGGTAGGTACACATTCTGCAATCAATAGGGTCAATAGAACGCGGCGTTTAGCTGCGTTAACGAATTCTATTCGTTGGGTGGGTGGGATGTTAAATCTCTTCGGATGTAACATCTCATATAATTTTGGTTGAAATTCACTTACAGGTAAGTTCAATTAACCATAAATTATATTTCGATGTTACATCCTCGAGATTTAACCAACAATGTAGATGTTTAGAAAATGTTGCAGAATGCGAAAGTATGACTTTGCACATACTGTGTTGAAAAGACAACTAGAATATTTTATCAAAATACTATAATTTATCCTTTGGTGTTTTCCAGGCTTCACAAAATCAACTACATTTTAATCAAATAAAATCGCTTACATTGAACACAGCTTCAGCAAAAGATCTGTCTTCTTCAGGATTAGCGAGAGGTTGGTTGTAAAACTTTGCAAAACATAGGGAATTTCCAGACCAACCAGCTGTTTTCTTAATTACGTCGATGGACACACCAGCTCTGTTTGCTGCAGAGGTGGAGGCATGGCGCGTGCTATGCGCCGTAAACGTTGACACGTCCACACCGCTACTGTGTAGTGTCTGCTTTATCCATCGGCTGATAGTCTGGGGAGTAGCGTTATGAATAGGTTTTTTCATAGTTAAGAAAAGCTTGTTTGTATCAGGCGAGTTTCTGAATTGAGCCGTTTTTTCCACATAAGAAGACAGAGCTTTTGCTGGACAAATAACATCACGTTCTGCGAAAAATGGAACAATGAGTCTTGGGTTGCACCTATTTGGTGCAGAACTTTTAATAATATTGTTAATTGATATTGTAATGCAAGATTCTTGGATTCTAATATCACTATGATTAATGAGTGACAACGTCTGCACACCTTGTCCTGTCGACAACGCAAGAAGAGTTACCACTTTTTTCGTTAAAATCTCTATAGATAAATTTTCATTAGGGTAATGGCAAGCTAGATAATTTAAAACTAAATTTGGATCCCAAGTCGCATGGTATTTTGGTAAACTGGGTCTCATTTTAAAAACGCCTTTGAAGAATCTTGCTATACAATTATCATTACAAGTGTTTTTACTAATAATTAGTGATAGGGCAGATCGAAATGAGTTAAGAGTACCGTAACTTGCCCCTTTTTTTAATTGTTCGGTTAGGAACTTTAAGATATTTGGAACAGAACTATTATAATAATCAATCTCATTCCTTTGACAAAATGTAAACCACAATTTTAATGCTACATTGTACTGATTAAGGGTATTTTTAGATAAGGAATTTAACATTACGTCAATTGAATCATCTGGGATGTCCTTCATTAAAAACGCTTGCCTGACAATAGTGCGCACGCCAGGGTAAGACTGTGCCATAACGGGTGTTGATCTCTGGAAGGTGACAATAGAAGGTCTTTATTAGGTTTGAAGTAAATAATATCTGAATCTACTAGTGACAAGAATAAGGGGAACCATGGTTGACTTGGCCAGTATGGAACAACCAGGATGCCTGTGGCTTGATCGTTGTGTATCTTACGTAGACATTTCAATACAAGGGCAAATGGAGGGAATGCATAAAAGAAGTGTTTATCCCATTTGAGAGTAAATGCATCAATATTATATGCATCTGGATCTCGTTTCCAAGCAATATATTTAATGCATTTTTTATTGAGTCTGGATGCGAACAAGTCCATGTCTGGTTGACCAAACTTATTGATGATTTCTTGAAAGCGCACCGGGTTTAGGTTCCATTCGGTGTCAATGTTTGTGTGTCTAGAGGCTCGGTCTGCGTCGGTGTTATCACGAGACTTAATATAAGAAGCAAAAATATAAATGTTTCTTTGTTCGCACCACTGCCATATTTGTCTACTAATTTTGTTAAGGTGAGGGAATTGTATTCCACCCATTCTATTTATATAAGAGATGGCAGTGGTGTTGTCAATTCTAAGTAAAACATCTATATCTCTGTAGCCTTGGCAAAACGATTGTAAACCCAGAAGTGCGGCTAGTAACTCAAGGTAATTTATATGATATTTAATTTCTTTGTCTGACCAGTGACCTCTTGTCACTTCACCGTCGCACACGGCTCCCCACCCGGTAAGGGATGCATCTGTGTATATTTCTAATTGAAATTGGTTTCTTCGTATTTTGTTTTTAGCTTTATTAGTGATGTCTGCCCACCAAGTAAAATCCTGTAGTAGATGACTATTTAAGGACATCTTAGAATCATAATTTTCACAACTTTTTAATAATGCTAAGTGTTTTTCGCGTACGAATTGTTTGGTATATAGCCATCCATAGGCAACGGCAGGGCATGCGGCAGTGAGTGTACCTATGAATTTTGCAAAATCTCTTATCCTAATTGACTTCTTACGCATTAATTTTCTAACCATTTTTGATATTTTCCCAATTTTTTCAGGAGGTAGTTGAAGGCACATTTCAGATGTGTTGACGTCCAGACCGAGAAATCTACATTTTTGATTTGGTATTATGTTACTTTTTTCTATATTTATTATGAATCCTAATTTTTCTAGATTTTGTTTTAAAATATCAATAGTGTTTTTACAAGTGTTATAACTTTTTCCTATACATAAAATGTCATCGAGATATGCTACTACTGTGTGTCCTTTACTTCTAAGATATGACAGTAATGGTTTTATGAGTTTTGTAAAAACATAGGGGGCTGAACTAAGGCCATAGGGTAAACATTTGAATTCAAACAATTGACCAAATCTGAATCTTAGGTATTTTCTGCATGAACTATGAATAGGAACTAAGAAATAAGCCTCTTTCAGATCAATTTTTGCCATATAAGAGCCTTCACATACTAGCTTTGAAGCAGTGCGTATATCCTCCATTTTGAAATGGTGGGTGTGAATATATTTGTTTAATTTCTTTAAGTTTAGTATAAATCTAAAACCGCCAGTACTTTTGGGTGTTAAGAATACAGGGGATACATATTGACCAGGTTCATCAACACATTCAGAAATAGCTCCTAATTCTTTTAACTTTACTATTGCATTCTCCATTTCTACTATTGGAGATGGAGGATTATTTGGCTCGGTGTGTTGGGCAAAATTATGCATAAAAGGGATTTTATATCCTTTCACATATGACAAAATAACAGGGTCATCAGTAATTAATTGCCAATTATTAAAATATAGTCGTATGCGACCTGCATGTGGTACCTCTACTTGTGCCTCCGATCGGCTTGGCGGTCCCGGGGAGCTGGCGCGGCTCGACCCCTCGGATGCGTCGTGCCAGTGTACCTCCTCGCTGCGGCTGGCGGTTGCGCCTCGTAGCGGCGGCCTGCTGCTGTTGGTAACATCTTGGTATTTTGCTGGCGAGGAGGAAAACGTGTGTTTCCCGGCATCGGAGGCTTCCTTTGAAAATTTTGAAAAGGCTTCTTAATTTGCTGGCTAGATCTTTCAATATCCTTTGAGTTTTTTATGTTTTCCCCGAGGTTATCGCCAAATAGGAATGTCTCTCTTTTAACACTCTGTATGGTGTTCCAGAATTTTTTATCTAACAGTGGTATAATTAGCTTACGTCTGTTTAAAGTTTCTTCATAGTGTAGGTCAAGCAAAAGTTGACTTAGTTCGGAGAGTCTCTTGATAATCATAATTTTATCAATATCAGATTCTATTAAATCTTTGGTTAAGTTGACTAGGCCTGCTATACCTGATCCTAGTTGACTTTGAGATTTTTCGAGACGTTTATCTCTATTCTTGGCAGCGTCAGACAGGACTGCTGCCACTTCCGGGTTCAGTTTTGGTGCTTGTACCAATAAAAAGTTTTCTGGCACCAGCATTTTCTCTAGAAGAGCAGTCTTTTGTTCTTTGCCCAACCCGTCTAGGAGGATTCTACCCCAACGTTCAGAGATTTCATGGGGGATTTTTACCCCTAACTCCTGTTCAGTCTTTTTGGCTTCACCAAGTATTTTCAAAATTTCTTCGGGAACCGAAGAGGGGGAAGGTTGAATTGGATCTGTCATACTTATCTCCGGGGAAGGGCCTGTCTCGGGCAGGAGGGCTGGGGTAGGGTTTTGTTCATGTACTTGCAATGGGGATGTTGGCGGTGATGTTACCGCAATATCGTCTCCATCAGACAGGTATCTATCTGGTTCGGGCTGTTCGGTAGACGAACAGGACGATTGTGTCTCCGAGTCACGATGGGATTCTGCGGGCATACCAGGTAAGTTATGTTACTTTCTGGATGGCATCGCGTACCACCACGCTGAGAAAGTACGATGTAATTTGTTCCTGGATAATATCACGTATTACCACTTTAGGGAACAAAGCGTCTACCTTCAGGATAACATCGCGTGTTACCACGTCAAGAAGGCGAGAATATTTGAGTATGGGCATGATTATTTGCTAAAATAATAAAGTTGAAAACTTTCCAATATGGAGGGTCAAGTCGAAACTTGCTTTTTAACTAACCTTGATATCTTCGTTGCAGTTTAGCTTCTAGGCGGCGTATCTTTTTACGAATCTCGTGTTCGCTTTTTATTTTTCGTTTTCTTCCCATTTTAAGCTATTCTTGAGCACTTTTTTACAAAATAATGTGAGAGTAAAACTTTTTTGGCGGTAATGATGCAGCACACGAAGAACGAATGACGTCTATAGAGGTGAGCGCCGACAACAGGAAATAATAGAGAGGTGCAATGGTAATCGACTATGGAATCGATTTTTTTAAAATAATTGTTTCTATACTGTAAAGAGTGTGATGATGCAGTATGTTGGAGGACGGACTACATTGTTGGTTAAATCTCGAGGATGTAACATCGAAATATAATATCGGTAATATTTATCACTACATAGTATAAAACAAAGTCGCTTCCCGCTGTCTGTCCCTATGTATGCTTAGATCTTTAAAACTTCGCAACGGATTTTGAAGCGGTTTTTTTTAATAGATAGAGTAATTCAAGAGGAAGGTTTATATGTATAATAAATGCATAATATAGTAGAGAAACACTGATCATTTTAGAGGTTTCTAATGTGATGTCGTAAATAAACACATTTTTTTGCGCTTACATTGCAAACGCTGGCTTAACCCTACGAGATAGATCAAAATAATGTACTACAGTATTGTACACCTTAAAAAGGTCTACAAAAAAGTCCGCGATGGCATATGTCTATCTCTTAGGGATAACTCACAAAAACCATTTTTTATCCTTTACTTTTTAAGAGAAATAATGGCTCTAAAATTATCAGTGTTTCTGTACTATTTATTTATTTATTTATTTATTTATTGGTCTATCTACAATTGTTACACTTTTAAATCTAATAATACGAGCTAAAATACACACCAAGTGTACAATATGATGCGATAAACACAGCATGCATGAACTTAACTAGAAATAATGAATTAAAGTAGTTGTACAGTTTTATACATTCTTAATATCTAAGCAGTTGAAAAATTAAATAACTATGTAGGTTAAGTAAACATAATTCGGTGCAGTTTTGAACATTTTTGGTGGACTTGGTGCTTGAATTTTTGTAATGATGTGCAACAAATATCTATAACATCATTAGAATTATTGTTGAGAAGCCTGCAAAGTCTTGGAATTGGGGAGTTAGACCCTGAAACAGTTTTGCGGAATGGGGGACGTAATAATTTGATAGGTTGGCGCGGGTAATTATGTGGTAGGTTAAAACTAAACTTACTTAAGAGCTGGGGGCAATCTATTTTGCTGTGCAGAATTTTATATAAGAAAATTAGATCGTTTTTATCTCTGCGTTTTTCGAGTGAAGTCATGTTGAATTTTTCTAGTCGTTTTGCATAACTCGGAACTTTTTTGGCTATTCCCCCCGCGTAAGCAAGATGGTTTAAAAATCTTTTTTGAATGCGCTCCAACCTAAGACTATGTGTTGCATAGTGGGGACGCCACACAACCGAGCAGTACTCCAATACGGTACGAACGAGGCAATTGTACAAATAGATTTTAGTTTCAGGCTTGCGAAAACATTTTGCATTCCGCAGTACGAAACCAAGAGTCTTTGAAGCTTTTTTTATAATAGTGTCCATGTGGGGAATAAATGTTAATTTATGGTCAAGAAGGACCCCCAGGTCTCTGATCACTTCAATTTTGCTTAGGCACGTGCCGTACATAGTGTAACTGAAATCCAAGAAAATTGGCTTCCGGGTAAAGGTTATTTGAGAACACTTTTTAATGTTTAAATGCATTCTGTTATCATCGCACCATTTTATAAGCCTATTCAGGTCATCTTGAAGTAAAATTGAATCGTCTTGAGAATTTACTACACGAGTTATTTTCAAATCGTCGGCGAACATAAATGGCGTGGAATTAAGGAAGCAGTAGGGAAGGTCGTTAACAAAGATAACAAATATTACTGGACCCAGGTGAGAACCCTGAGGAACCCCGGAGGTTATAGTTAGGGTTTCGGATTTATAGCCATTGGCAACGACATAGAACGTTCTGTCTATTAGATATGAGTGAAGCCACTTAAGAAGAGAACCAGCAAAGCCATACGCAGCAAGCTTTTGAATGAGCACAACGTGGGACACTTTGTCGAAAGCCTTAGTAAAATCCGTGTAAATGGCGTCTGCCTGCTGGTTAGAGTCAAGTGAAGCTGCAATTTTTTCAACAAATGCGACCAGATTACTACAGGTGGATCTTGCAACAGTAAAGCCATGCTGGTGCTCAGAAAGGTACTTCTTAAAGTAGTTTTGGATGTCTGGGCATACAATTGCTTCAAAAACCTTTGCAAACGTCGGAAGGATTGAGATAGGACGATAGTTGCCAAACACATCCTCAGCGCCCGTTTTATGGATCGGAACCACTTTGGCCACCTTCCATTTTTTAGGGAAAACTCCAACGCTGAGTGATTTATTAAAAATCAAGAAAAGGGGGGTTGCCAGTTGATCAGCGCAAGTTGCGATGAAGTAAGGGGGAATTTCATCACTTCCAGAACCTTTGGATACATCTAATTTTTTTAAATGTTTGACTATTTTATTTTTTGGTATTTGGACCAAGGAAAAGCTGTCGGAGTTGTTAACTAGGTTTTCGAAGAAAGGCGACTTTAGAGCTGCATTACTTGGATGATCAACTGGACTGTACACAGATGAAAAGTAGGTTCCAAACATATTGCACATGTCGTACCCATTACAAGTTTTGATAACGCCATCTGACATTGAGGCCGGGTATGCATTAACAGCACCCCGTTTAGACTTAATAAAGGACCAAAAACACTTGGGATTCTTTGTTATATTCTGTTCTATGCTACTTATATTATGCATGTATTATGTACATATAACCCTTCCTCTTGAATCACTCTATCTATTAAAAAAAAAAAACGACGGGTTGCACTCCGGGAGTGCCGGCAGAAGTGAAAACTTAAATATTAACGTTGTGCCTTTTTTATATTTTGGAATGGTTAGGGAATCATTTTGCACGAATTGCTTTAATTATCAGTATAAAAGTACTATCATTTGTGTCGTAGAATACAATATTTATTTATTGCGCTATCTTGCACACACATGACAATTTATATTACATTAAAAAGTTTATCTCTCAGAAAAATCAACTTCCATCCATAATTTCGACGACTTTTTCACCATCATTATTACCAGAACCATTATTTTATTAATTTTTTAATTTTTTCACGTCCACCGGAGGTGTGCCATATGTTCCACCAGTTATCTGTAGTTCCCAAATTGCAGATTTATTGTTGAGAGATGTACCTTCAAGTCTATCAATACATTCTAACTACAATTTTAATTAATTCATTCATTTAAGTTTGTTTCTGTAACATAAACACACACGAACATTCGCGCAAGCACCCTGCCCCACCTAAACTAAACAACAGGCGCAGGCATACATTTTCGCCGCGCCGTAGAAAGAGAGGGGGATACTTCCTCGCCTACGCCGCGCCGCCGGCTGTGTACTCACCATCAATCTTACGAATTTTCGATCAGGGTCACGTGTCCTGACGCGAGTTTTACATTTTTTACCCGTTACAAAAAAAGTATACAACGCCGCTAAAGAAGTTTTCACTTCAAAAAAACCGCATCAAAATCCGTTGCGAAATTTTAAAGTTCTAAGCATACATAGAGACAGACAGACAGCGGGAAGCGACTTTGTTTTATACTATGTAGTGATAGTGATCAGCATTGTACCCGTGCGAAGCCGGGGCGGGTCGCTAGTTGTTTACATAATAAAGAGTATTCTATCTACGTACAAGTGCGGTATCATAGCTGTTTGTGTAAATGCACAAACCTCACAAAACATCCCTTTTCTCAATGTCAAGTTCAACTCTAAATGGCGGCCTCCTGGGAGCGGTGTAGTGAATGGATTCTCCCCTATGTTTGTATCGTGTACCTTAACATGAATCAATGCTGGCAGTGATGATTACATCTGTGGGGACGATTAGCAAATGGCTAGCAGTTGATCTAGCAGTTGATCTAGTGATGTTATTACGAGTTTAAGTGTGCGGTCTTTTATTTTAAGCATGATTTGTTACATAAAATCATTATTTTATTTTAAGCCCGTTGTAAGACAATGTGGCTGTTAAGAAAGGCATATTCAGCAATAAGTTGTGTTGTGTGCCTTTTATTCTGTGCTAAATGAATGTATTTTCTTTCTTTTCTTTTCTTTCTGTATTAATAACATTTAAAAACTTGCTTAATGAAACTTTATTTATATAATGTATAATTACAATTAGGTAAGTACTACTTAGTTATGTAATTAGTAAGATAAAAGTAATACAAGATTGTCTCCCGATAATATTTATATTTATATATATAATATCGATACTTTTTCAATGAGTTCCAGTGTTCTTATTTCAATTAGTCAAATGGAAAAGGCATACAAAATAACACATTGCATCTAAAGGTTTATTTTTATAAATGATATGAAACTCATACGAACACACAAATGGACGGACAAAAAGTACGAGTGTTTTTTTTAAATTAATTACTTAAACAACGTATTATATTGTTTGATGCAAAGAGAAACAGCATTGTTTCCTACTGTACAGACACGAACCACAGTTTAATTAATTCATGCGATTGCCTTTGTGAAGCATTCATTATCCACTAATTAATATTAATAGCTCTGGATTTACACTCTAGGAATATCAGAATTCATCTCCATTGCTCCAATACTAGCTAATTAAACTGAATCCTACTGCGCTATCTGGTTTGAAATTTCGTTTGTTTTTTTTTATTAATCTTAAATGAATAATAATAATATGTACAAGTATATAAAAAGGAGGGGAATCAAGGGCATCAAAAATGTATCTGCATCGCTGTCAAAAGGAAACGTGCCCAAAAGGCTGGTAGCATTGCCACGTGCAATGCTGATTCTTTGGCCAAAAAATAAGTAGGCCAGTAAACATTCTGTCTCTGTCAATTTCAAATACAAAATAGAAAAATATTTATTTTCCAGGTAATACGGTAAGCAGGTTTACTGGTTAACAGCAAGTTAAGACAACACGAGTAGCTTCCTACAGCTAGGTTGCAATACCTATATTATTTACTAGTGAGTCCCAAACTAGACAGTTAGTCTGTATCTTGGAGCTCGGAAATAAGTGACAGCGACAAATCATCAATATCGGCGAATAAACCGACGTTGCTCAGTTGTAAAAATATCACGGCAGCGCTTTATCCCACACTGGATTTTCAGCTCTCAGTGTCGAGTCGAGCGTTGAGAATCTAACAGAGAGCATTCCTCCGCGTCGAGAAAACACTGTTGGAATTTCAACTCTCCGCGCTAAGCAGAGAGTTGAAAATACAGTGTCATCATCTGCCTAGCCTTAGTAAAAAATACAGTGAGCGAAAAAAATCGCCTCGGGAACAAATCTCCAGTGCAAACATGGGCTTAGTCGCCCATGTTTTAATACGACCCCTAACATTTTAAACAATGCTTTGATTCACGCTAAAAAGCCGACATGCGAGTGAGTAGCGAATACACTCGAATAAGCGTAAACAATGACATTCATGCTGGTGCTTATTTGTATGTGCTTGCCGATTTGAGTCAAGTTGCATAAGTGTTTTTTGGGCAGACCCCTATCAGAAAATTGAGTGCATAACCAAGTTGATCAGGGTTTAAAACATTTTCGTTTTTAGTTTGGACTTAAAGTGCGTAGTACTATTATGTACTTATTCTGTGCTTAAAGCTTTGATGTAGAAAAATAATTATTTTTCGACAAGGCTATTTTGTTGTCTGGATGACATCGACAGGGGGCGTTGTTAGTGAAAACTCAATAGATTGAGTGCCTAGCTTTTTTAGTAATAGTTTCCATATTGGTAATATTACGTGAGGAAGGTTTTGAGTATGAATATCGATGGCTATGAAGGTAGGGAAATACTAAAGAAAACCATATCATGATCATGATATGGTTAGAAAGGGTGCCTACGGCGATGAGGACTAATAGAAAAGTATGGAAGGAAAGGACATGTTGCGCCCACCCCAAATAAATTGGGATAAGGGCGGGAGAATTGGTAATATTACGATGTGTATTTTAATACGGTTTTTTAGTTTTAGCTTTGATGTACTCTTTTTCTTTTCTGTGTGCAGTGCTCTGTTGTTCACTGTTCTGTTTTTTCATAAATGAAGTCTATTTAACAATAAATTGGCTAACAGCTACACGTACTATAATATTGTTATTCTGTTTTATTTAGCTGTAAGTCTTCCAAAGAACTTAAGCAAATAAATAAATTGTGCCACAGAAATTGTAATGATAAAACAAGATGGCGACGTTAGTACCGACTTTGGCCACACGTTAAAATAACCATGCAGTGCTGTAGACAGTTGGTGTCGTAACCATTACCTAATGTTATTAAATCTGTAGGTTTGATTCTTTCGGATCGGGAATGGTGTCTCGAATAAATAGGTTAGGGACTGCAAACATAACACATATCTTGCTGACGAAATGTGTGCGGAAAATAGTTTGTGTCTATTGTCTATATAAACTTTTGACTACGTTTTTGAAACGGATTTTTCAATGATGAAATTCCACAAGTAGGTATTCCTACAGAGCTTGGAACAAGAGTAAAGTGAAAACTAACGACATTTTTTTCTGGTTAAAAAAAACATTCATGTGACTAGTGCCGAAGTTTTTATACGAAAAATATGAAGTTATTACTGCTAAGCCGCACGAGTCGATGAATATACGGAAAATAGAAAAATTGTGCAGTTTTTTCAGCCACATTGATGAAAATGGTATATTGAGGCAGCATCCATCCAGTATGTTAATATTGATGTTAGTTATACTATCTTATATCAGGGTATTTATTTAAGCCTTACGGCTAGACAAATGGCAATCGTTTTCAAGGAGTTTCGTATTTCTACAACTACTTTCGGCAGGATTGACAATAAGCTGTTTAGTAGCTTGTGTCAAACCAATTCATTTTTACTTTGCATCGGCGGTATCGCTGTTTAGGCAGAATTTCACTTTGTTTAGACTCTCTTGTAAATAAAATCAATAATTGTTTGGAGGGGTTGAAGAAGGCTTTTGCCAAACGGCACACAGAGGCTCAGAGCTGATATTAAACGTGTCTTGTACTACATCACTCTGAAATAATTGTTTGACTTCGAATATCTTCTTTACCTACTTGAAGAAATAATTATGTAATCCGTTTACGTCACATAGCCATAATAAATGAAGAATAAATATAATTAATCAAAATAGATGAAAGTGTCGAAAATACAGATGAGACGCATGCAACGAGCATGACTATGTCAATAGTCGCGTGAAATAGGGTTCAACAAACGATATGTATTTATAAGATCAATGCTAGCATCTTTTTCATCAAACCATTGTTAAAGTACTGTCGCTTAAAAAGAATTTTATTACTCGAACAATTTCAACTTCACAACATGCACATGAACGGACTTCTCAAAAGAAAAGTTATCCTGATTGTATGAAAAATTAATTCTCACGTAAAACGAGTCCGAGTACTGAGGTGTCATTGTTCGGAAAATGCACGTATTTTTATTCAACTTTTTGCTGTGAGCTGAGTCAATTGTTTTTCCTTTTAGAACTTTATGTCTGCAGAACAATACTTTGACAATCACACGTTTTTATCCTTTACATAAGTTTATGACAAAGAGACGAGAGAATCTTCTTTCTGATTCTATTCGAATTCTATTTATATATATTGTGCGAGCGTGGGCGTAGCGATAACAGGGCCACCATCATCATTTCTTGGTATGGGTTCCATGAGGAAAGTGGGTACTGGAGAAAACCAGTAAAACGTAGGTTGTAACACAAATCACAGTCACGTTTATTCATTAATTTACAATGAGTTTATCAGTAGGTAGCAAAAAACAAACGCTTGTACGGTGAACGTAACAGTTTCGCTCGTATGCTCTGAACTTTATGGCGTCAGCTACCTCAAATCGAATGCCGCCCCTTTTCGAATCGACTCTGTCCACGTCTAGGAAATGGCGTGAAATTATAGCGCCACCTCAAGCGCGGCGTTCACTGTACTAATGATCAACGAATGAGAATTAAGTTATAGTTTGAACAATATTATGAAATCAACGGGTACGGGTAGTATTTTGACAATGTTGTCATATTGAAATTGCTTGCGACGATATAATATTATAAAAGTGCATTCGAAAGGTCTAACGTTAATAATTTTTAAAAATTAATAAGACTGGTTGTCAGACTTTCGGGCTCCTGACTACCCGTAACGACTGTCAAAGATCCACGAATGACAGCTGGGACCAACGGCTTAACGTGCTTTCCGAGGCATGGAGGAGTCCCGGTGTGTAAAGATGGTCACCCATCCACAGACCAACCGCGGCAAGCGTAGCTTAACCTGATCGATCGACCTGTGCGGCTGTTATTATTTAGCCACGGGCCCCTTTTGAAATAGGTCATCATTAAAATAAAATTTTAAATTCTGATTTCGATTTCGATTTCGCCTCATTTACACAAATGCTTGTAAAATGCATGATATTGTGTAAATGGCACAATGACATGCAAGCTACTGCTGTAACCTGCACACATATGCAAGTGCTTATGGGTACAAGTTACAGGCCTATGTTTTACGTTCCATAATAAAATAGTCAAAGGAGAATGAGCAGATCTACCTTACACCCCAAGCTCTTAGTTGGATAACAATTTAAAAAAAAGAGAACTCTTTAAGATATTTTTTCATGTTGTATTTTCTTTTCAATATTGGTCCGTTCGAGGTAGGTAATTAAATTCTCTAAAAGATTAAAGACCTCGTGGATGCACCCAAGATCAAAGCATTGGCATCTTAAAGACTATGTGATTGTACGTCGAAAATACCTACGTGATGTACTCGTGACTAGAGTGATGCGTGGCGCTATAGGATAGACTGATCACCGTCTTATTCGATCACAGATGCTCTTGTAGCTAAAATCACCACGGAGGCAAGTTTGGGTGAAATTTTATTGGGTGATCCCAATAAAATTCCACCTGGGGAGCTGGAAGCTGGGGCCTGGGGAGAAGAAGTGGCGCAATAAACTCCCCAGCAGCACAGGCATGATAAGCTTGGGAGGTTAGGCATGATAAGCTTCGGAGATACGATCGCCCATTGCAAATGCCGCTGCAATGGATAGCTTATCTTGTCTAGAAATCCTATGATCTGAAGCTAGAAACAAAGTTTAGTGTTTACAAAGCATTAATCTTGCCAGTCCTTCTTTATGGCGCAGAAACATGGTGCATCTACAAACCGGACATGAGGAAACTTGACACATTTCACCTCAGGTGTTTGAGATCCATCTTGAAAATTAAATGGCAAGACCGCGTTCATAATACGGAGGTCTTGCGCCGTTCTGACAGGTATGGCAATAGTCTTCCATCAGGCAGAAACAAGGTGCGCGCCTTCAACGGTTGGGTCATGCCGGTTTTGATGTACTCTTTCGGCATACTCAAATGTATTCAGACCGAACTCGATGCCCTGGATATGAAGGTCCGTACGTTGCTGACTGCAAATCGAATGCATCACCCACGGTCATCGGTAATGAGGCTGTATATCTTATATATAATCGCGAGATATACAGTCTTAGGGAATATTTCCTAGAAACCGAAATGGGTATGCATCGAGATGTAGTCGCGGTGGACAAGGGCCTCACTCCTCTCTCCTTAGCTAGAGAGAACTGAAAAGAGGCGCAAACCAGTAGTGCTTGAGACTAATGATCGCATGGAGGTATGGCAGAATAAGGAGCTTCACGGTCGCTTTTTTCTGGGCCCTGCATGGACCCTATGTAGATATACTAGCGTCCGTAGCGTGGCTGCGTTTCGGTGAGCTCTTTGGAGAAACCAAAGGTTTTGTCTCTGCAATTATGGACGAAGTTATGATGACGAACAATTACCGGAGATTTATTGTGAAAGACGGCACGGTTGACATCTATCCAGCATGCCACCGGCCGGGGGAATCGAATCAGGCATTGTAACTCCCGGTGTTCTCGCCTGCCAGGATAATCCATCAGCAGCTTGCTCTGAAATACTTGTGAAATCGGAGGTGCCACACTATAGGTATGTGGCCGACCCAGTTCTCGAAAATGGTAATATCACATTGTACTGGGATCGACCCATCACCATTATTGTTGCCAATAACCCTAATTGTGGACATATCTGTCCCTCATGATGAGAACCTCGTGAAAGCCGAGAAAGATTTATTTTTATTTATTTTATTCAATTAACACATACATTTGTTTTAATAGGTAAGACCCAAGCTAGCAAAAGTAGCCATGAATGGCTAATTTTCCATTCCCAAGTAATGGGTCTGGGTAAAAGCACAAGTTACACAGTGGACAACATACTAAGTGTCACCCTCTGGAATTTCCCCGCAGAGCAAGAAAATATGTCCAAACGCCGAGAGGCACTATTAAGTATGCTTGCTGCATAAGTCACTGGTGCAAACTTTAATAAGTTTGTACGGGTTGCCGGAACTTCATTAAGTTTCTCCCGCGGTCCCAACCGTAACCTACTGTCTGTAACGAGCAATCCCAAGGATTCCATATTATAAGCAAAACGATTAAAAAATTCCAAATAAACAAATCAAGTATTTATCTTGACTTGACTCGTGAGGTTGTCGACATGTGGGATGTGAACACAGCGATCATTGTCCCGATAGTCGTGACAACCAATGGGTTAATAGAATAATAACTGAGGAGGCTCTCATTGGGGAGCTGGATCAAGGGCTTGATTCAGAAAGCGGTACTTCTGGACACGGCCCACGTTGTTAGGAGCTTACTCTCTTTGGAGCCCTGACTGACGGTAGCTTGGACTACTACTTTTATATTTTTGAAATATTTTTATATTTATTATATTCAAATATTTAAAAATATAATTTATATGTATTTAGTGAATTATAGGATAGGATAAACAAAATAATAAACAAAAAAATTTCAAAGGAGAACGCCGTCAAATATAGAGCACCCTGTAGCAAACGAAAAGTCCGCTGTCACAACCAAACCTAGTGTATTTGGGGGAAAATTTAATGCCTTTCCTACATTGACAACTATTTTTTACATGGATTCCCGCAATTCGTAATTATTTGCCTTTTAGCTACGTTCGAGAAAATGACGAATGAAAGATGACGATGAATGATGGAGCCATCGCTAAGAATTATCACACAAAGACTAAGTTATGGAAAAGCACTTGAAGTATTTTAATTATATTTAAATAGTTCAGATGAAACCAATATTGAAAGTAACGTCATCCGTGACGGCGCAACAGAACAAATGCACAGAACAAACGTCACAATAAAAAGATTTCTTTTTTTTTTATTCGGTCCTCTTTTCTTTAAATGCTTAAAATGAATTCCAAAATACTAATTTAAATTAATACGACGCAATGCGTGATCTAAAGATATTTTTGACACATAAAAACACAGCTAATATTATAGTAAATCGGTGTCGGTATACTTACAAATTATCTTCTTCATTGTAATATTTGTTGGCAGGTATAATATAATTAATATAATTTACGTAAAAATGTACCCATAGCGTCCATACGTAGTAGCACCATTCAGACATGAAGTGCAATGGCAGTGACATAAGAGGAAATACGTACAGACGCCAGCACATCAAGTTACTACAATCTGTCATTTTTTTTTAATAGATTTTCAACTTTTTCGTTAAAGCATTAAGTTCAAAGTTGATTGGGAAAAATTGACAGTTTCGGGTAGCTTGATCTGCTGTCGTCTGTACAAAAGTAAATAAAATTACTTTTATTTTAATGTCCAAAATCCGGGAATCTATTTCATAACAAAATGGTAAAATCGTAAGAGTAATATTATGAACTACGTTTGGTTGTGAAACGCTCCCTCGCAAGTTGGTACGGTCCCACGGCGAATGCCGTGGCGTAAAGGAGAATTCCTTTACGCCACGTCATAAAATAATGACATAAGATAATGATGATGTGATGAAATAATTTTATGTCAAAACGTCAGTTTTTCTAAGGAACCGATGCAGAAAAGCTGGTTTCTTTTTAGAGAAAGACGAACAATGAAAACAATATCTTGTTAATGTTATCCATATTACAAGAATCTTCGAATTGTTTTGATTTCTTTAAAAGTATTATTCCGTTCAATAGTAACCCTGCAGTCAGCGTCAATATTGAATAATTTATTTTAATTTTATCATTCATTTTATTTTATTAATAATTTAATTTATGTGGTAATTTCAAAAATTACTTACGGAGAAGAATGAGTGAGGAACCCGTAATCCGTAACCAAACTAACCGAATTATCGCGCAACGAGACAACGAAATGAACGCAAGAAATTCGACCTTATCGCGAAATCTCTTGATGGAGTATTTTGTACCGTAGGCACTGCGAACGAATACGCGTTACATAAGTACCTACCATAATCTTATAGATGCGTTCTCTGTTCCGAACGGGCATCGAACCAAAAAACGCTAATCCCTGCAATTCATAAAGAAATGCGACGGTGCTACAGAAAATTTGAAAAAGTCGAACCCGTGACGCAAATATACACGCCATTTTAAAAGTTATTTAAGCCAGAATTGGCTTTTAGTGTTATTTAATGAGATATTCGTTTAAAATGTCCAAAATATTGTCGAAAATTGTGTATCGAAAATGTCTTTAATTAAATATTACCTGCAGCACAGTATAAGCCTGAATCGCCAAACTACATGTTTTTTCTGAAAATCTCCTGAACCACCTGAAAAGTGCCAAAAAAAAATCTTACCTTAACATCCAGCAGGAGTCGGCAGCCAAAGAGCCGCCAAACTTGAATTCCGCCGTCACACACACCAAGTTTTAGTCAACTTTTAAAGTTTAGTAATGAAAGGTGATATTATTAGATGGTAGTCACTCCAAAGATAACACTTTTCAAGTTCTGAACGTTTCAGAACTGAAAAATTACTTTGGAAGGCGCAAGCTATGCGACACCCGATTGTGCCGAGAGCTGCATCCAGACTGAAAGTGCGTACTAAGTAACCTGGAAAGTATGCGCAGCGGCTCCCTCGCCCCTTACCTACCTCACCCCGCCTGAAAATTCGTACTGAAACAGCACGAATGCAACGTGGATGATAACTGACAAGCGGCCGTTCAAACCCGGACCCTCACATCATTTTCTTGCCTTACAAAATTTGGGGTCGGCGCCGCACAGTCGTCGTCGCTTCTTTGGTATTTTCTAGATTCCGACCGAATTTGGTTTTTGGTTTTCGGCAATTTTTGCCCGAAATACGATATATTTTGGGCAATTTTCATTTGCGGCCGACAAATAATTAGGTAGGAGCATATCAATACGTCGAATTAATTTATACCTACAGGGAAGTCAGTAATTATAATGAAAATTACAAAACAGGTAAAAGTACAGAAAAATATGCTTTTTCTCGCATAATTATAACATCAGATTGTTTGATTATATATAAGTAATGTTTCGTGTGATTTAAGTTCATCTATCGACTAAAAGATGTGCGCTGCATATATTTTACTTTTACCAAATAAAAACCTGCCGACAAACGAAAAATATGTTTAGGCGTTTGCGGTGTTCGGTCGAAAAATGCTAACAAGGCCGAAATTCGTTTTCGTATTGGCAGAAAAAAAACATTTTTTGGTCCAACTCGCGATATTTTACGGCATGTGCTGGCACAGTTGCACTGGATACTGGTCGACACTTCGCGTGACCAGAGAGCTGGCGCGTTTTTAAGCCAAAAAATAAATATAAGAATATACAGTCACAAACTGTTACGTTATTATTTGATCTGCAACTATATTGACCATCAGTTTCTTTGGACGGTGGCTCAAACTAAGTAGGTATCTGCAGTGCGATTCTGTAACTATCTCACCGTGAAAACTTAGGTGAAGTGAGCGTGGAGTGATCTGTCAATATCATCCCACCTGATACGAGCACTAGGGATTGACCAAGCATACTTTTACAATCATAATCGAGGTTTTTAATAATATTTTTTTATGCTAATTCTAACGATAATTTTGTATGATTTCAAAGAAATTATTTTAGTTGTTAAAACATTACTATATTGTGGAAAGAAAACAGTAAAACCACATTGAGATTCTGAGTAGGTAAGTTTCTGTGTTGCTATTTTATTTCAAAACCCCACAAAATAGTAATGTTTTGAATACTAAAATACTAGCTTTGAAATTATGTAAAATGATCAATAGAATTAGCATATAAAATATTATTAAAATCTCGATTATGATTGTAAATGTATGCTTGGTCAATCCCTAGCATCAGTGGGATGACACTGATAGCTCACTCCACGCAAGTTTTCACGGTGAGATTTTTACAGAATCGACGGGCTGTATCTTGGGAACCTGAGTTGTGTCAACAATAAACGTAATTCACACTATTACGTGGACATCGATTTCTTTGCTGGCTGAGTAACATGTAGGTTGTTGTAAACAACGGAAAGTAATGAGTTGAATAAAATAAAAAAAGTTTAACGACTTTAAAAATAGAAAAATAAAGGGTGTGGTGTGAACATAAAGTAGATGTCTTTTGAGTAAAAGAGTGTCCCTGGAGTTTCTTGCCCGTTCTTCTTTATAGGTATCTAGTAGGTACCTACTATGCTTTGGAATGGGCAACTAGCTTCATCTTTCTGACTGACCGACTCTATGGCAATTAAAATTTGCCTGTAATTGGTTTATCACTACATAGTATAAAACAAAGTCGCTTCCCTGTCTGTCTGTCCCTATATATGCTTAGATCTTTAAAACTGCGCAACGGATTTTGATGCGGTTTTTTTTTAATAGATACAGTGATTCAAGAGGAAGGTTTATATGTATAATACATGCATAATATAGTAGAGGAACACTGGTAATTTTAGAGGTTTCTAATGTAATGTCGTAAATAAACACATTTTTTTGCGCTTACATTGTAAACGCTGGCTGAACCCGTCGATGTAGATCAAAATAATGTACTACAGTATTCTACACCTTAAAAAGGTCTACAAAAAAGTCCGCGATGGTATATGTCCTATCTCTTAGGGATAACCCACAATAACCATTTTTTATCCTATACATTTTACGAGAAATAATGGCTCTAAAATTATCAGTGTTTCTCCATTGCACCCGTGCGAAGCCGGGGCGGGTCGCTAGTTTGAAATAAATGCTTTGAGTTTGAGCCCGAAACAATTACTTATTTATCAGCTTAAATACAATCAATCTTTCCAAATATACATAGAATACACTACAGAAAGCTAAATTAAACACATGTCATATAGTATGGAACTACAGCTAGATTTAACAATATTTTCGATACAAGTTACCTAATCTA
Source organism: Eremobia ochroleuca (assembly GCA_949629135.1). NCBI lineage: Eukaryota > Metazoa > Arthropoda > Insecta > Lepidoptera > Noctuidae > Eremobia > Eremobia ochroleuca. Next base: position 29,745,015 of record OX451384.1, on the reverse strand, counting down.
TCTATCTTTTTTTTTTAAACAATATAATAATAGGCACACTATTTAGTTGAATTTGTGTTATTACCTATTATTTCCAAATATACATACATTTCACTATATAGTTGGTACGAGTATATTTGGATTTAAACTGACAAAATAATTGTTTCGGGATGATACCAGCCGGTCGATTCTTAATAGTGTTAATCCCTAGCGAATGACAGCTCACTCCACGCTCACTTCACCCAAGCTTTCACGGTGAGATGGTTACAGAATCGCACGGCAGTTGCACTCGTTGATTCCACTATTGCGACTATGGTCACTCTGTTCATTTTCCTGGCTCTAGTGATTTATTTCTGTATTTCTGCATTATTTCCTCTTGTTTTCCGAGATAGTTTTCTGTATATTATTGGGGTTTGGGAGTGCTATAGATATAAGTAAAAATGAAATGCTGTTCGTTGGTAGAGGAACTTGAGAGCGGCTGCACCGATTTAGCTATTTTTAATGTTATGTTTAGTCAGAATTAGGTTTGTATGGAAATAAAATTTGGAAAACTGGCTAGAATATCGGAAAAACTCAATTTGTTTTTTTCTATGGGATTTTTGTATGGAAATCCACTGTTGCGAATAGCATAATAAATCAGAATTTGTCTGGGGATCGAACACGTGACCCCGATAAAGCGTTATCTTTGTATTGAGTTTGGGAAACAAGAGCAATGAGAACCATTTTTTTTTGTGTAAACTTTAATTTCCTTAAGTAGTATCAACAAAACAATAAAAATTATAGGTGGTTCTCATTACCAAAAGTAACAACACTATAATATTGATGGCAAAATGGTTGATTCAACTCAATATTGACTAGTATTAAAGTCTACAGCACTTATATGTAAATTCAATATTGCACATTGCGTTTTTCTTTTGTAAAATCGCTGCTATTTTGCTGGCGGCGTGTGTGGGATATTAGCCAAAATTCTCTCAAATTTGTGGGTGGTTGTAGGTATTCAGTTCGTCAAAGAGCTTTTGAATACGGCTGTATTCAAAAGCTCTTTGACGAACTGAATACAACCCAAGTTTTCGATTGCCCATTTGAACGAGTCAATCGTCGGTGCCATGCTTCCACGCTGTTTTGAGTTCGCAGAGGACTTAAATTATTATTTCATTCATCGGAACAGAAACTAAGTAGGTGGAAACAAGGATTGCATTCGTGATACTTCAATAAGTAGAAGCTAAGTAAGCTAGCTAGTAAGCTTGTTAGATGGAAAATCCAATGATTTTCCATCTAACAAGCGACATATTAATTGGCACCGAACGTAGGTAATATTCTTCGAAATATGTAGTGACAGCTTCTGCTTTATAAAAATAGCATTACTTTAAAGAAATATGACTACATTAAAGTTTAAAAGGGGACTAACTACCAGAATTTTTAATTATGAAAACTTATTACACGATTGACGATTTTCTTAATGATGACTCACTAACTGATTGCCATACTGTTACTCTGATTGACGTAATCATTGTGATCCTCACTAACTGATTGCCATACTGTTACTCTGATTGACGTAATCATTGTGATCCTCTCATTTTTCATTTTATTTTGTTTTTATTGCTGTGACCACGCTGACATTTTTTAATATATTTATATAATGATCTGCCACTAAATAATAACAGCCGCACAGGTTGATCGACCAGGTTAAGCTACGCTTGCCGCGGTTGGCCTCTGGATGGGTGACCATCTTTACATACCGAGACCCCTCCGTGCCTCGGAAAGCACGTTAAGCCGTTGGTCCCGGCTGTCATTCGTAGATCTTTGACAGTTGTTACGGGTATTCAGAAACCCGAAAATCTGACAACCAGTCTTACCTAGGGGTATCGTATTACCCAGTAACTGGGTTGTGGAGGTCAGATAGGCAGTCGCTCCATGTAAAATACTGGTATTCAGCTGCATTCGGTTAGACTGAAAGCCGACCCCAACATAGTTGGGAAAAGGCTGGGCAGATGATGATGATGATGAACGATCTGTCACTATTTTTTTTATTATTTTATTTGCAATTGTAAACCTTTGCTTTCTCATGTGCCAGTAAAATATGGAGAACTGTACTTACCTATTATAAAACACCTATATACTATACCCATGTTTGCAAAGAAATTACTGATTCGATTTGATTTGATTTGCTTCTTACGGAAAAACGCTCTCCCTCAACCGTATAAAGACAGGTATATTTTCCGGAGACAAGTAGGCCAACACTACATAATATCGCATTTTCAAGGCGAACTCACTGTCTGTGCCATATCTCTCGCTGAGCCCACTCCCTTGTATCTTTCTCCAAATGTTTTGCCCCAGATGAAATAAGCAACCGGACTGGATTGTGGCGGGAAATTCAATTCTGACTGCATTTACTATCGCCAATTCGAAATCGGACATTATTTGTTCTGGGTTCAAATTGATGGTACTCGTAAATTCAGATGTTTAAATTATTTTATTATTAAATTCTCTCAAGTGTCGAAAAACTTAATATAACATTCTTCTGTCTTTTTGTGAAGAAATCCGTACACCAAGGGTAATATTCATCTACAATCAAAATGCCATGAACTACCAAAAATGCCATGTACTAGCGTACCATTGAAACAGTTTTTCGAATCAGCATGTTCGCGACAACGTCATTTGATCTGGCGTACCACTCGTAAAGTTTTTAGCGTGCGTCGCAATAACGTCATTCGAATCTTCATATCACTCCCGTTTATAAAGCATTGTGAGGTAGTTACTAAATAATAGCCTAAAAAAGTAAAAAAACGACGACGGTGCGGATCAGGCAGCCCGTCGATGCCTATTACTGAATTAGTGTTTAAACAGCACCCCAATTGCGTTACACAAAGTTGATAGTGAAAGTAGAAGTAAAAAAGTAAAAGTCATTGCTACTGAAAGTTTATACGCAATCACCCTGCGGGCATTTTCAAAGATAATCAAAGACTTTTTTTAAATATTTATTTTTATAATTACATACTATTTGTTATTTCCGATTTTTTTTTTTTTTGGTGGAACATTATTAATTAGAGTGGGTATTCGTTCGGGGTTCGTGGGTACCGGACGGATACGTGGGTACTGTAGGTACTACCCGCAGGAGAATTGCGTAACACACTATCAGTAGCAATGGGTTTCATTTTGACAGTTCAACAACATTCATTGCGTTATTTACGTTGTTGAGCAGACACATTTTTCGAACATATGGAGCAATGGATTAGCAATATGCTTCAAAATGATTCAAATTGAGAGTAATAGTGTGTTAAAGTTAATTAATGCAATTAGGATGCCGTTTTGATTAGCCTGCTATTCTTGTTGCTACGCAATGATGGCTTTAAATTTGCAGTACTTTGTTGGTGAACTGTTATATTAATAACGTCTTTCGTATTGTAGTGTGTAGGTATTGACAAGATTAAAAATATTTATAGAAACCTATTATGCCATCATCATCATCTACTGTTTTAATGATTTATTTATTTAGATTTTATTAAATTTTACATGATTTATTTTTTATTTCATTTCATTTGATTTATTTTCTTTCCATTTAATTTGATTTATTTTGATATGATTTCATTTGATTCTATTTAATTTTGTTTATTTTTATTTGATTATTTTTGTGATTTCTATTAATTATGTTATTTTTTTATTATGTTTGGCAGTGGGTGTTATTTACCTGAAATACCTAAATGAATTTATTATTATTATTATAAACTGTTTTGTTATTTGGTATTATTATTTTTAATAAAGGAAGTTTAGTTTTTTTTTTTTAATTTTAGGTTGTATAATTTGTCTAAATAAATTTTAAACGGTCTGCCATAACTAGTAATTTCATATGAAATTATAATATTCAGAATTGAGTATAATATTGTCACAATGTATGTACATTGTGTTTAGTTATTAATGATGACCCATTAGCACAAGAAAAAAGAAGCCTACGCAAAGCAGTGGGTAAAGTAGGGCGGTGCACCATGATGATGAGACGATCTATGAAAATTAAACATTGATAAAGATATCCCATTGAAAAGGGTGGACCCCTTTTCAATGGGATATCTTTATCAATGTTATTGGCTCACCTAAAGTTCTTGACACGAAATTGTTCTTCCTAATGATTTGTAATCCGAATGATCATAACTAAATTGTAATTAATAATATCATTAATGTAAATTTATTTAAACTCCTACTGTTTTTTATCATAACGCTTTTATCCCTAAACATAATTGGAGTTGAAAATTTAGGTGAACTTCGGCGCACCCCTGCGCTAAGATAGGTCGACGGAGCCCCGCTTCGCGGGGCTCCTATTTCTGGATGGTTTAAAAAAAAAATAACCACGAAGGCTAAGGCGGGAGCTCCGCTCACCTAACCTATCCGAATCGGGGTACTCTGAGTCGGGGTGTTAACCATAATGACGTTTTTTATATATATTAAACGTTAGACCTAATGACTTTGAATAATAGTTTAAAAGATGTTTATGTTGAGAAAATATAGGAAAACAAATAAAAGTACCTATAATAGATGTTTATTGCTACGAACATTATGAAGTTGAATGCTTCGGAATTATGAACATTAGAGACAGAGTAGTTAGGAATTGTAATTGTTAGGATGAACAATGTTAGGAAGAACATTTTCGGATTTCCAATTATCGGAGTTGAAAATTTAGGTGAAAATTACAAAATGATTATCATTTATATCATTATTATAACATGGGAATCGACATCATCATTACCTGCAGCAGTCCACTGCTAGACATAGTCCACTCCTATTGCACCCCATAATTCAATCGAAATCGACATATTTTCAAGAAATTTCATTCAAAATAATTTGAAGAGCTATGTTGATGATATAAATTATTATGATGTAGGCATTATTTTATCGTCATTGCCCCATATACAATTTTGATGAACGTTCAACGTACCCGCGAGTTTCAATTTTCAAAAAATATAAGTTATTTTGAGTTTGGCAAGCTACAGATCCCTCATAACATTTCAATGTATTTTTTTAAATAGCTACTCTGTTTCATGCGGGAACTGAACCCGCGAGCCATAGAATAAAAATAAGCAGAACAATTTAGCCATCGACTGAATAACATAGCTACATAAGTTTCGTGCAGGAATGGAAGCAAGGAATGCCGACGACAGGTAAAATAAAATAAAAAAGCCCGTGATAATGTCGTTAATTCCTGGATTTTATGACCGAATAATATCAGAAACGTACGCAAGAAACGCGCTATGGACGCGGAGTTGCGGTCACCAGCCCGACTTACAATACAATAGAATTTCATCGAACTGAAATGAAACGCTTCAGAAAAATCTGCGAAACATTTGCGACGCAAATGTGTGAAACCAGAATAGAATTTGCTTAAAAAATCAGTGGCATTTAATACGACAGTAAATAATAATGTCTAAATACTGTTGAAAATTTCCAGCCGGCTCCCAAATGTAAAACCAGCTTCCGAACTAGCGGTGAAAAGATCTTTAGTAAAATCATACCTGCAGAACAGTGTAGGTATCTCTGAATCGCTAAACTCCTTACTTCACTGAAAATCTCCTTAACCACCTGAAAAGTGCTCTAAAATAAATAATCTTACCTTAACATCCAGCAGGAGTCGGCAGCCGAAGAGCCGCCAAACTTGAATTCTCCCGTCACACACACCAAAGTTTTTAATCCAAGTGTTAGGTTATATTTTAAAATTTAGTAATGGAAGGCGAGATTATTAGATAAGACTCACTTCACAGCGGATACTTTCTAGCACTGACCGTTTCAGCAGCAAAACCTGCCTTCAGAATAAATAATTTATTCGAGAACTGGATCGCCAGGAACGTTAGCGAATGCAACTGAGAGACAGAAGGCTTCGGCGCCCGGCGCAGTGTGCCACCGTCCCTCTCCCTCGGGAGGGAGAGGGACGGTTACCTACTACACCCCCGCCTGAAAACTTGTAGGTAGTGTACAGCTTGGCCATAAAGAGTAGGAATTAAAAAAAAAATGAACTAAGTTTTTCTTCACATGGCAACTCTAAAGGAATGTCAAACACAGAGAGCACTTTTATGATAATGGTATAGAGTGCCATCCCCACTATATTTTTATTCTACCCTGCCACGAGTTGCGCCATCTGGATTTCATGTTCCATAACTAACAATACTATACATACCGAATAGGTACAAATGTATAGTATAGTTAGACCCCTAAATTCATTTGGTTACTTTATTTTTTCAAAGGGTCTAGCAGGATAATTAGGGTCAACGGCCCCAAAGAGGTATTTCCAAAATAAATTATGCTATTACATCAGTGAGATGTATTATTACTGTTGACGCGAATTCAGCCTTCCATCTCACTGCGGTACGGAGATAATTGACTAAATAGACACTAGAGCAGGTATTTTTCAAAATTATTTTTTTCAAAAACTGTTCTAGCTACACTAATAAAACAAAAACGGTTTGTTAGAGGAGGAATTGCTCTGCATTATGTATTTTTTGTAGATTTTTTTTACCTTATTTACTATTAAAACAAAATAGAAATATTTTTTTTTTAATTTTTATTCATAGTTCACAAAGAGGTACAATCACAGAAAAAATATATAATATAGCTCACGACGTCTAGTATTACCACCAAAAAGTGCATCAATATCAAATGGGTGCAATACTTCAAAAAAAAAAAAATTCATGACTATATCAAAAAGCGGTAGTGTGTTTATTATTGACATACAAGTTCGTGAACGCTTTGAATTACGTTTGTTATTCAATTTAAAAAAAAGAAGGCCGATTGTACAGATATCAAGTGAAAAAAAATATTATTCATTGTAATACAATTGTCATTAAAGTATGATCAATCTTCGTCGCTGTTTTCATTAATAACTGTGTGAATATTTTTTGATGTAAATATATCAGATAATGCTTGTGCTGGACGTAACACGCGGGAAAGATATCGGGCATGAGACCAGTAATAAACAACAGCGGCTACATGTGAACAGCATCCTACAGTTCTTAGACCATTGGGACAGTTGCAGCAATATCGGCGTATGCTTTGGACTGTCTTTCCGTTTGGTACATAATCAATGTAAACATGATAAGTTTTATTATTTACATGTCTTGATCTGACTTCCAGTTTTAATATGTTGGGTGCAGTTTTTACAAACTGTAACGTAAGGTTTGATTGTTCGTCCATTATCTCCGCTAAATATGACACAGCCTGTGAGAGTTGATAGGAGCCAGTGAAAAGTATAACGAGTTGTTGACTGCTCAACTGTGGGAAATCTAGAATTTGAGATGATTTAAGCTGCTGGAAAGCCGAATTTTGACGATTCCATTTTTTTGTTATGACTTCTTCACTCAGAGTATTTACAACACTCATTCTGCTCTCCATGTATTCAAGCACCTCATCATTTTTATCACCATCAGAATTGAATCTCTGGCCATATTTGTTTTGTAAAAATCCAACAATCTTACAAAGAACTTTCAACTTCGGTATAAACTTGTTATCCAGAGAATTATGTAAAAGATGATATTTTTGAGCTATTGCACCATGAACTGCTTCCACAACCCATCTCAATTTTGTGACTCTTCTTGATGCGTTAGCCTCTTTCGTTGTTAATTGAGACCTGTTTCCTTTTAAAGCAGGCATAAGTACTGTATAACCTTTACTTTGTAGCAGATGAACTGAATCGCGAAAACCACGGTCTAAAATAAAAATATCATTTGGTAACTATTACCAAATGATATTTTTATTTTCTACCTTATTTTTTTTTCTAACTTGTTTTAGAAGACTCTACTGGTTTACAATCATTACTAAATGATTGTAAACCAGTAGAGTCTTCTAAAACAAGTTTCAATATTGAAGCGTCGTTTTGAGTCCCGTAAAAAGGTCCTGCAAAGTCTATGATATAACCATTTGTCGTGCAGATGGTAAACGGTTTGCAAAGATGCATTTTTTTTTCTGCCCAGAGAAAGATTTTCTTTGATAAAAATTATTTTGACTCTTTTGGTGTCGCACATAAGTACCATCGCAAATAATAACAAGTTGATTTCCAGATAGATTTAACAATTTCTTGGCTGTGCTGGAGGTATTAGAAATAAGATCTTGACGTGTAATAGCGCTATAGCTAAAATATTTCGGTAGAATATCTCTCTCGAAATCTTTTACGACCTCATCAAAAAATTCTGATATGTATTGTTCATGTCGTAGACCCAAAACTGCAGCAATAGTTCTATTTGAATTTCCTGATCTCAATTTAAAAAGAAAAACAATTAAGGCTTGCGTCACACTCCGGATTGTTGTACTTCTCATTGAAGGTAGCATTTGTCTAAGCTCAATAACATTTTCCCAAGTAAGGCCTGTTAAGGCTGTAAGTTGATCTTCTGAAATTCCATGTTCTATTCGATCGAACAATGATAAATCAGACATTTCAGCAAGTACGTTTAAAAAAGTAACTAATTCCGATTTGTTTATTCTACTAATATTAGAAATTACACATAAGCGAGACAAGTCATCTTCGTAAATTCTATTACCAATTATATGTTCATCGCAGCAACGATCACCATTCGGTATAAAAAACTTTTTTCTTGCGAAAACATCACATCATGTTTCAACAGATATTACCCGTAGATTTACTTCTTTTCGACATATTATACAAAACCTATGTGTTGATATTACTCGTGAAAAAGGCATTTCAATATAATTTTCCTCTTCAGGGTTAGTGATGCGACACATAAAATCATCATCATTATTTGTATCTACAGATTCCACTGTTACTCGTATAGAATCACTATCACTGTCAGTATCGACTACAACAGACTTTGTTGAGGCTGGTTTGTAAAATCTGAGACGACATTTGTTACATATCACGTCACTTACTGAAATATTCTTATTGAAACAATCACTGTATGTTCCTGCCTCATTTTAAGTTTTGATAACTTTCCTATACTTATTATCTTTGCGCAAAAACTTGCCACAATTTTGACATTTACCAGACATATTTTAGGTTCAATTAATCACTAGGACACAATAAAATAGTTTATCTATAAAAATATTGAAATATTCGTAAAAAATCTGCACACAGTGATCGAAATCGAGCGTTTATAGTTAGTAGTAGGAATATGGGAATGGCAGATAAACAAAACACTACACAATAATTATACTTCGTTGCTTCGTCCTTCGAGATTAAGATAACAATGTAGTAATACGTCTAGGGTATCGCCTTTCATCCACTAAGTTTGAATTTTTTTTTTTTTTTTTTTTTTGTCGGTACTTTGTCTTCCTGATAGTTATGCCTGTACCGCCACTCATTCGCGTTTTAGTGCGTCGCCGATCACCACGTTATTTTCTTCGTTTCATTTGAATTGTGCAAAAAGATGCCAAAACGTAGTCACAAAAACGACGACAGTGATTATTTAAGAAAGAAGATTCGAAAACTCGAAAGGAAACTTAATAAACGCGACAGAAGGTCGCGTGTTCGAAGTTGTTCCGAGAGTAGTAGCTCGTCGACGAATATTATTATGTCGCCGGTACTATCGGACCATGAAGGTAAGCTGAAGTGTTATTTTTACAAACGGAAGATATTGTGAATAGTTTTTCGGACTATATCCGTATCATAATCTGACATGATGTCATATTATCTTAAATAGTGTTGTGTACATCTTATGGGGATGTTACCTTCACATAATTTTGGATTCCCAATTCATTGGGTATATACTACTAGTGATTGTGTACATTTGAAAGGAATGTTGCCTTCACTTTAGTTAATGACCTACTTAATAATAATTGCATTTTATATCCGTACGGACAAAAACATAGTGTTGTGGGTAGTTTTAAGGACTATCGCCGCTCTAAAACCACTAGTTGTATACTAGGAACATTGGTAGTTGTGATCATATCCACGTACCTACATAACAAAATGTTATCACTCGATTTCGTAATTCTGAATATCGGTATGGATTATAAACTTGGTGTTGTGGATAGTTTTGAGGACTATCACCGCGCTATTTTCTATCCGATACCTACATTTGGTACATTTTCTATTCCAGCTGAAATGGAAGTTCAAGGTGATGTCGCGTCATCTCCGATTATTGACTCAGATGAGCCACAACCGGGTACGTCCACCTCGACGATACATGATGTTCCTGCTACAGAAGCAGTACAGGCAGGGGAATCGGAACTACCTGTTGAAGTAACGCTTCCTGAGCTGGACGAAGAGATTCTGAATCTCTTGGGCGAAACTCCATCAAAGGATAAAAAAAATATGGACCAGACATTAGATGCGAGTTATCTGCTCGCTGGGAACACATCGCAACAACAGGCTTGACCAAGGATGCCAGAAAGGAGCTGCTTGATAAGCATCTGGTTCCAAAAAACTGCACAAAGATTGATGCACCCAAGTTAAACCCAGAGATAAAGGCCGCCTTATCGGAGATGCTAATAAAAAAAGACAAAGCTTTAGAGAATAAGCAGGTGCAGGTCGCAGCAAGTATATCTTGTATAAGTGAAGCCCTAAGCATACTCTTTTCTGCAGGTTATAAAGATCAGTCGGTAATAAAATTACTGATCGAAGCCGGTCGACTGATGTGTGACTCACAACACAGCGAGTCCATGACACGGCGCAGTTTTATATGTTCTACAATCAAGAAAGATATAAAAGATCAACTGTTCAATACAGAAATCGATAAGTTTCTATTTGGCGAACATCTGACCGATACTCTAAAAGCTGCAAAAGCTATATCAAAATCAGGCGCTGAGATTAAAATAAACACACAGGTTCGAAGACCTGCACCAGCGCAGAGACCGAGACAGGCCCCTGTCCAGACTTTAAACCAGACGCCTCCGTTCCCGACAGCGCGGCAAGCGGGAACAGCGAGGAGAACAGCGCCGGCGCCGCGCCCGCGACCGGTGCAGCAGCAGCCGCGACAGCAGCCGCGCTTGCAGCAGCGCCAAGCCCCGCGGCGCTAGACCTGGTACGTTTTGCAGGTCGGTTATCCTACTTTTATGATCAATGGCAATTGATAACTAATGACCTCGTTGTATTATCGTGGATAAGAGGTTACAAGATACCGTTTACTAAACCTGTCTATCAGTTACACGAACCAAGTTTACCTGCATTAACTTCATGTGAGTCCTTTAAATACAAGGTGGCCATCACTGACCTTCTAAACAGTGGTGCTATTTCACATTGTGAACCATGTGAAGGACAGTTTCTTTCTAGTTATTTCCTGATTAAAAAACCCAATGGCAAAAACAGATTTATTTTAAACTTAAAGTCTCTAAACAAGTACATCGTAACAGAACATTTCAAAATTGAAGATCTAAGAACAACATTAAAATTAGTATCAAGAAACAGTTTCATGGCCACCTTTGATTTAAAGGATGCGTATTTTCTAGTACCTATACACCCGACGTATAGAAAGTACCTACGATTTAGGTACGAGGGTCAAATTTACCAATTCAATGTTTTGCCGTTTGGTTTAAACACAGCTCCATTTGTGTTCACAAAGCTATTAAAACCGGTAATTTGTTTACTGAGATCATTAGGTTATCTGTCATCTATCTACTTAGATGACATTTGTATCATTTCTAATAATTATCAAGATTGCTTAGATAATATTTTACAGACAAAACATATTTTAGAGTCCTTAGGATTCATAATTAACATTAAAAAAAGTTGTATGATTCCGAGTAATATTTGCAAATACCTTGGTTTTGTGATAGATACAAAAGAATTTCATGTTAGCCTTCCTAAGGAAAAACGAAATCTAATTAAACAAGAGTTACAATCGTTTCAATTGAAATCTCGTTGTAAAATAAGACAGTTTGCTCGCTTGGTAGGCCTCCTCACTTCGTCCTGCCCCGCGATTCAGTACGGTTGGCTTTACACCAAGCAGATGGAAAGATGCAAATACCTTGCATTGTGTAAAACGAGTAATTATGATAGCCACATGTCTTTACCACAGTATTTGCAGGACGATTTTTCCTGGTGGTTAAAATCTATTGATACCGCAGTGAATCCTATTAGACGGGACAGCTACTGTCTAGAAATATTTTCAGACGCTAGCAAAAAAGGGTGGGGGGCAGCATGCGGTGCGGAGACCGCCAGTGGCCAGTGGAGTAACACAGAGTCTAACAAACATATTAACTGTCTAGAACTCCTGGCTGCTTTCTTGGGCTTACAAACATTCGCAAAAGGATTAAAAAATTGTCAGGTGTTACTACGCGTTGACAACACAACTGCTATTTCGTATATCAACCGTATGGGTGGAGTAAGATTTCCACATTTAACTGAAATCACAAAATCTTTGTGGCAGTGGTGTGAAGCTCGTGGTATATTTGTATTCGCTTCATACATAAGCTCGGAAGATAACGAAATAGCAGATGCTGAGTCTAGAAAATCTCACCCCGATACCGAATGGGAGATTAAAGATCATGCTTTTGAAAAGATTGTGAGAGCCTTTGGGCAACCAAAAATTGATCTTTTCGCATCAAGGTTGAATAACAAATGTGTTAAGTACGTCTCATGGAATAGAGACCCAGGAGCATGCGCTGTGAATGCTTTTACTTTAAATTGGTCAAATCTTTGTTTCTACGCATTTCCTCCTTTTGCGGTTATATTAAAAGTATTAAGGAAACTTATATACGACCAGGCGGAGGGTATTGTTGTGGTTCCATTTTGGCCCACGCAACCCTGGTTTCCACTTTATCAAAAACTTCTCTGTTCAGAATTAGTTCAGTTTAGACCCTCTGATAAAGTGTTATTGTCTATTTCCAACAGTGTCCCCAAGCTCACGTTGATTGCAGGGAAGTTATCAGGACGGCGTTACGAAACAGAGGAGTACCACCATCATCTTTAGATATTATGATAGCTTCTTTATCTGAAAGGTCAATAAAACAATATGACGTTGCCATTCGACGTTGGGTAAACTTTTGTAAGACTCACAATATCAAAATAAATGAGGCGTCAATTCTGATGATTATGTATTTTCTCACTGAGTTATTTCATTCCGGCTTACAATACGGATCTTTAAACAGTCATCGCTCCGCTCTGTCTTTGATCTTAGGATCGAGAGTAGGGTCTGATGATCGCGTTGCTAGGCTATTCAAAGGTTTTTACAGACTTCGTCCTCCAGCCCCAAAATATAATATCACTTGGGACCCGTCAATAGTTTTAGAATTCTTATCAAAATGGTACCCAAATAATAATTTAAGTTTCGAACATTTAACCAAAAAGGCCGTAACTTTGCTCATACTTGTAACTGCACACAGGGTGCAAACCATTAGCAAAATCAAATTAGAAAATATGAACGTCACTGATAATCTTATATTGATCAAGATAAACGATTTGTTAAAAACATCTCGACCTGGTTTATCTCAACCTTGTTTAAATATTCCATTTTACAAAGATCGACCGGAAATATGTCCCGCTGAGGCTCTTATAGAATATATTGATAGGACAAAACATTTGAGAAACAATGCCAATAGCCTTTTTATAAGTATTAAAAAACCACATAAATCAGTAACCACAAATACCATCAGTCGGTGGATAAAAGATATATTATCAATTAGCGGAATTGACACTTCAGTATTTTCTGCCCACTCCACCAGACACGCAGCCACCTCAGCTGCTCATAGAGCTGGTGTCAATATTGACACGATACGAAAAGCAGCTGGGTGGAGTGGTAGCTCCAATGTTTTCGCTAGATATTATCATAGAGACATTCAATGTGAACAAACTGATCAATTTGCCTTATCAATCCTAACCTCTGATCGATGTTAGATTTAATTACTTAAAATTAATAACTTAAATTTATCTACCCCTAATTAAAGAAAAACTACAATTTAATTACTTTATTACTTGTAAGGTTTGATTAATATACATGTACCTAAGCATAAAAATTCAGTGTTTTAATATTTCACCATCTTTCAAAATCTACATTGTTATCTTAATCTCGAAGGACGAAGCAACGAAGTATAATTGGAGATTAAACGAACTTACCTGAAGTGAAGTTCTATCCAAATTATACGAGTTGCTTCGTCCGAAGAGATTAGTTCCCTCCCAACCCTATGAACCCCATACCTAAAGTGAAATATTAAAAAAGGTTCCAGGCTTTCAACTAAATGAGTGGCGGTACAGGCATAACTATCAGGAAGACAAAGTACCGACAAAAAAAAAAAAAAAAAAAAAAAAAAAAAAAATATTCAAACTTAGTGGATGAAAGGCGATACCCTAGACGTATTACTACATTGTTATCTTAATCTCTTCGGACGAAGCAACTCGTATAATTTGGATAGAACTTCACTTCAGGTAAGTTCGTTTAATCTCCAATTATACGCAATTAACAGAAACGCGACGTGTTACGTCTTGTTCTTTACAAATACGTTGAAGTTCAATAAATAATTTTAAGGCTCCCTATGTGTAAAATTAATATGATTATTTATGGGAGTGTATGTATAAACGATGTTTATTCAAGAGACAGATGTAAATTCCTCACGAGCCAAGATAGTCAAAAGTTTTAATTTTTAGTGAAAAGTTTTAATTTTTTTTGGAAGTGTTGCACCCATTTGATATTGATGCACTTTTTGATGGTAATACTAGACGTCGTGAGCTATATTATATATTTTTTCTGTGATTGTACCTCTTTGTGAATTATGAATAAAAAATTTAAAAAATATATTTCTATTTTTTTTTAATAGTAAATAAGGTAAAAAAAATCTACAAAAAATACATAATGCAGAACAATTCCTCCTCTAACAAACCGTTTTTGTTTTATTAGTGTAGCTAGAACAGTTTTTGAAAAAAATAATTTTGAAAAATACCTGCTCTAGTGTCTATTTAGTCAATTATCTCCGTACCGCAGTGAGATGGAAGGCTGAATTCGCGTCAACAGTAATAATACATCTCACTGATGTAATAGCATAATTTATTTTGGAAATACCTCTTTGGGGCCGTTGACCCTACTTATCCTGCTAAACCCTTTCCCAGTTACAGATTGATTTAGGTAAAACCATGTTTGGCAGTATGAAATTAACTTTACAGCAGTTTGAAAATGAAAATGTGCATATTTTCTACGCTTATAGATTGATTGAAATTCACGTGGAGCGGAAATGAATTGCAATGTGCGTTTGAACTGAGGGACCAAACTGGGAATAGCAAAATGAAAGTCCTAGGATTTAGTAGTAGACTTAAAACAATTGTAGACCGAATCTGGGAATTTGTAGGCCAATATATTAAAAACTACTGCCCTTAAAGTGTGGCCCCTAAGTTCTCACAGACCATCAGCCAGATCTCGGAAAGTATCTTAAAAATGAAGGTTTCGTGAGTACACACATTTAGTAGAGATTTTGTTAAGATATATACTAAAATAACAGACCACAAAGCGACCAAAAATCGTTTTATGGAGTGTCACTAATTGACTAACGGATATTGCTAGCAGGGAAGTAGTAAGGATGTGCATGTGTTTGTGTGAGTATGGGGTGGGTTTTTGTGTGGTTTCCGAATAAGGGGCAAGATGGTGGTGTGACAGTATGATTGAGTTGTTGTGTGTTGTTTGTAAGTAAAGAGCTAATGCGATCCTGGCAAGAGTATTCAAACTAATTAAAAATAAACCAAGAGTCGATGAATGTTTAGTTCAGGAAATAATATAAAAATAATGAATCGTTAGGGAAAATAGACTGAAATAAGTTTTGTACTGATCTGTAGATATTTTAGACGCTGAAGTCCCAATGCAGCAGACCTTTCGGTGAGAGTTCCTAGGTGGTAGCAGGGGTCGGCAGAACATCGCACACAACACGCGGTACCTCCATCAGACAACACGTGGTGTTGTCTGATGGAGGTACAGATTCGAAAAGGCGATATAAGTTATTTGTATTTTTGATATGGATAGACGGCTTTCTTTCTTTTTTGCGGATAAGGATTGATCCGTTTTTGACCCAAGTAAATTTGAAGCCATGCTCCTTTGCTGAAAGCTTCGCAGTACGAAATAACTGCCGGTTTTCACCAGTAAGCCGCTCATTAGTGTATAGTTTCCTCGAAGTTCCATGTATTTCAATGTCAGATGAGGTTAGATTACGCCTTGATCTTGCGGTCTTTAGAAACTGGTCACGTTTGTAGCGTCGAACAAGTCTGACTACCAGTTGTCTTGGGGAAGCTTCAGGTTTGCCCGTCCAGTTAGTGCGTTTGGGGCCCGCGCGGTAAGCCTCGTCTATATCAGCCTCTGTAAGGTCGATACCAATTCTCTTTGCTGTCACCACAGTAATATGCACGAGATTTTCGTTATTTTTTTCTTGAATCCCCGTTATTTCGAGTTCATTTCTCATGTTGCTTTGTTCCAAATTATTGAGCTTTTTGTGTTTTTGAGCAATACTATTTCCCTATCACGTGACTCAATCTTCCTGTTAAATTCTTCTAGTTTTAGGTTAATGACTTCGGAAACATTAGCCAGTTTCAGACCGATGTCTGTATTCTTTTTTAGGTATCATACCTGTTGCCTCAATAAACGTATTTCAGAGAGGAGTAGCGACGACTCTTGTCTCTTCAGTGACTTCAGGGTTGATGTCCGCATGCTTTGTATCGGGTGACGAATCCATCCGCGGTCGTTTCTGGCGGAGAGATACATTTGAAGGGTCTGATGAGCCCTGCAAAGCCCTTTGGATGTCGGGTTCCGATTGAACATGCACAATATGTACTGCATCTGCGGTCTTAGGTGGTGGTGAGCGTGCTACATGAGGCAGAGTGCAGGCACCCCAAACAAAACACAAAAAGTAGAATGCAAAAGTTCAAAAGAACATAAAAAGATGATTTTTGTGGCACCCGAGATCGATACCACGACTGCCCGATTGCTATCGCCCTCTGAACCAATGCGCCACGGTGACCTCGTTACTGACTATCGCAAAAGTCTGTTTGTTGTAATTATAATCACTTCTCGTTCACGCGGCGCTAATGAGGTTAAAGTTCAGTTCTTTGTTTACCTCACAATCGGCAGTTCGAATCTTGTACTTGCTGAAAACTTTTTAACGTTTTAGAGCTTAAAAGCAAAATAACTTTAGTATTTTTGTAAATCCTAGGACTTTCATTTTGCTATTCCCAGTTTGGTCCCTCAGTTCACACGCACATTGAAATTCATGTCCGCTCCACATGAATTTTAATCAATCTACAAGTATGCTTATACTCGTAGATTGATTATATTGGAAAATATGCATATTTATTCTCTTAAATAGTTTGTAAAGGTAAATTTAGTTTTTAATGAAACAAGCTTTTTGTTGAATACTCAATAGGTTTATTTGTCTGTTACCGTATAGGTATTGTTCACGTTGTCTTGTGCACATTTTTCCCTTCAAAGAAATACATATTGTAATAAATAAATATTAAAATAAAATACAAGTACCTACACATCGTCTCGTAAAAACAATTAATAGCGTCCAATAGAGCAACACGTAACTAATAGCGTCCTTCTGTATTCTGAGTATCGCAGACAGCGAATTCACCCTGCGGATACACTCAATGCAAGGACGGACTGACGAATCTGATGATGGTCTCTTCAAGCTTTTACGGAAGAGCAGAGCTTCAAATCCACGTATTAGCAGCAAAGAAAACAGCATAAACATACGACAACAATCAAGCGCGTGCAAATTGCAAAGTATCGGCCATTTTGTTTCGACAATTTCTAATTTTGACATTGTGATTTTTTTATAGCAGTCAATAAAATAAATAGAAAAACCAAAAAAAAATATGGCCGTAATTTAAGTCGTTAAAATTAAACTAAAATAATGAAAATAAATTAGAAATTTAAATAATCGTTTTCAACAACTATAAAGTCGTGGTCGTTTTGTAGAGACATCTAGTGCGTCCTATGTGTATTATTTGCCTTAAATTTAATGAACATGATTCATTGATGGTGCACCTATAAAATAGCTGAGACCGTGAAGGCAGCTTTACCCTCCCCCCTCTGGTCAACCATCAGTCAACATCAACTACCAAAATAAAAAAGCGTCTTGTGAATTCTTGTGATCCTTGCAACATTAAACGTTTTGGTCGGTAAATTGTTATTGAAAATAGGCAAGACGATAAAAAGTGGCGCCAGAGAAGTTATTTACAATGTTCTCAAAAGATGTTTGGAGGAATATCATGCCGGAAAACTTCTAACAGAATTGGATAACCTCTACAAACGAGTTGCTGATATGACAGGTATTTATTCACTCTAATTTTATATAATATACATAGTTAGCGAAATAAGTTATCGTCAGTGATGAGTGCTCAATGATGTGGTGTTTTTGAAAGACCTACTTTAAAAAATACCACATCATCGAAGTTTTCTACAGATTTAATATAACTTTATAGGTTTGTTCACATAGGGAACGTACTTTGACAAGTGACTGCATTATAGAACGAATGCTTATGTATTTTTGATCATCAGGCACGTCATTCAACATGAATATTTAATTTTGATTACAGGAAAATCAGAAAGTAGGTACTGTCGGACGCGTACTCAACGAAGGCAATAAAAACGAGGGCAAAACAACACAACACCAGCCAATCATAGAAAAGGCCGTCCAAAATGAGAGTTAGATGACTCTGTGCAATTCGTCAGAAAATTCAATTTTCTTACACCCTACAGAAAATAGCACCAACTTTGCGAAAATCGTTGGCTGTGGCAAAAGAAGAATTATAATTACTACTAGCGACCCGCCCCGGCTTCGCACGGGTGCAATGCTGATCACTACATAGTGTAAAACACATTCACTTGCCGCTGTTTGTCTGCCCCTATGTATGCTTAGATCTTTAAAACTGCGCAACGGATTTTGATGCGGTTTTTTTTAAATAGATAGAGTGACTCAAGAGAAAGGTTTATATGTATAATACATGCATAATATAGTAGAGAAACACTGATAATTTTAGAGACATTGTTTCTCGTAAAAAATATAGGATAAAAAATGGTTATTGTGGGTTATCCCTAAGAGATAGACATATACCATCGCGGACTTTTTTGTAGACCTTTTTAATGTGTACAATACTGTAGTACATTATTTTGATCTATCTCGTAGGGCTCAGCCAGCGTTTGCAATGTAAGCGCCAAAAAAGTGTTTATTTGCGACATCACATTAGAAATCTCTAAAATTATCGGTGTTTCTCTACTATATTATGTATGTATTATACATATAAACCTTTCTCTTGAATCACTCTATCTATTAAAGAAAACCGCATCAAAATCCGTTGCGCAGTTTTAAAGATCTAAGCATACCTACATAGGGACAGACAGCGGAAAGCGACTTTGTTTTATACTATGTAGTGATTATAAATATTACATGCCATAGGTTTTCCATACATAAAATGCTCTATAAATAGAGAATCGCTAATAGAAAAATCTAATATAGCTGCAAAGAGAGAAACATATTTAGAAATTATAAAACGAAATAGGGATTTACCTGTGGGACTACAACAACAAATTGTTTACTGGTCATCCATTAAAAAAGCATAAAGCATGATGATTCTAAAGGAAAACGATGGATTATTGTCCAGCCTGGAACTGCCAATAGATTTGTACCCAATGCTTTTTTTAATATTTAGTGGCACCAGCAAAATGGAAGATTGCCATTCAGAAATGAATTCTCACAATTTTATCAAGTGGGTGACAGAAAAATTGATCCCAAACCTTAATAAGGCCTCTATAATTGTCATGGACAACCCGCCTTACCGCAGTGTGGTGCAGAACGAGGCTCCGACATCAGCTTCCCGAGTAGATGAAATAACACTGTGGCTTTTAGAAAATAACACCCCGTTCGTATCACTACATAGTATAAAACAAAGTCGCTTCCCTGTCTGTCTGTCCCTATATATGCTTAGATCTTTAAAACTACGCAACGGATTTTGATGCGGTATTTTTTAATAGATAGAGTGATTCAAGAGGAAGGTTTATATGTATAATACATGCATAATGTAGTAGAGAAACACTGATAATTTTAGAGGTTTCTAATGTGTAGTCGTAAATAAACACATTTTTTTCGCTTACTTTGTAAACGCTGGCTGAACCCTTCGAGATAGATAAAAATAATGTACTACAGTATTGTACACCTTAGAAAGGTCTACAAAAAAGTCCGCGATGGTATGTGTCTATCTCTTAGGGATAACCCACAATAACTATTTTTTGTCCTTAACTTTTTACGAGAAATAATATCTTATTTAAGAAGCAATTTTAGGCAATACAGCATCAATCCTTATCCAATTAAGTAAAAACATTGTGCATTTCATATAGATCATTATGGCCTTTTACAGCATGTAATTTAAATGAATATTTTCGAAGATATTACAGATTTAAAATGCAGGTATATAACGTCTGCGGCAGCGGGCGGTACCGGCCGGGGAGCCGGCCGCCCGGTGGCGCTTGCCTGTAAGTAGCGCGTCGAAGGTCGGGCTGCGCCCTAGCCCGGCTAAGCAGTCGACAACCTCATAGGTTGAACTGCGAGATGCCATTAAAAAAAAAAAAACGGGCTGCGCCCTATAGCACTTTATGATTAGCAGCGATCGCACGCGTTTATCGGAGCTTTCTAGCGAGGAAAATAACAATTATTAGTACTGTATTTTTAATTTTAAAATATTTAGTATCAGCATTGCACCCGTGCGAAGCCGGGGCGGGTCGCTAGTTTACGATAAAGCAAGCAGAATGCTTGTTAAAAAGCACAAGCGAGAACCAGAGTACGAAATAGATGAGTTGTTGGAGGAACATGGTCACGAAGTGTGACCTAAACCCTATAGACCTCATCTGGAGCATAGCAATACAAAAAGTTTCTGCATGTAACATAAGAGCAATTGACGTAAAAAAAAGCAACCGAGGAAGCTTTTAATAGTATTGTTCCGGAAACATGGAATAATTTTGTTGAACACATAAATAGAACACTATCTGTGAAAGGGGAAGAACACTTTATGAAGATATAGAAAGACTGGTAATTCGTGTTGGAGTGGACAGCCAACACTGAAGATGATCAAGAGCTTGGATCGGACATGTCAGGTGTAGAAAATTTAGATAGTGATTAGAAAATATATTGTAATATTAATATAAATATAGATGTTTTAAGTATCCTAGGCTTGTTTACTTTTCAGTCACAAAAATAATATGCTTAACTAAATTTAACCCGGTATCATTGATGTTGGGTCAAAATGACCCTGTGGGTTTAAAATTTCTAGTATTTTTGAAAGTACGCGCACGACGTTGCCGTTCTGTGCAGTAGTTGCAGCCAATATTGTAAATTTTTTTTGTTTGTAATTTTTTAGAGGTATTTTAAAGGTGGATTAAAGTCAATTAAACGTTTCTGAATTATTATTTTTCTGTTTTATTATCAAAACCAGAATACCTTTATACTGAAATAATGACACAGTTAACGAATTTACTTCAAAATTTATGGAAATATATGGGTAATACCTAATGACCCACCTCAATGTCCATGTAACTATTTCCTACCACAATGACGCCGGGTTAACATTAATAAGGATCTTCCCTATTTTCCTAATACTTATCTTTAAAATATTTCAAGTATCAAATTTATTTATCTTATACTAGGTATATGGTAAGTATAAATGGTAAGTACCATATAAATGATATTGGCGGCCCTCATTTTTTTTTACTATTCCATACTGTACAGTACCTCTCTGTCTACGTAAGCCGACGTACGCACGAGCGCGGTTTCCCTGCGGCCATTTTCGCGCACTGGGTTTTCGACGGACTGCTTAGTGCCGAGACTTGAAATTCCAACAGCGTGTGTTTTTTTTGACGGTCTGGGATGGGCTCAGTTAGATTTGATGTTGGACTTAATGGATAATTGAAGCGCTGGAATTAAATTACTCAGCTTCGTTCGCTGCAGGCTTTGGAAATTGGAAATAATTGGGTAGTTGCATGATATTGAATACTATATATTCTAGTAGATAATATATCCACATATGTAATACAATAATAGAATTCGAAATCAAATTTGAAATCGGTCGAAAAATAAAAAACTTATAACTTATAGAAACTTTTTGTCTATCTCTTTCTCGCAACAAAACGAAGTTTTGCATGTAATTTATATGGCGATACTGAACTATGACGTCACAATTCAGTATTTCCCTCTCTGTCTAATTGAGAGTTTTGAACGCTCATATCTTTTCAATTTTTAAAAATATTAAAAAACTGTTTATACCAAGCTATTAGTGAGGTAAAAAAGCTTCAATTTAAATAATAAAAAAAAATTTGTCAACTGCGGATTATGCCATACCTACCAGCCGTGCGATTCTGTAAAAATCTCACCCTGAAATCATAAGTGAAGTGAGCTTGAAGTGAGCAGTGTCAATAGTGTTAATCCCTACTGACAGCTCACTCCACGCTCACTTCACCCAAGTTTTCAGGGTGAGATTGTTACAGAATCGCACGGCAGGTACGGACTTTGACAATTCGCAGTAGTTGTTTGAGATCAAAGTAAATAGGGATAGATTGAGTACATAATTATGTGACTCTGGACTTGGTGCTGGACTTTTTTCCAACGATTATAACAATGATAAATTTAGAAATAACGACATAAGAATAATTTGATTGGTCGGAACTACCGTTGTGAATGCGTTGTTCCAACCAATCGGGCACTAAAAAAAAAGCAACGCCTACCATTGTGTCTGCGTTTCTACAGCGATTGGAAGGCGCAAACGTGTGCTTTTTCCATGGTAACCACTGAAAAACAGTTGAAATTCATAATAAAATTGTAGGTATTGTCAAATAATGAGAAGATTACGTCAATGTCACCACAATTTGGGGGCAGTTAATGGACACTTACGTACACAGTTATGCTGTTAATGAGGAACCTACCTACCAGGGAAGCCATAAATTTGCTTAAGGAATTATTGGCAAACTTCCTTGTCTTTAACGTAGTCTTTAATCTTATAATATCTAAGGTAAAAAGGAGAAGGCAGCGTTAGTGTATCTTAGAATAGTTTCACAATTTCTATTCAATTTCCTACACTCGAGCATTTTCTCGTGTATTTCCATGTAGGTAATGTTACGTTCTTACGAATGGACACATATGTACGGGCAAAAACTCAGTTCTCAAAAGCATTTCCATGTAATGTGACGTTTCTGCGAAATGCTCGGCGCTGCGTTCGACGTAATGCTCACGGCGAGTGTAACATTTCATGCGTTCATTGTGAAAATATGTCCGACCTATAGGTGCCGCTCGTGGCTTTACTCGATTAAATGTTACACCAATGTGCTCGTTGGTTTTTAAAAT
Organism: Eremobia ochroleuca; assembly: GCA_949629135.1. Taxonomy (NCBI): domain Eukaryota; kingdom Metazoa; phylum Arthropoda; class Insecta; order Lepidoptera; family Noctuidae; genus Eremobia; species Eremobia ochroleuca. Next base: position 29,721,810 of record OX451384.1, on the reverse strand, counting down.
CAGGTTGTATTAAAACATTGAGGGTAGTGTTCGAAGCGAGGCTCGATAAAATTTATAGGCAGGTAAACGGCGAATGCTCGATGTGGTGTTACAAGTAAATCCTCTAGTCTATAGGTACTCCCTTCATCATCATCATCATCTGCCCAGCCTTTTCCCAACTATTGGGGTTGGCTTCCAGTCTAACCGGATGCAGCTGAATACAAGTATTTTACATGGAGCGACTGCCTATTTGACCTCCACAACCCAGTTACTGGGTAATACGATACCCCTTGGTAAGACTGGTTGTCAGACTTTCGGGCTCCTGACTACCCGTAACGACTGTCAAAGATCCACGACTGACAGCTGGGACCAACGGCTTAACGTGCTTTCCGAAGCACGGAGGGGTCTCGTTATGTAAAGATGGTTACCCATCCACAGACCAAACGCGGCAAGCGTAGCTTAACCTGATTTCATTTACTGAGTATAAAATCATTAATCAACATCATTTTCTTCATTTAAGGAGACGCGTGGTGAACTTCAAAGGGCAGCGCCAGGCGCGACAGCGGCTGTCGACAAAGACGCGCCGTGTCCAGTGTGGCTGCGGAACTCACTCCGAAGATTTGTTCTTTCAAATGAGACAGAAAATCCTCTCAAGCGGAGGACGTTGTAATGAACCCAGCCTATGTCCGGCTACTTATGTGCAGTGCGAAAATCATTTACTTTTGGCTACAATCTGCAAGTTGAAAAAACTTGTCAAGAAAATGAACGATACAAGTTACCTAAGTGAAGAAATAGGCAATTAAGAAGATGATCGTGAGTCGTTCATGGGGTTCCGTACCCAAAGGGTTAACCGGGACCCTATTACTAAGACTCCGCTGTCCGTCCGTCCGTCTGTCACCAGGCTGTGTTTCATGAACCGTGATATTTAGACAGTTGACATTTTCACAGATGATGTATTTCTATAGCCGCTATAACAACAAATGCTAAATAACAGAAAAAATATTTCATAAATTATAATATAATATATAATTAATATATAATATATAATTAAAATATTTATTTATTTTTGAATAAATATTTAAGATATAAATATTAATATTTGAGTATTTTTATAGATAGGTAATGGTACTTTTCGTCGGAGGATTAATACGAAACAATCCAAGGGAAGTGCGGATTAGAAAAAGTTAAACTAGATACGGGGGCTGACATCAATGTTTTATTGTAGTAGTAGTAGTAACCTATCTACTGCGCCGATAATAAGCGATAATTTAATTCCACTTTTTCAACTTATTGCAAGCAATGGTTGGAATGCAATCTGTGATTTAGGGCGCGTTCCCACTATGTCGTGACGACAGATTATTGTGTCGTTTAAAGTGTCGTGGCTTGTGTATTTAAATGGAGGTGTTCACATACCTATAGAACGACACGATTTACTGTTGTCTACAAATTTTTTTGAAGTGACAACAGATTATCGTGACAGTGGGAACGTCTAGCACGATAGTCGCTAAACGATAAAAAAATTTGACGACAAACAATCGTATTAATGGGAACAGCTAGAGACGACACTCGTCCAACGATAAATTAATCGTCACGACATAGTGGGAACGCGCCCTTACCCATACAATTTATGAAAATGGTGGTACATCTTAAAATACCACCATTTGCATTTACAAATAAATGTTTATCGTGTGAATTAAGAGCGCAGTGTTGACCCAGTGGTAACGGCCCCGACTTACGAGTAGTACATTGGGAGTTCGATCCCAGCCAGGCGCTTTACTTTGTATCTTTTGATTGACTTCATCATCACTGCTCTCAAAAACGGTGAAGGAAATCATCGTGAGGAAACCGGCATGTCCTAGAAACAAAAAGTCGAACAGATGTGACATCTACCAACCCGCACTGGGCCCGCGTGGTGGATTACGGCCCACTTCCTCTCACCGAGAGGAGGTCTGTGTCTCAGCAGTGGGGAAGTTAAAGGCTGATTATGTTGGAATTAAAATCGGCAATTGATGTTAGTGATTGTCAAAGTGTGCTGGGATTCGAAACTAACCTTACAGATTATCAAGATAGGCGGTTTACCGGGTGGATATGCCATCGACAGTCGCAAACAAAAACTTTTTTTATTAAAAACAACAAAACCGACTTCCAAAAAACACTAGTTACAAAGTGAAAAATAACTTTAATTTTGGAAGTCGGTGTCGTTGGTTCCGCATTTTCGTTTTTTGACACCGACTTCCGAAATTAAAGTTATTTTTCACTTTGTAGTGTTTTTTGGAAGTCTTTTTTTTATATAAAAGTATTTATTTTTCACTTTTTAGTTATCCTAACCCACACAAATTCATATAACACTACTTGCTGTGTGGTAGGGTGTACGGTGGTATACTGAACACGTCTATGTTTACCTATAGGTAATAGGGTACAGACGTGATATTATGTTGTGCGATTGCGTAAACAATGGATACAACATATGCGCTGGCAGCAATCGCGGTTGTTTTACTGGTATTTATTGAAGGGTTCCTCTCTCCGAAACTCATCACCAGATCTTTACGAAATATGACGATATAAATGGGACCATTTCGGAGTATACCTCTATCGAACAAAAAAGAATTTTGCAAATCCGTCCATACATAACGTAGTTATGCCCGAACATACATTTAAAAAAAAATAGAAACATCCGAATTGATAACCTACTCCTGTTTGAAGTCGGTTAAACATACGGTTACCTACAAAATCATGATTTTACAGCAGAGCGGTTTGAACGCAAAACTGAAATTTCATAAAATAACAAAGCTATCTTCTTCTATTTTACACTTAGTCAATAGGGGTTACAAATACGGATGCAGTGAAAATACGCATGATGTCTTTATCTATGAACTTTGTCCAAAAAAGTAAACTAAATGAGTCAACTGCCATAGGTACATATACCTATTCGCTTCTACGCGGGACTTCCTAATTGCTTTAAAGATTAAAAAGGCAATTACTATTTTTTTGTATTTAACCTTGATTGCTAAGTAAAGGAATGTAATAATTTTCCTTATAATTAACTATTATTTGTAACGCTGACGTGACTTATTATTTTTGTTGCTTTAAAATAATAGGTACAAGCTTTAAAAATGACGAATCAAATAACGTTGTTTCGACCCACATGGTCATCTGCCTGCCTTTTCCCAACTATGTTGGGGTGGGCTTCCAGTCTAACCGGATGCAGCTGAATACCAGTATTTTACATGGAGCGACTGCCTATCTGACCTCCACAACCCAGTTACTGGCTAATACGTTACCCCTAGGTAAGACTGGCTGTCAGACTTTCGGGCTTCTGACTACCCGTAACGACTGTCAAAGATCTACGAACCACGGCCGGGAGCAAAGGCTTCACATGCTTTCCAAGGCACGGAGGGGGTCTCGGAATGTAAAGATGGTCACCCATCCACAGACCAAACGTTGTTTCGACCCACGATGTTTGTAAAAACTTTGCAAATGGTACGCCCGTTTGGAAACAAATTGGTTCGCAAACCGCTATGTCTAATGACGATATCGCGAACAAGTTGATCCGAAACCGTTCTGAACGTTACGCTAGTACGAATGTCATGGTTTCGAAATCCACAGTTGCGTTAATATCCTCAAAGCCTCAATTTTTTTAAGTAGCGGTAGGTTATATTATTTGATTTTGTTATTTTATTGGTTTCTCTATTATTTTAAGCATATATTTGCAAACTATGTATTTATATTGCTACTTATTTTAGTTTAGGTGATGGGTTTTTTGTTTTTGGGCTCACACCATAAATTATTATTATAATTCTATACGTGAGGATTTGTAATTGGCTTTCGGGTGATTATGACTTCCTTTTGTGTCTGTTTTTAATAGCTGTAAGTCCTCCATGTACTAAAATAAATAAATAAATAAAAAAAATAAATATGTCTGGGAATCGAACTCGCAACCCAGTGATTACCGAGAACTAAGTGCACTAATAAACGAAACTACTACTAATAACGAAAACTACCTACCTGCACAAAAAAATGACCACACTAAAAGTCTTATGGTTTCCGAGTTTTTTGATGTTTAATGAAATTTTGGAAAATCTCTACCTTTGATCAGTTTTTTCCATGTCATTTCTAGGAATGAAAACTTTTTCGAGTACAGTTTTTTTTATTTTCATCTTGAATCATCCTACTATCGATTGGATACAAGAAAGTTACAGATATAATCTTTTGAATACCTAAAATTTAGGTTCAAACTTAAAATTTTCGCCAAAAAAAAATGTTACCTTATTTTTGATCGGCAGTGGTGAAAAAAAAAATTATTGGTGGGTCATTTTTTTTTATTGGTAGATCCCAATGTGGCCCATCAGCAGGTAAAAGGTAATCCATGACTTTTCGGACACCCAGTATGTGTGTAAGAAACACGTTTAGTTAATTATATTTTAGATCGCTGTGAAGTAAAATTGTCTTTCGATAAAAAATCATTCGAGTTTGCGTTTTGTTTACTTAGCGCGTTTGTACTAAAGCTTCTGAAAGAAATATGTAGTTTGGAGAGTGGCGTATTGTATTTATTTATCTTTAATCATTTTAAATCTTAAATCGTTAAGTTTATAAATATGTTAGACATATATGTAAGTACACTTTGTCACTATAAGTATGTACGATTCATACACTGTCACGTTGTCTCTCTTAATTGTAAGACTTCAAATAACATATCATTACATTTGTTTGTACTTAATGCCTATTTAATAGAGCAAAAGGAGTTAATCAAGGTGTCATAATACTTAAACATCGCCTTTACAAGAAAATTGATGACAGAGTGGTGTCAAGTTTTTTCTTTTAAATGATTGTTATAATAATTTCATCATAATGAGCTTGGCCAACATAAGTGTTTATTTTTTAGTTAAGCATATAAACAAAATAACAGCGATAGCACTAGGAAGTGGTGAAGGGCGGACGTTTTGGGGGACTGTCTTTTGTAATTTTGACGTTCGAAAAGTGCTGAATCTCAGCCTAGTTTGAATAAATGACTTTTGATTTTCATTTTGAAAAAAACATGTTGTTCCACGACAAAAATAATAAAATACTTAAGTAAAACATATTTGTTAATTTTTGTTATCATTCCGACAAAACAAAAACTACAAGTGAAACATTTTGTTTCAGGAATCCAAGACGGCTTGCCAATCATTCCACTATCATCATTTTCCTACCCTTCTCGCAAGTTACTTGGGGTTTCAATAATTCCAAAGTAAAGAAAAATCAAATAATATTTGTCGAAACTGCTACAAATGAATCGCTCTGATTGTCGGTAAAAAATGAAATACCTCGATGTGACTAGCTAGTAATTAAGTTATTGTCAATAAAAAAGGCCTCGTGGATTTATGGAGTAAAATTATGCGTATCTATAGGTATGTCTGGTGTTCTGTGAGAGAAAGTATGCAAGTAACTCCGCTGTTAACAAGGTTTAAAATAATTGATATAGGTACAACTTAGATATTGTGAACGTAATAATTGTTTCTATGTTAATTGATGTGCGACAGGCGATACACACTGTGTTGTCATCTGACATTATGCTGAGCGGAGGCCCTTTTGGCATTATAGTCTTTGTTTACTGTTTTATAGTTTTAATGTGTATTTATTTTGATGTAATGCCAATAAACGCATTTTCTTTCTTTCTTTCTTTCTTTCTTTATGTGATGGTCAGCAGGGTAATTGCATAACACACTATCAGTAGCAATAGGTTTCATTTTGACAATTCAACAACATTCATTGCGTTATTTGCGTTGTTGAGCAGACACATTTTTCGAACATATAGAGCAATGGATTAGGAATTTGCTTCAAAATGATTCAAATTGAGAGTAATAGTGTGTTAGGTACGCAATTAGGGTGCTGATTGTTGTGGTGTTTTTGGTGGAGTCGCTCGTGTAGGACTTTGTTTAATTTTTTTTTTTTTTTTTGTTCTTGTACAGTTTGGTTTTTTTATTTTTGTCTGTGTTTAGTTTAGTTTGTGATCTTCCAGTACGAGTCGCAATAAATACTTTTTATTTATTTTTTCACTAGTAACTATACAGGATGGAAAAAATCTATGGGCCCTGGATGGGAACTACCTTAAATCCTTTAGTTAGCTCATTTTACTGAAAGGAAACATTCACTTATTTTTTTAAAGAAACAAAACTGAATTCAAAGACCTTCTAAAATTCGCTTGTCTCACCCGAGAATCAAACCAACTAAAAATAAAAAATTAAAAACCGTTGCTATTTTATTAAACGAATCGGTAGGATAATTGTACAAGATAAAATTTATCCAGTAAACATTTTGGCCTTACACTCATCTGTTGTACGAGATACTATTATTTATTAGAAGATATATTTATTAGAAGTTCTCTATAAACAATACCTAGTACCTACTGTTCACTTGTAACAAGTAAATGACATGTTATAATTTTTTTATCTCTCTCTAAAGACATCGTATGAAGTACAAGCTTGCTAATATAATTTATCTCCAAGAAACTTATTGAAGACTTCGATAAGAAAATCGTTAAATGGCAATAATAAATCTATACACAACACAATTCCTTCTTACACTAGGCGTACTGACGAAAAATTTAAAAAGGGAACGTATTTTTTTTTTTGCAACGTGATGCAAATAATTTGATTTTCGAATGATAACTGGTACTGGTACATGGTGGTGGTGGTGGATACATTTCTGGTATTCCGCTGCATCCGGTTAGACTGGAAGCCGACCCCAACGTAGTTGGGAAAAGGCTAGGCAGATGATGAACTTTCAACATTACTTTGAAAACGAATTACAATACTGTACAAGAACTATGGGTTGCGGTAGAAAATGTTATTAGGAGCATACACCACAACACTGCAGAGGGCTACACGAAGTGAATTTCAACGTAGGCTAAATTTTTGTATCCGGAACGAGGGGGTCATTACGAACTACTCATCAGTTATATTATTAAGATTCTCTTCTCTTCTTAATATCCGTCTACGTTAAAAAAATTATACATGTTTATGGGTTCTTCGTATTGATGATAAAATAAAATTAATTTTAGTTTTCACTTTTTTATTTCAAAGACTAAATGTTTATTAGACAAATTTTATTCTGAACAATAGGTAATCCTACCGATTCTTATGATAAAATAGCGATGGTATATTTTTTTAAATTCTTAGTTGGTTCGATTCCCGGGTGAGACAAGCGAATTTCAGAAGATCTTTGAATGCAGTTTTGTTTCTTTTAAAAAATAAAGCAATGTTTCCTTTCTGTAAAATGAGCTAACTAAACGATTTAAGGTAGTTCCCCTCCAGAGCCAATAGATTTTTTCCACCCTGTACCTATATATATTTTTTTAAAACAATATCTTGTTGACATAAACTTAAAACCTTATTCAGTCTGCCTACTTTTTAAAATACATGTATCATTAACCGAGGTTTTATATAATTTCCAAAGACATGTCTGAATTTCAGTGACATATTTTTAATACTTACAAAATTTTCTCTGCCTGCGGAGTAAACAGTTTTTTTCAGAGCGAGTCATGTCACCGCGACGCGACCGACAGAGTGACGGGTTGGCGCGAGTTACTCGCGCGACCGACGCGGCTTGCAGGCTGGCGCGCGACTGAATGTATATTAGAATGTACTCTGTGGACTGAAGGGAATGCTTTGTGTGAGTGCGACCTGTGAGGCAGACTGTGTTGCTCGACTTGAAGTTGCGCGCGCTGATCGTTGGACGCAAATCGCGCTGCAAGTCACATCTCCCAAAGTCATACCGTCTAATGGTTTGGTAGAAGTTTAGCTACGGACTTCAAAACAAATGTATAAATTGAAGACGTAATTTGACTGTCAACATTTTGTCAGATTTGTCTACAGTTCGATAACTGTATCAATGTGAAGGTACAATTATTATTACTCAATGTATAATGTTTTTAGCTACACGTTGATTATGGAACAGAGATTGCGTAGACTATTAAATGAATTCTTGTCGATGTACACATAGGTACTCGTATCTTTGAGGCTGACTGTAGAATTAGCTAAATCTTTTTTTAAAGGCGGCCAAGATTGAGTCGTCATCATCATCATCATCATCTGCCTGCCTTTTCCCAACTATGTTGGGGTCGGCTTCCAGTCTAGCCGGATGCAGCTGAATGCCAGTGTTTTACGAGGAGCGACTGCTTATCTGAACTCCACAACCCAGTTATTGGATAATACGATACCCATTGGTAAGACTGGTTGTCAGACTTTCGGGCTACTGACGACCCGTAACGACTGTCAAAGATCCACGAATGACAGTCGGGACCAACGGCTTAACGTGCTTTCCGAGGCACGGAGGGGTCTTGGTATGTGAAGATGGTCACCCATCCACGAACCAACCGCGGCAAGCGTAGCTTAACCTGATCGATCGACCCGTGCGGCTGTTATTACTTAGCCACAAGCCCCTCGGCGGCCAAGATTGAGTCTGGCACTTAATTATTGTTCCGAACTAAACACTACTTAACGAACGGTCCCCGTCCAGTCTTAATTATTAGGTATATTTTGCGAAATCAATAATCCTGCCTTAGCACCTAAAATATGTAATAGTATCAAGGAAAAATATGATATGCACAATGTATAATAATTCAAATAAGTAAAAAAAAATATTTCATTAAATTAAATAGGTATGTCGTAAGGCCCTCGTAAATAAGTACCAATATTTCTATTGTTTGTAAGTATTTCGTGTGCGAAAAATAAAATCATTTTTCATTTACATTTATCACATTCATTTTCAGTGTGTGTAATTCAGATTTCCACATTTCCAGATTTCCATCTGGTATTTCTCAGTAGCCCGGAACCCCGGAGTCTGGTATTGTGGCCGGTTGCTGACAGTAAGCTCACTTAACAACTGGCGCTGACACTCTGACCGACCGGGGAATCGGCCCCAGGACCTCAAGCTCAGCATTAGCGCTTGCGACTACTAGTCCAACGTGGCAGTATGTAATCTATTTAACAGACTTTTAAATGAATTTTAACATTGTTTGTTGCCAACAAGGACACTTAATTGTTAATTATAATAAGTATAGTAAACACATTAGAGACCTTTTGGCAAAAAAACAATATTATTTATTTCAATGTTAAAATCCATTTCCTGTCCACCTTTTTACCATATTATGTAAGTATCTTCATAATATGGTAAAAAGGTGGATAAAATGGTCCGCACGACCAATAACAACCAAACATATGTCATTAGATAGGCATTTTAACCCTACAGTGCATTGTGTTCCACATATGGGACATACCGAAAAATGTCTTAGGATATTTTAAAATCGATCCAAGTAGCGTGATCTAGTGTTGACAAGATTAACTAATATGTATTTGAGTTTCGCATTTAGTATCAGATAATTTGGATAGATCTGAATAAACATTTATTTATGTTTTCTTCAAATCGGTAGGAACTTTGAATACGATTAACGAGCGGCGTATAATAATCGCAAAAAAATGATAAAATTGAATTTCAGTGTCGAAATAATTAGTAGAGGTAAGTTCATGCTCATATTGGTGCGGGTGGTGCTTGTGGTGACTGGTCGTCTTGCTGACCATGGTTTTATCATTGTTATCATTATTAATAACTTGTTTATTTAGTTTCCTTATGGTCCTAGTTTATCATTTGTGACTTCAAGCGACAGCTATGTAAACTGAACCCAGCATTGCATAAATATGTTAGCGGTCACGCCCTTTATACCTGGAGGCTTTTATTTAATTTCCATTTATTAATTTTTGCTTGAGTACGTATAGTTTTTTATTGTATTTCTTGGTATATTGGCGTTGCTAGCTGACATATGGCAAATAATTTAATTTAGCGTTCTGTGTCTTGTAATGTTAATTGCTTTGCATACCTTGTATTGTATTCAGTCAAGTATATTTTCTAACTGAACAGACAGCTGTGCTGCTGGGGAGTTTGTTGCGCCACTTCTTCTTCCCAGCGAAAGCACTAGGAAGTGGTGAAGGGCGGGCGTTTTGGGGGACTGTCTTTTGTAATTTTGACGTTCGAAAAGTGCTGATTCTCAGCCTAGTTTGAATAAATGACTTTTGATTTTGATTTTGATTTTGATTTTTGATATTTATCATTTTACTTGTAATTTAATTGATACTACGTAACACAGATTCACATTATAATGCATGATGCGCCATACACAAAAACATACGTATCTATTGAGTTATGATTTTTCTAAATATTTTTTCGAGAAATGGCATCATATTTGCAGGCTAGTGTAATTTTTTTAAGCCGATAAAAAAAATCATGCACTGTAGGGTTAATATAGAGCAATAACTACTCTGGTGGTTACTTTCAAATCGTTGTGTGAAAAAAGATATGGCAATGTTTCGTAGGACGTAGGTACGTACCTGGACGACGGGTAACGGAATATTTGAATAGTTAATCACTTCTAGTGGTCTTAGTTTGAATATTCGCAAACGTATGCATTCCGATGATAACAAAATAATATGATACCATCGAGCTGGTCAGATGATGGACTGGACGTTAGATTTTGGAACTCTTGAATAACTACCAGTAACCCTATCGAGTGTGGGCTCATTAGATTTTGAGACAAATCTGTACAAGTACTGTTCATTTTACTTGATGACTGACCTGGACACCACGATGATGGAACCTTTGATGGCTACTAGTGTCATTGTCATCAGGTAAAATGAACAGTAGGTACTCGCTAAAACACATCTGATGAGCACACACTCGAGGGATTTACTAGTGGCTATTCAAGGGTTCCGTTATCTAGCTTCCAGGTTCATAACTCGATGGTTGGTACAATCGAAAAATGTTATTATATTATCATCGTAATGCATATCTTTGTAAATATTCAAACTTAGACCACTAGAAGTGATTAACAAGGGTTCCGCTATTTAGCTTCCCAGGTTAATCTTACGAAACATCGCCATAACTTTTTCGCACAGCGAATTGAAATGAGCCGCCATGGTAGTTATTGTATAATAAGCAAATACGTATCGAATGCCATAATTATGTGTTGTTATTAGTGCCACGATCAACTTTCATAATTTTTTACCGATTCTCCTTTAAATTGCAAATGCTACAACATAGCCTGCTCTTATAGAGAGCTGATATATAGAGCTACGTTGTAGCACCTTGTGGATTGGCTACGTCGTAGCATCGCTATAACTATGTTGCTACGGTGTTACGCCGTAGCATTCCGTTTGGTTGGCAACATGCCAAACTACTTCTTTCAGCACGAAAGCCAGTGTAACCTTCGGAAGATTTCATGAATGGCTGAAACTCAGGTATCCGCCCCCTACTTAATGGTTTAAGCCAAAAAAAAAGTAAGCTAGATGTTTTAGTACATGTTCATAATAGTTTAATAGGTACTTGTGGAGGTGTTCTGAACGGAGCCAAAACAATAGAATAAACTAAAAACTACACCGGAATACGTTTATATGTACGAGTATCTATCTATAGGGCAGCACGGTGGTCATGAATATTAATGTCGTATGCTGAGCCAATCGTAGTACCTATACCGTTGGCTGTAAAATGGCTGAACGCACCAATGACAATGCTGACTGAAATTCAAACACGGGTCAGTAAGTATGTATCTACATTCATTACGAGATGCCGAAAGAATTACTTTTTTTTATCGTTTGATTGAAGCCGGCCGCTACTTGAATTAATTGATAATTTCCGTGTGTAGAGTAGGATATAAGTTTAACTTTCATATATATAATATAATATCACCATTTATACCCTTTTTTGTCCAGAAGGTAAAAAAAGTTAGACGATATATTTTTCTACCTCTCCTTATGGGACTGAAACGTTACTAAGTCAAGGAAATTATTTTTTAAGCAAACTGACTACCAACTTAAACTGTCCATAGGTATCTGTATCCAAATCACTGCATTCCCAAAACTGTCAACAAAACTGTCATTCTTAGACACTTGTATGGAATTGCTATAATACAGGAAATTGACGACAGGTAGGTGTCAATTTACTTACCAATTCATTCCCCTGACTGTGACACCCACACAACGCAAGGGATTTCTCTGAATTAATAACTAGACTTCAGGAAGCCCTGAATTGCATACGATTTAAACTTCAGAAGCATTCTGTAGTTTACATTTACAAATTATGCAGTAGGTACTTGGTTTCCAATTATGAATAATAATTAAGTCTGAGGCTATAGGCTGAGAATCAGAATTTTTCGAACGTAAAATTACGACAGTCCCCTAAAACGACCGCCCTTCATCACTTCCTAGTGTTTTAGCTGGGAAGTGGCGCACTAAACTCCCCAGCAGCACAGCTGCCTGTTCAGTTAGATAAACTTGATTCTATTGGTTGGCACAAAAGTAATGAGACACTACAAAACTCTATACATTTCCTTTTTCAAGTTAATTGTTCGATGATATTCTAGAATGTTGTAGAACATTCTAGGTACTTGTGATGTGGTGGTATATAGACAAATATTCAACCCAGCTCACCAAACTATATATCAAGAAAAAAAACGACGAAGAAGAGTCAATGTAGTTTTACTACACGATAACTCTCGACCTCACGTCGCATCTGCCGTTCGCCAACAGTTGGAGAACTTGGGCTGTGAGACGATACCCTACCGACCTTATTCCCCAGACCTCGCCCCATCAGACTATTACTTGTTTAGAGCCCTGAAACAACATTTGCGGGGTATACAATTTAGGTAATGATTTCTCTGATGTAGAGGCGGAGTTGAACAACTTTTTCGAGACACAGCCATCAGATTTCTGGGCGAAAAGCAAACTTTGCCGGATCGTTGGCAAGAAGTCTTAGATGCTAATGGTGTTTACATCATTGAATAAGCTTTTTGTATTGTAATAATAATAATAAATATAAAAAGTAAACCAAGTGTCTCATTACTTTTGTGCCAACCTGATTTATATCGCCGCGTAAAAGATATAACATCTTATGCGTAATGTCGAAGATCCTGCCCTCTATGGAATACTGTAAGGGCTCTTTCCCACGGCAAGATCCCGTTTTTTGCAGTATCCGGCAAACGGGATGCTTGCAGTATATTCTTGTGAAAGAAACAATTAAACTAATCGATGTTTTAGTGAAAACTTAAGTTAAAATTAAAAGGGAAAATTTATTTAATTACTTTTTAATCATATTAACAATTCCGCATTTGACAGAATAAGTTCGGTAACGGTCACCTCGATGTTATCATTAAATACCAAAATAAGTCAGTTTGAATGTTAATTATTTATTTACATAATTAATTAAAAAGAAACAATGGACACCAAATATGTTGATAACAATAATTAGTTAGTTAGTAGTACCTAACCTAAACATAACCTAACAGTGCCACATAGTTAATGAGAATCTGCTACTAGCTCAACACACCGATGTGGAAAGCTTGCAGTAGCAATTCACACACAAGAAGTCCAGTCTACTCGCGTTACATCGCAGTACGATGTTGGCGCATCTTTTTCGCATCGTAGCGTAAAAGCAAACGACACTAGCTTCAGCAAACATCCCTGATGCGCTAAAAAAGCGGAACAGCCCCGTCAACACCCGGAACGCATTATTATATTGAATGCGAAGGGCGCTGTACCTACGATTTTTGAGTGTAATCTACCCACAGTCTGCTCGAGTAAAATAAGGTGCAAAAAATAAGGTTTTTTCACTACTCTACTAAAACCACCTGTAAACCTGCGAGCTCACCAACAGCGCCCTTCTTGCTCTTTCAATATCATCATCTTTGAGGTCAGCGGTCAAAAGATGTCTCAAGTATTTCATCTTTCATACCCTTACAAGCAATATTCCGTTCAACTTGACCGGAGGCATAACATCAGAACATCGACCGCTGACACCAAAGACCATGGCTTCACTTTTAGTGACATTATAGACCAATCCATAAACTAACGCATATTTAGATACATGGTGACTTGGTGACTAGAGTTGGTAACTCAACAACCTCCTAAGACCACAAACCGTTAGGTGACTTCGGTTAATGAGAAATTATAACTTATATCTAGGTTATTAGACAATAACCCTTATTGTAAATTAGGTAAATGGATTACATTAAGAGTAACTTCCTGGTACTGCGATAACAAGAAGCATTAAGATATAATTAATAGCCCTTTGTCTGAACTAATATTATAAAAAGGAAAGATTTGTATTTTTGTATGTATATTGGTAACGAAGAAACTCAAAAATTACTGGACCCATTTCAAACAAATTTTCACCATTAGAATGCTACACTATTCCTGGGTAACATAGGCTATATTTATTGCTAGAAAAAATTAGAGTCTCTACTAAAACTTAATAATGTAACCCAAGATGTAAAAAAGGTGTAAAGCGTTCAGGTTCGGTTAAGGTGTAGGCGTTTCGTCGCATGCGCAGCGGAAACTATTGATGATAGAACAAAAACATGTTCTACAATATTAAAGAACATATCAATATCTACAAACGACACCATATGTCCAACTATTGTAGTTATGTCACTATAACTACTTTTTTACATTTTAAAAGTTGATAGAAATGCCGACCAAAATCAGAACATATTATCCATACCTTTCTATTAATCCTTATCCAAATAAATCCGTATTCAAGACTGTTTGAATACCCGTAGATTACTTTTTGAATTATTGAAATCGGTCATTCCATTCAAAAGATATTACGAATTTAAAAATGTCAATCTAAACAAAAGTAACCGGTGTGGCGCAAAGCAGCGCAGCGGGAAATATACAACGTGTAACGTTAAATGCGCAAAACCTCAGACACCCCAACTGATTTTTAATTCAATTGATCTATTTCAGAGAGAAAATAATTCATTAAAAAAATTGTAAAGGTTTTATGTGCTGTTTTAGTTTTACTAGCCATTCTGATCGTTTCTTGCGTCTGCGACGACGCTTTATCGAGGGAGGAGTCGTTATCGGGCCGCTGCGCCGCGCTGACATTGTATTGCTTGACCTTTAATAAATAGACGCGGCAACGTTTGTAATGAATATTTTTTTAAAAATGTGACTTATATTAAAAAGTGATAGTGATAGTGTCACATATCACTATCACTTTTTATTATATAAAGGTATTTTTCATAATTTTTTATGCTCTTTTTAATGGTTAAAATCATTTTGGAAATTTTTTATTAGAAATGTGTGAAAACTGCAAACCATCATTTTGGGGTACGAACTTTGAGGGTGATTTTCACCCCTTTAAAACGTTTGTTAGCAAAAAAGAAAAAATACGTATCTCATCATTTTTCATGTAGATTATATTATTATAGTAAAGCCGCAACTGAATCGGTGAGGGACACCTCGCGAGGTTTCCTTGTTAGATATTAACATTTGAAATGAAACAAGGTTAGTTCTGAACTGCCGGTCAATTCTGTAAAAATCTCACCGTGAAATCATAAGTGAAGTGAGCACTTAATAGTGTTAATCCCTAGCGAATGACAGCTCACTCCACGCTCACTTCACCCAAGCTTTCACGGTGAGATGGTTACAGAATCGCACGGCAGCTCTTCAAGCGGAACACACCTAATGTTATTTTTTAAAAAGCCTTTCACCCACATCCCAACTAGCGCAGTCGGTACGTCGCGTTATATCGGTTTCAGTGTGAAATATTTCGGTAAAACCTAGAATCAGTGGCGTGAATAGAGAACCTACAGTGGGCAACCATCAGCAGCGGCAGGCAGCAGAAACCAGCTTAAAGACGGGCAGACTCATTTATCATCTAAAAGCCTCTCATCGTGTGCGTCAGAATGGCTGGTTGTCTTTGGCGTTGGTCTATGAGAGTTGATTCGAAAATTGCTACATAATTGCTTATATTTGCTACATATAATAAATACTTGCTACATAGGATATATATTTAGAAACAAAATATTTTTTTTGATCAGCAATCCTGACGTTTGGTTGGCTGGTCACCTCCTAGTTTAAAGTCAAGCATGCAGAGTTTCCCGAAATGTATTGCGTCAATAATTGCTACATATTTACTTCATTTATCTAATATAGTTGTAACTTCAAACATATGTTAAATAAAGGATGTAGCAATTATTTAAATTATCCCAAAGAAAAGTGCCTAATAAAATAATAAAGGCAAATAGTTGCAGTGTGTCTTCACTTAACGGTATTGATAATTTAGGAGGCAGGCGTTTTAAATTGTTAAATGGCATGCATGTTATGTTATGAGTAGGTAAGTAGATAATAAGAACATTAAAAAGATATCGTAAATAATAATAAAAATGTGGGTCGTTCATAAGATTCAGTTTAATAATATATATGTCGTCACAAGCGATATCAAGACGACAAAATCAAAATACTACTTCCGGTTGATTTCATAATATTGGTCAAACCGGAACTTAATTCTCATTGGTTGATCGGTTAGTACAGTGAACGCCGTGAGTTGGCGCTGTAACTTCGCGCCATTTTCTACACGTGGACAGAGCCGATTGGAGAGCAGGCGGCATTTGACTTGCGGAGCGCACGCCGGGCGGTTGAGAGCATACCATCGGAACTGTCATGTTCACCGTACAAATCCTTGTTTCTTACTACTTATAAAGTGATTGTAAATTACCGAATAAACGTGACTGTGATTTGTGCTTCAAACTACGTTTTACTGGTTGTCCGAGTACCCACCTTTCTCATGGAACCCGTACCAAGAAACGATGATGAAGGCCCTATTATCGCTACGCCCACGCTCGCGCCGACATATAGTTTAATAAAAAATATTCAATTATTAATTTACCTTATTTTCATATTATTTTTCGCATATATTAGGTATACAATGTGGAATTAGCTTCTTTTTACTCTTCGTATTTTTTTTCGATTCATCATAACATTTCCATTGTGAATTTCGTCTGCAATGAGCTTTGTAGTGACCAATTAGTGTTTCACATACTGGGAGCTCCAATTCTATTATTGATAGTAAATGAAACTCAGATCCTTGTAACAAAAGAGATGTTGGTGGATCATCATTGAAATAAATTGATTGGAATGAAATTCAAATGCAAGATCTCGCAAAGATACACTAAATGATTTAACACCTTTACATTTACGTGAGCGTGGAGTGAGCTGTCATTCGTTAGGGATTAACACTATTAAGTGCTCACTTCACTTATGATTTCACGGTGAGATTTTTACAGAATCGACCGGCTGGCAGTGTTGGGCACAATTGAATTAAATTTTTAATTGTAGAGGCCAACAATTACAATTTTTATTTCAACTAAATTAATTGCAATTAAATTAATTCAATTATTTTTTAATTGTGAAATATAATTAAAATCAATTGCAATTAAATCTGTTAATTGTGGTTTACAATTAATTCAATTGCAATTAAAATTTTATTTACAATTAAATTAATTGTTTTAAACAATTAATAGTTAATTTAACTACGTATTTGATTAAAGTAAATATGGCAGGAGTAGTGTTGTAAAAATACCGTATAATACCAAAAGGCTATGTATTAAACGGGTATTTTATTAACTTACGGTATTATTGGTATTTTATATTTTGATTCACTTTTTAAGATCCTGCATTATTACGAAGAGTTCTAGTTTAATAAATAAAATATATTTTAACTGTCGATTGTATTCTATATTTTAGAATGACTAATTTTAATTTAATGATTACTTTCATTTATTTATTTATTTGCAAACATGGGTAAGAAATACATAGATATTTTATTATTATTTATTTACTTAGTAATTAAACTTCACACATATTATTACAGTATTATATTTCCGTCTATTTTCATCATCATCATCATCATCGTGATCGTGATCGTGATCTTGATCGTGATCGCCATCGTCATCGTGATCGTCATCGTCATCGTCATCTTCATCGTCATCATCATCAATCATCAATCCTGAATTATTCTAGTTAGGTACCTGTGCTACACTTTTACGTAATGTTCTGGCTTAAATCCAGGCTTTACATACCTTTGAGAATATTAAGGAGAATGCTCTTGTATTGTTTGCATTATGTTTTTCAGTTAATGACATTTATTAATTGTTAACTGTAATTGTAAACGTGTATCAAACAATTAACAATTAATCAATTGTAATTGCAAATTTTTACAAGCACAAATAATTTAATTGTAATTGCAAAGTTTTACAAGCACAATTAATTAATTGTTAATTGCGATACGTTACAATTACAATTAATTATTTTAGTTGTTAGTTGCAACTGAATTTGGCAATTTAATTGTTAGTTGTTAATTGCTTTCACAATTAGTTTTTGCCCCACTCTGCCGGCTGGACTGTGATTCCAATATGATATCTGCACTAACAATGACTAAGAATAATTGTAATAATGATGCTTATTGGATTATTGAGGGTAGGTACATATTTTTTTAACGCAAGAATCGCATTACTTATCTACGCTGTTACCAGAGCCTTAGCGATTAAACCGACACCTACATAGCTAAGTGTTTGCCTTTACTATTTTATCAGGCACTTTTAAATAATTGCGACATCCTTTATTTAACATATGTTTGAAGTTACAACTAAATTAGATAAATGAAGTAAATATGTAGCAATTATTGACGCAATACATTTCGGGAAACTCTGCATGCTTGACTTTAAACTAGGAGGTGACCAGCCAACCAAACGTCAGGATTGCTGGTCAAAAAAATATTTTGTTTCTAAATATATATCCTATGTAGCAAGTATTTATTATATGTAGCAAATATAAGCAATTATGTAGCAATTTTCGAATCAACTCTCATAGACCAACGCCACAGACAACCAGCCATTCTGACGCACACCTCTCATCGGCAATGCTCGTGGGGTTTTTATACGGGGTGTAAGGGACAGCCCTACGCAGACTGATGGGGTGAATTCAGTATATCATACTAAGATAACCGGTACAAGAAATTATGTAAGCGCGCTCGCGCCACGTGATTTATTACGTCACATTGAAGCGAGCGAGAGCGAACATTTATTTTGAGCAGATATCCGGCGCATAAAAAGAACTCGTAACTCATCACAACACGTCCAAAGTAAAAAAAAAAAAATAAAGAAATGAATCCTACCTACCTCAGAATCGCTCCGGTCGTATGAGATAGGGCTCGAAGTGGCCTCCACCGAGGCGTTCCCACACATTGGCACGGCGCATTCGCACAGACCAATGTGAGACGCGGGCAATAATCGAGCTGTCGTGCGTGTGCCTAGGCGTGGATTTTGACGAAACAAGTCTAAAATTCTGTCTTTAGTTTTGCCGTGAAGTGGACTTCCGACGCCTTCCTGATTGGGAATTATGGGCTGATTTTCCAGCACGCGTTGATAGGCATCGGTAGCACTGGTCTGCAACGAAATGCTCCTTTCAATAAAAATATGATCACTTTATAGAGTTTAGCATGCTAAATCTGCTTTTTATTTTATGCTATCACGTAAACATTTTTGTCTAGTTGTTTTTGAGTAAGTATTTTAAAATTTTGGGATGCGACGCAACTTTATTCAGTTAAGATCGTATTTGCACACGAAAAAACGGCGTGCAACTCAGTGCACTGATAGAAAGAAAGAGAACGATATTGTCTGACGTCATTTCTACACTGGAAAATTCTGGTACAAATAGTATAAAACGATAATTATGAGTTTGAAAGACAACTAGAAACTCCAATACAAAATATGAAAAAGGAAAAAAACTACAAAGTAAACTATGATTAACAACAAGTAATGATATTGTCATATACCTATGCGTTTTGTAATGGTTTATTTCGACAATTTATTAAAGTTATTAAATTAATGATTAAAATTTCATGTCTAAAAACGTTTTATTAAAAAATTCTATCTCAAAAAATCCGTAAGAGATAGATGACTTTAAATACTATAATAAAATTATATTCAGTATTATTGACTTACTAGTGATTATGCTTAATAAGTATTTGAAAAAGAGATTTTTTTTTATTTTTTTGCAGATCAGTGTAATTTTATTATCCGGCAGTCTGGTGGATGCCGCCGATCAGGATACCTATCAACGTAAATTCTCAGCGCTTCCCTAGCATTTCCCCGAGCTTCCCCGTAACACATTATCATTTCTCCATATTCACGAGCACTAAATGTAGCCATTTCTCACAAACACTAACACCACAACAAAAATAAGTCCAAATGCGTACGTGACAAAGACGTGTCGTAGCGTCACAAACTCACAACGCGACTGCGCGTGCGTTTCGTACCGACATGCGATTGCGCCACAACTTGCAATGACAAACAGAACAGACAGCCTGGCGCCGGCAGCACATGACTCGCGCTTTGGACGGGACTGTGTAGCCAATTACAGGAAATTTCGTGCAACAATAATGAATATAATAATTTATCATAAAAATTTTAAGCTGTACTAAATGGACTAAAAGTTACTTAAGTTATAATTTCTGGAGAAACGGTTTTCCTACAAGATTCGCATTTAATTTTATCAATAAAGGACTTTTTAGATTTAAGCCGTAAACTACAGCATAATAATGCTAAATCGGCTGCGGACGGCCAGGATTACGCGACAATTTTGTTCTTATATTTAAGACCCAAGGCCGTAATCATAATAAGACATTAAATCGGCCGCCAACGGCCGGGCTGACGTCGTCCCAGTGGAACCTGACGCATTGTCGGGAAATACAAAAATCAGTTCAAGTTAGTTCTAACATTTTTGTTCGCAAATCCAATTCAATTTATATTGAGGTCTAATAAGTTGGCAATGCTATTTAAAATGCGTAATTTTGTGCAATCGCCGACAATTTCGTTGAACTCTGTAGCTAGGAAGAAAGTGAAGAGCTGATTTTACGCGTCGTTTGTTAGAGTATTTCAACATCCACAGCTGGTTTTTTTATTTTATTTTAGCCGTATTGTTTACATAAATTGAGTGCTGCTTTCAGAGAATGTAATTTTATATTGAAATGAAACTGATAAACGATTAAAAAAATATGTAATTTTTCTGAGAAAAATTTTGTTGGAATATGATTCAAAATAAGGAGCTGAATGCACCCTGTCAGTTTGTGGAGGGCTGTCCCATACACCCCTTATAACGAACTGTACCTACCTCAGTTTCAATAAGGTTTGATGCACAAAAAACTGTCTCTAAAGTTTAATCCAATAATAGAACTCTTAGTATGTTTTATTTATTTATTTCAGGCAACTAGGGCCCATAGAAAAAACAATACATAGTACTACAAACGTAAGAATACTTATAAAACTAATACATAAAAATTATCACAAATACAACACTATAATAATATAACATAAAATACTATAAATACATACAACATAACACACTAAAACTACTGCAGTGTCGGCGTCGTGTTTCTCTGGAGTAAACTACATAAATACGAAAAACTTTATTCCGTCAGTCAGAAATACGAATTTCAAAATACCGATTTTCATAATTCCGAATGGTTCAAAATTCCGAATATAACAACTCCGACTTATCATTACTCCTATTTTTATAATTCCTAAATTTCAATATTCCTAACGTTTATAATTACTATTCTCAAAATACCGAGTTTCAATACATCGAATAACAAAAAGTCCGACTTAATGATAATTCGAAACATCAAAAATACGAATTCCAGCAAGCATTGTTTCTGTCACGGCTCCGGCGCCGCGCGGTTTGGGCGGCCCCACGCGAGCTTATCGTCGCAGATGATTTTAACGCTCACCACCGTGAAATAAATTTCGTGATTTTTAATAATAGACATTATAATTCTTAGGTATTATGAAATTCGGACTTTTGAAAATCGAAACTTCGAAATTCAAAGATGAAGCAAGTTGCCCATTCCAAAGCGTAGTAGGTACCTGTGGAGAAGAACGGGCAAGAAACTCCACGGACACTCATTTAAATCATAAAAATTGTTACAAAATTTTGGTTACATCATTCAAGTTGAAATTATACATGTGAGAACGATGTAGAAAGACGTGCACGTTAAAAGCGTCCGTACTAAAAAAGATAATAAAAAAAATAACAATTCTGAAATAAAAATAAGCCGCGGCGGCTAAGAGATGACCATTCCCTACTGCATGACATACCCCCAGCCGCCAGGGCACATTCAAGTCAATGAAAGACGTACCCAGTAAATGGTAGCTTTATATGTAGTTTAGGTATATAGTGCTCACACGTGTGTTATGCAATTATCAGTTGCGTGTGTCATGTCGCCGGTCACGAAACCGGCGATACACAACACCCTTCGGCCAGAACTCTTCCTTGAGGAACTTGTCGAGATGATGTGTCGGAACATGTACCACGAACGACTTGAAGTTCGTGTTGTGACGCGGCTCCAACGTCTCGACCCTCAAAGTCCAGTTGGTCTTCACACGCGGGTACTCCACGATCTCCTCAACCTTCGTGGAGTGGTACAGTCTGGACAGCAGCGCCGACGGGATTACTGGACGCAGCAGCATGTTGGGTCCTGCCGGCGCGGTTCCGCACTGGTTCCGACAAGGAGGCTTCTTCTTCTCCACCTTGATGAAACCATCCTTGTCCTTCCCTGGACCCTGCCTTACCAAAACCTTCTTGGTTTTAGACCGGCTTCGTTTACCCCCTTATGGTTTTTCCGCATGTTTTACCAGCTAGTTTTGCGAATGTGACTCAGCAGGCTTATTAGCGGCGGCTATGGCTGCGTACGCTCGTTTGGGGGTCGATGAATATACACAAATCGTTGTTATCTTCCAAGGATGCAGCTCTAGCAGTCAGGATGTGGACAGGCCAACCTCAGTGGGAACCTGGAAAGTGACATGAGACAACCAATTAATACGAGAGGGATTAGATGTACTATAGTGAGTATCAGCCGTGCGATTCTGTAACCATCTCACCGTGAAAACTTGGGTGAAGTGAGCATGGAGTGAGCTGTCATTAGGGATTAACACTATTGATACTGCTCACTTCACTTATGATTTCACAGTGAGATTTTTACAGAATCGGCCGGCTGGAAACAAGAGCAAACTGTTAAAACAATGTGCCGAAGAGGGTAACTGTGCAGAAACCAAAAGGTAAAATTACACTTTTAATATTATGCTTGAGTCCGCAATGGACAAGTAGGGGAGGTATGTTAGTTTATACAGGGTGATTTGTGAGATGAATACGAAAGAGAAATACAGAATGGATTTTTGAGATGAAGCCGCAACGGTTGATTGACATGAGAAATAGTTTTGTTAAAATTGCCCATTCTCTTGCAGACTGTTAATTTTTTTCTCAAATTGCTAATTTTTTTCTCTTTAAATCTGTGAATGCAAATCAAAATGCCTCAAAAATTATGGGCAGTCTCCTAAGACCGTTTTCCTGTAGGCTCTACAGTAGCGCTCAAGATTATTTTGAAAAACATATTAATTAAAAGCAAACAAAAAACAACAATCAGCAGGCTATATTTTTGAAAGATGTTCAATGTTCTACAAAATAGTGGCACGGTAGCCCAGATTCACAATATGATAAAGTTTATTTTTCAAAAAATAAGGAAAATAGTGGATCAAAAATATTTTGACAAAGTTAAAAAAATTAAAAATATTAACATCTAATTATTATCTACAGTAATCCAGTACCTAGTCCCATTAACTGGGTTGTGGAGGTCAGATAGGCAGTCGCTCCATTTAAAATACTGGTATTCAGCTGCATCCGGTTAGACTGGAAGCCGAAAAGGCTAGGCAGATGATGAGTAATGAATAAGTCAATATTTAGTAGCATATTCTCTGGCCTTTATGACAGCCTCGCACCGCACCGGCATTTAGTCAACTAACTTTTGTAATCGATTCAACGGAATTTTTTCCCACTCATTTTTGAGAGCTTCATACAAAGCATTTTTATTCGAATAATTTTGGCATCTTATTCTGCGATCCAACTCCTCCCATAGATGTTATATAGGATTCAAATCTGAAATTTCACTAGGCCATTCCAGAACATTGACTTTTTCGCGTTTTATAAAATGACAAATGTATTTGGACTTGTGTTTGGGGTCGTTTTTGTTGAAAATACCACTCAAGTGGCATGTGCTGTTTAGTAAACGGTAGCATTTGAGTCCTCAATATATTTTTTTGCACGAACAGATCCATGTTTCCTTCAATTCGAACTAACGGTCCAACACCAGAGCGTGACAAACATCCCCAAACTGTCACACTACCACCTCCCTATTTAACCGTGGGTACAACGAAAATCATTTTTATTTTTAATTTTTAGGACATAGAACGTACTTAATACAATCAGATGACATTAAATTAAAATTACTTTCGTACTACTCCACAAAACTTTCGACCAATCTGAACTTGACCACGATCTGTACTGTTTTGCGAATGCAAATCGGGGCTTTCTGATTTTCGTAGACATTAAACCTTTTTCGCTGGCCTTCGAGCATGCAATCCAAAGAGTTTAAAACGTCGTTTGACTGTAGAAACGTGAATATCTATGTTGTATTTTTTAAATATTTTTTTTATCGTCACAGCCGACTTTCGATTATCACTAACTTGTTCACAGCTTTTATAATGTGATCGATTCTAGGAGACGTTTTTTTGGACGGCCAGTTCGTGGCTTATTTTTGACAGTCTTCCGTTTTTTTTATTATACACTTTATTCCATAAGCCAAGCTGTCGAGACACTTTAAAATTACGAGCAACTTCTGTTTGTTTTAATTCTTGTTTTAAGGCATTTATAAGAGCTTTTTTAGAGTCACTGGAATATTCCTTACATTTCGGCATATTAAAATAACCACAACAAGTGAATATAAGTTAAAATTAAAACTTGGAAGCAATTGACGTTCTCTGGAAACTAACTGCGTGTCAAAATACTTTTGAGCTCGCGTTAAATCTCATTCCTCCGGCGGCGCATAGTATAATAATAATAATAATAATAACCTTTATTTGTACATAAAACAGATTGTAGTACATGTAACAGTTTTCACAAAGCGGGTAGTATTACATCTCTAGCAATCAAGTGGGTGACGTGCTGCTCTCCTTGCTAGGCTATGACAAAGCCTGTATTAAGGAGTAACAGTGAAGATATAGTATAAACAAACAAGTCGAAACTTGATACGTTTAAATAATCCTCATTGTATTGCTGTCCACTATACTCAATATATATTTTTATATGTTTTTATTTTAAAGAAAATAATAAGGAATTTTATGTTGGCAAAATAATTTTGAGCGCTACTGTACAACGGTTCGGGTTTTCGTTGAGATTGCTAACTGAGCCAAATAGCCTATTGGTATAAGATATGATCGGCCGGCGCCTGGTGATGCGGGTTCGTATCATCTACGGCACGTAGTGTCTTTTTGTAAGTTATTCTTGGTATACGGTTCGGCCAGAAGCCGAAATAAAATACCATATAATTATTAAAAACATGCAAATAATATTTGAGTGGGATCGGTGGATGCTCGGGCAGAGATGTGTGCGGTGGCGGGGAGGGAGCTGCTTGGGGCCAGTCACGTGACGCGCCTGCCGGCGCTCGAGCGATAATTCTTTAAGTCTTGGGGGTGTTCCTTTTCTCTGAAGCTTACTGTACATGCCCTTACTGCCCCATATCAAAAAACCTCCTTAAAGACTTTTATCTGTTTATTTTACGAGCAGCCTACCTGTAAGCGTGGAAGTCCTCACTTCTTCTGCCGGTCAACCGTGTCGACAGGTGGACATCAGAGGGAACCTGGAATGAGAAAAGATATAGCAAATGAATAAGAGGGATTAGACGTAAGTACTACAGAAGTATTTTGAAACAAGAGCAAACTAGAAGTTAAAATTACACTTCGTTTGTTTTACTGAAGGGTTAAGCAGAGGAATATACCTACAGTACATCCATAAATAGTATCTAGATCAGCCGGTATATTCTGTAAAAGCCTCACCGTGACAACTTTGGTGAAGTGAACTGTCATTCCATCCACTTGATGCTATGATCTGACACTATTGACAGCTCACTTCAAGTTTTCACAGTATAGCACAGCAGTGACTTAAACGTAACTGGAGAACAGGTATACCATAGGCCAACTTATACTAGCAAAACCAGTATTAGCTGGCCTCTTATTCTATTGAAACTCCGTAGTAGTTTTCTTGAAAAAAAAATGAAAAAAAAAAAAAAAATTTAGAGTTCGAGAGCCTACAAGTCGACAGCGAATATACCGGGTGGATTTATGAGACGGGGCGGTAAGGGTAGGTACCTTAACAGGTGTAGCCACAGGACAACGTTCTTAACTTTTTGAATGATTCTAACTGTATTCACAGTTTAGAAAACTCGTAGTCAGCTAGAAAAATTATGTTTAATTATGTGTAATTTTATGTTGGTCACTTAGTTCCCAATAAACGTTTTGACTTTGACTTTATGATGCGAATCGATGCACTTTCGTATAACGATTACAAGACCCTTACTCTTCTCTCTCTTACTCTTCCTTAAATAACCATTCTTCTACTTCTTTGCACTTGTTACATGATAATTATTGTATATTTTTATAGACAAGTATATGTTGGTATCATGCATGTATTTATTGTATACATATATATCGCACCTACTACGGTGCAAAACGTCTCTTATGCAATTTGGGAGGGTTGTAAATTTTAAACGTTTATATTATTTTATTACAAAATAGTGAGATGTTCGCTTTAACTTTAATATGAAGTTCAAAGCTGTAGTTTAAATATTACCAGTTAATTTCTTTAGTCAAGAAGGACTATATATTATAATAGGATGCCGAATTTTCAAACGCTTCTCCTGAAATATTACATCATTTGGATAAGTGACGTTTTTGCACCGTAGCACAGTGGATCGACGGCATACAAGCAAAGGGACATAGGCAACTTAAATATACATGTGTCAGTTTTTGAAAAACAAATCATTTTTTTATGGCTATTGCCATAAAAAAATGATTTGTTAAAATGTTTGTTGTTGTTGGAGAAAATGTAGCTAATGTATGTCTTATTAGACATACATTAGCTACATTTTCTCCAAACAAACATGCTGCGCGACTCGCACCCCTTATGAGGTACAAGCGTTGACCGATTTTTTCCTTCTTATCTACAAATTGATTCATAGGTTATTTCGACATATTTTATCTCCGAATCTCACTTCACTGGTGACTTACTGATAAATTGGTCAGGCCATAAATCATCAGTGCACTAATAACAGATTACACGTATACGATGGAATGATTTGTTTTTCAAAAACTGACACATGTATATTTAAGTTGCCTATGTCCATTTGCTTGCATGGCGTCGATCCACTGTGCTACGGTGCGATATGCTAATGTTTGTCTCTCCTTCGACCTTGATCAATCCAAAGTTTCTCTTATATCTGAAATCTTTATGGTGTGCATAATAAAGAATATTCTATCTATATATCTTATGATTATGAACCATACTTGAAAAGCCATAAATCGCAAAAAGCTTTTCTTACCTAGGTATTCTGTTCGGCATGAAAGTCCTCGTTTTCTCTAGCGGTCAACATGTCGACATGCCAACCCTGGAAAGAACCTGGAATGTGAGAAGAGACAGCTAATTAGTAAAAGAGGGATTAGATTGCACTGTACTGAGTATCTAAAACTGGGACTAAAACGTGACAAAACCAGTATGCCTCTCAGTAGGCCTCTTTGGTCTATTGAAACTCCACAATACGCTAGATATTGTACGTTGTTGTTCAGTTGTTTTACATTACGGAGCTGTTTTGTAAAACCACTAGCGGTTTTGTAAAACAGCGGATTCTATAATCCATCTACGACATATACAACATGTAACGTTAAATGCGCAAAACCTGAAAATAGTTTCATCAGAATAACGAGCAGAATTAATTGAACCACTTTTTAATATAGATCACATTTTTCAAAAAATCTTCATTAAAAACGTTGCCGTGTCTATTTATTAATAGGTCAAGTTAGTCAATGTCAGCGCGGCGCAGCGGCCCGGTGACGACTCCTCCCTCTATAAAGCGTCGTCGCAGACGCAAGAAACGATCAGAATGGCCAGTAAAACTAAAACAGCACATAAAATATTTACAATTTTTTTAATGACATATTTTCTCTCTGAAATAGGTCAATTGCATTAAAAATCAGTTGGGGTGTCTGAGCTTTTGCGCATTTAACGTTACACGTTGTATATATGAGTAGATAGCATTAAGCAAATTATAAGCTTGTAATTAGCAAATTTCGTCTACCTAGCATGATTATTTAAGTTATTATTCAGCTTTCTTTAAAATTAAAATAAATAAACTCGTACCTCATTCTGGCACTCGGTGGCCTCAGCCTGCGGCTCCTTGCCGGTCTCGTCCAGCTTCTTGATCTGCACGACAACGATCACCTGCATGAAAAGCGAGACCACCGCGTCGGGGGTCGCTGCCTTTTGACGTACGATGCGGGACTTCATCTCTTCATCTCTGCGGCTTCCTGTAAAAGCTAGAAAGAAAAAATACAATACATATAAAGTATAAAACAACCGTTTTCCTAAAACAACCGTATGGTGCTCGTAAAAGCACGACCTGTATTCGCCCTTCATTCAGTCTCAAACAGCCGTATCGTCAGTTTGCCTCGCTCTGCTACTATGTATATGATAGCGCTCACCTCTCCCTGTGCCCCTCTTGTTGATTGCGCTCACCTCTCCCTGTGCCCCTCTTGTTGATTGCGCTCACCTCTCCCTGTGCCCCTCTTGTTGATTGCGCATACCTCTCCCTGTGCCCCTCTTGTTGATTCCGCTCACCTCTCCCTGTGCCCCTCTTGTTGATTGCGCTCACCTCTCCCTGTGTCCCTCTTGTTGATTGCGCTCACCTCTCCCTGTGCCCCTCTTGTTGATTGCGCTCACCTCTCCCTGTGCCCCTCTTGTTGATTGCGCTCACCTCTCCCTGTGCCCCTCTTGTTGATTGCGCTCACCTCTCCCTGTGCCCCTCTTGTTGATTGCGCTCACCTCTCCCTGTGCCCCTCTTGTTGATTGCGCTTACCTCTCCCTGTGCCCCTCTTGTTGATTCCGCTCACCTCTCCCTGTGCCCCTCTTGTTGATTGCGCTTACCTCTCCCTGTGCCCCTCTTGTTGATTCCGCTCACCTCTCGCTGTGCCCCTCTTGTTGATTGCGCTCACCTCTCCCTGTGCCCCTCTTGTTGATTGCGCTCACCTCTCCCTGTGCCCCTCTTGTTGATTGCGCTTACCTCTCCCTGTGCCCCTCTTGTTGATTCCGCTCACCTCTCCCTGTGCCCCTCTGGTTGATAGCACTCACCTCTCCCTGTGCCCCTCTTGTTGATTCCGCTCACCTCTCCCTGTGCCCCTCTGGTTGATAGCACTCACCTCTCCCTGTGCCCCTCTTGTTGTCTCGCACCTTATCCTCCAGCTGCCTCGCTCGCTCGGCAACGTGTTGCTAAGTCAGTATGTCTCGTTCTGCTACTATATGATAGCACTCACCTCTCCCTGTGCCCCTCTTGTAGTCTCGCACCTTATCCTCCAGCTCCCTCGCTTGCGAGGCAGCGTGTTGATGCGTCAGTTTACACTCAACTTTAGTGCACTACTCTGCTCAGTTTCCCTCGTTCTAACAGCACCGCCAGCTCTCTACCTACATCACAATAAAACATTAATAAAACAATAATAAAAATAAAATAAAAAACAAAATATATTTTATTTCAGACCCATATCCCATTTCATTAGTATACAAAAGACTTAGAAACTAGTGTTAGTACTTACATTTACCAGAGAATCAACACAAACTATATTTATTTTTACGCAACAACGGCATGTTGGGACGGCACGGTTGGAGCAGTGGTTTGGCGATTGACTGCTGCACTGCGTGTCGCGGGTTCGATTCCCGCACGGAACAATTATTTGTATGACCTACAAGTAGTTGTTCCGGGTCTAGCTGTTTGTGTATGTGAGTTTAAATGTTTGTAAACGCAGCCACAATACAGGAGAAATTCCTAGTGGGGCAAGTTTTTTTTAAAAAAAATAACAATATAAAAAAATGTAGGCGTATCCAATGTTCCAGTATGGGTTAGTGTTGTGCAGTTAGGGCTGCATGATAGCGTTGTAAACGCTACTAGAAACATCATGACAAGTTGTTCACCCTTTATGGGTTTTATTAGTCTCTTTCTTTTCCTTGCTGTACTGTTTCTGACCTCACTTTTTGTGAACAAGTGTTCCCGCATGCCTCGTTTATAGGTAGCTGGGCTAGTTTAGTAATGGATCTTTTAAGTACCCCATTTTGTGCCTTTAGCAGGACTACTCGAACTAAGTTGTCGCTGCCTCGGTGCAGTTCCACTACGCAGTAGGGTGGAGTGAAAAAAAAAATAAATTTAAACTTTGTTACTCCTGTATCACCAATGGATGATCGACATTCTTAGAGATATAAAAATAAAATTTCAAGTTCCTACGTTTACATCTTAAGGTGTCGCATCAAATTTAAAAGTTAAAGAAAATAACAAAATTTGTTTTATATAAAGTTTTTATTTGAGACAAACTATTTATCCAAATGAAAATATTGAAGCTTGAAATTAAGTATTGTACTTATAAATATACAAAATATATTAAATAAAAGCATTATAACATTCGGAAGCTGAAGCTACAGACTCTTCTGTTATATTTATAAGTACAATACTTAATTTCAAGCTTCAATATTTTCATTTGGATAAATAGTTTGTCTCAAAAAAAAACTTTATAAAAAAACAAATTTTGTTATTTTCTTTAACTCTTAAATTTGATGCGACCTTTAGGTAGAGTTAGCGGCGCGTTTGTTTTTTTTTTATGTGGTATCTCCAGTAGGCCTAATAATCCACACTTTCTCTAGTTATTTTCATTTATTTAATAACTATTTTCATAGTAAAATGAGTCCGAGAAGATATTATGAAAAATAACATGGTTTTAAGCGCCATTTTCCCAAAATGGCAACACGAGCAGCAAGTATACGATGTGGCAAAGTGAAAATTCAAAAAAGAGCACGTTGAAATTACCTATTTTCAAAACTTCCGGAAAACATTCCAGGCAACCCCCTTTTTGAGCACCAAATGTCTACTATCCTGCTGATTGGCAGGATGGAGCGTTGAAGTGCCACTCGATCGAGTCTGAGATGGTAGTATTTTTTATGTAGTTGGAAATCTTCATTTAAAACTTGCGGCTCCGACGAAATTGGTTCCGGTTTCGTATTAGATATTAGGTTTAGTGCTGTGATGAATGTAATTTAGTGCTCATACATATGAATATGCCTGCCTATGCAGCCTTTGCAGGTTTTTATCCCGCGGCCTTTGTTGAAAAAACTAAAGAAAATTTGAATTTCGTGGCTATATCGGATGTTCTCCCTTAATTTTACATTATTATTTATATGTATTTAGGAAGTCCACACTAATTGTCTCCTTTTTCGAAATTATAACGAAAAATTTCAAACTTAAAAATTACAGCAAAATTATCGATATAATAATCGACCTTTTGGTCGCCGTAACATATATGAGAAATAAATTGCTTTTGCACGTGTGTGAGTGTATGTCAAGCGCAGTGTATGCGTTAGTGTGACAACCAATAGGAAACTCGCGATCTTAGTGAGAGTGGTTTCTTTGTGTGCGTAATGCGCGTACGTATGGGTCTCTTGCTTGTAGTGGAATTTAAGAGTGGGAAGCAAGCGGCGACACTCGTTATAATACAAATCAGGAACTATTTCCTTTCTAACCTCTTTTATCTATTCTGTGGTAAAGACAAAGCCAGTATGTGAAAACGGCCTCGAGCGACGAGTCAAAATTGGTGCTTGTGTTGAGAAGTTTTCCTTTACCTTTGTTCTATCAGCAAAGGTAATGGAAAACTTCTTCCTTCTTCCTTTCTTTATTTCATTTTCGAAATAATCCCGTTGCCCTGATTTGATAAAAATAAAAAATGCGTTTTTTTTTTATTTTATTGAAATTTAATTTATGGCACTAAGTTAGCCTTGTTTTGTTTCGTAATGCATGATCGAAACATATGGCCCGAGTATTCTTGTAATACGATCTACGTTGTTATGTCGCTCAAGTAATTAAATAATTCATTCATTTTTAATCGAAGTAGGTTCTTTTATTGAGGTAACAGATTGTTAGGAAGCCTTCGTTAGTGGTATAATTTGCTTTTGAGATAAGGGCTTGTTTTTCTTACTCCTAAAGCCATTTAGGGCCTTCCCACCACAGGGTTAAGTTGACCAGTTTTTGGTGTGGGTTTGGTGTTGAAGTTAAATTCGTAAGTGTTACTTTTCTCTTTCGTCTGTAGTTCTTTGAGAATAAATGGTTTGTTAGTGACCATGTCCGTAAGACGAACCTTTCCTTCAGTGCCCGCCTTCGTTCTTTTTGCAGTAACTTTGTTGATTCTATAGAATGGTGGCCCGTGATAGCGTCATCCATATAAAATTCTTTAAGTAGCGCCTTTAAGGCCAGAGGAAAAACGTAGCCTTCCTCTTTGGCCAGCTGTTGGAGAGTACGCATCGCTATAAATGGTGCGACTTTGATCCCGTTTGTTAGGGTACACAGCAGCATATCTCAGAGGTTCTCTCTTGAAGCCACACCAAATTATTTTTGAAGACTGTTTTGATATTGATGAATAAGGACTTGACGGTCATTGATTCGACATTTTCTCAATGTCCGCCGTTAAAACATATTTATAGATCTGCCATTTCAGGGATAGCATGTCCTTTCAAGAATAGGTCCTTTTTCTATTTAATCGTTTGTGGTGCACTCGGAGTCTATTTTCATTGACGCGCTAAAAACAGCTCTTAAGTTTGGTTGTTGTTGAGCACTCCCTTCCTCCAGCGTGGTGTGGTAGGTAGGCTTGTACTCTACTATCGGATTCTGTCAGTGGTTTCTTGTGGCCTAATTCGATGTGTTCTCGTATGAATTATTTGTATAGTTTAAAAAGAAATGTTCTTTTCTCGCCATTTTCATTTCTATATAAAGAAATTGTGTTGTAGCTTGAGATTTCGAGTTTTCAAACTTATGGACATATAGCGTTCATCGGCATTTTCACTAAATAACGCCAGTTGCTTAATTATTCTGTAGTTTCTTTGAAATATTTTTTCACAGAATTCGGTTTTGTAATATCCGGTTCCGAAGGGTTGTCTTCTATTTTCCAAAGTATTGTTAGGGTGTAGACCACCTAACATTACAGGTTATAGACAACCTAACATTTAAGCAGTTTAGCTACGGACAAACATCGTTTTAGACTGCTTTGTAGCACCGCACAGTAACCAGCTCATCTTTTTATTTGAAGAAATATATAAATAAATAAGCGACATAACAATCAAAATAATTGTTTATTATTAATTAATTAATTTAATTCGTTAATCCACTCACGGGACGAGAACTAAACCATGATCTGGACTTAGCTATACAACGTGTAACGTTAAATGCGCAAAACCTCAGACACCCCAACTGATTTTTAATTAACTGACCTATTTCAGAGAGAAACAAAAATTAAAAATTGTAAAGGTGAGGTGTTATGTGCTATTTTAGTTTTACTGCCAATTCTGATCGTTTCTTGCGTCTGCGACGATGCTCTGTCGAGGGAGGATTCGTCACCGGGCCGCTGCGCCGGGCTGACATTGTGTGTTATTTACTATCTACGCTCATAAAGAACTTAGGTTATCTTTGAACAGTGATTTAAATGTTTCCATCACACTTTTCAGGCTTTGGAAAAAACTTTCGCCAACATTCTCACTATTTCACAATATTGAATGTTTGTGTACAAAAACGCCATAGTCGCGAAATTAGCGCGCACGCGTCGCCGGGGTAACGGGATAAAACAATTACACCTGTGACGCATGTGCCGGCGCCGCTCAGACTGAAGTAGCCATGGCTACTGTCACGTATTTCACACCCTCCGTCTTCATGCAAATCGTCATTTCTCTTTCTAACCTTTAGGCTACGTTTAAGTTAAAAAAAGATAGGTAGCATTATTGCTTACTTCAAATGTTCTTATTCATGTTCATTGAAATAAAAGCTATTATTATCCCGCGAATGAGAAAATTTCAATTGGTCGACAACTATTTGTGTTTGTTTGCCTATTTTGGCGGGCTTGCGCCGGTGATGGCTTGACCTATTAATAAATAGACACGGCAACGTTTTTAATCAAGATTTTTTGAAAAATGTGACCTATATTAAAAAGGGGTTCAATTGATTCTGCTCGTTATTCTGATCAAACTATTTTCAGGTTTTGCGCATTTAACGTTACACGTTATATAAATTTATCTCCGACTGGTCGACACTTCACGTGACTGTCTCGGTCTTTGACCAAAGAATGAACATGTCCATTCTACGTGGCAATGATGCCAGTCTTCTGGGCACAGTATTCCGGATGACAGCGATGCAGATGAGTAGGTACTTCGACGCCTAAGTGTCCTTTTGTTTTTTTTATTTGTTATTTGTATAGATTATGGGGTTTATTTATAAACGATGATTAAAGTTGAGTGACGTTCAAACGTCAAAAATGTATGGTTAAACAGTCGCTAATCACTACTTACCTTTAAGCAACGTTTATGAATAAAGGGGTATTTGTATAAAACATCTGTGCCAAATTACATCCAAATCCGTTTAGATGTTTTTGCGTGATAGAGTAAAATCATCCAAACGTACAAACTTTCACATTTATAATATTAGTAGGTTAGTAATATTTATAGGGTTAGTAGGTTAAGCTGTGAATAAAAAAGCATTTTTAATATTTTAGTATTTTATAAGTAATTAAAACTAAGGTTACATTTGAGCATGAGCTGCAAAATCAAGCATGAAAACTACTTTGTTAAATGTTTAAATCATCATACATTACGAATTTCAAGATAAAAAATTTCAAGTACAGTACAAAATGGTGGCGATTTTACACAGCTAATTGAAAAATTATAAGTCCAAATGAATGTTATGATCAGCAGTGCTATTGTTTAAAAATATCACCGTGAGAACTTAGGTGAAGTGAGCGGGAAGTGAGCTGTCATTAGGGATTAACACTATTGACACTGCTCGCTTCAAGCTCACTTCACTTATGATTTCACGGTGATATTTTTACAGAATCGACCGGCTGTATTAGTAAGGTTCACATGCGTGCCATTATAATTACAATTGCAGTAAAAATAGGTTGCATAAGCTTGTATTCAGTCCTGTGGGGTGATTGCGTAACACAATAATAGTACAAATGGCTTACATTTTGACAATTCAACAACATTCATTGCGTTATTTACGTTGTTGAGCAGATTTTTCGAACATTTAGCAATATCCTTCATCCTTCAAAATTAGTCAGATTCTGATTGACAGTGTGTTACGCAATTTTGGTGCCGGGCTGACATTCTAATCTTCAACAGTACACATAACAGAATACGTTAACTATCTATCAGATCTACAATACTGCAGCAAAATATTTTTGTTGTATCATCTAAAAGTTTTAGAAATCCGAAATCAAAATGACCTAAATATCATTTTTTTAATGACTGTTTATTTTTCAGACTACCTAAGCTGTTTAAATTACTTCAGAACATTTAGGCTATTAAAAAGGACACCCACGATTATGTGCTGTGTCCTCAGTTTGGGAGGAAAATCGAAAAAAGACAGGTCATCAGCAAACAAAAACTTTTAGTAAGAGAAGTAGAATCATTTCAAAGTCCAAACTGTTTTTTTTTTCAATGGTATATGAAGTAATTTAAAATTATATTTATTGTGAAAGGCTAAATAAATGGCCTTTCACCATAAATATAATTTTACAAATTAGGGATCAATCGTGAAGAGAGTAACAAATTACATAATTGTATCTGGCGTCCTAGCAATGTTATATGGTGTTTTAAGGTTTGCCAGCCCAGGTTCCCCCAGGAGTACAAAAATTAAGACTGCCTAAGACTATCAAGTGCATTCATATGCTAACTTATGCCAATTGTGTTAATTGTGTTTTAAAAATGCTATCTGTCTAAACTTCACCCAAAGTGACTAAAACTTTGCTCTAAGTAAGTATGGCTAATTTCAGCTTATTTTAATATTAGGAAAACCAAAAAATAGATTACTCTAAGCGGAAACACACAAACAAAAAAAAAACTGTTATCCGTTCGTTTTACCCACCATGTTCGAACTGTAATTTCTCCAAATAGTGTCCCGAGTACATAAATTATTATTTGTATTACCTAGTTGGAAAGCTGAGTTCCGAGTGAGTTTTAATTTTTTTAATTTTAAAGTTCATTGCCACCCTTCTTTTTTTAAAGAACGAAAATCTAGAACGAATCTTGTTAGTGAACTTTTTTCTTTTGAGCTAAATTTTAGTCACTTTGGGTGATCCTAAAGTGACTAAAACTTTGTTTAGACAGATAGTATGTGGTATCGATTGTAGACCACTATTTTAGAATTTATAATAAAAATATATTGTTACAAAATCCTTAAATGCGACACACAAAGAGAAAAAATAAAAAGTCTAAAGTCGAATGAGAATTTCCCTGAAAGTATTAAAAACTACTTATCTTCTAAACAATAAATAAACATTAAAAAAACATGGGGGTGTTCCGAGAGTCCCTTGGAAAGAGGCTTCCAAAATTTTGTTTTGGACCTCGTTTCGTGGGCCACCCTGTATGCAGGGTGACTTGTAATTTAAAGTATTCCTTCCAGGACGTGACAGTGATCCCTTTGCCAAATTTAAGCAGAACGTCCAAGATTTACGAGTTTCTGAAATTTCCCAAACTTCAACATAAAATATTTTTTTTCTCTAAACTCTCAAGTTGAATGGCTTCTATTTTATTTAGTAGTTAATACTGTAACAAAGCTATCGACGTAACCCATTGTTCAAAAACATGAAACTATTAAAATATACAACATGTTAATAAGCAATTTTCTAAAATCATCTACATATTCATATAATTATGTGGATGCTTTTAGAAAATCGTTAATCTTGACGAAATATAAAAAAGTGAAATCAATTTAATTGACTGGTTTATGTCATTCCACTATTTTCTAACCACCCAGCAACCCAGCACCAGATCGCAAGATGAAAAGCCGCTTTTTTTTTGCCGACGCGCTGATCACTGATCACTTCGATTTCAAATCGTGGATTTTCACGAATCCCATGGATTTTCGCCTAGGCTATATAGGCTGCTTAAAAGTCATAAAGGGGTCACACTACACACCTTGGAAGGAATACGCCAATTACATGTCACCCTGTATAATGAACACATGAACACACGAACACACACAAACACACACACTCACACTCCACTCCACTCACACTCGAGAGAAAGACGGGAAGAATGTGTATCAAAATAATGAAAGCTTCGATTCGGAAAAGAACTTTCAGGCAGCTGTCCGGGGACTTAATGGTAGACAAACAGTCATCTGGTATGCACTGATTAACTTTAGATATAGAGAATTCTTCTAGTCAGGGCTGTCCAAAGTACGGCCCCTTTACTGAGTTTGTGCGGCCCACGACGTAATAGATCTTTACTTATCAAAATTGATTGATGAGTTAATGCATCTTTGCTATTTTAATTGGAAGTGTATTGAATAGAAAATCAGGGGGGCGGGAATCGACGGAAGATGGCTTGTGGTTTTTTTTTTTTTTTCGTATGGCAACTAGTTTTTTATCTGGACAGTCTGGAGTCTGGTTTGGGCAGCCCCGGTCTAGGTTAGCACTTAACAAGTCTATGTGATCGACGGTTTAGGTATACAGTTAAAAGAGGTTTAGAGGACAGTGCGAAAAAAGATTCTTAGTTTTCAGGTAAAAGTGGCATAATAAAGGTTAACAGTAAGGCATAGTATATTTTTATTATTTTAAGATGTACTGGCTGTGTGTATAGATTAGTAGTGTGGAATGAAGTGTAAAGTTTTTATACTTATTTTAATATAGAAACTAACATGCAACATTAATAACATTAGAATTCTTAAGCGGTACATTACAGAAATTATAAAGGAGATTCACCAGACTTGACATTGCCTTTTTTTCTGCAGTGACTTAAGTTAATAATAATCATAATTATTGTTTTTAAATTTAATGATTTTATCTAGTAATGAGAATCCTTAAATTCTCCGCATAAAAAAATATTAATTATTATTTCGATTTCCTAACTAACCCATACATACTTGTTTTTCTTCATGCAAGAAACTTCACATGCCATTAGCATGTCATTCAAAGAGTAGGTAAGTATGCGATAAATTCTTGACTTACTCAAAATAATTAACGGGGGTTATCCGAAAAATCCAGTTGATAAGTCAGTCACCACTGCTGTCAAAACGGCGAACAAAACGTCCTGAAGTAGTCGGCATGTCCTAAAACCAAAAATTCGAAGACTTGTGACATTTACCAAACTGCACTGGGCCCTCGTAGTCGATTACGGACCACTCCCTCTCACTGAAAGGAGGCCTGTGTCCCAGCAGTGGGAACATTATAGGCTGATTATGCTACCCAAATATCCTGGTTTAGAATCAATTTTAAATGGTCAAATTAGTGTCTTTAGGTCTTGATAAAAATCTATTGTTACATAAGCCATGCAATCATTATCAATAATAATTAGATAAAAATTGATGAACAAACTTGATTATTTGGCTCCAATATAAAGAGCTAGAAACAACAAATCATTTCTTACACGTATGTAATAAAAGATTTGTTGTTTCTAGGTGACAAATAACTAACAAAACTAACTAACCAAAATTAGAAATATTGGAAAAAGTTCCCTAACAAAGTTGCGCAACACCCTTTTGTTTTACTGGCAACTGGCCACAAGTTTCAACTGCTGGACGAAATAATGCCATAATATGTTTCCTGCAATACAATTAAATTTCTGAAACCAAGTTGTGCAGCTTTCGTTTACATACCGAGGTTTACATTAGGCTTGATATCAGAAAAGAACCGAGTTGCAGTAACGAAACCTAACCTGATATCTTAAACATAACCCGTATTTGTTTCGAATGGCCTACCTTTATTCTGTAGATGTGGCTCCGGCCCGCAGCTTTTATGCAGTGAGCAGTGAAAACTGTGACTTCATTTTTTTTAATTGTTCTGATAACTCGTTGCGCTCTTGTAACGAGTGGAATACCGAAGGTTCCTAGAACAACAATCGTTTTATGAACTCGTTACTTTTCATAATCTTTTTCACAACCTGCCGACTCCCAACGATTTTGACGTGTAAAAGTGTTATTTATACTTAATGAGTAAACATTATTATTTTGTCTCATTAGTCGAGGCTAAATGGTTTAAGCACAGGAGGCACTTAACGTTTTCACGTTAAGTAGCGTGTGATCATGATCATAACGACTAAAACCGGGTTACTTTCGGAAATAAATCGTCAATCACACCAAAACCCATAGAAATAATTTATTTTATTAACAGACTTCAAAAACGAAGGAAGTTCTATCTTCGTCTGTATGTATTTTTTTAATGATTGTTTTTTTAACTGATTTGGATGATTCTCTTTTGTTTGGAAGAGTATTCTCTAAAGGTTTTTTGGTAAAGATCTGATGAATCTGTTCGGAGATAAGCCATGGAACTCCTCGATAAAGAACGGTGCACGTAGTATGATTATGATTTGATTACCTACTGTACTGTGATTGATCGTTTGTGATCAAAGACAATTGCTGGTTATCTATCGGTCACCAGATCATGGTCTTCTAAAGATATCCCATAGAACTCCTCATCGAGAAACAGTACACTTAATGTGAATGGTAATCGTACGGAAAAACAAATAAAGTTGCTGTGCGTGTAATGTCACAGTCAGCATCAGATAGATTGGAGCTTTCAAAGTGGTCAAAATCAAGTGAGGAACGTAATTTCAATTATACAATATTATTTTTAGTATACTGCAAACCTGAATATAGTTTGTTCAAAATAAGTAACTGAATCGATTCCAATAATTTTTACACCATGTTATATTTTGTCCCAAAAAGTATTTTAAAATGGTAACAAGTTGGGACACCGAGCAACACTAAGTACATATCCGCAATCATAATGCGCACAACACAGGTCACAGCCGGTCGGCCGGAAGCGCGTGTTAAGTGGTTTACCAACTTTTTGTACGGACAATCAGGTAACATAACAAGCTTATAACTTTGTGATTTTTCATGATACAGTTTTGAAATTGTGTACATACATTCTTTACGTAAAAATACTAGACAGGTGTTTCGGGTTTGCCATATACTAAAAATAATGTTGTATATTCGCAAACATTGCAATCAAATTGTCGTAATCATCCAAAGTGGTCAAAATATCTTAGCTATCAATTTTCAATATTGTGTAAGCTATCAGTGTCTTTGTATTGGGTCGGCACAAAAGTAATGATACCTCTACAAAACTATACATTTCCTTTTTCAAGTTCATTGTTTTCGATAATATTCTAGAATGTTGTAGAACATTCTAAGTACTTGTGATCGGTTTAATCAGTTTGAAGAAAAATGGACGAGCGACAAGATCTAACACTATACTTATACGAGTACTTGTTAGGCCGCAGTGCGCGGGCTGCGGCTGACAATATCAACACTGCATTGAGAGCGCTACTACATTTAATAGTAGTTATAAAAACAAATTATGCTTATCAATAAACACCGTGTGGCGATTAGGTTATCACATTAATTGAAAGCACGTACTGGGTCGCGTTAGTAGTACGTTGTATACCAAAACTTATCAAATTATAATCAAAGGTATAGCCGCAGGATTTTTTTTTTGCTTTGACGATTTTAACACATGATGTGAATACCACGCAAGTTTCATTTTGGGTCATTCACATCAAAACAATTTCATTTACCTACTTGCGTAAAACAAAACCAAATGCAGTCCGGCTCGCTATTCAGAAATAATACAATATTGTATTGTATTGCTGATTGAATTTAGACCTAATAACCATGATGATAAAATTCCTATTATCATAAGTAAACAAAGATGAATGTAGATGGATGGAGAGGGAGAGGAAGGCCAAAGAAAAGATGTATGGATGGTGTGAGGAATGATATGAAAGAGAAAGGAGTAAATGATGCCATGACGTCTAACAGGGAAGAATGGAAAAAGAAAACGTGTTGCGCCGACCCCAAATAAAATGGGACAAGGGCAGGAAGAAGAAGATAAGTAAACAAAGATTGCCGAGGCGCAATTCGTTTCGTAAACTGAGACGAAAGCATCGTTGCCAGTTCGACTTTTTCATCTAAACAAAGTAAGTTTAAGTAACAATAGTTCGTAAGCACTTCCGATAATTCTATTGTGTATAAGTTTTAAGTTAACAATAGTGTGATAGTTACTTCGTGTTATTTGGTTGCAAGTATAAGATCAGAATGCCTCGTTTCAATTATAATACGATGAAATATACCGATATGATCTTGATTTATGGTGAGTGTCAACAAAACGCGGTCCTAGCTTTAAGAACAATTTTCGTCATGGTATGAAAAACTATGCAAAAATATTATTACGGTTGATGACTTAGGTATAAATCTCTATGCGCGAAATGCTACGGGGTACGGGTGTGCTTGTAGGCATGATTCTAATTTATTGGATACTAGCTGTGAATACCCGCTTCGCTGGGTCATTTTTAATTGTATAGTTATTTGTTAATGCTAATAATCGATCACTACTTACTTCATAATTTTTTCATATCTACTAAACATTTTTATTAATGATAAAAGTAGCCTGAGTTATAATAATAATAAGCTTTATTTGGGAACTACTCCTTATTAAATCAGCTACCTGCCAATCGAAGTCCCGTCAAAATCGGTCCAGCCATTTCAGAGATTAGCCGGAACAAATAGACAGACAGACAAAAATTGTAAAAAATGTTATTTTGGTGTATGTACCGTATTCATAATATGCATGTAGTAAAAAACGGTTACTTCAATATTACAAACAGACACTCCAATTTTATTTATATGTATAGATTTTGTGGACATTGTTTTGTGTTAACTTTATTTTTGTAATAGGAATAGGATAGGTTAATAATACGATACTATTATTAGTTGCACATTAGTGAAAGTGGTGTGTGTGAGACAGTTCATGCGAAATCAGACGCTTAAATAATTATTGTTATTTTCGTTGTGTTATTGTTTCCAAGATGCCTCGAATCAATTTCACATCGTCGGAGTACACCGATATGATTTTGATTTATGGAGAATGCCACCAAAACGCAGCGCTGGGTGGCTAGTGGACATTTTGAAAATGTAAAATATTAAAATGCATAATAATTGAACATTTAAGTGGAGATTTTTAAAGTCAATTTGTGATTATTTCATAAAACAATGTCATACAGTAGGTACTTATATTGTTAAAATTTTGATTTACTTTCACACCACGCGCGCGTGCGCTATGTTGCCGCTTTTACAGGTCAGTAAACTAATGCTATGAAGGATGATTTGTTTATCACCAATTGGGTAGTTGCATGATATTGAATACTATATATTCTAGTAGATAATATATCCACACATGTAATACAATAATAGAATTCGAAATCAAATTTGAAATCGGTCGAAAAATAAAAAACTTATAACTTATAGAAACTTTTTGTCTATCTCTTTCTCGCAAAACGAAGTTTTGTATGTAATTTATATGACGATACTGAACTATGACGTCACAATTCAGTATTTCCCTCTCTGTCTAATTGAGAGTTTTGAACGCTCATATCTTTTCAATTTTTAAAAATATTAAAAAACTGTTTATACCAAGCTATTAGTGAGGTAAAAAAGCTTCAATTTAAGTAATAAAAAAAAATTAGTCAACTCGCGGATTATAACGCAATTTATTTGGTTTGAAAAATGTATTTTCTTAATTTTAGTAAAATTATTTATTTTACTATTTTAACGGACTAATAACAACTTATAATACCTGCTGTACAATTTAATGTGATAACCTAATCGCCACACGGTATAGTGACTACTATATAACAGCAGTGAGATTCTGTAAACATCTCACCGTTAAAACATAGGTGAAGTGAGCGTGGAGTGAGCTGTCAGTGTCATCCTATTTGATACTAGGGATTGACCAAGCAAACATTTACAATCATAATCGAGATTTTTATAATATTTCTATGTAAGTTCTATTGATCGTTTTATATAATTTCAACGCTATTACTTTAGTTGTCCTATTTTGTGGGGTTTTAAAATAAAATAGCAAAACAGAAAATCACAAGGAAGGTATCCCGACGTGTCACCTCCGATTTTTTTGTAGCTGATATATGTTATTCTCCATCAAATTTTAAGAGACACGTATTTTTTTTTTTTTGCTAACGCGCCTTTTTTGGGGGTGAAATAGCCCCCTAAACATTACCACCTTTCGGGGCAGTTTGAGGGTTTTACATACTTCTAGTTAATATTTTTCCAAAAGACCAAATGGATATTAATATATATAAATATATCCATTTATTTTCCATTTTTTTTTCATTTATTGGATATATTAATATATCCATTTGGTCTTTTGGAAAAATATTAACTAGAAGTATGTAAAACCCTCACACTGCCCCGAAAGGTGGTAATGTTTAGGGGCTATTTCACCCCCAAAAAAGGCGCGTTGGCAAAAAAAAAAATACGTGTCTCTTAAAATTTGATGGACAATAACATATTTCAGCCACAAAAAAATCGGAGGTGACACGTCGGGATACCTTCCTTGTCAGTCAGAATGTCATTGTTGTTTTTTTTTTTTTTCTATATTTTCCTAGACTAGTCCTGACGAGTCGGCGTGTTCACTTGACCTGTTTAACGACATTTCGTGAATTGGGTGAAGTGATCACGCCACACAATCTACGTGGGATTAAACGTGGGTTTTACAACTAAAATAATAGCTTTGAAATTGTATAAAATGATCAATAAAATTATCATAAAAAATATTATTAAAATCTCGATTATGATTGTAAATGTTTCCTTAGTCAATCCCTAGCATCAGTGGGATGACACTGACAGCTCACTCCACGCAACTTTTCACGGTGAGATTTTAACAGAATCGACAGGCAGTATTATTTTTGATGCCACAATGTTCATTACTTGTCTCACTTTTTCAAAATCTGTCAAATGGAGAATCTGTCAAATATAGAATCTGTCATACATATGTAGAATCTGTCATATGTAAAATCTGTCATATGTAGAATCTGTCATATGTAAAATCTGTCATATGTAGAATCTGTCAAATGTCGACTAAGCGGGCCATTTCTGGCAGGACTTTTGAAGAGAGAGCAATTGAAGCTTAGACTGGACCTGTCCCAATAGACGGCATGCATACATCAGTCATGACGTAGAAAAACCCTATTTTAGGAAGCTCAACGACCTGACACACGGCGCTACAACAACCGCAGTAAATTAGCGTAG
Organism: Eremobia ochroleuca; assembly: GCA_949629135.1. Classification (NCBI taxonomy): domain Eukaryota; kingdom Metazoa; phylum Arthropoda; class Insecta; order Lepidoptera; family Noctuidae; genus Eremobia; species Eremobia ochroleuca. The sequence continues at coordinate 29,677,749 of OX451384.1, read as the reverse complement.
GCTACATAAAAAATATGTGTAATTGCAACATCAAACTAAGTGAATGTGGCGAAATAAGGAACTAACGTGAAATGTGCTGAATAATCTCCCTTTACAAGCAGTCCGGAAGTATCTTTAATTAAAATCCCATGTAGCACTATAGACAGATAACCTACCTTGATCGTGGGGCCGGCGGTCATTTCGCCACACGGATGGACCTCGTCACCGTCCTCCGTGACGCAGCGGCACTCCACGTCCGGGTGGAACGCCAACTTCTCGGCCGTATCCCAGTCTCGGACCACCAGCGTGTTGCCGAACACCCAGTTCATAGCTGGTTCATACTTGCTGTCATAGGAGACCAGGTCCAGCGCTAGCTTCACGTTCTCTGACCCTCCGCCCTGTCCGAACACATAAATTATAATACAATATGGTACGAATCCGCTACGCTGCTATACAGAGTGGCTCATTCAGAGCGGTCACTATGGGAAAGTCTGAAACTATAAGATATACGAAGATCTGTTCTTAGGAACCATAACATCGATTTTAATAACAAGAAAAACTGCATTCATACATTTTTAAAAAACCTGTACTCAGCTCGGGAATCGAACCCAGTCGTTTTGAAAAAAAAAAAAACTAACACTATTTCTATTTGGATATCGATTGTGTAGGTCTTAAGCAGTAAATGTTTCTATGGAACATGATGTCTAAAATGAATAAAAGGCATTGTTTTCACATACTTTTATTTATTTTAGTAGGTGTTAAATGTTCAAATAAAAAATCAAATGGCCCGCGAGGTCGCCCGATTTAACGCCTCTAGACTATTTCTTGTGGGGTTATGTTAAGGATGAAGTGTAAAAAACAAGCTATGACACCGTTGAAGACCTAAAAGCAGCCATAGAGTCAATTTTAACGCAAATTCACCACATGAAGATACAAAATGCAATAGTAAGATCGTTACCTAAACGTCTTGAATATTGTATTGAAAAAAACGGTGGTCACTTCGAACACCTACTAAAATAAATAAAAGTATGTGAAAACAATGCCTTTTATTCATTTTAGACATCATGTTCCATAGAAACATTTACTGCTTAAGCCCTACACAATCGATATCTAAATAGAAATAGTGTTAGTTTGTTTTTTCAAAACGACCGGGTTCGATTCCCGAGCTGAGTACAGGTTTTTTTAAAATGTATGAATGCAGTTTTTCTTGTTATTAAAATCGATGACTTGATGGTTCCTAAGAACAGATCTTCGTATATCTTATAGTTTCAGACTTTCCCATACTGACCGCTCTGAATGAGCCACCCTGTATAGTCATGTCGAAAGATGATATACAGGTAAACCAGAAAAGCTATGCACTTTAGCAACATTCGTATTGAAAAGTACTTAATATTTGTATAGCTTTGGAAAGGTGAATGTCCGTGGAAGTTTTAAAAACCACTTTGGGGTCATTGCCACACTTCTTTTTATAAAGGCAAATGAAGGAGAAGAAAATGATGAATCTAGAACGAAACATGTCAAGCAAAAATTTTCCCTTTGACCTAAGTTTTAGTCACTTTCGTTGATAGAAAAAAGTATTTACTATCAATCGTAGACTAAAAAAAAGAAACACAAAGAGAAAAATAAAAATCAAGTAAGAATTTTCCAAAAAATATTAAATACCATCTAAGTAGCTCCGAAACTATAAATAATCACTGAACATACTCGTACTAGGGGGTGTTCGGGAAGCACTTAAGAGAGAGGCTTCTAAATTTTCTGGACCTTCTTTCACAGGCTACCCTGTATACTCACAAGCTCCTGCGCGACTTTCAAAGTCTCCCTGCTGATGGAGTCCCCGTTGATTATATCGAGCATGAAGAAAGTCGTCTTCCTCACCAGTTTCCCTTTCTGCATTAACGTTATGCCGGTATCCAACGAGTCCACCACAACGCCATACAGCTGCAACAAAGGCGGGTTAGTCCTTTCAGTTATTTTGCTTTTGACAGCAGCAACAAACTAGCAACCTTATTGCAACTTCAACAAAGATCACTGTGACTTTAACAGACTTCTCAACGGTAGCAACCCAACAGTTCAACAGTGACTAAAAAGTTAACTGAAAGCACTGGTCAAGCGGTGACGTTCAAACAAGCCTCATATACATGAAGAGAGTAAAAATAAAATAACTAGAGTATGATAGAAGTCATTCTAAAGAAAAACAATTTATAGTTCCTGCTTCGCACGGGTGCAATCTTCTGATGTGGCGACATGTCGAAACATCGAGATGTCTCTGTTACATCTCAATTCAATATTAATATACAACGTGTAACGTTAAATGCGCAAAACCTCTTAAGGGGTCATTGTACTCATCATTATGAACAACTTTTACTATGGGACCAAACCTGAAATCGCGAAAAAAAATCAGCTGTTCCCTACATTTATGTTCGCATAACTCGTCAAAATGTAGGGAACAGCTGATTTTTTTTTCGCGATTTCCGGTTTGGTCCCATAGTAAAAGTTGTTCATAATGATGAGTACAATGACCCCTTAAGAGGTTTTGCGCATTTAACGTTACACGTTGTATTATACATACACATTAACTTTCCAAAATTAATTCTCTAAAATTATAAATGATGCCTCTGTACATTTATGTGCTTGAAGTATTAAATAAATAAATAAATGAGAACCGCATCAAACACATTGTAAAGTTTAGAAAAACGAAGAAGCACAAACTTTACTAACACGCTTTTATTAGTTTCACCTGTATGTTTTTTTGTTTGTACGAGTATGTATGTAACTGACTCGTTTGGGCTCGATTTTGCCCCACTTTAAGCACTCAGATTTACTTTAAACGTTGTAGACTTATCAACAACCGACGACAATACAATATTTTGATAAAATAAGTTAAAAAAAAAGCTGAAAAAAAATTATAGTTCAGAAAAATAAAACAAAAACTCGTTTAATAGCAAATCGAACTAAAAATCAGAAAATAACTTTTAATTTATATTTTATTCAACTGTTATAATGAGTATACTAACTCTAAAGCGTGTAACGGAAGGGGGGTATCAACCCTGAAGGAGGTGAATGTGCTCATGAAACTCAACAACTTTCCCCAAAGAACATAGGTCGAAATATGAAAAAGAAATTTGGCTGTATATGTTTCAATAATTTTCAAAAATTGTAAAATAAAAATAAAGTTATGAAAAGAAAATGAATTTCATTTTAAAAAAGCGTGGGGTGCTCGCTATTGATTGTTGTAAATATATAATTAGTAGTTATTTGTAAACATAGAGTTAGTATAGAAATATGATAAAAAGCACCCCACGCTTTTTTAAAATGAAATTAATTTTCTTTTCATAACTTTATTTTTATTTTAGAATTTTTGAAAATTATTTAAACATATTGAGTTAGTATACTTTTTATAAGAGATGAATAAAATATAAATAAAAAATTATTTTCTGATTTTTACTTCGATTTGCTATTAAAGTGTTTTTTTTTTAGTTTTTGAAACTATATTTTATTTTTAACACATAGATCATTAAATAGGTTTAAAAGGGATAGTATAGTGCACATTTCATCATAATAGGCTTTGAGTTTACAAATTTCCATTTATTTGCAGATCGTATGTGATTTTATAGAGGTTGTTGACGACCAGTTTTTTTTTTCGGACGCACAAGTAAATTAGACAGTTGGTGAAAAGTGATTAAAGAAAAGACTTTATGTTTTGAAGTTCCCACAAAAGGGCACATATTATTCTATCTCCTTGTCCGAGACGGTTTTAAGAGTAGTAACGCTGATTTTACCAGCGCATAGTCACAATTTTAAAGCTAAAAAAAAACATTAATTACTACGTGTTTGCAACTTTGTTTACATACCAATACGTTTTTTGTGCACAGCGCGGTCACATATTCCTCGTGATAAAATGTCTAAAGATCTTTATAATTATGCTATTTATAGATTAAAATTATGTTTCAACATATTATTAAGGAGTGCTTATTGTGTTTAGTACTTACAATCTTTCAGTGATTTTCGTAGTTGTATACATTTCATTGAATTCCTAAATGACTTCGGAGTCACAGGTATGATTTGAATCCATTCTATTATTCTAAACCCCGTTAGGGTATATGTTCTGTGTTACAAACATAGAAAGCGAAAGTTATTGATTATAAAATAAAATTAATTAATTTTGTTAGTATATATCCACTTCCGGATACCAATAATGTAGTGTTGACCATAAACCATAAAAAATATTTATATATTTTTTTAATTCTTTATTAAGTTGGCATCTTGATTGAACGAACAATTTCCAAAAAAAATTCTACAACTCCCAACGGTTATTTCATTAAGTACTTACTTTTATTTTTTTATTTTGAATAAAACCTTTTTTAAAAGTCCTGAAGGACGGCCTGAAGTAGATGATGAAACTTCGACAGGTGTGTAGAAAATTATTAATAACCTAACCTACTGAATATAAACTTTAAACAAAGTTGCCACACATAGGAATTAATGTTTTTTTTTTAGCTTTCAAATTGTGACTAAGCGCTGGTACAATCAGCGTTACTACTCGTAAAAACGTCTCGGACAAGGAGGTTCGTTTAATTAATTAGTAAATAAATAATTATGGAGGTTCGTTTAATTAATTAGTAAATAAATAATTATTGTCTAAAGGTAGTTTAAAATAATGTGCGCTTGTCATTTTTTTAAACTACGTAAAGAAAGATATAACGTACCTGTTCTCCAGCTACAAAATCCAGAGCAGTGTAGTATCGCGGATCATGCACCTTTAATAAACTGCAGATTGTTCCTGGAACAACACATTCTAATATCATTCCTACTTTTCAATGATCATAGCCATCACGAAAAGTGTGTTCACTGAATAGATCAAGATATCAAGTCAACTGGTGATATTGGTTTTCTACAGTTGGTGCCAAATGTGGTGTTAGTGACCTACAGAAGGTGGCTGGGACAGACTGGAAGCGGAAGGCGGAGGACAGGCCTATGTCCAGTAGTGGACTGCAATAGGCTGAGTTGATTGAAGGTGTCAGTAACGGTAGTTTACTCACATTTATTTACAGATCTAGCATGCCTCATCTATATTATACATTTATCATTAATCTATTTTAATACGTAGCGAAAATAAAACTGTACAATGCTCTTTTTTAAGTTATTTTAGTGAGGTCTGGGAACGATTCTAATGCCGAAAGTATTACTTTTAGAATTGTTGTCTGTTGGTCTGAGTGTATATTCTGTGGGCTATAAATTATTACGCTATTTACTATGGGGGATGAGCAATATTGCAATTTTTATCGCAGTACATTATTAAGCCTCTTCAAATCATTAAATCTGTCAACATGTGTATTTTCGGAACTGACGCAAATCACTACGGCTAATACAATACGCCCATTGTGCTAAAGAAAATTAAATCTTATTTCGATATAAAAAGACACAATTTTAAATCCATAAAGTAATGCTAGGATCAACACGATTTTCTTAGTAATAATATAGTTAGCTTAAAAAAAAATAGTTTTGGTATTTGTATTATGCTTTTAACTCAATACTCTAATCGAGGTTTATGAGGTCTTGCGTTTATTAAGGTGCTCCTTCACTACTACTACTACCTTTTATGTGGAAGCCATTATATCCAAAATAGTGAGCCATAAATACATTTAAATTGGATATTATTTTACAATGAACATTTTAGAGTACTTTGTTGATTCTTATAAAAATTAATACATTTATCACTTTCGTACTTAATGTAGATAAACTTTGTCTTTGACACTAAGCAATTTGGACGAATAGTTTAGAAGTTATCACGATATGATTGACCTGGGTGGAGCGCCATTAATGCTACTGTTAGTCGTCGGCGCGCAGAGCGGGCAGTGGGTGGAGGGGCGGTCCAGGCAATGACGCGCCATCGCCGAGTGCGCGACCCGAAAGCGGGCAGACACTTGAGGGCAGACATCGTTGAAGGTTGTGTTCATTTTGCGTTTATTTTACGGCTTATTCGATTCGAAGCGATTTATTACTAACTTACAGTAAGCATAATTATAATTTTTAGGTAGTATATTTTAAGTAGAAATATAAATTCGTTTTTAATTTAATTGTTACTGTCATATTAGAATTGTTTTCTTTGTTTATTTAATTATAGGACTGTAGTTTTAGTTGGTCAGGTATAGGTTGTAGTTGTAAGTATTAAGTAAATACATAGATACGTTTTTGTATTCATTACATTGTTATTATTATTATTTTTTTGTTTGTCGTATAGTTTTAGGTTTAGGTTGTGTTATCTATACATATAAAATGGTAAACTGACTGACTGACTGGGTGATATATCAACACACAGCCCAAACCGCTGCGCTGGTCCTAGAGACACTTGGAGGGTGTGTTCTTTATGAAGAGTAAGTATCAACTAAGAAAGGACTTTTGGGAATTCCACCCCTAAAGGGGTAAAATAGGGGATGGAAGTTTATATGAAAGTCCGTCAGTTTTGAAGTTAGGATCTTCAGATTTTGCCTAAACAAGGCTGAAGATGAGAAATTAATTTATACGTGTCTCAGCTTTTTTGATAATTTCACCTCCCAAGGGTTAAAAAGGGGGATGAAGTTGTGCATGGAAAGTCCTTAATTTTCGAAGTAAAAATCACTAAATTTGTTATCTAGTCTTATGGTTGGAAGATAACGCAACGGTGTTGTTAGAATTTTAACCCTTAAGGGGGTGAAAAGTGGGATGTAATTTTGTTTTTAATTAAAGTTCTTTATTTCTTTAAGTTAAAATCACTAATATTTCGGCTTATGGTTGGAAATCGTACAACGTAAATCATTGTTTTTTTTTTTTAATTTCAACCCACAAGGGAGTGAAAAGGGGGATGAAGTTTTGCATTGAAGTTGTCCATTCGCAAATTTTTATATTCGAGTAAAAATAACATAAGTACACGTGTACCGTTTCTAACTTGCATAGAATGAAGCGATTGCGACGAAACAAAAACTAAATATTACTCCAAATTATACACAATATTTATTTAAATATAAGGTCGCGGACCCGAAGTCAGAGCATCAAAGATCTTTCTTCTAATTTAAGGCCATACCTTAAATGAAAGGGTGAAGTTTCAGCCGGCAGATTTTCAGATATTATTATTATTATTCACATTGTTTCGCCCTTTGTGAAATTTCTATAGTTATGTCTGTAATTGAAATGGTGTACATAACAAAGAGTATTCTATTCTATTATATTTGACAACTCATATATAATTGTTTATTTTTTAAATAAAGACATATATTTTTTGTTTTGTATTTTATGTAATTCTGTTTAAATCTTTATAGTAACCTCATTTTATATTATAATTGTCATTATATAGGAAAGCTTAAATTTGGAGAGTGTGTTTGTGTGAAATTGCAGCCTTCTATAATTGCAACATTTAGTTTTTCGATGTTTTTATCTTGGTGTCAATTTACCATTGCTTGTCTTGTGGTGTAATAATAAAAGATTTCGTATTTTATCATATAAACGCAATCAATCAAATACAATACGAAATCTTTATTATAAATGTATTTATGGTGAATTAATATTCAACATAAAAAAAATTATTTTGATTACGTAAAAAGCATTAATATGAGCCAGTGCCACATACCTATGACTTTCGTACAGTCGAAGTCTCGTTCGGGCAGCGAGTATTGAAATGAGCAGCGCCGCAGCTGCAACCCCAGCCTGTCATACATGAGCTGCTTGGTGCGGATGTCCGCCTGCAGCTCGTTTACCTTGGCCTGCCACTCAGCATTAGTCATACCTGTCCACCCAGCCTGGCGAAAAAGAAACAAAATATTTTATTTGAGACATGATGAAATTATGTTTTTGTACGTAAGTAGATCTTTTATGACAGTTTTACACGTCAATATTTCGATAAAAAAATTATTTATAAAAATAATTGACTTTACAATGTTTTCTATTTTGTTAAGTACCTGGTACTTGTTGACAGGCCTACACTATTCTCCCCTATCTATTAACATTGTAATTTGAAAACATTGTAAAAGTCAATTATTTTTTAAAAGAGTACCCGTGCCGTTTCTTGCCGGCTCTTCTTCATAGGAAATTGCCAATTGGAACCGTGCACCTAGCTTCTGACGTTTCATAAGTGCCCTTGTAGGTTTATGTGAAATATAATATTTTGATTTTGATGCTGTGAACCACGGGCCGGACCTAGCAAGGTCACTCGGACCGAATAAAGGCTCGTACAGACAGGCGAGACGCGACGGCGCGACGCGATTCTGCGATATATATCCGTAGAACAATTTCTATGGAAACGCGAGCGACAATTCACACAGGGGCGACCTGTTGCGCCGCACGCCGCGACTCCAATAGGAACATTTTGTATGGCGACGCGGCGATATTCGCGCAGCGGCCGCGACGCCATACAAAATGTTCCATTTGTATGGCGACTCGGCGATATCGCGGTAGCGGCCGCGATTCGCGTAGCTCTAGTGTGAAAGGTGTTGCGGCGCGATAATATCGTAGAATCGCCCCGCGCCACGTCGCGCGACATGTCGCGCCAGTCTGGACGAGCCTTAAGAGTCAGGATTATTTATGTTAACATCCCAGAATATACCGATATCGTTCCAGCGGAGGAACTAGTTGAGTTGCATAATACGTAAACGTGATGCAATGTTTTTTAATTCTATGCAGAAAACAGGACGGAAAAAATTTAAAAAATTAATGCTTTGTTGTTAAAAGTACTGCCGTGCGATTAACCATCTCACCCGTGAAAGCTTGGGTGAAGTGAGCGTGGAGTGAGCTGTCATTCGCTAGGGATTACTACTATTAAGTGCTCACTTCACTTATGATTTCACGGTGAGATTTTTACAGAATCGACCGGCTGTTTAGACTTTCAGAAGCATTTACTAAAAAAAGCTGTTATTTTGATATTACAAACAGAACGTAAGTTAACCTACTCATCTTTTTCTGTTACGACTAGGGCTGCCAACTTTTTTTTATACAAATAACGTATCTTTGAATAGGAAAAAAAGTATTTGGAAGAAAAAAAAGTATTTTTCAAATTTAGGTATGCTACTATCCCCTTAAAACATATATTTTTAGGTGCTTTTAGCAAGCACTAACAATTATTTGCTGTCTTTTGAAAGTTTCAAAGTTTCTAGTTTTACAATCAAAATTTTGATATATATAAATAAATAACTCGTTTTTTATTAAATTTATGGACGATCTGTTTCTCTCATCTCACCACTGCAGATTTATTACCGAAAACACTTAGTGAAAGCTGAAGTGGCCAGAACAGAGTAAATAAGAAATATTTTGATTTTACATTTGGTAGGTACTTAAGCTATGAGATGCATTTTTAAGTAAAGTATATATTGCCATTTGTCTTCACAACTGGTTTATCTTAAGCATAACTATATTTTTCTCTGAAAATTCTTTATCTTTATTAATAGGTTTTCTTTTTTTATTTATAAGTACCTATCTATAAATAAGTTAATATGAGTCTCGTTTTACGCATCACAAAAGATTAGAAATAAAGTATTTTCGCATACTTTATTTTAATGCAAAAGTATAAAGTATATTTATCGAAAATAAAGTAGAATACGTTACAATAAAGTAAGCAACCCTAATTACAATTATCTTTAAGTAAGGATATAATATTATGATCCAACACTTTTCGAGATAAGCCGTGCGATTCTGTAACCATCTCACCGTGAAAGCTTGGGTGAAGTGAGCGTGGAGTGAGCTGTCATTCGCTAGGGATTAACACTATTAAGTGCTCACTTCACTTATGATTTCACGGTGAGATTTTTATAGAATCGACCGGCTGGCTGATGGTCTGTGAGAACTGAGGGACCACACTTTAAGTTTTTAATATATTTGCCTATAAATTCCCAGATTCCTTCTACAATTGTTTTAAGTCTACTACTAAATCCTAGTATTTTCATTTTGCGAATTCCCATTTTGGTCCCTCAGTTCACACACACATAAATTATTCACACCACTAATATTATATAAAAGAAATAACAAAAGAACACTATTTGAACATAGCTAAAGCATTTTTTTAACAAACATAGTTTCAACATTAGCAGCACGTAAGAATACAAAAGCCCGATTGCACCAGTGCAGTTATACGTAACTAGATCGTGCGCGCAGCTTCGCCAGCTTGGAGGTTGGAAATCATCCCACAAAATACTACCGACATAAAAACTTCTAGTAGAAAAGTAGTAAGTAAAAGTATCCTATGTCCTTGTGGCATTTACAACGCCACATACGAACTAGCATCGCACTGACGTCACACAAAATCCTGCATCGTGTAAGCAGTTTACCGCGCAACCAGCATATCTACAATGTCCCAAAATCAAGCGTTGGGCAGTTCACGACACGCGTCTGGTCAGAGGATCCTCCGTTTTCTATGGAGAATGAGTGAACTTTACACCCTGTTCCTCGTGCCTCTATATCCTTTACCAGGTATTCTACCCATTTGACCAATTTTATCCCAATCCATTCAGCCGTTTTAGCGTGGAAACGTAACAAACCAACATACCATTTATAATACTAGTTATGTTTCTATTCAATTATTTTGCTAATGGAGAAGTTTCATGATGTTGTTAATACTATATTTAACCCAATAAATAGTTTTAATATATATATCAAAACTAATAAATCGCTGAAAAAGTTTTTGAAATCCATCAATAAATCGCTACCTTGGGGTACAAAGGTAGTAAAAGCCGGTAAGCCCTTTATGACTTTTACTACCTTTGTACCCCAAGGTAGCGAAATAACTAGGGCTGATTTTTCCAACGCCAGATTACTTTATCAGAGCAATAATTTCGAATTTTTGACAATTTTATTCGACGAATAAAAATTCACATGGACAGAGATTTCTCAAGAATCAGGAAACATTTGTGCAGCAGCTCAAATAACTGATATGATGGATCTATTGAGAAGGATGATTAGTACAGATAGAAAACACGTTATCAACTCCGATTTTTCCAAGATCTGGATAATGTGATTGTAAAGCACCATACTGGTTTAAAAAAAGATCAATTTGAATATTTATTCGCACAGCTGCCTGCTCTCAGCAAAATAGAAAAGCGCCACCCAGAGACATCTCTAGCAATATATTTAAGTAACCTAAAAAACGGTCATACGGATGACCTACTTGCACATACATTTGTGAATGGATCACGACACATAGCACAAGAACTATTAAATAAAGCTAGAGTTGCTATTGAAAAAGACTACTTTTACGCTTTTAGGATTTGAAAACATGAACAAAGAAAAAATAGCTGATCAGCGAACAGTTTTGTCTTGGAACTTATTATTAAATGAAAACAGTCCTCAATCTCTTATAACAATCTCGGATTGTACATATGTCTATATTCATAAAAGTAGAAATAATACTTTCCAACCCAAACGTTATATACAAGATGTAACGTTAAATACGCAAAACCTGAAAATAGTTTGATCAGAATAACTAGCAGAATTAATTGTACCACTTTTTAATATAGGTCACATTTTTCAAAAAATCTTCATTAAAAACGTTGCCGTATCTATTTATTAATAGGTCAAGCAACCCAATGTCGGCGCGGCGCAGCGGCCCGGTGACGGACTCTTCCCTCGGTAAAACGTCGTCGCAGACGCAAGAAACTATCAGAATGGCCAGTAAAACTAAAACAGCACATAAAACCTTTACAATTTTTTTAATGACTTATTTTCTCTGTGAAATAGGTCAATTGAATTAAGAATCAGTTAGGGTGTCTGAGGTTTTGCGCATTTAACGCAAGGTAAGGAAGCAATAAAAAATACACACACACTTGCACTTTCATTACGAGAGTGACAATCATAGCAAAACATCCCGCGCGTAAAAGAAATAGAAATAGGTCAGTAGTGTGTCCTTGCGAACGGTAAGTGGGGCCTCAGTGCGCCGACGCTATCCTTTCGGAACGTATGTTACGTCACGGAAGCTCCTGCGCCGCTTTTGTTTTGCCGAACTCGCGCGCAGACAATAATTGTGATTTTGTTTTGTTATTGTGATAGGACACTAAATAAGTTTAAGACAGTATTTCTTTTTTTTATTGTGATAGGACACGTAATTAAACTTTGGTTGTGTGTGTGTGTAATTAAAGTGTTCAACAATGCCTCGTGTAACTGCCTTTAGACGAACTGCCTTTAGCCGTTCATCGCACGTTGTGGTACCAGCTGGACGGAGCGCCTCCACATTCTGTGACGGCTTCCAGGGTGCGGCTCACAGAAATGTTTGGGCAGCAATGGATCGGTCGATTGGGACCTGTTCGGTGGCCACCACGATCTCCAGACCTCACTCCCATGATTTCTTTTTGTGGGGGTACATTAAGGGTGAAGTGTATGCCTCAGAGGTAATACAATTGTTGAACTAAAAGATAGGATTATTTTAGCATTTCACAAATTAAAGTGCTTAGCGACGAACAGTGATATAATTACAAAAATAAATAACAATATTCTCCGTCGGTATAATTTGTGCATTAATGTGAATGGAGAACACATCGGGAATTTAAAAATTTACTGTATTTGTGTGCGTACCTATTTCAAAACCTTACCTATCATAAAAGAAAACGCGAGCGGAGGGCTAAGTCGTCGCCCGCGCCACCACTGGCCGCCCGCCTTGACACGAGATAACACACGCCGCGCCCCGGCGCGCGTGCGGCGTTGCCGCTTTGTTACCTAAGTATCTAAGGTCAGTTACAAAGGGTGGTTGCGTTTTACTCTGATTTGTAAGCTATTTAGTTAGTTTGAAAACAAAAACATCTCATTTTTGTTGCTTTTTATTTTTATACCGTGTCGAATTAATACTAAACACGTATAGTATACGTAGTTTAATTTAATGCCCCTCTGTCATATCAACTCTGTATAAGGACTTCTTTTTTTTCTTAGATTAAAACCCCACAAAATAGTAATGTTCTGACAGTTAAAATACTAGCTTTGAAATTATATAAAATGATCAATAGAATTAGCATTAAAAATATTATTAAAATCTCGATTGTGATTGTAAATGTATGCTTGGTCAATCCCTAGTAACAGGTGAGATGGTTACAGAATCGCACTGCTGAAATAGTTTTAAAAGTCTGTATTTGTTAATGATGAAGCCTTTCCACTTTTAAAACATTTGATGAGACCATATCCAAGCAGAAATTGATCTATCAAAGAAAACACTTATAACTACCGGCTTTCGTATGCAAGCAACACAGTTGATTACACATTCGGTATTATGGTGTATTTTTCAGAGGCCGTCAGATAAATAAATAACTTGAACTATGCAATTACATAGTGGCAGCTTGCTGTATATTTAACTTCGTAAAAAAACACGGTGGGAAGGAATTACAAGAAAGGACATCATTCATTTCGTACCCAAATAATTAAAGTACCGGCCAGAAAAAAAAAGTACTGCTGTCTTATGGGAAATGACCTCTTGAGCATTTTTTACTATTACAACGAAAGTCTACCATTGAACCCTCGGCTGCTATTTAAGATTGAAAATGCCAAAAATCATATTTTAATAACAAACATACAGTTAAAACATGTTCAGGGTGTTAAATTCAATTAAAAGTTGGTATTTCTTTAACGTTATGCATATAAAACTTGTTATAAAAATATGATTTTTGACATTTTCAATCTCAAATAGCAGCCGGGAGGTTAATTTTAGGCTTTGGCTGTAATAGTAAAAAATGCTCAAGATGTTATTTCGCATAAGAAAATAGTCCTTTTTTTTCTCGCACTTTAATTTTTGGGTATAAATTGTTCGACACTTGCATGATGTCCTTTAAACATACAAAAAATCCAGTATTTATTTCTGGGATTTTTAATATACATACAGAATAAGTTACTTTTGAAGAGAACCTGTCCAGCAAGAGCGAGCTAAGCGAACTTACACTATTTGCGCTGTAGCATGGTGCGGGTGACAGTTTCAGTAACATTTCGTTTCACTCTTGAAAGTTGCCGCGATTTACAATTTATGACTTAGTATTTCAGTTGTACCACATTCGTAATATATTAAATAATTAATAACTGTAGTAAATTAAATTAAACCCAACCAGAATGTTCTAATCAAGAAATAAAATCAAATTGAATGAAAAATTAAGCAAAGTGTTATGCGTATAACGTAACGCCATAGACGTATTTAGTGATGGGATGTACTGCTACGATGGATAGTCGATATTTTTTATAATAAAAAACGTATATTGTGCGTAGGTCAATTTTTATTTTTAAAAGGTCTAATTATACAACAGAACATTTATAGGGTAAGGTTGCTTAAAAGGTTGCTAAAAAAAAATACATGTTATTCGTCTAAACTCATATCAGAGTCAGGAACATCTGAATTGTCACTCAATTCATCATCTGAATCTGTGACGGATATTATTAACGATGACTCAATTATGTTGTCAATATGTATGTCACGATCCCAATCAGACATAATGTCCCTTTTTGTTTTATTCACGACCTTCGACCAGTCTTCAGGTTGAACATTGTTGATGGCCTCTTGTAATAGGGCCAACATCTTATTTGCCGTAAATGGCGGCGAAGTATTATTTCTTGCGGCGTAACCTAAAAATAAACGAACTTATAAAAAAAAGTATTCAAATAATCATCAATCAGCCTAATCTAGTATCTGGTAATGTTTTTAAACTAGGTACATGCTACGATCGGAAAGCTGATTTTTTTATAAAGCTTCAAAATGGGAATTGAAATTAAAAGCATACCTTTTATTTGGGCCCAAATCAGCTCAATAGCGTTATACTGGCAATGGTAGGGTGGTAGTCGAAGGACCTGGTGGCCTTTTTCTTTTGCCATCTCGTCCAGAGCATAGGTAGGAGTTGGTGGCTTATGGCGTCGGACTAAGGCAATAAGCTCCGTCTTTAACATTTTTATATCTGCTGTAACTCCGTTTTCACTCAGCCACTTCACCAACTCGCTTTTGCGGTTGGATTGGTTTGGGGGTTTATTAACTTGCACCGAATGGTAGGGTGCGTTGTCCATTATTATGGTCATAGGCTCTTTTAAATTGTTTAATAGACCTATGAACCAATCTTTAAATTTTTCGTAATTCATCTCCTCATGATACTCCGTAGTTTTTTTTGACTTAAAAGCCAGCAAACAATCAGGGACGAATCCACTTGCTGTACCTGCGTGACAAATAATAAGGCGTTCGCCTTTGCCTTCCGGCACTTTGGTACACGATTGTGCCGTATCGTCGGTCCAACTTTTACCCACTGTGTGGTTGGCGTTTAGCCACGTTTCATCCAAAAAGACAACTTTGCTCCAATCACTTATGTTTTTGGCCTTCCTTAAAAATCTACATCTTGCTAGGGCAATGTCAGTCCTATCCATAATAATCTTTCTTTTGTTAACTTTTTTGTAAACAAAGCCAATATCTTTTATAACTTGCCGTAGCGAAGTAATACCTCCTTTGAACAAGTCAGCTTCTTTTAATGATTTTAGAAGCTTGAGCAATGTGGGTAGCTCCATTCTTCTATAATAATCATAAATATGATTTCTAATAGCAACCTTAGCAAAATCATCCAAATCTGTGATTGGCTTCACCTTGGTCCGCTTTTTGTTGGGTGTCGATAATTTATTTTCAAACATCCCATCTTGGCCAATTTTCTCACGTGTTATACGCGAAACAGTATTGCGGCCAATATCAAGAGCTTCGGCTACTCGTTCTACAATATGATTCAATGGTAACAACGGTCCATTATTTTGTTGTTCTCTTTCAAAGTAGTCTCGGAGGCGAACAACAAGCTCCCTGGCCTGACTACCCAAAACAGTTTTTTTTGTATGCTTAGGCATGGTAATAACAACAAACTCAACAAACTTATAACAAATAACAATTTAACAAAAATGAAAACAAACAATGAAATCGTAATACGTGTCACATTAAGTCACAATATAACGCGCTTGCACTCGTACTCGCACTCACAGCATCGCACGGGTAAACAACATGGCCGCCGCGCCGATGCACCATAGAGCAAAAATGTTGTCACGAAAAAAAAAACATAAACCCGATTTTGATTATTTTATATAAGTACAAAGATAATTATGTAGCCATAAAACATTTATATTGACAAGTTTATACACGTAGCACACACGTAGTTACACTGCACAACTGAATAATACACTAATTTTCATAACAATATTAAAGAGAACTAGATTCACGCTGCGAGTATCGTTAGCGATAAAAATGAATTGCATAACCTCACATCCCTACGTGGTACTGACAAATGTCAACGTCATACGGGCAACTGTCACCCGCACCATGCTACAGCGCAAATAGTGTAATAATTTTAGCGCCCCACCTCGGATTGGTTTGGTAACAACCAAACCAATCCGAGGTGGGGCGGGGTGGGTATTTCCTTTGACCACTCATAGTAGGTATCAGTTAAATATTTTTAGTTTTATATGTTATCCTGAAATCCTGTCTCACTCTTCGCCGGTGCATTGTTGGCTTAGCACTTAAACTTAGCACCTTAGTAGTTATGCTAATGCTGCTAAAGATATCCAGTAGGTACTTCTGCAGAGGTTATCATTGAAGCAGTTTCTTGATGGAGATGTATTAAGGGCTGTCCATTTAGAAGATTTTTGTTTTGGAGAAAAATCGCTCAGCAGTGCTGGTTGTCACAGAAAACGTGCACGAAAAAAAGGAATGTCATTTAAGCGTTTTCGTCTTCCATTTTTTTTTTGTCCTTATGGCTGCCCCTGTCCCATGAACCGGAACTGCGAAATTTTACTACTTAACGATATTATGCAAATACGGAATTTTATTTGCCGACAACTATACATATAACTAAATAATTAATTTTCAATAAAAAAAACTTTAACCGAACTGAAGACGAGTAGCGCCAGCACAGTTATGGGCTGAGTGAGAGTGCGCGCGTTTGTGTTAGAACACATGCGCGCATAAACACACTTCCGACTTCGCCATTGTATCGGTACCGAGAGCTCCTGCGCGCATAAACACACATTCACAGCGTGTTTATACACTTGGTCACCACAAACAAAGCGCGCGTCGATAAAAACCTGCGGTGCTATTCTGTAAATATCTTACCGTGAAAACTCAGGTGAAGTGAGTTTGGATGCTAGGGATGGACACTATTGACAGCTCACTCCACACTCACTTCACCTAAGTTTTCACGGAGAGATTCTTACAGAATAGCACTGCTGAACTTTGGGACACAAATAAATCGCACGTTTTCGTATCGCTAGCCAAATGCAAGTTACGTTAAAATCAGTCACAGAAAAAAATCGCTAGTGTGTACACTTGTATATAAAACTACACGTTACATTTCGTTAGATGTTTCAAACCGCTTGCGTTTAATCGCAGTGCGTGCTCGCAGTGCGTGCTAAGCAAGTGTGATGTTACACTATGTCAATACTTACTTTGTTTTTGTTTTATTTTTACTAAAAAACCTAATTTACTAGTTGGGAAATAGCTTACCATGCTTCCTTTTTCTGCTGCTCAATGGAACCTGGAAATGAAATAGTAAATGTTGTTAGTGGTGAAAATTAAAAAATTAAAACATAAGGTTTTGGTTAATGTCAGCGGGATACCCCCTGAAAACATAGACCTAAACCTAATGTTTGGTATTGTGCTTGCTTTCACGGGTGAGTTTTCACTTGAGTGAATGTTTATTTTTGCATTAGTCCACATTCACATGACACCGATAAAATAACATAAAATTAACTAATAAATAACTAATAATATTAACTCCTGCTTTTACCTGTGCATTAATTTTATTTCATATTTCGATAATTTAGAGTGCGACTGAAAGATGCAGAATGCTGAAAGCCAACTACTATGAATAGATTACTAATAAAATATTTTTTCATGGATTAGAAGGGGCCACAAAAGGGATTAATGAAATGGGGATAATGTTAAGAGGGATGTATGGTGTTACGCGAATGGATAGAATAAGAAATGTGTATAGAGAGATGAGCGAGCCTCATCGTTTTACGACCAAAACAGTATAAAATCGATAAAAAAAAAATTTAAATAAAAAAAATTATATCAGATAAAGGAGAATGGATAATTTTGTATGGGCACAGTACCCAAAAAAAATATGACTACGTCTATCTTTTATGCCCTCAGGGAGTAGTTTAATTAATTCTCTGAAAGCATGTCTTAATTCACTTGGATAAAAAATATAAGTGAGTACCTAAGTAAGATTGCTTTCGTAAAGGGAAATATTTAACTTATCCTCTAAAAACTTATTAACCTGCTGATTATGGACCCTTTTTGAATTCTTTTTGTTCTATCATCAATAGTTTCCTTAGCGCATGCGACGAAAGACATTTTATGGCTATTTTTTTACACCTTGGGTTACATCATTGAAGTTTTAATAGGGACTATTTTTTCAAGTGATAAATATAGCCTAAGATACTCAGGGATAGTGTAGCATTCTAATGGTGAAAACATTTTTGAAATCGATAGAGTAGTTTTTGAGTTTATTTTTTACAAACATACATACAAAAATACAAATCATTCCTCTTTATAGTATTAGTGTAGATGTAGATAGTGTAGAAGTATAGATGTAGACTGATTTTCTATGTCTATGATGTAGACAAACAATGACATACATAATATGTTTTTTAATGGAGGAACACTGACTTCCAAGTGACAAGTATAAACCTAGTTTGGGAGCCAGGAGACCATTATATAAGACCCAACTTCTGTATATTGTAAATATAATGTTGGTCACAATGTTGTCAGTTTTTTTTAATAAATATTTTTTTTATCCACCTGAAGAATTATTATTGTCGAGTCTCTTTGTTCAAAAGAGATTCGACAGTAACAATTTAATTATAAATTTCCATAAAACCAAAATCATGTACTTAAATCAATGGACATCCGTGAGAGACATACATTTACATGTGCCAGGAGATAATACGCAATGCACTTTATGTTGTAGCATATTACTGTTATTGTAACCTTTGTGAACATTTTACTGGAAATAAACATTATTATTATTATTTAAATTACTTATGTCAAAGGTTTGGTGTCTCATGAATTATTACCCTTCCTATGTCTTTACATACTAGAAGTAGCCATATTTGTGAAAAATAATAAATATGGATGTTCTATCCTGAATTAAACTAAAAAATATGGTACAGATATGAGATATTTTTAGTTAGGTTACTGTTTATTATGTACACCATAAAAACTACAGATATGTAGCAATTTTACATAGGCTGGCACAATATCAATAAGCTTAATATCAGAACTTGTTATGCACGGGATTCTTAAATTTCTGTACTTGAAAAAACATATCTGTATGGCACCTCACTTGTAATTTACGAGGGTTGTTCAATGTATTCTCGGTATCAGGATGATTTACCAATGATGTGGGTAATTTGGGTTGTTTCTGGCAGTAATCTATTCATCACAAACTTTTTTTTTTTAATTCAACTAATATAATTATTTATACTTATTTCAGCGGTAACTTTGGAACTACTTTTATTAGGATCCGCTTTAACAAGTTTAAAAAAGTGTTTGTTTTACATAATTTTATTAAATTCTTTATGCTTTGTCAACTGTGCACTCTAATAGATCACTGGCTGGAAATTCTAATACGTATTTTAATGATTAATTGTAATGACTAATGTCATCATGACGAATTTTTGCCGTCATTCAATGTATTAGAACGTTTTTTGGTCGTAAGTTATTAAAATTATAATAGTAATACTAAAATGAATGAAAACAGTGAGTTAGTTTATATAGACAGCAAAAGGAAAAAAATATACTAGAGTGTGGCGCAGATATAAGTATAATTTTGTGAATGAAAAACAAGTCTGGAAGCATTAACTGGTGTTGTACTCAAACAGACGTGTGTTATGCTTCTATAACAGTACATAATAATTAAATAGTGAAGAAAAGAAAACTCAATTGTTCACCTAATAACAGTCAGTATGACAAAATGTTTGATAAGAGCAAACGTGAAGTATGTATAAATATAGAGCCAATTCCAAAAATCTTTGAGAAGCATTTTTAGAAAGTCAATGTTACAAACAGTCCAGATCCTAACATGCCAACATTTTCATGAAAACAACCAACTTTACTGAGCACGAAATACTCTGAATATAGCTAAGAGCTTTTTGAAAAATGCAAAATTTTGTGATTTATGAAGCACAGAGGAAAAAAATCATCAAAAAGGTTTCGAAAACAGTAACTAAATATTATGGTGATGGAACATTATATAATATTCATAAGACCTTTCTACCAGGTTTATTCGTAACATGCAAATATTGGAGAGAACAATGAGATACTAAATTTCACTATATGTCCTTCTGTGAAATAAAACGACAGACACATAATATGACTGTTTAACATTTGCTATTATAAATGATTATGAAATGGCAGCAATAATTGCAATAAAGCAAGTATTACCCGACACAATCGTTAGTGGTTGCTATTTTCATTTTGTAAAGACAATTTGGAAAAAGTCCAAAATAATTAGCCTAAGTGATGATAATTAGGGTAGAAAAATAACAAGATTGTGTTCACGAGTAGCATTATTACTGGCAGAACTGATACCAGAAGCAATACTATCTATTTTTGCCAATGCTCTAAACTCAGCTATAATTCTTCATATAATACTTTGTGTGTCGTGACTACCAATTATCTTTGTCAGTTGAGACTGCAACCCCAAGTCCAAAAAAGTTGAGAGTATACACCGATGGATCAAAGACCAACTCCAGAAACTTTCCATTATTAGATGCAGTCTGCCGGGAATGTTCAACACCATCTATGAGGCGGATTAAACAAATGATCTATGCCACAGAAGCCAGGACAGTAATGAACCCACATACACATATTCTCCGACAGGGCCTCAGTTTTCCAATCGGTAGGCAAATGTATAACACCTTGAAACAAATATTACCAAGTCGCAATGCATTGGAATATGTTATGTTGGGGTATCTAACTGCAACATGCTAACATTGAAATGGATAAAACACAGCAGATCACTAGGTAACAATGCAGCTGATGAACTAGCAAGGAGAGGATCCAGCACGCCGGTCTGTGGACCCAAACCTATCATGCCCATCCCCTTCAACCTGCTACGGGGATGGCTATAGAAGTTGTCCCACATACAAGCAGAGCTGATGGACCTTGAAAACGGGCTGCAGGCAGGCCAGGGAAGCTATGCCACCCTTTGATGGTTCCCTGTTTCTGTTCCTGTCTAGGTGTAATAAGAACCTGCTTATTAGACCTAGACAGGAACAGGCAGGGGTATCACAAGATATTGCTTGCTAAACAAAAAATTCTTACAACAAGCGTAACACACAATCCTCTGGGCGTGCATGAACACTAAGGAAATCGGTGTGTATGTGCTCTTTGAATACACAAGTGTCGCCCAAATTAGAACAGAAACGTTTGGTTTTCCAAATCTATTAAACGATGTAAAAAAGACGTGCTCGTTGAAACCGTCGAGAGCAAATAGAAAAAACAATTCAATAACAACATAAGTATTTAAAACAAGTAACTGTAATAGACCGGGCGGAAACCAATCTTAATAGCATAAAATATATCAAAACCTATTGAAATCCGCACTTCAGCTTACCTTCTTGATTAGTCACGTTAGGTATGTTCGAAATATAATTAGGTAAAATTTTGTACTCACTAAGATGTTGACACTATCGAATGCAGAGCGCTTCTAAACCACGGGGTAGTGGCTCGGCTTGGCTATCAACAATTCAACATCAACAGTACAAAGAGATGGCCGTTATAAACCGTTGAATCAATAATTTAACGACTTTTCATTCAGCAACGAGAAACAGGTTTTTTTTTTTTTTGTTTCGCACGGTTTGAGCTCTCGGCCAATTTCACGTTGTTGTTATTAACGGAAGAAACAAAGGTAGGGAAACGAAAACATTATTATTCGAATTAATTATAACGGGATATGGGAATAATATCTATAGGATCAGTATTTATAACGTATAGAATAATTAAGAGCTAAATACATTGACGAAACATTATGACTCAATATTATTTAAAGTAATGAATGAAACTATTCATTTATTTACAGAAAAACTATATGTGTGTACAAAGTAAAGAAAGTACCTATTGAGGTAGGAAAAAGAGTACTGAGGGAGAAGAGGTTACTGAGAAAGGATGAACGGAGTCATATAAGGGACAGGAGAAAAAAATATGATTTAAGTCGTCTACGTCTGTTCCACACAGGCAAATGGGGTCATCGATGACATGAAGTTTGGCAAGATGGGCTGGAGAGCAGACATGACCCAGTTTCATCCATATTAGAATGGAGGTCTCCATCTTGCCAAAGGAGACTGCCGAGTTTGCATAGGAAAATGCCCCTTACCGCACAAGCGCCACCTCGCGGTGAAGTAAACTAGGGGCTATAGGTACTGACTTGAATGCAAAAATAACAGTTTTTCGGTCCTCAGTCATTTATACACCTAGCAATTCGACATTCGATAACGTGATAAAGTCGATCTAAATAAGCCCTATCGAATGGTGTATTGCAAACTTTGGGGAAATTTCACTTCACTTGTCACTTTCAGACTGAGCTAAGCTGGGTTCAGCCCATATGGATTATTTTGTTTGTTGATATCATTCATACATTTCTCAACACTCCCTATCGCACTCGTTGTTACCTCCTGCACTTCACCCCCTTCCTCCCTTACTGAGTTCAGAGGGGGAAAAGGAAATAATTTGCACTGGGAAGGTTCGAACACACAACCTCTGTGTTCGTGTTGAGGGGCAGTTTTCGGCAGATTCCTTAGACCTGCCAAACCACGGTTTTTCTGGAACTTCGGGTTGAATAAAAGAAAAATAACGACGCTTCGATTTGCTTCCGATATCCCATAAGGTGTCCCGAAGAAAAGTCTTTGGTAACGTCGCGAGGCCATAGCAAAAAATTATATATGGAACTAAGTCCCCACATTGCACCGCAACATCGGCAAGAGTATCAGCAACTTCACTCCCAAATTCTCTTATTGAGTAAATAATAGGAAACTGTGATTTGTGTTCGAAAGGGGATTTATTGATGGCTGGAAAAGCACGTTGAGAATGAGTAAAATATTAGTATAGTATTTTAAGCTTTAAAACACGAATATATTCAATGGCTTTTAAAATGCCGACACATTCCCCGTAAAAACAGAAGTATGTATCTGTAGGCAATTTAATTTTTGGTACATACAATGTTGTTTTAAGAATGGTAAGTACCTATCCCAACACAACCCGTCGGAGAATGCTTAAATGATGAATTATAAAATGATTTATTTTCTGTAAGTAGGTTCGTAGCACTTTTACATGTCAATAATTGAAATACGCAACGTAAAGTTTTACTTTTCACGTTTTAATTATCTGTGGCCAGCGATAAAATCGTAAAAAAGCAGTGCTGTCAATGTCAACTTAGTAGGATTTCCCATTGAGATGGGATATAACAGGAGATGCCCTGTTATTCTATACACGGTTGTAGGTAGGTGCCAGAGCAGCCATCTTTGTCGCCAAGTTTCGTGGTAGTTCAGCTGTCAAATGGTTGTTTATTTTTTGTATTATTGAGATTTGCGAGAAAATTACGAGGACTTTACCTTTAAAACTGCATGTAAATGTTGAAAAACAGTAATTCAACATGCCTGTGTGTTGTATTGAGAAGTGTGGTGCAAGGAAGAATGAAAATCAACCTCAACTTTCTTTGCACAGGTTAGTAGCCGGTTTTCATGCAATAACACATACAATAATAGACATTCGATGATATAATTGTAACGCGATCATGAATTTATGGCTAAAGTATTGATATTTGGGTGAATTTCCGTATAACAGACCTTTTTATTATTTTGTTAATTCATTCGTTTGTTTACAATAATATGTCATAATAGAATAGTGTTGTACCGTTGCCTAATAGTTTCCGGAACTAGTTCCTCCGCTGGAACGGTATCGGTCGATATTCTGCTATGTTAACATAAATAGTCCTGCGTCTTATTAGCTCCGATTGACCTTGCTAGGTCCGGCCCGTGGTTCACAGCACCAAAATCAAAATATTTTCTTTCACATAAACCTACATGGGCACTTATGAAACGTCAGAAGCTAGATGCACGGTTCCAAATGGTGCTTTCCTATGCAGAAGAACCAGCGAGAAACTCCACGGTTACTCTTTTAAAAACAATTGGCTTTTACAATGTCTTCTAATTTTTTAAGTACCTGGTACTTGTTGACAGGCCTACACTGTCCTCCCCTACCTATTAACATTGTAAAAGCCAATTATTTTGAGTAACCGTGGAGTTTCTTGCCGACTCTTCTCCATAGAAACCACCAATTGGAACCGTGCACATAGCTTCTGACGTTTCCTATTGATTTTAGTTTCATATGCTAATATAATATAGCTGTAACCAAAATTATTTATTGATAAAAATACTTGCACTTTTTATAGGTTTCCTAAAAAGGAAGGACTAAAGAAAAAGTGGTTAGAGCCTATTGGTGAAGAAAATATTAATCCCCGACATAAAGAATGTACCTCTGTTCACTTCACTTTGAAGAAAGCTGTTTCAATAGAACACACTTGATGTAATGAGATTACATGATAACTCTGTTCCCACAGCATTTTTGGTAAATGTGTATTAAAATGATTGATTAATAATAGCCTGGCCGTTTGGCCTGAAATAAATAAATAGATATATATTAATTACATATATAAAAATAATAATAAATAAATAAATCATATTCCACAACTTTCACACAACGCCATCTAGTCCCAAACTAAGCAGAGCTTGTGCTATGAGTACTAAGACAGCTGATAAACATGCATATATATTTCTAAATACATACATATTATAGATAAATTACACCCAGACAAAGAACAAATGATCGTGCTCATCACACAAACATTTGTCCTGGGTGGGAATCGAACCCACGACCTTGCGTATAGTAGTCAGGGCCACTGACCACTAGACCAACAGGCCTGCAAAAAAATCATACGTATATTGCTTATCATAATATTACTACCAATTTTTTATTACTTTTTTTATTACTATCGATAAATAGTTCATATGAGTCTTTTACGCATAACAAAAGATTAGAAATAAAGTATTTTCGTATACTGTATTTTTATGCAAAATTATAAAGTATGTTTATCGAAAATAAACTAGGATACGTTACTATAAAGTAGGCAACCTTAGTTAGAACGGACTATAAGTTAGTATACTATATTAAGATCCAAACGTGATAACTAGTACGACTCGTATTTAGTATCGATACTCGTTATAGTAACACCAATGTTCATTGATTGATACAACCCTAGCAATGGCAGCCATTTTTTGAGACAATATGAGTTGTAGGTAGGCACCCTTTTTTCGTAGGTATTTCCAGTCCATATATATATATGTCTATGGGATTTCCACAAAACTTTTTTTTTTTTTTTCTTTTGGCTTCGCACGGTTTGTGCATTCAGCCAGTGTCACGTTTTCATCTTATATTACAAATGGAAAAAAGGTAGGGAAACGAAAAAGGATAACGGAATTAATTATACCGGGATTTAGTGATAGTATCTATAGGATCAGTATTTACAACGAATAGAGTAATGAGCTAAATATATACAATGACGAAAAGTTATAAACTTGGGGGTTGTACAGATGCCAGCACATCAAGGTGCCCGAAACTGTCAAATTTTCCCAATCAACTGTGAACCTTATGTTCTAGCGATAAAGTTGAAAATCTATTAAAGGAATTTGACAGATTGTAGTAGCTTGATGTGCTGGCGTCTGTACATTTAGTATTTTATCTATGCTTGGGGGTTAAGGGGTTTGAAGTTTGAACACAGGGATGGACTGATGGCGGACGAAAGTGGCTGGTTGTTTTGTCTAGTGGTAAGACTAATTCAATTTGTAGAAAACAATACAATAAACTACTTTGACTCGAGAAAATATAATAACACGATAGTGGCATGTTTTATTTTTGGTTTAAACGCTGTGAAAGTGAGAAATACATCGTAAAACTACTGACGTTTGTAAATGCGGAATTGCGGAAACCACTGCGGATTGTTTCTGAAGTAAAATGACGGTAGTGCAACAATCGGAATCAAGCACATTCTATTCAACCAAACAAGAAATCTATGCTAATTTCAACCTTATCTTTTAGTAAATTGAGGAGTTACGTATTGCATTTTGTAAAACAAGGTTGTGGACGGTAGGTGTATCTCACGTGGTGGAAGTTGAAATTTAAACCTTAATGTCTAGAAGATTAGACCGTTATCAAACTTGTTCGATAAAAGGAGTAGTGCTATTCGAATTTTCGTTGAGATTACTAACTGAGCCAATAGCCTATTGGTATAAGACACGGTCTTAATGATCGTCTGGCGCCTGGTGATGCGGGTTCGTATCCTATACGGCACGTAGTGTCTTTTTGTAAGTTATTCTTGGTATACGGTTCGGCCAGAAGCCGAAAAAAATACCACAATACCTAATTATTAAAAACATGCAAATAATGTTTGAGTCGGATCGGTGGATGCTCGGGTAGAGATGGGTGCGGCTTGGGCGGAGGGGAGGGAGCTGCTCGGGGACAGTCACGTGACGCTCCCGCCGTCGCTTGAGCGATTATTCTTTAAGTCTTGGGGGGTTCGTTTTCTCTGACGCTGGCTATACATGACTTTTGTCTTGTCCAAATTCATACCGAGGCCAACCCGCCGGGAGGCTCCATTTAGGCTGTGCAGCATTCGGTCTAGCTGTTCCAGCATTATGACGGTGTCATCGGCAAATCGAAGATGTGAGATGTACTCGCCGTTCACGTTGATCCCCTGTCCAGTCCAGTCCAGCGTCTTGAAGACGTCTTCCAACGCATTGGTAAACAATTTAGGGGATTTTATATCCCCCTGTCTCACCCCCCTGAGCAATTGGATGGGGCTAGTTTTTTTTATCCTGGATCTGGACAGTCATCGTTGCAGCGTCATACAAAGATGTAGCGCCAGTCAATTCAACATCGTTGCAGAGAGGCCAGAACTGCCCATATTTCGATGGAGTGCACAAAGAGTAATAACAATTTATTTCATGTAGTTTTTTTTAAAGGTTATATACCTATTTATGTAACTCATAGTTCAGAGAAAAGGTTGAAAATTATTAAAGATATGTGGGTCTATACAAACGATGCTTTGGTACAAGAGCTTTGTTTTACTGGGTATGGTACGTATGCAGCTTCTCTTTGTGTCTGGCCCAAGTGCAAAATTCAAATAAGTTTGGATTTGATTTTATGAACATTACAGTTTCATATAGGTATGTATATAGGTACTAGGGAAAGTTAATATTTTTAAATTTGTAAAATGTGGTCTGCATGAACCCACTTGTGCAATGGCACATCAATCTAATACAATGTTTTTGAGCTCTAGAAGTACGCTCTTTTTCCACACAGTTGGCCCAGAATATGATGCTGTAGCATATGATTGGAGCAACATATCCATGATAGGCAGTTAGTAGTGCAGACTGACTGACAGTGTTCCTTAATTTGTAAAGAGCATAAGAACTGACTAAGTCTTTTGCAAACTTGCTCTTTATGTGATTTACAATTTACTTTGCTATCAATATGGATAGAAATAGAGATAGATTGTTGCTGTGCTTAACACACATCTTAGAAGATAAAATATTTAGGTGGGTAAACCTATGATGGGCACATTCAATATTCAACACATAAAATAGCGAAGAGGACCCTCTCTCTAGAGCCCTAACCATCGGCTGCTTGGACCCTGTTCGTGACGCCGATAGGCTACTCTTCTATTTTTGTCTAATCTATTTTTGTGTTGTACTTCGTAGCACGACCATGAACGCATTCATTATAACTTTAGATGGTAATTAAATCCTTTTAATTTGTACTATTTTATGTTTTTTTATACTTTTATCCTTCTTTTATACTTTCTATACTTACTTTTGTTTTAATACTTTTTTATACAGATCGTAAAACGCCGGTGTATGCCTGTTTCCTGGATTTTCCAGGGCTTTTGACCTTGTGTCATATGATGTGCTCTGGAGGAAGTTGGGGGACAGGAATGTACCGGCGGAAGTTCTTAAGGTTCTGCAATTTTGGTATGCTAACCAAACGAATCATGTGAAGTGGTCCAACATTCTCTCTGAGGCTTATGGGTTGGAGTTCGGGGTGAGGCAAGGAGGGTTGACCTCACCCAGGCTCTTCAACCTATCTGTGAATGACCTCATAGTCAAGCTCAGCAGTATGCGTGGTGGCTGTCGGGTGGGTGGTGTTAATATTAACAGCATCAGCTATGCAGACGACATGGTGCTGCTGGGCCCGACTGCAGGTTCTATTGGAGAGATGTTGATTGTTGGCGAGGACTACGCGGCTAGGCATGGGCTCGTGTATAACGTGAAGAAATGTGAGTACATGGTCTTTGGGGTTACCGGTAAGTGTACAGATTATTCACCTAACTTTACCCTAAATGGCTTGAGCATAAGAAGAGTAAAACAATTCAAATATCTGGGACCTGAAAGACAATGTGGATACTGAGAAGGAGCGCAGGGCTTTGGCGGTCCGCGGTAATATGTTGGCTCGTAGATTCGCCCGCCGCACGGACCAGGTAAAAATAACGCTTTTCAAAGCGTATTGTCAGGGTCTGTACACGGGTGGTCTGTAGATCAACTACACCAAAAGGTCGCTAGATGTCCTGCGCGTCCAGTACAACAATGTTTTTAGAATGCTCTTGAGACTGCCCCGGTTCTGTAGTGCGTCAGAGATGTTTACGCAGAACCGTACTGACGGCTTCCACGCAATTGTGCGGAAGAAAATAGTGTCTGTGGCAGCTAGAACCCGGGCCAGTGCCAACAGCATTCTAAAAACAGTGACTGAGAATGTGTTTTCCCCTTTTATGAGGCATTTTGTGGTGAAGATGACCGGTTGAGAAACTGGGTTCGTCTTCTTTACAAAGTGACTCATACCCAAATTTTATGTTACCTACCTCAATTTATGTATATACTAACACTAGGTATAAGGTACTTTACTAACACTGCGGATCCCTGCTATCTCATTATTTGAAATAAATTAAATTTAAAATACCACTAATTAGAAATATTATACCTCTCAATTATCGTAGATATACAGGTCGTGCTGGCAAGATTGTGACTGATACTGGCTGGGCCACCATCAGGGATTTTAATTTTGATAACATAAAAAAGTTGTCGCTAATTACTCGCCAAATATCAGAATTAGTCAGTCACTGGTTCAAAAGTTATAAGGGTTTATAGGTGCCGATCTGGAGAGAGCTGACCCCAGCTTGGCCCATTTGAATCTCAAAAGCTAGGGCACCTAGCGAAGATTAAGATTTATTAAGAGAGAAATTGCTGGTATGTGCTGCTGAAGTGGTAAAGTCAATTTACCAGCATTAGATGTACCACCACCAGAATTACTCGCATATATGAATAGAGAAACACCAGCCGGTCGATTCTGGAAAAATCTCACGGTGATAACTAAGGTGAAGTGAGCTTAGAGTGAGCTGTGAGTCAGGGGTATTCCTCGAAGCGCACCAACTTTGAATCGCAAATGAAGCACACCAAAAGTATTCCTCGAAACGCACCATCGTTTTGAGGAATACTTTTGGTGCGGTTTAAAGTTGGTGCGATTCGAGGAATACCCCGTGAGTCATACTGATGTTAGGGATTGACACTATTGACGACTCACTCCACGCTCACTTCACCCAAGTTTTCACGGTGAGATGGTTACAGAATCGCACGGCGGATCTATCCAAAATATCTGGTACTAAATTCGAAACTGAAATACATAATAGTTAACCTTGTCAACACTAGATTACGCTACTTGGATCGATTTTTGAAATATAAGAAATTTTTCGGTATGTCCCATATGTGGGACACTATGCTCTGTAGGGTCAATAAATAAAAAAAGGTTAATAAATAATTTTTTAGATCCAACCATATCCAAGATCAAGATCCAAGCATTTAACAACCAGTCACAAAGAGACATGTTCACATGTGGAATCAAAATTAAGTGAAGGTGATATCAGGGGAGCGACTAGGATACTATTCAGCAGCGATGTGGTGGCGCCGTACTCTCCAGAAACACTAACAGCTCTAGAGAGTAAACACCCAGCGCCTGCGGTTGGTCTCACCTTTTCCGACCCCCCTGACTCTTCCGACCTAAATTCTACCTTTCTAAATGTTTCGGCCCCCCAGCTAATTACAGCCGTGAGCCCCGAAGTGGTTCCGCCGGCGGCCTCGGCGGCCCGACTCCACAACATTTCAAGGATTTACTGAGTTCAGGTGACGGGAAGCCGGTGAGTCACTTTCGAAGGAGCTTGCGGCCCTTATTAACTTCATGCTCACCGGCGGTGT
Source organism: Eremobia ochroleuca (assembly GCA_949629135.1). Lineage (NCBI taxonomy): Eukaryota > Metazoa > Arthropoda > Insecta > Lepidoptera > Noctuidae > Eremobia > Eremobia ochroleuca. The sequence continues at coordinate 29,647,479 of OX451384.1, read as the reverse complement.
GCACGAGGCTGTCGTCGATGTTTTGTACGGGGGCCAACCTATGTGCCCTGCACAAGAAGGACGGCAGCATTAGTCCTATCGCCGTTGGTTACACATACAGGCGTACGGCAGCCAAATATGCTGTAAGCTGTATAGCGAATCGTTTACAGCTAAGTTTCAGTCGCTACAGCTTGGGTTTGGTTCGAAAGGGGGCTGTGAGGCTGCCCTTCATGCCCTTTCCACCTTCTTAAACTCGAACAAAGATGAGGTCATCCTCAAGGTTGACGTGAAGAACGCCTTTAATTATGTAAACAGGGACACTTTGTTGGCTGAAGTCAATAAGGAACTACCCGAAATTTATGTTTCTTGTGGCAATGTTATAGACACCCATCCAAATTATTATACGACTATAAGGTCAATGTTTTGGAATCTACAGTAGGATGCCAACAAGGTGACCCTCTCGGGCCTGTTATTTTTAGCTTTGCAATTCATCCAATTATCCAGAAAGTACATTGAAAATTCAACGTGTGGTATTAAATGATGGAACGCTACGAGGTTGATGTAGACACCGTTTTGACCTGACAACCCCTCAAAATGTGAAATTTACCTTTCTGACATTACCGACAGACAAAATTGACCCTAGAGAAATTTAATGCAATAGCCCCACAAATCAAAATTTTAGAAACAAGTTCACTGCACCACCTTAGGTTCCCCAATTTTGGAAGATAGTTTTTCCCTTTTCATCGAAGAAAAAATCAAAAAGTTCAACGAAATTTCTGACAGACTCGTCAAAATTAATTTACGTTCGGCATTCGCCCTGATTAGATACCTACTGATGTTTTGGCCCAAATTTTATGTACTTTCAACGCTCTTCCCCTTTATGGAAGCAGCCACACCTCTTGCGACAAAATTGACCAAATTATTCGCAGCACGCTAACATCCATGCTAAATGTGACCTTGGACGACCGAGCGTGGCTGCGAGCCACGTTACCCGTCCTCTATGGTGGCCTCGGCGTCTGCAAAATTGCCAGTATTAGCTTACCGGCGTTCCTATCCTCTGTCCACAGCACCGAAAAGTTGACCGGGAAGATTTTAGCCCCCTCCCTGCTTGACTCTGAAGTGCCGTGCTTGGCTGACGCGGTGAACGCCTGGAAAATGGCTTGCCCGGATACAGATCGGCCCGTAAACCCATGTTCCCAGAGGCAGTGGGATGACCCGCTCTGCAGGTTGGTACGGAATAATCGTATTAATACGTCCACCAATACTGCTGAACGTGCCCGCCTACTGGCTGTGGGTGAGTGGGAGTCACGCCTCTGGCTTCAGGCGCTACCGTCACCCAACACAGGCATTTTGCTGGGTGAAACCACCTTCCGACTCGCTACTTGTCTGCGTCTGGGCGCCCCTTGCGTAGCTCCGCATCGCTGCCAATGCGGTGAAGGTGTCTACTGCCTCGGACACCATGGCTTATCCTGCAGTATAAGCGCAGGCTGGATAGCACGGCACGCCAGCATCAATGACATCATCTGTCGTGCTCTTGTCACCGCCGGGGTGCCAGCAGTTTTAGAACCCAATGGCTTGGCACGCGACAATGGGAAGAGACCAGACGGAATGACCATAATGCCTTTGGTGTGGGATACAACGTGTATCGACGGCCTTGCGCCATCTCATCTTCCGAGCACGGTGGGCTGTGCTGGTGCGACTGCTGCAGGTGCGGAAAACCTCAAACGGCGCAAATACTACCTCTTTGGAACGTATATGTTCGAGCCGTTGAAACACTAGGGCCATGGGGTCCGAGTGGCCAACTATTATTTCGCGATATCGCAAAGCGGATGGTCGACTCTTCACGGGACCAAAGGGCTGGCCTATTTTTTGGCCAAAGAATCAGCATGGCCATACAACGTGGTAATGCTGCCAGCCTTTTGGACACGTTTCCTATTGACACGGAACGGATTTCCTATCGATACGGACGAATTTTTTGATGCCCTTTGAATATCCCAAAATGGGTTCTGTAGCCAAATGGCAAAAAACGGAACCCTTATGGATTCGTCATGACTGTCTGTCCGTCCGTATGTCACAGCCACTTTTTTCCGAAACTATAAGAACGGTTGAAACTTGCTAAGTAGATGTATTCTGTGAACCGCATTAAGATTTTCACAAAAAATAGAAGAAAAAAAAACAATAAATGGGGGTTCCCCATACTTAGAACTGACCGAACTATAAAACCCATACGTGTGGGGTATCTATGTATAGGTCTTCAAAAATGATATTGAGGTTTCAAATGTCATTTTTTTCTAAACTGAATAGTTTGCGCGAGAGACACTTCCAAAGTGGTAAAATGTGTGTCCCCTCCAGGCTTTTTAAACTATGTAAATACTAAAAATAAATACCTTAGAATATTATTTACAAATAGAAATAACAATACCTAAGAATGCATAAAATCATAATATGTAACGATTTCATGACAGGAATGATTTTCGTCATCAACATATTTTTTTATTTCTTATGGCAATTATTTATTAACAGGTAAAGAAAATCTGTCTTTTTCAGTTTAGTTCTTTGCTGTTGTTTTTGGATTGTGGCTTGTGACTGCATCTGAGCAATTTAGCGAATTATCTAGCCATATTTTGTATTTATAGTTGCAGAAACAAACATGAGTGGTCGGGACGCAATCAGAAGTTATTGCTGTAACTGCATTGTAGGTTTAAGAACAGTAGGATGCTGCTCACATGTGATGAGTATTATTTGATACCTAAGCTATGCTCGCCTTGAGGGTTTTACCCGACCTGTCCCCTTCTTAGATGAAGTAATATTAACACGTTCAACGCGATGTCGGATATTGCTGTCCGACATGGCGCATTTCAATGTCCGACATGGCGTTGAACGTGTTAAGAATTAATTAATTATAAGTACAATAAAATAAATGTAAAAAAAGTATTTGTTTTATTTACCTACACTCAAAACCCCATCAGAACTTCATAATATTCAAACTGTAACAGTCCGCTGCTGGATATACGTATGTATCTCCTAATACAACCCACTGAGTAGGTACTTACGATCCTCATCTCAATCTACCTACTTAATGGTGAGTAAAACACTACAAAGATAGAGACAAGCAATCTAGAACATTTACTTTATCTACAAAACAATGTTTATTTACCTATATCGTCGCTTAAGTTCTAACACCGCGAAAGTCAAAAATTGCAACTTTTCACGAGAGCAAAAAAACCATGCCCTATTATATATCGCGATATTAATATATAAACTGTTATGTGAAAATTTATAAAAATAAATCAATTTCAAGATTTTTGTTAAGGTTGTTGTAAAAAAATATTATTTGTATTATTTTTCTGACATACGCGGTGTTATCACATTGAAATAAAGGTTATGGGGAGACTTACGCTGAGTTATAAAGATACTGTAAATATTTATAAATCATTTATTTCAATTAAAATTAAAATAACAGGTAGACTTATACCTCTTAAAAAAATAACAAAACATAATACATTTTCTTCTACAACGTTTTAACCACTTTTCTTAACTTTTCATTACAAATGATTAGCAATTATTTTACTTTATTGCACTGTTTGTTAACCTGGATAATTATTTGGTATAAAATATCTTACATCAAAATGGAATAAGCTGACAAGTATTACTTAAACATATTATATCAAAATAACAAAAATACAATATCAGTATTTAGTCATTATAAAATCTTAATGAAGTAAAGTATCGTAAAAACTATGACAGTCAGGCGGAATAACTGACTTTAGTTCTTGCAGATGTTTCCATTTGGATTCATTTATTTTTTTATGATTATTAGAAAGCTAGTCCTTGGGCCCGGTCTTGTCCTATTATTTTTGGTAAGTAAAATAACATTTTCATCCTACTTTATACAATAATATACACGATATTTAGACTTAATTTTACATAAAAATCAAAGATGAAGTTTGTATCTCTTAAATAAACACATGATAATATTAATATGAATTATATTTACCTTGATTTGTGATGTTCAGAGCACAAGTCGCCACCTGTTACAGTACGAAAGTAAACTGACTTACGCGCTGTTTGCAAGACGATTCCTCCACCACGCAGATACGCTGTGTTTTTGTTTTCAAAATAAAACGCTCTCATTGGTTAAAATCCCTAATTCTGATTGGTCTAGAGATGCGTCTTTCGATCGTCTATCGAATGACATGCAAAAGTCAAATTGGCATTACAGTATTTAAAATAAATAAATTAATTTATTAAATTTTCTCAATCGTTCTTGTTTTCTTTGTAAACAAGTCCTTTCTGGCTTCGTTTACAGTCATCACTTCGCTTGTCCTGTCATATAGAAGGACAACAAACCGCTCCAATGCCAAAAAAGACTCCTGGCTAAGCTCATGTGGAAAAGACCGTAGTTCGGCAAAGGCGCCATAGTATAAAGAGGGGAAGTAGGCTATCTCCGGCCTAATCCGCGATATAATTGCCTACTGTCTTAGGGTTGTCACTTTTAGGAAAATTTTAATTCAGTGCAAACCAACACAGAAATGTAAAACAAATACAGAAATGTATTCAAGATTCAGAGCAGTATTATTTATAAAAAAAAGGGATAAAATAAACCGGCGCGCGGCGGGGCGGTGGGGGTGCGACTGTCCGCTCTTCATCAGATTCGGTTGTCGCCCAAACCGCTAGCAAATATTTATAGACTAAGAGCTCGTATATCATATATATCATCGTAAAAAAAAATACAAAAAACTGTTTAGTATAATTATATACTAGTCAGTTATTTTTTTTTTTTCACAATGTAGTATTTGTACACATAAACAACCATATTTATTTTTATTTTTAATTAATACAAACATTATATCTATTGAATCACACATTTATTACAAAATTACAAATTAGCTACAGAAAAATACTTTCTTCGGTTTCGACTATTACGAAACGCAAGGCGTTTCGTAATAGTCGTAGTTATTAAACTTTAATGAGTAATATATCCGCATCCTTATAAATAACTTTTGCAAATATAATTTCGGAAAGCATGGGCAGGGCGGTGAAAAATGTAAATCTTTTATTTGTTCATAAACAAAAGCCGCGAGCCCGCGACGCGCGAACCTCGTGCGGTGTTAGCCCCGGCTGGCGCTGTGAGAAACGGGTCGAGATTTTGTTTAAGTGTGCGTGCGGCGCGCATGGATACTTTGGCGCACACATACAAGCCGCGCGCGGTGCGTTTGTATGAAGATAACTTACTTCCCCTCTTTATACTTTGAAGGCGCTGTTGACCTCAAAAAATGATCGGATAAAAAATATAATATCGGATTGCGTTAAGAACAAAATTTCAGTCATGACATGCTTAGATCGCCTATGTAAATAAACAACGAATAATTTGTGAAGTTTTAATTTAAGTTTGAATTTTTAACCAGAAGTTACAAATGTTTTATTTTAGTTGAATTTGTTTTGTTATATTTTCAATAAACTTTTCAATTTCTTTGATAATTTATTTCACGACTGTACTCTGTCCACTTGCTGCTCTGTCCAGCTGAGAATCTGTCCAGTTGAGAATCTGTCCAGCTGAGAATTTGTCCAGTTGCTACGGAGCGATAAGTTTTACATCCCAAGTTCTAAAAATCTAAGAATTTAAATAGGGCTTTTCTATGATATTAATGACCAATTAAAACAAAAATTATTCAAAAACATGACATTTTATTAGCGAATCGAAACAAAGCCTCCCCCTTCGCCTTTACAGAGCCTTTTACGAAATGTACGGTTTTTCAGTGTAATTTCTAAGATGTGTCTCCGCCATCTTCAAATCCCAAAGTAAATTCTTGAGCGCTGTCGTCATGGCGAGCCCAGATGGCTGAAACAATGGTTTAATGAACTCGTTACTTTTCAAAATGGCGGCCACGCATGAAACCTATATAAATCGATAGCTGACATCAATGCAAACAATAAGACCAAACCCCGTAAAGTGTCACGTTTCCGAGACATTAACGTTCAAAGTTGATCACTTCCATACTTTTTTGTTTAAAATAATCACTTTGAATGTATAAAATAATCAATCATCTATTAGATGCAACAAGATGTACGCAAGTTCAAAAAAAATATGTATGGCCGGGCCATAAGTCATAATTATGGCATATTTAAATTTATTTATTTATTTTATTTCCTAGCTGCCCGCCTGATAGCTCGCCTAGGTATTTCACAAAATAAAAATCGTAGGATTTAGTAGTACCTAGACTTAAAAAGTTACGATTTTTCTTTTGCGAAATACCAGTGCGTCCCTCGGTTCACACGGACATGAAAAATCAAGTAGGTATTGTATGTCGACTTAGCACACAAAGTTATCGACATGACGTGTGACGGACTCTACAAACATTGTACCGATAATCGTTACGGTTAATTGCCCAATAGCTGAGAGCTTTGACCAAAACCTAACTAACGAGACGCTCATTGCGCGGCTGCGTCAAGGGCTTGATTGAGTAAGCAGTACTCCAGGACACGAGCATCTTGAGCACTTGCGTCTTGGCGAGTCCAGATCCCTAAAACAATGGTTTCATGAACTCGTTACTTTTCATAATCTTTTTCACAACCAACGATTTTGACGTGTAAAGTGTTGTAACCAATTTTTAACCAACTTACTGTATAAATATTGTTAGTGTGTCTCATTAGTCAAGGCCGGCTTAGCACAGTACACGACGAGTTTTAGAGAGTACTGCACTAACCGACTTCCAGAAAGGAGGAGGTTCATTGATATCTTCGCTATTTTGTTAACTGATTTGGATGAATCTTTTTTGTTTGGAGGAGTATTCTCCAGTGTTCCCGTTTAATTTGGTGATGATCTGATGAATACCTTCGGACATAGACAATGGAACTCCTCAATAATGAACAGTGCACGTAGTGTAATTTGATTACTGTACTGTAGATAATAATACTTAGATCAAAGAAAATTGCTGGTTAGTAACCTATTGGTGGTCAACAGATCATGGTATTCGAAGATATCACATAGAACTCCTCATCAAGGTACTACTACATCGAGGGCAAGTCCACATATATTGACTGATAATCATATGGTAAATGAAAATGTAGTTCTGCATGTAGGTACGAGCCTAGTTATACAAGAACATGTGAAACCACCAACGAAAATATGAAAAACTAAAATTATTTTGCACTTGAGTTTTTTTCTTTTTTTGAAGTTAGTTGTTTTGTTTGTAAATAAACGTATTTTTTTTTAATACACTTACATACGCTATTAATGTTTGCATGCCTAACATAATTATGGTAGATCGTACAAGGGTCACTCATTTAATTGTTACAACGTATTTTATGTACCTACAGTCAAAGCAAAATACTTACTTAGGCTCTATTTACGTCCAATCATTATATTATTAAGATTGTACGTCATTCTAACAATGTAGGTCCATTTCTAAGGCAGGACTTTTTGAAGAGAGAGCCATTGAAGCTTAGAGTCGACCAGCCGGTCGATTCTGTAAAAATCTCACCTTGAAAACTTGCGTGGAATGAGCTGTCAATGTCATCCTACTGATGCTAGGGATTGACTAAGCAAAGATTTACAATCATAATCGAGATTCTAATAATATTTTTTATGCTATTGCTAGTACTAACTAGGGGTAACATAAAAATAGCGTAATAGCATAGTTTGCTTACAATTAGATTTTTTTAGAATTATTTTTAATACGTATTTTTAACCGACTTCAAAAAAAGGAGGAGGTTATCAATTCGACTGTATTTTTTTTTTTTATGTTTGTTACCTCATAATAACCGACTGGGTGAACCGATTTTCATGATTCTTTTTTTATTTGAAAGCTGGTGCTTCCCGTGTGGTCCCATTGTCACCATTTCAATATCTGATGATGGGATCTTGTAGAAATCGGGGGAACTCTTCAATAAATAACAGCAGATTAACCGCGATTGTTGCTATAGCATATCTAAGCATTGTTTACACCATCACACAACATAATATCACGCATGTACTCACTACAAAGGTTATAATTTTTTTTTATTATAATAATAATTAATACCAGTAAAACAACCGCGATTGCTGCTATCGCATATGTATGCACTGTTTACGCGATCGCACAACATAACATCACGTCTGTACCCTATAAACGCAGATACAGCTTCCTGTCACTGATATTTACATAGCAAGTAGTGTTTATATGAATTTGATTGGGGTAGATATAACTAAAAAGTGAAAAATAAAAAATTTTATATAAAAAAAAACAACCGACTTCCAAAAAAACACTACAAAGTGAAAAATAATTTTAATTTCGGAAGTCGGTGTCAAAAAAACAATATGCGGAACCAACGACACCGACTTCCAAAATTAAAATTATTTTTCACTTTGTAGTGTTTTTTTGGAAGTCGGTTGTTTTTTTTTATATAAAATTTTTTATCAGTCTAGTAGCTGTCTTAAACGTGAATTTTTATTTTATTTTATTTTATTTTGCGTGATGCACTCGCACCTTAGGCTATAATAAGGTGTTAAAAAATTAACCAGTTATATAAAAATCAGCTGTTCCCTACATTTATATTCGTACGAGTCGTCAAAATGTAGGGAACAGCAAATTTTTTGCACCTCTTAAAGTTTGTAATGTTAATTTTTTAACACCTTATATAAGGACTAGTCTAGGAAAAAAAAAACAACATGGGGATTCTGACTAGTTTCTGTTTTGCTATTTTATTTTGAAAATCCAACAAATAGTAATGTTTTGACAACTAAAATACTAGCTTTGAAATTATAGAAAATGATCAATAGAATTAGCATAAAAATATTATTAAAATCTCGATTATGATTGTAGATGTATGCTTGGTCAATCCCTAGTATCAGGTGGGATGACACTGACAGCTCACTCCACGCTCACTTCACCTAAGTTTTCACGGTGAGATGGTTACAGAATCGCACTGCTGTCTTGACAGACGGCATGCATACATCAGTCATCGTGTAGCTCAACCCTATTTTAGGGAGACCAAAGACCCGTCACACGGCGCTAGCAGTTCTGAAGGACATTTGCGTATGCCATAAAAAATATATGTAAGTAGGTACAGTGCGACATGAATGTGGCGAAATAAGGAACCAACGTGAAATGTAGGTACTGGATATTACATCCCTCCCTTTACAAGCCGACGTCTCTTTCATTAAATCCATGACGCACTATAAATAGATAACCAACCTCGGGCGGGGCACCGCCGGTCAACATGCCGTCCGGCTCCATAACGTCGCCGTCCTGCGTGACGAGGCGGAATTGCAGGCTCGGGTTGTAGAACAGCTTCATGGCCATTGGCAAGTCTTTGCACACAAGCGTGGTGCCGAACACAAACTTCATGACTTGCTCGTACTTGCTGTCGAACCTGACCAGGTCCAGCGCCAGCTGCAGGTTGCTTGGGCCTCCAACCTGAACAAACACAAATTATAATACAATATAGTACGATTCTGCTACGCTGCTATGCCATGTCAATGACCGAAAGATGACATACCTACAGGTAAACCAGAAAAGGTACGCACTTTGGCAAATTTCGTGTTTCCTTATTAGCACAGAAGTCGCGCCACAGAGTAACAAAATGTGATTTACGCCTTACCTAAGTACCATGTTCGAACACCAATTTCACCAAATATTTATTCGAAAAGTACTTATTGATTGTACTGCTTTGGAAAGCTGAAGGTCCGTGGAAGAATCCTTTTTAAGTAAGTAAGTGTTTACTGAAAATGTAGAACGAAACTTGTCGAGCAAAATTTTACCCTTTGAGCTAAGTTTTAGTCTTTGGGTGATGTTTAGACAGCTATGCTTGCCGCGATTGGTCTGTGGATGGGTGACCATCTTTACATACCGAGACCCCTCCGTGCCTCGGAAAGCACGTTAAGCCGTTGGTCCCGGCTGTCATTCGTACGAGTAGATCTTTGACAGTCGTTACGGGTAGTCAGAAGCCCGAAAATCTGACAACCAGTCTTACCTAGTGGTATCGTAGTGGAGGTCAAATAGGCAGTCGCTCCATGTAAAAATGTAAAATACCGGTATTCAGCTGCATCAGGTTAGACTGGAAGCCGAGTCCAACATAGTTGGGAAAAGGCTAGGCAGATGATCATGATAATGTGATGTTTAGACAGATAGTATTTTTTATCGATCGTAGACCTAAACGATAGTAAAGAAAAATAACACAAATTTGTTGTTCCTACAACAAGGCTCAAGGCTCAAGAAAATAGGTAGGTAGCTCATTCAGATACCAATGTATACGTTTTTATAATAAACTTCCTAGTCACATTCAAGAACTAAGCATTAGTAAATTTAAATCTTTTATAAAGCTAAAACTATGCCAGAAAGCCTATTATAATGTAAGAGACTATATTGAAGATAAAAAAGCTTGGGATTGAGCCGCTCTAATAGGTCTAGACAGCGAATGTTGTTCATTTTTTATTTTACACTTTTTTTTTTAAGTATACAATGACATAAACATTTACTGTTTAAAGTATTATATTATTTTAATTATTGTGAATGTGAGGGCTATGTGGGTCGTTGTTTCCGTTTTGATCATGGTCTGGCAGTTTGGGTGGGTTATGCGGCCTACCCAAATGTCCTTTCATTGGTATTGTTCGTCGAATCGTGAGGATCCTCAAGTTCTGAGTTGAGCTGCACGATTTTCGACAAATGCGTGCACTGATTGGACAGGTCCACTCAATCTGTGTGGTTCTTTACTCAAAAGACCATTTCAGAGATCAATCTACATGGTTTTCACATGATCTGAGCAAGATTATGTCTGGACTTTAAAAGAGACTGTGACCACTGAGTTTGTTTCGGCCTATCTTGTCAGAGTAGTGAGATAGGAAATGCCGACCTCATCTAGTTTAAAAAAAATATGTGATTGACATGTAAAAGTGTTTGTACAAACCTACTTACAGAAAATAAATCATTTATCATTTAATAATAAAGTCTGACGTCAAGTAAGAATTTCCTAAAAATATTAAAAACCGTCTAAGTAGCTCCCAAACTATAGATAATCACTGAACATACTAGGGGGTGTTTCGGGAAGCTCTTGGAGAGAGGCTTCTACATTTTTCTTTGGACTTCCGTTTACAGGCCACCTGTATACTCACAATCTCCTGCGCGGCGTTCACAAGCTCCCTGTGGATGACTACCCCTTGGACCTGATTGAGCATGATGAATTTGGTGTTCCTTTGCAGATTGCCGTGCTCTAGTAGCAGCGTGCTGGTCTCCTCTGTGTCCACCACCACGCTGAAAAGCTGCAACAAAGGCGGGTTACAGTCCTTTCAGAGCGTTGTTTTACTCTGACGGCAGCAACCTAATATAGCATCATATTGCAACTACAATATATATCACTGTCACTTTGACAGAATTGTCAACGGCAGCAGCACGACAGCAATCTTATTGCAATGACTATAAAGTGACTGTGATTTTGACAGTGATACAAAATCAGATGTAAAATAACTGAAAGGACTGTAGTCATGTCCGCAGCAGAATCGCACGGTCAAGCGATGAAGTTAAAACAAGCCATCTTTACACGAAGAGAGTAAGTACCTACCTAAAAATAGGTATTACAGAGTGATAGAAGTAATGGTTAGAAAGAGATGTGACTCAGGCTAATGAAAACTGTAGGGTGACTACCGAAATGACGTCTAATAGAATTAAACAGTTGATGAAAAATGATTAACAATTAAGATTTTTGTATTTTTTGACGTTCCTAAAAAGAAAAACAAAAAAAAAGCACATATTACATAAAAATGCGTATTATTAGGCGTTTACAATTTTATAATATGTGAAGATGATATTGTAAGCAACATACCAATTCTCCAGCAATAACCTCCAACGCAGTGACATAGTCCGGGTTATACCACTCTATTAAACTACAAATTGTCCCTGGAACAACACATTCTAATATCATTCCTACTTTTCAATGAGTAACACTTGATCGTAGCCATCACGAAAGGTGTGTTCACTGCATAGATCATATCAACCGTTGATCTTGGTTTTCTAAGTAGACACAGTTGGTGCCAAATAAGTTGTCAGTAGCGGTTCTTGACTCACTTACATTAATTTATAGATCTAGCAGGTATCATTCTCATTATACCATGTCAGAATGTGCCAATCAGTTTTTCAATTTTTTTTATTTAATACCCGTTTATAAATAAGGCCATTAATGCACATCGCACTGATAATAACAGAGTATTTATGCAATAATTTCTCAGGTTATTTAAAGAAATCAGGAATCATTCATAAAACTTCTAATTCATAGTCCACAGCAAAATGGTATGGCAAGCGTTAGCTCGCTGTATGATTATTAACTCTTAACTTACAGAAGCTATATTGGGCAGAAGCAGTACTACAGCTGGCTATTAAACAGTGCACATGGTCTCGTGTACATATCTCGTCTGGTCCAGCCAACATGACGGTGACCACAAATCGATGTCCAACGTAAGCACTATCATACGCCACACCTGAGGAGTTATGGTCCGGAAAAAGCCTGATGTAAACACCTAAGAGCTAAGGGTTTTTTTGCTGTGAGGCCAAGCTAGATCATAGTCATTCCTACACAAAAAGAAAAAGTTAAGAAGCTAGATCCTAAGGTATGTAAAATGGTTTGGTTACTGTGATACCACTAGAGATTACAAGGGGGAACACGAAGTTTCACGCGAACGTAGACGCGGGAGGTCATAATTTGTTTATATTTGGACAACTACAGTGCAATCTCTGTAATTAGAAACACGAATGTACCACAAGTGGTTCAAACACAGATATAACAGTCTTATTTATAAACGTCTCTTCAATTTTAATTGAATTGTTATCAACTGATTAGCAAAGTTGTTCTATTAATGCTATTTAGCAGCAGCAGTGGACTATATCTAGCAAGGTTTTAACGGTGTTCACACTGTTTAAGCCTTGCTAAGAGGCCAGCAGTGCGATTCTGTAACCATCTCACCGTGAGCACTTGGCACAGTGAGGTGTCAGTGTCATCCCACCTGATACTAGGGATTGAGCAAGCATACACATACAATCATAATCGAGATTTTAATAATATTTTTTATGCTAATTCTATTGATCATTTTATGTAATTTCAAAGCTAGAATTTTAATTGCACATTACTGTGTGTATTTTTGTACATTACTATTTTGTGGGCATTACTACGTGGGTGAATCAAACATAAACCGGACTTTTATTATTACTGGTCGCTGATTGAAGTGACGCGCTTGGTGCTGTTGTATGTGTTAGGGGGGATGATCTAGGGGAGGGGGGTATACTGCTCCGGCTCACTATAGTTTATTGCGCGCCAGTAGCATCATGTCTGAGCAGGAGGTACATAAGTTTGTTCCCCTGGTCCTGCTCCACAAGGGCGCATAAACTAATTAATTAGCATTCGAAAATATAGTTGGAGCTGCTGAAGATTGAAAAAACTATCTTTGTATTGTTTCTATTTAATTTAATTTAATTTAATTAATTAATTAATGTTTATGAAGTAATTCTGACCTTTTGGATTTGGCTAGCCGAGCAATAATTTATGTGTTTTGTATTTGTATTTTTATCTATTTTTGTTTTATATGGGTCACAGACCTGAAATAAATGAAATTATAATTATTATAATTATAAATTCAATCTCTTAATATTCTATAATTGCATAACACACGTGTGACCACTATGTACCTAAATTATAAAGCTACCATTTACTTACTGGGTACGTCTTTCATTGACTTGAATGTGCCCTGGCGGCTGGGGGTATGTCATGATAACTCAAATGTCTCGCTGGTGGTGGCGTGTGTTTTGGATCATTGAGTTCCCTTCAAAATGGTTGAGCTAAATGGTGCTGTGATCCATACGTCATGTTCGTGAACGGGCGCCGCCAGTAGGGACTGGTCATCTCTTAGCCACGGCTTATTTTTATTTCTGAATTGTTATTAATTTTTTTTTACTTTTTTATTACGGACACTTAACGTGCACGTCTTTCTACATCGTTCTCACATGTATACTTTCAACTTGAATGATGTAACCAAAATTTTGTAACAATTTTTATAATTTAAAAGAGTGTCCGTGGAGTTTCCTGCCCGTTCTTCTCCACAGGTACCTACTACGCTTTGGAATGGGCAACTAGCTTCTACTTTCTGACTGACCGACCCCTTGACAATTCAAAAGTGCATGTAATTGGTTTTCTTGAAATAAATGCTTTGGGTTTGAGTTTGAGTTTGTTGAGCAACGACTTATCATAAAATTTTTAATACGGGAGGGCATAAAAACTTCCCAAATTTTGCATCCATTGACTCTACAGTTCGATAAGAATACGCTTTCAAGAACTCAAGTGTTGGAATGGCACAAAAAAAGATTCAAGTGGAGGACACCGTTTTCACACTGACCAGCCGGTCGATTCTGTAAAAATCTCACCGTGAAATCATAAGTGAAGTGAGCAACTTAATAGTGTGAACCCCTAGCGAATGACAGCTCTCTCCACGCTCACTTCACCCAATCTGTCACGGTGAGATGGTTACAGAATCGCACGGCTGATAGTGGAATCATTTGTGTGCAATTGGCTAAAGGCACGACAGACTACTTTCCTCGATAATGGCATCAAGAAACTTCCCCTGGGCTGGGAAAACTGTGTTAATAGAAGGGGAGATTATGTAGAAAAATAAAATATATTACATTTTTTTATCGTGGCGTATTTTTTTTTACTTAAGTCTGGTTTATATTTGATCCACCCACGTATTTTATCAAATTCGTATTACTTACTTACATAATTCAACATAAATTTATTTATTTGATTTGCTTTTTAATAAAAAGCATTAATATGCCACATACCCATCACCCGCCTGCTGTCGAAGTTCGGCTCGGGCGGCGTGTACACAAAGTTGCAGCGAAACATCCGCACCTTCAGATCGTCGACCGCGGCTTGTTTGCTGCGCACGATCGCCCGCAGCTCGTCCACTTTTTCATCGCGCACCTTGTCCGCCTGCGAAGAAAAGCACCCTAATTGCGTAACTCACGATCAGTCACAATCTAAAACATTTTGAAGGAGCTAATCCATTGCTTGATATGTTTGAAAAATTGATGGTTTTTCTTTCTTTCTTTTAACTAGGTAAAATTTGTCACACATGACAAAGGGTCTATGGCTTTTACTACCTTTCTACCCCAAAGTAGCGATAAGTGCGCATAGGCGAGCGATTCACAACGTCGTCGCGCGCTCCTCTGTATACATTGGGGGAATAGAATTGCAGGCACCTAATTAAAATTCAAATTCTTTATTGCGAACTAAGTGTACAGAATGTTGAAGATGTTAACAATAGGGAGGTCCTTAGAACTTAGTTGCCTGTTAAGGCATTGCAATTTAAATAAATATATAAAAAAGTATAACTACTCAATATTACAGTTACACAGTTTACATTATATTATATTAGATTAGTTATCATTATTCAAACAGTAGCATCCGCCCGCAACTTCGTTTGCGTAGAATTCGGAATTCCCGCCGTTTAAAAAAATGTGGTTAATGTAATTGGTTTATTTATAATAATGTATAGAAAGATAGATTAGGTAGGCTTAATACATTCGTGTCTGTGAACCCATGGAAATACACATACATAATTTCAACCCAATCGGTCAAGCCGTTTAGTAGTTGACATACCGACAGCAGCGCCACCTACCGGGTCCAATTGTATTTTTAAAATAATCCAGGAAACCATCGAAATACCCATATAAAATTTCAACCCAATCGGTTCAGCCGTTTAGAAGTTATGATAAAAAAGTACGGAAGGATAATGCATACTACCCGTTGTCCTATTACCCGTTTTCCCGTAGGAATGAAGCATTTTTCCGCGGTAAAAAGTAGCCTATGTTCATCAGGGATAATGTTGGATTCTAATGGTAAAACAATTTTTCAAATCGGTCCAGTAGTTTCCCAATTGTTGTTTATAGCAGTATATTAAGCTCACTGCAGGCGAAATTTACAGTGGAATTACGACGATCAATCTACAAAGATATCCAAGAGCAAAAAGAAGGTGATCCCCCATTGTATTGTATATGCTAAAAAATAATTATTGATTTTGCAGATGACTTGCTTATGTACAGCATAAATCAAAACATATATATAGCAACGGCTAATATCAATAAGGCTTTGTCTCAATTATACAGCTATTACCATAATAAACTTACATTAGAAATAAGTCCAGAAAAGAGTTAAATTTTAACTATCAGTAAAAAATTTAAATACTCAAGGCAATGTTAAAATTTCATATTGTAATGTAGAAATTCCTGCGATTATTTATTAGTTCTTTTTGATTGACCTTTTTGTAAACAAATATAACAAATTAATGTCATTCAACGCATTTTAATTTTTTTATATTTTTCAATTTGAGCAAGGGTCATTGCGAGAAAAGAAAATTTGAGAAAGGGACATTTGGAGAAAAGGGCATTCTGAGAAAGGACATTTGGAGAAAAGGACTTTTTGAGAAGGATATTTTGAGAAAAGGAAATTATGCGCTGCGACGGAAAAAGCATTGAATCGAAATGAACATATTTCTTTATCCTTGGAGGAGCAGCTTGTCCAGATTTGCCTTGTTGTGCCGCCATTTCTTAAGCGAAACTGTCTTTCATTCTCTTGGATTTTTGTTGTTGTATGGAACTCCCTGAAACCAAATAAACAAAATCAATATCTTGCTCACTTTGAATACTTGATTGGCGCCACGAGTGAAATTATTCGTACTACTACTATTATATAAAACAAACAACAAACAAAAGAATACTGTTTAAACATAGCAAAAGCGTTTTTTTAACAAACACACTTTCTATATTATTAATATGTGCAGCACAAGAACAGAAAGGCCCGATTACACCGGCCCAGAATCATTCCATTATAAGAAATTAACTTTTGCCCGCGGCTTCCCGCGAAAATGTACGAACGGGATAAAAAGTATCTTATGTCCGGAACCAGCCGGTCGATTCTGTAAAAATCTCACCGTGAAATCATAAGTGAAGTGAGCACTTAATTGTGTTAATGCCTAGCGAATGACAGCTCACTTCACCCAAGCTTTCATGGTGAGATGGTTACAGAATCGCACGGCTGGTGTCTTGCCGTGCGACTCTGCAACCATCTCACCGTGAAAACTTGGATGAAGTGAGCGTGGAGTGAGTCGTCAATAGTGTCAATTCAATCCCTAGCATCAGCATGACTCATAGCCCACTCTGAGCTCACTTCACCTTAGTTATCACGGTGAGATTTTTCCAGAATCGACTTCCGGTTCGGTCGGGCGAAACACAGTGTAAATTTTCCTATTGGAATTTCTCTCTGGATTTGGGCTTAATTTATAGCAATCGATTCCCCCATTACTATTACTTCGCATATTACTTGGGACTTAATAATGGAATAACTGACAAAATCTGGATGCATTACTACCTGTCGGTGCATTATATGAATGACTGTCTTTGAAGATCGCTTTTAGCGGTCTACCCATATGCCAAATTGCATGCAAATCCGTTCAGCTGTTTTAGCGTGAAAGCGAAACAAACTCAGTTTCGCATTTATAATACTTCTACTAGTTAGAGTTTTATTTAATTATTTTGATAGCTATTGCTGAGGCTAACTGTTGCTTCGTAGTGATATAGTTAGCACTGGCCCTAGTGCATTACGGATCCTCTAGTGACGCCAGCGTATTCCGAAATTCAAACGTCTTCTAATAAACAAACTAAAACCAGCTTCCTCTATGAAACCAAATTATAATGAAGGATCTGAAATACAGTTTGTATTTGTTGGTGATGAAGCCTGTCCACTTTTAAAACATTTGATGAGGCCATACCCAAGCACAAAATTATCAATCAAAGAAAATACTTATAACTAACATTCGTATGCAAAAAAAACACATATACACATACAGCATATATAACACATTTGGTATTATGGCAAATAAATGGCGTATTTTTCACAGGCCGTTAGATAGAAAACGATGGGAACGAATTACAAGAAAATTTGTAACAATGGGAACATTTTGAACTGCGAAACTTTGGATGTCCTAGTAATGACGTTATGCAAATACGGAATTTATTTGCATACTACTTTACATCTCCACCTGGTGCATTAAATTGCCAGTAGGATGCTAATATAACTAAATAATTAATTTTCAATAATAAAACTGTACAACACGTACCTTTATTTTTCTCTTTTACCTCAGATAGGCTTACACATTCCCTGCACACATTTTGATATATTGGGTTGGCTAATAAGTAATGAGCGACATACAACAATGAATAACATAGAATAATTGTTAATCATTAATAATATATTCACCGTCGTTTTCTACTACCATTCGCCATCGATCTGGCAAAGAGTGAATGACCCATCGGGGTCTCCGTAGCTTAACTTCAGTTTTAACTTAAGTTAGTAAGACAAGTAAATTATTCAGGCTCTCGAAAGCTTGAATGATTTTACGTTAAAATCAGGCACAGAAAAAATCGCTAGTGCGCGCACTTGTATGGCAAACGTTACATTTTTCAGCGGTTTGAAACCGCTTGCGTTCAATCGCAGTGCCTGCTAAGCCTTACAAATAACTGGCAAAACGTGGATTTACTTTAGGTACACTTCTGCTCAACTTTTCTTGGAAAGCAGGTAAAATGTTACACTAAGTCAATTCTTCCATTGTTTTTGTTTTATTTTTACTAAAAAACCTAATTTACTAGTTGGGAAATAGCTTACCATGCTCCTTTTAACAGATTACGTGACGAAACAGAGTAAGTGACTCCCTCGGCTGCTCAAAGGAACCTGGAAATGACATGTCAATTTTCTTACTGGTGAAGCGCAATAATTTTAGATTATTATTAATAAAATACCTGAAAACATAGACCTAAACTAATAAATAAATAAATAAAATTAGTTTAATTCAAGTAACAAGACTCATATACCAAAAGATACATAAAAGGATGATTGGTTCTGTGTTTGCTTTCAGGGGTAAGTTGTAAGGGTTACGTCAATTTTCACTGAAGTGAATGTTCATTTTTGTTTAGGTCCAGATTTACATGACACCGATAAAAATACATAGAAAGAAATTAACTAATAAATAATACTAATAATAAAAAAGCAATAAAATTAACTCCTGATTTTACCTGTGCATTAATTTTATTTCATATTTCGATCATTCGGAGCGCGACTGAAAGATACAGAATGCTGAAAACCAACACCTTTGAATAGGTTCACTAATTACTTATTATTTCATGGATCAAAGCGTTGGGCCACAAAAGGGTTGAATGAAAGGCAATTGCAAGCATTTGAGATGAGAATGTTAAAAGGGATGTGTGGTGTTACGCGAATGGATAGAATAACAAATGAGTATAGAGAGATGAGTATAAGGGATGAGCGAGCCTTATCGTTTTACGACCAAAACAGTATAAAATCAAAATCAATTAAAATCAAAAGTCATTTATTCAAACTAGGCTGAGAATCAGCACTTTTCGAACGTCAAAATTACAAAAGACAGTCCCCCAAAACGCCCGCCCTTCACCACTTCCTAGTGTTTTCGATATATTCGAATCGATAGATTTGATTATTCTGAATCCAAAACCTAATTTCAGAAATTTTCCGCGTCACACCAATCACTCTACAATCTATCTGATTTTCAGAATGTAGTTGAACGATAGGTTTTAGATATCGAAAACACAATTTTCAGACACCAGTAGTGTCGCACGTACCCAGAAGACCATCTAAAAAAATTAAAAATTAAGGGGAAAAAACCCACAGCACACCGTCTGAAAATCTTAGTTTAAGTGAACATTGGTCAGTTGGTGCGAATAAATCACTCTTCAGAAGGAAGTGTGCTGAACTATTTTAACAATTTTAACATAGCATTCCGTCTAAAAACTGTTACGGACATGATGAATAAGTTGGTAAGCTACACAAAAGATTAAAAAAATATATTGTTTGACTTTTTTTTTAAAGCCTCTTTCTCAGGCCACATTTGACGCGCATACTGTCTCGATACAAACTTTTTCGTAATAAAATAAAAACATCTATGTACATTGTTAATTTCAAACATATTGTGATAAAACCCCGGATAAAACTGTCTGCCTATTTTATTTGTCATATCAGAAATTGGCCCCCGTAAAACTGCGACCTTTCTGTCCGGTACTACCCGCAAAGTCGGGCTCAGAATCATCTCAACGATTTTACACGTATAATTATGGCCGTAAAAGGATGCGGCATAGTTTTAGTCGTGGGCTCTCGTACTATAGAATGGAAGCGACTACTGAGGTGACGACTAAAAGAGAAGTAGGTATGGAAGAAAAAGAAATGTTGCACCGACTACAAATAAATTGGGAAGAGGGCGGGAAAATGATGAACGAATCAATTTATCACTTTTAATTAATGTTGTGTTCAGAATTTAACTTCGATTAAAATATGCCAAATGAAAGATATAAATGGCCAAAGGTGAAGCGGCTGATACCAGCATGACTATTGCTCTGCTTTACCTTAGATAGTAAAATCAGCCAGGCTTCACGATGGCCCCAGTCTAAGTAATGTTTGGTTTCCATTACGCGTTTCTGAAAGATATCAAGCATATTCTATCACAAAGTACTTAGTCTTCGAAGGGAAATCTCATTCCACAAATATCTAGGCAGCGAAGGCGACTGCTGTGATTTTAGACAGCTTTCACCAGTATTATCACCTATAGACCAAGGAAATATTTGATAAGAATTAATACCTCAGTCCTGAGCAAAGCCCAAAGAGACCACGAAAAACTGCAGCAGTCCGCTTGTGTAGAAATCACTAACAGTATGAGAACGATCTTCGTATATAAATAAATAACACATAATCGCAACCATTCCTTACCTATCCACAGAGGCGGCCTTACCCATTGCGAGGCTCCGGGCGGCAGGTCTTTGCGAGGCCCTTTGTCCTACGTGAAAAGTATGTGATGCGAAAGTAGGTCTGCTTTTTTGGTTTAGGTATAATTTGTCATGTTTGAGGAGAAATGTTAAAGTTATACAAATAAATAAAATTTGAGTTTTAAAGTATTTTACATTGAATGATTTACAAAATTAACAAATACAGAGATTTTAAAATTGATGTTTGCGGCTTTTCCTCAGACAAAATGTTTAATTAAAGCACAATAATCTAACGAATGAGCTACATCCTTTTCGATTGGAAGAATAGCAAGCGCTGAAAGCCGATCTTGTGTTGTCCAATTCCTCAATTATGTGTTTTAATAATTTTAAGCCTCGAAAAACTCCTTTCAGCAGACGCAACTGTAACAGCCGCTGGATTCTGGAAAAATCTCACCGTCATAACTAAGGTGAAGTGAGCTGTGAGTCATGCTTATGCTTATGCTAGCGATTGACACTATTGACGACTCACTCCACGCTCACTTCACGCAAGTTTTCACGGTGAGATGTATAGGAATAATTCTCAGGACTATTTCGATAGTGGGGTAAACTTCCGTTAATTTTTTTTCTATTATGTTTTCAGCACCGAGATAATGTCGTCGTTTCCTTCATACAAACGGATGAACATATTCAGTTCTTCGTACAATTCATGTCCACCAATAACACATGATTCTTCTACTGTCATAGATATTTGCAAGTCGCTGCATTGCTTCAAAAGTTCACTATCACTAATTTCCTTTAATGTTTTTATATTATACATGAAACCAAATATGCTCTCATGATGTTTAAGAGCCTCAAACCTAGGATGGCAGCTTGCACGCACATTGTGGACAGTGACATAAAAATAGTTTATTTTGAAAATTTCTTCCGCATTCAATTCATGAGCTTCATCTTCCCCTTCATAATCAAAATGCCTTTTTTTACGTCGTCTTTGAACTCTCTCTCTCTCTTTCTCGCTGTTACAAGGGATGATTGAAAACCATTTTCTTGATAATTATCGAGGCAATTTGTGAATGCGTCTAGGTGTTGTATAGCCACATCTAAGTGCATGTTTTCGCTTTGCCAAATTTTACTTATAACATTTATCTTTGTAAGAATGTCATACCATATGACAAGTGAAACTACAATTTCGTAGGTAGTTATTTCCTTTTCTATAGAATGGCATTCACTGACCAACTGACAATCTGCCGTGCGATTCTGTAACCATCTCACCGTGAAAGCTTGGCTGAAGTGAGCGTGGAGTGAGCTGTCATTCGCTAGGGATTAAGTGCTCACTTCACTTATGATTTCACGGTGAGATTTTTACAGAATCGACCGGCTGTTTCTGCCAAATCCTTTAAAGCATCAAATATATCGCTTAGTTGGTATTTAACGGCCTTCACCGATGCTACCCTGCACTCCCATCTAGTTTCAGAAAATTTTTATTTTATTTTATTTTATTTTATTTTATTTTATTTTATTTGATAGGAATAACAAACAGCAGTATATTACATAATAGGCACACAATATAGAAACTTATAATAAAAGTAACAAATACACTACTCAAGACGTTATCCACAGATTACTATACAGAATAGCTAGATGTTAGCAAAACAAATTAAAAAAAAAAGCATTTAAATAAAAAAAAATAAATAAAAAAGAACAAATTAAAAAAAAGCACTTAAATAAAAGAAATAAATAAAAAGAACAAATTAAAAAAAAAAAAAATGTTTTAGCGATTACGATTTTACATGAGCATTTAAAATAGCCCACTTCTGACTTGAGCCGGCAAACAGAGTGTACAACCTTTGTAGCAAATCAAAAAAAGATTTTGCTTGGACACAAGACGATGCATAGCTCGTTTCCTTTTTGAACTACCTCACTCAAATTTTCTACCGGCATCACAATCACGCGAACTCATTTCGTAAATCTTGTTTTGTTTTGCACAAACAGTCAGAAATAATTTTTAAATAGGTATCACACAGTTTTTTACACTTTTCCAGTTCACTCAATACTTTAAATACTATAAGAACGTAATATTCAATTAAATTGAAAGATATGTACGGTACAGTAACGATTTTGTAACTCATACTGCAAGCAAAATAATTCCAAGGTGACAAAGAGTTGACGAACGAAATGAAACACGGGGATTCCCCGAGCTATAGAGAAGCGGAACATTATGTCCTGACTCCCGAGCTGACCCCAGTGCTATGCGATTAAAAAACCGATCTTCAAGTGTTTCGAGGCACGATATTCAAGTACTACATAATGAATTGTCAATAATATGCTTTGAATGAATGAATTAGTTAACTAACTTTATTTTAATTTACCGTTATGTTATAAACTTAATAAGTATTTAAGGATAACAATTAAAAGTTTTAAATAAAAAAAAAATATAGTTTAAAAAATCTATATTTTTTAAAATTTGCTTGGGTTGTTGCGCGAGGCCCCTGCAAGAGCGAGGCCCCGGGCGACTGCCCTGTTCGCCACCCCCTAAGGCCGCCACTGCCTATCCACATGACATTAACGATGCACTCAGCATTTAACTGGCTGTTATTCACCGCATTAGGATCAGCCTTAGACATTTACCTAAATAAATCCCTTAAAAAGGAGCGATCTTCGTATTAAAATAAATAACAACCGCAAATCATGTTTTAAACTTTATCAAATCTCCATTATAACAGTCATCTCCTAAGTTCACATATTCTAATAATCTAGAGTCTTCTAGACACTGTTTACACGAAACAAGTTGCACCTTACCTATCGACATGACATTAACAATGCACTCAGCATTCAACTGGCTGTTAATTAAGATCCCCAAAATTGGTGTGATATATAAGTAGGTAACTAGTTTCTGTCTGTATCTACGTCCGCGTGTTTCTTGTTCCTCTGACCCACCCCGTTGCATTGCATCAGTTGGATAGGTATTAACTTGTAACCTTTAGTGGTATCACAGTAACCAATGAAAACCATTTTACATACCTACATTAGGATCTAGCTATTAGCGTTCTTTCAATTTTTTTATTTATTTTGCTCGGCTCCTAAGTGTCCTAGCGTGATGTTTAGTGGCCTATGTCCTTCCTCAAGAATTGAGCTATCAAATGCAAAATATTTTTTCAAATCTGACCGGTAGTTCCAGAGATTAACGCGTTCAAACAAACAAACTCTTCAGCTTTATTATTAGTATAGTAAGTATAGATAGAGTATTTTGTTAACAGTTTGGCTGTTGTAAATTATATTACTAATATTCGTAATATAATTATGAAGATTTATCTCTCACAGATATCCATTGGTTAAAGTGCATGATTTTGGTTTTTATACATTTATAATTGAATTATTATTTTCTAACCACTTAATTAATGGAGAAGGCACAGACAGAGGACATTTTGTAAAAGACTATAGGTATATAATCACCCTGCATAATTTATCAAAAAAAGTTCAGATTCCTATAAAACTGTGACAACAGATTTCAGTGTGTACATGCTTTGCAAATAAATATACTTAATCTATTCTATTGAAAAATAAATAACACACCACTGCAGATCATCTTTATTAAATCTCCAGTACACAGTCATCACACAGCCATCCAGCACACAGTCAGTCATCTATCTCCTAACCCCAATTACCCCCATTCTAATAATCTATTGTGTATATTAAAATGTAATATAATATTGTTAGGTATTTTATTATACACTAGCAGCGCCCCGCGGTTTCACCCGCATAAGTGTCGATCCCGTGAGAATATCGGGATAAAAAGTATCCTATGTGTATGTGTATGTGTTGTAGGTATGTGTTAATCCTGGTTATAAACTAAATATTATGTCGCTTAAATAATGTAATTGTGTTATGTGTTGTGGTTAATGTCATTGGTTTATTTATATATGTATATAAAGATAGATTAGGTAGGCTTAATACATTTGTGTCTGTGAAACCATGGAAATACACATACATAATTTCAACCCAATCGGTCAAGCCATTTAGTAGTTGACATACCGACAGCAGCGCCACCTACCGGGTCCAATTGTATTTTTAAAATAATCCAGGAAACCATCGAAATACCCATATAAAATTTCAACCCAATCGGTTCAGCCGTTTAGAAGTTATGTGAAAAAGATAGGTAGTACAGAAGGATAATTCATACTACCCGTTGTCCTATTACCCGTTTTCCTGTAGGAAAGAAGTGTTTTCCCGTGGTAAAAAGTAGCCTATGTTCATCAGGGATAATGTCAGCTTCTAATGGTAAAACAATTTTTTAAATCGGTCCAGTAGTTGCGGAGCAATCAAGTCATTCCTCTTTATAATATTAGTGTAGATATACGAGTATATAAATACAGGTGAGCCATTAATTTTCTATTATTTTTTTACTGAGCAATGTTCAAGAATCCCATGCAGAATAAGTTCTGATATTGAGCCTATTGATATTGTTGGCATGCTATCAATGGATTAAATATCAGCTGGTCAATTCTGTAAAAATCTCACTGTGAAATCATAAGTGAAATGAGTACCTAATATTATCAATCCCTACTATTAGGGAATAACAGAGCTCACTTCCCGCTCACTTCACCTAAGTTCTCACAGTGAGATTTTTACAGAATAGCACTTAGCGCAGAACTTGTGTACCCAATTTAAAATTTTTATATTTATAGCTGTAATTTTTATGGTATACACAGTAAACAGTATTCTGTCTATTGAGATCTCATATCCATTACCATGTTTCCTAGTTTAATTTGAGGTAGAAAGCATATGTTTATTATTTTTTTTTAAATATGGCTACTTCAAGGATGTAAAGGTTTGGGAAGGTTAATAATTTATGAGACACCAAACCTTGGAACAAAAAGTACCAAACCATGGTAAGCAACCAATATTGTCAGCAAATTAAGTTTTTTAAATACATTATGCAGACGAGCATAGAGCAGTGTTGGCCCAGTGGTATTGGTCCCGACCTTAGAGTTGTAGGCCGTGAGTACAATCCCAGACAGGCATTTTACTTTGTGTGTTCCAACCAAAAATTCTAAGACGTGACATTCACCAACCTGCACTAGGCCCACATGGTGGATTATGGCCCACTGCCTCTCACAGAGAGAAGCCCTGTGTCCCAGCAGTGGGAACAATTCAGGCTGATTATGCTATATGCCAATGCACTTAACAAATGTCCTCTGCCTTCCACATTAACTAGCTATTAATAAGATTCCCTAACATCTTGTGATTTTTTTTTTAAAGTTTCACTATTGTAATTAATATTCATGTCTCTCACAGATACCTGTTGGTAAACATGCATGATGTTGGTTTTATGGAGATTTATAATTAAATTGTTATTGTATTAAACTGCAGTGAATTGTTAATGTCATGTGGATAAAAAAAATATTCTTTAAATCAAAAAATGTGACAACATTTTGAGATATTCTATTTACAAGTTAACGAAGTAGTGTCATATACATATGCCCCTGGCTCCTAAACTAGGTTTATATCTGTGACTAGGGAGACAGTGTTTCTCCATTAAAAAAGCATATGTCACAGGTTGTTAAAATTGTAGTGAAAAAGTATGTAAGGTATTTTTTTTTTAAATAAGTAGGATTATGTTGAGATAAGAATAGAATAGACTCTTTAGAAATACTCTTTATTATGTACACCATATAAATAAAGAAAAGAAGAAGAGAAAAAGAAAGAGAATAAAGAGAAGAAGAAGAAGAGAAAGAAGAGAAAGAGAAAGATTGAAAATTAAAGATTGAAAAGAGAAAGATTGAAGATGCAGATTGCATTGGTAAAACACCAATGTTAATTAATAACTTTCCGAGTGTGAAGACTACCAAATATCATTACATCCGGATTGTTAGGTCTTGACCGAAATCGGTCTTAAAGCAATTGCTAGGGAAACTGCAGCCCCAGGTCTAATAAGAGCAGAGAGTATACACCAATGGATCAAAGACAGACTCCGGAAACTTAAAATCAATACATCCAGTCTGCTGGGAATGTTCTACCAGGCAGAGTATTCAAGTGGTCTACACCTTATAAGCCAGGAGATTTATTAACCGACATACTCATATTCTCCGACAGTCTCAGTTCTCCAATTGTTAGGGAAAAAATATAAACAAGGAAAGGATTCAGATTTTGCCTGGATAGAAGATAGGTGGTTAGCTGGACAGGTGCTGGTGCAGATGGCTAAAGTGGCTGATGCAGATGGCTAAAGGTGCTCGTGGTGGAAAGGACAATCACAGGACACTGCTCATTAAACAAAAATTTCCAAATATGTATGGGCATGCCAGACAGTTCTCTGGTTGTGCAAGGAAACTGAGGAAATTGGTGTGCATATGCGCTTTGAATGTACAGGTGTCTCCCAGTTTAGAACAGAAATGCTCCGGTCATCCAGATCTATTGCAGATGTTCTAAACAAACCAGGAACCCTAATCTACTTCAGACGGTGGGCTACTTGGAATGACCAGCTACAGCCTACATTTTCTTTTTTTTTTTTGAGGACTTACATGTTTGTTTCTACATCATATTGTTAAATAATTTGTCATTTTAATTATGTGAGACGATGTAAAAAAAAGACGCGCAAGTTGTAACCGTCCAGTACAGCAAAAAAAAAAAACAAAAATAAAACAACTAATACATAATTAAAATAAACCGTGGTAGCTAAGAGATGTTCAGTCCCAACTAAGGGCGGAACCCAATCCCAGTAGCAAATATAACAAAAACAACTGAAATCCACACTTCAGCTTGCCTTCTTAATCAGTCCTGTTAGAGGTAGGATCCAAATATAATTAGGTAAAATTTTGAACTTACCGTTCGGCTGACTCGAATCTTGTTAGATAAAGCAATCAAATCAGACTTTCGACAGTTGAAACGTTACAAGTAGGTAATGAAAGTATTGATCGCCTAACTGACCAGTATTGCCAACCTTACCAAACTAAAAGTAGCAAATCAACCCACGGAATTATGAATAAAATAGAATAGAATATATATTTATTTGCTTTAAAAAATGGTATATTAAGGTCTTATAAATAGAATTATGATCTTAAAGAGTGGCATACAAATATTTAAACATGATAAATGTAAAAATTTGAAGGGATAAATTAATTTGTTAATATTGTTACTCCAACTACTTCAACATGTCTATTATTTAAACCATAAACTGTTTGGTTTGGCTGCTAGCTAGGGCTGCTAGGGTAATAGGGCTGCATTCCGAATTATGCCATAATCACCCACAGCGCTCACATCAATACTCTGCGTTCCGATTTCGATATCACGATTATGACAACTGAGAGCTGTCAACAATTCGGTACGCTCATGAACGCGCTCACAGTGCTCGCTCAACGTCAAAGCTATATTATATTATATACACATAAGTGTTCAACTGAAGCCAATCAATATAACCAAAATATCAAAGTAATAAGTATCAAAATATCCAATCATAAGATTAGATTACAGTATTTCTTTGTGTATACACCACATTTCTTCTTCTTCTTCTTTGGTTAGGTGGTGACTGTACCCAGAAGCTTAATTTTGGAAATGCCATGTTAGTTTAAAGATATGATGCAACTCAAAACAAAATAGCACAACTGACATTTTTGGTCATGATCGTCGTTAACTCAAGATGGCACATGTCATGACGTCATCAACTCGGAAGCGGAACGTACCCTAATTCTGAACGGGGATAAGCACGCTCAACAAAAAGCGCGGGAAACTTCGAACTTGGTGGACGCATCCTTTTAGATAAAGAAGATCGAACATTTTCATATGAAGCCTGGCATACCTAAAGTTGCAAGTACATAAACAGTCGAGTTTTGATGTACAGGTTTGAAACATATGCCAATCGATAGAGAAAAAGAAAATTATTACAAACAACAAATACTATTGACAAAAATGTCGTAAGTGATAGGTATACTTTCTGAGTTATTCCAGTTTGAAAATATAAAATATGTTAAAAGAAAAACTCCATTTAATTGATTCAATAGTCCATCATTATCAGTTTGAAGCATTCCGCGTCACTACTAGTAATAAATTAGGTTATCATATTAATAAAATAACAGTATAAAATATATTTTTTTACCAACCTAAGTTTAACTAAGTCATCATCAAGTTTACTTTTATGGAATTTATGATATTATAATTTAATTAAAGTTGTTTATTTTTTTGGCTTGTAATGAATGACTTTTGTTTGATGTATGTACTTACTTGCAACTTTAGGTATGCCACAGAAGTTCGAACCCTTTTGAAAATATTGTTATAGATCAGTAGTCGTAGTTTTAGTATTCTATAGTCTCTCTCTTATTAACTTTCTGATTGGAAGTTATAGTAATCACCCCGATTTTCGAAATTGAATTTTTTTCGATATCTTTACGTTTTGAGAGATCCTGAGTAATCCTAGACAGTTTTTAAGTGGATGTGTGTGTGTGTGTGTGTACACACATACACACACACACACACACACACACACACACATCCACTTAAAAACTCAATTGCAACTCAAAAAAATGTGTTCACATACATGTGAACACATTTTTTTCGTCAACGATTTCTCGCGAGGTAATTATGCAATTGAGTTCGGTTTGGTGCCAATCGATGCGTATAGACGTAGCTTAGAGCTGATTAGTTTTGTAGCGAAATCGGCCAAGAAGTTTTTTAGTTTTTCAACAAAATGTGAAAATCACGAATTCGGGATTTATAAAAAACCAATGTTGCAATCGAATTGGCTTTGGTGCCAATGGATGCGTATAATCATCACTCAAAAGTGATGGAAATTTGAGAAATATAAGTCCAGGGAATCCTAAGTTTTTCAAGAAAATGTCAAAATTGAATAGGTGTGTTATTTTCGTAAAAGGTGAATGCCCGAATATGGCCCACCGCGAACACATTTAAAAAGTTAATAAAAAAAATATAAGTTTTTGAAATATGAATTATCAGTTTATGTTCTATCTCTAACTAAGACGCCGTGGTCATAACAAATAAATAAGTATTTTATCGTATTATCATTGCGAGTTTCACACGCGAAGTTTAGGGTTGCCATTGTATGGTCGATTTGAGGGGCCCCTGGCTAATAGGCGGGGAGCTGGTAACACTGAAAGTCCCTTCATAACGGAATCAATTTTTTTTAATTTAAATAAATAGAACATAAGTATAGGAATAAATTAAGTTCGGTATGCGTGTATTACTATTGCCGAAACAATGTAAAAAAAAAAAATATTAAAAAATTGATAAAATGTTTTACCGTCATCGCGGATATTGATTATTTTCAATGTATTCGACAGTAAATTGTATCCGCTTTTATAAAAAAATAAAAAAGTTTCCGGTATAATGTAGAAATAGCCCTCATCACCCACTTCAAATAGGTATACCAGACCCTTCCGGCAAAAAAAAGTGCGAAGCGTGATTTTTTTCTAAAAGCGGATAACATTACTACTGGTATTCAGCTGCATCTGGTTAGACTGGAAGCCGACCACAACATAGCTGGGAAAAGGCTAGGCAGATGATGATGATTTTGTGGTCAATTTAATTTCGATTATATTTAATAAGTCTAATCGATTACGAATTAATTAATAATTTCATTATAAAAATCAACCTGTGTGCTCAGTGGCGTGCAATCGAAGGTAGAGACTGATTTACCATGCTTTGGGTCAACATATTGGGCGAGTATTATTACTCGCTACGCTATTTAAAACTACTAAGAATTAGTATTTCTTGTTAGATGATGTTTAAATAGCGTAGCGAGTATATGACTATTCTCTGGTGGGATTTATCTGATGTGGATTACAATATGTCCGCACAAACTGTTACTAGGAACTATTAATACCTTATTACTAAAGAAAAGCATATTTCTCAATAGGTGTCGACAACAATGAATTCGTTTACTATACTACTAGCAAAATATTTAGAGAATAAAACAATTAATTTTATTACGACGCTCGGCAAATAATATGATAAAGTAACATTCCTAGCGCCCTGGGATCTCTAACATCTGTTGGACATCAAATATTTGCATTTTGGTTTTCCCAAAACTAAAAAACCACATGGTTAGAATTATTACTATGCTAGCTTAAACTAAGGGGTCAGCGATCCTGCACGGAAGCGATTATAATATTGCTAAATACGTTAGTCGGGTTTCAGTTTTTTGAAGTATATAAAACTGATTTTATGTATTTCTATGGTTATCGAAAAGTTATTCTGAAGTCACGGCTATTTTAGTTTCTTTGAACGAAACCTACTCAACTGATACACCTCAGACCAGAGATCCTATAGTCCACACAAACATAGGCATAGAATGGTAAAAATCACTGTATTCTTTATATGGCTTTGCCCTAGTTACATAGAAATTAAATTGATTAAGACCAACAATCGATGCAACTAATCGCTTATATTTCAAAATATGGCAACATTATACTTTGACAGATGATGGATTTGACACTTGACAGTAAACTCTAATCTACCTGCTCATTCGCGCTTTTTGTGTGTGTGTGGTTTGTGCTCTTTTGTGTTGTGACCTTTTTTACGACAATGGATTCCGATGAAACTCACCCGAATAACGATCCTCGCGCGAACTTGAACCCTGGCTCCTCTTTGAATGCCAACCCTGATGTGAATGTGGAAATTGCTGGCCCCGCATCTAATGACGACCCTCGCACGCATTTGGACTCGCCCCGCTTTTACTAATTATTACTCCGGCGCGAATATGGACCTGAGCAGCTCTGCTGTCCCGAGCACGTTGTCGCAGGGATTAACCGGCGCAAGCAACGTTCGCTGTGCGAATTGTAGAGTGGATATGAGGCGCTTGCGTTCTTATCAATTAGAAATTGTGGAAGTATGATCAATTGTACAGCAATGAGTTTTTCCACACACAACAGGTAAGCCTTATAGTACTCACCTATTTCACATTAAACAATACCTTTAGAAAACCATGATAACAATAGCCAGTACTTTGCAAGCGTTTAGTAATTTCACTTAATATGAAACATTTTCATAGTAAAAAATATGATTAAATACTTTTATTTTAACGAGAAACTAACAAAATCTCACAGCATAATTATGTACCATTTTATGCCACCCATTTCATTCTTTCTCATCGGTT
This sequence comes from Eremobia ochroleuca, assembly GCA_949629135.1. NCBI lineage: Eukaryota > Metazoa > Arthropoda > Insecta > Lepidoptera > Noctuidae > Eremobia > Eremobia ochroleuca. The sequence goes on along the minus strand of OX451384.1, from coordinate 29,615,601 downwards.
ACTTTGTAATTAATATTAAATATTAATCAATTACATTTTCAGGTGCATAGCTCAAGCAATGATTTTGTTTGTCATTCATGTTGGACTGCAGCATGGAATGAAATTAGATATCCAGCAGAAGGGTCTCACCTTCCGCTGCTCGCCTCATTTGTGTTGGCTGTGGCTGCTCACTATGTAGACAAAGGAGTCGCCTGTTGTCTCAGGATTCTCCATGAGATAATCGTATAATGGAAAATATTTCTAGACAAATTGCTCCATGTCAGATAAGGTTTCAAATAAATCATTCTTATATTTCAGTTTATATTATATTATAATATAAATATAATAATTCATTGGTCTAGTCTGTAGTGCTCTTACTTGACTAAGATGTATAGCTTCATTCCCTCCCTGGACAAACATTATTATTAAAAAAGTAGCAAATATTATAAGAAAGTATACATTTGAAGCTGGCTGGTAGTTGTACCTAAAATACATAAGATATTATATTACTTTGTTTCAGTTGGTGTGCTTGTCTCGCATCTGCCACCCTTGAGAGAAGTGATAGAGCAATTACATGTTCACATTCTATCAGTTCTATTATCCGGTTAGTGGATTTAGATGAAGATACTGTAGACCTTGACAGTAGTGAAACAAATGAGTCTACACAAAATACACTTCAAGCACAAGGGATAGAAACCACAATATTTTTGCCCAATTATGTAAGAGCACCAGATACTCAGCACTGCTGCTTTTCCCTGGATGTACAGGTACTAATTACATTCGCCTTAATGTTTCAGCATCACTAAGAGTAACTTTTCTGTGATTATAAATACTATATACCCGCACAATTCAGAATTTGCAATTATCATTTAACAAGCAACTCATGGGACCTATTAGGAGAATACACAAAACCCAATACAAACTTTTAGTTCATCCCACATCGAGTTTGCTTCTCTCCTACAGCAGAATATGTATGCACATTTAGATTTTCAAAATATAGTTGAAATCTCAGAACATATAGTGAATTTGCTTCTCTCCTACAGCAGAATATGTATGCACATTTAGATTTTGACAGGCCTGTTGGTCTAGTGGTCAGTGGCCCTGACTGCTATGCGCAAGGTCGTGGGTTCGGTTCCCACCTAGGACAAATGTTTGTGTGATGAGCACGATCATTTGTTCTTTGTCTGGGTGTAATTTATCTATTATATGTATGTATTTAGAAATATATATGTATGTTTATCAGTTGTCTAGTACTCATAGCACAAGCTCTGCTTAGTTTGGGACTAGATGGCGTTGTGTGAAAGTTGTGGAGTATTATATTATTATTATTATATTATATGTAACAAAAGCACAATGTTAACAATTACTTACTGACATTCCCAGCCTGTCAAACAAGTATAAAGGAAGGTTTGCCCTAGTGGCATATTTAATCAAATGAAGAACTGGGGAAAGCGATGAACATATTTCTTCTTTGTTAAGTGTACTGCAAAGTACATTAGAATGTTTAATAATGAACATGGCCCGAGAGATACTACACCAAGTTTTTGTGCCCCGAAACCTGGGATTGAATCATTTGACTAGGACAGATATATTATGTCTCAGAGAAACTTATTAATACCAAATTGTCTATTTGGAACAGAAGAACGTCATCCAATTGTTATTGCTAATGGAACTTACATTTATATCGAAAAAAGCTCCAATTATTTATACCAAAAAAAAACACCTATTCTCTACATAAATATTGAAGCTTGATAAAACCATTTTTACTTGTTTGCTCAGATGGGTACATTATAGATGTGTTAGGCCCCTATCCAGCAGCAACATCAGATGCCAATATTATAAGAAATTAATTTTTTAATGAAAATGGTCCATATAGACGGTTTTATTCAAACTGGAGATGTGTACACTGGATAGGAGCTTTAGGGATTCCATTTCATTATTAGAGAGATGTAATCATAGTTTACATTACCCCTGTCCCTACAACCTGGTGAAACATAGCTACCATTAATGCCATAAATCTAGAACAGTAACAATGTGCTGGTGGGAAATGAAACAACTAATGGAATCTTAAAAAAAATCGCTTAAATTATTTCGTCAAACCTTTTTATCATTGGAGCTTCACGCCATTTAATGATAGACTTTTCTGTAGTTGCTTCTTTAATTAATAGGTTTCACCTTTGGTATAGGGATAGGGACGATGCAGAACAAATATTAGAGATAGTTCGCGAAAATCGGTACAGAAATAATGATCTGGCAGACTTATTGAAGAAAAGAATTTATATCGAATAACAGTAAGATAATGAAGAATGTTTTTTGTTATGTCTAAGATAAGATAAGATTAGAAGAATGGATCGGTGGAATTATAAAAGACTAGCTTTTGCCCGCGGCTTCGCCCGCGTGGTGTTTTGATAAAAAGTAGCCAATGTCCTTCGCCAGGCTTCAGACTATCCATATCTTTCATCACAAACGGCTCAGCAGATAATGTCGGGTAAGGATTAGTATGCATTATTATTGAAGAGGATTACTTGATATATAGCGGTTTCACTTGTCGTACGGTAGCAGTAAACAATAAAAACTGAAAGGATTTGAATAAAGTACATAGGTAATTATCGACATGTTTTCGGTCGGTTCTACTTACTGCAATATACTCTGTAAACTATGTTACATGATTTGTTTCGTTCATCAAAAACATGCTGATTTTGCGAATAAGAAACACGTGAGCAAGCTACGTAGAGCTGCCCGTGGGAAAAACACGGCGTGCCCAAATGTATCCCTGCTACCTTTAAGGTCTGACCTTGCGATTTATTGATCGTCATTGAAAATGCAACCTTTAATGGGAACTGCACTGCCCACCATACACTAAAGTGCAGTAACAGCAAAATCACGATTTCGAGTAAAACGCATTTAAAGTTAAGAATTGATTTTAAAAAATCAACAGAATGTATAAGCAAAAAAATTTGAATGCAGAAAAGTTGTTAAGGCATAGGTTCACACGTTAAAGCAATAAAAAAAAATATATCTTAATAACTGAATTTATTATGGCCATTTATTCTTTTTGGTGCCTATTACTGCATAGCCTTTTTTGTAAAAAATACCATTTTAAACTTAGTAAAATGCAGCAAAAAGCCCTATTACTGCGTTTGGATCAGTTATTTTGTCAAGAAACCCAACTAACATGCAGTAAGGTCAAAAAAATACTGCATTTTAGTTAGTTTTTTAAGAAAAAAGTGTTCAATTTACTAGTGCAGTAAGAAAAATAGCTAGTTCACATTTTAAAGACCGTTTATTTCTTATTATTTAATCACAATAATTCAACTCACTTATGTAAAATTGACATATCAAAAATAAAAAAAAACATCTAATTAATAAAGGACCCTGCGCAGAATGCACAACCTCCTTTGACAGTTTTCTCTTAATATTAACATATATAACATAATGTATCTTTATGTTTAACAATAAAATATAGATAGTAAATGTAGGTGAGTATTATAAAGGTGGACATAAACTTGAGATCAACATTACAGTAAAACAATCATCACACACAAAGCATTACAAGCCTTGGTAAGTCTTAGGTAGGTACATAATTAGTTTCTAAAAGTAATTTTTAACAGTATAACGCGCTTTAAAATAACATTGGTTTAGTTTAGCTTTTGAAGCCTCTTATTATTCTTACTACTAGACATAATCTTGAGATCAACATTAAAGTAAAACAATCATCACACACAAAGCATTACAAGCCTTGGTTATTAGGTAGGTACATAATTAGTTTCTAAAAGTAATTTTTAACAGTATATTAACGCGCTTTAAAAATAACATTGGTTTAGTTTAGCTTTTGAAGCCTCTTATTATTCTTACTACTAGATTTAAAATAATAAAAATGTATGTATCATACAATTATCAAAACAGATCAGAAAAATATTTACTTAGTTCTTTTGTTGTACTTATTAATAATCAGTCTTAAGTTAACTTTAAGGCACATTGTTTCTTAGAATTTGAAGATAAAAAATACAGACTATTAAAAATAAATTCAAAACACATTAAACAGTTTACCCGGTTTCCATCTATATCTTTGTTTTTTTTTATGTGAAATATGAGATTTAAAATTAACAAAATCTATTATTTCCATACTTTTGACTTCTACCTTCCCCGATTTCAATGATGTTTCAACAGCTTCTAAAAAGTCTTGATAATCGTACAGCTTACCCTTTTTGTCCATCGACTGCTCTACAAAATGGTGGAAGGAATCGGCGGACATAAAAGTATGGCCCGGTTCAAAAAACTTGAGTTCAATTGTTGTGGCAGAAATCTCTAAGTTGTTAATTATACTTATCAAGAAAGTAAAAAAACACCAGTTTTTATTTTGTGCCGAGCAATTATCAAGCCATAAAACGATGTGCTCTGCATCACGATTATTTAGTAAGAATGCTTTAAATGTACTAGTGATGTCTTCTTGCTTTCTCCCTGCCACTCCTTCATGCCAAACTGCTGCAAATACGTGACCTTTCTTGAAGTTTCCTAGAGGTACAAAGGTTTCATTGTACGCCACAAGCCTGGGGCAAAACAGAGCTGCTTTAAAGGTATCAATGCGAGGTAACATTATTACTTTTTGGAGGTCCACAGACACAATTACAGTATTACGCTGACTATTAGCCTTTGTATCTGCATCGTACATCTCTCGGGCTAGTGTATACTTAATTTTATGATGAGCGTAGGTCTTACAAATTTGGCAATCAGTACACGGTTCTTTTACATGATCAAGGTTATGGAGGTTGAAGGTTTCACATGTCTCGCATTGTTCATGGCCGAGCTTAGCAAAAGAAATGTTCATTTTGTTTGTCAAGTGATCTCTGTAAGTTTCAAGACTGCATTTGAATTCGGGGTACTTCTCTTGGAAGTTTCCATACATATCAACAATTGTAAGGTCACTGGGCAAGTATCTCTTATTGGGTGCATGCACTCGTCTATAATGATGCACACATGGATTGAACGATTCAATATGAGCTGTGATCAAAGTACGATCTATAGCATGACAATTTGTCAAATTACGGCCATCCCTATTATCCTTTTGCTCTAAAATTGACTTTTTCAGGACAGAATTTACACGCCTGTCATTTTTTTTGTCATATCCTAAAGTGCCTAAAAAAAATACTTTGCATACCTCATGCGATAGTTCTTCTGTATCTCTTTTTGTTAAACTGTACTTGTAAGTTACGTTTCGTGGTCGTTTCAAATTCTTTGTACTTTTCTTGCAAGCCTCCTCCGTCACAAGATTTTTGATAAATATTCCTTGATGTTCCCAATTCAAAGACCAATAATATTTGTTAATTTTTTTTCTATCTTCTTCAGTAAAATGTATAGTACATAGTTTTTTACATAAATTTTGACAGGGTTCTCGCACCGGATATTTCTGTATGTTTTTGGCATATTGAAGTTCACTTTTACGTTTCCTACATGACTTATTCCGTATTTTCACAACAGGTAATTGTGCTGGCTGGGTATTGACATTGTTGACCTGAATTTCTGCTGGATCGTTTGTGATATCTAAATCTCTTAAACTCGACGATGTTGAAGATGGCTCAGGAACATAGTTTTTATCTTTTACAGAATCATCTGAATCTTCTATGAATGAATCACAGAATGATGTTGAAGGCAGAGTTTCATTACATAAAAGATCAAAGGTCGCTGTATCCACGAGATTACTAATTAAGCTGTCCTGGTGAGCTTCTGGCAGATTTATGGAGTGGTGTTGTGTTGCTTCAGAGATTTTGCTCAAATCAATATTTTGGACGACAGAGTCGTGGTTTTTATGCACATCCCTTAATATTGCTTTTGGAGGCGAGTCATTGTTATCGTGATGAGGTAGCTGCGATATCATTCTATCCGGTGGTAAGACGTCATTTTCCAAATTGCTTAGCAGTGACATAATTTGTTTTGATCTCACATTCATATTGATGAACCTGCACAGAAAGATAAACGAGAATTGGTAAGTACTTACTGACTAGTATAGGTACATTAAAACTAATTTTAATTTACATTTATACTAAAGTTTTAAATTATTTTGAAATCGAAAATGGACTGAAACTTGATTAAAATGCTAAAACGGCAAAACGGTATATCAACCAAACATAAATTTGACGCAAGTGTATGGCCGTTAAGTTTGCAATGAGATTGTAGACAGGTACCTAGAATAATTTGAATTTAGAATGAGATCATAGCGACACTGAACTGTATTAATGTATGGTTAGGTGAATACCTACCCTATCTATTTTTAGTCTATTCAAAATATAATCTCAATTCTAACTCAGTTCGTTAAAAGTCAAACCATAGGTTACCATTAGTTACGAGTTACGAGAATAATTGGCCTACTGATTGATATAGGTACATAGATACTACTTTTTAAAGTCAATAAATACTTATAATACATAAATAGAAAACCATCCAAACACAAACAAATGATAGTTATTCAACACACGAAACATTTTATGTAAGGATAGAAAATAACCTATTAGTTAAAGTATCTGTTTAAAGTACGTCTTAATACTATAAAAGTTTTATTAATCATAATAAACTTAAGTAATATAATTATGTAATCTTACCCGCCAAATCCTGTCGCCAAAAAAACGTAAGCAGTGCGAGCGACGCCGACGGGCACGTCCACACTGGCACGGTTCACTGGAGCGACTGATTAATTAAGTCAAATCGCATGCAATCTAGCAGTAAATCCTTTGCACACTCTGTCTCACAAATAAAGTTTTATCTATTCAAACCGACTAAAATGCAGTATCAGCTTGATACTGCGTTTAAATTAGTTTAATTTACTATAATTTGTTAAACTTGATCCCAATTAAAATGCAGTATTTAAAACATTAACTGCACTTTAGCTAGGAATAATCATATCTGTGTCATTATGCTATCCAAACTAATCTGCAGTAATGCTGTATTTTACTGCGTGTTAGTCAGTTTATAATGATAAAAGAATGTTAAGTATTCACAACTAAAATGCGACAAGCTTTGATTTTACTGCATTTTAGTTGGGAGTTCGTGACAATAAATTGTATTTTCTTAATTTGCAGTAAAAATAGCTTGTATGGCGGTAAATTTTACTGCGTATTAATTTTTTTTTTAATTTTTTTCCATAAATATAAAACTATCTAAAGAACTGTAAAATTATATTGCTTACTGCATTTTAGTTATGAAACCTTAAAATTTAATCTGCAGTATAATTTATACTGTATTTTAGTTGGGAAATCACGCCAAATTGTTAATTTTTTTCGTTTGCAGTAAGTGAAAACTGTTAAATAAAAACCATTCTAATAGTCTTAGAAATAAGTAAGTTAATTCAATAGAAAGCTTAAGAAACCCGCTTTCAGAATCACTAATAAAACGAAAAATCACAAAAGGGCTGTTACTGCTCTTTAGTCTCTGGTGGGCAGTGCAGACGTTTAAAACTAAAGGGTAAGTTGTTGGGTATTATAGGTATGCGTGGTATAAATACATTGTCTCCTTTAGCTTCTCCAGTTAAAATTGTGGCTTTCACAATGTGCCTCCCTAATTCAGTGACTCGCAATCTAGTACCGTTGCATAATCTCGGTGCGTCCAAGATGCGCATTAACAAAACTGGTATACCTACCTTTAATTCCAGCTTATGGGATGGCACCCCGGATAGCTGCAAAGAGTTTAGAAACTCCACGGGGTAGCTCGTACAGTCATGGGATGACATGACTGTGTCGATAGAGTTGTACGTTGATGTATCGCTAGTTATTTCGTCCAAGATTTTTTTATTAATTTTCCTAACAGTCTCATTTTTTGGTGCTAATATGGTTCTTCCACACAGCCAATTTTCATCCTGGATGTTTTGTTGCAAATTTGGATAAACTTGCGCAATAAGCGCGTTTTCCGAATGCACAACATGACAAAATTGGTTGGTGAATAGAACCATACCTTCATCGTCAGTTTCTAGTCGACCTTCACCTATCTCGAGCAGTTTCTCAACATACGCGCCCGACTCTACATCACTGAATAACACGCATGTTAGTGTTGAGGTGCAGCTTTTGAACTTTGCTCCACACATATGATGCTTTCAGACATGCGTTAATTTCGTCTGCTGCAGTGCCTCGCTCGATGACAGGCAAAGTCTGCCTAAAGTCCCCAGCCAGTAAGGCGATTTTCACACTGCCCCGCATCATGCTGCATATTGCGTGTCGACGCACCTACGCGCGTTCCTGCGGGAGTGCAGATCTGCATCATCGTGCGGGTTTTTTGCGCACTCACGCGCGTAGGTGCGTTTTGTAGATTCACGCACGGCGGCTCTCATTTATTCGCCGTTCTCTGTGGTGGTCGTGCAGTACTGAGCATCACGATAGTTTTCACATTTCATATTCCAGATAGCTGGGTGGTTTTCGATTTCGAATATAAATCGATCGATATCGAGATCCATTTTCAAACACACACGTCACGCCCATTCAAAATCACGCGCGGCACTGCGGGGTTCGGTGTGCCATACCTTGCGTCTCGCCCCGCACCTACGCGCGGGGGTGCATGTTTCTCCGCGTGTATGCGCGTGATCCGCATGAACGCGCGTGGATGCATTTTCTGTGTGTTAGACTGTGCGTGTTTTCCATACAAACGGAGATACTTAGGCGATTTTCACACTGCCCCGCATCATGCTGCATATTGCGTGTCGACGCACCTACGCGCGTTCCTGCGGGAGTGCAGATCTGCATCATCGTGCGGATTTTTTGCGCACTCACGCGCGTAGGTGCGTTTTGTAGATTCACGCACGGCGGCTCTCATTTATTCGCCGTTCTCTGTGGTGGTCGTGCAGTACTGAGCATCACGATAGTTTTCACATTTCATATTCCAGATAGCTGGGTGGTTTTCGATTTCGAATATAAATCGATCGATATCGAGATCCATTTTCAAACACACACGTCACGCCCATTCAAATTCACGCGCGGCACTGCGGGATTCGGTGTGCCATACCTTGCGTCTCGCCCCGCACCTACGCGCGGGGGTGCATGTTTCTCCGCGTGTATGCGCGTGATCCGCATGAACGCGCGTGGATGCATTTTCTGTGTGTTAGACTGTGCGTGTTTTCCATACAAACGGAGATACTTACAAGCAACGGAAGAACACGCATCCACGCGCTACGCTGCATCATGCGGGGCAGTGTGAGAATCGCCTTACAAGCAACGGAAGAACACGCATCCACGCGCTACGCTGCATCATGCGGGGCAGTGTGAGAATCGCCTAAAAACACCACACCACTCATTAACGTTCGATTGCGGTATATGTCTTGCATACAGCGATCAAGAGCTTCGATGGCGCGTTTGTGTGACACAGTGCACTCGTCCCACACGATCAGCTTGCACTGTTGCAACAGGACAGGATGCCACGGGCGCTGCTCTTACTGATGTTGCACGTTGGGGTTTCTTCGCTCGCCAGATTAAGGGGTAATTTAAATACCGAATGTCCCGTCCGTCCACCGCTTAGCAATGTTGCAGCGATTCCAGAGGAAGCCACAGCTAATGCAACATTATGGTCCCTGCGAATTTTAGCTAGAATGTTTGTCCTGTACCACCCGGGGCATCAAGGAATAAAAGCCCGCCTTCACCATTCTCAACTCGTCGTAATATTTTGTGATAAATCTCGTTTTGCTCGGGTAGCAGACGTGGCTCAGTTTCACACACGTGAGCGTCTAGTATGGTCTGCCCGCGTTCGGGTCGCGCACTCGGCGATCGTCATTGCCTGGACCGCCCGCGCCCCTCCAACCCCTCCCTGCTCTGCGCGCCGACTCATAGTCATAGTAGGCATTAATGGCGCTCGACCCATGTCGATCATATCATGATAACTTCTAAAATATTTGTCCAAATTGCTTAGTGTAAAAGACAAAGTTTATCTACATTAAATACCGAAAGCGACAAATGTATTAATTTTTATAAGAATCAACAAAGTACTCTAAAATAAGCATTGCAAAATAGTATCCAATTTAAATGTATTTGTGGCTCACTATTTTGGATATAATGGCTTCCACATAAAAGATAGATATATGCTGTCGCGGACTTTTATTTAGAACTGTTTAAGACAAACAGTCCCACCATACATTATCTTCGTGTAACTCTAACAGTTTAGGCAGCGCACGGCAATATAGCGGTCAGATGGCAGGAGTTTTCCCGACTTACTTGACACTTATCGTTATATTATAGCGAAATTACACAAAATCTTTATAAATTGTAGCCTATGTGTTATTCTGATGTATAAGCTACATTACTGTGAAGTTTCATAGAAATCCGTTGAGTAGTTTTTGCGTGAAGGAGTAACAAACATCTATCCATCCATCTATCCATCCATCCTCACAAACATTCGCGTTTATAATATTAGTAGGATATCTATCAATCAAATCAAACTATCAATCAAAAGTATGATATAAGCACTGGAAATCATCAATTTCTAAATGAAGTTGTTGAGACACAACCGTACTGGACAGTACTTGGACATTGCAACATTAATTAATTTTTCTAAAATAAAAGAATTTTTCTAAAGTAAAAGTAGCCTAAGTTACTCCTTTTTACATCAGCTATCTGCCAATAAAAGTCCCGTTAAAATCGGTCCAGCCATTTCAGAGATTAGCAGGAACAAACAGACAGACAGACAGACAGACAAAAATTGCAAAAAATGTAAATACAACGTGTAACGTTAAATGCGCAAAACCTCAGACAGCCCAACTGATTTTTAATTCAATTGAACTATTTCACAGCGAAAATAAGTCATTAAAAAAAATTGTAAAGGTTTTATGTGCTGTTTTAGTTTTACTGGCCACTCTGATCGTTTCTTGCGTCTCTTGCGTCTGCGACGACGCTCGAGGGAGGGCTCGTCACCGGGCAAACTATTTTGAGGTTTTGCGCATTTAATGTTACACGTTGTATATTCATATGCATGTAGTAAAAAACGGTTATTTCAATATTACAAACAGACACTCCAATTTTATTTATAGTATGGTAGTGGTAAGTTTAAAAAAAAATAATTAGCGAACAATGAAAGATCCGCCTGACCCGGGGGACTTTGTGCTGTACCCGGCTGGCATTTCTGTCACTATTGACGAATCCCATGAATTTTTACCTAGGCTTTATGGGGTGCTAAATTAGGGTTGCCAATCGTCCTGTTTTACCAGGACATGTCCTAGTCTTTGTAGTGTCCTGGGACGTCCTGAATAGTTTTTAAGCAGCGTCCTGGGTTTTTAAATTGTAAAATTCGCGGGCCTCTTCTAAAATTTTTACGTTACGAGCGGCTTCACGGCTCGCAAGTAATAATTGCGTTGCCGCGCTGCCGTGCTGTTCCAAAACAAAAGCGCAACGTGCCACTCGATGATATCTCCTTTGGTCTATTATTGTCGCGCAGTGCTTACTATTTCGTCCCTTTCTTGCATTAGACATAAGAGCTAGCTATCTAGTCAGAATACTATTTAGTTGTAATTTGTTTGTATAAGTGAACAGGCTACAGGGCCGTAAAGTATTTAAAGACATTCTTGATTGTATTACAGTGTTTATTATTGTATAGTGTGACCAATTTTATAATTATTTGTCAACTCAACCACAGATACTGAAGGAAATTGGTGGGGTTGAAAAGTATAGTAAAAATAAATAAGTTTGTTAATATTAGAATGTATACTATAACTAACCTAAGTTTAAAAAATATTGTTAGAAACTAAAGTGTTTGTTTTATATTTTAATAACTAGTTTTCAACTCGTATAATTTTATTCAAATACTTTTATTAAAAAATTGATTATTTTAATTGCTTGAATTTGATTTCTCCTGTTTTCAGTAGAAATTAATTTAACTGTTTTTCAACTGGTTTATCCTCACACACACACATCCTGGTTTTTTTTTTAAATTTGAGGTTGGCAACCCTATGCTAAATGGTTGCATATGTCCCTATCCCTCTATCATGTCATGAGAGGAATACGTCAAGTCAAGCTACAAGTCACCCTGTATAATATTGATAAAGCATCGAACCTTTCCAACGTCAACGCAACGACATCTCCCGCCGAAAAAACCCGCGGGTTTTCAAACAGCCTTGCCTTTCATGTGCTAGCAAATATTTTTTAGATGCTGTTTATGGTGCCCCCTCGCGACGTGATGCCATACGCAATTGCTTAATTTGCTTAGGGGCTAATCCGGAACTGACGTCAATGAAGAAATAATAACATACCTAACGAAAATTTAATCTACAGGACGAATATATGGGCATTACCTACCTATTGGTACCTCAAATATTGACTAACGCACGCTATGGTAACCTTTTGTTTATCTGCAAGATATCGATTCTATGTGAACGTCAATTATATTTAGAACCCTGATAATGCTTCACCTTTCTCGATCTTAGTACGAACCATAGAGGTCAGTTAATACACTGGCGGCTTTACTAAATCGGCCAGTTTAAAAGGATCTCTTATTTCAAAGAAGAAATTCAGATATAAAGGTACAAGTTAAATGGTCATCGGGTGTTTCGCCACACCTAACCCTAAAACGGCCAGGTGTCGTGTGTTCCAAAATCAATGTGTTGATGTATTAGACGTCAATTAATTATAGTAGCTTTTTTTTTTTTCAAGAAACGGGCGAGGTCGTAAAGGGAGCTTTTGATTTAATTCGTATGCTCATAGTGGGAAAAAATGCTTGTTAAAAACAGGATTTCTAATGAATATGGAATGCTAAGGGTGTATGTAATGGCGGCAGGCCACGAATGAATCTGTGACTCCCGCATTTCTGGTTAAGATAATTATCAACAGACTCAGATTTAGTCGACAGACTTAAATATATGATGACAACTGTATGCAGATCGTCTATGGAAAATAATTATATCTTGTTGTTGACCACAAAAGATGAAACATGTCGGCGAAAAGAAATAAAATTCCAATAAAGTTTATAGAAGAAAGTGCTTTTATATGTATCTGAGTACTGTATATATATATACTGTATCTGAGACATAGAGAGACCATAGACCATGTCCCAAGAAATATATAACATTTCTATAATATAATGTTTGTTACCAATTTCTAACATTTGGTAACAAACATTGTAAGTATTATGGACATTTTATTTAGTTTAATTGCTAAATTGTTGCATTCCAGCCCGGGCCGTAGCTAGACTTGAATTTAAGGTAGGGCAGCTGTTTTTACAGGTAGGGCGGAAGTCAAAATGATAGTCATGTGGGGCAAGTGTGCGCACTTAAGGTTTGAAGAGTCATCTAATAAAAAATGTGAACTTGAATGAAACAAAACAAGGTTTAACAGTTACAGTATTTAATAATCAACAACTTAAACACAAAAAAAGTAATTATCGATGGCACAAATTCTTTGGGAATCAACAAAATCAAAACAGCCTAAATTCGTACACTTACCCAAGTATAGGGGTAACTGTGCGCAGTAGTGCGGGTAAGTATGCGCAACATATAACATACAAAAAATTGAGCCAGGCTCATAAAATAAACTAGAAAATCAACATCCTTAACCTGATTATAAATCAGTGAAATCAATACCTTATGACACAAGTAAATTATTAAAGTAAAGGAACAAAAATAATGCTACTCTGTAGGACAACATACAAAATGTTCCCTTTTCAAAGTTAGTCCATTGTGCATGCACAGACGCTGCGTTGGATCTAGTCTTCATTTGGTGGATACATGTATTTTTCTCCACACAGAGGGCAAAAATATTCCTGCACATCATTTTCTTTATTATCTTTAACAGCCTTTTTCTTAATAGACTTCGTAGATTTGGTACAATTATCTTTTTCGATTTAACTCTTTCTTTCAGATCTAATCATATCTTCTTCTTGGCTTCTTGTTCCAATTCTAATTTATAAGGACTTTAAGTGTACACTTACTCGACATGCGTTTGCGCAAACTTGCCCCAAACCACCAAAATGAAATTCAATCAAAACTGAGCAATATTGCGTAATCGTCACCACCAAAAGATTAACCATGGCTTATATTAGATATTATGTATTGTTCTATGGTGTATAGAATAATTTCAAAACACGGATATGTTAAAAAATAATGAATCCCGAATTTGAAGCAAAAATCGTAATAATTCAAGCAAAAACCAATACTCAACTGCGAAAAAATAATTGCACTCCGGCGGACAGCGACACGCGTGCAATAAGTACGGCATTGCGTACAGCCAGGCCTCCGTCACTCCATGTACGTCGTTTTTGAACAGAGAGCACGACAAGAGGCACCGTTTGCGATGTGGTTCCACAGCCGCACTGTGGCTCATCGGAGTACCCCCACCTAACTAAGTTGTACCTGCAGAGGTCCACTTGACTTTTTAGTCGATTAAGGGATTTCCAGGTAGCCCATGGCAGTTGGTGGCCCACTGGAAGCTTTTCTGCAGACTCGACATAGGCAACTGGAGCCACAGTTTTAATCAGGCTGCATTAGAGCTGCCGTCATTAGGTAAGAGACTTGCATTGAGCAATCACTATATTTATTTATTTATTATTTATTTATTAAAACTTTATGCACAAGTAAAAAAAGTACTGTACAAAGGCGGACTTAATGCCTGAGGCATTTTCTACCAGTCAACCTTAGGGTGAAGCAGAGACAAAATATGGTAGGTGCAACATACGGGATAGATAGCTAGGAAATTACTATACAATACAAGAATTAATAACAATACATAGATAGATACATATATACATACATATAAACAAAATGAACTGTCTGGAGAAAAATTATCGGTAGAAGGGAAAACGAATCCAGCATATCAGCGTTGGGTTGTTACATTAAATTGATCTACCTATTAGGCAAACTATTCATCTATAAGGGTACTCTAAAAACAATAATATTCACAACTTGTTCGATGAACGTTCGCCCTTGTTCGCCCTAATGATCGCATAACAGATGAACTGATGTTAAAAAGAATGAATGCGCTTTTATATTCATCTTTCGTTTTGATCTTACAATTCATCTTGCGTCTAGCGCATGCGTTAGTTGAAACTTTTATATGCCCGTTTTTGCTACACGTCAAATAGGTAGTGCCCAGTAGGTACCTAATGCCAAACGGGGGGTAGTGCCAAACGTAAGCAGCAGTGCGATTCTGTAACCATCTCACCGCGAAAACTTAGGTAAAGTGAGCGTGGAGTGAGCTGTCAGTGTCATCCCACATGACAATAGGGATTGCACAAAAATATATTTACAGTCATAATCGAGATTTTAATAATGTTTTGTATGCTAATTCTATTGATCATTTTATATAATTTCAAAGCGAATATTTTAATTTATTTTAAAACATTTCTATTTTGTGGGGTTTTAATGTAGGAAAAAAATAAAAAAACAACAAAATTGATATTCTGACTAATTTTGTGTTTTGCTATTTTATTTTAAAACCCCACAAAATAGTAATGTCTTGATAAATAAAATACTAGTTTTAAAATTATATAAAATGATTAGTAGAATTAGCATAAAAAATATTATTAAAATATTGATTATGATTGTTAATGTTTGCCTTGTCAATCCCTAGAATCAGTGGAATGAAACTGACAGCTCACTCCACGCAAGTTTTCACGGTGAGATTTTTACAGAATCGACCGGCAGCAGTGCGATTCTCTAACCATCTCACCGTGAAAACTTAGGTGAAGTGAGCGTGGAGTGAGCTGTCAGTGTCATCCCACCTGATACTGGGGATTGACCATGCATACATTTACAATCATAATCGAGATTTTAATAATATTTTTATGCTAATTCTATTGATCATTTTATATAATTTCAACGCTAGTATTTTCGATTTTCTATGGCCACTAACTCTGTGCGACCTTCTGAAGATATGCCAGCCCATACATGTACACTGCCTCTACTGTACTGGACTCTTTCTGAGGAGCAGTCTTAAAGGTATCGCTCACCAGGCCGCCTGTAGACACTTCGCCTTCCATCAGAAGTGTAAAGTGAGAATCGAGACTCATCTGTGAACAAAATTCTTGACCACTCTTCTTCATCCCACTGTATGTATTCACGGGCGAATCGCAGTCTCGCTATGCTTTCTGTCGAGTTTGGGGCCACTCGCTGGTCTTCGGGGTTTCAGATTTGCTTCAGCAAGTCTTCTTCTCACTGTACTGTCACTAATGTAGTCTCTTCGGGTCTGAAGAAGCTGTTGCTGGACTTCAACTGCATTAAGGTGGCGATTTCTCAACACAGTGGAAACAATATAACGGTCTTCTCGGGCACTAGTACACCTGGCTCTGCCATTACAAGGTCTCCTCAGATGGTTTACAGTCTCTTCGTACCTTCGCTTCACCTTCTGGACCGTTCGAAAAAAAAGAAGGACTCCGCGCCACGAGTATCGAAAGTGAAGCACCGTACCGATCTATGTGTGCGTGATTTGAGGGATACCAGATGAATGAAAATTTCCCCATGTTTTAAATATTTGGACAGTGTATTCATTTATTACAATAAAGCGATAATTACAAAAATATACTAGTGAAAACTCAAAATTAAGTGTTTATTTTGTATGGATGACTAGAAAAACGCTGCTTTAGAATACGTAATTCAATTGATTGTCTTGAATTACCTATTACGAAGATAGGGGGATGGGTATTAAAACTCACTTGTCTAAAACACACAAGGTGTATTTTACCTATAATAAGAAAACTATTTAACGTTCTGTAGAAAATAAAACTGAAATATTTATTCAAATGATTTAATCACAATCTTCACAACACATACAAACACTCGCTAACCCGCACTGCATTCTTTATCGATCCAAGAAACATTGGTCTTCCCAATGGTCTTCACATCTGTAGTTTCTTATTATTATAATCCAATCATTGTTCCATGAATGATTTGCTGTAGGAAATCTATAAAAATAATCATAGTCAATACTTGCAAGAAAATGAAAAAGAACACAAAAAAAAAAAAATTACCCAATCTCTCGGGACACTTACCCATTTATTTTCTGACAACACTTATAAGTCTGTTGAGGTTTTGTGTTCCAATAGTAATGATTTTTAAAACGTCAAAAATACAATAAATCAACAAGTAAAATTGTGCCTTAACTGTGATATGTTATTCCTTGACAGTTTTTCTGGGATGTAGAATTATTTTTACACGTTTTCAAAACACAAGATGGCATTATTTTATTTTATTACTTCACGTAAATAGTACCTACAAAGACGCCGTCTTGTCGCGTAATGGCGACCGGCCGGCATTCTATGATGTAAATGTGTGCGTGAAGCACGTTTGTACAAACGGTCCGGCACCCTTACTGTGCTCCACTTTCGATATGCGTGGCGCGGAGTCCTTCTTTTTTTTCTAGTCCGTGGCTGTTGTCTAACTTAGCTTTTGTAACAAGACTCATCGATCAAGAAAAAATTTTAAAACAAAAACAGAAACAAAAAATGAATGGTAAAATTGTAATTCGAAAACGATAATTTTTGTTTTTAAAGCTCTTTTCAGCCATTTCTTAAAAGAAGGTTCACGACTATGAAGTATTTATATTCAAAATTAAACTCTTTTTCGAGTCTTTTTTATTTCGAAAGTACCTATATCTTGTGTACCTACTTAAAAAGTAATTCCAATTTTAAAAGTGTGATACTTAGTTTTCCAGGCCCGTGTAGATTGAATCATTTCAGGCTGTGATGACAAACCATTGAAGGACTTTTTTGTTATTATTTTATTATTAATGGTACGTTTTATATGATAGGTGACAATGAGTAAATCAAGGTTTATATCCTTGCATTTATCTACCATAACACAGAACGCTAAAATTTCATACAAGGTTCTAGCCCCGCACGAAAAAAACGTCACCACGTGAATAATAAATATTTAAAAACCGCTGAGCATTAGTTGTTATCGCCCAAAGGCGATAAAGAGGGTGACCCGACCCGCCCCGAACGTCCCCCGCGATTACCGGCTTTTCATTGAGCATTGCTAATTACCTACGAATGGTAGATTTTCCTATCGTGTTACCCAGTAACTGGGGTGTGGGCGTTAGATAGGCGATATTAGTCGCTCCAAGTAAAATACTGGTATTCAGTTAGACTGGAAGCCGACATCAGCATTGATGGGGAAATTAAAAGCTAGGCAAATAGCTTTTCTAACAACTGCCGTTCTTACTGGCGTTGAAACTGAGCCCACCCATCGCACCATTGAAAGTAGTTTATGTGTAGGGTCATGAAACTGCCTCTAGAATAGTGGTGGCTCACAGATAGGTAGCGGCCCCGGGTTGTAGGTCGTGGGTTTGAACATAGGCAAGAACGCGCGGGGGCGTGGGTTTTTCAACTTTGTGTAATTTATTTTAACACCTCTGATCCCAAACCGATGAAGGAAAACGTCGTGAGGAAATCGGTAAGTAAGTAGGTAGAACTAAAAAAAATCGAAAACATGCGACTTACGAGATGTACACCAGCACATCAAGCCACTACAATCTGTCAAATTTCTTTAACAGATTTTTAACTTTATTGCTAACTAGCGACCCGCCCCGGCTTCGCACGGGTGCAATGCTGATCACTATCACTACATAGTATAAAACAAAGTCGCTTCCCGCTGTCTGTCTGTCTCTATGTATGCTTAGAACTTTAAAAATAAGCAACGGATTTTGATGCGGTTTTTTTTAACATATAAACCTTCCTCTTGAATTACTGTATATATTAAAAAAAACCGCATCAAAATCCGTTGCGTAGTTTTAAAGATTTAAGCATACATAGGGACAGACAGCGGGAAGCGACTTTGTTTTATACTATGTAGTGAAGTATAAGGTTATAATAATAAGGTTATAATGATAAGGTTCAAAGTTGATTGGGAAAATTTGACAGGTTCGGGTAGCTTGATGTGCTGGCGACTGTACCAATCCGCACTGGGCCCGCGAGGTGGTTTATGGCCCTCTTTCTTAACATTGAGAGAAGGGTAAATGTCCCAGCAGTGGAAATAATATATTTTTATTTTTTTATTTTATTTTATTTATTCGGGAAAACAAACAATTACACATTAAGAATTACAAAAAGATAGAATACAGAAATGAAACAAATGTGAAATCAACCACGTTCTCCACAGATACACAATGAGACAATTTGGTAAAAAGATTAACGTTGTAAACAATAAAAAAGACGGATATTAATAGTAAAGTATCAACAAAACAAACTGATAAAAGTGCCGCAAAAGTGGAACAACAACAGTGCCACATTAATTTTTCAATATGTTAAGTAACATGATTCTAAACTTTCCTTGCGGTAAAGCAAACAGATCCAAACTGCAGAAAGCAGAAATATAGGATTATTATGATGATACCTATACTAATAAAAGCTGCACAATGGATGGGTGACGTTCATTACATACCGAGACTGTTCCGTGCCTCGAAAGCACGTAAACCTTAGAATAATAATTTCATGTTATCACCACTTATTAATAATCACCTGGGAAGCGTTTTTTTTTTGACGTCTGACATTTCTCGGGACTCCAGTGTCCCGAAAAATGTCGGAAATTTGGAAAGTGTACGAGGGCCCAAAGCCAATTTACAGAGGCACGCTCGACGCTTTTAATGAGGTGAGGCACCAACCGACTATCCCTGTATGCACTGTGCAGCTGCACCCAAGGATATGGAAACAAAAGTAATGTTGGATTATGGGTTTGGGTGGCTAAAATGGACTGGTTATCTAGAACTATAAAGGACTATGACCCCAGCCTGACCAATGTTACATACATATATCAGGTTGGCACAAAAGTAATGAGACACTTGGTGTACGTTTTATATTTTTTATTATTATAACAATACAAAAAGCTTAGTCAATGATGTAATCACCATTAGCAACTAAGACTTCTTGCCAACGATCCGGCTTTGGATGCGTTTCGCCCAGAACTCCGATGGATGTGTCTCGAAAAAGTTGCTCTACTCTACATCAGTGAAATCGCTAAATTGTTTACCCAACAAATGTTGTTTCAGGACTCTAAACAAATTATAGTCTGATGGGGCGAGGTCTGGGGAATAAGGGGGATGGGGTATCGTCTCTCAGCCCAAGTGGCAGATGCGACGTGAGGGCGAGCGTTATCGTATAGTAAAACTATACTGACTCGTCTTCATCGTTTTTTCTTGATAGCAGCAGATAGCTTGGTGAGCTAGGTTGAATATTTGTCAGCGTTTCCGCTAATTCACGAGTGGTAGCATCCGGATTCGACTGCAGTTCGAGGCGTAAATCGTCATCATTCACTACGAGTGGTCGTCCTGAGCGTGGCTGACTTTCAAGGTTCCTGTTTCCTGATTTAAAAGCGATCAAACCATCGGGACACCGTGACATGGTTTGTATTTCCAGCGTCCAATGCAGTGTTGATATTGTCAGCCGCAGCCCGCGCACTGTGGCCTAAAAAGTGCTCTTATAAGTATAGTGTTCGAACTTGCCGCTCGTCCATTTTTCTTCGATCGCGAGGGTGGCTTTATATACCCCCACATCACAAGTACCTAGAATGATCTACAACATTCTAGAATTTTATCGAAAAAAATTAACTTGAAAAAGGAAATGTATAGAGTTTTGTAGAGTGTCTCATTACTTTTGTGCCAACCCAATATAATACACAGATAATATGGTAGGGGTGACTGGCACACTCAATAATGGGCCCCTGAAAACGGGAGAGGCCAGAGGCTAAGCATTGCCATACAACGTGGGCAAAGCCGCCAGTCTCTTGGGTACATTGCCAGTCGACAGCGATGCGGAGGAATATTTTGACGCAATATTTTAGTTTTTTAATAGATTTAGTTAGATTAAGATGTCAATTTTTTTTTTTTAATAATTTGTAATTTATTTAGTATTAGAAGTTTGTACTTGTTATATACAAGGTGTAACTTAAATAACGCACAACCCCTTAAGGGGTCATTGTACTCATCATTATGAACAACTTTTACTATGGGACCAAACCGGAAATCGCGAAAAAAAAATCAGCTGTTCCCTACATTTTGACGAGTTATGCGAACATAACAGCTGATTTTTTTTCGCGATTTCAGGTTTGGTCCCATAGTAAAAGTTGTTCATAATGATGAGTACAATGACCCCTTAAGAGGTTGTGCGTTATTTAAGTTACACCTTGTATATCATGTTTCATAATTCTAATTATGTAATTATGGTTTTATTTTTACACCATAAACAAAAATATATTCAGATAACAGAGATCCAATGTGTCAGTTACAATAGTCTTACTTAACCTACGTTAGTACTTAACTATTAGGTTGTAACATAATAATTTGACAATTTTTGCGGGAGCATTCTAGAATTTTTTTACAGCTTCGAGAAAATTCTATGATTGTGAGTATAAATACAGTTGAGTGCGCTCAGTTTATCAGTGCAATAATTGACATCGCAGCGAGTGGCATTATGGAAAAAATTGGTTTGAAAAGACGAGACATCCGCGTCCTTCTACTTTACGAGTTTCGTTTGAAACATACAGCTAAGCAGGCGACACAAAATATATGTCAATGTATGGGAGAAAATACAGTCTCTTATCATACAGCAGTAGATTGGTTTCGACGTTTCTCGAATGGCAACTACGATCTTGAAGATAAACCTCACGAAGGGCGACCGGTTGAGGTTGATGTTGATCGCCTAGCGCAGCTCATTGAGGAAGATCCAAGGAGGCCTACTCGCCAACTTGAAAAAGAACTCGGATACTCCCATACTACCATCGATCGTCATTTGAAAGCGATGGGTAAAGTATACAGGCACGGTCAATGGGTACCCCACGAATTGACGGCTGGACAACGGATGATGCGAGTAGCGGTTTGTACACAATTACTGACTTTACATCGTACTTTTGCGTGGCTTCGTGATCTAGTTACAGGAGATGAGAAGTGGTTACTTTATGTTAATCATAACAATAAGCGACAGTGGCTAAGCGCGGGTCAAAGAGGAGTACCAATGGTTAAATCTAAAATGACTACGCAGAAGGTTATGTTGAGTGTTTGGTGGAACATGCATGGAGTTATCTACTGGGAACTATTACCGCAGGGAACGACTATAAATAGTGAACGCTATTGTGCTATGTTGGATAGAGTAGCCGAGAATCTTAAAGGAAAACATGGCAATGTGTATCTCCTCCACGACAATGCCCGACCTCACACCGCATCGATGACCTGTAAAAAAATTAAGGAGCTAGGCTGGATTTCTTTAGCCCACCCTGCATACTCGCCGGACATTTCTCCAACTGACTACCACTTGTTTCGATCGTTACAGGCTCACATTAACGGAAAAACTTTTGATGACCGAGATACATTGGAACAGTGGTTGACAGAATTTTTTAACTCTCGTGAGTCCAAGTTTTACGAGAATGGTATAACGTCGCTTCCCCAACGTTGGCAGGAGGTCATTGATAATGATGGACTGTACGTTCAATAAAATATTAAGCTTAATTGTACAAAAAAAATAAAATAAAGTTTTTTAAAACATTGTCAGTTTATTATGTTACAACCTAATAATAACACAGACAATGTACAGGTGACAAGTGACCTCACCAACGGGCTGTCGTGTCTCCCCGCTATGCTACTGGGCCTGCCACGGAGTCTGTTTAGCAGCGAAGCCGCTTTCTTACATATGTTTATTATTTATTTATTAATTTGTTTATTTAATAAATATTTTGTGAGCGTCTGTGAGAATCTGCCTTTTATATACCAATATTTCTGCCGTTATGTGGCAGCACCGCTTTCTGAGAAAGTTCAAAGTTTATAAACCTAGGTGCTACCCATAATTGCCTTTTCTTTGTTCTTTTATTTAATGCGTTACGACCAACACACTTTACCAGTAAGTCGTGCGCAACTCCTCCAGAGTAGTTGAGTAAAGAACAAAACTTTAGAAATATACGTTGCTCCACTACATTAATAGATTTTTTTAAATCTTCCATTTTAAATCAATGCACGTCTTGACAATACAACACACCAAATTAAACTAACATGATTGTACAAGACAACACATGTATTAACTATTGCATACCATTGCGCAATACATAAATATTGGAAATAAAAAATATGACACTGGAAGTGGGATGACCTAATATTATATTATTATTATATTATTCGTATCTGCTAGGCTTGATTTTGAACTGTACCCACAAAGCTTGACCATTTAGCAAAACAGACAGGGTTTGTTAACACGGGAGACTTTCTAATAGTCTTGTTATCTTCCATATTCTGCCCTTCGAGAAATATAGAGTCACGAAAGTTTCTAAGCAAGACACTCACAGTTTACACTCAACGTCAATTATTTCCCGTTCTATAGCCATTTCATGCAATTGTCTTAAATTACAGTCTAGTGATTTGAAAATACGGAAAATTTGTAGTTCAATGTTTTTATTTTATTAATGGTTCGTTTTAGAGGGGCCTGTGGCTAAATAATAACAGCCGCACGGGTCGATCGATCCGGTTAAGCTACGCTTGCCGCGGTTGGTCCGTGGATGGGTGACCATCTTCACATACCAAGACCCCTCCGTGCCGCGGAAAGCACGTTAAGCTATTGGTCCCTCGTGTTGTCATTCGTGGATCTTTGACAGTCGTTACGGGTCGTCAGAAGCCCGAAAGTCTGACAACCAGTCTTACCAAGGGGTATCGTATTACCCAGTAACTGGGTTGTGGAGGTCAGATGGGCTCTCCATGTAAAATACTGGTATCCAGCTGCATCCGGTTAGACTGGAAGCCGACCCCAACAGAGTTGGGAAAAGGCTAGGCAGATGATGATAATGGTTCGTTTAACGAAATATCCAAACTCCTGGTTGACCCTTCCCGTGACCCAAGAGCTGGCTTTTACCTGGGCCAGAAGCTATGGCCTTACAACGTCGCAATGCCGCCAGTCTCTTTTTCGACGCCATATTTTAGTTTTTTGATACTTTAAGTTAGGTTAGGATAAGTTTATGTGAGGTTTTTCTTTTATTAAGTAGGTACTTGTTTTATTTAATACCAGAAGTTTAACCAGTGTAGGTATATATTGTTATCCTCCTAAAATCCTAAATATAATGTGAAAAATATTAACTACTATTATTTGCTTTACAACTAAAGAACGTGTTTTTTTTCGTGTAGCAACTAAGGGTTTTTTTTCGTATAGCAACTAGCAACTAAGGGCAGTTTTTGTATTAAATTCCAGTATCTGATGGAACTTTTATTTCATGCGGTGAACTCGTGAAGCTTGAACACGGTGTAACTAGGTGAATCACTTACCATTGGGAAAACATTACGAGACGCTTTACCAAAATCTAAGTAAGTATGCTATAATAAAAAATGATTTAGGAACGTTCCAGCCGGCGACAAAGTCATAAGTAAAAAGTATAACTTTCAAGTGTGATAGTTTCACCTTCAAAAGATAGCACATAAATTCTATCTCAGAGTACAAAGAGTCCAAAAAGTTGGTACTTGATACCAGTTGGTATGCGGAACGTCTCTGCTGGACTACCATAGAGCCGGCCCGGGATAACCGCGCACGCGAGCCCAGGCCCCGCCCCGGGGCGTGGCTTCACCTTCCGGCTGCCACCCCCGCAACCCTCCCTACGTCTCCGACGACCGGACGAGGCACCTCGCTTTTATCCCGGTTTCCTGTCGGTGGACGCTCGCTTTGCTCCGGTTTATCGATTTGTTTATTTTTTTAACAAGACAAATAGGTCAGACTTGTCCCTTCCGAGTGCCGTGTCGTGTCCGCGTTGCGTCCGGCGCGTCGCCGGTGCCGTCGGAGTGTTAGCGATGGACTGTGTCCGGTGTAGGTGCGCCAGCGTCTGGTCAGTGTCCGTGGCGGAGATGGAGGCCGTTGAATAAAGGTGAGTGGACAAATGTCTCCTCAGGATGTCCTGCATGATGTTCGTCCTGTGAAGCAGTTTTTGCATGTCTGAGTTTACCTGTGTGAATGTTGATGAGAATTTCCGTTAGGAATAGGAATTTGGAAAATCTCACTTATTGTCACAACACACTCATTCAATGAATAGTGTTTTGTAACTTACCTAATTTATTAAGTTACCGGAATCACCAGACTTCGTCATCGACCTTCCCGAAGTATTTCTATAAACTTTTTTCTGTTATAAAAAAATAATCAAATAATTTATTTGCTTAATATGGCTAATACATGAAGTGGTATATTTAACAAAAGTACTTTATGCCATTATCCTACCTGAGATGGGTGTGCAAGAAGGTATCTATTATAATTAAAATATTTCTTACATTAATCGTTCATAATACTTATTACAACATTTAAATTTAGAGTATTTGTGAAATTTATTAATTATATAATTCTATTATTACTTATCTTAAAAAAAATCTTTACATTACATTGGAAAGGAAAAAATATGTTGGTTTATTTAGATGAACTTTAGCATTATTTTCTAATAATATACATAATACTCGTAATAATACATAATAGTGATACAATTACCTAAAACACACCAAAATCATTGAACGTGGTAAAAAGTAGGTACGTCCCGTTCAAATCCAACAATTTTTTAGAAACTTTGAGGTATCATCCACAAAACAGAAGTAAATACGGAACCCTAAAAGCTAATAGCATTCTGGAAACTGGTGGCCATCAGCTTTGAGCTTTGTTAGTATAAAATTGTTTAAGATGCTTAATCTCGATGTATCCTAGCCACATTATTTTTTCCAACACTGGTGAGTAAAGGTTCACATAATAATCATCATTTCAGTCGAAAGACGTCAACTGCTGAACATAGACCTACGGCAAGTGTCGCCTCAACGACCGTCCCGTGCTCGTCACATTCAGCGGATTCCTCAAAACTAACGCGTACAGCCTCCGACGCACGTAGGATTTAACATTTCTAACTGTGAAATGTGGGTGCACTATACAGCTCTGCTGTCTACTCCTTCGGGAAATACAAAATATAGCCTGCGTTATGTCCTGATACCTATGTTGATTTTTTTTTAATTTTTTTTTTTATTTCGACAAAAGAGTACAGAGATGGGAATACACAGATCTTCTGCCAAACTGCAGGACAGTTTGTCGGCAGATTTGTGATTTCTCCTTGTGCCTAATCTACGGGGTATTTAAAATTATTTGCGTCGGCCTGTCCCGATTTGATTTAAACATGGCGCTTTAGACTAGTCGTTAGTAAATATAAGCGAGATTTTTATGTCCACGCAATCAATGTCCATTCCAAGCATGGAGGAAATCGTATAAAGCGATAAGGCCGAATTGTTATATTATTATCCTACTAATATTATAAACGGGAAAGTTTGTGAGGATGGATGGATGGATGTTTGTTACTCTTTCACGCAAAAACTACGGAACGGATTAGGATGAAATTTGGCAAGCAGATAGTTTATCACCATGATTAACACATATAATACTTTTTTCCCACGGGATCGAGACCGCGGGGCGCTGCAAGTTTACTTCTTCTTCTCGTTTAGTTTACTTCTTCTTTTTTCTTTATTGTATGTTTTGTAGTGTTAATTGTATTTTTGTTATGTATTTTCTGCTGGTCTAAACATATGGCAACCTGAAATTATGTAACACGTAATCATAACCTTAGATGTAGGAATCCTGGTTCGATTCCTGGGTCGGCCATAGAGTTACTGGTAATATTCACGTCCCTATTACATGGGAAATACACTATCCCTGTCTAACCTTTTGGTGTGTCTGGAAATACAGGCCTGATGATATTACCAGACTGCTATTACTGGCACTGCAAGACAAATGCCTCTTCTCATATAAAGACGGTATGTACAGACGCCAGCACATCAAGCTACTACAATCTGTCAGATTTCTTTAATAGATTTTCAACTTTATCGCTAAAGCATAAGGTTCAAAGTTGATTGGGAAAATCTGACAGTTTCGGGTAGCTTGATGTGCTGGCGTCTGTACATTGATTACCACGCTTCCAAGGTGGATTATCGATTTCAGACTTATATTAATCAATTATAAATGGAAGTTGGACCAAAGTTGTCGACATAGCTCACAGAATAAGCAAGCTGAAGTGGCAATGGGCCGACGATATTCCTTATACCTTTAGGTGCTTTACCAAGGTGGCCGGTAGCAGCTGGATGAGAGTAGCCAAGAGTCGAGCTAACTGGCGTGCAATAGGAGAGGCCTATGTGCAGTAGTAGTTCATCATCAGCCTACAGCATTCCAATGCTGTAGGCTGATGATGAACTCGAAGTTTCCTCTCGATGTTTTCCTTCACCGATGTCAGTGATGTCCAATTGAAGTTGACAAAATTTAGAATGGAGCCTATGACACGTGCGCAAAATTTTCCAAACCAGCCACAACGTAACAAAGGCATCCGTTACTCCGTCAAGAGGTCAAGACGCCTTGCATTCCAGTTGCCCAAGCGCATTGTGCGTAGTCAATGCAACCGTGGCTACTATCCGGCCCTATTGTGCTACATTTGAGGGCCAATTATCTTGAGCTGTTGCTAACAAGTAAGTTTATTTGTCACCTACTTCAGCTTCCTCCTGAGGGGCCGATGAAGTGGAGTCAACGTCTTGATAACCGAGTTATCAAGACGTTGACTCCACTTCATCGGCACTTCAAGGCGAACGAAGAACGACGGTGGTTTTTTGTTTTGTTACATGGGAATCCTTTCTGAAGACTTCCCGAAGACCAAAGTAAATATGGAAGGAATGTGTGAGGGAGGGACTCGGGAGACTGGAAGAAAATAACGTTTTGTACTGACCCCAAGGAGCATGGGACAAAGGCATTAATATTCTGATGATGGAGATCCTTTCTGTAATATTGAGTAGAACCATATTTTAGGTACCTATTACTAGAGAAGCTTTTGCTAAACGACTGGGTTAGAGATAGGTAAAGGAGGCGGTCGCCGTGATCATGTCACGCATTGTGACGAGGTTCTTCATTCTGGATCCCTAACCACCGTTACCTACTTGAGCCTTATCATCACCTCCCAGTGGGCGGACCACTATTTTCTCCAGACTGAGAGAAAATAATTAAATAGTTCTAAAGAGAAGGGTAGACTCCTTAGAAAGTAGATCCCAGACTTACAAAAAGAAAGTGGTATACAAAAATTCAGCTTATTTATGATAAAAATGATAT
This sequence comes from Eremobia ochroleuca, assembly GCA_949629135.1. NCBI lineage: Eukaryota > Metazoa > Arthropoda > Insecta > Lepidoptera > Noctuidae > Eremobia > Eremobia ochroleuca. Next base: position 29,587,620 of record OX451384.1, on the reverse strand, counting down.
TTAAATGATTGTATTTCTTAAGTAGGTTTGTACAAACACTTTTACACATCAATCGGATTTTAAGAAAACTAGGTGAGGTCTGTTAAATAGACTTTGTACAAAACCCTCACAAAACAAAAATATTAATACCGAAACATGCACTTGGTGTGTACAACAAATAAGTTAAGCATGTTATTAGCATGCCAGTAACTGTGTTTTCGCCAGTAATGTGGCCGGTTTGGCACACTCCCTGGAAACTGAATGAATGGCACATGAATGGCACGCGAGGCAGCCGTCGCAAGTTGGAATGTTTAACTATTTACAGCATTCTCAAAAAAATTTAGTACTTACGTGGTAGTACTCGTAGTAGCACTTTATCATTTTTAAATTGACTCGTTAAAAAAGTTTCTCGAGTTTCTCGAGTTAGTACATTGAACATTTTAAATTAGCTTTTATTCAAGGCTTCGATTTAAACTCCAAAGGGGGCAGTGGGCTAATGAAGTCTGCCGTTAGCGATGCTGAGATGTTGTCATTGTTAGATTGGAGGATTCATTTAACATTGTCACTGTGTCTGTTAAGCTTTTGAGGCTTGTTCTTTTACTGCTAGTTTTAGGAGTTCTCGTGACTGAACAATTGTAGGTAATGCTGGATACTTATACTTAGGCTTTTAATAACCAGCACCCTCATTGCGTAACACACCTTCACAATCTGAATAATTTTGAAGGATATTGTGAATCCATTGCTTGATATGATCGAAAAATTTGTCTGTTCAACAACGTAAATAACGCAATGAATGTTGTTGAACTGTCGAAATACAAGCCAATCCTACTGTTAATGTATTGCGCAATTACCCTTCTGACCTTATCATACGTTAATAACTTTAGGGGCAAATTTTTCAATATTGAGATAACATTTATCTGAAGAATACGGCACTTTGACATATTTTATTAAACAAAAAGTATTTCATTTGTAACTAACGTAAACAACTAGGAGCTAAAGCGGTGAAAGCTTTCAGAACGGAATAACCGGCAACAAATGGGCAAAAAAGTTTGTAGACATAAACGTTTTGATTGGCTATTAAAGTACACAAATAGGTAATTATTAGCCACAATCTGAGCTTGGACAGTAATTTCCTTTTCAAATATCTTTATTTATAAACGGGTAAATGAACAAAATGCACTTATCCTAAGTTACATTAACTCATTATAATTGCGGCACTTTATAAGGCTATAATTGAGGCCTTTTATAAGGTGATTCACCTTTCAAAGTTAATGACAGATAGGTATAATGTAGTTTGAACTGTTAACAACATAAACTTAACACACAATAATCATGGGTACTTGTATTTAGTTAGCTTGAATAGTAATTTTAAGGGCGGCTGGTTTCACGTCCACTTGACGCACGCGTATACGTCAAAAATGGCGCTAATTATAGTCATACTAAAACAAGAGTTGTTTCAGATTCCAATTACAAAATGATGGCCTTGACTTACGTCAAATAATAACAACTACGTAATCGTTATTATTTGACGGACGTATGTTACTTTAACCAACCGTTTAAAAGAAAAAGCCTTAAGAGAGTTCATCCGTTAGAGCCATGTTGGAGATTCAAAATTGATGATTTCCGACGGACAATAAAACCATAATGTGTTTAATTTATAGATGAGATATTGACGTCATATTATTGGGAATTTTATAATCTAGTGCATGGCTGAAAAACATTTTCAATTTTTTGTATAGTTTTCTCATCAGAACCGTTTTTATGCAAGCCTTTTTTTAAACTAGCGATCGACGGTCTAAGCAGATGCGAGATATTAGTAAAACCATATACGACAAACTTATAACAACATAACTTTATAAAAAAATAATAACATTTATTAGTGCATGGCTGAAAAAAAACACAATTACTGTAAGTTTTCATTCAAGAAAAGTATATTCAAAAGTGTCAATTGTAGCCACTTTTCGAGATATTAAACGTGTTAGTTTAGGATGAAATCTGAAATATTTATATTTTCTTTTAGACCTAGTAAATTAAGACATTTATGTTCTAAAACATGGTTCAAATATTTTTTTAATAACTTATATGTTTATTTTACTATGAATTATTTATATAGCAATACCTATATAATCGGCGCGGATTCACGCCACCGCTCAGCGCGCCGCTCTGGAGTAACGCTCTTAAGTCTGTTACAGTAAAAACATAGCTAACATTGCATTCATTGCATTTTCTTAACTCCTGACCATTATACCTTTATCAACGCTGTGCTCTATGTTGATTATAACATTAAAGCAGTTCTGTTGTCATCCAGAATTATATTTCATCATAGATTAATATACCAGCCGTGCGATTCTGTAACCATCTCACCGTGAAAGCTTGGGTGAAGTGAGCTGTCATTCGCTAGGGATTAACACTATTAAGTGCTCACTTCACTTATGATTTCACGGTGAGATTTTTACAGAATCGACCGACTGTACACTACATATTTCTTAACACTACACGGTGACAGCGGTAAATAAATTATTCGATTTAAATGGTTTAAGTCGGTAAAAAGCCACGTTGTGGAGTTTAAAATCGTCAGGGATGGTTCGAGAGTAGTTATTATACTCTTTGACGCGCGACCACCGACATAATTGTGTTTGGAGGGCAGCTCCGTCAGCCGGGCTAACGCATGGCGGAGATGGAGGTCGCCATTTATGCTAGGTAGTTTTAAAAGCATCGGGATGCGAAAAGAAGAAACTTGTATTCAAGCCAGCTTAATGATACATTTAATCGGACCTGAAGGATTTGAAGTATTTGAGACATTTTCTTTTGACAAAGAGAACGACAAGGATGATGTCAATCTATTGCTTACGAAAGATGAGTATTTTGGAGTAAAACAGAATATAACATTAGCAAAGTACAATTTTTTTACAAGGAGTCAGGAACTCGTTGAATCGATAGATCAGTATGTCATGTAACAGAATTGCGATTACTGAGCAAACAATTGTAATTTTAACATTTTCGAAGACGAGTTGATTTGCGACCGGATTGTTTGTGGTATCCAGAGTACTGGAGCATGAGATCGATTTTTTAGAGCAGAGGACCTGACTTTGGAAAAAGCTATTAAAATTGTCCAGGTTGAACAAATTTCAATAGATATCCACGTTTATTGGAGACGCGTGATGCGGGTACTTCAGAATCGGTGCAGTAGGCGTGCGCGGTGCAGGCGGACGCGGTGAGCGCGGTGGCTGGCGCGGCAGCGGACGTTGACAAGGGCGCGGTGAACCCAGTCTATGTCCGGCTATTTCTATGCAGTGTTATTTGTGAGAAAATCATGAAAGTTTTACTAGAATGTGCAAGTCAAAAAAAGGAGTTAAGAAAATGTACGATATAGGTTTAACTAAAGCAAAAGGCAATGAAAAAGATGATTGTGAGTCATTTTTTTGTATCAGTTTTGTGTAATGTCTCAGAGATTAGCTATTCATCGGAGGATTTGGTATGAAACACTGATACGGGAGCAGACATCAATGTTCTACCTTATAAGCGATTTTTATTGTTAGGCTATGACAGTAAACTTACTGTCATCAAAAACTATGGGTGTTTCATTTGAATTAAAATTTGCAATTGCGGTTAGTTATTATCAGAGTGTTCTGGGGTTGCAAACTTGTCTGACTTTAGGATTAGTTAACCTTCAAGCAGTCGCGCGGCGTCGAATCGACCGCGATTCGATCGATTCTCGATACATTTATGATGCCAAATTGCTTACAAATCCAAAGAAAATTAGAATATTATTTTGATTTTATAATTTTGTTTATGTCCTAACATAATGATAATGTGATAAATACAAAAAATATTAAATAATTAGTGTTTTAAATCCCTGAAATATCCTATAGGTCTTTTAGGTTACGCGCGACCGCTGGCGTTACAATTGACCGCGCGCCCGCTTGAAGGTTAAAAGAATTCATAATGTAAATCTTACAGGTTATACTTACGTAGAGATTTGTTTAATGGGTTAGGCTGTTTGCCAGGTGAATATCAAAGACAAAGCTGTGATGCCGGTGATTTGTACAGACGCCAGCACATCAAGCTACTACAATCTGTCAGATTTCTTTAATAGATTTTCAACTTTATTGCTAAAGCATAAGGTTCAAAGTTGATTGGGAAAATCTGACAGTTTCAGGTAGCTTGATGTGCTGGCATCTGTACAAACCGTAATATATCATTAGGAGTTCGTGATATGTTACAAGATGAGTTAAATAGAATGATTTTAGGTGTCATTAGGAAAGTGAGTCATCCAACTCCATGGGTGAATTCGTTAGTGATTGTTGCTAAGAAAAATGGGCAGTTGCGTATATGTTTAGACACGAGGCCGCTTAATAAGGCGATACAGCGTGCACATTTTCAATTGCCAACAATAAATGGATTGGCTATTAAGTTTCACGGTGTTAAGTATTTCTCAGTTTTAGACGCATTTTCGGGGTTTTGGTCGATAAAACTTGATAATGCAAGTGCAGAATTATATACTTTCAGTAATCCGTTTTGGGCGATGTCAATATTTGCGATTGCCATTTGGTCTGAATTGTGCACCTGAAGTGTTTCATGCGAAAATTAAGCAATTACTTGAAGGGGGTAGATTCGTTTATCGACGATATCATTTGTTGGCGAAGGAATAAAGACGAACACGAACTGCATTTAAAAGAGTTGTTAAACAGGGCTCGGGAAATTAACTTGAAATTCAAGAAAGGTAAATGTCGTATATGCGTTGAGGAAGTTACTTCTTTGGGTCATATTTTTAACAAAGATGGAATGAAGATGGATTTTGAGAAAGTAACAGCGGATCGGAAAGCTTAGAAAGGTTTTTAGGGGCTGTAAATTATCTTTCCAAATTTATGCATAATTACTCAGAGCATATCTTTCAACTGATAAGATTATTAAAAAAAGTATATGACTTGGTGCTGGGAAGCTGGTTATTGAGACGCATTTAATAAACTAAAATAATTGAAATGTAATGCACCACAGTTCCATCTTTATACGATGTTAGTAGCCCGATGGTGTTGTCAGACGCAAGCAGTATAGTACTGGGTGCCGTGCTCATGCAGGAGGGGCGTCCGGTAGAGTATGCGTCACGCACGCTCACTGATACACAACAAAGATACGCACATATAGAAGATGAAATGTTGGCAATAGTATTCCCCTGTGAAAAGTTTCATCAGTATATTTATGGAAAAAATAGTGTGGTCATCGAATCAGACCATAAACCCGTGGAAAGCATTTTTAGAAAATCTTTACACTCGGTTCCAGCTCGCTTGCGGCGACTGTTGTTGAAAGTTCAAGCTTATGAGTTGGTCGTCACTTATAAGCCTGGGAAGTATATGTACATACCTGATACATTGTCGCGGGCACCTCTTCCGGATTTGTATGTCGATAAAATTGGCAGGGCTATACTATGCCAAGCACAATGGTAGTCAATAATGTACCCATGTCGCAGAATAAATTTACCGTCGTCATGCGGGAAGCTAGTAAGGATGACTGTTTAAAATTAGCTAAAATATATTAATCAAGGGTGGCCATATAAGTTTAACATAGACAACGATTTAAGATACTATTGGTCCATAAGAGGTGAACTGTACTGTATATAATTTTTTCAGTAATTAATTGATATTTATTTCCAAAGACACAACAATTACAATATACAAGCTAACACTAATATATATATATTATATAAAAGTATAAATCAAAAAAAAAAAAGAAAAAGGCAGGAGCTCATTGGGCATCAAACAATTCGCCCGCATCGCTGTCAATGGTATAAGTGCCCAAAAGGCTGGCAGCATTACCACGTTGGATGGCAATGCTGATTCTTTGGGCTAAAAATAAGCCAGCCCTCTGGTCACGGGAAGAGTCAACCAACCGTTGTACTGTGTAGATGGTGTAATATTTAAAGACAAACAGGTTTTGATACCAAATTCGATGCAAATGGACATGTTAAAGCTTATTCACGAAGGGCATTTAGGGATTGATTGTAAGAGACGTGCTTGTGAAGTAATATTTTGGCCTGGTATGACAAGAGATATTGAGGATTATGTGAGAAGATGTAAAATATGTCAGGCAACAGCAAACAAACCGTGTAAGGGAACCTATGATCCCGGTAGCTATACCAGAATTACCGTGGAATAAAATTGCAACATATAATAGAATAGAATACTCTTTATTATGCACACCATATACCGTTACCATTGGATTATGGAAAGCAAAGTTATTTAATATTAATTGATTATTATTCTGGTTTTATTGAGGTCGCACATTTGAGAGACACTACGTCAAACTCAGTAATATGTATGGTATGTACCTATTTAAAAGAAAATTCTGCACGGTACGGCATATCGGATACAGTCATCAATGAAAATGCTCCACAATATACGTGTCGTAATTTTATTAATTTTGCTTTAGAATGGGGTTTTAAACACGCCACTTCATCTCAATCTAATGGTAAGAACGAAAGGGCAGTTCAAACCGTACAAGCGAATGGTTATTTTTGCATTCGAGTCAGTATACCCCCTGTATACTGACTCGAATGCAAAAATAACCATTGTTCTAAGTAGATGGGAAAATGGTCAAAATAGCCTCCGAAGTCCCTCGGCCATTTTACACCTAACAATCCGACATTCGATAACGTGAGACAGTAGATATAAAGAAGCCCTATCGAATGGTGTATTGCAATCTTTGGGGAAATTTCACTTCACTTGTCACTTTCAGACTGAGCTAAGCTGGGCTCAGCCCGTATGGAGTATTTTGTTTGATGATATCATTCATACATTTCTCAACACTCCCTATCGCACTCGTTGTTACCTCCTTACACTTCACCCCCTCCTCCCTTACTGAGTTCACAGGAAAAAAAGGAAATAATTTCCACTGGGAACTGGGAAGGCTCGAACACACAACCGCTGTGTTCATATGTTGAGGGGCAGTTTTCGGCAGACTTCTTTCTATGATCAGCATTGTAAACTGCTACCTGAGTTGAATGTGGGCAACGAAATTATAATGTTGTGAAACACAAATAAAAGAAGTCGTAGCAAAATAATGGGAAAAGCGTCAATTCGGGTTCTGTCAAAATTAATATATAATATTTTGTCTGATATTGATGATGAGTATTTTTCGGGGGAAGATAGAGAAGACCATTATGTGCCGAGCAAGCACCACAATAAATGTAGGTATCGTTATCTCACTCGCCACCTCATACCCGTAGTAAGACTTAATAAACATTTTGTATACGCATTTTTATTTTTAATTTGACAGATTGTAGTAGCTTGATGTGCTGGCGTCTGTACCTAGAACTAAGTTTCATTGATTGATTTATTTTAAGTTTGTTTATTATTTTTAGTTTAATCTTATAAGCGCTGATTTTTCCAACGCCAGATAATTTTATCGGAGGAATAGTTTTGAATTTTTGACAGTTCTTCCATACAATAACTGTCAGACGTCAATTTTATTCCACGAATAAGACTTATCTGTCGTTTGAAAAATCAGCCCTTAGTGGAATTAACGGATTTTAAATTTATTCTTTATTATTTTACATTTATTGTAATAATTCAATGTAGTATAATTATGGGTACTTATGCCTGAAATAAAATAAATAATAATAATAATAATAATTATTATTTTATCTTATTTAAGGGGAAGATGTTGTGGATTGTCTATGTTTGATTATGACATTAAAGCAGTTGTCATCCAGACTTATATTTCATTAAAGTGCACCATAAACCACATAAACATACAAACAACAACACTAATACGCAACTACTTACGTAAATAAATCACAAAAATAAAAATGCACCTGAAAATGAAGAATTTTAAAATCCACTCAGCAAAGATAACGTTGTACCGTTTTTATTTATAAACGCTAATGTATTCCTTGTTACATCAGCATGTATTAACATAGATGCATAAATCTACCGCGCGGTAGACACTCGGAGTTGGGGCCGACTGTACATGTATGTGCTCGCATAATATTCGCATAAATCACATGGGAATTAATTATTGCTTCTGACTGTACTACGAGTGGGGTGAGGAATATTAGGCTTGTTTATGATGTTAAGTACATCTCTTTTCAAGTGTTACTAACTTAGGAATTTGTCCTGAAGCCTTCCTCGTGAAGATTCGCAAGGATTTCGTTCGATTTGCAACCGTAAACTGTACCTGCCGCCTGCTTGTCTATCCTATAAAAATCTCATCGTGAAAACTTAGGTAATTTACATTCCATCGCCACTGTACCAATTATTATTATCTACTTTAGTGCTGTGTAATATAATCTAAATTGATTTTTGAAAGACTATTTTTAACAAAAAGGTCCTATATATATGTTTTTGGTTATAATGGAATTTGAACTTTTACCATTTCTTTTACAAAGTTGTTTTAACAAACTGAGTACATGACATTCAGTTTGTTGTTCCATAACTTGAAAATTATCTCAAATTCTTAATTGAAATATAGGTGAAATGAGCTTGAAATGAATTGCCATCACATACTACATAGAGATACTTCGTATGTTGTTATCCCACCCGATGCTAGGGATTGACACTATTGACAAGAATTACCACCACAGAATGTACCAGCTGCTCTATGGTTTGAATTAATAATTTTACGAGAAAAAAATAAAGTAAATTTTCCAGTCGGATGTCCTATTTTTAAGAAACTCAACATTCGAAAAGTTCTAACATTGTGAAGGATTCCATAATTTTCCTTTAAAATAAATTCTCCATAATATCCAAGTTCCAATTCACCTCCAGTGAGCCCTTTTAAAACAACTCTGCATTTTGATTTAACATCTTCAAAATCAATGAAAGTCCCATCAATTAGCTATACAACGTGTAACGTTAAATGCGCAAAACCTGAAATAGTTTGATCAGAATAACGAGCAGAATTACTTGAACCACTTTTTAATACGAGGATAGGTCACATTTTTCAAAAAAAAAAAAACATTAAAAACGTTGCCGTGTCTATTTAATTAATAGGTCAAGCAAGCCAATGTCAGCGCGGCGCAGCGGCCCGGTGACGACTCCTCCCTCGATAAAGCGTCGTCGCAGACGCTAGAAATCAGAATGGCCAGTAAAACTAAAACAGCACACAAAACCTTTACAATTTTTAATGACTTATTTTCTCTCTGAAATAGGTCAATTGAATTAAAAATCAGCTGGGGTGTCTGAGGTTTTGCGCATTTAACGTTACACGTTGTATAATATAAATGTAATCAAATCAGTGTTTTTTTTCTGGAAAGTTATTGACATACAAAACAGAAAGCTAACCGTATAAAGACATCGAGCATGGATTTCCAAAAAAAAAAATGGCCATAACATAACTGTTTTTCCCGTTAAGGGTTAGGTGGAGGTGACCCATATCGCGAGGTATGTTATATGTTCCGAATATGTTGTCGTGTATTTTGCTTAGGTGGTGCTCAGCAGATGTCGGCAGTACGTTAACAAGCGCGTTTCTCACAAGCTTTCCTGTTGCATGTTGGAAAATTAATTCCACTTGTGTGTATTGTAAAGAAATGAAGTGAAGTGAACGAGTGTTGTTATTTACCTAATTCTGCGCTGTGTGGTGAGCAGACTCGATTGTTTGTATGTGAATCGCTGCTGCAAGCTGTCCACCTCTGTGTTAGACGCCTGGCAGTGATTCATATGCGTTCATGGTTTTTAGGTTAAGTGATTAGAATAGGAATACTAACATAGGTGTAAGGAAAATTGTTACTAAGACGTTTTGAGTCATGTTACTTGGTGAATAAATATATATATATATATATATGTCTGCATTTGGACGAGGCACACGCATGTACCGTGACCTGGGTTACGATATAGGATACTTTTTTTATACTAGTAGTACGATCCCGTGGGATGATTTCAGTGCTCCACACGTATGAAGCCTTGGGAAAAAGATACACGTAAATCGTATATTCTAGCTTGCACATGAATAGCTGACCATACAACGGGGTAATTCCGTAACACACTAACAGTAGCAATGGCTTTCATTTTTACAGTTCAACAACATTCATTGCGTTATTTGCATTGTTGAGCAGACAAATTGTTCGAACATATGAAGCAATGGATTAACAATATCCTTTGAAATGATTCATATTGTTATTGATAGTGTGTTACGCAATTAGAGTGCAGGACCATTATAAAATTGTATCTGAAATCCGTCACATTGTACTGTGTAAGAACTTACATACAGAGATATACCTATGTCTCCATAGCCGTACGACTCAGCAACCGCCCAGCCCTTTCAAAATCAATACACCACTTGTTTGTAAAAACAAACTCAGAGGGGATGACGTGTTTTAGTTCGAATGCCTGCAAAAATAGATGAAGCACTATGTGCTGTATTGAATGCGAAGTTTGGGCCGATTTTTCGGTCGATTAGGCCCGTGATAAGTAGCCGCTGGTCCTACAGGGTAAGGGGGAACATCACTGTGTCTGCTATTTTAGTTAAGTATGCCGAAGAAACTCGTGGCTTATATTTTATCTATCTATTTTACTAACAGTCACACGTGCATGACAAAGAAACTCTTTTCTAGTTTTTTAATCTAATTGTGAGATACTAAAAATAATTGAAATACAAGTCTGTGTGACTATAAAATAAAAGTAGATACAGTTGTCGTTCATTTTGTCTTTGATTTACTTAATGATGATATTTTCTAACGTCATTTTTCAGGAAACTCGTTGCGAATATTGGTGATTTGCCATTATTATTAAGTCATATCAAAAATCCTGTCAAGCCACCTGTAATACCAAAAAAAAACACTTTTCAAATTATCACAAATACTGAAAAAAATTGGCAAATTGACTCAATTTCGTTCACGTTCTTAAATGTTGTAAGTAGTTTTTAGCGACGCGAAAATGTCACGGGCAGAACCAAGTATCGTTGATATAATGTTCAGTTAGATGATGACTGACGCGTGCGTGTCGCCTGATCAAAGGTGGGAGTTCCAAGGCTCTTCGGTCAAGAGGTTATTTCAGACCTCGCCCTACATTGTTGCACTAAGCTAATCCTGGACCTACCTAACTGTTGCAACTGGATTAGACTTGAAAAAAATTGGTTATTAGATGTGGTCTGATTCGTGTTTGATCGTTCCTGTCGAGATCAAGGTTATAGACTGAGAGTTTGTTTTGTTAATCTAGGCACTAGAGGTTTTTAAATGAATATGGTTAACTGCAAGGGGCCAAATGCACCAACGCACTTGTGTCAGTATGGTCATATTTACATATCGTCGGTTAAATAGAAAATTGGCATGAATACAAAATAACAAATTTTACACTACATGCATTTAAAGTTTTGTTTTATAATTTCTTTTATAATTTTTTAAAGTTGCATATTAAATATTAAGTGATATAAAAGGTGGTGGAGGTGGTGGTGGTGTTAGTGTTGATTAAAGGTTTTTACACAAGGATCAAGATGGTGTGATTATTTTAATCAATGTATTAAAAAGGGCGGCATTTTTAGCAAGAAATGTCATTTTTCTACATAAATAAAAGAATATTGCGGCACGTATTTTCTAAAAAGTCAAACAATAAAGGAGAATAAATGGTTTTATTAAGTAAATTGTTTTTATAAACTGATGTATTTAAAGAATAAGCACATCTACTTAAAATTAACAATCATTAAGAAACCTCTATCTTAAAAGTAACCCTTACTTATTAGATAAATCAAATAATCAAATCAATAAAATAAGATACATTTTATAAAGTCTCTTTTATCCATATAAAATAATGTTGCTTATAGACTCGTTTTAACTAATTAACCTTATTTTCCAATAAATTTGAAAAATGTCATTTTTCCATTTAATCGACGATATGTCATTAACACCGTAAATGTAGATTTTGTTAGTTTTGGTAACCTCCAAATTGAAAGGCGTCATTATGATATTCCGATGGCATGAAACTGACACTCTAATAGAAAAACTGAAGGACAATAATTCAAAATAGTATATTCGCAATCTCACCTCGGTGACAATCAATGGCAAAAACTTGTCATAAATTTATTATTATTTTTTAACTTTTCATTTTTTTAACTTTTAATTTATAAACAGTAAGTAATCTGTTTTAATCTTAATTCTTTTAAACTTTTTATTCATATTTTACTAGTATTGTTATTGTTAGCTTAGATGTAAATTTTATTATGAATGCTGTGGTCTCCTGTAAGTGAAGGAGTACACCTACGTGATACCTATGTAGTTCCTAATTTAGTTTTAATGATCTGTGTACATCCTTTGTTAGAGATCCTAAATAAATAAATAATATTTATTATACAAATTCTAGTAATCTCGACTGTTATTTCAAATTGAAAATTGACTTTACAAACAAACCTAGCAAAGTCCAAGTGAGTTGAGTTTCAATTTGCGTAAAGATAATCGTTTTTATCGTTTACTAAACATTTTGGCACTATGACAATAGAAAAAACTTTGATTGTATACCCCTCAATTGTAATGGCGTTGCCTTGGTATGGTTGTCATAATGACCAGTCATTGAAAATAGGAGACTTGGCCCCCTTGACAGTATTGTATTCTTCTCCTTTTAATGTCGATTACATAGATACTATTTGTCTGGCCAGTATCTGGTCAGTAACGGCGTTTGCCTCGTTCAGATCCTGGAAGGCGCAGGTGTAATAATGGGTAGGAGAGGAGGTGAGGATGATTCTATGACGGGCGCCGTACTGGCACTGTTTGGGATGGATTGATGATACCCCATCTGGTTTAATTGTCCCTACAGCGGCCATTTCTACAATCGACCGGAGTATTTTTTTACATGAAAAAACTAAGCCTTAAGATTTTGACCATGAGTTACCACATTCAATATTTTCCTACTAAATCATTTACTTGAAAGCGGTGCTAGCCTAGTGATTGTGGTGAAAAACTTTCTCGTAGTCCACAAACGCTAAGCAGAGAGGCAGGTCTTCGGTCTTCTGTACGAGTATAACCTGTCGCAGCGTATGTATGTGGTCTACATTGCTAAAACCTTTACGGAATCCGGCTTGCTCGGGAGGCTGGAAATCGTCAAACCTGCGGGCGAGATGGTTCCTGATGACTCTTGAAAACAGCTTGTAGACATGGCTCAGAAGTGAGATGGGCCTATAATTCTTAAGAAGGGCAATGTCGCCCTTCTTAAAGAAAATGATCACCACACCTTTGTTACATGCCTGTGGTGTTTTACCCGCGAGTATGATGGAACCCAACAGCTTCTGAAAGGTCTTAAGAACGGGTTTTCCGCCGGCCTGCAGGAGTTCGGCCGTAATTCCGTCTTCACTCGGCGCCTTGTTGTTTTAGAGCTGCTTCAGAGCCATCATAATCTCGTACAGGCTGACATCCGGGATGTCTTCGGTATAGAGTCGGGTCAATCTAGCTCTTGGGTTGTTTGCCAGATTCGTAACGGGGTTACTTGTTGACTGAAAGATCTCGGGGCTTTGGATTTGGATCGGTGCTGGGCGGAGCGTAGACTACATCAGTCGAGATCTTTCTAGCTTGATATTTAAGTTCAATGGGAATTCATTATAAAGAGGCCTTTCTTCTCCATAAAAGCGACCAGTAGGTGGTCCCGGTGGTTCCGACGTCCAACTCTACCACAACAACGGTGAAGTGAGTTTTAAAGCCATGGATGGCTCTATCCTGATACATGGTCTCCACCTCATCGTCGGGGCGCGACGAGGTCAGGGCGTAAACCTGTACGACCTTCAGCGAATACACACTGGCCGACACACTCTCGATCTGAAACCACGTTGCTCACAATAGACTTACGGATGATAAACCCGATACCACCTTGGGACTGCTGGTCACCCTTCCGAAAATAGAGCAAATTTCCAGATTTGAGTATGATAGAGTCGTCCCCCTCTCTTCGGACTTCGGATATCCCCGCTATACTCCATCGTAACCTGCCCAATTCTTCGTCGTGTTCGGTGATCTTCTGGTCGGTCCGGAGTGTACGCGTGGTGAATGTTGCCAGGTCAAATTTTCAGTGATTGTGGTAGCCGGATCTCTTCCGGGGATTCTTAACGCCCCTTGCCTCACCGTGGCCTTGGCCGCTGCCGTAGCCAAGGGTAGGCGGGCCACCGAGCACTGGGTGCCAAGTATTTTTTGTGCTTGTCATTCTTGGGCGCCACGCTTGGCATGCGGTTTGGCGATCGCAGTATGGTGGTAAAATGCATAGAGAACGCTTCTACCCATTCTCCGGTACGTCCCTTAGTCGCCTTTTACGACACCCACGGGAAGTAGGGTGGTGCTATTCTTTAAGTCCGGCACCACACGGATCATAGAAAACCAAATTTCTGACAGGCGCTTCACTTGATTTTATCACCACTGCAGTGCGATTCTGTAACCATCTCACCGTGAAAACATAGGTGAAGTGAGCGTGGAGTGAGGTGTCAGTGTTATCCCTCCTGATACTAGGGATTGATCAAGAATACATTTACAATCATAACCGAGATTTTGATAATATTTTGTATGCTAACTCTATTGATCATTTTATATAATTTCAAAGCTAGTATTTTAATTGTCAAAACATTACTATTTTTTGGGGTTTTGATCTAGGAAAACGACTATTCCTTATATAAGGACTAGTCTAGGAAAAAAAAAATTGATGTTCTGACTAAGTTTCTGTTTTACTATTTTATTTTAAAACCCCACAAAATAGTAATGTTTTGACAACTAAAACACTAGTTTTGAAATTATATAACATCATCAATAGAATTTGCGCAAAAAATATTACGAAAATCTCGATTATGATTGTAAATGTTTGCTTAGTCAATACACTGACAGCTCACTCCACGCAAGTTTTCACCGTGAGGTTTTTACAGAATCGACATGCTAGTTTCAAAACGGCGGAGGAAACCATCGTGATTAAACCGGCATGACCTAGAACCAAAAAAATAGAAGTCAAGTGAAATCCAATGCGCACGGGACCCGCTTGCTATCTCATGACCGACTTCCTCTCAAAGAGATTCTTGATGGCAATATTTTAGGACCAAAACCGTTATTTTGAACTATTATACACTCGTGTATTTTATATAGATCAATTGTCTCTTATGAAGGCCGCCACCTGTTTGGCCGACAAGCGGATGACACTTTTACGGGATATAATAAGGTAATGTATAGACTTCCTGCAGCTAAGTGGCGCGCGCGCCGGTCCTCGCGCCCACATGAGCGCGTCAATTTTATATGTACATTTGACGGTTGGTGGGGTTAGGCGGTAGTTCGGACGTACTATTAGATTCAGATGATGTTCTTTTTTTTTAGTTTATACCTACTAGGTCGATTTATATAGTAGGTAGTAGTAGGTAGTGATTTTTTCAAATGTCTGCATCCAAACAGTATTGCTTTTTTTCAAAGGTGACCTGACTGCCGGTGAAATAAGAAGCACATGAGATATTTCAGCTTGCTCTGTAAAACTAGCAAAGCAAAGCTACGTAGTGTTTACGCTTGATTCTCTGTCACCCACCATCTCTGTGGTCACATAAACCTGTAGACGCGAAAAAAAAACACACTTTTACTTAAATAAATTAGAAAGACTAAATAATACGCGTTTACACCATAATTTCACGACCGTGGTCAAATCGAGTGGTACATTTAAATTGATTGTAGGACATATTTCCTTGAAGCCGGATGCATTCAATTGGCATCAGCGGAGTGCGCACGACGAACAGTTCGCGACCGACCGTTCTGTTACTCTCACCGCGGTATCGATAAATCGAAATCGAGATGTCGATGTGTTGAAATCTTTAAACGTGGATCTACGAAACGGTTGGAGAACTGATAAAAAATATTGGAGAGATTTTCAAAAAAATTGTGTTTAAAATTTTTTCGTGGTGAACTTTGTTTTTTTGGTGGACAGTGGTAATTCAATTATTTTTATCAAAAATGTCTCTTCATGAGATCATTCGGTTTGTGGGACAGTGATACAAAATAGTCTCATCAGTTTATAAAGAAAGTGCTAGTCTGAGGACTGAGTTTGTTAGACGTGAGTGGTATCACTGACATGTGATACCACAAGACAGCTATCACGACGGAAAAAGACGGGAAAGACAAAAAGCGACCGAAAAGGAAACGGATATCCGATATGAGGTGAGAGCGGTGAGAGAGAGACAAAACCGTGCAGTAAGCAACAAACGAAGTGAATTTTGTTGGATCCTTTGGAACTGCGCATTCACATAATATCTTAAAATATATTTAGGTACAGACGCC
Organism: Eremobia ochroleuca; assembly: GCA_949629135.1. NCBI lineage: Eukaryota > Metazoa > Arthropoda > Insecta > Lepidoptera > Noctuidae > Eremobia > Eremobia ochroleuca. Next base: position 29,571,443 of record OX451384.1, on the reverse strand, counting down.
AGCACATCGAGCTACCCGAATATGTCAAATTTTCCCAATCAAATTTGAACCTTATACTTCAGTGACAAAGTTGAAAATGTATTAAAGTTTGACAGATTATAGTAGCTTGATGTGCTGGCGTCTGTACATGTACTGTGTGTCCAGCGATAAAGAATTGATTAATTTTTTTTTTCAAGATAATTCTGCTAACACTAAATACAGTTAATTTCCTGTATGCCATTTAAAATTATCAACGAAATATCAAACGCCTTCTTTGAGATTGAAATGAGATTCTTTTTCTTCGTCGTGTCGATGATTCCAGTGTTCTTCTTTTTGATTCGGTGACTGAACTTTCTTAGGTTAGTTGGGTCCAATATGTGGTCACATTTATAGCATCACCAGTGGCGTTTATAAGATCCTCAAAAGTACATGTTTTTGGACACTTGGAACACTCCATCAACGGGGTTATGTTCTAGATAGAGGCACCCTCACATTGGGTGTCACACAGGTCTATAATTTTATTTCATATACAAGCAAAGATGGACTCGAATATGTTAGTAACAATATTTCTTAACAAATATGTTAGTAAAATGAACACACTTAACCTAACACTGCCATATAGAATAAATTATTCCAATAATAATACATTATATTAGGTCTTCAAAAGATCGCTCTTAGCGGTAAGACCGCCCATTGTGTCACACTTTGTAAAATTTATATTTATTTATTTATTTCTATAGCAATTGCTTGCTGCACTTACAGTAATCCAAAGCGCTCTATATTTATGTCTGTCATTTATATGGTGTACATAATAAAGAGATTCTATTCTATTCTATTCTTCGACCAGAACCTAGCCACATCTACAGCGCTAGCAGTGTTTTCGCATAGCTCCTTTGTAAGGTGGTGAATTGCACAAAGAGCAGCTGAGATGGTGAGGCATTTCCGTCATCGTCACACGTTTGCTCATGGGAGTATCAACATGTTACTACATTATACTTTCAGCGGTCCCCTTGGCATCGTATTCAGCTTAAAATTTTTATGGTAATTCTCTGGAAACTTTTCTGCAGGCTCAATCGTCAATTGGGGTATGATATTTGAGAAGCCACTGTTTTTTTGTACCGCACTAGACGAGCCGCTATTTACTGGATTGGTCGACTTGAGGAAACTCTTGCGGCTGATGGTGCTCCTAGTCTTTCCTTTGTCCTACAGAGGGTGTCGATCGTCTATCTCCTGCTGTAGTTTTTCAGTAACACAGGCAACTTCTTTTCGGGCTATACCTGTAAATTTATATACAAAAAGCTGTTTGCGTGATCCCAGAGGACTGCCGGTCGATTCTGTAAAAATCTCACCTTGAAATCATAAGTGAAGTGAGCTTGAAGTGAGCAGTGTCAATAGAGTTAATCCCTAACGACAGCTCACTTTCCGCTCACTTCACCTAAGTTCTCACGGTGAGATTTTTACAGAGTAGCACTGCTGGCCTTTTTTTTAGAACAAATAATCTTGACATCCGACATTGAGTCGTTGCTGCTGCCAGCCTTTAGTCATCGTACCCGTTGACAGCAATATGGATAGGTAGGTACACACGGCGAAATTTCAAGCTATACATAACCAGTATGAGCTGACTTCTTCGGAAAACCTAAACAATGTAAGGTCAGGTAAAACTAGAAATGTATAGCTGGATATGTTACCGTATGTACGTTTTGACACTTCAAAATATTAAATACAAAAACCTAGTGATACCATTCTCGTAAGGGTTTCGAAAAAGTAGTTCTTACGATTAAGGGCTGATTTTTCCATCGCCAGATAACTTTTATTCCAGGAATAAAATTGACAGTTTTTGTATGAAATAACTGTCAAAATTTCAAAATTATTCCTCGAATAAAGTTATCAGACGATTGAAAACTCAGCCCTTAATCAAAATTTAGCGTTTCTTAAAAATCCATGAAGTGTAAAGAACATCATAATGCGGGCTTTGACGACCTATTTTCGTCAAAATCGGTAAAAAAATAACTAGTCTCCGGGTAGCCGATTTCGGCTACGATGTCTATTTCTGTTTCGTTTGTTCATGTAGTACTTATAATAATAATAAAAGTACATCATTTATTATTACATTATTTTACATGTACTTTATGAAAACTGGTGGTGCACTTGGCCACTCTTGTGCGAGGTTCCTTAGCTGTATGTGAAGCCATCAATCATGCAGTCATTATTTAATCAGTCTGTATAAACAGATGTCCAGATTAAATAATCACTACATTGCTTGAGCTTCCTATTTGACCACAACAACTCATTTCTGGTTGTTTATTGGTTATAACTTTTACCGTCTCACGTGGAGTTTTCTGACGGAAAAACGTGTAAGCTAGGGTATACCTTAAACAAGTTCAATTTTTTTTACGCTTACTTTCGTGATAACGGAATATAGTCAAGGAAAAAATATTAGCCGATAACCCGTACCGACCGCGGTATCATCTTGTTCATACAAGTTGTGCGGGTACTGCACTGCGATCTGCCACTACGTGTTTTATTTTTCATTTCAGACGTGATTAGTTAGTTAGTATTTAGATTATTGCATAAAGATGTCGGTTGAATTAATGAGTAATAAACAAAATATTTCTCTTATCGGACTGCATAACGATGCAAAATTTTGAAATGTCTTCTTTTACAATATTCGCGAAGTCAAGCTGACTGCCAGTTAAACTGCTAATCTTAATCTTCATTATATTTTGAGAAAAAGCAATAATTCCGACTGTGGCATTTTCTAACTGCGTGAAAAGACTAGTTGATCTGTATCACTGACTAGTTGTTTTGAGAGAACTGCAGAAAAAATTAAAAAACTCAGAACAAATTTGAGAACAAAAATAATTTTGAAAGGCTCCTTGATAACTTACTCGATATTGCGCTTACTGATGCCTTTGAAAGAATGAACATAGAGGAAGACAAAGAATTTTTAAAAAAAACCATAGAGAGCGAGGTCGACCGGGATGCTGAGCTGTTGTAGACAAAAAATTGGCGGACAAAGAAGAAAGAGTTGGACCATGGCGATTAGACGACGAGCAATGAAAACGAAGACCAAGACAGTTGGATGGGCTTTTGCATCGACTTCTACTACAAATAACTTGGAACATCCACAAGATTCAAACGAAAAACAGATTCTGAATTCTGAAGTCAGGTTGCCAAAGATTTCCAGCCCTCTCTCTGCAATCTGACCACACTTTAACATTAGATCGATGCCAGCTAAGAGTGAGACTCTTGAAACGTTAACGCGCTCTAGAAGCGCTTGGTCTTAGCAGCGACGACAATTAACAAATCCTCAATTCAGCAATTTTCTACTTAGACGAGAAAATCCCGGGCAGAAGAAAAAAAACTAGCTTTCAGAATAATGTACCTAAAGTAGTCTCACAGCCCATTGCGATAGAAAATTAATACCAGGTTTAAATGTGCGAAGTTGAAAAAAATAATGCTTGCTAGTTATGTGACGATAGAGAACAGCTTCTTGTAGTACCAAAACTAGAGAGTTCTTCGGGTAAACATAAACCTAATGCCGTCTCAACGGTGACTGGAAACTTAATGACAAGATACAAATAATATTTTGCGACGCAACATATTATTTGTGTGACAAAAAACCTTTTTTGTCATATTATTATTATTTTGCATGCAATTGATACATATCCTGTAGAGCTAAACATGCGGACTTTAGATTAATATTTGACTGTAACAACTTTATACCATGTTTAAGGCAAATAAAGACTTATCTTATCTTATCTTATCTGATTGTAATGGACACTCTAATGTGGATGTAAAAACTAAGCAGAGGTGTATAATACACTTCTGCTTAGTTTCTCAGAGATTACATGTTATTATTACGAGTATAACGGGTGTAGAAATACGCTAAATGAAACCGAGAGTCACGTGTACTCTACTTCATAATGATAATTTTTCGGTAATAGAACCTTCTGGAACCTTCTGGTTACGGACATATTGAAGGTCAAAGTTCCAACTTTTATTCAAAAACTAACATAACTAGTTATTATTTTTATAACTTAACTTTAAATACCTGTTTTAATGTCCTGCGTTGCTATTCTGTAACAGTCTCACCGTGAGAACTTAGGTGAAGTGAGCGGTAAGTGAGTTGTCATTGGTGTGGGATTAACACTATTGACACTGCTCATTTCACTTATGATTTCACGGTGAGATTTTTACAGAATCGACCGGCTGTATCGTTGTTTGCACTCAAAAGCACAATGTTTTGCGTATTGTACCTTGCGCGCTGACGTAAACAGCGATTTTTCAGATGAAAAAGTCGTTTCCCAGCAATAATTTTTGCTCAATGTTACATAGTCTGATACAGAATGCATAGATAATGGCCATGTGATGGGTCACCAAGTACTTCGTTATCAGAATACAAGCCAACACCTTCTATATCGAATGTTCTTTGTCCCTAGGGTTGATCTTCGCAGTCTAAAGTGTGCGTCTGCACTTCGCGCTGGCCTCAAAGCTGCAATGTACGAAAGCAGTTGCTCCTACGCAGGAGCCTTAGAATTAAAGAGAAGCGCACTAAAGGAGGAACCATGGCCTGCAGCAGAATGGCCTCCATACCGACTCCACCAGTCCACTTTCGAGCAACTGAAGCAGAGTGTGGAGAAGGCCAAAGCGGCCTTACAGGACAGGTCAGGTCTCCTGGGATCTGCGACAGCCTTCGGTGATTTCTATGGAGGGCAGCTGGGGCAGGATGCCACCAGCTCCACGCTAGGATTCGGAAGGACGGCGAGGACCGAAGACTCAATGCTCGGGGCTATGGATAAAAGTAAAACTATTGGTAAGTGATTTCTGTTGTTTCCTTTAATTTTTATCGAATTGTTCAAACAAATTCTGTCGACGCGCTAACGGGATTAATAATATTTCTACCCCAATGTCTACAAACAGCAATTAAATAGTTCAGTATCATTGTAGGTACAATACAACTGAGCGTTGCTCTAACAAACATATTCAATATGTGTGCATATATGTATATTATATACCTTCCTAAGTGAAAATATAGTCGCCCTTCGTTTCACCGCAATCGGCTAATGTCAACGTTATCTCCCATAATAAACTGCACTACGTCATGATGATAAAATTCAACACCAAAACGTAAACTTTTACACCAACCATTTTACATTCATATCAGAATTTAAGGTCTATTGTCATATGCCTTAACCTCACGACGATAACGCGCCGGTAGACAGTCACGGCGGAATATCGATTGGTTACGGTGACAGGGTAAACTCGCCTTTAAGATAACAATGCACGATCACATTTCGCGTGTAAACTAAACCCTTTTAGATTACTTTGATGTAGGTAGAAGAGGCTTGGTGGGGAGGCATCTTCAGATAACAATCAAGGGAGAGGGGCGTACGGGATTTCATCCCCATGGTTGCTATAGAGACGCGCCCGCCCCTTAACGCCCCGCGATCATCGCGCGCTCGGTAAATAGTGGCGAAAATATTTTTTTATTATACAACCGTTCATTATTGTGGATGTAACCCGACGCTTTTTCTCTTAACGAGGGTAGAATGATAGTAAATTCTGTTGCATTTTTCGTGCATTGTCGTTTGTTATAAGAATTTCTGGCGCGATCGAAAACACTGCCAAAAAACTTTTTTATGTTTTATTGTCCTCAAATGAATATGCATCTACTTTTAAGGTTTCATTCACTATACTCGTATAATTATTTTTATCCATAATAATTGAACAGAAAAAAAATACCATGTTTTCAAGTTATTTATACTGTATGACACTTACTTCATGGTATTTACTTCATGGGTACGCACAGCTTTGACGATGTTAAATTCCTTACTCAGCTTATCTACGTAAGACAATAGTAACGATGTAGGTACTTTTGTACAATCGATATCACATGATCACATTTTTAAGTTAAGATTGAAGTGAAAATTCTTTCAATAAAGAAGCATTAGACCTACAAGAGCGCGCACAGCCGGTCGATTCTGTAAAAATCTCACCGTGATAACTTGCGTGGAGTGAGCTGTTAATGTCATCCCATTGATGCTAGGGATTGACCAAGCAAATATTTACAATCGTAATCGAGATTTTAATACAATTTTTATGCTGATTCTTTTCATCATTTTATATAATTTCAAAGCTAGTATTTTAGTTGTCAAAACAAAAATAGTCAAACAGAAACTCGTCACACAACAGTCAGAATCTTAATGTAATTTTTTTGTTCTAGACTAGTCCTTATATAGCTTGAGGTGCGAGCGCGTCAAGCACGAAAAATAATTGAAATAAAATATTCACAGCTTCTAGACTGATGAAAATGTGCATCGAAATTGTTAGTTATTGTTAATACAATTAAAATCTCAATTATGATTGTAAATGTATGCTTGGTCAATCCCAAGTATCAGGTGGTATGACACTGACAGCTCACTCCACGCTCACTTCACCTAAGTTTTCACGGTGAGGTGGTTACAGAATCGCACTGCAGGAAAAACATATTCCAATTGTAAGAAAAAATATTTGTCCCCGCCAGAGGTCGCCACAAAAGCACGGTGACAAAGGAGCTGCTCTCGAAAAAGACAATAAAAGTTTTTGCCATTAACAAAAAGTAGCGCAATTCATAAAAAGATGTAAATTCGAAGCGAGCGGCCATTGTCTTGGCTGCGCTGCCGAGGAGAGGAGATCGGGCCTTTCCGCTTTCGTTAACTAGATGGAAACTCTTGCGTTTCGGGAGGTATTTTTCGTAGGATTTTTTAAATTTTAATGTCATAGGAGTTCTTAAAGTTTTATTTTAGTATTCACTATAATTCGTGTCTGTCTGTTTGTTTGGCTACTTTAGAAATATGACCATCCGATATATTTTGTAAAAACATCATGAGATTTTGTGAATATCAATCGGTTCTATCCCTAGCATCAAGACTGGAATGACAGCTCACTTCAAGGTTACTTTACCTAAAGAATAGACGATGTCTGTAGATGTCTTTAGGACAATATTGTTTATTTTTATATGTAATCAAATCAGAAAGTGATCTCAATCATGTTCATGGCTCCCACACTGAACTGCTTCAAGAATCGACTGGACAGATTAAATATCTTTTTCTGCTAGTGTGTCTAACCAAATAACAGTAATAACTAGTAGATAAAGTAAGCAAACACACATTTATAATATGTTCAACAAACGAATAAATAAATAAAAAATAGATATAGGAAACCCAAGATATAGGAGTCCCAAATACTAATAGCATTCAAAAAACTATCACCGAAAAAATAAGGAAGTATACAGAAATTATTATACCAGAGTTTGGAAAATGAATAAGAGTCACTATGGTCCCAATAGTATAATATCAACAACAGCCGGTTGATTCTGTAAAAATCTCACCGTGAAATCATAAGTGAAGTGAGCACCAATCCCTAGCGAATAATAATAATAATAATAAATAATAAACCCTGTTCCCGTTACCGGTGGGCTACTATTTTTTATATTTTTAAATGTTTTTATATTTATTATATTCTAATATTTAAAAATATAATTTATATGTATTTAATTAAATAAAGGAGATAATAATAAATAATAATAATAATATTAAACAATAATGATTATTATTATTATTACTTAATAGCGATGACAGCTCACTCCACGCTCACTTCACCCAAGCTTTCACAGTGAGATGGTTACAGAATAGCAGGGCAGGTGTTATCCCGAAACAAATATTCTATAGTTTTAATGCACTAAATCTATCCAAATACACATACATAACACTACAAAAAGCCGCTATATTAAACATTTGCCGCAAACTCGTAGTAAGAACATTTTTTCAATTAAACTTGGATAATTTAACAATTTCACTGCAATACAGAGCAATTTACTACTTCTCAAAATAATAACTAGAATCTCACCTTGTTTCACATCCGTGAGATTCTGAAAATACCAGGTAATAACCTCAGAAAATTAAATTTAAAAACCATAACAATAATGTTATAGACTCAACAATGCAGTTGCAATGCTACGAAACTATCAAGTTAATTTATTACATTAACAGAAATTAAGCACTTAATGGCCGCTCATAACGCTACAATGGACAAAATTCAAAACAGAGTCTCGTTAACATAATAAATTACTTTTTGATCACATTCAAGACAAAGTTGCCGTGTTAAACGGCTTGCACCAACATCCATTACCCGACGGCTATGATAAACACACTAGCCGAGCCAAAAATACCAAGCAATGGTCGAGTATTTACATAATATTCAAATAAGTGCAAAAATCCACGCGCCACCACCGCTTAATCTTAGTCATTAAGAGAAATGTATTAAAAGGAACCTTCCAACGATCGCGTAAAGAGTTGTTAACACGAAAATGATTGCAGAACGCCCCAAATACCAATTGCAAGTATTTTACATGGCTATCGTGGCCCGGGATCAGTTTGGTACAAATGTCATCAATTATGAGGCCACACTTTAGATCGTATCGCGATAAAATATATATCAATAAATCATGCTCCAACTGCTCTGATATGAGTTTATTGATTTTTTAAATGTATATTGCCAAAGGGCTAGGGTTGTTGTTTCTCGATTTATATTCATTACGGACGGGGGTTGGTGTGAGGAGAATATAGATTATGAGCACAGTATAGGTTAAATCAGAGCATTTAGGAACACTTTTGTTTTGAAAATGAGAAAGTGCGTTCCTGAGGACCTAGACGAAGTGATATTCTATCAGATAAATTAGTTTATTTCCGTACCTATCTAGCTTATGTCAATCAATGCACGTTTGACCTTTTTATCGCTGATAGAACGTTACTTTGTCTAGTCCTCTACCCTCAGGGTGCATAAAAAATTACTTTCTCTTATTCTGTATTTTCAGTATTATTTATTATTTACTGAAATAGCTGCCCCACCCACCATTCACCATCTTCCTGTGCGGCAATAAATACTTTTTCTTTCTTTCTTTTCTTTTACTGAAAATTTTATAACACAAATATACGCGTACGGCGTGCAGGTACTTTAATAGCATAGTACAGATAATCTACAATGTAGAGTATCGTAAAACGGTGTAACGAGTGTGAAGAGTGACTCATCACGGGGCGCCCTGCTGTCTACACCGGCTTGATTATATTTAATAGTCCCTCGGCCCCAAACGGTTTGCCTTTTAATTAGTAAACTTTATTGTATTATTATAATCTGACTCATGGATGTTTGTTGAAACGAAGCTGATCATTAAAGAATTGTTTTGATTTTTTGTATGCGTTTGGGTTTAGTTACAGCAATGTGGTTTTGTAATAATTTTTATTACAAGAAGGATGGTTTTGTATTTCGCAATTTTTAGACGTTGCGTATCCGTCACGTCCGTCCTATAGTCCTACCTTCTTTATACCTATTTTGTTTCTGTCAATTAATGCAAGTGGCCATCTGCCGGTCGATTCTGTAAAAATCTCACCGTGAAATCATAAGTGAAGTGAGCACTTAATAGTGTTAATCCCTAGTGAATGACAGCTCACTCCACGCTCTCTTCACCCAAGCTTTCACGGTGAGATGGTTACAGGATCGCACGGCAGGTAGGCATCAGCCGGTATATTCGGTAAAAATTTCGACGTGTCAACTTAGGTGAAGTGAGCTGTCATTCTACTTGATGCTAGAGATTGACACTATTTATTTATATATTTAATACTTCAAGCACATAAATGTACAGAGGCGGACTTAATGCCATAGATACAGCTCGATTCACATAAGTTTTCACGTTGTGATTATTTTGTACATAGAATAGGGTCGTCAGGTATAGTGAAATGACGAGAATGTAAATATTACTAGTCATCCTCCATCTTTTAAATTAAACTGTACTAATGTCACAATGAATACTTATTTGTTTTTATTAAATTGTATAAATTATTTTTAAAACAAGACTGACTAATAGACATATCACAACTCTAATTCACAGTTTCAAATTGGATAATCATTCTGTAAAGCCACTAACCCTCTCGAGCTACCCAAACACTTCACATTAAGCCAATAAGCCAAATTCCCAGTCCCATGGGGTGATCCCAAGTAGTACCAAACAAACAATTATTGCACAATCAATGGCCATTCGCGCGCGAATATTATAAATCAGCGATAATGGCTCGCGTTACGGAGAGTGACATCGCTTTTAGTTCGCCGCTCGTGACAATAGATGGCGCACGGCCGGCGCGCGCCCGCGCATCTCGTAAACACACCGCGGGCTCTAAACCAGCGGGAAGCATACGGAGCGGGTGTTGGTGTAGTGTTACTTTATAGTGATATGTGTATTTTGTTACATCAAATTATATTGTTGCAAAAGTGAAACTAAAACGTTTGTTCATAAAGTAGGATTTTCCTTGACTATAACTATATCTTTACAGTTAACCCAAAAAAAGAGCTTGAATAAACACACAGGTTATTTTTTTTGGGCTGGGTCCCTAGCTTGTTTCTGTCAGCTACCTTCTAATCCGCTATCCAGTACGTACATATAAAACAAATACAACTATAATAAATAATAACTATAATAAATAAAATAACTATACATAACCTACATCTTACCATATTACAAAACGAATAAACGTTTACCATTAGCGAAAGCAGAGTAACCGCAAAGTAAAGTCGCTGGTATCAATTTATCCGCTGTTTTCATGGCCCAGTCAATGTTGCTTACCATTTCATGGGAACCATGGTCGAGACAATGTGAGCTTAATTGTGCGACAGATACCAGTAATGATGATACCACCCCATTTTTTTTTTTTGGATTTATGTATACGCCGTGACCACGCGGCCTCACCCCAGCGTTATTTTCAACAAATAAATTGTTCAAAACATATTGTGTTCGGCAATTTGATACGTTTGACTTTTAGCGTGGGAGAACAGAGATTTTTATTGTGTTTTATTATTTATCAGGTTCGTTGCAAACCTTGGGTTGTTTTTATTTATTGAATTAATTACCTACCTATTAACGGTATGTGGTATTTTTAACGGTTTGCATGATTTTTTACGAAAAGTCAAAGTTAGTTTTTACCCAACTACATTTGTCCATTTTTTTATTACCTATTAAAGACCCTTATGCTGAGTCCTATATAAAAAACTATGCATATCTACTGCAAATAAGTTGTGTACCTACCCTTTTTAATTTATAATCCCCTATCGTCTCAACTTCTTTAAAACCACATTCGAATTATTAATTTGATAATTATCTTATAAGTAAGTAGTAAGACTGCATGCATTTTAAATAAAAATAAATAAAAAAATAACAAAATAAAATTGCTAGTGCATAACTATATTTTATTCTCAGTTGGCAACGCTTCTTATCCCGTTTGAGTCCCAATAGAAACCCGTTTATTTTTAGTAAGACCCCTTATTGTTTGGTAATTGTTATGTAATTTTGGACGCGACAGGTTCAGACAAGCTGTCTGGTGGGATCGGTAAAGGCTACTCCACACCGACCCTGTCCGACTCGCTACGAGCTACAAAATGTTCAGGTATGTTCCCATTTCACGCTCTGCGAGAACAGCTGGTCTATTCTGTAAAAATCATCCCGTGAAGGTGAAGTGAGCTTATTTTTTTTTAATATTTCAAACTTACTGCCTCAGAATTAATATGAACGAATGTATGAAAAAAATCACTTAAATTTTTATCTTCTTGATTTTTTTCGTGTATTTTTCCCATGTTTTACTTATTCTGCTATTTGGGGCGGAGACAACAAATCAAATGTCATAAAAATAGGTCCAGCCGTTTTTGAATTATTAATGGAGTTTAATTTATATAGATGACAATGTTGACAACTCACTTCAAGCTAACTTTACCTAAGTTTTCACGGTGATATGTTTACGGAATAGGTCAGCTTATCTACGATACGCGATCTGCATCCTAATTGCGTAACACACTATTACTCTCAATTTGAATAATTTTGAAGCATATTGCTAATCCATTGCTCCATATGTTCGAAAAATGTGTCTGCTCAGCAACGTAAATAACGCAATGAATGTTGTTGAACTGTCAAAATGAAACCCATTGCTACTGATAGTGTGTTACGCAATTACCCTGCAGAGCGGAGCCATTAGGCTTAGTTATTATAAAACAATAGTATATTGGATACATTTTTACAGAATATACAACGTGTAACGTTAAATGCGCAAAACGTCAGACACCCCAACTGATTTTGAATTCAATTGACCTATTTCAGAGAGAACATAAGTCATTAAAAAAAAATTAAAGGATTTATGTGCTGTTTTAGTTTTACTGGCCATTCTGATCGTTTCTGGCGTCTGCGACGACGCTTTATCGAGGGAGGAGTCGTCACCGCGCCGCTGCGCCGCGCTGACATTGGCTTGCTTGACCTATTAATAAATAGACACGGCAACGTTTTTAATGAAGATTTTTAGAAAAATGTGACCTATATTAAAAAGTGGTTCAATTAATTCTGCTCGTTATTCTGATCAAACTATTTTCAGGTTTTGCGCATTTAACGTTACACGTATAAAAAAATGATTTAATAAAATAGATTTTTTTTTATTTATTTGCTTTGCTACTCGTACATTTTAACCCCACAAATGTGACGTCAGTATTTTTAGGCTTAATAAATCCCGGTGTACGCGGAATTGACCGTAATTGACTGACCAAACCGTACCTAATAACTCCGTTACTTGAAGAGTTCTAAGCTTGTGGATAATGTTAGTTCTAAAAAAACCGCTCAAAATTCATAGGAAAATATTTTGGTTTCGGTTTAAAGAAACTTTATTCCCAATAATATATAATCTATCAAAACGGGTTCGCCCGTCTGAGCATAGTAAATACACCTTATCTTCTACAACTTGCATGGCCTACAAGAGACAAAACTCTTCAAAAATTCTGTACAATTTAACTCATGACAGTAGCAATGTCAGACGAGGCGTAAGTTCAAAGAATGGCCACAGAGGGCGCTGGAGAGCTGCAATTAAAAGTTACCGCTTTACCATCAAAGCGGTACTCATTACGCTTGGTAAAGCGGTAAAATGATTGTGGTGAGGGCGATAGCTTTATATGCATCGGCAATGAGCGAAGATAACTGCTCTACTGCAGTAAATGTTCTGTGTATTGAGTGGAAACTGTAACAAAAAAACTTTAAGTAAAATAACTTGTAAGTACAATAACTTGATTTATCCAAGTTACAATTAATTATTTCTGAAATGGCGTCATCATTTGCCAGCCTTGTCCCAACTATTTTGGGGTGGGCTTCCAGTCTAACCGGATGTAGCTGAGTACTAGTATTTTACATGGAGCGACTGCCTATTTGACCTCCACAATTGGCTAATACACCCTTGGTAAGACTGGACATCACGCTTTTTAAAATGACATTTAAAAAATCCCATTTTCAGGTTTTATCAACAAATAATAAATAAACAACGTGATTTGCAAAACTATACCTCAGAATGACATCCCCTAGCTCATTTTTCCAACAATACTCTTGAATCACGGAACGCACGCATTTAGTTTACAGACTCGAAAAACGGCTCAAATGAACAACATTATAACGACGAGTACTTGAAATATAATGCGTACTAGTGCTGTGACTAACCCGCCACGCGCCGGTACATGTTACGCTCTTAATTAAGAGCTCTCGCCGTCCTTTCGACCGCTTTGTATAACGCGATTCGATACCGTTTCGGATATATCCGCACATTTCTATTCATTGATACTCGCTTGTCGATTAAAATCGATAAGGCTTGTGTTCATTTGCTGTTATTGTTTTATGCGGAGTCTGGACGTTTCAACTGACAGCCAGATAGTATTGATCGCTAGTTTTCTCTATTCATTCATTCCATCATTTCCCTAGTGTTGTGAGGGCTTGCCACAGAGAAAATCATAATTAAATTTTGTATAGATATTTTTAGTGTTCCGTACCTCAAAAGGAAAAACGGAACCCCTATGAGATCACTTCGTTGTCCGTCTGTCTGTCCGTTTGTCAAGACCCTTTTTCTCAGGAAAGCGTGGAGTTATAAAGTTGAAATTAATGTCAAATACTCAAGGCTCTAGGTAAGTGCAAAAATCAAACTTCTAAGTCAACGCAATCAAAAGATACGGGCTTTTATGTTCCGTGTATGCCGCATATTTTGATACTTGCAAGGGAACCAAAACCTATAGGGTAGTTGCGTGAGACCGACTCGCATTTGACAGTTTTTTTATACGTAAGTAAGTACACTTTTCTAGTCATTTCTTATTGAATTGTTTCTTTCTTATTACTTTCTTTGACTTGGTCTACCCACCACCCAATTAGAAATAATTGCTGTCCCAATACAAAAATAACGTATCGAAGAAAAATTGTTACGGTCCATTCGAGTAACTTTTCTGAAACCTTTCGAGTACTAAATTGAGGGGTCTGACAGACCCCGCTAAGCATATCGAATAAACGCGCGTGTGGGTTATCCCAACGAACTTCGGATCGTCGATTAGAAATCTGCGGTGACAAGCGTGCATTGCGTAGTTTTTTTTTTCTCATGCGCTACAAAAGACCACAGGGCGATATTATAGGGTTGACTTAATACTGTAATTATTGTGATATTCATTACGTCTCTTATGTTTATTTTGGGCACTATTTTTGCTATAGTGAAATGCGCACGGAGTTTCCGTTATTATTTGCAAAACAATGCGCTGTAGCCTATAGTTACTACCATTTAATTACTAAACAGTATTAATTAACAGGTTTGTAAATAAAATTATTGGTTTATTTTAAGTGTGTCACAAGCAAAGACATTTAGAACCTACAGATTTGTTAGATTTTTATGATCGACACGTGTAATCAAACAAAATCGAGTAAATGTGTAAGCTACAGACGATCGGCATCGTATTTCTCATAGTATATCTGTAAGAGGCTATAGCATATCGAGCAACAATAGTAACGATAGTAAAAACTCGAACAAATCTGAGTCAATTCCATAGTTCAATTAAAATTTATGATTTAAAAGAGTGTCCTTGGAGTTTCTTGCCCGTTCTTCTCCATAGAAATCTGCGTTTTGAAATGGGCAACTAGCTTCCGACTGATCAACTCTGACATTTCAGTGGTGTCTGTAAATGGTTTTTATGGAAATAACAGCAATATCAACTTTACCATTAACAATCAATTTTCAATAAACTAGTAAGTTATATCAAGAAGCAATTAATAACCGCCACAAAACAAACAAATACTTTGGCATCCAATATTTATTTACATCGCAAAGATAAATAAATCGGGATCACCCCTGCACAACACCAGTCTATTTCCCAGTCAATCATTCTGCCGTTCAGTTCCGGTGGCGGGCCGTAAATGCGTGGGTGGAGCGATGCCCTGGCGTCACTAATTTCTGGATTATCCTTACTCCATAATATAGATGTAACCCCGTGAGAAACTAAATGGGGCTCCAAATAATGAAGCGATTACAAATAAGAAAAGACTGGAATTATAATTTTGTTTTGTGTTTTAGAACAAAATTAAAATGAGGTCCCGCGCAAACGTTATGTCCAACATGATAGTTTTTATAAGTATGTAGGTACTCTCTATTCATCACCATTATTTTCTTGCCCTTATCCTAGTTTGCTTGGGGTCGGCGCAACATGTCTTTGCTTCCATACTTCTCTATTAGTCTACATCAGTAAGTTCTATGATCAGCCTGTATTATTCCTAATTTTGGGACACAGGCCTCCTCTCTGTGAGAGGAAGTGAGCCATAATCCACGACGCGGGCCAAGTGCATGTTGGTAGATGGCACATGTCTTCAAATGTTTCATTCTAGGACATGTCGGTTTTCTCACGATGTTTTACTTCACCGTTTTGAAAGTTCAGTAAGTTCTATAGAAAGTTCCATGTTCAATTAACTACTGTACATTTATTCAGATCAAATCTACGATTTGTTTTAAACGTAATAAACAAAAAGATATAAAAGTATCACCATTCAAACATTAGGAAACAATTTAAATATTCATACGATATTAAATAGATACACTAAGATTACAAACTACGTTTACACTAATCCCTTAAAATCGCTCCCTCTACCTACTTTATTGCCCGCGACAGAGTTAACAAAATAAATGGCTTAAATTTCTACACCAGTAATGAATACAGCGAGGGTTGCAGAATAAATCATTGTTACGTTGCATTTTGGGGATGCTTTTGGGTCCAAGACAAGGGAAGTAGCGGGTTCTGATGGGCCAAGACAGAGAGGACAGCGGAACTGAAGAATGGATTAGGTATATGCACACACCCGTACATCCATCTATTCATAAAAATTAAATACTGTTCGTTGGTAAGCGCATCACGTCAGAACGGCTGAACCAATTGTGATATTTTTTGTACGAATTAGGTTTTACGGAGAGAAAAATTCGAAAAGTTTCCCGGAAAAATGTCAAATTCAGAAAAAAGTGAACGTACTTTTTAACTTGGACAGGACAACGTCTGTCAGGTTAGCCAATTTATTACCTATAAAAAGCCTCTTCGCTTAGTCTGTCCGTTAGTGCAGGTAAAAATCGAAAAACACTAGTCCGACATCTTAAAATCCTTTATATATTATCTACTCCTGGGGTTATAGAATATCGCTATATTACCCTCCAGTCAAACGCACATTAGTGGTAAAACTTGTACTGCGAAGGTCACCCTCACAGCTACGACATAAAGACGCTGACAGTGTTACCACTAATTTGCAGTTAACTAGGGAAGGTAGGAAATTTCAGCCAAGTGTCGAGTATTTGGTTGTTGAAGTCCACAAAATATACCTACAATTATTTTCCATGAATCTAAACAGCCCCGTTGTCGCTTATCTCTCAGCCCACCCCTTAGCCACGCGTCACGCACCGGATGTAGGTGACGAGCGGGAGCGCGTGCGCACACTATTCAAATGATCAATGGAACGTACGGAGGCACACTTAAAACATTTTTACTGTTACAGTCCATTGTTAGACCACCCCTAAGGGTTGTTCGACTAAAAATGCCATATCTTCCAAGTTTTAGAACTTGGAAGATATGGGATTTTAGTCAACATGGTTCTCATGTCGGAGTACATAATCATTACGACTTCAATATTCTTTTTCAGTTTAAAATAATTTCAAATATTGCTAAATCACGCAATAATTATTATTCAGAGGAAATTACGACTTGGCGCAGTGGTGCAGCGGTTAGCTTAATAAACTTACATAGAAATTACGTGAAAAACAATTTTTTAAAATAATTATTATTGATAGGTTTGCTACGATCCTTACATCCACTTTCTGCTTCGTTTACGTTCATACATCAACGTTCAAAATTAGTCGCAACCTCATCTTAGCGACAATCAATGTCAAAAACTTGTCAAAATTGTAGGGAAATTAGAGGTATTATTGACAGATTGAGACTGAGACCAGACCATAGACATATATATATGGACTGGAAATACCTACGAAAAAAGGGTGCCTACCTACAACTCATATTGTCTCAAAAAATGGCTGCCATTGCTAGGGTTGTATCAATCAATGAACATTGGTGTTACTATAACGAGTATCGATACTAAATACGAGTCGTACTAGTTATCACGTTTGGATCTTAATATAGTATACTAACTTATAGTCCGTTCTAACTAAGGTTGCCTACTTTATAGTAACGTATCCTAGTTTATTTTCGATAAACATACTTTATAATTTTGCATAAAAATACAGTATACGAAAATACTTTATTTCTAATCTTTTGTTATGCGTAAAAGACTCATATGAACTATTTATCGATAGTAATAAAAAAAGTAATAAAAAATTGGTAGTAATATTATGATAAGCAATATACGTATGATTTTTTTGCAGGCCTGTTGGTCTAGTGGTCAGTGGCCCTGACTACTATACGCAAGGTCGTGGGTTCGATTCCCACCCAGGACAAATGTTTGTGTGATGAGCACGATCATTTGTTCTTTGTCTGGGTGTAATTTATCTATAATATGTATGTATTTAGAAATATATATGCATGTTTATCAGCTGTCTTAGTACTCATAGCACAAGCTCTGCTTAGTTTGGGACTAGATGGCGTTGTGTGAAAGTTGTGGAATATGATTTATTTATTTATTATTATTTTTATATATGTAATTAATATATATCTATTTATTTATTTCAGGCCAAACGGCCAGGCTATTATTAATCAATCATTTTAATACACATTTACCAAAAATGCTGTGGGAACAGAGTTATCATGTAATCTCATTACATCAAGTGTGTTCTATTGAAACAGCTTTCTTCAAAGTGAAGTGAACAGAGGTACATTCTTTATGTCGGGGATTAATATTTTCTTCACCAATAGGCTCTAACCACTTTTTCTTTAGTCCTTCCTTTTTAGGAAACCTATAAAAAGTGCAAGTATTTTTATCAATAAATAATTTTGGTTACAGCTATATTATATTAGCATATGAAACTAAAATCAATAGGAAACGTCAGAAGCTATGTGCACGGTTCCAATTGGTGGTTTCTATGGAGAAGAGTCGGCAAGAAACTCCACGGTTACTCAAAATAATTGGCTTTTACAATGTTAATAGGTAGGGGAGGACAGTGTAGGCCTGTCAACAAGTACCAGGTACTTAAAAAATTAGAAGACATTGTAAAAGCCAATTGTTTTTAAAAGAGTAACCGTGGAGTTTCTCGCTGGTTCTTCTGCATAGGAAAGCACCATTTGGAACCGTGCATCTAGCTTCTGACGTTTCATAAGTGCCCATGTAGGTTTATGTGAAAGAAAATATTTTGATTTTGGTGCTGTGAACCACGGGCCGGACCTAGCAAGGTCAATCGGAGCTAATAAGACGCAGGACTATTTATGTTAACATAGCAGAATATACCGATATCGTTCCAGCGGAGGAACTAGTTCCGGAAACTATTAGGCAACGGTACAACACTATTCTATTATGACATATTATTGTAAACAAACGAATGAATTAACAAAATAATAAAAAGGTCTGTTATACGGAAATTCACCCAAATATCAATACTTTAGCCATAAATTCATGATCGCGTTACAATTATATCATCGAATGTCTATTATTGTATGTGTTATTGCATGAAAACCGGCTACTAACCTGTGCAAAGAAAGTTGAGGTTGATTTTCATTCTTCCTTGCACCACACTTCTCAATACAACACACAGGCATGTTGAATTACTGTTTTTCAACATTTACATGCAGTTTTAAAGGTAAAGTCCTCGTAATTTTCTCGCAAATCTCAATAATACAAAAAATAAACAACCATTTGACAGCTGAACTACCACGAAACTTGGCGACAAAGATGGCTGCTCTGGCACCTACCTACAACCGTGTATAGAATAACAGGGCATCTCCTGTTATATCCCATCTCAATGGACCAGACTGTGAACGTTCTTAAAATTACGAGAATTGCCTCTCAGGTGGCATTCTATAGTTTCTGCCTACCCCCATGGGAAGAAGGCGTGAATTTATGTATGAGTTTAATGTATAATATATGATAATAATAATAATTTATTTATTCTCAAAAAACTTTACTTTCTGGTTACGAGTAACACTGAACCCCACACTAGGATACCCTGCATCGTGAGGTCCAGTCTTTTTCATCACAAGGTTTGTATTAGCAAGTTTTGTATGATACAGTCATAATTTGTAAAGATAGCGTCAACAGCCTTTGCAACGGGCATTATATTAAAACTAGCTTTTCCCCGCGGCTTCGCTCGCGTTAATTTAGAATTTGACAATCAATTCGGGTTGTAGTCTGCTTATTGTTTCGCCGTCGCACTCATGGGCTCAGAACGGAAGAATACTCTATTACGCTCCTATACACAATGTTGTATGTCCTTCTATTTAGCGCTAATACGTACAAATTCTGGGCATTGGACACACTCGAATATGCTACATATAGCTGGCCATGGGAAAGACATGGCTTTTCCAAATGCGGGGTGCATGGTCTTTGCTACCTGCAATATTTGCCCTTGTTTATAATATTATAGTTAGGAGGATAAAAAAACCGGTCTATCGACACTCTAGACTCACAAATTGTATTAAGCTTAAATTAAAAAAAAAAGACTAAACTCTAAAGACACACGTACACAAGACAGACAAAGACAAAAGACACGTAGCGCCATCTATTATCATAATAACGGTAACAAACAAACTTACTTTCGCATTTATAATATGAAAAAGTTACGATGTAGCTTCTAATACTCTTTGCTGTTAAGTATGACCTAACATAAAAATCGAATGAATAATCTCTATTTGTGGGACACGTCAAAATTTGCTTGTCATGATTTAGCGTACAATGATTTTTTTTAAATTTTATTATAACTATTACACAAAATCACCGAAAATCACTTAGTATTCAAAATGTCTAATAAAGACTACTATAAACGATGGCTTGAACTTAAAGAGGAGTTCAAATTTGCACTAGCAGAGGATGTGCGCTTACAAGAATTGGCAATTGGCTGCATCGGTATCAAGCCCCAAGCCACTGCCGTTGAAGTAGTCAGTAGAGTTTACAGTAAATATTGTGAGTTGTATAACAGATTATGCGATTGCTACG
Organism: Eremobia ochroleuca; assembly: GCA_949629135.1. NCBI lineage: Eukaryota > Metazoa > Arthropoda > Insecta > Lepidoptera > Noctuidae > Eremobia > Eremobia ochroleuca. The sequence continues at coordinate 29,550,979 of OX451384.1, read as the reverse complement.
ACCAAATGGCGCAAGTACAAAGAAGACCATGCATAAAGCAAATTATTGATAGTATCACTTGTCGTATTATTGAACTAAAACAAACATTAGAAGAAGTAGAAGTCTTCGAATTCACATATCCTGATAACGCGTTGCAACAACTGCTAATACAACCTCAAGATATTGAAATACTTTGTCCATTCTTCTATCCATTCGAAATACGTGAAGCTGAAATGCAGTATATAATTGACCAAATATTTGCCGGCAATCGATTGGGAGATCCGCCTCCAACAAAGGAAGAACTAGAGCAATTAGAAGCAGAAAGACTGGAAGAACTGGAAAGATTGGCAAGGCAGAAAGAAGAAGAATCTACCGAAGTTTATGGCAGTGACACTGAAAAAACAGTATTTCTAACTCCAGAAGAGGCAGAAGCTAAAAGGCTCTATGATATACACATAGGCCATGCTTATACTATTCAGAGAATGGAAAGATCACGATTTGTATTAAAAGAGCTTGCACAAAAGGCTGTTAAAGATGAAAACTTGTACTTAGAATTAGCTGGATTGAAAAAACCACAGCGATCCTTTCAAATCAGGAATGCAGCTGCTTTACTCGTACAAAAAGTTTGTAAACAGTTTATGGACATAAAACGCAAACATTTGAGAGAGACTAAACTGAAAGTAAAGATTGGTATGGTTATTTCTTCTTATCGACCGCCATCAGCAAAAGTTCAGTTAGAAAAGGTAAAAGAGATCAGACGGAGATTTAGACGTAAATATTATGAGGAGTTTATGGCACAGAATCTGAAAGAAAAATCACGCATACTAAGACTGAGAGAAGGAGATATAATGGACGATATAACGGATGAAATTAGGCAGTGGTTTGAAGAATGGTTTGTAGGAGCTCGTGTGTTCGATGAATTTCCCTGGCCTGACGAAGGTGGATCCATTTTAATTGTAAGAGGTGAAACATTCACAATCGAAGAATACGTTGAATGGCGTGCTGACGAAGAGAAGAGGTTGAAAGCTCAAAGTGGAAATGCAAAAAGTGCAGATCAGATAAAAGCTGAGAAACAGGCGGCACGTGAAGAAAAAAAGAGAATGGCAGCCGAAGCTAAAATAAGAGAACAGAAAAAGCTTGACGAATACAAGAAGTCACGAATGAATCCCGACAGTGACCCCGGTATTTACATTTCAATTGGTAAACACCACGATAATTTAAAATTTAATTGGCTCGATTATGAAATTGGATGGAATGGCATAGATACACCCGATGCGCACCTGGATGCAATAAAAGGTCATATCATGGAGCTTATTACAGAAGACGCGTATAAAGACATACAACTAGACCTACGCCCAATTGCAGATGAAATAATGAGATTAGAATTAGCCATTTTAAAAAATGCTCTAAAAAGTGACTATGAAACCTTTGAAATGAAAGTACCAATGACCAAAAAGAGGAAAAAGCCTAAAAAGCAAAAGCCACCTAAACCTGACAAAATAACACCTGAAGTCATGTTCCAACAGTTAGCTGATAGCGGTATTGTAAGAAAATATCCTCGTGTGTCACCCGATGAATACTGGGGTGACAGGAACTATGCTGCAGCTGATTGCAGAGCCATACCTTGGACACCGATGTTTCCACCGCATTGTATCGGCGATGTAAAAGAGCAGGTAAGGATTCGATGTCTTTTGACTCTCGGATCTACCTGTCCAGACGTGCAAAGATCACAACTATTTGTTGGCCCTAAAGGCACCGGTAAGAAAACCTTAGCGTACGCCATCGCTACAGAAACCAACTCCCTGCTGATTGATCTGTCACCTTTCAATGTATGTAATAAATTTATGGGCCCAAAAAATCAAAAAACCATGTTTACATTCATAAACAAGATAAGCCGTTTAATGCAACCGACAGTAATACTTGTCGACAATGCAGATAAATTATTTTACAAGAAGGTGCCGAAAGAGGAGAAGATGTTTGATCCGACGCGTTTATCAAGAGATTTCTTCAAAGAAATAATCAAACCACTTGCGAATGGCGACAGAATAATGGTCATTGGAACGGCGACAGAACCGTGGCTTTCGAAAGGTGGTCTTATGTCCAAAGTGTTTCCGTCGACTATTATGATTCCTAGTACTGATTACGGTAGCATTTCTTACACTCTGACACATATGCTCATGAAGTTCCACGGTGTCGATCGTGACTTTGATGTCAATTCGACAGCCCAAACTTTAAGAGGTTACAGTATAAGCGCTATTAAAAATGCTGTTGATAAGTTGATGGATGGTAAACGTTTGGCTGAGCTTTATTACAAGCCTCTTCAGCCTATGGAAATTGTGACAAGCGTAATAGACAATGATAATGTCGCATTTATGGGTCAGTTCGAAAACGACATGTACAGAACGTGGTATTTGTCTTACACGCCTTGGGGACAGAAGTTGCTGGATTATATGCTTATGTTAGAGTCCCAGTATATACTCAAACAGAAAGCGGACAACAACAAGAAAAACTAGAGTCTACGTTAGATAATAATATATTTTCGGTCTTCATTTAGTAGCGGTGCGGTTGGAGTAAGAACGAATTCGAGTTATTTAAAACATTTTTTTTTCTACGAATTTTTCAAGTAAATTTTTCAATCATGTTTTATTTTGTACTTTCAAGTTCATTTGCTTATTCATTCTCCCACACACTTTTCAAAATATTTTAATTTTTATAATTAATTGCGATGCTTCGCTAAATAAATTACATAATTATGTTGGTCTAAACTAAAACTCCCCAATATACCTACCTACTATGTATACTACCTACTATGTATATTTTCTTTCATCCGTGAAATAAAATTGACGCTTAGCAGTTTTCGCATAGAAAAACGGTTAAGGCCAGATTTTTCTTCTTTTCAGAATAGATATTGCGGTTTGACAGCTTTTGTATAGAAATTATGATATTCTTCAGATATTAGTTATCTGACTATTAAAAATCAGCCCTCAAATATTCAAAATCCTTTGATAATTTTATCTGGCGGAATAAAAATCTGTCCTTGATCAACTTTTATTTTGAAGTAGTGTTTTCTAAAATGTACGTCGATGCTACCCCATCTACCCTTAAAAAAAGACACAATAGCACGAATGACTTATGGCGCTGGGGTTTCGCCTGTGCTTTGTAACCCCTCTGTATCGTTAGTTTAATATCGCTAAGGTAGAGGGCGCTCACCCTCGTGAGAAGCAACTGCCGTTGTTAGTAAAGTGTGTTTTTCTCGTGAGATGGCGTTTTTCAAATATTAGAATACTTGAGACAATTTTATTTTGTACAAGCCGTGTGCTCTACGGGATAATTACCCATTGGCAAAGATGACGAACTTCCATATATCTTTCATCTTCTATTTAACCCCTCTAGGGTATGAATTTTCAAAAGTCCTCCCTTACGTGCTTACTTTCGTTACATAAGGAACTCTTGTGCTATTTTTCATACTTCTAGACCCAGCGGTTATGGCTGTCCATTGTTTGTCAGTGAATTTAAGATTTTCACTAGGTACCTAAGTAGATTATAATAACTGATAACGAACACAACTGCGTGCATGTAGGTACCTAACGCTAAAATTCTAGTAAATATATTTAGGGACAGGATCACATAACTGTCTTATGCTAATAAAAATCCTAATCAATTCATATTCACGACCTGTCCAACAACAATGGCGAATACATTACAATTAAATCAAATTCCAACTTACTACTCAACGTTAGATAGATAACGTACACACTTGTAAAATCCAACACGAGGTTACTAAAGTCAAGTTTCTTATAATAAGATCAAGAAATTAGTTGGAACTAATATTTTAAAATACACCAAGGAATCGGCGTCAATGTCGTCTTCATTAGAAACAAAATTACGTTGAAAAAAAATTAATATAAAATCATAAATTGTCAATGATGTTCAAAAAGACACCGTAATCCGTCAGAGTGGCGGATAATAACGGGTATTTCCAAAAGTGGGTCGTAGGTGGGTGTTCGTCTGATAATACCCGGGTTTACACTGAACCGGGTACCGCTGGCTTCACCTCGCCGGATGTCGCTGTCTCCGTTCTCCGCCGCCATTTCCGCGCACCGGGGCGAGAAGAGGCGAGGAGAGGCGAGGAGAGGCGAGGAAAGCGAGGAGACGCGAGGAGGTTCCGACTGCGCCGCACTACAATGGACCCTTTATATCTTCCTACCGCTAATCTAGGAGCTGATAATATGATTAGGCTCTTTGTGCTCCCTTCATATGTTAATCGTTTGGGTGTTTGAGCATCCGCGGCTCGTTTTGTAAGGTTCTTTTTATGGGACGGAATTTATGTTGTTTTTTGATTCAAATTACATATCATTTTAAAATGGTTATTTCTTCTATGACAATTTTCTTTTAATAAGAAAAGGGTCTCTATGATCAACTTCAGTTGGAGATCATGGTCGTGTCTACGTAAGAACCTAGAGTAGATAAATTACCATTCACAATGGATGGGATTCACAATGGTCAACAAGCTGTATCTTGACCTGCTCTCGTGCAGTCGTAGGAAAGTAGGTATATAATAATTAAAAAAATATATGCTCGTATTACTAATGGTTATATATGTATATTGTTAGCGAGTTTCCACGCTGATTGGATTATTCTTTCACTACGATGGCATCGACACGCTAAGAAGGAGAATAGTTATGTGGTTATCGAGTTACAGGCGCGCTAACGGACAGACTGATAAATCGAAATCAAAAGTCATTTCTTCAAAATAGGCTGAGAATCAGCACTTTTCGAACGTCAAAATTACAAAACACAGCCTCCAAAACGCCCGCCCTTCACCACTTCCTAGTGCTTTCGCTGGGGAGAAGAAGTGGCGCAACAAACTCTCCAGCAGCACAGCTGTCTGGCAGGTATGCAAAGTAATTAACATTACAAGACACAGGACACTAAATTAAATTATGTGCTGTATGTCAGCTAGCCACGCTAATATATCAACAAATACGAGAAAAACTATACGTACCTACTAAAGCAAAAAAATAATAATATATGATTAAAAATGTAAACAAAAACTTACTATCTAAATAAAAGCTTCCAGGTATAAAGGGCGTGGCCGCTTACATATTTATGTAATGCTGGGTTCTGTTTACATAGCTGTCAATTGAATTCACAAATGCTAAACTAGGACCATCGAAGTAAACTAAATAAACAAGTTATTACTAATGACAACAATAAAACCAAGCAAGTCGTTGCATTCTAAAATATATTCTAAGAGTGAGATACTTTTCTCGACACACTAGTTCGGTCTGACCCAATGTATGATAGATAGCAGTCTGGCTATCAACATGCTAAGAACAAGACCTTTGACCATCTGGCACCTGCCTACTTATATTGGATTCGAGAGTATCGATCGAATTGTTTGGTGAAATGAAAAACCATGTCTTTCCATGGCACTTACTGGGGCCAATAGTGGTAAGATGTTTAGGACTGATACATGAGGTCTACTGTCTCAGCACGAATTCCGTAGTTTCAGTCAAAGTTATGGTCGTTTCCTACTCCGTATCACCTTCGGACATAAGATTGCCCCAACTAAGAACGATGGACAACACGATTTGACAGTTGTTCTTACTCCCTATGTGTTTTTACCCTTTCGAAAAGTTATTTATTCGGCAGTTTTGACTCCCGATTAATTAACTTTTTGCACCCCGCATTTTGAAATATCGAACTACTTTCAGATAGGCCCATATTATATTTGTTGATAGACTTCGAAAGTAGGCCCCCCAAAACGGCACTGGGAGGCGGTACTATAGTTTTATCCAATTAAAATTAGCCCTAAGTCAAATGAAAAAAAAATATGTATGTAAAAGTGGAAATAAATACACAAAATAATATTCACAATAAGTACAGCTGCTAACAAAATTAAATCTGTAAAAAATAATGAACGCTGAACTAAAAACAATCTGGAGCTTGATCCGAAATGCCTTTGATAAAAGTTATTGCCCTGCAGCGCGTCGCTCCGCCCAAGTTAGACTAACTGAAGGCGCTTCGTCGCTGGGTAAACTAATTTAAGTTTTCGCAGCTCCAACTTTTCAATGGAGCCAGTGCCTTTGTCTGAGAGCTGCCAGACCGCCATGCTCTTTTTACACCCCCAGGCTTATCGCCTTTATGTCTATTTCCACCTGCAGGAATAAAGGTCTTTAGCTAATTGGGAAGCGCGTGGAGCTGGCAGGTTTTTCAAGGAAGATGACCTGATTATTCGATGAGATCAATACCTACCTCTGAAATTTACGTAATTAATATGTACGCCAGTCTTTACGGAAAGTCTGGGTATAAAAAATAATGCAACTTTAAGAAATTAGGGTTCTTCAATAATTGGCATGATTAGATCTCATACATATGACGGAGACGGCACGTGTGTCTCGTTATAATCAGCTATATTTTAATTACTGTGGGCGTACTATTGACAGGCCTGTTGGTCTAGTGGTCAGTGGCCCTGACTGCTATGCGCAAGGTCGTGGGTTCGATTCCCACCTAGGACAAATGTTTGTGTGATGAGCACGATCATTTGTTCTTTATCTGGGTGTAATTTATCTGATGTATTTATTTAGAAATATATATATATATTATATAGCACAAGCTCTGCTTAGTTTGGGACTAGATGGCGTTGTGTGAAAGTTGTGGAATATTATTATTATGGGTAGTGTTCGTTATTGCGCGATAAAAAAACCGTTTGCAGTTCAAATCACATTATAATTTCACGAACAAATAAATTACACTAGCCAATCACAGACTGTAGATACACGATATAACTAGCTAGATACGGAACCCGAGACAGTTTCTGAGCACATGCTGTCCGTACGATGTCCAATGGTCAAATACAAGTGAGCCGCTCCACCTCGCTGCTCGCTTTACTCGACCCCCCACGAACTCAGGCTAGACTTTGTCCAGCGCCACCAGATGGCGTTGATGTTCCGATCAGTCAAACGAATGACGTATTTCCAACACATATATAAACTGAGACCGAGCGGCCAGTAATCAGTATTACCCAGTAACTGGAGTAACTGGGGGTTGTGGAAGTCAGATAGGTAGTAGCTCCATTTAAAATCCAGCAATTTAAAAATCGTATGGCGCAAAAATTGCACTGTTCTGTTTCATGTTCTGTTACATCGTATTTTTTGGGATTGGCAGCCGGTCGAATAGAACCCGAGATGCAGCACTTCAAACATTGGCAATTTTCACAAAACGTTCAAAATTCTAGTTTTACTATCAATTTTCGACGGATATCCAGCAGAAAACGACGCCACACTACCCTTTCAGCCACATCGTTGAGTCATAGAGTGGGCAGATAGAATTGGATCGGGAACGACTATGTATGTAATGTCTCGGACACAATAGCTAATAGGGATGTCCGTTCAAGAATCAAACACAAATACGTATCCTGACGACTGATGAAGTGAACACACCAATGAAGTGTTGCAATCGGGATTGAAAAATTGAAGATTGTTGAATTGGAACTCACGGCGATAGTGCAGTACCTAATTGGAAATTGTTTTTTCAATGATAGCGGTGAATTCCTCTATGAACTGGTGCTATTGGAGTCACAGACAGTGTGCTGTGTGTCTGAGTGGACTCACAGTCTGCTTCTAGCTAAACAAGCAAGATGCTGTATGGTCTGTGAATAAAATAGAGAAAGCAATATAGAAAACAAAACCAGCCATGTTTACTTTACCGTCGATAATATGACGTTTAACAGCGCAGCTCGTACTTTTCTATATAGACGTGACAAAGGCTAGGTATATTATTGCTCCCAATATGAATCGATTTGCACAATGTGTATACCTATAACACATAAGCACATTGCATTCCTTATAAAACCATATGATCCAACAAAACTCGTATATTACATACATACAACGGCAATATCGATTACTTCTAACTGAACAGCCCGTACCACAATGCATTCCAAATTCAGATGGATATTACCGAAAGCCTACTGCGCCCAGCCAGCGATGGTAACGGCGCGATAATTCACCACCGCTCTCAGGAAATGATTTGTTGATCTTGATTGAAAATATTCGTTGTGTGGATTCACGTTAATTAGAATCGGTTGCTTGATGTTCGATGTCGATTCCTGATCCTTTGAGTTTAACGTGTTAAATGGCAGTGGTGGGGCAGTCGTAACTGCCGCTACTTACGAGTTGTAGGCCATAAGTTTGAACCCAGACTGGCGCTTTATTTTGTGTCAATTATTTCAACACCACTGTGAGGAAACCGGCATGTCCTAGAACCAAAAATTCGGAATCATGTATCTACGAACCCGCACTGGGCGCGCGTGGCGGATTACGGCCCACTACCTCTCACCAAGAGGAGGCCTGTGTCCCAGCAGTGGGAGCGTTATAGGCTGATTATGTCATTTAAATGCCCATAATTTTCATTGCCGGAAAAATGTTCCGTCCATAATTTTGCTCAAATTGTGCCAAAATGAACGGATTAAATCCATAAACCTTGAACGATACCAACTACATTTCTATACCCTGTACCGACGATTAATTTTTGGGAGACTAGAGGAAATGCAGGGTAGGTACTTAATGAGTTTTCAACAAAAAATACTTTGTTTTCGACAGAAGTGTTTCTAGCTGTTTCCAGTTTAACACCAACGTCGAGTTCATGTTCATTTGCCATCACTACAGAAGATAATAATAAATTAAGCCGTAAAATAATAGAAAACTTTAAAAAATATACTTCGATTCTGTCTTATGGATCCTTCAGGAACCATGCTCTTGTAGTAATAAAATTGCAATTTTTTACATATCAAATAAAATTTCTACATCGTTCTCACATGTATAATTTCAACATGTATGATGTAACCAATATTTTGATTTAAATGAGTGTCCGCGGAGTTTCTAGCCCGTTCCTCTCTACAGGTACCAAATCTACAATGACAATTTTCAAAGTGCTCTGTAATTGATTTGTTCGAAATAAATGCTTTGAGTTTGAGTTTACATTCGTAGATTACGATATCCGTAGCAACAGTTTGATAAAATCGCGAACCACTGCAGAACAATGTTTTTAACAAAAAAAAAAAAAAAAAAAAAAGATAGAATCGCGATCGTGTTTGCATCCTGTATAAACTTAAAATGTCTTGTAAAACGGGGTGATGCAAAATTAACATAAATTCAAGAAGATTTACAGCATTTTTAGGAGAAACAAATATTTAAAGTTAAAAATAATCCATGTAATTTATATAGGGTGCCTCATGGCACCCTATATAAATTACATGGATTATTTTCTTCTCATATTTCATAAAGAATAATACTGGGTGTCCGGAAAGTCACCTTTTACCTGCTGATGGGCCACATTGGGACCTACCAATAAAAAAAAAATTAACATGGTAAAAGTCGTATGGTTTCCGAGATTTTTGATGTTTAATGAAATTTTGGAACATCTCTACCTTTGATCAGTTTTTTCCATGCCATTTCTACGAACGAAAACTTTTTCGAGTACAGGTTTTTTTTTTATTTTCATTTTGAATCATCCTACTATTGATTGAATACAAGAAAGTTACAGATATCATCTTTTAAATACCTAAAATTTAGGTCCAAACGTAAAATTTTCACCAAAAAAAATTTGACCTTATTTTTGATCGGCCTTGGTGAAAAAAAATTTTTTTGGTAGGTCATTTTTTTTATTGGTAGATCTCAATGTGGCCCATCAGCCGGTAAAAGATAATCCATGACTTTTCGGACACTCCTTATATGATTTGATACAAATGATACCCCATAGACTTATATAGAGCTTTAACGGCCACCAAATGACTACTTAGGTACTTACATACTATCTGTATTTAATTAACTGGGACCACTGAATACTGTAGACCTACAAGGTTAGTTATACCTGCTATGAGAACTCACTCTTGAACTCATTTCAGATCGCATATTCAGTAAAAATCTCAGTTCTACTTCAATTTACATTAATTGATTATTCACAAAAAAATAACAAATTTTGTGGTTTAATGAACAGTAGTTACCTACGTACAAAAAAAGAAATACAAAAAGTTTTATTGGCAACAAGAAAAAAAAGAAGAAAAAGAAAAGAAGGAAGAGAAGAAAGAAAGAAGTAGAGAAAATAGAAGAGTTGTTCATTGTGTTGTTGTTGTTTTTGTGGGGGAAGAGTTATTCGTTTACCCTGGATCCCTGGACCCTACTGAGACAGGTTCCTTCAGTCATAAGCCCTGGCCATACGCATAGTTACCTCCTCATCAAAACTCAATTTTTTCCAGTATAGAAAATACACACTCTTTTTATAATCGGTCATTTATTAGTAGTTTATTGGTATTGTAACTAATTTATGAATCCCCAACCTTTAATTCTTGTGCAAAAAAAACACATCACAACGTAATGTGAGTATTTTATGCGCCATAAGCAATGGTTATCAAATTATAGCGTCAGCTCCGTCTAATTCAGAGGTCGGGCTACCCCTCCCCCCGCCGCCACCTATCCCCCTAACCCCCCTTCAGCTAAGCTCATTTCCTGTGTGCCGGCTGGTTGTATTAATTTTAAATTAAGTACAGACAGAGCTCCTCGTCGCGTCGATCCGGTGATGTAAACAAAAATCTATGTACATACCTTCGCAAAGGACCGTGCTCACTGGGTACATCGCTTCACGGATTTTTTTTTTTGCGAACATTCGTTGTGGATGCTTTACATGATGCACATTAATTCTTTCTTATTATTTTTGCTTTTGCTTCGCAAACTTCGTTGTGCGAACATTTGTTACGCAAAGAACATTAATTTGCGAAAAAAAATACAGTTTCGTCAGTAGATGAATCAACCAAACATGAAATACTATTATATCCAAGTTTCTAGAAGCTGCTCGCGAACGAATGTTCGTTGCGTAAACAAATGCTCTCACAACGAATGTTTACTAAACATCTCAGCGTTATATTTAAGTCCCATGACCATGGCCTGTTGCCATTAACCGGGTACAAATGCAGACTCCGGTTTGCTACTGAAAAATTATAAATGAATAAACCCAATAATACTTTGGTCAAACTGGGGATCGAACCCATTGAACCCATTGATCCATCGAACACATTTCCAGTAGCGCTTCTGACTACTAGACCAACGAGGCAGTCGTAAGTACTCGTAATGTTACATAGAAGTAGTCAGTACCTACTCGTAACGTGTTTACCTGCGGCTCCCGTCAGATTTCCGTGCAGGCGCAGACTGTTGTATAGTATTGTATAATATGTTGTAATATAATAATGTTGTTGTATTGTAATATTTGCAAGACCAGAACTTATTTAGATTTTGGATTGATCTGCGGTTACTTAATGGTCTTGAGTACAGTCAGCATGTCAGATTATAATAATGTGCTATTTTATGGCCACTTTTGACGTGGGTAAAGAAAAGAGATCACTTTAAAGACTTACTTAGAATCAAAATACACCACGTTATTCTTAAAATTTTCTGACGGGTGTGTCACTGGCAGATAGCTGGTGTTATAACAGCAAGTAACTTAGGCTACTTTTATTTTAGGAAAATAATTAGGTTTCCGCGTAAAACAAAATAAAACCCACGAAATCCAAATTAAATATTATTGTTTTCCAACATGCACGCGAACGAAGTAACGGGCACAGCTAGCTTGTAATATGTCTGATTGTATATAGATGTTCAACGTAACATAGCTAGCTCATTGCTTATCCATATAACTACTACGAGGGTAGATTGGAAAATAGTTGGCCTGACACAGATCCAGTCAACGCTAAAAAACAAAACTATCACATTTGATAGTTCAATTCATTGTTGAAGTTTGGAACGTATGCGATACTCGTAGTTAGTTGTAATTTCAACAATTTGTATGTGAAGCAATCCGACGCGATTTCTGCAAATGTAGCAAATTGAGCAGCGTGCTGTCATTTCATAACTGTGGCTTTGAACTGTTGCCGCATTCGCCTGATTCACCTGATTTGTCACCATCGGACTTCCACCTGTTCCCAAATTAAAAAAAAAAAAACACCTGGGTGGCCTGAAATTTTCTTCAAATTATGAAGTCAAAGCAGCGGTGGACACCTATTTTGACTCATTGGAAGAATCATTTTTTTCAACGGTATAAAAGCTTTGCAGGGGAGATGGCAAAAGTGTATTGAACTTTATGGTGATTATGTAGAAAAATTAAAATGTTATTAATTATGTTGTGTTTGTTTTCTTCGTCAGGCCGAGTACTTTTAAATCCACCCTCGTAATATCCAGTTATGCTATAAGAAGCAAGTTACGCCTGACGTCGAAGGACGACTTAGCTTCGAGATTAATCAATAATGTGCACAAACAGGTGATTGATTTATTATCTGATCAATGTCCAAGTGAGTTAGCAATCCGGAAACTCGTGTTTGTCAACCAACAGTGTGGGTTCAGAAACTCGTGGTTGTCAACCAACAGTGTGGGTTCAGAAACTCGTGTTTGTCAACCAACAGTGTGGGTTCAGAAACTCGTGTTTGTCAACCAACAGTGTGGGTTCAGAAACTCGTGGTTGTCAACCAACAGTTTAGGTTCAGAAACTCGTGTTTGTCAACCAACAGTGTGGGTTCAGAAACTCGTGTTTGTCAACCAACAGTGTGGGTTCAGAAACTCGTGTTTGTCAACCAACAGTGTGGGTTCAGAAACTCGTGTTTGTCAACCAACAGTTTAGGTTCAGAAACTCGTGGTTGTCAACCAACAGTGTGGGTTCAGAAACTCGTGTTTGTCAACCAACAGTGTGGGTTCAGAAACTCGTGGTTGTCAACCAACAGTGTGGGTTCAGAAACTCGTGGTTGTCAACCAACAGTGTGGGTTCAGAAACTCGTGGTTGTCAACCAACAGTGTGGGTTCAGAAACTCGTGGTTGTCAACCAACAGTGTGGGTTCAGAAACTCGTGTTTGTCAACCAACAGTGTGGGTTCAGAAACTCGTGGTTGTCAACCAACAGTGTGGGTTCAGAAACTCGTGGTTGTCAACCAACAGTGTGGGTTCAGAAACTCGTGTTTGTCAACCAACAGTGTGGGTTCATAAACTCGTGGTTGTCAACCAACAGTGTGGGTTCAGAAACTCGTGGTTGTCAACCAACAGTGTGGGTTCAGAAACTCGTGGTTGTCAACCAACAGTGTGGGTTCAGAAACTCGTGGTTGTCAACCAACAGTGTGGGTTCAGAAACTCGTGTTTGTCAACCAACAGTGTGGGTTCAGAAACTCGTGGTTGTCAACCAACAGTGTGGGTTCAGAAACTCGTGTTTGTCAACCAACAGTGTGGGTTCAGAAACTCGTGGTTGTCAACCAACAGTTTAGGTTCAGAAACTCGTGGTTGTCAACCAACAGTGTGGGTTCAGAAACTCGTGTTTGTCAACCAACAGTGTGGGTTCAGAAACTCGTGGTTGTCAACCAACAGTGTGGGTTCAGAAACTCGTGGTTGTCAACTAACAGTGTGGGTTCAGAAACTCGTGTTTGTCAACCAACAGTGTGGGTTCAGAAACTCGTGGTTGTCAACCAACAGTGTGGGTTCAGAAACTCGTGGTTGTCAACCAACAGTGTGGGTTCAGAAACTCGTGGTTGTCAACCAACAGTGTGGGTTCAGAAACTCGTGGTTGTCAACCAACAGTGTGGGTTCAGAAACTCGTGGTTGTCAACCAACAGTATTCATCATAATAGGCAGGCATCATAATTGCGTAAAACACTTTCAATCACAATCTGAACGATTTTTAAGGAAATTCCAAATCCATTGCTTCCAAAGTTTGAAAAATTCGCCTACTTAATGGCGTAAATAATGCAATTAATGTTGTTGGATTGTTAAAGTAATGCTACTGCCATGTATTGTAATTGAGTCACGCAAACCCACAGATCATCTCTACAAACTTATAAAAAATCGAGTGTTCGAGAGTTTTCTTTCTGAATAAATAAATGCGAGTTATACTGCCTTCCTTTTATAACGGAACATTATTTTGCGTTCAACTCAGCCAATCGCAGCCCTGCACTACAGGTCTACAGGCCAAGTTCGCTCCTGGGTTCCGTCACAATAATTCGTTTTTCTGCTTGTCTCACTTCTTGGAAACTGACTTACGCCAAGGCAAGCAATCAGTTTAAATTTTCTCGATGTTTGCTTTACCAGTTTAAAACTGATTTTTCAATGGAATTGCTAGTTGTTTAAGGCAAACATTTATAAATAGAACTGCAGTGCGATTCTGTAAACATCTCACCGTAAAAACTTAGTTGAAGTGAGCCTGGAGTGAGCTGCAGTGTCATTCCACTTGATACTAGGAGTTAACTAAGCATACATTATTTTAGTTGTCAAAACATTACTACTTTGTGGAGTTTTAAAATAAAATAGCAAAACAGAACCTCAGTCCTGACGAGTCGGCGTGATCACGCCACACAAACTACGTGGACTGGCTTGTTCTTGATCGACAGGCTGGTTATTAAAACTGGCCTAGGGCAAAAGATTCTTCTCATAATTAAAACAATGAAGCAAAGCAATGAACGATTGAGCACCTCGCTGGCATAAGTCATAGTGTTATCTTACCTTTGGACTATCAAGACGACTTGCTTGAAAATAACGAAAGCTTTTGCAATTTTAACTTTACGAGAAAATTGAAAATATATTATAGAATAGAATAGAATACTCTTTATTATGTACACCATATAAATTACAAACATAAATCTAGAAATTATATACGAATAGAAATTATATAAAAAAAAAATAATAATAAAAATTAATTATATAGGTAGAAATTATTTACGAATTTATCTTCTCATCTTCATCGTCATACGCCTTTCCCTAACGATGGTCAGCTTTTAGTATAACTGGATGCAGCTGATTACCAGTATTTTAATGGACTGGACTTTAAAAGAGACTGTGTACTCTGAGTTTGTTTGGGCCTTTCTCCTCACAGTAGTCAGACAGGAAACGTTGACCTCATCTAGTTTATTTTAAAATATGACTGATGTTTAAAAGTGTTTGTAAAAATCTACTAAAATAAATAAATCATTTATCATTTATTTATTTATCGTATTTATTTATTTATTTGAAGGGACTGCCTATCAAACTTCCACAACCCCGTTACTGGGTCACAATGCCTGTTGGTAAAAAAAAAAATATAACTGCCATCTTGTGTTAGGCTAAAAATAGAACTGTTTGGACTAACCCTACTAAATAACATTTTGATTTAATTCCTGCCACATGACGAATCGGACGATTCGATTTGTGAGTCGGCGGTTCATCCACCTCTTTCCATTTCCGATCATTACGTCGCTTTCATTTGGATGCTTGAAAACGTGGACAAACAAAATAAAATGGGAAATTCACATTTATATATTATTATTTTTCACGTCATTTTTTCGATAATTTGAAACACAAAATCTAGTTACACATTTCTACTTCATTTGAATTTACCAAAATTTACCAAACATTTCAGATACCAATGGACTCCTCCATTAAAGTGCAGGAAGCCTAATAAATATATACTATTTTAAGATAATAGATTTCTAGCTATATTTTAGATCTAATGATAAATATGGGACAAATGCGGCTAGTTATTTAATACCCTACTTAATAGATATTTCATAATTCATTAATTCTCACGTATTCGACGGCGATGATTTTAGAAAGTTCGCCAAAATTATCTAGTAAGGTTTAACTAGATTCAAACCCATTTTCTTTTCAATCAAATGTTTTTCTGGTACCTATCGTCAGTAACTATTAATTTTACGTTGCTTTTTCAATATTATTAATAATATCCATGCTAAAATATGCAAACATATTATACTTACTTGATACCCGCACGAATTTCAGATGACGTAGATTTCAGTGTATTAAAAACACTCAGTTCAAAAAGCATGAAAAAAAGTAGGCTTTAATCCACAATTTCAGTTTTACGCAGCCTAGCGAGGGCTGGCGGCGTCGCAACCGGAAATGCGCGGAGCGGCAACGCCGCACCGGCATCGATCATGGCTGTAGACACACACAAGCTTGCACACACAGACACTGGACGCACACAAACACGCGTTCTCTCAGAGCCTTGAGGTGTTTGGTTGTTGTTTAAATTATTCTTTTTTACCCTCCCTTGATATATGGGGTGAAAGAGATACGAGATAAGATTTGGGCAAATAATAAGATGGTGTATGATTTGTGTTTACTTTTAGTTGTTGATGTTATGATTTTTACTTTATGTGTTCTCGAACATTTATTTAGCTTAATGATAATTTTGTGTTTCAAAGTTTATGTCATATCCCTGTAACTATTTTTTACGATGAGTTAAATCCTTTATCTTTATGAGTAGAAATGCTGAGTGGACAAGTCTTTGACAGCGCTATTTAAGTATGTGTTTGCCTGTTATAAAGAGAGATTTTTTTTACTGTACGGGAAAATCCGATTCCGGTACGGGGAAAGTGTCTTAGGTACTTTTTCATGGAAAGCTTAAAACTAGTATTTTTTAACATATTTTTTTAAATGCCGTCATCCTTTGTGATGAGAGGATGATTCCATTGTATCGGATGAAATAATCTAGACAGCAGTTACTCAAAAATTCAATGTTTTTTCATACAATTTGTAATGAATCTTACAGCCCTCCCCTACTATAATGCTTCAATAAATGTTTTCTACAGCTTCCATCTTAAGTGACCTTGTATGACGATTATGATGCTGATGTTCTAGATTCCTTACAATTTGCAAGTCAACATTTAAATTAAGAAATCGCAACTGAAACGGTTAAAGACAAAAGTAAATCGGGAAATCGTAATGAGCTTTACTTTTTCCTTGAGACGGTTTCTTGTCTTGTCCGGTCATGGACTAGCGATATTCTGGGTACTTATATAGCAACTATTCTAGTACACAAATTCGCTACACACTAGGGTCCAATCCATTTCCCCGCTATTTGGTAGCCATTTTGCTTTTTTATTGAGATATTCTCTACGTGTGTACAAAAAAAGTCATATCTCTAAAAGTTTTGGACCTACTTAGATAAAAGTAGGCTTATTCGGAGGGCAACAATATCTATCGTTTAAATTACGATTAAAAAAAACTCCAAAAATATTACAAAATTATGCCAATCAACAAATTATTGTAAATTACTGCAAAAACAACCCTTTTTATTTATTCGTAGATTTCATATATTTTGAGGTAAGCTACAACATTAAATTAAAATGAATATTTTAGTGGATTGGACCCTAGTGTATAGTGTATTTGTGTACTAGTCTTATTTCTGCATGAGTGAGCACCCACGAAGTAAAAACACGTAGATATTTCATGGGAGCAGCAGATTTTTATTTGCGACTAGCTTCTGTCCGCGGCTTCGCTCGCGTGGATGTCGAAAAATATCCAACGGGAACGGACTACCGGGATTCGAATCGAGATTAAAATCACTAATTTTTCGGCTTATGTTTGGAAATATTGGTGATTGTAACTTAAAAAATAAAGAATTTTTATTAAAAATAAAATTTCATCCTTTTTTTCACCCCCTTAATGGTTGAAATTCTAACAACACCGTTGCGTTAGCTTCTAACCATAAGCCTAGATGGTAAACTTATTGATTTTTACTTCGAAAATTAAGGACTTTCTAACCCTTCGGGGGTGGAATTATCAAAAACGTTTAGACATGTATAAATTAATTTTCAATCGGTGGCCTAAATACAAAATTTGAAGATCCTAACTTCAAAACTGACGGACTTTCATAAAAACTTCCACCCCCTATTTTACCCCTTTAGGGGTGGTATTTCCAAAAATCCTTTCTTAGTGGATACTTACTCTTCACAAAGAACACACCCTCCAAGTTTCTTGTCTCTAGGACCAGCGGTTTGGGCTGTGTGTTGATAGCTCAGTCAGTAACGGTTGCCTTTTATTTATATAGATTTCAGCCGTGCGATTCTGTAACCATCTCACCGTGAAAACTTGGGTGAAGTGAGCGCGGAGTGAGTCGGCAATAGTGTCAATCCCTAGCATCAGCATGAGTCACAGCTCACTTCACCTCAGTTATCACGTTGAGATTTTTCCAGAATCGACCGGCAGGTTTGGTTTTAGCAAGAAATTTTCACAATGACCGCTTGTCATCATCAGTTATTTTAATTACGTCTTATAGATGGTCTCAAAGTAACAAACTAGTATGAAAAAAAAAAAAGTAAGTAGTGTGTTAAAAAAGAGTCGTGACGAAGCATCGCGTTTTTACACAATATCGTCGGCGGCGCATCGTAAATAAATACATCGCGCTGCATTTGGGGAAGGCGCAGGTAGCGTTTCAAAGGTTTACAGGCTCGGAAAACGTTGCCTTAATCAAGTGCCAATGAAAATAAAAATAATATTGTAAAATAAAATATCATTTGAGTGCCATTTTCAGACGAAAATTACTATAATCACGATTAAAGCTCTGCAAGTTTACAAACATGACTATACAACGTTAACGCCACCAATACATTGATTGACACTGATCATCGAATCGGTTTGTAGACATTGGACTCAACAGTTGGCAGATTGGTTGGCTTTTGCGTCACGTGTTGTTAGTTCAATTTCCGCTCGGCACAAATGTTTGTATGTCTGTATATATATATGTATACTAGCTGCACCTCGCGGTTTCACCGGCGTAAGTTCCGATTCCGTGGGAATTTCGGTATAAGAAGTAAAGGCTTTAAGTAACAGCTATGTACCTATTAAGTTTCATCGCAATCGGTTCATTAGTTTTTGCGTGAAGAAGTAACAAACATATTATATATTTCCCGCTGCGCTGCTTGGGGCCACACCGGCCACTTTTGTTTAGATTGACATTTTTAAATTCGTAATATCTTTTGGATGGAATGACCGATTTGAATAATTCAAAAAGTAATCTACAGGTCTTGAAACAGTCCCGAATACGAAATGATTTATTTGGATAAGGATTAACACAGAGGTATGGATAACATGGTCTGATTTTGGTCGGCTTTTCTATCAACTTTTAAAATGTAAAAAAGTAGTTATAGTGCCATAACTACAATAGTTGGACATATGGTATCGTAAAGTTTTTTGTAGATATTGATATGTTCTTTAATATTGTGGAACATTTTTTTGTTCTATCATCAATAGTGTCCGCAGCGCATGCGATAAAAGAAATTTTATGGCTAAATTTTTACACCTTGGGTTACATTATTGAAGTGTTAGTAGGGATTCCTAATTTTTTCTAGTAATAAATATAGCCTATGTTACTCAAAGATAGCGTAGCATTCTAATGGTGAAAAAAGTTTTGAAATTGGTTTAGTAGTTTTTGAGTTTATTCGTTACAAACATACATAAAAAATACAAATCTTTCCTCTTTATAATATTATTAGTGTAGAAGTGTAGATGTAGATGTAGATTGTCCCTTGTTTTGCAACAAAGCGTCACCAAGCGTGACGCTATGTGCTGAAATGTTAGGCAGAGGTGTGCCTGTAATTAACCCATATTTTACCAGTTATAATTAAGTTCCATGTAATAGTGATCGAGTCTATTAGCATCAACCGTGACCATCACTAATCCTGAATCTGGGTTGCTAATGAAAAATTCCAGATGGAAAAACTCATTAACGCTTAGTCCGAGCCGGGAATAACAACTATCTGGAGGACATCCTGCTCAGCAGTAGCGCTTCCGACCACAAGACTATTGAGGCAATGGTTTTATTATACATAGTTTGCCTTTTTGATTAAATGATTTTTAATGTAGAGTGCGATCAAAGACGCATTTAAATCACCTTTTTCACAAAAGAGACGGAAGAAAATTACACTGTTTACTCATGGTAAAGGATTCTGTAGGCATCCTTTCGGTCCGAAACTCTAAAAAAACACATAAAAAGACTTGTATTTTAGCACACAAAAAGTCGACCATTTCAAAGTATTTTTCGAAAAATCTATGAAAACCAAAGTTATTCCTGTGATTGTAACCGAAAATATCCCATATTTCAAAAATTAAATGACTTAAATAGCAAATTCACTTGGAAACATCATAATCTTTTTAATTATAGGACCTAACAATACCACTTATGTGCATCGAATTTTATTTTACATCCCTCGGTCACAAGTTATTGTATGTATGTGAAGTACCACTCCTAATGTTTCTTTTTTCCTATTTAACTATACCGTTTTTTAGCGATGCTCAATTTACCGTCTTTCATATTTTCGTCAATATAGTGCCAATAGTCTCCGAGTAAGTAAAATGTCTTCATGTCATTCGGACGGACGGATAGACGGACATGAAGAAATCATAAGAGTTTCTGCCATTTGGGTATGGAATCACAAAAATGGTATAAAAGCGACCGTGCGTCATTATATGTCACGGAAACATCAATGAAAGGCGTACTTATAACAATACTAGCTGTTGCCCGCGATTTCGTCTGCAATCCAGGATGAAAAGAATCTTATGTCCTTCTCCAAGTCATGGTCTACCCATGTGCCAAATTTGATTCAAATCCGTTCAGCCGTTTTAGCGTGAAAGCATAACAAACAAACAAACTAACTTTCGCATTTATATATATACTCCGAACTATGTTGACTAGTTTGCATTTCAAACTCATAAACCCACGTCTCGTCATCAGTAACAATGCGTTTCATGAATGTTGGGTCGGAATTCACTCGTTCTAGCATATCCTCAGCGACTCTTATGCGATTGAGTTTTTGGAGAAAATTTAGGTCTTTTGGGACTAGCCGAGCGGTAACATGTTTCATACCCAAGTGATTATTTAAAATGGCACGGATCGACTCGTGAGACAGAAAGTTCGGCGGCTATCTCTCTCAAACTTGAGACACATCTCGAATTACATCTCGAACGCTTTTGAACGCTTTGTATCACTCATAAGCACGTGTTTTTGATAAAGTCGATTCACCGTAAGCCTTCTGTAACATTTTCAGTGACTCCGAACACGAAATTCCATTGGCGACGCAAAATTTAAGACAAACTCTTTGTTCGATGTTTTTGTAAAATCATGAAATTCGCAATACACACTAGATGTGATATAACTAAAAACAGCACTGTATTTAATCGAAATAACAGACGTAACTCAAACTCCGCGTCTAAATGAAATACAGTTGTGCCATAAGCAAATCATCCATTCCCGATACTTTTTTGACTGAATTTTTATCCATCTATTTTAATGCGACATTGTATATTATGTATATACTCGTATATACAAAGGTCCCATTAAAATAGATGGATAAACTTTTAGAAATCATTCAGACCATCAAAATAAGGACAATAGTAAGAAAATATTTAAGAAAAACGCATCAGATACTTACAAGACAAAACAATCAGCTAACGAAAATACACTTAACTTATAATGATAAGTTAATAGATTTAATTGACACTAACTATTATATTGATAGTAATTTATATTTGACAAAAGATAGATACAATTGTGTTATGTACTATCTTTCTACCTATCTCAAAAGACAGATAGCTATGTCGCTATCATATTTTTTTTCTATTTCAGCCAAAAATTTGGCTAAACAAATTGCTCCTTTTGAGCAATGCAAAAACATTTTAAACTGTTCTGTCAATAATTTGCTCAAAATTAATGACATTAATCATCATTTAAATTAGAAATTAGGACAATAGAGGCAACCTCTAGCAAAAATGTAACTAAGGCAATAAATAACTCAAATGAAAGTGTAAAAAAATTAAACAGTATCAATCTGGTGCATCAAAACATTCAAGGATTTTTAAATAAAGACTTAGAAGTAGAATTATTCCTGAATTGTAACAATGTAGATATTCTTTGTATGACAGAACATTGGCTTAAAAGCCACCAGTTCATGTTCAATTTTAGTAATCACCAGGTTGGTAGTTCATTCAGCAGAGTAAATGCTATACATGGTGGCTCATTAATTTTAGTACATAACCAGCTTAAATTTAGGGACCGAAAGGACATTGTGAGCCTCTCTGTTGAGCGGACAATTGAAATAGCCTGTATAGAATTGGAGCAGTTCATTATATTAAGTGTATACAGACCTCCTTCAGGATTGTATGATTGTTTTGAAAAGGTTATGGATGAAGTGTTGCACAAAATCTGTAATACAAACAAGTCCATCATCACTTGCGGTGATTTCAATGTTAATTTGTTAGAAAATTCTGGGTTAAGTACTAAAATCATAAGTTTGTTTCAGTCATACAATCTTGCTAACCTATTTTTGGAGCCCACTAGAATAACTCCTACTAGTGCCACATGCCTAGATAACATTTATACAGACATTATACCAAATCACAAAGAAATGATTAATTTAATAGACTCAGATCATTGCGGACAGCTGATCACTATTATAAATCAAAACAAAAAAGTTTTTAAAAAAGATATCACTGTTAACCCAAAAACAACTAAACGCTTAGAAACATTTAAAACTAAACTCTTAAGAAAATTACCACTTTTGTTGACTAATGATGACCCTAACAAACAATATAATGATTTTTTTAATATATATTGCACACAATTTGATAAAACATTCATTCCAAAGACATTATCAGTCAATAGTAACGCTTCCTTCAGTGACTGGGCCACCATTGGTATACATAAAAGTAGAAAAAGACTTTATGAATTATATGATGAACGAATTTGTATAAACACTGCTGAATTTAATTTATATGTTAAAAATTATTCTAAAATATTTAAAACAGTCTGTAGTATGGCCAAGTCACGTTATTTGAGTTCAAAAATTAAAAATAGTAATAACATTATTAAAATGACTTGGAATGTCATTAATAGCGAAACAGGAAGGTCATGCAACCGAAGTAGTGACTACAGCCTTGCTATTGATGACAATGTAATTAGATCAGATTCCCAGGTCGCCGCGGCCTTTGAAAATTTCTTTACAGAGATTCCCGTGGTAACTACTAAATCTCTAAGCTCATCACCCACTGCTGCAGAGTCTTTACTTAAGGAAAACGTTCCAGTTTGTGATTCGGAATTTCACTTCGAATTTGTCACTTGTACAGATATAATTAAAACTTTTCACATGTTAAATGTTAAAAAGACTGCAGATCTATGGGGCAATTCTGTGGATGTTGCTAAGACAATTATAAACATTGTAGCACCTACTTTAGCTGATATATTTAATAATTGTATTGAATGTGGTGAGTTTCCTGATCTTATGAAACACAGTAAAATAATACCGTTGTTTAAATCGGGTAGTACATCAGACCCTACTAATTATAGACCTATTTCCGTACTACCCACCTTTAGTAAAATTTATGAAAAACTTATTTTAAATCAATTGCAAAGATTTTTCAATAACAATAAATTACTGAATAATAAACAGTTCGGTTTTACAAGGGGTCGTTCAACTACCGATGCCGGAGTTGAACTTTTAGGACATATTTATAATGCATGGGAGGACAAATGCGATGCTTTGGGCATTTTTTGTGATTTGTCAAAGGCATTCGATTGTGTTCTTCATGAAACCTTAATCAGGAAACTTCACCACTACGGAATCCGGAACGCCTCTCTGGATCTTCTCACTTCTTACTTAAGTGATAGGATTCAGAGAGTTGATGTTAACGGGAAAAGGTCACCCGGATCTGTAGTAAGAATGGGGGTCCCACAGGGCTCAATACTTGGACCATTTTTATTTATTATTTATATCAATGACTTGCCTTACCTCATAAAGGATGAACATGATATAGTGTTGTTTGCAGATGACACTTCACTTTTATTTAAACTCAAACGTCAGCAGCTGGTTACTGACAATATAAATAGTGCCCTCGCAAAAGTAGTTAACTGGTTTAATGTTAATAATCTACTTCTTAACGAAAAAAAAACGAAATGTATTAAGTTTACGATACCAAATGTTAGACAAGTAGAAACTAGTGTTCTCATAAAGGGTGAAGAGTTAAAACCCGAAAATTCCACAGTATTCTTAGGCATAACTTTAGATGCCAAGCTTCAATGGGGCCCCCATATAGATAAATTGTCAAGAAAGCTTAGCTCTGCAGCATACGCCGTTAGGAAAATTCGTGATTTAACTGATTTAGAGACAGCCCGTTTAGTTTACTTTAGTTATTTTCATAGTGTGATGTCATACGGTATTCTGCTGTGGGGAAATGCCGCCGATATTCAGACAATTTTTATTTTACAAAAAAGGGCAATTCGTTCTATTTATAAATTAAGTCCTAGACACTCCCTCAGAGACAAGTTTAAAGAGATTAATATAATGACTGTGCCTTCTCAGTACATTTATGATAATCTTTTGTATGCACATAAAAATATTAATCTGTTTAAAAAATACAGTGATATCCATAACATAAATACTAGGAACAAACACAAATTTGTTGTTCCTACAACAAGGCTCAAGAAAATAGGTGGCTCGTTTAGATGCCAATGTATACGTTTTTATAATAAACTTCCTAGCCACATTCAAGAACTAAGCATTAATAAATTCAAATCTTTTATAAAGTTAAAACTATGCCAGAAAGCCTATTATACTGTAAAAGACTATATTGAGGACAAAAAAGCTTGGGATTGAGCTGCTCCAATAGGTCTAGACAGTGAATGTTGTTTATTTTTTATTTTTTGCTGACTTACACTTTTGTTTTTTCTCTTTCTAAATATCTATTTATATACAGAATGACATGAACATTTACTGTTTGAAGTCTTATATTATTTTAATTATTGTGAATGTGATGACTATGTGGGTTTCCGTTTTAATCATGGTCTGGCACTTTGAGCGGTCTATGCGGTCTACACAAATGTCCTGTCCTTGGTATTACTCGTCGAATCGTTGAGCTCCTTAAGTTCTGAGTTGAGCTGCAC
This sequence comes from Eremobia ochroleuca, assembly GCA_949629135.1. Classification (NCBI taxonomy): domain Eukaryota; kingdom Metazoa; phylum Arthropoda; class Insecta; order Lepidoptera; family Noctuidae; genus Eremobia; species Eremobia ochroleuca. The sequence goes on along the minus strand of OX451384.1, from coordinate 29,526,269 downwards.
GGTTACTGACGAATGCGTGCACTGACTGCACAGGTCCGCTCAATCTGTGTGGTTCTTTCCTCAAAAGACCACTTCAGACACAAATCTACATAGTCCTCAAAGATCAAAGATTATGTCCGGATTTTTATATACACATTGACATTGATGAATTTTATATAAACAATGACATGGATATTTACTTTGTAAAGTATCTTATTTTTTATTATTATTATTATTATTGTGAGTGTGAAGACTATGTGGGTCATTTCTTTTTTCTGTTTTCCTTCTTAGTTAGTTTTAATCATGATCTGGCAGTTTGAGTAATTTATGCGGCCTACCCAAATGTCCTTTCATTGGTATTGTTCGTCGAATCGTAAGGCTCCTCAAGTTCTGAGTTGAGCTGCACGATTTTTGACAAATGCGTGCACTGACTGGACAGGTCCGCTCAATCTGTGTGGTTCTTTACTCAAAAGACCATTTCAGACACCAATCTACATGGTCTTCACATGATCTGACCAAGATTATGTCTGGACTTTAAAAGAGACTGTGACCTCTGAGTTTGTTTCGGCCTTTCTTCTCAGAGTAGTCAGATAGGAAACGCCGACCTCATCTAGTTTAAAAAAATATGATTGACATGTAAAAGTGTTTGTACAAACCTACTTACAGAAAATAAATCATTTATCATTTATCATTTATCATTTATCACTAATATTATTTTAGGTCAAAATATACTTAATCACTTTAATCACTTATTTTTTTCTTGGATATCTTTGGTTAGACGTAATGAGCGCGGTGTTAAAATTTGTCCATCTATTTTAGTGGGACCCTGTATATGTATAAGATAGGGTAATCATTATTCCTATCAATCAATGCTACTCATTTTACATCATGAAGCGCTCTGTCAGCTCTCCAAGCTGATCCTCTATTCGTTTCTAACTGTATAATTATGGAATAGTGTTACAGATACCATCGATCAATATCAATCAATAATATATATTCGCGGCGGTCGCTTGCCAAAGCCATCCGGACAAAACCTTTAGGTACAGTACCGTCCCGCACTTTAATTTCTAATATCTATCCACAATACAAAATAGGTACAGGGCAAGGCGTCGGTTATATCGCACAGTAGGGGGACAAAGGGTGATCTATGGTGAAGATAATGGCGTTCCGTATAGAGAAACATCCATTAATGCCACTTGAATACAGAACCCCACTCAATTAGCTTCATAACTTAACGGGGAAAGACAGAAGGTGGGGTAATGTAAAACTATGGTTATAGGAGCGAGTGTATTTTGTCTGTCTCCGGTTTTTACAAGTGTTGAGCGTAAAACCAAATCATGAACCCTGTGAACATTGCAATTTCCATCATCATCTGCTTAGCCTTTTCCCAGCTTTGTTGGGGTCGGCTTCTAGTGTACCCGGATTCAACCAAATCCCAGTATTTTACATGGAGCGACTGCCTATTTGACTTCCGCAACCCAGTTACTGGGTATCGCTTGGTAAGACTGGTTGTCAGACTTTCGAGGTTTCGTACCTCCCGCACGCCAGCCGGGACCAACTTGCATGAGGCACGGAGGGCTCTCAGTATGTAAAGATGGTCACCCATCCATGGATGGACCGCGGCAAGCGTACCTGATCGATTGACCCGTGCGGCTGTGATTACTTAAACACGAGCCCCTTGTGAACAATACACTTTTATAGCCATAAAATATTGACCAATATTTGACACCAGCGCTTACTGTATTTTCATACCAAATGTCATCAAAATTTGTCTAGCCGTTTCGGAGATCAGCTGGAGCTGACAAAAAGGTTTTTTGGTATACACTTTCATTTGCATTTAGTTAAAAAAAACTGTTGTTTTGAAGTTACAAATAGACACTTCAATTTTATTGATACTGTATGTATGTATGTATAGATAAAAATATAGATTTAGTTTAAAACATTCGGTGGACAGTTTCATAGAAGCGAATATTTAAAAAAAAATGCATGTATAGAATCGAAATGCAATGCAAGTATAGAATCGATTTGATTGTAATAGCAAGTACCTAATTTCCTGTATTATTTTTGTGTATCTATAGTTTAGGCACAAAATGACTCACATGATCGCGTAGGGATCCATTCTTTTCGCATAATGTTCTTTTAATAACTATTTTCGCATAATTTGTTTTGCCATAATAATACTTTGCCTTATTTATTTTGGAATACAGTTTGTGTTGGCATAATTATTTAGAAAGCTAATTTGTTTTGGCATACATTTAATTTGCATAATTAAATTAAGTTATTGTCTTAAAATATCAATATGTTGTGCCACAAAAGTTAGTGACAGAAACCAATCGCTGCAAAACCGCCTGTCTGCCCTACCCCTAGAGTAAAATCTATGCCCGCGTAGGCGCGGAGGCTGCAAGCCGAAGCTGCGGTGGTGAGCGTAAAACACTTCTGCGACGATAAGCTCGCGTGGGACCGCCGGAGCCCCGCAGAGCCGGAGCCGTGACAGACACCATGCCTGCTGCATGCTGCAATTTATGCTTTTGAATGTTATGCTTAATCATTATAATTATAAGAGAAATTATGCTTAAAATAAATATGCGTAAGCTGTTATGCGTAAATAATGTTATGCGAAAATATTATAATTAGGAGAAACAAAAGTATGCCAAGTTATAATTATTAGGTCTTAAAATTTTATGCAAATGTATAGGGAACCGATCGCGTAGCATTTTGCGTCTAAACCAGGCGGTGCCACCCAACGGAGATCTGAAACACCATTATGATACAAGTGTGTTCAAGGCCTAACATAAAAATAATGCTGGCAAACTAATGTGCTACGGTGTAGCACTGTTGCCTTTACTTTCGTAGCAGTGTTGCTACGCTTCGTAGCCGTCTTAGCGAGCCTACGATTCCGTTCTATTGTCAGACATTAGAGACTATATTCCTGTCTAGACGTTTGAGTGATTTCGGAATGGAAGCTAAAATGTCTACTTGATTTCTAATTTAGAAAGAGAAGTCTTCTTTACCTCTTCATTAAAAAAGGCAGACGATTTTGTACCTTAACAGCAGCGTATTCTTAGATGTAGAAATGGGCATTTTAATCTAAATGGTCAATTATCATTTTCTTTACTATTTGCTTGTGTATGTCACTTTACCATAAACGATGTACCTGTATTCTGGCAAATAAAGCATTCATTCATTCATTTATTACTCATAAAGTAAAAAAAAAATGTTATGGTCTATATTTTTGACGAACAGTCGCCATAGACAAAAAAAAATCGACAGTACTTTTTATCCTAAAATAAGGAAGAAAAGAAGAAAAGTCAGCTATGTAGCAGGTACTGGCAACCGGCGTGCTTATATCAACCGGCGTGCGTGTAAAAAGTATGATCAGATGTATGAAAGTAAACGTAGCAAAAGGAGTACGTATGTAAGGGTCGTTGCAGGTGGCATTATGTTGTTTCTGCCTACTCCCATGGGAAACAGGCGTGAGTTTATGTATATAAAATAATTGTGAACCCAAAAATCTAAGAAAATGTTTGTTATAAAGGTAATTCGCTGTGTTTTTGTCCTGTTGAGTGGCGCCCGAGCGCGGGTCGCGACCGTAACCCTGGCGGCGGCATACATTATAATAAATCGACCACTGGCGTGGCTATGTTGTGGTGAGCGTACCGGTGTCATGGCTGCTGTACTGAGCCTGCCGAGAGATTTAGATAGGATTTGATAGTTACTTTTTTCAATGTTTTCTATGTTATGTTACAAGTTCGTATTTTTGTCATTATTTTTTCAAAAAAATCTCCTCTTCATACAAAGAATAACACGTCATCATTTTCATAATTCAGATTATTTATACTCAGTATAATCAATAAATTATTTTTTGATTGTTGCCTTTGTCAAAGATGAGGCATTGATACCCCAAGCGGGGACCATGCTGAAACAAATGTTTACGCGCAACAACACCTGAAAAGCATTGTGCCAAAATTCAAAACACAATATGCCTAAACCCAGCCAATTATATGGACAATTATCGAGATGGGAAAAGGCAGGCAATTTATAAAAAATAATACAAAAGCGGGCACAAAGGCAACCATTGTTCGGGGCCGAAATTGGAGCGCGCGAATTAATAAAAAATATACAATATGCGAGTGACAAACAAGCCGAAACGAGTGCCAACTTCGATAGGCTTTTAATAAAAACGTTCCGCGCTCTTTGTAAAAAAGGATCGAACGGTTCCATTTTCTCCAAGCTGTGTGACAGCGCGGGGCGTTGGGTGCCACAAAGCCTGATTATCGCCGCTCTGCACGTCATTATCTACCGCCCACCGTGTTTATGTTTCATAGATATGGATTAGCCGGAGTGTTTTGCTATTGGCGGGGTGGTGTGTTGAGGTGAGAGGGGGCGTGTGTGGGCGTGGTCGGGTGAGACCCGCCCCCTGCGGGCTCTGGAGTCGCAGAGTGAGTCGCCAGCTGCACCGTACGCACGAACATGTGGACCGCGTGAATCATGCTCGATATAAAAAGCTCCGCCGACTATCTGAGTCGGTCGGGCACTTTCACCAACTTCTCTATGTTATTTGCGGGTGAATATATCTTGTATACCTTTTTTCATAATATTTTCTTGTGTGTTGTGCAGTGACACGTGAAGTGTTGTGTGATTTTGTCAAGGTTTGGTCAGAAGTTCGTAAGTACAACGGAACGAGTGAATATGGTTGTCAAAGTTCGTCGAGATTTTTTACCGACTATGTTGGTCGTAAAGTTTTAGGAGTTTGTGTTCAGGCTAAAAAGACCCGACATTCCAACTATAATATAATAAAACAAACTTCGGAACATTATTTTAGTTTTAATCAGCTTATTCGGAATGATTTAAATATAAAAAAAAAGTTTATTCAATTTCTAGAAATTAGGTGTAATACCTACAGTTGTTTGTGCTTTTGATTAGTACCTAGGTAAATTTCTTATCATATCTATAGTGTATTTTTGATAGCCGTTTTTAGTGAACACCGATGTTATTAAGCATTGAAAAACAAAAAAAAAACGGCCAAGTGCGTGTCGGACCACGCACCATGAAGGGTTCCGTAGTTGGAATGAATTTATCCCAAGAACAAACTTAACATTGTACTTAGTTGAAAATCATGTTCTCCCATACATTGTAACTGCACATTTAAGTTGGTCGACTATTACTCGTAAACTTGTAAAGACTACTCAGCTGTGGTAGTTTTCCTTTTAACTTCGTTATATACAACGTGTAACGTTAAATGCGCAAAACCTCAGACACCCCAACTGATTATTAATTCAGTTGACCTATTTCAGAGAGAAAATAAGTGATTAAAAAAATTGTAAAGGTTTTATGTGCTGTTTTAGTTTTACTGGCCATTCTGATCGTTTCTTGCGTCTGTGACGACGTTTTATCGAGGGAGGAGTCGTCACCGGGCCGCTGCGCCGCGCTGACATTAACTTGCTTGACCTATTAATAAATAGACACGGCAACGTTTTTAATGAAGATTTTTTGAAAAATGTGACCTATAGGTATTAAAAAGTGGTTCAATTAATTCTGCTCGTTATTCTGATCAAACTATTTTCAGGTTTTGCGCATTTAACGTTACACGTTGTATAGGTACTACTGCTGTAAATTTTTTCATATATCCAAAAATAACCATCTAGTTGGCAAGAGGGGGGGACAATAATTTTGAAAGGCCTAACCAATGATATCCTACACCATGGGGTAGACGAGAAAAAAAAATATCCCCACTTTACGTGTACAGGAGGTACACTAAACATTTTTTTCATGATTTTATTTAACCACTTTGTCGGCGTGATTAATATGTATATCCATGCCAAATTATAGCTTTCTAGTACTAAAAGTCCCTGAGCTAAGCTGCGGACGGACGGACTGACGGACGGACGGACAGACGGACATAGCGAAACTATAAGGGTTCCTTGTTGACTACGGAACCCTAAAAAGGGGTGTCTTTAGATATCCATCCATAAAACTACTAACTAACCAAAATATGGCGTCTAAAAATTCCTGCGCATCGCTGTCGACTGGTAATGTACCCAAGAGACTGGCGGCTTTGCCCACGTTGTATGGCAATGCTTAGCCTCTGGCCAAGGTTCAAGTCAGCCCTTGGGTAAAGAAGAGTCAAAGTAAGTGTAGAACATTTCTTATTAGATTTTCTAAAACCTTTAGATGCAGAAATTGTTTCAAATTAAAGTAATTCTTTTTTTTTTGTTATGCGACTCCTCAGACAGATCAATTCCACTTGAATTGTGTCTAATTTCTGTAAGTCCCTAGGTTTCTTTAATGCTTGACTTATTTCTCACTGTACAAGTCGTGTAATACTTTTTAATGGCCCCGTCAGTACTTTAAAAAAATATTGATACCAATTGATTTACTCAACCAATATTTTGTACGAAAGTCGTGATTTGTAGCCGTTAAAATGTCAAAATTCAAAAGGAACCTTGTTATACAAGATAATAAGATATTTTTACCTGACATGACATTTATTTTAATGTGAACAGATACCTACAGACGATGTGCATGTACAGTATTGCGTAATCAGTCTATACCTACTGTTCCCACTGCTGAGACACAGACCTCCTCTCGGTGAGAGGTAGTGGGCCGTAATCCACCACGCGGGCCCAGTGCGGGTTGGTAGATGTCACATGTCTTCGAATTTTTGGTTCTAAAACATGCCGGATTCCTCACGATATTTTCCTTCACTAAAAATAATAAATATTGTTATTCTTCTTAATCACTTAGGCTGCGGCGCAGATTTAGTAATTTTATAATATATTTAATTTATTTATTCTTAGGAAAGCTTACATACTCTTATGATGAACATCAGATTTGAAGAAGAAGAGCTTAGTAGCTTCCGCACATAAAATATATACGGTCAGGAAAAACAGACAGTTTTGTTGCAGTCATTTTAAAAATGTGCTGGAGCAGGTTCTCGTGGATGTCTATTCAATTTTACTTTTTGTTCTAGCTAATAAACCTACCTACAAATGACGATCTTCACCACGAGTATTTGCTTCACGAATTCGTTTTGCAATTATTCACTACGCGAGTTTTTGCTACGTGATACTTGATATTGATATAGCTACGTGAAACTTCATACAACACTGATGCCCGTGCCTGCACACAGCGTGTAAACTGTAGTTTTTGATGACAAGAAAAATGTGTGTGTACAAAGTGCCATACGGAACCCGCGTAGTGGTAACACATGTACAGACGCCAGCATATCAAGCTACCCGAAACTGTCAAATTTTCCCAAACAACTTTGAACTTTATACGTTAGCGATAAAGTTGAAAATTTATTTTAAAAAAAATACAGATTGTAGTAGCTTGATGTGCCTGTCTGTACATGCGCTGCTGGCCTGTTAGGTATAGGCCGATTACGATGTTAGTTTCGCTCTATTCGTAACACTAAAACAAGAAACTTTATAGAATTACTTAGTAGGTAAATCAAAGTCAAATCTTGATTCAGTGCATTTGTTAAAAAAAAAAAAATAGGCACGTTTGAATTTTCAAGGGATCGGTCAGTCAGAAAGCTGAAGCTTGTTGCCCATTACAAAGCGTAGTACATACCTCTGGAGAAAAACGGGCAAGATACTCCACACGGACACTGTTTTAAAAAGTAAAGTAACATAATATAAATTTTGCCGTAACAGCTGGGTGTTACGGCACTACCTAGATTTTGCTCTTACAAACACGGATGTGTAGTATCTTCCGTGTAAATAACTAGTGAATTTTACAGTTTTGAATAGCATATTATTATCGTGTGTTGGCTTTTGACTTTGTTAGGGATTTTAGTTAGTAGGTAAGTTTGTTATGAGTAGCTTTGTGAGAAAAAGCCTTTGTTGCTCTCACATCGGTTTGTTGCGTTCGTAACAATTTGTCATTTAAGCTCTACGCCATGAAGTTATAGACGTGAAAGCTGACTGTTTGCTGATCAATACGGAAAAGCCATTCACGCTGGTGTGTACAGTATTTATTTATTTGTCTATACTTCATGTACATCTTCACATGCCAAGACCCCTCCGTGCCTCGGAAAGCACGTTAAGCCGTCGGTCCCAGCTGTCATTCGTGGATCTTTGACAGTCGTTACGGGTAGTCAGAAGCCCACAAGTCTGACAGCCGGTCTTACCAAGGGATATCGTACTACCCAGCAACTGGGTTGTGTAGGTCAGATAGGCAGTCGCTCCATGTAAAATACTGGTATTCAGCTGCATCCAATTAGACTGGAAGGCGACCCCAAACATAGTTGGGCAAAGGCTGGGCAGATAATGAAATGATACTTCATGTACAGTAGTGGTATATATGCGGACTTACACGCACACGCCACTCGGCATTCTCTGCCAGTCTACATTCGGTTAATGCTAAAATTTACCGAATCTTTACAAGCATGACGTGTTACGCCGTATCGAATCTTGAACAGTTTTGCAGCACAATACATAAAAGTCTAATATGACCAACGCAAGGCATAAATAAACCAATTTTGATAAATATTAGAATGCAATAGAATACTCTTTATTTTGTACACCATATAAACTACAGATATAAATATAGAAATTTTACAAAGGGTGATACAATGGTCGGTCTTATCGCTAAGAGCGATCTTTTAAAGACAACCTTTGGATGGATTGAAAACGGAAGGAGAGACAAATACTGTAGGTAGTCTGTGGTGTACCATTTACACAATACAATGAATCATCTTTTCGTCGTTTTCGTCATCGTTCATCGTTTTCTGCAAAAAATATATTTTAATTATTTGTTTTTTGAAAGAACTTCCAAGGAATGGGTAATACCTTATTAGATGTTGATTTCAGGGCTTAAGGTCTGTGCAGACAAAAAAAATTTAGTAAAATCAGCTAAATGCTGCTTGCGTCAAGGATGATGGACAATTCACGACGCACACTTTTGTCCATCAAAAGAGACAAGAAGTCAATGAAAACGATAAATGAAAAACTATGACATAAATAATGCAGACGTCCACAAAGCACAGCCTCGGTGGCCGCTGCCAGGCGGCATTGTCAACACTTTCCATTCAAACCAAGCGTGTTACTGACACTGCGACAGAAATGAAGCAGAGGACCTGATGGTATTGAATGGCTGTCCGTAACAGAAATTGTGCTCTCAACTCACTTTCGGCGCCACGAAAATTATTAGCAGGTACTGGCGTTGCTGGACACTGGCGGCACCGGCGGTTGCGTGCTCTGCGCAGATACAGACCTCGAATAGTTGGTACACCGTAGACTAAGGCCTTTTTTTTATAAACCGTGCTGTTGAAAAACCTCTCAGTCAACAAGCTTCCATAGTGATCCATACAACACTAACGACCGTGCCTACACTCTGCGAATAAACCGTAGTTTTACACGGCAAGAAAAACATGTGTGTTTAAAGGGCCTAACGGACAACACTCGGTCGTCTGAAAAATAAAACCTGCATTGGGTCGTTTTTACAAAATTAATAATCTAAAATCTAGCTCCATTGTTATTGAAAAAGTAAAAAGTTCTAGCGAAAAAAAAAGAGGGAATTTGGATTCGTTCGCAGCTTCAACGGAAATAGAGCCTCCCACGAAGACAGCTGTCATTGGCCAACATGGGAACCTTACATGTTTTGTAAAAGGCCGGACATTTGGAATACATATACCTACTCGATTGAAAATGTTACTCCAACACCTACATGCTTTCGAAATTTTCATTCGCGATATTATACTGAAAACAAAACGCCACGCTGAATAGTCAGTATTAATGAATTTCTGATAGAAGCATTTATTCTGACATAGATTGTATGCATTATTTATTAATTATTTTTTTATTGACATTAAAATTTATTATTAATTCACGTAGCATTAAATTAATTTCACTTTAAATTAATATTATAATTAACTATAATTATTATTCATAATTTTTGTATGAAAACAGGTCTGATGTTTTTTTTTTTGAAAGCAGACACTTTATTTTTGTACGTGTACAGATGTATGAGGAAATAAATATAACCCTATCTTTAGTAGTTTTTTATAGTAACAGTTTTAGAAATTAATTTGCCTAGCCTTTTCCCTGTGTTGGAGTCGGCTTTCAGTCTAACCGGATGCAGCTGAATACCAGTATTTTACATGGATCAACTGCCTATCGGACCTGCACAACCCAATGACTGGGCAATACGATACCCCTTGCGGGCAAGGGCCCAAAACTTTAATAACCAGTCCTACGAAGTGGTAGGACTGGTTATTAGAGTTTCGGTGTCTGACCTCCCGTGACGACTGCCAAAGATCCACGAATGGCAGCCGGGACCAACAACGGCTTAACCTGCTTTCCGAGGCACGGAGGGGTATTGGTATGTAAAGATTCGTAGCTTAGCGATCTAACCGTGTGGCTGTTATTACTTAGCCACAAGCCCCATTTGACATTGACATTGCCAAAATAAATTTATTTCTTTTTACATTTGTTTGCTGTTATTTTAATTAAAGTCACATTACACTATTGGTTCTTTTAATATTAAACAATTAACACATTGAACGCCATGGTGGTCACCGGTGAGCGACAGCAAATATTTTGGTTAATTCTTTGAATAGTAATAAGAAATAATTATACAGAGTGGTGTTTTTGACTATTTTGAACCGTATGAGCCAATAAAATATAATGTGTAAAGTTTGTCGAAATCGCGAATCAGCGTCAGCCCATATGGAAAGTTCAGTGGTGGTCACCGGTGACCACAACGGCGTTCAATGTGTTAAGGAAATAAGACATGAAGTTTCTCCAAATGGTGCGTTAGTTTCTTGAGTAAAAGAAGGCCACTTGCCTGGGTACAGATAACTGTCAAAATAATTATGGGTTTCTGTTATTTATCTATGTAGCCTTTTGGAGTATTAATATCTCTTCTGATACTCAGTATAACCAAGCTATGGACAAGTCCCTGGGCACTTGAGCATTAAGTTGTTCAGACATCTCGGCAGCCGGCAAAACTAGTCCAATTTTGATGTTATTTTTTACCGATTCCAAATTTAATTTTCTGAAAGCCTGACGCTTCTAAAATGGACGCTATAATCAGGATCATTTTTATAGCTGAAATAAAAAAATAAGTTTTTGATGGCACATTTTTCAAAGCCCTTCTCTGTACGTGCACCTCCTCACCCGGTGCAGTCTATCTTCACTATCTAGTTGCTTATTATTTTTCCGTCGTTTTCACGGATAATAGCCTCTTCAGCCTTTCATCACCTGGGCACATAAACGTCTACTTAGGGGTATTTTGGCACCTTTTAAGGACTGAAAGCCTTAAGGGTAGTTTCCCAGTTTGAAGGGGTTGAAAGCTTTTCAGTGAAGTAGGCGATCAGCAGTAACTATCTATTCCTAATCGTTGGATATTCTGTGCTGTGGTGTTTAAATACTTATTTATGTGAACATTTACGAGTATGTACACATATGTATATAAACAGACAATAAAAAAGTAACAAAAAAAATTGTACAGAAATGCTGCTGGTTCTGGTGAGGCTTACTAGAAACTTAAATAATATTAGAAATAATTATGGCTGTGGAAAATTAAATTGTGTAAGTAGATGATTTTAAAGATTGCTTTTGAGGTATATAAAAAAACAATAGCATAAAAAGGTTTAAGTTGCCGTTTGTTTTCTAATTAAATCGACACTTTCAACCTAGTAATGAATAATTTAATACAATAATAGACTGTACTCTTCTTCTTCTTCTGTGGCTTCTTCTTCTTCTTGTTCGTTTCTATATTTATGTCTGTAATTTATATGGTGTACATAATAAAGAGTATTCTATTCTATTCTATCCACAATTACCTGACGCAGCAGAAATCAGATGGCCTAGAGAAATAACTGGCAATCGCTTTCAAAGCGTTTCTTATTTCTACAACGGCTTTCAAACAACACACCAATTTTGTAACACAATTAATAACAATTAATTTAATTGTTTTACGAGTACTTGTTTGAAAACTTCTTCTGCTCGACAACGTAATTACTTATCGTAATGAATGTTGTCGAATTGTCAAAATGAATGGCATTGAAATTGTGAGTGTATTACGACATTACCTCGCTGGACTGACATTAAGCTTTTCTTTAGCTTACGTTACTCCCATACATTTTTGACTTTTCTATCATCGTTATCGCGTCTTTTTCTTTTTCACGCTCTCAGCCCTCAGGTATTGAATATTGTCTAAATCTCTATCTACTTTTGTGTAACAGATGCATATAAAAGAGTAGTCTTTTTCAGACACAGACATAAGGGCGGTTTTAGTGTTATGCGAATTTTATCACATACGGGGAATTTGTCAGCTTGACACTAAAAACGCCCTAACATATAAATATTAAAACACGTCTTGCCCTACAACTCCTTTGTCCACGACTAACATCTAGGCACATAATTTGCAATAAACATTATTGCTGAATTTTGGACATAAAAAATAAAAAAAAAACATTTATTTTTCCGTGGTATTTTTGCTATCGTTACTTTTGGTCTTGACTTTAACTTGGAAAAGGAAATACGGTAGTATATATCACTTTTCTGACGCGAACAACATGGCTGTTCTTCCAAAGAGATTACAGATTCATTTATCTTTATCAGAATAAACAAATGACGATTTTATACTATTAGGTACACTGCTACAAGGATACTTTGGCGCTCGAATGTCGTAGACAATGTTGTCCCTACAAAATGGTTGACCTGGATGGCACTGATCCACTATCCACGTGTCATGTGGAGAATGGTGTTCTCTTAAGTGCCAGGGCTCATTTTTAATCATTTATTTTGAAACGGTTCTTCATTTTTTTTTTACAATGTTTTCACACATAGATGCAAAAGGAATAATGTACCCAGGATGTTGTAATATCTTGATCTAAAAGAGTGTCAGACAGCTGTGCTGTTGGGGAGTTTGTTGCGCCACTTCTTCTTCCCAGCGAAAGCACTAGGAAAGTAAAGAGCGGGCGTTTTGGGGGACTGCCTTTTGTAATTTTGACGTTCGAAAAGTGCTAATTCTCAGCCTAATTTGAAGAAATTACTCTTGATTTTGATTTTGTCCCTGGAGTTTCTTCTCCGCTCTTCTCTATATTTTGGAATGCATCTAGCTTCAACTTTCTGACTAGCTGATCGACACTTTGACGAATCAAAAGTGCCTGTGTGCCTTTGAGTTTGAGTTTGAATGTTTTCTGTTAAGTCACTGGAAATGTATTCCTAAAACAAGATGGCGGCGTTAGTTCCGATGTTAACCACGCACCAACATTATGCTGTAGGTATATTATAAATATCTGTAATAATAGTAGTCTATCGACGCGTCGACTGCAGATACGTGACGGAAGGTCGGGGATGCTTATTCAGCAATGCTTTGGAACCTGCTTACGACACGGCAGGCCGCAAATACATCACATAACTTGGACTGGTATTACAAAAACCATCAGGTATTTGAGCTAGATCGTTTTCAGAAATATAACAATCAAAAATGTGTAATTTACCAGACCATTTATGCTTCTTGTTAGACTGGATATCACTGGTTCAGAAGGGAGGATCTTCCTTCAAATTGAGATTAAATGTTTATGAGAGATATATTATTACCTCCTTCGCTATTTACTCATTAATTATATTTTTAAATATTAGAATATAAAAACATTTAAAAGTAGTAACCCACCGGCATCGGGAACAGGGTCCAGGCGGTCAAGGCTCTAGAGAGAGGAACCTTCTAACAATGCGGGCCGTGTCTAGAAGTACCGCTTTCTGAATCAAGCCATTGATCCAGATACCCAACGAGAGCCTCCTCAGGTGTTGGTCTAGGCTCTTGGCTATTAACCCATTGGCTACTACGACTATCGGCACAATGATCACTGAATCCACATCCCACATGTCGACAACCTCGCGAGCCAAGTCAAGATACTTGATTTGTTTATCTTAGAGAGATATTATTCTTATGATTGACCGGCAGAATTGACCCCATCGATTATTGCCCTAAAAGTAGAGGGTATCCTTTTTCGCAAATGAGTTCTAGTGACTTTGCAAAGATGTAACTGTTAAACGATTTTCCGATGCGGATATTGTTACGGTTTACCAGCATTATTAAGGGAAAACTTCACCAATGAAACTGAACGCGAATAGAACATCTAAACCGCGTTCAAGAACTGACAATGTCATCATTGCTGTGGAATATTGACACTGAATCTTGAACGCGGTTTAGATGTCTCCCCCAGGCACGGCCTTTGTTAGGTTCATGCACTCACTTTAAGTAATAACAACTTAGGATGCAGACACTAGATGTTTGTAGTATTTAAGCATCGAATGGATAGCTTAAAACTTCGACGTTTTTTGCACAAATTCGGTAATTGCATAACAGGCTAACAGTAGCAATAGCTTTTATTTTGACAGTTCAACAATATTCATTGCGTTATTTATGATGTTGAGCCGACAGATTTTTCGAACATATGAAGCAGTGGATTCGCTTAATATCTTTCAGATCAATCAAAAACGGATACAATACTCACAATCAGCCCGTACTTAATGCAGCCTAGTCAGTAATTAATTCATGTCAACTCACGTTCGACGAACTTACACTAGATAGATATGTCAATGCACTCAGCCTCTCCCGGACTGCGCCAAAACACCTTGTCCTCAGCCTTCCGCATCCAGTCTACCCCAGCTACCTTCTTTAGGTCGTTGGTCCATCTAGCTGGTGGGCGTCCTACACTACACTTGCCGATACGCGGCAAGACTACGTAGGGTAGGCGTTGGGTGCATAAAACGTGTCAGGTTTTAAGGCTGTAACCAACTTCAACTACCATGTTTACATGTACTGAAACATTTTGTATTTTTTTCCAGATGCCTCATACAAAAGTACTTGGTCTACACACGCCACGTCACAGGGTTCACAAGGTAATACATTTCAAGTTATTTTTTTTAATGTACTTTAGTAAGAACAGCTTCATTTTGACTTGCCGCCGCCGCGCCGTCCGCATGAAACACAATGTCTAATTAAAATGACTTTGAAAGCGTGTCATTTTTAATGTTTTGCAATGTTAAGTTGAAAAGGAACATTTTTATTGTAACATGAAAAGTATAGCAGTCAGAGTTTTTGACGACGTAACTAGAAATGCTTCGGGAATTTAAGTTGATTTTTTTCGTTCGTAGCAGTACTGTTCTTTCAGCTAATAGTATACCTAGTAGCTATCTATAATGTAATTATCTATAGATTACCGTAGTGTAAATCAGTGCTATTACTTTTTTAGCAAATCGATTATTCTTTGTTTAATCAATTAAAACCTTCATCCGACTGTTCTGCCTCTTTAGGTCATAGTCGACGCTCCTCTGGGGTAATTGCGTAACACACTATTAGTAACAATAGCTTTCATTTTGACAGTTCAACAACATTCGTTATTTACGTTGTTGAGCAGACAAATTTATCGAACATATGAAGCAATGGATTAGCAGTACCTATCCTTCAAAATGATTCAAATTGTGATTGATAGTGTGTTTCAATTTAATTCAATTCAATTTCTGTAATTCTGACTAAATGGCTAATGCCTAATGGCTATTTTTGACTTTTTCGTAACCATTAAAACGGTAAAATTTCTACTGTGATTACATCCTATAAGTTGTGTACAGTTAACAATCTATCACCGATATGTATATAAAGCTTACTATTAATTAATACTCCTATGCAGTGATGGCAACTTGAACCCCGAACAGTGTGTCAGTACCATTCCATTGATAATACTCAAAATCAAAGTCAAAAGTCATTTTTATTCAAACTAGGCTGAGAATCAGCACTTTCCGAACGTCAAAATTACAAAAGACAGTCTCCCAAAACGCTCGCAAAAAAAAAAAACAAACTACTCACCACTTCCTAGAGCTTTCGATGGGGAGAAGAAGTGGCGCAACAAACTCCCCAGCAGCACAGCTGTCTGTTCAGTTAGAAAATACTTGATTGAATACAATACAAGGTATGCAAAGTAATTACCATTACAAGACGGAAAACTAAATTAAATTATTTGCTATATGTCAGCTAGCCACGCCAGTACATTAAAAACTAAAAAAAAAAAATTATATATCAAAATTAAAAATGTAAACAAAAACATACCATCTAAATTAAAGATAGATTCCTGCCTACCAGGTTGAGTCCGGTTATTTTAAAATGACGTGTTGGATATATTCCTTGTTACGATGGTATGTCCGACAGATGTCCTCGGTACCTTCTTTTCCAATGTAATACTACTAATTGATGAAAAGCATGATATTGGTGCAGCTTATCGCAAATGAAATCATGACACATGCCCCAGTTCTGCCTGAAACCACGGGGTTATTGACAACTCATATCCGTTTGTGATCGGATGCCAAATGACGCTGCTTTGTATGACGTGTCATCATCAGGTGTCATCAGATATGAAATATAATTAGACCCGTGTGAGAACTCGTGTTATGTTGCACCTCGCGTGCTGTGATAATTAATTGAAATGAAAGTGTTTATTCTGTAAATTAGATATAGGAGTCACGTTTACACGTCATATTAAAATAAATGAAGCTAGATGGAGTCGACATTTCCTACCTGACTACCCCTGAGAAGAAATGGCGAAACAAATTCAGGGGGTCAAAGTGTCTTTTAAAGTCCACACATAATCTTGGTCAGAATTGGGAATGCTTGGATTGTTGTTGGTACTTTTGTGAAGTTTGACGTTACTATAGTGCGATGTGGTCAGATAGATTGTAATATTATAACTAACTTCTGCCCGGGGCTTCCCAGCGTGGATGTCGCAAATTATCCCACGAGAACGTGCTACCGGAAAAAAGTAGCATATATGTTACTCCATAACATCAACTATCTGCCAGTAAAGGTCTCGTCAAAATCAGTCCAGTCGTTTTGGAGATTAGACGGAAAAAACAGACAGACGGATAGACAAAAAAAAATATTTTATAAGTAAGTATATACTTTCGTATGCATTTAGTAAAAAGCTGTTAATTTGATATTAGAAACAGACTCTTTGTATAGATGGGATATGTTTAATGTGTTCTTGACTATGCTCGAATGTTCAGTTAAATCTTATGTTCGAGACATAATATCCAATGCAACCTTATTATAGTAATTTTATTCTAGGTGCATCGTCTTCACATATAATTATGTAATTTAATGTATATAAAATATTATAAAACACTTAAAAGAGTAACGGTGGAGTTTCTTGCCCATTCTTCTCGATACAAAACTACCTTTTGGAAGGGCAACTAAATTCAATTATATTTTTTTGTAAATTTTGACGTTCAAAAGTGCTTTTTATGTGCCTATTTGAAATAAATGATTTGAGTTTGACTTTGCCATTTTGAATAATTATGTTAAGCTCTTATCAATTGCCTGTTGCCCACAAAGTGTCCATTTGCTTCGCATTTGTTAGGGCTTCGTAGCCCTGTAACCAACGAATCCAGCCAATATGACGTATCCGTGTCATTTCACGCGCAAAAATCAAAACAATGGGCCCCTAAAATGTTGCATGCGAGCGTTCAGCGGAGCGTAACCGCGCGTGGCCGACGCGTGGCTTGACAATACAGACTTAATTCTTTGATTGACACTTACAATATTTCGATAACTGATGCAATATTTTGATGATTATCACTCTAGCGCGGCTCCCGCCGCGATTATCGCGAGCACGGCTCGGTTCGTTCATGTTGATTGACTTCTGAATGCAAAATTTAATGTATTGTTTACAAATGTTGAGTGGAACCCAGTATAGTGTCATTTTAGCGGCGTTAAATTATCAGATTTGTAGTATGTTTTACGTTTAATTCGATACTTTTTTTTATCAAATAACTGTAAAAAATATGGTGGAACTGGAAATATAGTAGAAAAAGGAGCATTTAAAACTTAGAAAGTTACATTTGAAAAAAATAAAAATAAATATAATAGCAAAAAAACTAGTACCTACTTATATGCAACCTTTCACAACTGTTTCCAAAATATGTAGGTAGGTACTTATTAAATAGCACAGTATTGTTTCTTGATGACTGCTACACACCGCCGCACGCGACGGCTTCACCCCTTACATCGTGGGCTAAACTATTTGGTTACACCCTGGGGAATACCTTTATAGCGTACATAAATACCGATTACAGAAGCGTTTCAAAAACGTTTAAACAATAAAACTCAAGTAAATCACACATCACATCACAACATCACGCCTTGTTTCCTCGAAGGGTTGGCTAGAGGTGTACCTATAGTGTACACTCACGTTTCACCAGGAATGTTGAAGTCCCATATAATGGGGGGGGGGGGGGGGGGGGGCGAGCCTATTGCCACTAACCGGGCACAAATCCAGTCTCTCCAGGCTGCTACTGAGAAATTCCAGATTGAAAATCACTTTGCCCGAACTGGGATTCGAACCCAGGACCTCATGCTCAGCAGTAGCCGTGCGACCACTAGACCAAAAAGGCAGTTCAAATAAATCGTTTTGATATAATGCTATAATTTTTTTAATCTATCGTCCTATCTGTGTTAAAATTTTGGTTTTACGAAAGGATGTTTGTGCCTAACTTTGGTCCTCAAGCTGGCTGGAAAATCTTAAAAAAATAACAGCTTCGTTGTACACCGTCGCCGTCGGGGTGTTACTCCTATCATATTGTGTGACAGTTTCTGAAACTCTACTTCTGATTTCTGCCTTTTCTGCCTTCGTATGACTTATCTACATTCGCAGCAGTTAAGTAACGGGTTTAGTTCAAGTAGCAATTCATATGTCCAATATAGAATAGAATAGAATAGAATACTCTTTATTATGAACACTATATAAATTACAGACATAAATATAGAAATTTTAAAAATGTGACGCAATGGGCAGCTTTTCATTATAAAGTGTCACGTACAGTCATCAAGGGATTCAAACCACTTATTACGTATATATAATACATAAAAAAGTAAATCAGTTTGGACGGCCGCGTGCTGTACTTATCTAACATAAAGTGTTAAATGTATTATTATCAATATCGATTGCTTGACTCCGTCGCGGCGTCGCGAGTGTTAGCGTCGGGTCGCGTTTTGTCGCGTCTCGGCTCGAGTCGCTCCGGCGTCGGTCACAATGGCCCCAAATGATTCAGTCGCACCCAAGGGCCCGATTACGTTCACCTACTCGACACGGTAGAGGGAACAATACTTATTATTACAATAATTTTATTAAATGCATTATTTTGATCGCTTTTTTTTTGTTGAGATCGGATGTAAAGTACCCAGGTACTCGTAGATACGTACCTAATGTCAGGTGTATTGGAATTTTTTAAATGGTGGAATGAAAATGTTTATTTATGTAAGTGGACATTTTAAGACACTTATACACGTCAATATTTTATAACCAGATGACACTGGCATTTCCTAGCTGACTGATCCCTGAGAAGAAATACCGAAACAAACACAGAGGTCATAGTCTCTTTTAAAGGCCAAACATTAAATTATTAGGATTTTATATGTCAGTTGTTAGACTCACATAAAATCCTAATAATATAATGTAACGCTATATAGTGATGATATAGTGTAACGCAGGGCCATGCCAGGGTCATTGTACTCATAATTTTATTATGCACACGTTTTACTAAAGGACAAATCCTGCCATCGTGTTACATTTACGATCGTACCTAATATAACTCTACAAAATGTGAGGAACAGCAAACTGGGTTAGATTTAATTAAGAAAATGCAAGCTTTTCGTTCGGAGCTTGGTACCCATTAAAAGATGTATTGCCAGTAGATACTTAAGTACAAATGTACTCATCATTACATCAGCCACAGCCCGACTTCACCCTCCGCTGAGCCCAGGCCTCTAGTTTCTTGTGTCAATTCTCACGCTCCAGGTTTTGCCCGCGATGGCAAGAATGTCCTCCGCCAATCATGCTGCCGGACGACCGACATCTAGTCTTCCAGTCTATGGACGCCACTCTGTCACAGTCTTACTCCACCTGTCTTCATTGCGCCTTGCCAGGTCTCCTGTACAACTCCATTAGAGTTCCATAATACGCTTTCCGATATCGAAGACCTGCATCAGTCTTCGCATCTCGACGTTTGGAACTTGGTATATTAGCCTGATGCAAAACATGGAGTGCTCTATGGCTCTCGGTGCAACTCTCAGCCTGAACCTACACGGCCGTTCGTGGGGTGCAGAACACACTGTTTATAGAAGCGGGAATTCAGACATTGTGGTTTTTTACATTCCTATTTACTATGGCTAGGGAATGCGATCTCGGACGAAATCTCGGGTATTTAACTCAATGAATGCCAATCTCGCGAGATTGGGGCTCAAGCCAGGTCCCGCGAGTTTATGAATAACAATACTGCGAGATCTCGCCAATTTCGAGATCTCGCGAGATTGCCAGTTTTGTGTGTTTTTTTTGCAAATAATCACAATATTTGAATAAATTAGGAAAAAATAATACAATTAGTTAGCTCGCAATAACTATTAGTAAACAAAACAAATGCACGCTGATGACGCGAGATCTCGGTCTTTTTTGTCCGAGATCAATCTCGCAAAAAAAAAGGCCGAGATTTCGCGAGAACGAGATTGCATTCCCTAACTATGGCTGCCAAAAATCTTATAACGGATCAAAAGGTAAAATAAATTGATTAGCATAAAGCTCAAAACTAAAATATTGATCTGCATAGTTACAATGTCCTAATAGCTTTAAAGTGACGTCCCATCGTAATTAGCACAGTGACGATTATTTAACTATTAACGTCCCCTCTCTATTTGGCCCCTAAAACTGAGCTTTAACCCACCGGCTACTAAATGTTAACAATTAACGCCCCGGAGTTATAATCACTAACGCTTTCGTTGTGCTTTACTCACATTAAACTTTCATCAGGGATTTAGGGAACTAAGTTGGAATTGTATTGTGCTACCGGCTATGAATACTATCACATATTATAAAGCGTATTATAAAGCGAATAAGTGAAATATCATACTCGTATTATAAAGCATAACAAACAAACATACGAAACATCTAATTTTTTCTAGATCAGTCGTGCGATTCTGTAACCATCTCACCGTGAAAACTTGGGTGAAGTGAGCGTGGAGTGAGTCGTCAATAGTGTCAATCCCTAGCATCAGCATGACTCACAGCTCACCCTACGCTCACTTCACCTTAGTTATCACGGTGAGACAGATGTTTTAAATGTTGGTTTGTTACGCTTTCTCACTAAAGCGGCTAAGCTGAGTTGGATGAAATTCAGTGCATGGGTAGACCATGACTTGTATTAGGACTAGGATACTTTTTATCCCGATATTCTCACGGGATTGAGACTTATGCGGGTGAAACCGCGTGTGTATTGATAATAGCGATTTACGGACGTACCTACTCCAAGTATTTCATGTATAAGATAAATAAATGATAGTGAAACAATTCACGACCAATATTTTGGGTTGCGCCTGGCCTGGGACTTTGGTCTCTTTCATAGTGGTGACCTCGGTAACTACCTATCTGGCCTGAGCTTGGTTGGCCTTGACCAAGCCCTCAAGTACACGTATGCATTCAAAATTTTACTAAAATTAGTGCCTCGACCAAACTAGACAAAGTGACATTCTACCAGCGATAACGATGATTACAAATTCAAAAATAATTAGCCTATAACCTAAAAGCATATGTCTCTTTCAAAGTCGTTGTACAAATACGAAACGCTTTGAAAGTGATTGCTACTCCAGGTCCTCTGGTCTACGTGAACCGTCGGTGAACTGTCTGAATAGACTTTGCGTCCAACGGGAATAGGCGACCAAGAATAGTAAAAGATAAATTAATAATTGTAATAATAAAAGATAAATTATTATCATAATGTAATGACATAATATAGACCTGATACGACCACTGGTACTAAGCTGTCATTTACAAGAGTTGCACTAAGTGCTTGCTGTACGCACAGAATCAGTGTCGGGTACAATTGTGTTTATCAAAAAAATAAAAGGAAGTTAGTAATCCTTTCTTCCGTAGATGAAAGTCTGGTAATCTTCCTCTATCAGAACTGAAATGGTGACAATTTGTCACCATCAGTTTTATTGGTAAAAGACCAAGAAAGTTAATCCCATCTGGTGTACGAGTATGTTCCTAATTATTAAAGATAACTACTTATTTATATGATAAAACTAGATGATTTCAATCTAGTTTGCATGTGGAAAAATCCACTCTAACCTTGCCATTGTCTGAAAGTGCCAAGATTAAATCTTTTCATTAGTCGAATCGCCAAATCTGCATTTTTAAATCAGAGTCAGAATAAAAATCACAAATCATCCCATTCTAAACACAGAAAGTCAGTTTAAAAACGAACCAATATTTTAAGTCAGGAGTTTGCACGTCAACGAGAGCCGGCGAGCGCCGGCGAAAATTAGCTAAAAGTGGCTTTCGTCACCGTCACCCATACTCCTCGCTCTTACTAAGCGAACAATGGGTAAGAGCGGGATAGAAGATGCAGGAAAAACCGCTTCAGGCACCAGGAGGGAAGCGGTAAGGACCCTATTGTTTTGCACTCCCTGAAGCGCGAATCGTTTGTAGTTATATGGGTGTACAAGAATTGTAATTTAGAACGAAAATTTTGCGCTTATGTATTGGGGTACGTGGCAATATATAGTTTCGGTTACAGTTGGTTCGTGCAAGAGAGATGAACCTCGTAGGAATTTCAACAGATAAAGCGGTTATTTAACTTGTTTAAGATTATATTCTTAGGTACAGACGATTGAATCGAATAAAGATTTCACCTTGAATATAGTTTTCATTGACAATGTTGAATGCTGAAATTTTATGTGTTTTGCTAATCTATATAAATACCAAGGCTTAAGTAGGTAATACACACCGATTACTTTAAATGTATGTACATCAATTTCACCGGCATTGTCAGCAGAAATAAATATTTTCACAGATATAGATTGCACATGAATTATAAAACTAGGTTAAAGTTAAATCAAAACCGGCAGGGTACCTAATAGCGTAACACACTATCAGTAGCAATGGATTTCATTTTGAAAGTTGAACAACATTCATTGCGTTATTTACGTTGCTGAGCAGACACATTTTTCGAACATATGGAGCAATAGATTAGCAATATGCTTCAAAATTATTCAAATTGAGAGTACTTAATAGTGTGTTACGCAATTAGGATGCTGCTATTTCATTATCTTTCATAATTGAAACGTTGTAGAATTCTCAGACGAGAATTTTAATTAATTTTAGTGTCCTAATATTTTACCGATGACGAGTGCAAAATTAACAAGCGTAGTTTCATTTACTAAGCGGATGGATTGAATTCAATACAAATCGAAAATATTTATTTATTTATATAATCGGTAGCTTTGTTTTTTTAAGGTACAAAATATAGTTTCTTCGTTGTAAATAGGATGTTCCTAATCTCCTCATGGTTTAGCTAAATGTGTGCTCGGTGTATAGTCACGAGCATAAATATTATATTCCCATGGACAGCTCGGCAATTATATCTGATTTTGAAAAAAGAAAAAAAAGAAGAAAGAAAAATTGTTTATTCTGCACAAACAATTTTTTTTAAAATTTTTCAAATTTAATGATTCACGTGAAGATGACGGCAAATATATGGGATCATATTGTGTGAAATACAAGTGGCTGCACAAATATGTGACATCGAAGTAAGGCAAAACTATCTGACGAGACATGCGACGTCAAAACATTGGATGCTGCATCGGGTTCAAAAAGTTGTGTCACCTCGTAAGCGCTGGACACAGAAAATACGTAAGACGAGGACGAGGCGCGGACAGGGCATGACGAGACGCTGGACGCCGCGAGAGATGACGGTTTTCAACCAACTTCATTCAGCCGTCCGATATATACAGGATAACATATTTTCTTCCGAAGATGAAGATGTCTGGTATATCTCGTTAATTATGCAGAGGGTTAGGCGTTACTGGATACATCCGGTATGGCACAGCAAAGCAGACAATCAATTTTTTTAAATAATGGAGGATCTACATATTTATCCAGATAGTTTTCAAGAAGTATATAAGATGACTCCACAATGTTTTAACTTCATTTTGTCCAAGGTGAAGAATGCTTTACAGAATAAACACATAAATTGGAGAGCATGTATATGTCCTGAAGAAAGATTACTTATAATGCTGAGGTAAGTGAAACACATTATCTTTAATAATTATTATGTTATTTGAACATTATGATATATAATAATTAATAACCAAAATTGTCAGAGATATTTTATTTATTTATTAAAACTTTATGCACAAGTAAAAAGAAGTACTGTACAAAGGCGGACTTAGGAGTAACATATAATATAATTATTGTTAAAAACCGTTATAATCATTGTTCTGCAATGGTGGTTCTTCATTATAATACGAGTACTGTGTATTATTGTGTGTAGACGAAACTGAACTAATTGCCGAATAAGGTGATAGTGTGAAGTATGTTGGGTTATCTGCATCTTGCCGAGAGTCTTGAAAATGTCGATGAATGGATGAAGATGCTACATTCTGCTGTGTCGTTGGACATGCGACGCGTTTTGATTTAGCTGGTGTGTTTTTGGAGATGCGATGTTTAGATTTGGCTGGAGTGGCACTGAAGAGGCGAAGTTTAGATTTAGCTGGTGTATCGTTGGAGATGCGACGTTTAGACTTGGCTGATGTGTCGTTGGAGATGCGACCTTTAGATTTAGCTGGTGTATCGTTGGAGATGCGATATTTTGAATTGTCTCCTATGTCGCTGAAGGTGAAGCATAAGGGACTATGTTGGATTGAGTTTTGCAGGAGGAACATGCGGTATTTCTTGTTTGTTGTTTCGTTTTCATCCAATATTTGGTCGCTAACTGAATTACTCCCATCTTGAACCTTCGTCTTTGTGCAAGATTCATGGCCTTCATATCAGGTAGCATACTTTGAAAGAAAGAAACATCTGTATCAAGCTCAGATTGATTCTCCTGATTTACTCTAAGTCGTTTTGAGGTGAAGTAATTAAACGCAGCTTGATTAAAGTCTTTAAAAGTAGGCATTGTACTTTTTTTACTCGAGCCCGCTGATAACGGTGAAGGAGGTTTAAACATGATTTCTATCTGTGGAGATGGTGAGACAGAGGGAGGTGGATATGGTGATATTGAGTCTTCCTCGTCAGCGTCACTGTCGTCCGCGTCTATATGAATAGGTTTATTAGTAGGGAGGTTAGATTTGGATGGCTTTGATTTCAAATATGTATTTAAAAATTTCAAATGTCGGGCAAGGTAATATTCTTTAACTGCCTTGGCTGCAGAGCTAGACGTAATTTCGATTTATTGTATTTTGTATATCTGTTTCGTACGTTTGACCAGCGTCCTTTGCAATCCTTTACTGAAACAAATTAAACGATCAAATTAAAAAACTTAGTATAATGATAAAAATATACCCAATTAAAAAGAAACCTGTAGCATGGAGTGAAGGTACAATAAAGGTGCATTTTAATTTTAATTGCATATATAGTAGAGTCTTTTTTTTTAATTTTGAATAAAACAGATACCTATTTATTGAGATTTTAATATTTAGTTTTAGACTTATAATATTTCTAATTAATATTTAGATATTTCTTTACAGGTATTTCGCAGATGGATGTTCATTTAAATCACTATCAACTTACTTTCTACGAGGGAAATCGACCATTCGAGAAACAGTGTACGACACCTGTCAAATTGTATGGGAAAAATTACAACCTGAATATTTGCCTATTCTTAATACAGAAAAATGGCTTGAGGTAGCTGCACGTTTCCAGACTCTATGGAATTTACCAAATTGTATAGGAAGTCTGGATGGCAAACATATTCATATAAAAGCTCCACCTAACTCGGGATCAGCACACATAAATTACAAAGGATACTTTTCCATCATATTATTGGCATTAGTAGACGCTGATGGATTAATTTTAACGATCTATATTGGAGAATTTGGCCAAACTAGTGATGGACGTGCGTTGCAAGTTACTGCTCTATGGCAAGCTATACAGCGTGAAGACCTTCATCTAGCAGAACCCTCTC
This sequence comes from Eremobia ochroleuca, assembly GCA_949629135.1. Classification (NCBI taxonomy): domain Eukaryota; kingdom Metazoa; phylum Arthropoda; class Insecta; order Lepidoptera; family Noctuidae; genus Eremobia; species Eremobia ochroleuca. Next base: position 29,500,332 of record OX451384.1, on the reverse strand, counting down.
CATTGCCAGAAAACGCGACCTGTGCCATATTATTTTGTGGCAGATGAAGCTTTCCTCTTAAAAAAATATATATACAACGTGTAACGTTAAATGCGCAACACCTGAAAATAGTTTGATCAGAATAACGAGCAGAATTAATTGAACCACTTTTTAATATAGGTCACATTTTTCAAAAAATCTTCATTAAAAACGTTGCCGTGTCTATTTATTAATAGGTCAAGCAAGCCAATGTGAGCGCCGCGCAGCGGCCCGGTGACGACTCCTCTCTCGGTAAAGCGTCGTCGCAGACGCAAGAAACGATCAGAATGGCCAGTAAAACTAAAACAGCACATAAAACGTTTACATTTTTTTTATGACTTATTTTCTTTCTGAAATAGGTCAATTGAATTAAAAATCAGTTGGGGTGTCTGAGGTTTTGCGCATTTAACGTTACATGTTGTATTATATATAATAAATCTTACTTGAGAATTCAATTGAAAAATGCTAGATGAGTATTATCTAGAGAACGGAAATCGGTAGAATGTGCCTTTGGAAAAGCGAGAACCAAATTTCACGCACTGAGCATGTCCGTATGCTGTAACCCTGCCAAAGTAGATGCAATACCTAATACAAGCCATGTTAAAGCCTAATACAAGCAACGTTATTCAACGATGCGATGGAATATTTACACACCCAGATAACCAAAATACGTTGGTTGGAACAATAATTGTTTCACAAAACAAATCATAGACACCGTAGAAAACATCAGGGAACACCTCACCAATTACTATGTAAATCGGGCCCTATCAAAATAGACATGATGTATGAAATTTCTGTATTTTCTCACTAGAGCATTTAAAAAATAAAAAAAAATTGAGAGATTCTTCCGATTTGGAAAAAAATGGCACCGTCGTAGCACCCATCAAACTATGTAAGAAAACACTATCACTCAGTTTGTCCATAAAAAATGTATGGAGATGTCAGTTTTGTCACGAAACTCACGAAACCATCTTATACATTTTGTTTGGTCCCATAGTAAAAATCTTTCGTATGTGACAAGTCGGTTTTTACCTTTAAAAAAGTCCGAATTCAACGAAACTTTAGGACTACTGCCATTTTTTTCCAAATCGGAAAACCTTCACAAAAGGTACCCTTTTTTTTTAAAACGCTCACGTCCCAACAGAAAATTACGGACAAAGCGCCAAACATAAATTGATGAACACTATTATTGTACTTGTAGTAAGTGAGCATTTATGTCAAACTTTATTTAAATGTTATATAAATGCTAAATATTACTTACCGTTGTCGTTTAATGTCCTGGCGATGATTTCCCAAGCTTAGACTTGGACATTTATTTATTTGTTTATTTAATACTTCAAGCACATAAATGTACACGGACTTAATGCCATAGGCATTTTCAACCAGTCAACCTTTGGGTGATGCAGAGACAAGTAGGTGCAATCATGAAAATTAAGGAATAAATATTTTAAATATAAATATAATATATGTATATACCAAATTACATATAAATATCATATATATAAATAAATATAATTCTATTGCAATAGAAAAGGTCCAAGACCAAGCTAGAGAAATCATCGCCAGAACATTAAACAACAGAGAACTCTATTATAATCATGTATGAGGTTTATTATAATCATAGAGAACTGGATGTTTTTCAATTAAATTACAAAACTGAACATTAAATTCATAGTCGTCCCGCATTTTACTTATTATATCGATGATCTTCCTTTTGCAAACATGTCGTCGCAACCACTCAGTGACGCTGGTAGTTGGGTGTGATAGCGACGCGCGAGTCCCGGCACCCGCGCTCAACCCCCTCCCGCACCCCCGTTCTCGCCTGTCCCTCGTCCGCTCGCGCCCGTGCCCCGTCCTTTCTGTATGTTTTTACAATAGAGCGCAGACTAGTAATAAGCGTCGTGTCCGCGCCCTGTTTTCTCTGTTTTGCGTCGCGGCGCTTCTATACATTTTGTATGAAAGGGACGCGGAAAAGACATACATATGTCCGCGCCCCGTCTGCGTCTTACGTCTTTTCTGTGTCCAGCGCCTTAGAATGCAATAATATCGGTCATGCCTTGCGTTATAAATATCAGCCCACTCAGTTAAATTTAGAAAAGTGTTGTTGAGATCAAAAACTCGTTGGAATCAAAAATAAGTTACGACATCCAATAGAAAACAATTCGCTTCTTCGTTTCAAGTAGATGGTAGTTCTTAAGATTAGTTGGACTCTGTAGGTGGCCACACTTGGGGCAATCCAACTATGTTGGGGTCGGCTTCCAGTCTAACCAGATGCAGCTGAATACCAGTATTTTACATAGAGCGACTGCCTATCTGACCTCCACAACCCAGTTACTGGGTAATACGATACCCCAATAGGTAAGACTGGTTGTCAGATTTTCGGGCTTCCGACTACCCGTAACGACTGTCAAAGATCTACGAATGACAGCCGGGACCAACGGCTTAACGTGCTTTCCGAGGCACGAAGGGGTCTCGGTATGTGAAGATGGTCACCCATCCACGGACCAACCGCGACAAGCTTAACCTGATCGATCGACCTGTGCGGCTGTTATTATTTAGCCACGGACTCCTCAAATAATAATAATAATAATACCTTTATTTAGGATCAAATAATCCATAGTGTTAGTAAACATACCTATAACAGAAAACTTATTATCTAGTGTTAGTACCCATCACCCTTTGCACGAACAGTCTCATGATAGGAGAGCTATAGCTCTCACCTACTGCTTTCAGGATGCTGTTGCAACTGTCTCTCACTCTCCTCAGAAGCGATGCTGTTTTTTTGCGCAAGATAGCGTGATAGCCATCTGTGCGAGCTTGCGCAAACATCTCTGAGGCACTACAGTATCGAGGCAGTCTCAAGAGCATCCTGAAAGCATTATTATACTGGATGCGCAGCACATCCAGCGATCTTTTAGTGTAACTGACCCATAGATTGCCCGTGTACATACTCTGGCAATAAGCCGTGAAAAGTGTGATTTTCACTGAAATTAATTTTTAGAAACATTTTGTATACTTATAGTGAAATACTACAGGCAAAGCGAAAACACAAACTACTACTCAAGATAGTTATAATTTAAAAAAAGTGCAATGGACTATAATTTTCGTCAAAAACTGCCGAACCGGAGGTGACATGGCAGATGTCACCTCCGGTCCGGCAGTTTAACCAAAACTATCATATCATAATCATCATATAAGTAGCATACTAGAGTAGTATATTAGCGTCTGCCTAGTCATTTCCCAGCTGCGTTGGGATCGGCTTTAATTCTAACCGAATGCGGCTGAATGGAGTGGCAAGGAGTGGTCTCGGTAATGGAACTGAAACGGTAATGAATGGGTACCTTGAAGATCGACCTGTGCTGTGTGTGTGATCACTTAGCCACAAGCGCCTCACTCTAAAAGCATATGCCATTCAAATTTTCATCTTTAAAAAGGACTTCTCGAAAAAGCGAAGCAATTTATTAGTCTTTTGAGTTGAAAATGCAGCGCTCACAGAATTTCATTACGCCCGCGTCCAAACAAATAGTTTTGACACGAGCCTTTGATGCTGTGTAATGAGATATCTAATCTGCGGTCCTCCCAGCAATCCCGGCGGTCTTATTTAAATTGTTTTTAGTGTAAGTTTTGACAATGGGGCGTTTGGTGTTTGTGATCCGGTGGTGCGAAGTTTTGGGGGAGTCGTGTCTGATTTTGAAGTTATTGCTTTATTTATTCATCCTTGTACCTAAATGTGTGTGGGCATAATTATTAAAGAGAAGTTTTTAATAATGAACAAAGTCACTTCTTCTCATATTTTAACTTTTATATACGTTCTACTTTGTGTTAGTTGTACTACTGTCAGGATAATAAATGAATAGAGTTAACAATGTAACACACCAAATTTTATCGGCAAATAGCCGTTCAAAATGTGTTGTGTTGAGACAGATACTTCACCCTGGCTGGAGGCCAGGGTGAAGTATCGTTTATTAAGTATAGTTTATTAAGCCACACGCAGGCAAGTCATGTTAAGCAGACGACAACGTCCAAGGTTCAACTGCGAGATGACAATAATAAAAAAACGCATACTTACAAAAACATATACCTACTAATCTATTCGTGGAACACACTCCATGAATAAAAGTATCTGTTTCAAATTAAAGCTATCCGCAATTTTCTTGTAAACATTTCACGAGCTATGTTTGTGACCAGCCCTGCCAGTCGATTCCGTAAAAATCTCACCATGAAAACTTGCGTGGAGAGAGCTGTCAGTGTCAACCCAATGATGCTAGGGATTGCCAAGCATACATTTACAATCACAACCGAGATTTTAATAATATTTTTTATGGTAATTCTATTGATCATTTTATATGATTTCAAAGCTAGTATTTTATTTGTCCAAACATTACTATTTTATGAGGTTTTAAAATAAAATAGCAAAACAAAAAAAAAGAAACGACAACAGCAACAGAAACGGAAACTTAGTCAGAATACCAATGCTGTTTTTTTTTCCTAGACTATAGACCCGATTCACGACATTTCGTGAATCGTGTGAAGTGATCACGCCACACAAACTACGTGGGATTAAATTCTGTGGTCCGGCAGCCAGGTACCCACAAATAGTAAGGTTTGACAACTAAAATACTAGCTTAGAAATTATATAAAATGATCAATAGAATTAGCATAAAAAAATAGTAGGTATTAAAATCTCGATTATGATTGTAAATGTATGCTTGGTCAATCCGTAGTATCAGGTGGGATGACACTGAAAGCTCACTCCACGCTCACTGCACCTAAGTTTTCACGGTGAGATTGTTACAGAATCGCACTGCTGGACAAAGATGGTATTCTATATTATATTCATTTAACTTCTTCAATCACTGAAACAGTCACCAATCAATACAAAATGAACGACAAAAGAACGACAAATTACCGTTTTATTTTATTTTTTTTTTCAATCTTCGAACTCAGTCGGAGCCATAACGATATTATTGTGGAACAAAACAATGAACCGGTAACTCAGGGGATTTTAAACCTTATTAACTCTCCCTTTCTTGCGATTATGAACAAAGTCGTTTGCCATGACGTTAGGGTACGTATTGTCAATCTATTTAAAGTAAAGGCAATTATTGGTTTATTATTTCGCCAGTTGATAAAATATAAGAAAATTATCTAATATCAAGCTGCAATTTAGAAACAAAACGTTGTAGGTAGATTGGTACGATTATTGTATAATTTTTTTTCTCTCATACAGTGTAACAATGATTTTATTGAATATAGCTAGCTTTTGCCTGCGGCTTCGCCTACGTGGTATGTCTATAAGTATTTATAGACATACCACGTAGCCTAAAACCAAAAATTAATTGTAAAATCCGTTTAAAAATAAAAAAAAAATGACAGCTTTTAATAAACGGTAAAAACGGTACTTCTGTTTATACCGTTTATTAAAAGCTGTTATGTTCACATTGCAAACAGACACTTCAATTTTATTTATTGGTATACATCATCATCATAGATATAGATAAATTGTCAAAAAAGCTTAGCTCTGCAGCATACGCCGTTAGGAAAATTCGTGATTTAACTGATTTAGAGACAGCCCGTTTAGTTTACTTTAGTTATTTTCATAGTGTGATGTCATACGGTATTCTGTTGTGGGGAAATGCCGCCGATATTCAGACAATTTTTATTTTACAAAAAAGGGCAATTCGTTCCATTTATAAATTAAGTCCCAGTCACTACCTCAGAGACAAGTTTAAAGAGATTAATATAATGACTGTGCCTTCTCAGTACATTTATGATAATCTTTTGTATGCACATAAAAATATTAATCTGTTTAAAAAATACAGTGATATCCATAACATAAATACTAGGAACAAACACAAATTTGTTGTTCCTACAACAAGGCTCAAGAAAATAGGTGGCTCGTTTAGATGCCAATGTATACGTTTTTATAATAAACTTCCTAGCCACATTCAAGAACTAAGCATTAATAAATTCAAATCTTTTATAAAGCTAAAACTATGCCAGAAAGCCTATTATACTGTAAAAGACTATATTGAGGACAAAAAAGCTTGGGATTGAGCTGCTCCAATAGGTCTAGACAGTGAATGTTGTTTATTTTTTATTTTTTGCTGATTTACACTTTTGTTTTTTTTTTTTCTCTTTCTAAATATCTATTTATATACAGAATGACATGAACATTTACTGTTTAAAGTCTTATATTATTTTAATTGTTGTGAATGTGAGGACTATGTGGGTCATTGTTTCCGTTTTAATCATGGTCTGGCACTTTGAGTGGTTTATGCGGTCTACACAAATGTCCTGTCCTTGGTATTACTCGTCGAATCGTTGAGCTCCTTAAGTTCTGAGTTGAGCTGCACGGTTACTGACGAATGCGTGCACCGACTGCACAGGTCCACTCAATCTGTGTGGTTCTTTCCTCAAAAGACCACTTCAGACACCAATCTACATAGTCCTCAAAGATCAAAGATTATTTCCGGATTTTTATATACACATTGACATTGATGAATATTATATAAACAATGACATGGATATTTACTTAGTAAAGTATCTTATTTTTTATTATTATTATTGTGAGTGTGAAGACTATGTGGGTCATTTCTTTTTTCTGTTTTCCTTCTTAGTTAGTTTTAATCATGACCTGGCAGTTTGAGTAATTTATGCGGCCTACCCAAATGTCCTTTCATTGGTATTGTTCGTCGAATCGTAAGGCTCCTCAAGTTCTGAGTTGAGCTGCACGATTTTTGACAAATGCGTGCACTGACTGGACAGGTCCGCTCAATCTGTGTGGTTCTTTACTCAAAAGACCATTTCAGATACCAATCTACATGGTCTTCACATGATCTGACCAAGATTATGTCTGGACTTTAAAAGAGACTGTGACCTCTGAGTTTGTTTCGGCCTTTCTTCTCAGAGTAGTCAGATAGGAAACGCCGACCTCATCTAGTTAAAAAAAAAAATATGATTGACATGTAAAAGTGTTTGTACAAACCTACTTACAGAAAATAAATCATTTATCATTTATCATTTATCATCCCACCGATCAGTGTGTTTTTGTAAGCTTCTGGGTGTCTGCATTAAATTACTTCTATTTTCATGACTCCCATGTTACCCCTTCAAGAATAGACAACTCTCCAAAATCAACTAATGAAGGAACCTTTTAGCTATTCCTGTAAAATCTCAAAAAGCTTAGTTCCGTGTCCATCCATCATCTGCCTAGCCTTTTCCCAACTATTTTGGGGTCGGCTTCCAGTCTAACCGGATGCAGCTGAATACAGTAATCCGTGTCCATACGTGATAGGAATAATCTTTACCATTATTTTATTCATATTTTTTCTCAATCGGTTCGTAATTAACCCGACTGTCATCGCACAGAGCGACAGGATTTTCATTGACAATATTAGCCGTTTGTTTCTTAGGGGCGAAAAAGACCCGAGGCGTTTGTGTGGTTTCTGCTCTTCTAGTTTCAACTTTTCCCACCAAAGATAGGGTTGGTTTTTATGTGGCAATATATTTGATGGATTAGGCTCTCTTTGATGCTCTCAACAGGATTTCACGCGTAGTTAGTGTTAGAGCTATATTGTGGAAAGTTCTTTGATTCTGGGTGTATTTTTGATTCCATGTTTCACGGTGTTTGAACCGCTTTGGGGGAACATAATCGTGATAGTGACAGGAGACACAGAAATTATTTTAGAACATTGTTTTTTTTTTGTGTTATCTTCTTGCAGTTTTGGACTAGATGTTCTATCAAACAAAGCATTTTCATTATCCTCGAGTTTTGTGACTAACGTAAACGCACCCATTACCGCCAGTTTAAGCGGAGTTCAGATTGATATCCAAAAAATAAGCACATTCTTAATATGTGGCTTCAATAAAAATATTTTTTCAAGTACTGAAATTATCGATTTTTATAGTTATGTATAAGAACAGATAATCAAAGAATTACTTAAAACATTAAAAATTAAATAAAAGGAAAAAGGGTCATGTCCCTATTACCGACTCAAAATATCGGGTGTGTGCCTAATACCGTTTATGTGACACCTAATACCGACCACTAAATAAATGGAACCGTTAAAGTGAAATAAAAATGCTCGTGTATATTGAACTGTTTATATAAATGCTCCAACACAGTACAGAATGCTATCAACACTTAACAATTATATGTATTCTTATAATAGTATATTCTTAACAGCGTTAAATCAATAAAAAATATCATATTTATACGAATTATGTATAACAAATTACCAAAGGCCAGTATTGATTATAACTACTATAATATATAACCAATGGGGGCATTTGGTATTATACAAGAGTAAATGGCATTATAGAATCTTAGTAAAAATGTAACATAGTCATATAAAATTACAATAACATTTATGAGGCGGTTTATCGTATCTATTAAAACAGTAGAAAAGGCATTTGACTGTAAACCGCCTCTTAAGTTTAGTAGTCATGTCAAATAAAAAATCAAATCTTGGATTAAGATTGACAAATGAAACAAATTAATAAAATTATTCATGTGAAAAAAAATTTATAAAAAATAACATCATGTGCCTCTGAATCAAATTTAAGATTAACTATGATCTCAGCATTCACTACAAAATGTTATCAAAACTTAACATCATCTGCCTAGCCTTTTCCCAACTATGCTGGGTTCGGCTGCCAGTCAAACCGGATGCAGCTGAATACCAGTATTTTACATGGAGCGACTGCCTATCTGACCTCCACAACCCAGTTACTGGGTAATACGATACCCCTAGGTAAGACTGGTTGTCAGACTTTCGGGCTTCTGACTACCCGTAACGACTGTCAAAGATCTACGAATGACAGCCGGGACCAACGGCTTAACGTGCTTTCCGAGGCACGGAGGGGTCTCGGTATGTAAAGATGGTCACCCATCCACAGACCAACCGCGGCAAGCGTAGCTTAACCTGATCGATCGACCTGTGCGGCTGTTATTATTTAGCCACGGGCCCCTCCGTTTCCATCAAAACTTAACGTTATTATATATTCTTAACAGCCTTCAAAAAGTCTTAAAAAATGTACTAAGTACTTAATATAATTATTTGTAACCTAAAGTGTAATATTAGTATATTATTTTACAAAATGTAATATAGAAATATAAAATTAGAATGAAATCTTAATTCTAGCAGTCATTTCAAATCAAAATCAAATATTATAATATAAAACAAATTAAGAAAATTAACCTTTGGCAAAAAAAATAAGATTAAAAAATAGATTCATCTGACTCTGAATCAAATCCACAATCATATCTCGGTCGCATAATGATCTTTGCTGGACGGTTTATTTCACAATCATCTGATATATAAACGGATAGCAAATAGTAATTAAAATTACATGACTTCCACATATAAATGTTAGCTAAGTATTACTATAATATAATAAAGCTTATGTTATTTTAAATCTGTATGTTTATTATGGAATACTATAATGTATATTAAATAACTTTATGTTTACTTGAAAATAAATACCAAATAAAAATACATGTAGTATGGGGTCCATCGTAAATGTACAAGTAGATCGGTAATAGGTTTTCTTAAAGGAAGTCGTAAAACCTATTACCGACCCAAGGGAATGTGTATGAATTGTGTAAATACATGTGATTTTTGTACATGTATATGATTTTAAGTGGTGCGGTTGCTAAAAATATTTAATAATAATGATATTTCAACTATAAAAATACACTATTTAAAAATTATACCTCCTTTATTCATCAAAATATTTACATAAGAACAAAGTTAGTGTATACGGCTACTAAAGCTCTTGAATATATGGCGTTAATAGCTCAAATATAAGTTAACATACTAAGGAACTGAGTTAGTATAGCCTCCTGCCTATTAATTTATGCATTTTAACAAAAATCATGGCACACAAAAGATACGACAAGTACTTATCAGCGACATGGGTCGGCAATAGGAATAAAATTGTGATTTTTGTTCCTATTACCGCCTATTTTTAATATTGAATTTTAAGCAAAATAAAATAGTATCTCATTAAAATGAATCATTACTTGTGTTCCTGAAAGTATCAAAAATGCATCAAAAGAACTAGAAGTTACATTAAAATGCTTTACGATATAATCTTCTGCTAAAAAAGAAACAAGAGTACTTACGCCATCGGGAATGCCACACTATGGAAAATGCAATAAGGTCGGCGTCCACGGACGAACTCAGCAATTATTATTTAAATCGTCGAGTTACGCACGCAAAAAAGAGATGAACATTTGCGTTACAAATACATCTACATTTTTTTTAAAGCAACCATTTGTGTAGCTTTAATACATGACATAAAAATGATAGTTTTCTGAATGGGGCGGTAATGAGCGCAGATTTTAACGGGTCGTTATTAGGTGCGTTTACGTTATACTAGATTTGAAATATTTTCTTTGATTGTAAGGAAACATACTACCACTTTCAGTACCGTCTTTGTTGTCATTAAGTGCTAGTACTTTTTCAGTCTCCTCATCCTAAATGATGATGCGTTAAACGCAGTTGAAAGTCTGTTAATAATGACCATTCATCGTTAAACACATCATCATTTTACGTAAAGTTAAATTTGCCCTAACAACCCACCGTCAACAAATCGATAGTTATAATCTCTGAAGACATTTATAGCCCATCTCCACATCCCAATATTGTTATCCAGTGAAGCGTCCACCAAACTCCGGTCATATTCGTGAACATCGATCATTCGTAACGCGATCCTTGTCGCTCTTGTAAAAGCACTATCTTTGAGGGATTATCTTTTAGTTGCGCTGCAGTGGACGAAGTCAGATGGTTTTGGTATTTTCAGCTACACACATTATAGAAAACTAGCTTTGGCTCCGACTTCATCTGCGTGTATTTTGTATTTTTTATAAAAGCCCAGCATGAAAAATAGCCTGTAATTTTCCAAGCCCCAAGCTATCCACCTGTTAAATTGCATAACGATCAGTTCTGTGGTTTAGGCGTAAAAAGACAAACATAAAGATAGCTGGGGTTACTTTTGCATTAATAATGAAATAATGGATAGTTTACATTAATTGTGCATACCGTCAGACCCCTTGTACACGGCATGGTTTCTTTACGGCGCGGCGTACAAGCTGCGCCGTTGAAAAATGTCTGTCAACAAGTTTTCATAGTGATGCACACAACACTGACGACCGTACCTACAGACAGCGAATAAACCGTAGTTTTACACGGCAAGAAAAACGTGTGTACATAGAGCCTAAAAGAAGTTTTTCCTGGGAGTCTTCAAATCCCGAATAGGTCACATCTAGACAAGCTTGCTTAGTAGATCGCATCATCTTTAACCAACATATAGAATAAACAATACCCAATACAATTTAAAGCTTAAAAATATTATTCTTCATCTTTATCGGAAAGCAGTACCTACTTAGTACAATCAGGTAAAGGGAGTCAACGAATGAAAGTTGTATGAAATGGCTGTAACACGCAAATTGACGAAGTGTGTCAATTTGATAAAAAAATATTTTATCTGACTGTACCAGCTTTGAGGGGATTGTGGCTAAGTAATAACAGCCGCACGGGTCGATCGATCAGGTTAAGCTACGCTTGCCGCGGTTGGTCCGTGGATGGGTGACCATCTTCACATACCAAGAACCCCTCCGTGCCTCGTAAAGCACGTTAAGCCGTTGGTCCCGGCTGTCATTCATGTATCTTTGACAGTCGTTACGGGTCGTCAGTAGCCCGAAAGTCTGACAACCAGTCTTACCCAGTAACTGGATTGTGGAGGTCAGATAGGCAGTCACTCCATGTAAAATACTGGTATTCAGCTGCATCTGGTTAGACTGGAAGCCAACCCCAACATAGTTGGGAAAAGGCTAGGCAGAAGATGACCAGCTAATAAACCTACCTAAAAAGTCAATAATTTCGAAAAAGCCAACAAGATTTTTTTCAAGAATAAAGAAGCAGGTAAAACCGCGGTGATCACTATTAATTTAAGTTTGTAATCAATTAACTACCCTGACTTTACCGAAACTAGGGGCTATTATACCTATCTCATGTAACCTTTTCATTCACATGCACTAATTACTGTGTTTTGTTCCAGGCTATGGCACCAACTCGTTATCGGCCATGTCGAAGTCGACGCTTGATGCTCATACGCATCTACGTCAACCAGGTTAGTGAATATATAACAGAATTTACACAATTTCTTCAATAAATCTTGGTTATAATTTCGCTTAAATTCGTTGTGTACCTATAACTTCGCTTCAAGTATTTTTTTCTACGCAGATTGGGTCACTTTTCCTTTATTGTTATTTTCAATTAATCATTCTGGTGAGCCTTTTCCCATCTACGAGTATGTTGGGGTCGGCTACCAGTCCAACCGGATGCAGCTGAATACCAGTATTTTACATGGAGCGACTGCCTATCTGACCTAAGCAACCCAGTTACTGGGTGATACGCTTGCTCTTCAATATTCTAGCTTAATTTGAGGGCCTTTATAGACAAGTGGCTGTCGTTTTCAAAGCGCTTCGTACTTCTACAACGACTTTCAACAGAATTGTCATCACGCTTTTCGATAGCATATGTTAGTCCAACACGATTTGACTTTTCCATCATCGTTATTGCTGATAGAATGTCACTTCGTCTAGGCCCTCTTTCTACAACTGCAGCAACTGTATAAATCTACACATTAATAAATACTCCAATATTATGTATCTGAAGAATTCTTTAAAATCACAAGACCTACATCCAAGACTCAAAACACAATTCATGGAAGATGTAACGAACTATGAAAATTCGAGCGACCGAACTTGAGCACTCAGTCAATGTTTGTTGTCCACGGTCAGTTACCCAAGGTAAATACGGATTATTTGGTGACCGTACCTTTAGTGAGACACAAATTGAAACACAAATGTGAGCATTTCACAAAATGGAACATTCGACCGTTCGATGACGGCGTCACGCAAATGTTCACTTGTAAAATGGTTGTAGTATGTTAAATTGTAAAATTTTACATTTGTATGAATGTTTTAAATCTTCAAAATTATATACAGTGCGGCGTTATAGTCACCTGCCTCCGTCAAAGAGGTGATTTGACACGTCATTCTAAACATCTTTCGTCATGAAATTTATAAAGGCATTGAAAAAAAAAATTCTTACATGCATTGAAATAGTCTGTACTGTTGTATAGGTATTTGTTTTTTTATTTAAGAATCGGAAAAGACATTCGTAGAGACAGTTGTTTAAAATGAATCACACCCTTGACGTATAGATGACTAAATCGACACCCTGTAGATATATGTTATCAGTTGGACTCCACAAGTGAAGTTTTAGAAAACAAACGCCACAAGATCCACTAACGGCAGTTCATTTTTTCATATTATATAACCTTACCAAAATACTATAACGACTACTAACAATACTGTCGAGTACGGACACACTGCAGATGATAATGATAACAAAATCATAGCTGCAAATTGTCAGAAATGAGAAAACACTCCTTCACTAATGAAGATCGTTACTAGTTTCTTCAGATATGGACCCCACACACGTGACTGTTATACCGATTAGCAGCAAAATTAACCTTAATCGCATATTTTTGGTAAAAATACGAGTAAAATTGAAGAAATCTGCAGTTTTGGGAAGTAGGCAATAAAATGAAACCAATTTGGTTTAAGTAATATAGATATATCTTCTATATAAAATAGTAATGAATTGAAGACTGTACATTGAATAATTATGTTTAGAAAAGGTAATTGATTGTTTTTAGAAATTTTGTCCGTTTCTCTGTTCGTCTAGATGTATGTTCCGGATTGGCGCTAAAACTACGAAATACATTATTTTCAAATTTTGCACAAATATTCCTTAAAGGCCTGCAGGGTATTGCGTAACACACTACCAGTAGCAATGGGTTTCATTTTGACAGTTCAACAACATTCATCGCGTTATTTATGTCGTTGAGCAGACACATTTTTCGAACACATGGAGCAATGGATTAAGAATATGCTTCAAAATTATTCAAATTGAGAGGAATAGTGTTTTACGCAATTAGGGTGCTGGTCATCGAAATGTAGTAGAAATGCGATTCTATAGGATATATATTGTACGCTAAAACAAAAAATATAATGCTGATGAAGTCGCGGACAGAAGCTAGTTTGATATATTAAAAAAATATATAAGTACATAATCAATAATGAACAAAGGAAACTTTTTATACCTAAAACTACATGAGTCGCATATTTGTAATATTAAGCAACTTGTTACAAAATACTATTTCAGCTGGTTTAAAAAGGGTGTGTGAAAGAAAGAAAAAAAAATTAACCTAGGCACACATTATTCACACAAAAAAAAGAATAAACGCGGGAAACGAATGGACGCCAGTGATTTTGGAAACAAAATAACTAAAAATCTACAGAGTGATTCTGTAACTATCACCGTGAAAACTTAGGTGAAGTGCGCGTGGAGTGAGCTGTCAGTGTCATCCCACCTGATAGTAGGGATTGATCAAGCATACATTTACAATCTCTCTTTTTATCTTGTGTCTCACTTCCAATATCTATGTTCTTCTCATGCTAAGAATCTGCGTTCTTCTACCAATCTTCACATACTCTGTCCTTCTCATACTTCGGACTTTGTTCATTCTTCCTTTTATATTCAGTCCATTCTTCTTTGGAATGCGCTTCCTCTTGATATCAAGACGGCCACTAGTCGGTATGCATTTAGACGGAAATCGCAGAGTTATTTTCTAAACAAATAGCGTATCATCTTCGTTCATCGAGTCATCTCAACTCCCTTGAATTTGTGTATATATTATAAGTTTATATCATAGCAAATCGTATAACCTATTTAGGTATTTGTGTACCTAGTTTTAATAGTTTTTTGTAATCATTGTTCCTCTCAACCAAAGCACCTGCCGTCTAATCTCTTCACCACCCTTGGTTGACTGGTAGATAATGCCTAAGTCATTAAGTCCGCCTTTGAACCTTTTTGTGCGAAAACTTTAAATAAATAAATATTAATAATAATATTTTTTATGCTAATTCTTTTGATAAATGATCAATTATATAATTTCAAAGCTAGTATTTTACTTGTCATAGCATTACTATTTGTGAGATTTTAAAATGAAATAACAAAACAGAAACTCAGTCAGAATCTCATTGAAGTTTGTTCTTTATTTTCCTAGACTAGCTCTTCTCCCGATTCACGAAATGTCGTGAATTGGGTGAAGTTATCACGCCACACCAACCACGTGGGATTACATTCTATGGTCCGTCAGCCAGGCACACCGTTAGCATACGATGACTTGACACACTCGGTTATCTCTCCAATTAAATATATGTATTTGCGTTAATAACAACGCTGAGCATTGTCGCAGTCTTTACTAGACTCTATCTACAATCGCTCATAAAAACAAACAATGTCAATGCGTATTTTGATCAGACTAGTAGTTGTCTTAAACGTGAATGTTTTATTTTATTTATTGTTCGTGCGTGACGCGCTCGCGCCTTATAACAACTAGTCTAGAAAAAAAGAACAACATTGAGATTCTGACTGAGTTTCTGTTTTTCTATTTTATTTTAAAACCCCACAAAATAGTAATCTTTTGACAACAAAAATACTTGCTATGAAATTATATAAAATGATAAATAGAATAAGCATAAAAAATATTATAAAAATGTCGATTATGATTGTAAATGTATGCTTGGTCAATCCCTACCATCAGCGGGATGACACTGACAGCAACAGTAAAAATCTCACCGTGAAAACTTGCATGGACTGATCAACGCAAGTTTTCACTGTGAGATTTTTACAGAACCGATCGGCAGTTCATGTCCTTCGCTTCGTCAGTCAAACATAAAATTGAAGGCTAAGGGCAAATATGATAACCACGAAAATAAAAGTACCTATGGCCGCCCCTCTACTTCCCAGCAATAACTCTCACAATAATCAAACACAAAACAAAAAATGCGTTAAGCGAAAACCTCAGACTGTTAGAGATCAAAGTTTATACAAACCACAATATTGCTGAACCAAGTGAGCATAGTAACTCGACCCTAGACTGTCACCAGGCACGCGGCGAGCGCAAACAACGGAGCCAATGTTTTCTAATGAAATCGAGAAGTGACGCGCCTCTGTGCTGTCACTCATTTTGAAACTAAGGGATCTTAGACAGAACTGACTGATGTTTTGGAAATAGCTGAAATAACTTATATTTTTTGTGTTAGATCGCATTTTTAGTCAAGTTTTTTTTTGTTCTAAGAATGCACATCCATGTTTTATTAATCACTTTTGCTGGTCCGTGTGGTTCCCGGTATTGGTCCTAAGGGCTTAGGGCTCTCTGTTCTGTTGCACAAACGATGGGATATTTAATATCGTGTCCTGTGTTCAATTATGGCGCCAAACACGTAGCCGAATTCTGGGCCAAGTCGATTTAGATTACCATAGACACGCTAAGAAGAAGAAGTGCTCTCTGTTGTGATACTAAATTCGAAAGCATACAAAACAGCACTGTTATTTCTGGTCTACTTGATGTCGGAGGAGCCTAAAGCTATTTCAAATCTTTCTACTAAAAACCGGGAATTAGAAATTCTAAGACAATTAATACTGCTGTAAAAAACAATTTCTGACCCAATCGAATAATGACGGTGGCATACATTCAAACTATTTGTGTGGTGTACTGTATGGCAATCACCAAAGTCAGGACTACCTTGTTCGGCCACTTTCCTACATACATGAGTACGAAACAACTGTACCAATTGCTTAGTAACATGCGATCTCTTATCAGTGTCGTATTTTACTTCGATTTATGTTAGGTATGTGTTACGGAATCGTTTTGGTTTTAGTAAGTGCAGGTGCTAGGAATTACAGGCTTCTTGAGGTCTTTTTGGATTCGTCTATCTTAGGTTATATTGGTTCCGTAATTCGCTAGCCGATTTAGATGTTTCTCATTTATGATAAGTAAATGGTTAATGACTGGCCTCATATCCGTTAGTTTCAGTTAACAGTTCAGTCTCTGAACTATTAGGTACTAGTTTCGAGGAAGAATAAATTTAAGTCTTTAAATATGAACTGAACTGTCTAGATCAGTGAGTAAGTCAAAGAGAAGTCTTCGTGACGCACTGAAATCACCTGTCCATCAAGCTTGCAAGTCAGTTCTTTCAAAATTAGGTACCATTAAATTCTTCATTTCATCAACCACCCAAAATGATTGTCTTAAACAATGTTATAAAATAATAAAAATCACTAGCCCTGGCTAGCAAAACATGTTTGCCTAGCGTTTGATCGGTCGCACCCATATCTACGCAAACAGGGGTAAGTAAAATACGAAAGAAATCAAAACGTTGTTTTCACAGGCGTGCGTGCGGTGACGGTCGACATTGTCTTTTTGTGTGCTATAGTCGTGTTGTAGGGAACTAGGGGCCCACGTCACGCGGAACTTATCGCCTTCGACGCTAGTCAACCGAATTTCGAAGCATGGAAGAATTTACTAGGAATTGTTATGGAGATGGAGCCGTTCCAAGGTTTTGTTTACGGGATTTTTTATAAGGCGTTGAACTTTTGTTTTTGGTCGGTCAAATATTAGGATTTATGGAGCTAGAGTAGAAGTAGATACTGCCGGTCGATTCTGTAAAAATCTCACCGTGAAATCATAAGTGAAGTGAGCACTTAATAGTGTTAATCCCTAGTGAATGACAGCTCACTTCACGCTCACTTCACCCAAGCTTTCACGGTGAGATGGTTACAGAATCGCACGGCTGGTCTGACGAAAGAGTTCTGAACCCAAATGTGTTTTCGAAAAAAGAGTTCCTTGATTGCGAGGATATGGACAATTGCCACTACTGCTTACGTTAATATGTTACAACATTTCTTCTTGAGTAAACTGCCTGGTTTAAGGAACTCTTCAATAGTCAAAATTCAGTGTCGAAGCTCACCTAAGCAATGTTATTGGATCGAAGAGCGTTTAGACTTTAATTATAATAACTCTATAAATAACAGTTTAGAAATGCATGCCTTGAAGGTCAAAACGAAACAAATATAACTAATAAAGTTGTTCAATTTCATGCATTTGTCATAAAGTGCACTAACTCGATCTGAACAGATGCATTGTGTGGATCTGGGTCAGATTGAATTGGATAAGTATGTTCCTAACTGTGATAGGTCAAGACCGGCGACTCACAGCATTGATTTGGATTATTCCACTCATCATCTGCCTGCCTTTTCCCAACTATGTTGGGGTCGGCTTCTAGTCTAACCGGATGCAGCTGAGTACCAGTATTTTACGTGGAGCAACTGCCTATCTGACCTCCACAACCCAGTTACTGGGTAATACGGTACCCCTTGGTAAGACTGGTTGTCAGACTTTCGGGCTACTGACGACCCGTAACGACTGTCAAAGATGTCGAATGACAGCCGGGACCAACGGCTTAACGTGCTTTCCGAGGCACGGAGGGGTCAAGACCCCTCCGTGTCATACCAAGGTATGTGAAGATGGGCACCCATCCACGGACTAACCGCGGCAAGCGTAGCTTAACCTGATCGATCGACCCGTGCGGCTGGTATTGCTTAGCCATAAGCAATACCATTTGGATTATTCCACTATGTCCCTCTAAATGGTCAAAATTACCAATTTGGTCAAAGTGAAATGTTTAAAATTTTGATGTACACGTTGTCCCACTAATACATTTTTTGGAATTATTCCACTTTACCTCACCAAGATGTTCCACCAGTGGGACAAAGTAGAATGCTTAATCCATACATTAGGGAGTTCCTGGAACATAAAAACGCATTATGACTGGCTGTACGAGTATTGTTATGCATGTAAAATTTGCACGCTTATATCCATTAAGCAAAACATGTTTGTTCACGTTGTTAACATCACCATCTTTTATACCATGATTTAGCAAATAAATGATTTTATTATTATTATTACAATAACTTTTGAAAATCATTGGTTTTTCTAGATTCAAAATACAAGAATTTGAACAAAGTTGATGTTCTGTCTTTGTTTATTTCAAAGGCAATCAAAGGTAGAAAGGTTATGCTAGACGAAATATTGTAATGACGAATCAGCCTGCTCTTCATTCCGATCTCGCTTGATGGCAAATGGATTAGGTCTACGTTGGAACGAGTCTGCCCAGAAGACGCCTGGTCTCTTGCTTTGACGGTAGACGTTCCACACTTTCGTGTCTGCAGTAGACGCGCTTAGGAAAGCAAAACTTAAACCGGCGTTAATTATAGAAAAAACTGCTAATCACAGTCTGAATGATTTTGAAGGATATTGTTAATCCATTGCTTCATATGTTCGAAAAAATGTATGCTCAACTACGTAAATAACTTAAGGAATGTTGTTGAACTGTCAAAATGAAAACCATTGCTACTGTTAGCGTGTGTGTAATTGCGTGGTAATCACGTAATTACCCCGCCGATAATACAGATAATACTATCAAGTACCAAGTGAATAAAGACAATGAGATCCCACAAAACAATTACTAACCAATAATCATACATCTTAACAAATAGAAACGTCAAAATAAATCTGCCGGGGTGAACATTATTGAATCCGGGAGTGGGGGCCCAGGATTGCAATCAAACGGCTAATGCTACAGGGGCCCGGAATTGCACTAACGACTCACTGGGGGACTCGTAATGCACTGAAATCGATTAATTATCCTTTTATTATTATTTTATGGACCTTTTGCTTCTTCTAAACGGGTATCTCCAAATTATTTTTCTTGTTTTAGAGTTTTGTCGGAAGTCTGGGTATGAAGAATGATTGAATTGATGAAATTGAATGAATGAATTTTAACGGATAGAAAAGAAGTACAGCTAAAGTATTTTTTGAATTGTATAGTTATTATTATATAGTTACGTTATACATGATTGTATACCTACTTTCATTTTTGTTACCGTTGGTCTGTTTCGCGACTTCTAACATGAAGGTAAATAGAACAGACTATGTTATCTGACATATAAAATATAAAACAAAAACACAGCTTTAAAATGACCGCCTTTTATTGATCGACGGATGTCTGTGCTGGCGTTATAATTGGAATACAAATTCGCTCTTTGACGCCGCGGCCGCACGTCGCGTCGGGCAGTGATTTGGCCCTTTGTGCCGCACGCATTAACTCCTTCAGGCCTCGAGCAACACCCCACACTTTATCACACCCTAACCCAATAACAACTTTAACTTAAAGCACTAAGGCGCAAAATGCCTATTCAACCTCCAACGCCACCGATTTTCGATTTTCAGCTAACGCAGTAAGAACTATTTCTCTTTTGTCGTATGACGCACATCATTGGCTTTCAAAGTTCTCGTCGAAGAATAATGCGTCCTATTACGTGTGAAAAAGAGTTTGATTTAGCTCCTGCATGTATTTCTACTGCGAAGGATTAGTGGTAATGGCACGTAATTACAGCAGAAAAGACTAACACCGTGAGGTTCATTTGGCGAGCACCAATCAGTTATAATGTGAAGGGGTTTCGCTTTGAGTGCCGCTCTGGGCACCAACTGATTCACTTAACGGCAAACACTTGGGCCACTTGTTCAGACGACTCAGGAGTTTCTTTAACCAGAGCATTTATTTTGGCAAATGAGTTCCACAAATAAAATCGGTAGTTGAAGACTTTGGTAGGTTTGGGATTATATTATACCTTGCTTTTGTGTCAAATGAGTTTATTGCACTGATAGTTGTGAACTTGAAAATTGTTGACACTCTTTGTTACGAGTATAATATTGCCTGTAATTTTCATTATACTACGTACCAATGAAGTTCACATGGCGGATTTCGTATATTATGTAGGTAGTTGACGCAGAAAATTACACAGTTTTATTTCTCCATGCATATTGATAACTTTAACAGTGCAAAGAACATTCCAAGAACCCCGAGATTGGCTCAGCGAAGCTCAACAAATATTCTACATCTCTGTCGAGAATTTTCTCGACATTGGCACAATAAATTTTATATGGAGTTCACCATGTTTGCTATAAGAATGTATTGTTGACAGAGCGTCGAGGGGAAGCGACAGACCGTCCCGGCAAACAGCGGGAGACATATTGTCCACTGCCGAAAATAAAAACGAGAAATTGTTCGTCTTAGTTTATCATTTAGAAGATAATAAAGATGGAGTAAATATCTTAGAAGAGACATGACCAGAACTAAGACTAAAATGAAAAGCGTGCAGCAGCTAACTATACAACTACGAATCTGATGGATTTAAAATTAAACAGTACAATTACGGAAACAGTAAAGGGTACCCGAAACGATCAATCGCAATTGTCATTTTTTACGTGATTGATGCACATTGATGCGCAAACTGATAGTCTATGAAATGCAATTGAAGTGATTGACAATATTACTACAATTAAAATTGACATTTCAGTGACCCTTAAAAGGTCTCTTGTATGTGTCTATGAGACAGTTGTCCACTACACACTACCTCGTCTCATCTCTCACTAACGAAAAAACCAAAGCGGATTTCAAGACCTTTATAAACCCAAAACCGAATGAAACACACAAAAACAATCAAAGGCAGTAATTGGCGACAGTAGCACCGGCGGGGTGCACGTCCCGCCAATTTTGATCACAAATGGAAACTGTTATCGCTTTTCGACAATTCTATTGGGGACGTTCCAGAGTTATAACTTCGTTTCAGGTGATTCCAGATATTGATGATTTACTTGATGGGTTTTAGATTAGAAATCAAATGTTTCGGCTTTTAAATTCTGTTTCAGTCTGGTTTTGTAGATTATTTAGTTATTTTGGGACTTGTGCAAGTTGGTTTAGGTTTACGGTTATTCATAATAGTTTGTGAGTTTTGAATCTTTTACTTCGCTTCGTATCGTGAATACAACTGCGTATTTTTGTTTTTAGAATTTTTGTCTGTTTGTCTGTTTGGTTGTATGTTTCGGATTGGCTTACAAACAACTGAACGAATTTGGATGAAATTTGGAATTTTGTACACAGAGAGTTTATAACCTGGATTAACTAATTTCCGATACCAAAACAGGCGAAGACTCGGGCAAAAAGAAACTAGTTTCACGTAAAGTAGTAAATCCTAATTCACTTATCCGCATACATTCCAAAAGAATTTTTACGTCTATAAATATTATAATGATTTTACTCGTCCGTCCAAAAGCGAATCAAAACGGGTGTGACGTCAAACGAATGGAAATTGGTCGCCGTTTCGAAGGGGTGGCGATTAGAGGAGATTATTAACTTGTGTCGAGATATAAATTATGATTCAGAAATTATGGGGCATTTCAGAGTTCATAATAAAATGATTTAAAAGAATAATGATCTGATTTCATGATGGTTGGTTTAGAGCGATAATGAAGTTAGATGAAAGCAATAGAAATAGGGTTGTTGGGAATGACAAGAATAAATTCAGATATGCGTAATATGAAATTGGTGTACGGCAGGGTGCCTTTCGTAGACTTTTGTAACTTAAATGCTGTGGGTGCAGTTAAAGTCCATTCTGCTGCAATATTTTACTTCTAAATAACGTTCAATTCAAGCAGTTTCCAACAAAATATGTAGATACGAAAATTGCTCCTACCATTGTATCCAAAATCAAAATCATGTACTCACCTACAAATCACATCTTATAGTCACCGTTCGTGCTAATCCATCCGCATCACTTTGCGCTCGCTCCGCAACGCATGGAAACGCTCAAAAACGTTCGACGATCATTTATCATAATCATCTCGATTGGATCGCGCCTCGCCCCTTCGAGCGGCTATTTACCCACCCTCGATTTAACTATTATTGTGAACATTTTTTTATGCTCAACTTGCCTTTTGACAGTAATAGTGAGTTGCGATATTCCAAGTCTTTCATCTTCGTTAATAGTGCTTTGACAGACTTTAATAGGCTCGTCTTCCGCTGCATTCATGTTGCAAATCACGTTGTATTTAGCTTTATGTTTAGTTGCACGGCTCATTGTACATGTATTAGCATTTATTATCGAAATATTATAATCGTTGTAAGTGAAATTACCAAACCAACATGTTTCACCAAAGAACAAATTGGCAAGAATCGCTTTTGTGTTTGTATCGTTTCATTAAAAAAAAAAAGTGGTTATTTAGCAATAAGTACAGACAGCTGTACAATGACGTTGAACGTATTATTATTAAGCGATCGCTGTATTATTACGATTGCTTACTACATAATTATGTAATTGCTATATTCAAGCCGCCCGCGCAATGCTAGCGTGTTCAGTTCATTCAGTATCATTATTGTAAACGTATGAAATTGTGAGCGAGAGCGATTTGCATGTCTGGGGTATCTGTTTCAGTGATCTAAGTGTAGGTGAGTAGGTACTTATAAGATGTACTCTTTTTTGACTCTATCGCGCAACTTTGCTCCTGCAATATCTACAGTCCAAACATTATTTTTGTAGCAGATAGGGCTCTTAAACTCTATAGAAATAATCTTGTTGAATTTAGGAAAAAAATAAGTAATAATTAAGGTACAGACGCCAGCACATCAAGCTACTACCATCTGTAAAATTTCTTTAATAGATTTTCAACTTTATCGCAAAAGCATAAGGTTCAAAGTTGATTAGGAAAATTTGACAGTTTCGGGTAGCTTGACGTGAGGGCGTGTGTACCCTTATAATCATTTATTTATGGTCGGCGCAACATGTCTTTTTCTTTCATTCTTCTCTATTTAGTCGTTATGAGGTCAGTCATCAGAGATGACAATTAATTTTTAACATACCTACCGGTTCGGCCGACGAGAGAATGCGTTATTGTCACCTGTCAGTTTCATACAAACGAACCCGTGTTTTGCGAGTTCGATCTTTATTAGCTACTAGAATTGTCGCACAGACAGTTGTCAGAAAGGCATTTCTCGACGGCCGGACTGTAGTGTCGCAATGAAAGTAAATTGTCGCTTTTAACATGGAGCGATTAAACTTTAGAAATTATTTACTTTGCATCGGCTATGCAAATGTTTTGAGAGAAAAAGTTAACAAATAGCAGCTAAACGGAACGGAAATGTTGCTTTGCTAAATAATCGTTAAGTTAAATAAACTTAGTTTACGAGTTAGTTTATTTTTCATATTTTTAAGAGAAGAGAGGGGTGTTAAATGATTTATGCCTTTGGCTGTTTTAGGCATCGTGGCTGACGAACATTTTTTTTTTGTTTGTCAATCTATACTGTCCCAGTTCTGGGCAAAGGCCTTCCCCAAATCGTTGCAGCAACTCTTTTCCCGTGAACCAGCCCTCGCGGCCGGCCGCGAACATTAAAAAAACACGATAAAAAAAATGTCAATTTATTTAAAGCCGTGAACCCACTGCGGCAGAATGTCTATTATTAATAAGTTTTATATAATAGTTTTAGTAAGGGTGTCGATTCGCTACATTCAGCTTGCTTTATATTCCGTCCAGCTAGAGTGTCATTAACATTGCCACTTCATTATGGCATTAACAAAAGGCGAGAACAGTCGTTAGGGGGCGCTATTGTTTCAATTTGAATGTGCCATTGGAATTATTGCTATAATTTGCATAGCTGACACTAGTATGTATGAAATTATGAGGGCGATTTTTTATGGGCCATTCTGAGAGGGAGAAAGTGCGGCGGGTGACTTGAACGAGCGGTGGGTCGTCTTGGATGGAGCGTTGCTTTACAAGAATATATTACGGATTTTGTAGGTTTTAAAGTTACCAGAAAAAAATGGATAGTTACGTTAGTGTTCACTGTGCGTGGCCCAAATAAAATTTTCTTTCTTATTAAATGTTAAAAGAACGAGAAAGTATCGGGAAGTTGTTGGCTACATCAATTTTGAACCTGCCGTTTAACACTTGTTCAAAAAAATAGCCATTTATCATTTTAGCTTTCTTACTTCGAAAATAGTTGTTGTTGCAATATTACTTAGTTATTGAATGAAAAAGTATAGGATTATATTTAGCAGCTTTATTTTATATACCTATGTGATGGTTAACATCGTGTTATTATGACGAGACATGTCCTAAAACTGACTTGATGTCAACATTCCATTTAGATACGTGGTAGGTTTGTCAAAACTAGGGAGGTGCCTGCAAGCATAGTATGAAGCTACTTAGACGTTTCTTGTGAATCAGTCAATATTTGGTTACGGTTAGAAAGACATGAAGAAAATACGTTTATTTGCGTTTAGTACTTCGTTTACTTAATCTTCTTACTGTCAGGATCCAAACCACAAAAAAACCTGAAATAAGTATATGAAAATTTAAACGAAAACTTTCCACGAATAATTCAAAGCGTGTAAGACTGCCGACACACTGTCGACGTCTAGCCGACGGCCGACTATCTATGCAAATTGAGATAGTTGCACACCGGGCTCATTATGCCTATTTGTAATGCAATCTATGCAATGTATCAGGGTTTTTTCGGTCGGCATTGTTGGCGGTTCCGTTGTCATGGTGACTGTTATCTTTTACGATGCTAGGTGATCTACAGCCAGGCGTGATAGTGACAATCGTTTTAGTTATTTGCTGCCTTAAGATTGTTTTCGCGAGTTGGGCGTCCGATTGTAGATAATCTGAGGGCAATTATTGTAATTTTAAGAACGTTCACAGTCTGATCTCGGCCTCAATCTGTCAAAAGTACCTCTAGTTTCCCTACATTTTTGACAAGTTTTTGACATTTAATGTCGCTGAGATGAGATTCACTAGATTTTGAACTTTTTTAATTACGGGAACTGGTTTTCAGGTGTTTTTTTGTTGAAGTTCTGTTGGAGGACTACAGGATTTATCATTTAGTTCATGTACACAGACAGAATGCTTTCCTGATACCTGTCAGTGCGACAGTTCTAGTAGCAAATAAATATCAAATTCGTCGCTTAGGTAATGCATAAGCAGCAGCCTAATTACGTAACACACTTTGTCACAATCACAATCTAAGTAATTTTGAAAGATATTGCTAATCCATTGCTTCGTAATGTTCAAAAAGTTTGTCTGCTCAAGAACGTAAATAACGCAATGAATGTTGTTGAACTGTCAAAATGAAATCCAATGCTACTTATAGTGTGTTACGCAATTACCCCGCTGCCTGCTGGTTATAGGGAAGACCTAAGTTTATCAGTGGAATTCAACTGGCAGATAAAATGAGATCGATAATTTATCATATAATTGCCTTAGTACCTAAATTAAGGGAATAAAAGCACCGCAGGAAGCTGTGGGAGGCTATGGGAAGACCTTTGCCCAGAAGTGAGATAAAACAGGTTGATTAAAAAAAGAGTAAATTATGTTAATTTTGGTTAAATTTAATAATCATTTGATTCGTTACTAATTAGATTTATCGTTTTCCCCCAAAAAGGAGAGCAGTTACCCTGGCAACATTGTAAGAAATTATTTTAATTAATTTGTTATTTGTAATGAGTAGGTAATGTCACAAATTGATTGGTTTTAAAATTGTTTCAGATCCATATCAAATGTTTGGACCCACAAGCAGTCGGCTAGCAAACTCAGGTTCGTAAAATCTATATCTACTATCAACTTAGTATTTCTTAAATAAGTTCACTGACAGATAACGCACAGCCTAAGCCGCTGGGTCTGGAAGCATGGAATTATACGCAAGAGTTCCTTTTCCAGGGTGGCGGGGACATCAACACGCAAACTGTAGCCATGATTACGGTACATGATTCAAGATGCTAGAGAGCATAGAAATTTTTCGTCTGTTTAAAAAAAAAACTGCTGTTTCATATAAAAATGCAATACCGACGCGGTAAAAATGTATGGAGCAGCAATTTTTTTTAAATACATAGAGCGACTGCCCGTGACTAAATAATAACAGCCGCACAGGTCGATCGACCAGGTTAAGCTACGCTTGCCGCGGTTGGTCTGTGGATGGGTGCCTCCGTGCCTCGGAAAGCACGTTAAGCAGTTGGTCCCGGCTGTCATTCGTATATCTTTGACAGTCGTTACGGGTAGAGTCAGAAGCCCGAAAGTCTGACAACCAGTCTTACCAAGGGGTATCGTATTACCCAGTAACTGGGTTGTGGAGGTCAGATAAACAGTCGCTCCATGTAAAATACTGGTATTCAGCTGCATCCGGTTAGACTGGAAGCGGAGCCCAACTTAGTTGGGAAAAGGCTAGGCAGATGATTACATAGAGCGACTGCCTATCTGACCTCCACAACCCAGTTACTGGGTAACATGATAAGACTGGTTGTCAAACTTTTGGACTTCTAACAACCTGCAACGACTTCGACTTCGACTCCATTTTCGAGGCACGGAGAGGTCTCGACTCTATACGTAATGCATGGTCATTGGTCACCCATCCACGAACCCACCGGGGCAAGCGCAGCTTAACCTTCTATCGACCCTTACGGCTGTTATTATGTAGCCACAAGCCCCTATACTATCAATGAAAAATCAAAAATAGGGTTGTGTGACTAATAAGTAATTTTGTACAAATTAACATTGGCTCCCAGAGTCGAAAGGGTCAGGTGACCTGAGAAAATGGGGTGAACAGTTCTCACAAGGAAATCACGCGAGATCTCGATAACGGCCCCCGATACGGCTCCAAGCGGTTGGGGTCAAACAGGCATTAACCGTTACTTAGCACTGCAATTTAGGGTTACGTGGTGTGCGGGTACTTTGAAGTAATCGTGTAGATACGATTTTTGTGTGTAAACTTAATTTCTAGTGCCGCTTTAGAGGTCCATTTTTTATAACTAAGGATGATAGGTTGTCAGAAGCATCTGGTTAGACTGGAAGCCAACCCCAACATAGTTGGGAAAAGGCTAGGCAGATGTTTATGATGGGAGTTAGTCTCGAATCGTTGCCACGAATCTCATGCAGAAGAACCCGGTACTGCCCTATTATCTTCAACGAGGACGTAAAAACTGTTGAAAAATCTTAAGCCCCAGCCCAGTACTTAGTGCTACTAATTTCGAACCTCTCTGAAGTGACAGCACACAATTCGAATGTGAACTCTTTTGTTTTTAAAAGTAAATCGTCTTCTTCGCTTCAACATTCCAACGGTGTCTGAATTCGCCATGATTTATAGGTACTTCTCTATCTAACCCTTGCTTATACCTATGCTTATTTAGCTTTCGAATTTTGCGTTTAGTCAAAACGTATACATATACAACATGTAACGTTAAATGCGCAAAACCTCAGAAACCCCAACTGATTTTTAATTCAATTGACCTATTTCAGAGAGAAAATGAGTCATAAAAAAAATTGTAAAGGTTTTATGTGCTGTTTTAGTTTTACTGGCCAGTCTGATCGTTTCTTGCGTCTGCGGCGACGCTTTACCGAGGGAGGAATCATCACCGGGCCGCTGCGCCGCGCTGACATTGGCTTGCTTGACTTATTAATAAATAGACACGGCAACGTTTTTAATGAAGATTTTTTGAAAAATGTGATCTATATTAAAAAGTGGTCAATTAATTCTGCTCGTTATTCTGATCAAACTATTTTCAGGTTTTGCGCATTTAACGTTACACATTGTATAGGCATCGGCCCCAGCATCCGCGCTGAGAGAGCGCGTAAAATTACTCGTAGCAAAGAAACCCCAACGGCGAAGAGCAACGGATGCACGACTGCGACGAGCGATTACTCGCTGGTATGCGGGAGTTTATTATTAGTCCTTATCCAGGTCAAGAGCAGGTCCTTTTAGCAATAATAAAAAAAATAGTCTGTCAGCGAGTGTCCTGCCCACCAAGCAAGCGCCGCTGAGCAAATACTCTCTATGATAGCTCTTATTGCTGTAACAAACGAGGACCCGCCGGCGGTACTTAAAATACGATTTATGTATCTATTTTACTTATACGGGATCAAAAATCTTTTGTACGTTTCTTGAGCGATTAATCGTTGATAGCTAAGCCTAGTCGCTTCTTCTTCAGCGGTCGGACAGGTGTTTTAAAAACCTCAATAGCAAACACAAGTGTGAGTGTGTGGCGGCACATTTCCAATGTATTTCTTACGACTCTGTGAACGCGACTCGCTACATATTGAGAGGGCTGTGGGAACGTGCCAACGTCACGAATGTACACGATATTGGCATGTTCGTGTTTATTCCGATCAAGGAAGCCGTAGTGTGACCGCTTTCTGCAGCTTTTTAAAGGAAATGGAGGATTTATAAACAAAAACCGTGGTTTCAGAGTTTAGTTTTGGGAATTTAGAGAAGATTCTTCGTGGTGAAGGGAATTAGGGGCTTAGTCACCTCTATCCTGTTACGAATTGCAGGTTAATAATTGTTTTTTAGAAATGTATTAAAATTCATGAATTTCTCATTCAAACAAAATGGAAAAATTTGGACCAGCGATATTTTCCAGAACCAATTGGGGCTGTAGCCATTTACAAATTAGTTTAATTAATTTGTTGGTCTTGTTTCTCATCTAGTGTGTAGGTGTAATTTATTAATTAAACTAGCGACCCGCCCCGGCTTCGCACGGATGCAATGCTGATCACTACATAGTATAAAACAAAGTCGCTTCCCGCTGTCTGTCTGTCTCTATGTATGCTTAGATCTTGAAAACTACGCTACGGATTTTGATGCGGTTTTTTTTTATAGATAAAGAGTGATTCAAGAGGAAGGTTTATATGTATAATACATGCATAATATAGTAGAGAAACACTGATAATTTTAGAGCCATTATTTCTCGTAAAAAGTATAGGATAAACAATCGTTATTGTGGGTTATCCCTAAGAGATAGACATATACCATTGTGGATTTTTTTGTAGACCTTTTTAAGGTGTACAATACTGTAGCACAGACGCCAGCACATCAAGCTACCCGAAACTGTCGAAATTTCCCAATCAACTTTGAACCTTATGCTTTAGTGATAAAGTTGAAAATCCGTTGGGTAGTTTCAAGCGCCACCGGCCGACTGCCCGGCCGGTAACGCCCGCATTTTAAAACTGTAATATCTTCGAAAATGTTCACTTAAATTACATGCTGTAAAGGGCCATAATGATCTATATGAAATGCACAATGTTTTAAGGTACTTAATTGGATAAGGATTAATGCTGTATTGCCTAAAATTGCTTCTTAAATAAGCCATTATTTCTCGTAAAAAGTTAAGGATTAAAAATGGTTATTGTGGGTTATCCTTAAGAGATAGACATATACCATCGCGGACTTTTTTGTAGAACTTTTTAAGGTGTACAATACTGTAGTACATTATTTTGATCTATCTTGAATGTCTCAGGCAGCGTTTACAATGTAAGCGCAAAAAATGTGTTTATTTACGACATAACATTAGAAACCTCTAAAATAATCAGTGTTTCTCTACTATATTATGCATGTATTATACATATAAACCTTCCTCTTGAATCACTTTATCTATTAAAAAAAACCGCATCAAAATCCGTTGCGGAGTTTTAAAGATCTAAGCATATATAGGGACAGACAGACGGAAGCGACTTTGTTTTATACTATGTAGTGATAAACGCTTTGTTGTAAATCATATAAAACGAAAGGGACCGACGAATTTGAGACTACTACTTTCAATGGGCGATCTTATCGCACAGGCCGATATCTTGCAGACTATCTTTGGGTGGACCTAAAGAGAGGAAAGACATCTTGGGCTGACGGTTTAAAAAATAGAAGGCAATACTTCTAACGAAAAACGAGAGGTGTCGTGGGACACCTGCGGGGTAGTTGCGTAAACAATAACAGTAGCAATGGCGTTAATTTTGACAGCTTAACAACATTCATTGTGTGATTTACGTTGTTGAACGGACAAATTTTTCGACCATTTGAAGCAGTGGATTAGCAATATTCTTCAAAATGTTTCAGATTGTGACTGATTGCGTGTTACTTTTTATTTATTTATTTATTTATTTATTATTATGAAACTTACACACACTATCTTTACAGGATGACCCCAATACAATAGTGGTTTGCAAACACATACCTACCAAATAAAATAGAAAATTCAACTTACGGCTAATACTTAAAAATCTAAACACTAAAAAAAAATACAAAGCACTTTACATAATACATAAAAATCTAAACTTTAAAAATACAATTTATTTTAATACTATAAAATCTTAACCTATAAAAAATATAAAATCAGACTTAACACAGAATATTAATATTTAAATATAAATAGCAAAATTCAACAAAACTCTTGCGAATTCACTCAAATTGCACGAAAATATGTTACGCAACTAGGGTGCCGGTTAGAACGAAGTTTCTTTCGCTATATATTATTTGTGTATTATATCACAGGCACAATGAAATAAATTAACAACGTTTGAGAGTCATCATCTGCCTAGCCTTTTCCCAACTATGTTGGGGTCGGCTTCCAGTCTAACCGGATGCAGCTGAATACCAGTATTTTACATGGAGCGACTGCCTATCTGATCTCCACAACCCGGTTACTGGGTAATACTATACCCCTAGGTAAGACTGGTTGTCAGACTTTCGGGCTTCTGACTACCCGTATCTACTATCAAAGATCTACGAATGACGGCCGGGACCAACGGCTTAACGTGCTTTCCGAGGCACGGAGGGGTCTCGGTACGTAAAGATGGTCATCCATCCACAGACCAACCGCGGCAAGCGTATCTAAACCTGATCGATCGACCTGTGCGGCTGTTATTATTTTTAAGTAAATAAAAAAGATACACAGCCTAGGTATAGCAAGTGTCGCGACGGTGTAGCTCTCATTCGCCATATGTGCAGAGTACAACGGCCTTTGTACATGGCACGGTTTCTTTACGGTAAGGCGTATAAACCGCGCGTCGGTGCCGTATCATGGACTCAAAGGACACAAAGGAGGCTGTCCACCGCATACGAGTAGCACAAAGGGCCCTGGAACAAGCCATTCTTGGCATAACCCTACTAGACCGTGTGCGTAACACCAAAATCCGTCGTCGGTAGAAAGTCTACGACGTCGGGGACAGAACGAAGCGCCTCAAGTAGAGCTGGGTAGGATATCTAGCTAGACAAAGAGATGGGCGATGGAGTAAAGCTGTGACCGAATGGTGGCCAAGGTTCAGCCAAAGAAACCAGGGCCGTCCAAAAGCGCGCTGGATTGACGATCTCGTCAAAGTCGCGGGAAACACCTAGATGAGGGACGGCACAGAACCGGGAAGTATGGCAGACGATAGCAGTGGGTGATTCCGGGCTGAAATGGTGGTGGTATAAACTGCTCCGTAGAAAAAGCGTGTCCGTCAACAAGCTTCTATGGTGATCCATACAACACTGAAGACCGCGCCTACACACGGCCAAACCATCGTTTTTCTTGGCAAAAAAAACGTGTATACAAAGGGCCTAACGTGCGATAAGGAACTTCACATAAACATCGAGGCTATCACACAATATATCCATCGTATTTATACGATCGACCCCCCACAAGTCAAAATGTTAACTGTCTAACTGCCACAGGGGCAGCTACTTGCAACACTTAGATTTATGTAAATCGCACGTTATTATGGCAACATCGAAGGGAAATTATTTATGTAGGGTAACTCTATACTGTTAGTTATATCAATGTTAAGTAGAATTAAATTGTTGGGGGTAAGGGTGAAATATTCTCATGGTTTTATATTTTGAGGTAAGTAGTTTTATTAATTTAATTAACACATGGATTTTGATCGCTGTTTATGTGAACCTACATACATACAGTTGGGTACTTACTAGTCACTATCAATAGGATGTGGTGCGTCCTCGTGCGTGTGGTGTGATCTCTGAGCTTGTGTCAATGTTTTTTTCTCAGAGACACGAGATCCACCACCACTATATCAGGCTTATTGGCAACAATAGTCCTGTCAGTGACGGTGGATCGATTCCAGTACAATGTAATATTTTCATTTTTGAGAACTGAGTCGGGCACATACCTATACTAAGGCACTTCCGATTCCACAAGGCTGTATTTTAGAGCAAGTTGTTGATGAATAATCCTGGCTACAAGGTCGTGTCTGTCTGTCTAATCCTTCGTTATCTAGACGAAAACACCCAGAGATAACATGTCTGATTGATTCCCCGGGAGTGTTTTATTTTTTCAATGACATACTAATTTAATTTATTCATTATTAACTTGCACATTTCTGTGAAGACTACATACTTGACATATTAATTAAAAACCATGCCTCAGGAAATCAAAAAAACACTGTTCACAGGTACAGACAGCACATCAAGCTAATAAAAGCTGTCAAATTTCCTTAATAGATTTTCAAATTTATCGCTTAGCTTTGAACCTTATGGTTCAAAGTTGATTGGGAAAATAAGACAGTTTCGGGTAGCTTGATCTGTCTGTACTTATCGGTAATTTGATTTTGTTCAATATTTTATGTTCAGGGCAATGAAAACACGTTCACATTAGATCAAGGAAGCGATTATACAATATGGACATGGGTCGCTGCACCTATAAATGAAACCGTATAATTTACTGACAGTAAATCTTAGCCCAGCGCACGCGCCGTCGAACAAAAAACAATTAGAGCCACGTGCCAACCCTGACTCGTAATTATTGCCGCACCTTACCTGTGCACGCGATTGTGGCAACTCTAGATTGGTTACATTGAGTATTGATTGATACCTTTTGTGTTAAACCTCAGAAAAATGGTTTTAGTTATAGATGCGAATGAAAATATATGAAATAGTGGACGTTATATTATTTAGATTGCACAGAGAATAAAATCTTATGCATTATTATTGCATAGGATTTTTTTCATTGTGCCTACGTCACAGAATTATCTTTTCATAATTAAAACTAATAAAATTAACCGAAAAAAATCGGGTAAAATAAAATATAAAAAAAATACATTACAGTTTTCCGCACAATTACATCTGCAACATAGCTATAAATTCATAGCAACTTATGATATCAAACACGGCACTACTTCCCACAGCCATTCTAAGGCAGGGAGCACAATATTTCGCCGATCGACGAATTAATTGCGAGTCATAAAACCGATGAGCCATACACCCAACAATGGATCAAGCGAGGCGAGATGCGCCGCTACAAACGTTGTGACGTAATAATCGATCCGCGTATAAATCACGTGAAGGCACGCTCGTGTGCACCACCCTTAATGTACGGTCCGTAGAACAAATGGGCGTTAGGGATGGAAAAATATCTCTGGATGTATACAGTATTTGTTGGATGAGTGATTTGTTTCTGCAGTTACAACCTAAAAAGTTTGTAGAAAAAAAGCTTAAGCGGACTAGGTATTTGGAATAATATAATATAATAATCCGCCAGTTGTTTTGACGTAGATTATATTTTTCTGTGATCCACTCATTTCTACAAGGTGTAATATAAATAACGCAAAACGACAAAAGGGCCAAGGGGTCATTGTACTCATCTTTATGAAAAACTTTTACTATAGGAGCAAACCTGAAATCGCGAAAACAAATCAGAGGATCCCTACATTTATGTTCGCATAACTCGTCAAAATGTAGGGAACAG
The DNA here is from genome assembly GCA_949629135.1 of Eremobia ochroleuca. NCBI lineage: Eukaryota > Metazoa > Arthropoda > Insecta > Lepidoptera > Noctuidae > Eremobia > Eremobia ochroleuca. Next base: position 29,465,992 of record OX451384.1, on the reverse strand, counting down.
CCGATTTTTTTTTGAGGTTTTGCGTTATTTAAATTACACCTTGTATATCTGTAATCAATGTTGACTCTGTGATCCAGTCATTTTTTTATCTGTACTCAAGAACTCAAATTCATGGTTGACCAAATTATAGATTTTCAAGTTAATGATGAGTTAGCCAAGTAACTTTTCAGTGATCTCACTAAAAGTTTTGGGGCCCCGAGACTCCCCTAAGTCGCCATCCAAAAATAACCGTATCTAAATCATTCGCGCTGCCCTTACAAGGCTGGTTCCACACGAGTGCACTCGTCGTCGGTCGTGCGCGGATGTAACACACCACCCAATATCGTCGTTCCGACCCTGCCCATTAGCCCCAACTATCCGCCAGTGTGGGACGCGCCGATTTTATTGTGCGACTCTTTTTGTTATTTCAATGAGCTAACCATTAGACGCGAGGCTTTCGTAAAATGTACGGTTTTTTAGTAAAACTTTCGAGAGTATTTATGCTTTTCCGACAAGCTACATAACATCCACACGCAGCTAAAAAAAACTTTGATAAGGTAGATTCTTCATATCTTTTAACCATATGAGGGTTTTTTTTTATAGTTTTAATGTGTATTTATTTTGATGTAATGCCAATAAACGCATTTTCTTTCTTTCTTTCTTTTTGTTATGTTTAGAACCTGACAAAATATCACACTATGTAGCGTACAACTTTGGCTTGTCTACTACGATGTACTTACATTAGTTTCTGTAACCTCTGCACTCCAGGTTCAGGGCAGATTCAGCTGTGGCAGTTCCTCCTGGAGCTGCTGAGTGACTCCAGCAACGCCGGCTGCATCACCTGGGAGGGTACCAACGGGGAGTTCAAGCTGACGGACCCCGACGAGGTGGCGCGCCGGTGGGGCGAGCGCAAGTCCAAGCCCAACATGAACTATGACAAACTCAGCCGTGCCCTGAGGTAACCACCCCGTAACACCGCGAGCCCTAGCGACCGTGCGGGTACCCATCCTCGGCTTTCTCTCCGATGCGACTTTGTGTTGCCATGCGATTTTTTTAATCATTATTATGTAATGCGACCGTCAACTTTCGTTGACCTTCCCGTTTGATACCTATTTGATGACTGTTTTTCGATTACACAGATATTACTACGACAAAAACATAATGACAAAGGTTCATGGCAAGAGGTACGCCTACAAATTCGATTTCCAAGGCTTGGCTGCGGCCACGCAGCCGGCGGCGAGTGATCCAGCGTATAAGTACCAGAGCGATCTGTTCATGAGCTCGTACCACCACTCAGCTAAGCTCTCGTCTTTCATGGCCCCACACGCGGCTATGCCAACATCCACAGGTAATATATTTTAGTTACAAGCGATGTGCCGGAGCGATTTGTTTTTTTTTTATTATACTATTGAAGTGTGTATATCTTTTTAGCTCAGCTTAAGCTTGGGTTTCATAAAAGGGCACAATTATTTTAATGTTGGACTTTTACCGATGTTTTGGCTTGATTTGATGGAGCCGAAAAATGATGTTTACATGTATATGGATGACCATGTAATTGCAATCCTTAGGCAGGTTCACGGCTTCGAGCAATGCAACTTGCGTCAAGCGACACGCGCGCGTGTCATTTGTTTCCGCCCGTCGCTCCGCCATTCACGTCGCTGGGACTCGTGACATGCTCTAAACATCTTCTTTCATTTCTTTTCCCCGCTGTCGCTGTTGCAAGAAGCGTGTAGCTCGTGGCCGCGGTGTCCCATTCTTACGAAACCCAAGCGTTATGATGAATTGATAAAAAAAATGAGACCTAACAGCCAACTTTTACAGCGTATCTACGCACGGAAATAAATTTATTTCAATTAAACATAACAACGAATAATAAACCCAAACTAAAAAGTTTCCACACCAAATCATTATTGCGTTACTATTAAAAATTAAAATTATAAATTTGTATGCCCCGAAGTGACGAGAGTTTAATATCACCGTCATATTTACCAACGTGCGCGCGACAGTGTACACTGTTGCTGGTAATCTGCATTTCTCTGCTAATGCTTCGGTACACTTGCGTGCACAAATATTTGCACGCCGCTCGAAAGGGGTTGTCATTGGCACGGACTGAGTACACTTGACTTAATGGAACATACTATTTAAACTCGGCAGCCGTATTGGAATGTTAAAAGGAGATTTGGAGTTTAACTTGTAAAACTTTATTCGTAACAGAACTGTTTTGTTTTATGGAGTCCTATTTTAGGACCTTGATTGCCTGCCTCACAATTTTTTACATGAAAACTCAATTCAAACTGAAAAAATGCGAGCTTTATTTAGTAACTTACAAACAAAACAAAAGACAAACTATGTACACGTTAATTAAGACATGCTTGTAGTGAGTATGTGCTCACAACTTCGGCCTCCTAACTGATTTGATTGGGTATAATAAATTGGTGGCTATTTCATTATTATTCTCATGTTAATGCGCTTTCTGCAAAATGGTGTAATTTCCTTTTTTTTTCATATTTCTTGGAGACAGACAAGAGCGTATACGGATCCAAAATTAAAATGATATCCAAAATTAAAATTATACCATTTTTATTTAATTGCCTATTAAACTTTAACATGAAAAATTGTTGAGACAAATTCGTCTTTATTCCTAAGAATTTCAATATTTCTCCTCTACAAGTCTTTGTTCAGCTCCTGAAAGTCCGATACGCCCTTGTAGGTCACCTTCAGCACACAACTGAGGTAAGAAAACTTTTGTTTCAGCGTCGATATTCCCGTCTGCGTCGTGGGGTAACTGGGGCGGTGGCGGGAGCAATCTGTACTCACCGCACTCTATGGCCCCACCCCATGTGACGTCACACCTTGGCTCCTACCCGCACTACGCATGACCATCATACATTAATACGGCGATTGATTAATTTTGATATTTTATTTAATGTTACCTTTTTTGCTCGATCTTTTTCGTTGATTATTTTAATACGTGTTTATAATATTATTAATGCGTGTAATAATTTGGTTGTTCATTTAAATCAACTCTGTCGTTTTAACAACATAAATATTTATTTTTATTATTGAATATTTCGACCACGACGTTTTTTAAAAGGCCGTTTTCACTAGCATTCCTTCGAAGAAACCATGTTTTAGAAATATATTTTATTGTTATCATTTACCTCGGTTAGATGAATGTAATATGTTTTTCATGACACGAGTCAGGTGGACCGCATCCCTAGTCTTTTATCAAAGAATGATGTAAATAATAGATACTCATTAAAATTAAGTAGAATTATTTATTTAGGATAACAAACTAATGAAAAATTTTATTGGTCGTATGAAAATTAATGTGAAAATAACGAATACTTCTCGCTTTTAACTGATCAGTTTTTTGCAATAACATTCTCAACCAACTATCGAGTTGAAAACCGAACGTTGCTGTCTATTGTTCTGAAACCCAAAGTTTTTCTTTTTACTTTTTCCTGAATATCTTACAAGACATACATTTTTGAATATTCATATTGGTATTTACCAATTTAACCTTTACCATTTTACTTTACTAATCTTAAGACCATTTTTAATGTCTGTTCTGAAAAATTAATGATTATGATTATAAACAAGAAAAACATTTCTGTACAACGCAACGCTAAATTCCAGAACTTCGACGCTCCCAAATTATTTATTATGAAGTTATTGCAAAATTAGCTAAGAAAAGTATTCGCTACTCAAAAAAATTAAGCACATTCGCCACGTATAGTTAACGATTGGTGATATTATACTCAGTATTAATAAACATGTAAAATAAATTTTACTTATAAGCAAAGATATTTCAATGAAAATTTAATTCCAAAAAATCCATGATTTTTATCAAGAACATCAAATCAAGCTCGTTTTGAAAAATAAAACTAAGCTCAAAAATTTTGTGCCATTATAAAAATATGCATGAGTGAAAAATTCGCCGATTTTATTTTAGGCAGATTGCAAAGTTTGATTAAGTACAGTGACTAACTTTTTTTGTACAAAAAATAACATCAGTATTATAAAGAAGCAATACTTTGTATTTATATTTATGCTAATTTATTTACATAAGTAATTAAATAGACATCTAGTTTAATTTGGTATTCCACTTGATATTAATATTATACCTAATATTAAAATATTTATTTTTTGATATTCTGACGTTTACAGTTTAATTATATCGTTATTGGGATCACAAATGAATAGATTTTTAAATATACTTTGCCGTTCATATTTAGCTTCTTTCCTTCTATGTGTAGGTTCACGACCCAAGTTGTTTCCCGACCTATTTACTATATACCTACTAAAACAGTATTTTCAATTCAATATTTTTATGAATGTCATCAGGATAATCCTGATAGATTATATTTATTACCAGTGTTATCCCATAATGTACAGACGCCAGCACATAAAGCTACTACAATCTGTAAAATTTCTTTAATAGATTTTCAACTTTATCGCTAAAGCATAAGGTTCAAAGTAGATTGGGAAAATTTGACTGTTTCGGGTAGCTTGATGTGCTGGCATTTATACCTAATAATTCCAACAGTGAATTATAGTAGATGTGTATATATTATTAGATTATTTTAAAAAGTGCAATCGTATTAGTAATAGGGTCTAGTTTAGATTTAAATTATTAATGTAATTTATTATTTACATAAAAGTATTACCATTTCTTTTATATGTACCTATCTATAGTTAGTAATTTGATTTATATTGTTAGTTGGGGGTTTGAACTGATTTGATATTGGGTATCATCATGCTAGTTTTTTTTTTTTTTAACACAGTATTAATCATTAATTAAAAAAAAAAATTTCTGTTAAAGATTATTATTGTTCAAAACACGTCTTCTAGACTGGTCATTTTAACAACTAAGCTCAATTTGACTCTTTCTGAGCTTACTTTGATAAAGTATGCTTGCTAGCATGGGGTGCCCTATTGAGTGAGAAGATAAATAAGTATTGCATATAATTCGTCTATTTAAATATGTCAGCTAAATATTAGTGTTGTAATTTTATTTTAAAGTATGTTTTTAGAATAATTTTAGTTATCCTAAGATTTACCTACTCAGGTAATAGTGATTTGCAAAGAGATTCCAGTCAATAGATTATTTATTTATTTACATTGTGGAATTGTTTTCTCAGTGTTTTTCTGTTCAATATAAAATATATTTTTATTTGAATGCATGTGTCAATAATAATGAAAAACATTTAGTCGTAGAATACCATTGTATAGATGTTATTGTATTTGAAAATGAATAAAACAAATGAAATGTCTTTGAGTTAGTTTATTTTTCTATAATACCTACATTCAGATTCAGAACATGAAAAAATCAGCGGAGTGATTGCGTAACACAGTACCAGTAGCAATGGCTTTGATTTTGACAGTTCAACAACATTCATTGCGTTATTTACGTTGTTGAGCAGACAATGTTTTCGAACATAGGTATGAAGCAATGGATTAGCAATATCCTTCAAAATTATTCAGATTGCGATTGAAATTGTGTTACGCAATTAGGCCGCAGATGAGTTCACGTTCAGCACCAATACTATAACATTCTGAAAAGTATGGCTGTAACTATCTTATTCGTCTGTTGTCACATATTTTTTTTCCATAGATAAATATCTATGGAGCGTCATAGTGACATGCCCAAATAGTGGCGACTGGATATCGATTAATTGTAACGATATAATTTTTAACTAGCAGTAGTACGTACATGCTACGAAAAACAATTTAATTGTTTTTCTACAAACAATATAATGTGTATTTGACATGGATAAAAGAAGCAGATGATGTAGATAAGCAGGTAGAACACCATCGATATTTCGCAAGTCGTTGGCAAATTTCCATTGTTACTCCAGTTTGTGACTCAGATAATAACGGCCGTATTGTAGTTTATTTCTTCTTCATAACTTGGCCAATACGAATCCAAGGTAAACATGGATCAGTCAACTCAGCCTATTGCAGTTCACTGCTGGACATAGGCCTCTCCCAGGCTGCGCCACAACACCCTGTCCTCCGCCTTCCGCATCCAGTCTGTCCCAGCCACCTTCTGTAGGTCGTCGGTCCATCTAGCTGGGGGGCATCCCACACTACGATTGCTGTAAGATGGATTAGATTATGTAAAAGGCGTTACACAAATTACCTGTGTGTGACCCCTTTGAGGCAGGGAGTGTCCATGAAAATACAGCATAAGATCATTAAAAAAAAAATCAAGTACTCGCTGCTACTTGAAAAAAATGGAGGTCGATCCGATCACTGCAATCATTCACAACCCTGCAAAACCTCGCGTAGGGAGAGTTAGCACCCAGAACCGTTCTTCTCTGCGGGGGGCAGAGTGGTGATTGATTTAATATTTGCCGTAATTAAGAGATTATCCAGAAAAAATGTCGGAGTAAAGTTAAAAAGTTACTCTGTGTCGAGATGATCTTGTCTGCAGCATCACGACAGCATCATTATACGATTTACTCCAAAGTTCAAACCACGCAGTGGTACAAACTAAGCTCAAAATTCAGTCATTGGTATGGTGCTAAATAATTTTATCAAAAGATTCTCTCTTCTTGATATATTTAAAACCAAAAAAGGTATATTCAGGAAATAATAATTCATAACGCCAGTAGGTATTTGACGAATCTATACATAAATTGAACTGATAGAAAGTATACAGACAATCACCACATACCACTATAAAATATTCACACACCCCATTCGCAACTCCCCGTGCACTCTCCTACACACTCTGTACACTTAGCAATGCTTAGATGGCGCTAGCAGTTCACTTCATTCTGTATGTTTGTTTGTGCTACACGTATTGCTATTAAATTGTAAATCCGTAATTGGCTGTAAGACTAACTTATATGTATGTACATCTTAAGATAATATTTTAAAGAGCTGTGGATTATGTGAATAATAAATAAATAAACTTTGTGAGAAGATCCCGGTTACGTCATCAGGACATCTCTTCTATATAAATATAGGTACTACCTCGTTGGTTTAGTGGTCGCAAGCACTTCTGCTGAGCATGAAGTCCTGGGTTCGATTCCCAGGTCGAAAGAGTTACCGTGACCCCTGGCATAGGCAACTGAAGGAACACGGGTGGGTTTTAGTCAGTAAAATTCTGACACATCGTCCCGCTCTGCCCAGAACGGGAGAAGTTATTTGATAATTTCCCACCCCAAAAAAAAGGTCTGGCATAGTGTTATTCAGTTTTTCCATCTATAATTTCGCAGTAGTAACCCGCAGTCTAGATTTGTGCCCGTTTCATGGCAATAGGTTCGCCCCTATTACATGGGACTTAAACATTATTGGCGAAATGTGGGTGTAATTAACCCATGTGGGTGCCATTCAGGCGTGACGTCATGTTAGATATACATAGGTATTGTCACAGAACACGAAATCACCGCCTCGGAAGTGACAGAGACGCCTCCGCGAATAATACTCGTGTACAATTTTGGCGCAACCGAGCGCACACTAGCTGTCACAGCGCATTGTTGGAATTGAGTTTCTATTAGTAAACGGGGACGTTCACTGATACGCTTGTTTTGTATGAAATTGTTGACATAACCATCTTTACAGACCTTTCACAATTATTTTACCTCTGGCAGCAGCAATCCAACAGCAATCTTAATGTAACGAAATTAAAGATCACAATGATTTTGACAGACTTGTCAGTAGCAGCAACTCAATATCAACCTTATAATAAAGAGAATAAAGATCTCTGTCATTTTGACAGTGACGTAAAATCAGAGGTGAAATAGCTGAAAGGACTGTAGCAGCAGCCAGCGAGGCGTCTTCATGGTCTGTGGGTATTGTCATTACAATGGAACTGGGACACTCAGTACTTTTTATATTCATATTGGACATTGCTGACATAAGCTGGTATTAATAATATATGGAAATAAAAACTGAAAGGTAAATTATTATAAATTTATTAAATATCAGGGCCCTATACCACAAAACTTACAGTTACAAGTCACAATGATCAAATTTGTAAATCTTAAAAGTGCATATAACACAAAACTAAGCTACGCAACTGTAACGGAAAACCTTACAAATATGTAAATTGTAGTGACAAGTCTACAATATTGTAACTCCAAGGTACACAAGTATTTGACAATTTAACAATTTTATTGAGTTGTAGACTTGGTAAAGTTTTTTGGTATATGGCCATGATGGCGCACCACACTGTGTATTTGAAAAGAATCATCACACGTCATATACAAGGTGTAACTTAAATAACGCACAACCTCTTAAGGGGTCATTGTACTCATCATTATGAACAACTTTTACTACGGGATCAAACCTGAAATCGCGAAAAAAAATCAGCTGTTCCCTACATTTATGTTCGCATAACTCGTCAAAATGTAGGGAACAGCTGATTTTTTTTTCGCGATTTCCGTTTTGGTCCCATAGTAAAAGTTGTTCATATTGATGAGTAAAATGACCCCTTAAGAGGTTGTGCGTTATTTAAGTTACACCTTGTATATTACAGTTCATCAAACAAAATATGAATTTTCAATCCACTCTAACGTCACCCTAGAGCCATCTAACGGAATAAAACGGAGCTCGTTGTTCTCACCCCAAGCTCCAAAGCCAGTTTGGTCGAGCACAAAATGGGGTGGCTCGTTTTTCATCCCTATTGTGTGTGCCGAAGCTTTTATCGAACTAAGTGGTGTCACACAGTGTTGGTAGATGGCGCAACTGTGGAATGCTACTTAAATTGTTATTATGGAAATGTAAAAAATGAAAGACATAGTTAAGACTCGAAAAAAATATTAAATGCTTATAAATATAAATTTATAAGCATTTAATATTTTTTTATGTTCGGAAATAAATACGTAATAAAGGTTTACCATCTAGTGCACCTTAACCCTCTATATCACAGTGTAGACTGTAGGCAACATACGTAACCGCGCACTGTAACTCGTAGTCTGCAGTCCAAACTAATGAACTAGTATCAAAAAATACGACTAGACTCCTCCCCCTCTAGACTTCTTGTTACAAATTGAGATTTGTGTTACGACAGTCGGTATTTAGGCACGAAACGTGTTGGTTCACTGTGATTTAAAAAATATATTAAAAGTTGTTCTGCTCGTGTCTTGTGTATTATATTGGTAAATTGGAAAGGTAAGTGTTTGAACTTTATTTTGTAACGTTATATTTGAATACTTTCACATTTTATTTTGTTTTTGTTGGTAAAAGTGATTGTTGCAATTTTTGTAATTTTCTTCCCAAATAATTAAAAATAATGAAATTCCAGAAACACGAGTATTTTATTTTTTTGTAATCATCTCTAATCCAAAAAATCAAATAAATCCCAGCTTATGAGTCATACAGGGTTCAGTTATCTCGGATTCTCACTATTAAAAAAAAAAAAACTTATTTATATGCATTAAAAAAACTATTAAATTATTATTCGTGTTAAAGTGGTGAATTTCAATATTTATTTCGCTACGAAATCGATTCCCTAGTTCGGGCACCAAATACATGACAAAGTACCTAAGACCTTAAGTTTTCTCGTATTCTCTTTAAATTTAGGCCAAAATATCTATAACGGAACTATTTAATGATATTTAGGGCTGATTTTGCAATCAAAAGATAATTTTTACTCGTAGAATAAAATTTACGTCGTACAGATTTTGTATGGAAGAACTGTCAAAAATTTTAAATTATTCCTCAGATAGAATTATCTGGCGCTGGAAAAGTCAGGCCTTAATTATATTTAAAATGTTATTTATTTATTAAGTATATATTTTTATTTAGGTAATTTTAGCGTATTATATGTTTTATTTTGATGCCCTTTAAAAATATACATTTAAATTGTACATAAATGTATTTTCATAAGCTAGGTAGTATTATAGTAGTTTAGTTGAAGATACAGAACCTCACGCCATGGCTCACTCTCGTAGTCCTTGTACAATCAAGCTGCTATAAACATCTCAGCAAACACTGGTGGCAATCTATTAAATATTCTGTGACGCAATAAACTTTTCTGAAAGTCGAGTAGAGAAAATGAAAAATAAAAGAATTGTTGTTTCCGCCCGGGATCGAACCGGGGACCTTCTGCGTGTTAGGCAGATGTGATAACCGCTACACCACAGAAACCATGTGAAGTAAGTGCAAAATTGTGCTTGACATAAAACCGTGAGATATAACCTATCATAAATACAAAATAATGTATAAGGGTTGTTTTTGGGGTTCCGTAGTCAACCAGGAACCCTTATCGTTTCGCCATGTCCGTCTGTCCATCCGTCCGCAACTTAGCTCACTTTTAGAGACTTTTAGTACTATAAATCTATAATTTGGCATGGAATATAATCATGGAAAAAAAAAATGTAGGGTACCTCCTGTACACGTAAAGTGGTGATGTTTTTTTTCTTGTCTACCCCATAGTGTGTGGTATCGTTGGATAGGTTTTTCAAAAAATATTACGGGTATGTGAAAGTCATTTTATTCGATTCAGAAAATCACGGTAGTAGTATATTACGAAGCTAAAAGGAAAACTATTACAGCTAAGTAGGCTTTACAAGTTTACGAGTAATAGTCGACCAACTTACATTTGCATTTGCAATGTATGGGAGAACATGATTTTCAACTACAATGTTAAGTTTGTTCTTGGGATAAATTCATTCCTACTACGAAACCCATCATTGTGCGTGGTCCGACACGCACTTGGCCGGTATTATTTATTATTTTTATTGATCTAATGATAATCAGATCACTTCAAAAGCGCCACACACATGCTACGGAGCCGCGGCATCAGTACACTTACTTCATTATTATATTGAACGCGTAGCTCGCTGTATCTCCGCTGAGTGATGTTGACCCACCAGTTCCACGAGCACGAGGATATATTATGAGGATCTTTTCAAAACGGGATATGTGCATGTTAACTCATTTTCCAGAAAGTAGAAAAAACTGATTGTAGGAAAACCTTTTAGTGCACAGAAAAATAATGTTTACTATATAAGAACTACATAATAAAATACTAAGAATTGTACCTTTTTTTTCTTTTAATACCTTCTGGTTTATTGATAACTAGGACATAAAAAATTAAAATATCCCCTTTTGTTAGGACAAAATCGAAATATCCTCTTTTGTTCCACCTATCATGAAAATATCCCCTTTTACAATGTACAGTTTATACATTTATCTCCTTTTGAATTTTAATTAATAATTAATTCATTGTAATTCTTCGATTTTTTAAAAAAATATCATATTTTGTTCAGAACACGCTTTTTTAAGTCCAATTTTCTAAGAAGCATATCCTATTTTACATTCGTTTAAGGTGTAAAATGATGTATTTTAGCATAGGTAAGAAGACCTCATAGTCAGTTAAAAAAAATCATATTTTGGAAATATCCCATTTTGAAAAGATCCTCCTCATATGTACCTATTTGATATAATAAATAGCTATGTTTACTGAGAACATCGTTTAAATTAAACCAGTGAGAACGTAGTATAAATTTAATATCAATACATAATAATTTCATACACATATATAAAATTGTAATCAATACACTCTGGGTACAGGCGGGATCCATTTGACTTCATTATCATCCATAGTCTTATCAATCACTGGCCGATAGGTGATAGTAACTTTGCCAGTGCAAAGATCTACCTGAGATAAGGAATGTTTCCTCCAATGTTTTTCGTATGGCAGTTTTGTCTGAAGCAACCAAAATTCATGCATTAGCGTAATAATCAGCCTATAAAGTTCTCACTGCTGGCAGACATGCATCCTCTCTGAGCGGGAGGTAGGCTGTAATCCATCACAAGGAACTAGTGCGAGTTGGTGGACGAAAGGTTCTAGGGGGTACATATTTGAACGTCAAAAAATAAAATAATAATAAATCATTTTATTTCAGGCATTGTACATACACATACACATTTATCACCCATAGTGACTACATATCATAAATAAAATTGTCTGTAGATGTCACTTGCACTCACTTTACAGCGACGAGCACAGTAATATTTCTAAGAATTTTCTCTCCGTGTAGTCAATCCTTATATTGAACAATTCGGTTCTAGTCACGAAAATCGTGCGGAATGCAGTAGTTACAATATTATTTTTACAGTTCAATAATCGTGTTGGAAATGAAGCACTCGTCCTTCTCAGAACGGAGAAGAAGTCGCCTACTCGGTTTTCAAAGAACATACCAGACGCGGTACATCCATCCGTCAATGCAGGTTAAATATGGTCCGAAAAGCGTTGTTGTACTGTACACGAAGTGAGTTGTAAGCTCTCCTCGTGTACTGGTACCAAAGTTGGCTGCTGTACTCGTAGAACGGCCGGCAGTAGGCCTCGAAGTGTTGCTTTCACTTGTCTGGAAAAATGTGCAAATCGTCTTGCAAGCATGTTGTTTCTGCAAGCAATGCCTCTTCTTTGCCGCTCCAAATAATTGTCATCCGTTAACTTTTCATTCAATACTGTCCAAGATACTTAAAGGTACTAACAATTTTTAATGTATTTTATTTAAAGTTTAATTTATTTATTTAGGGACAAAAAACAGCAGTGTATAAGTAAACATAAATTAGAACTTAGTAATAGCGGTAAAAAATACACTACTCACAACGTCATCCACATATTATGTATTACTAAACAGATCTAGTAGTTGTTAGAAAGAACGATATAAAATAATAAACAGAATAAAAGTAAACATTACTTAATTATTAGGTTTCTAATCACTTAAAATAGTAACAATTACTTTTCTAAATATAGCCTTGCTGAGAAACATACCTAATATCAGTTGAGCCAAACTGCCTATTGTTGGTGTCAACTAATCGATGCAGCGGTGAGCGTATCTATGCCTAAGTTAAGTTGGTTCTACAAAAAGTAGTTGCAAACAAGTGTCTCGAGCGAACTTCTCGTCCATATACGGTACGAGGCACAAACTGTTCACTAGATCAGTACAGTCGACTTTATTACGACATATACTAAATAGGGTCATCATCTCAAGTGAGGTGCGTCTGGATGTTAGAGTAATAAGGTCGTTTTCATTTATTTGGTTCCATTTCAACTTATTTTTCTCACTTAAACTTCGTCACCGACGATATTTACCCGTCCCTTGGGTGTCACGTCGCCATCCCGTCCATGCACCTGTGATGTATGCTCTTTCGTACACTATGAAAATTTCTATGAAACAATGTTTTCAAAATTGTCGCCCCATTCCGTCACGCTTAAAACACGTTACGTGTGCAGTGATTTTTAATCTTCAAAATAAAGACGCGCACATTTGCGTCCCACATCCCGCGCAAAATTGCCAACAATACTTAAAGATGGTAGTTTACTGTTTTGTCACCTCCACGCGGTTGAAGCCGGTAATTGAATAAACCAAACGAGTAATAAAAGTTTTATCTATTATTATAATTACCTGTCCCTGTGTCGGTTTGCTGTAGTCAAACTCATCCAGTCTTTTAGGAAAATCGTCCCTGAAATGGGCTCCTCTACTTTCTGTCCTGTTCTTAGCACAAGCGACCACCTGGATAGCAGCTTGGAGCATGTTCTGCAACTCCAAGGCCTCAATCAGATCGGTGTTCCAGTTCAAACGCTGGTCCACAACCTTGATGTCTTCGAAAGCCTTGAACCATTTTTGAATATCCACGTCAGCTGTGATGATAAGTCAAGTCAATATTTATAAAATATAATATAAGAAATTAACATATTTTTATTTCTTTTCCTTTTAATACCTGTATTAAAAGGAAAAGAATGCAAATGGAATGGAATTGGTCATTGGTAATTGGCTGCATTCCTTGGAATGGGTTTTAACTGATGTAAACATTAACTGAAACATGATACTTTAGGCGCTGAGCGTCCAGCGCTTTTCGACGCCCGTAAGTGCAAAGGTGATATTTCCTTTAATTTGTTACCACAGCGCTGGTGCATAGAAGGGGTTTTGCATAGGCCGGTTTCCTGACGATGTTTTATTTCTTCGTTTTGCGAGCAGTGGGAATTAAATAAATTCCACGAAGTAAAGTGCAAGCCTACCTGGGTTTGAACCCACCCCCTACAATTCGTAAGCCGAAGCCACAACAATTATTCTCACACCTACCTTCACCCAGTAGTGTGGCGTCTCTGAAGACTCCACATTTGTTCTGCATAGTGTGTCTCATTGCTTCCCTTAGTTCATGTGGTGCAGCACAACCGGACGCGTTCTTTATCCTCATTAGATTGTCCAAGCTTGCATCACATAAATTCTGAAAGAATAAAAGAGAATGGGTAAGAGCGTACGAAGCGAGCGAGCAAAGTGAGCGAACGAGCATGACGGAAATCCACAAGATGCAAGAAGGACAGAACTGGCCCATGAGCCATACTTGGGAGGTCTACGGCTGGCAGTGAAAATGACTTTTGGTGGTTATGATCATGACATTGCAGTCTAATAACACTACGGTTTCCTAGAAGAGCGTTGGTTGTCATATTAAGACGTCCGTAATGAAAATCTGTAATTTTCACCAGTATTTGACATTAAGGTATCAAAAAACGCTCCGCATTTGGACAGCCATAATTATATGACCGTCCACCGCTTTCTAAGAAAACCAAAGCTTTATTCAAACCAAAGCTTTAGTCTAAATACTTTGCATCTATTGGTAAACAACCAAGCTAAATCGTTAAAGCTTAATTTATTAATTACTCACTGGTTTCAAAGACTTTTGTTTCTCTCCTGGCTTATGGTTTTCTTTAATGGTTAACGACAGTGATTTTCCGAAGACTACGACGTCTAATATGGAGTTAGCTCCGAGCCTGTTTGCTCCATGAGCATTGCTGACCACCTCGCCGGCCGCGTACAGACCAGGCACTGGGCAGTCTTTACCATCTTGATGGATTAAGCACTGTTGAGATTAAAGATAATTTTAAAAATACACCAGAGGTAGAGAGAGGAGACAATTAAAAGGTAATTGGTGTGGTCCCACAAATATTTTTCCCACCGTAATTAAAGGCACATTTCATTTCCAGCATTTTTTCTGGGCAACACATCTGCAATGCTCAGGTATTACAGATTGGGCATAAGTGGCGGGGACCTTACCATCAGACAGGCATATATCAGCTTGTTTGCCAAGAGGGCTTGTGGCAATGATAACAGCCGCACGGGTCGTTCGAAGGTTTATGCTGCGTTCGCCGCGGTCCGTTCGTGGGTGACCATAATATATTACATATCGCGACCCCTCCGTGTCTCATAAAGCATGCTAAGCCGTCGATCTGTCAGCGGTGTGATTGCGCTGCTCACTCAAGGTAATTTCCATTTCTACATGCCTGTTACGTCACACCACATTGTGGCTATAGCTATTTCTCCGCTTGTTTACACAGGAATTGAAATTTACAATAATTTTATACTACACGTCTGTAAAGTTACGCTAAAGTTATTTTTATGTGTATTTTGACAGTCATGAAAACCAACTAAAACGCAACGAAAAGCTTCATTGTTGTACTAACTGGCTTATTTTTATACCTCTGGACCTATTCCCTAGTTAGTACTGATCCCAGAAAAGAAGCATTTAGTTACCTGTCCTTTATAGTTAATGGGAATTCCACCCATAGTGTAGTGAACAGTGGGTAAGACTGGTACGGGCTGGGTGTACACATCAGCTCCGGTAAATGTGAAGGCGGACTCTGAAATCCCTGGCAACTTATCCTTGATCAGCTCTGCGGGAAGGTGGTGCAGTTGTAGGTACACGTGGTCTTTTCGCGCTCCTACTCCGCGACCTGGTAGAAAATTACAAGTGCGTTGAGAGAAATGAAGGGTACTTATTTAAAAGATTAAATTAGTATTCACTTTCGCTTTTATATAAAGGGGATTGAAGTTTTTTTATATGGAGCATGTTTGCTTAGTTTAAACATTAAGAGTGATTATTCAGTTGAACGCCAGTCGCGACGCGTTATTCTCAGAGACTGTGGCGTGAAGTGACTGCCAAATGACGAGTGTCATTTGGCAGTCACGTCAGCGTTTCACTTCGACAGTGCAAGAACATTCATTATGTTATTTACGTTGTTGAGCAAACGATTTTTTCAAACATAAGAGGCGATGGATTAGCAATATCTTTTTAAAACTTTGGGATTGTGAATGAATGTCTAAAGGTGAGTATAGACTAGATTATGTACTTGTAACAGAACATCGAGTATTCGCCGGTGTAATGTTTATCGAACCGCACTTCGAACACGACGCTCCATGTTTTAAACTCGAGCTTTTGCCTGTATTGTACCACTCGTAAGAACTTAATACTCAATAATTGCTTTACCATAAGGTGTACTTAGGTATTAACTATACATTTTAGATCATTATGGACACTATAGGGCACAGAAAAAAGGTAGGAGAGAAGAAGCTCTGTTTTAGAAGATAATTGATTGTTGTTTTGTCGGAACAAGTTTTAACTTACATAATCAAAGTCAAGAGATCTCGAATAAGATACTAACATTTCGCTCATCTATTATTTATGAATTATTTTATCTGCAAAATGTACATAAATATTGTAGACAATTTTTATATACTTACCTGTACTTTACATGTGTATTATAATTCTGTTTATCCATTTATATAAATAGTTTTTCTCTGTTATATATTATTGCTATTTTTATTTAAGTAATTTATTATTATTGCTATTTTATAATTTATTATTATTATTATATGACGATATTGAGATTGTATTTCAGGAACCACCTGGAAGATGGTGCTGTCAATGTGAATAAAATCATTTTATTTTATTCTATTTTTTTACTATATTGGAAACTTACGGCTAGTTTACACCAATGTTCTTAAACAATATATGAAATTGAAGGCCATTTACATGTACATGTTCCCATTCATAATAGTTGTGTTCTTTAGACGCAACTAATATTAAAGAGTTTCCTGTAAATGTTTTGTGTAAACAATTGTTGGCTAACCTAAATAAATAAATGAAATAATGCTGTACCTTTCAAGCACTGAGGATTTCGAGGGATGTTAGATATAGATGAAAATAGAATACGGACTGTAAAAGATACTTTTCATTGGTTCATTCTTACTTGTTTCAAAGTCGAACTATCACTAACTACACAGAAACAAAAAATAAATCATTCTGTCAAAAACATGTGGAAGGGACGCCAAATTACAGAAGGCAAACGAAGGTATTATACTTCAAAATTTGTGAAATTAAGGGTTCCTTGAAATTATGTCTGTATTCAGGCCAATAAAAAGACAAGCCAATACCTTGTCGTATCTCTGTGGCCATTGACCTGGACACGACGTCACGACTCGCCAAGTCCTTAGCTTTAGGAGCATACTTCTCCATGAACCGGACCCCTTCACTATTGACCAGGTATCCACCCTCTCCGCGGGCACCTTCGGTCATCAAGCAGCCTGACCCGTACATGCCTACAAAAAGAATAATTGATTATATGTAGGTAAAGTATATATACATACATATACATGTCGCCGTCCCCGGCGAATAAAATGGTAATCGTAAAAACTAAATTTTACAGGTAAAATAAAAAACCGTTTTTCGTGAATATCTCAATAACTAACATACATAGCGGGATTGTTCGAATAGCAAAAGAAAGGTGATTTTTAACAAAACAATTGTATACCATATTAAATAATTAAACTTTCTTAGAAATGTAGTTATTAATTAAATTAAATTTACCATGAATTGAAGTCATAAACTTAAACTGTAATGCAACATTACGATATTATTCGCGTAAAATCTCATGTAATACATTACCGTAATGATGGATTCCTATGTTATTGTTTGATAAATTTTGATAGGATCCCATATCGTAATGTACTATTACCATTTTATTCGCTGACAAACAATCAATTACAGATTACAGTAATACCAACTTATATCTTTGCGAAATACTGAATAAATATTTTGTATGTGTGCAAGGTAATGTGCGAAGAAATAAAAGGAATCTGTCTAATTATTTTTTATTTATACATAATTAATAACAAATGTTTGTAAAAATCAACAAATTAGCAACGAACAACTTAAATTGAATTCTTTATTCTTTATTATTAAGAAGCAGTTACCCTCGGCAGTTCTACTCCTCGTCGTCTACATCTTCAGAGTCTGATATTCGCTCGGGTTAGCCTCACAGCTCGAAAGGGAGTCATAAAACGCATGGTAGTGCTGTGGGATTGCGTCGTTAGTACACAAACTTATTAAAAGCGCTTTACTTAAGGGTATTTGCTGATTATAAGCTTGCTTCAAATGCAAACAGACTGAATCAGCTTCTGTTGCAATTGAGGCTGCCGGTCTTCGCCCTCGCCTGGGTCTAGTTCTTTGCAACTCCGTGTCTAGTTCCAAATACTCTTCTTCGAAGTTATGATTGAATTGAAGAATATTAGGTTTTAAATACGACACCTTCACATCCATTATTTTTGCCCATTTCATTTTTGTTTCCTTGAGGGTCTTTTAGCCAGTTTTTTCTACAAATCAGGCTTTTTATATTATAAAAATCACGCTGCTTCATCTCATGGAACTTATATTTCTTTTCGGTCACTTTTGCATTCATGATGATGTTGTAAACTTGGTCAGGAGTACATAAAACTTTATTTTTCATTTTTTCATGGCTTTTTCTATGCATTAATGCATGCTATCACCTTCGTTCTGGCCGTGGCCAGTCTCAAAAAACCGGTGGGTTATATTTTGTAGGTCATAAGCTCTTAAGGCGTAAATGTAAATGCAAAATGTACCTGTTTATGTTCTGACCAGCGCAGCCATCGGAATAAAAAGATAAATTTTTGATACCTTGGAGTCCTTCTTACTCGATGAACTTCATTAGGCAACTGCCTATTTCAATTGATCCTCTTTTGGCAATAGACAAGCGCCAGACAAAGCAGTGACCGAATTTGCGCAGTGAGTCATAGATAGTAAAATTATATACGGGGTATTTTCTCTCGTAGTGAAAAATCCCCACTTCAGACTGAGGGATACTGACGACCTTTTCTAAATAAATATGGCAATTGTGGTACTTCTTTAGTCCACTGCAGCTTTTTCTTCTTCTTTTAACTGGTGTCTTCTGGCATCAAATGTTCTTACTTACTTTCTGTACTTACTTTCTAGACTAATTTTGGTTATCTCATTAGCTTGATCATATTGGGAGCAGAATCCGCATAAATCTTTCCTTGGTTTGAAAAACGAGTAATTAACCTATGTGTTAAAAGTGTATTCATAATGTCGCTTTGTAGCCTTGTGTTCTGCAGAATAATTTTGATTGGGGAACTAGAGTTCATACAATCGGTAAATTTTAGAAATGTTTAGGTGATCTGACAAATAGAGTCGCTTTGTATCTTTCCTCACATAGTGGGATTCTACAGCAGGAAATATTTTAATATGCGTCATCACACTTTTTTTGATAGAATCACTCATCTTATGGGGCCTGTTTTTAATACCGACTTCAAAAAATAGGGGAGGTTATCAATTCGCATGTTTAGATTTTTTTTTATGTATCTATGTTCAGGCACAACTCCGTCATATATGGACGGATTTGCAAAATTATTTTTTGTTCGATAGAGGTTCATGCCGAAATGGTCCCATTTAAATTTCGTAAAGATCTGGTCATGAGTTTTGGAGACTGACAACGGAACTCTTCTATAAATACCAGTAAAACAACCGCGATTGCTGCTATCGCATATGTACGCATTGTTTACGCAATCGCACAACATAACATCACGTCTTTACCCTATAAACGCAGATGCAGCTTCCTGTCACTGATATTTCCATAGCAAATAGTGTTATATGAATTTGTTTGGGGTAGGTATGACTAAAAAGTGAAAATTAAAAACATTTTTAATAAAAAAATAAAAAACAACCGACTTCCAAAAAAAACACTACAGAGTGAAATATAACTTTAATTTCGGAAGTCGGTGTCAAAGAACGAAAATGCGAAACTAGAATGTGAAATTCTCTTTGTTCCATGGTAAATTTTTCTATGCAGTTTTTGTTACACGTGCATGCTGGTCCAATATTCTTTGCATCAAACGTTTTTTTTTTTTTTTAGTACGATCCCCTTCGTAACATTTTCCAGAGTTTTTAATAGCTTTGTTTTTTATCTTACCATTCATCCATGTTACGAGTTCGTTTTCCACTTTTATTTTTATTTTGTGTTACAGAAGGTTCAAATTGTTCTTTATTTGGCACATTCTCTGTTGTAGATTAATCCTGATCAGAAAAAGACAATTCATTTGATTGAACCATATAGGTGTCGTTAATCTGCGCGACTTCTTGTAATAGTTCAATGTCTTGACAATTACTTAATTCATAATTAATTACTGTTGTGGATACTCTTGTTTGATCAATTTCTGTGCATGTATAGAGCTTTGTAAATCGAAAACAGAAAAAAATGTTAACGAAAGGTTAAATGTTACAGTAATCAATATTACCTTCTTTAATTTTTAATGAAATATATCGTAAAAAACTTAACAGTTTTAACATACAATTGTCTGTTACGGGAATAAAATTGTATTAAGCTTTACGCAAATTATGTTGAATATTTTTCCCGCGAATATAATGGTAAGAGCATCTTACTGGAAATGTAACGTATCGAAAGTATTGTAATAGTCTCTAACAATGTTATTCGTTGCCATAAGTGTATTATGCATACATACAAATAATATTGTTAAATTAATTACAATACACCTAAAAATCTCGTATTTTCTGAGATAACCGTAGGAAATGTTTGAAAAAAATTGACAAGGTGTAATCGGACCTCTAAATGTCGAATATGCAATAAAGTTAAAACTATCGTAATAGCACATTACCATCTTATTCGTCGGGGACGGCGATGTATATGTATATATGTATACATATATATCAATGTTTCATGGTTATATATATTCTTCGTATTGATGATAAAATAAAATTAATATTAGTTTTCACTTTTTTTTATTTCAAAGACCAAATGTTTATTAGACAAATTTTAGCTTGAACAATAATCCTACCAATTCGTATGATAAATTAGCGAGGGTTTATTTTTATAATTTTTAGTTGGTTCGATTCCCGGGTGAGACAAGCGAATTTTAGAAATTCTTTGAATGCAGTTTTGTTTCTTTTAAAAAATAAAGGAATGTTTCCTTTCAGTAAAATGAGCTAACTAAAGGATTTAAGGTAGTTCCCCTCCAGGGCCCACAGATTTTTTTCTACCCTGTATAAACATAATTATGTTTATGTCACAAAATATCGAGCGATTTATTAGGGTCTGGGTGTACTATATCCAACCTTACGCTCGCCGGGTTAATTATATCCTTACACGTCATATATTATGGAAGTGAAATTCAGAATCACAAGTTGGAACGTTTTCTTTAAGTAAAGACAGTTACAGCTTAGTCATTTTTTTAAAGGACCACCTCGGAATATCAGTATACAATGATAATTGCCGAAGATATCGCTGAACATACAAAGGTACATGCAAAAAACAAACAAGTCATTCGAATTGAGAAACTCCTCCTTTTTGAAGTCGGTTAACGACTGTTGTGCTCTTGCAATAAATAGCGAGAATTCAGTATTTCTTCTTATATTCTTATGTAACTCCTGCCCATATGGATTCCGGTAATGTAAACGCGCGCAGCACCATAGGCTAACGCGATCGCTGAACTGAAATAACAACATACTTTACTAACCAGTTGGGTGGAACTGTATGAATTCCATGTCCTGGAGATGAATACCAGCTCGTGACGCCATTGCGACTCCATCACCAGTGCAGGTATGAGCAGCTGTACAAGAGAAGAACATCCTCGGGTAGCCTCCGGTTGTCATTACCGTATTTTTGGCTTGAAACCTGTTAATTTCATAATAGCTTGATTTTTTTTTACTGCAGTTTGATGTCATGCAACTTTACTACATAAACGCACAAACTTCCATAAGCAAGAATTATAAAAGGCTACAGGCCATTCCAGTAAATTTACAGGGAATCTTGCCTTAACCTGAGGGGTGCCACACACAACGTGCCCACCGAACATGTCAATCAACTCAGCCTATCGCAGTCCACTGCTGGGCATAGACCTCTCCCAGACTGCGCCACAACACCCTGTCCTCCGCCTTTCGCATCCAGTCTACCCCAGCTACCTTCTTTAGGTCGTCCGTCCATCTAGCTGGGGGCGTCCCACACTACGCTTGCCGATACGCGGTCTCCACTCCAGGACTCGTCTGCTCCACCGGCCATCGGCCCTTCGACAGATATGGCCAGCCCACTGCCACTTCAGTTTGCTTACTCAGCAAGCTATGAACCGACTCGCCACAACTCGAGCCAATCCGAATGAGCCGAATGAGATTCTTCTCCATACGAAAGTACCTTTTGGAAGGGGCGACTAGAATCAATTCTATATTTTGTAATTTTTGACGGTCAAGCTTGCCTTTTATGTGCCTATTTGAAATAAATGATTCGACTTTGAGCGACTTTTACCCGAACGCCACGCGACTGTGCCGCTCAGGTTAGGTCAAGATTCCTTTTATAATTACTGGATCGACATGCCTTCGATTGTTTTGGTCTTTTATGATTCTCGCTTATGGAACATTGTGTGTTGTCCTGAGTTTGATTCCCAGGTCGGGCAAACTGTAATCGGGGTTTTCCATCAGTAATTTCAGCACCCCAGAGTCTGGATTCGTGCCCAGATGACAATAGGCTCGCACCCTATTACATGGGACTGAAACATACCCGACGTAATGTGGGTGTACTAGAGGTATACCCTTCTACCTTACCCTTCAAGGATTAAAAACGTGATATAACGTTTGTCTCATGAATCAATTACCTATGAAGACTGCCGTCGTCCATGTCCATGGCGAGGCACCCGACCACCTCGCCATCTTGAATCAACAAGTCCATCACAAAGAACTCGGTGAAGTGTTGGATGTTCTTGAACTTCGTCGAATATCCATAAAGAGTGTGGAGTAGGGAATGACCAGTACTGGAAGAAATACGGGCTTCTACGTTTTTGTACGTCATTATGAAAATTAGGAAAATTGTATCATCATTATCACTATCATCATGACGAAAGATGCTAACTACTAAACTGATTCCTGATTCCTGCGGGCTTCACAAGGCTCATAATAAAGTTATACAACTATAAACAAGTAATAGATTTCTTGTGGGTTTAACAGCATTTTGTAAGAATATTTGTGTCCTTTAAATAGATTTGAAACATAATAATACCGGTCAGCAACTGCACATGTTCTCTTGGCCACAGATTTCCCAAAGTCGACCGTCCCTCCTCCAAAAGGTCGCTGGTATATTTTTCCTTCCTTTGTCCTAGAAAACGGCATACCCATGTTCTCCAATTCCAACACACAGTTGGGAGCTTCTCGGGTTAAGTAGTGTATGGAGTCCTGTCAAAAATCGACCAAGCTCATTGCTGGAGACCTGAGTTTATTTTGGAAATGGCTAATATCTATGTAACCTACCGTATATGTTGTAATTCGATAGCTTATTCACAAAACATTTTTAAGAAAAAAAGATTACTTTCTTGCCCATTCTTCTTAGATGAGTTTGGACGGCAAATATGTTTTCGACTAACTGGCAGACCTTCTGACTTTTCAAGAGCCTGTTAGACTCCTTACTCTGCCATACCTCCCTACAATCGTAAGTGCAAGCTCTGCAGATTTTTGGCATTGCTCATTAGCCAAGGAAAGCAGGATAAGTCCCTTGATCACTGCGATCACAGTGGTAATTCTCGTAATTTTAAGAACAAACGGACACAGCCTGATGTTAGTCGCAATCTGTAAATAATACCTCTAGAATCCCTACATCTTTGACAAGTTTTTGACATTTGTTTGTCGCCGAGATAAGATTGCAACTTGATTTTGAACGTTTTAAATTACGAGAATTGCATTGAGATTGAATTGAGTTTATCTCCGTATTTCCTAGAAGCCGATGTGGGGATGCCACGGTGGCTTTTAGGAATTACCCTGAGATTTGAGACTGTATATCTCGCAGTTGTAGAGGATCACAGTATTTAAGTAACCTCGACCTTTGCGTTTTCGCAGGATATGCCGTCTCATCACCAATGATCGTGAGTGATGCAACCGATATGCTGTCAGCAAAGTAAGGAGCCTCCTGGCCATCATGGTTCGGCTGAGTTTATTATTATATAAAATATCATGCAAGTACCTGATCGCCAAGCCAATCTGATCCTTTGACTGTGTCATAAAAGTGGAATTTCCAATCGTCTGCGTGCATGCTTCCTGTACAAAACGGAAAATTTTACGAAAAAAAAGTACAGTTTGTCTGGCGCAGTTTATGAAACACTGGGCCACAGTGATTTTAAACTAGCATAAGAATAAAATAATTAAGAACATTTGTGTCCCACATGTGAACTTGCGAAAAAAGTTTATAATGTCAAACAGATGCAGAGATTTTCAGAAACCGACAAAGTTATAATATTATCAAAATGAATTTGATGTCATGTCCGGAATATCCCAGCATGACAACCATAGAAACGGGGTATAAATTGACAGATAGAATAGAGAAAATTACAGATTTCTTTAGAAATCTGTCTACAATATGTGACTTTGTCTATTCTTCCGTTGACAAAACCCGTTTCTAGGGTGGTCATGCTACGCGTGCAGGTTGAAGCAAGCTCTCTAGATAACAAGCCTCCAGTCATGGCAACGCTTTGATCTGATGTACCTGGAAGATCGCAATTTCGCACTTACCAAGAGCAGCATTCATGCCACCCTGTGCAGCTGTGGTGTGGGATCGAGTGGGGAACAGTTTGGAAACCAAGGCTACTGAGAACTTTCCCTCAGCAAGGCCAATAGCAGCTCGAAGACCTGCGCCGCCTGCACCGATGACCACACAATCGTGGCAGTGGTGATGAATAGTGAATGAGGCTTCACGATGACTGCCTAAGCGAAAAAAATCAAGACTGTAGTCAAACAACAGCTCACCTAATATATGTGTAGGTAAGGGTGCTTTGAAAATGTCGAATTGTACAGACGCACATCAAGCTACCCGAAACTGTCAGATTTTCCCAATCAACTTTGAACCTTATGCTTTAGCGATAAAGTTGAAAATCTATTAAAGAAATCTGACAGATTGTAGTAGCTTGATGTGCTCGCAGAATTTAGAATGTACAGACATTCTAAATTCTAAACGAATCTTAGTAGTTGGAATCGATTTTGTGAAAGTCAAATGAGTATATTAATGTTCTTACTTTTTAGCGGTAGTTGAGAGCGAAAAGTTTTTGCATTTGGAAATCGACCACAGACTTTCTGAAATGAACAAAATATTTATTTTGTGTTTCTTATCATTTGAAACGGTGTTAGCTCCATATTTCTACAGCATCCTAATTGCGTGACACACTTTCAATCACAATCCGATGGTTTTGAAGGAAATTCCTAATACATTGCTTCATAGTTTTGAACAATCCGTCTGCTCGACAACGTAAGTAACGCTATGAACGTAAGTACACTGTCATTGCATATGTGTGTACATTTACCCCGCAGATGGCACGTCAATGGTAACAAAACCAATATAAGATGGCCTTTTAGTCGATTGAAACTCCAAATTACGATAGGCTAGCTCAATATCGAAGTGTTACCACCGACTTGTGGGCGATTGTACCTTCTGATACTATTTATCGGTTAATTAGCGCGAAAATAATAATTACGAAAAGATGATCTGTTAAATATTAAAATCCTTTACCTTAGCGAATAGAAACATAGTTTTTTAAAATTAAATTATTCTAAAAATCAAATTTTTTTTTCCTGTATTCAATGTCAAAATAAAATTATTACGAATGACAGAAAAAGAAATACGTTGTGGTCGTGGTCGTCATTTGTTAAGTCAGAATGTCACATTTCGTTTTCTCGTTTGTGTTCGTGCCAGTATTTATAATAATATTCCACAACTTTCACACAACGCCATCTAGTCCCAAACTAACCAGAGCTTGTGCTATGAGTACTAGACAACTGATAAACATACATATATATTTCTAAATACATACATATTATAGATAAATTACACCCAGACAAAGAACAAATGATTGTATTTATACCAGGAAAAATAAAAACCTTTTTTAATAACACACATACTTAAAACCTTTTTAAGAAATTATCCATCGATACGATCATATAAAACCCACTAAATAGCGTATTAGTGGAACGTCTTTTGACCTCGGACTTTTGTAACAGTGAATAAATTGATATGGTCGATGTGGAATTTTGTTTTTTAAACTATAAATTGCAGTTTGCTAAACATTTTTTGTGCTTTTGATTTTCCATCATTTGATCAAAAAACAATAAAAAAATAATATTTGAGTATATAATTGTTTTTTTTTTTTATGTGGAGGGACAGGCGTGTAAATAGCCGTGTTTCCTTGCGGATTGAGGACAAGAGAAAAATCTGCGTGTGGAAGGGACGCCAATTCAAAATGTCTGTTTGTGTGACAAGTTATGAGTGACTAGCTTTTGCCCGCGGCTTCGCTCGCGTTAATTTAGAATTTGACAATCAATTCGGGTTGCACTCTGCTTCTTGTTTGGCCGTTGCACTCATGGGTTCAGAACGGAACAGTATTCTAGGACGCTCCTATACACAATGTTGTATGTCATTCTATTTGGCGCTAATACGTATCTACTAATTCTGGGCATTGGGCACACGCGAACATGCTACATATAGCTGGCCATGGGAAAATCATGACTTTTCCAAATGCACCCCTGCTACCTGCAATGTTTGCCTTTGTCTATAATATTATAGTTAGGAAGATGAAAAACGGGTCTATCGACACTCTAGATTCGCAAAATGTATTAGGCTTAAGTAAAAAACTAAACTCTTAAGTTTCTAATATAATTCAATCATGATTCGAAAGACACGTGGCGCCATCTATTATCATAATAACGTTATTGTTGTTTTCCTCGGGAACAGCACTTTTTTTCTGGATGAAAGGTATGTCTATGTCTGTTTCTGTACACCTGACAACGTATATGCAAAATTTCAGGATGATCGGTTCAGTGGTTTAGGCGTGAAAAAGTAACAAACAAACAAACTTACTTTCGCATATACAATATTAGTTAGGATTGGTGACGGTCAGATGACGTCGGTAGTTAAACCCCAACAAAGGAAGGTATCCCGCCGTGTCACCTCCGATTTTTTTGTGGCTGATATATGTTATTCTCCATCAAATTTTAAGAGACACGTATTTTTTTTTTTAAAGACCAAATGAATATTAATATCCATTTGGTCTTTTGGAAAAATATTAACTAGAAGTATGTAAAACCCTCAAACTGCCCCGAAAGGTGGTAATGTTTAGGGGGCTATTTCACCCCCAAAAAAGACGCGTTGGCAAAAAAAAAAAATACGTGTCTCTTAAAATTTGATGGAGAATAACATAATATATCAGCCACAAAAAAATCGCAGGTGACACGTCGGGATACCTTCCTTGTCAGTTTCAGATTAGCTCCTAAGCAAATGAAGTAATTATTCTTGGGTGATATTTAGTAATTCAAATTTCACCCTCTTCCTGTCAACCGATTAATCTGAAATTTTGTATACACTTTGGATTTTGGTGACAATACAATTATGTTTATTCATTATCATTATAAATTCAAGATGGCCGCCGCTACAAAATGGCGGATAATTTATGTTTTATTAATCCCATCAATATGGGTATCAAATGAAAGGGCTCAATAAGCAGAATACAATATACTATAAAAAATTGAAATCCAAGATGGCGGCCGCTACAAAATGGCGGATAACGTAGGTTTTATCAATCCCATCAATATGGGTATCAAATGAAAGGTCTCAACAAGTAGAATACAATTTACTATGCAAAATTGAAATCTAAGATGGCCGCTGCTACCAAATGGCTGATAACAATTTTTTATTAATCCCATCAATATGGGTATCAAATGAAAGGGCTCAACAAGCAGAATACAATATACTATAAAAATTGAAATCCAAGATGGCGGCCGCTACAAAATGGCGGATAACGTAGGTTTTATCAATCCCATCAATATGGGTATCAAATGAAAGGTCTCAACAAGTAGAATACAATTTACTATGCAAAATTGAAATCTAAGATGGCTGCCGCTACCAAATGGCTGATAACAATTTTTAATTAATCCCATCAATATGGGTATCAAATGAAAGGGCTCAACAAGCAGAATACAATATACTATAAAAAATTTAAATCCAAGATGGCGGCCGCTACAAAATGGCGGATAACGTAGGTTTTATCAATCCCATCAATATGGGTATCAAATGAAAGGTCTCAACAAGTAGAATACAATTTACTATGCAAAATTGAAATCTAAGATGGCCGCCGCTACCAAATGGCTGATAACAATTTTTTATCAATCCCACCAATATGGGTATCAAATAAAAGGGCTTGACAAGAAGAATACAGTGCACTATACAACCTCAATATTTAAGATGGGCGCAGCCACCAATGGCGTATAATAATAAGATTTAAATTTAGAAATTGAATCTGTAATTTAGGTATCTGATTAATCCAGCCTGAATCCACCACCCAAGTCAAGATTTTGTATCGTGTTGAGGACTGTGTGGCGTTAGGGTGGCTAAAAATGATACGTCGTTAGCGGTACACCACCCAAGTTAAGGTGAAAGGTTAAAACGCGCCGAGAACTGTATGGCATTAGGGTGGATAAAAATGATATGTCGTTAGCGTTTTCCCCTCAAGACTCAGGCGGATCTTGTTGTACATAGCCTTGCCCCTTTGGAAATAAAAACTAAAAACTAGAAAATAAAAATAGGTAAAAAAACTTTTTAAGTTAAACGGTTTTATGTTAAACATACATTGCAATGTTTAAGATAAATGTACTAAAAATAATAAAATAGATACAGTCGTGGGAATTATAAACATATGCATAGACTAGACTAAAATAAAACCGTGGGGCACGTCAATTGTCTACAAATTATCGACTTAATGTGCGATAGAAGAATCGTTTAATTCGTCGTTAAAATAGGCAGTTGGCCCGCAGACGGTGAGGAAATTACTTACTATTTTCTTGCTCATGGAAATTCCAATAGTTATATACACTCCATGTAAATAAAAGAGATGTTTCAACTAGTTTATCGTTGGACATTCACACTGCTGGCTGGCGAGGTATCGTTTCACTGCTCGTAGTTTGTCTTTAATCGACAAAACATATGATAAAAGTACTACTCGCTCACCACTATGAAACCCTAAAACTCGCTTATAATCGAGCTTGCTAGCTTGTTTCCACATTCTAGCCCTACTTATCACACGTCCATCGTTGTCGGTTGAACAACTGCCTAATTATAGTGTAACATTACAAAACAAACATTTTAATCAACGATTGTAGACAATTGACGTGCCCCACGGTTTTATTTTAGTCTAGTCTATGCATATGTTTATAATTCCCACGACTGTATCTATTTTATTATTTTTTGGTTTTTAGTACATTTATCTTAAACATTGCAATGTATGTTTAACATAAAACCGTTTAACTTAAAAAGTTTTTTTACCTATTTTTAAATAAATAAATAAAACAAACGGGGTGAGCTAAATAAAACCGTTTAAAAATGAAGTAGTAGTAACGATTTATGGGAAATTTTCAAAAATACATAAAAAAATGGGTTTTCTCGAATCCCATGAATTTTCACTTAGACTTGATGGGACTGATCACGTCCTGGAGGGAATACGACAAAATACAAGTCATCCTATGTATAGAGGCAGATATGCTAAAAACGTTTAACTTAATAAGTATTGTCCACGAATTTAATGCCCGTATAAGACCCAAGCCGCATTTCAATAAATAAAAAAATGTATGCTCTCCTACATATTAGGTACGTAATGATCTATCTCGTTATAATAAGTACGTTTTTTTTTTAAGACCCACAAGCGCCTTTTGCTTATTGGTTCAAGTAGTCTTAACCCAGCCCTTACCATGCAAGCGCCATTATCATTGTGTGAGCTCTTCATCTTCATCTGTTTGGAATTTTTCACGCAACATGTTACGGTGAGGACAAATTTGACGATTTAAGTCACTGGTTGTCTTGCAATATACAATGTAAGGAGAGATGTTAGTTTTTGTACAGACGCCAGCACATCAAGCTACTACAATCTGTCAGATTTCTTTAATAGATTTTCAACTTTAGCGCTAAAGCATAAGGTTCAAAGTTGATTGTGAAAATCTGACAGGTTCGGGTAGCTTGATGTGCTGGCGTCTGTACATTTATATCGGCAACACTGATCATTTATCTATGACAGGTTGGTCTGTTGTCTTTTATAATATTTTGCATTGTATGTTTGTACTGTTTAATTTAGTTCTTTGTAATGTATATTTCTTCACGACAAGCCCGGACGGAGGTAGCGGGATGAGCTGGACTCATTTAATTAAGATTGGCCCTCCGCAGCTCTGGACAGAGAGAGGTGGAAAGAGAGTAGGGAGGCCTTTGTCCAGCAGTGGGACATTAATGGCTAGTAAAAAAAATCTAATGCACAATAAAGTATATAAATAGCATTTAGTTACTGAAGAAAAGTGGAAATAAGACAAACAAAATTTCAAACTTGAGCATCCATTCATAAAATACAGTTTCTTTGTTTTTCGTTTCGATGGTAGGTACATCTACGTATCTTGTATAGTTGGGGCCCAGTAGTTAAATGTAAGTACAAATAAGTACCTCCGGTTAACTGATATTTTATTGTAGATAAGTATTTACAACGCGAAGTTAATAGTTATGCAAATTGCCCCAATCATGGTAAACTTACAGAATCGAAATAAGTAGGTAATGATACCATATCAACTGAATGAATTCTGACTCGCCATTGATACAATGAAATGCAGACAATTTAATGAAGTTATGGTAATTAAGTTCTTTATCGCACGTTATTCTCTGCAAACTTGGCGAATGAGAGCTACACCAAAAAAGATGTGTAACATATTTTGAACTTCACGACACCTTTATCCAGAGCCAGGAGGTGGATAGTGGAAGTCTTTAGGGGTTAATAGTAAATCCCTCGACTTTGGAGTCATATGATTCGTTTTTATAAGTTCAATATATTGCACTTGGTGTCGAGGGTCTGATGATGGATCCAGGAGTTGGATACTGCAACTCTTTATGGGTTAATAGTAAATCCCTCGAGTTTGGGGTCATATGATTCGTTTTCATAAGTCCAATATATTGCACTTGGTGTCGAGGGTCTGATGATGGAGCCAGGAGTGTTGGATAGTGGAACTCTTTAGGGGTTAATAGTAAATCCCTTGAGTTTGGGGTCATATGATTCGTTTTGATAAGTCCAATATATTGCACTTGGTGTCGAGGGTCTGATGATGGAGCCAGGAGTGTTGGATAGTGGAACTCTTTAGGGGTTAATAGTAAATCCCTCGAGTTTGGGGTCATATGATTCGTTTTGATAAGTTCAATATATTGCACTTGGTGTCGAGGGTCTGATGATGGAGCCAGGAGTGTTGGATAGTGGAACTCTTTAGGGGTTAATAGTAAATCCCTCGAGTTTGGGGTCATATGATTCGTTTTTATAAGTCCAATATATTGCACTTGGTGTCGAGGGTCTGATGATGGATCCAGGAGTTGGATACTGGAACTCTTTATGGGTTAATAGTAAATCCCTCGGGTTTGGGGTCATATGATTCGTTTTGATAAGTCCAATATATTGCACTTGGTGTCGAGGGTCTGATGATGGATCCCGGAGTTGGATACTGGAACTCTTTATGGGTTAATAGTAAATCCCTCGAGTTTGGGGTCATATGATTCGTTTTGATAAGTCCAATATATTGCACTTGGTGTCGAGGGTCTGATGATGGATCCCGGAGTTGGATACTGGAACTCTTTATGGGTTAATAGTAAATCCCTCGAGTTTGGGGTCATATGATTCATTTTGATAAGTCCAATATATTGCACTTGGTGTCGAGGGTCTGATGATGGAGCCAGGAGTGTTGGATAGTGGAACTCTTTAGGGGTTAATAGTAAATCCCTCGAGTTTGGGGTCATATGATTCGTTTTGATAAGTTCAATATATTGCACTTGGTGTCGAGGGTCTGATGATGGAGCCAGGAGTGTTGGATAGTGGAACTCTTTAGGGGTTAATAGTAAATCCCTCGAGTTTGGGGTCATATGATTCGTTTTGATAAGTTCAATATATTGCACTTGGTGTCGAGGGTCTGATGATGGAGCCAGTAGGTGGATAGTTTAAATCTTTTGGGGCTTCTTTTAAACAGCTCGAGCTTTGCTAGTAGCCCCTTATCGTTATTACTTCGTTGACTTTATACTATTTAACTTAATGAAGAATATACTAGGCGCAAAAGTTACAAAATAAAAGTAGGTATGTGGTTTCAAAAAAAATAATTTTAATAATAATAATTTATAATTTATTTCAGACTAGGTTGTCCATAGAGTGTCAGTTATACACAGAGACCTAAGAACTATGTTAATAATACACATAATACAAAAACAAACTATAGTCAATTATCCTATATGTAGGGGAATCCGATGCCTCCATACATCATCTGCCGAGCCTTTTACCAACTATGTTGGGGTCGACTTCCAGTCTAACCGGATGCAGCTGAATACCAGTATTTTACGTCGAGCGACTGCCTATCTGACCTCCACAACCCAGTTACTGGGTAATAGGATACCCCTTGGTAAGACTGGTTGTCAGACTTTCGGGCTACTGACGACCCGTAACGACTGTCAAACATCCACGAATGACAGCCGGGACCAACGGCTTAACGTGCTTTCCGAGGCACGGAGGGTTCTTGGTATGTGAAGATGGTCAGCCATCCACGGACCAACCACGGCAAGCGTTGCTTAACCTGATCTATCGATCCGTGCGGCTGTTATTACTTAGCCACAAGCCCCTCAATGCCTCCATACAGGACTCTATTAATTATTATTTAATACATAAACTACAGCGAAAAATACTTCGTTCCAGTTCTAACTGGCCGTTCCACGACACCTCTTGACTTTTTTCTAAATTTTCTGGGTTCCGTCGGCGACATTGAGTTCCAAATTACTGCTGCTAGATGGCGCTGTCACCCCGTGCCCTTTAATAAATGTAAATCATAATTAAGTTTTTACGGTTAGTTAAAGTGCCGTGATCCTGATGACATCAAGTTAAACCTTAAACCAATAATTAAGCTATTGGCGTGAACTAAAGACCTTTGTAGACGAGGGGTGAATAACTTAGTATGTACAGTAGGTTCACCATGAAAGTTCTATACAAAATAGTACCACATTTTTTTAAATTTATTTTTTTTATTTAAGCTGTTGAAAAATCTTTTAATAACTTTCTGTGGTATGTTTTCAAGATCTTGTATATACGATCACCCGACAATACTAATAAAACGATTTGTACCAGACATAAAAAATCGTAATCAAAGTTCAACAAAATTGACGTAAGTACCGTAATTTAGGGTAGCCGACAACCCTTCTCATCCCCATGGCAACCACCAATCGATATCCACTAAAGTAACATACCGAAGGGGATTCCAGAAAAGAAATACATCAATCATAATACAACAATCTACAATAACGAAAAAAAAAAAACCAAAGTATTGTACAAAAACTACACCTAGTAAAGAAGGATTACAATTAACAATCGGGGAGTTTAGCGCCAGACGACTATCATGACGTCACCTATGGAGAGTTCAATGACAGACAGGGTGCGGGACAGACAGGGAGCGGGACAGACAGGGTGCGGTGAGCCTACTTTGCGCACTTGCGCAGTTCGATTTAGTAATCTAACACAGCTAAAATGGTATCATTTTGTGAAATCAACCAGATTAGATTACTCTTTTCGCGAAAATTTGCAACTTTTCAATATAAATATAACCTGCACAGAATGTTGCAGAAGTGCTAGTTTTAATTTGGAAGTTGTAGTAGGATTACCGAATAACTTAACGACTATACTGTGCTACAACCACGGCGGTAGTACAACCACGACCACGCGACCGAACACTATTCTAAAAATAGCTCTGTAAACTTTTACTTATAAAGGAATTCGCTATAAAGTTAACTGTATTTTAAAGTAGTTTTCGCACAAACTTACAAACATTGAATTAACAGTTTTAAAAATGTTTGACTTTACTGAAATATGTGTTTTAGCGAAACGTGTACCGTTGTAGTGCAAGTGCGGTTTGTGGGACAAGTGAACACGTGACTAATTAAGAAGTGTGAAAGCAAATTAAAGTTGCCGCCATAAGTTTGATTTGCTGATAACTATCGCATTGTAAGGGTGAGTGACCAGAGTTTTAAACAATTATCGTTTTAAATAAAATAACTACATTTTATTATTATAGTCGTAATATACAAATTAGTTGTGCAAGTTATTTTACAATATTTTTAAATTTTCTACTATTCTTATTTATGGTTTTTTTTGACTTAGGTAATTATTTTTTAATTAATTTTGGAAGTGCATACATCGCCCAAATACCCCTAAATTTCGAAGTAAGTTCGAAGAATATTGCTGGCGTATTAAGGTATCGTTTCAACAACGGAGCGAAAAATTAGATTTAGATTATATAATTATTTATCTATATTGGATTTTATCCACTTCAATCTACGATCGTCAATATTTGTAGTGTTTCACTGTACACGTTAATACGGATAATAGAGTTATCCGAAGAAAATATTATATGAGAGCGCCGAGCGTTCAGAGTTCTAAAACAATGGACGCATTTTTTAAATATATTTTACTATATTTATAAGGGTTTTATTTTAGTTAGATATTTATTTACATATTTTCAACGTATATTTCAGTCGCCAGATATTATTTTGGGATTTCAGACGTCGTCGCGGCTATTGGTAGAAATCATTTGAGGGCCAGGTTTTTGGGGTGTGCAATTATATCTAGATTCTTTTCAGTCAAATTAGGGGTAAATTTTGTAGGAAATAGTCCCGTATTCTATAATCCATCTATCCATAATCATAACAGGTTTTATTTTTATAAGATAAAATTAATTTCTTTTATCCATACCCATAAATGCATTGCCTTTTTACCTACTTCCATTAACAAAGGACTTATATTTTAAAATACTTAGCCTCGATTCCTAAAAGATAAAATGGAAGCATACGTCACATATTTTGGCAACCATATTGCTGGTGATAATTATGTAACAATACTGCGGACATTTTCGCGTTAGTCGTCTTTTACGGCTGTTCAATGCGGATTGCGGCAGAAATTATCGCTTGGCTAATGAATATAGGTATTTTGAAAACTCTGACGTATACTGAAATGCTCTTATATAACTTTCCCAGTATAACTTGACTTGTTCACTTCGTTTTTTTTTTTGTATAGTTATCTGCATTACCGTTTATTACATCAACTCTTTTATAAAACATGACTTTTTTTATACAATGTATTGCTAAATAACCCAAGTTTGACTCCAATTATTACGTTTGTACGCACGGCTACACATCGAGCTATACATAACCAGTATGAGTTGACTTCTGACGACAAACCTATACAATGTGAGGTCAGCTAAAACTGGAAATGTATAGCTTGATGTGTCACCGTGTACTATTAATTACATGGTGTAGGTACAAAGAATTATTGGGTGAATCGTTGCTCTCCTAGCTAGATCACTGAGTTATCTGAATTTAGGAAAGATAGTTCCAACTTTCGACTTCCAATATGAGTATCACAAAAATCATGTACTATTATTAAAATCTCTCGCAATGATTTGGCTCGCACTAATTAGTCTAAAGTGTAATCCGAACATTTTCTTTTTTGTTGTGTTGGAATCACACCTTAAACAGGCTGAATTGTAGACACAGTAAAAGTACAGGCAGAAGGTCAACGCCGGGATCAATTTAGACATAGTTAACTGTGTAGACAAATAACAACATCTACTTCTTTATAACCGACTTCAAAGAAGGAGGTGCTATGTTCGTGTGTATGTATTTTCATCAATTGTGGACCGATTTTGAACATTCTTTTTTCTTTCGGTAGAGCAAGCTCGCTCGCGCTCGCGCATTGCTCCCATGATATGATTTTGTTTGTTTTATTCGTTTTGATAGTTTTTAAGTGAGCTTCAATAAATAAGTATTTAATCCACTTTGTGTATGTTGATGATGTTATAAACTTCCTGTCACTGTTATATACATAGCAAGTAGTTGTATACGAATTTGTGTGGGGTAGGTAAATACGACACCTAAAAAGTTAAAAGTTTTTAAAATAATGCACAAACCTAATTTTATATTAACAGAATACATTGTATATTCTTAGTTAATTCCTCTATTCTCGACTTCGCCTCAGTGCCACTCGAAATGTAGTTTACAAAAATAGCATTTACTCGACTTTATGACATTTTCTCTTGCTAGGTATAGTTAGTTATACAACGTGTATCAAAAATATGTGATCGTATTTAAGGGTGGTCGGTTCAGACCATCAAACTGACGAACTTTCTCCATGCGATCGACATCGTAATCGCGAAAAAATAATCAGCTGTCCCACACATTTGGTTCGAGTTGCTATTGGAGTTTTGTATGGGACAGCTGATATTTTTTTCTTGATGACGATGTTGGTGCAATGGAGAAAGGGGTTCAGTTTGATGGGCAGTACCACCCATACCCTTAAATATGACCTCACATTTCTGATAGACGTGAAACTAATTGAAGAAGTCAGCAGTAAGCACTTGTAATACGAAAATACTTGCAAAGATAATTTCATTTTGTTTGAAGCAAGCATTCGGCTTTCATTGCACTGTGGTCCTTCCGACGTGGATTCTACGAATTGAGGGGCACGAGACTGCGGAGGCGTTGCTCCGGACGTAGTAAATTGTAGTAATAGTAGCAATAGTATTCACAGATAAACTGAGGCCAATTGCACTCATTGATCGCGTTACGGGTTTAATATTTTCCAATAAAATTTTCCTTATTTTTCTCTAACTGGGAAGACTGATTTATTATATTATTTTCACAAACCTTTTTTACTGTACCGTTTAACCGGTTAACTTTTTGAATCTTGATTTTCTATTTTGATACAGTTTTCTTTAGATAGCTGAACATTTTAAGGTGCTGGTATTGTTATATTTAAAGTATTAGGAATTTTTTATTTTCTTTGAGACATCTTCAGCGAATGATTGAAAAAAAATCTGAAAATACTATAAAATCAAAACAAACGCAGCATTGCCATTCAAAGTGGCAATGCTACCAGTATTCTGGGCACGTTTCCAGATGACAGCGATGCGGACGAGTACTTCGACGCCTAAATCCTTTTGTTTTTGTACATATTTATTTATATAGTTAGTAAGTTAGTATTTTAATTTAGTACCTAGTGTAAATTAATAAACAAGCCAGCCGGTTGATTCTGTAAAAATCACACCGTGAAAACTTGCGTGCAGTGAGCTGTCAGTGTCATCCCACTGATGCTAGGGATTGACCAAGCAAACATTTACAATCATAATTGAGATTTTAATAATATTTTTTTATGCTAATTCTATTGATCATTTTATATAATTTCAAAACTAGTATTTTAGTTGACAATACATTACTATTTTGTGGGGGTTTAATATAAGTAAGTTTTAATCTAAAAATACTAGTCCTTATATACGACTATATAGGACTAGTCTTTTTGTCTTGACAATCAAAATACTAGCTTCGAAATTATATAAAATGATCAATAGAATTAGCATAAAAAATATTATTGAAATCTCGATTATGATTGTAAATGTATGCTTGGTCAATCCCTAGTATTAAGTGGGATGTAATTGACAGCTCACTCCACGCTCACTTCACCTAAGTTTTCACGGTGAGATGGTTACAGAATCGCTCTGCTGATTCCGGAATATTGCATAATGCCTAACATTCTAGCTCACTGAGCGTTGAGCATGCACCCTTGTCTGCAGACTGCATGGGGGAACTTAAACGTGTATGATTCTAGGCTCTGTTTTCAAGATATGAAGGTTTAATTTTGAGTGTCGACGAAACACATGGTAATTAGATATTGTTTGTATCTTGCTAATTACAGTTTCGATTTGTTCAATGCGCCCATTTATGTTCTGTTTTATCAATCTGCACCCTCAGTTGAGCGATTGTGTCCATTCGAATGAAAGAACGATAAAATTTGGGGAATACAAAATTTTGAATAACGTTTATTGCGGTCGATTTCAGATAGTCAAAGATACAGTTTGTATTGAATATTATACAAGTGTAAAGCTCGATGACATATAATTATGAACGAATGATTGCTCAACCAAAAAGATAATGTTTTTTGAATTGAAGCTAAAAGTTGTGAATCCAATTTGTAATTAGAGAGATAAACAAAATTCGTTTGGAATATTTTCACTGATTTTAGAACCATCCGTACGTAAGTCCGTTTCTGCCCGGGTGGCCATCGACCACTTTTCCCATAGCCCATTTTCCAGAAGGTATGTTGTTTTCTTGAATGACGACATTTACTTCTCATTGTTAGTTGAATGAGATATTCTGACTTCCACCTTCTCCAAATGTCTTCGGATAGCTTTTGGATTAAATGCCAACGTGTCCTGGCATACTTTTCCGTTTCAATAACTGTTAATTCTGTGCGTCCTGTTAAAAAGTGTACCAGTGTTACATTACCTGTAGTAAAATGCTTTAGATAGTATCGCTAGAGGATTGCATTTTCCAAAATTAAAGTAATTTTTCATAAAAAAGATAGGAAGATTTGCTGAATGAATAAAAAAAATCTACTGTCGTCTTTCGGTTCCACGGTGTTCGGTGCCGGCGGTTTCAGTTCCGGTTACCGGTGTCTATACGTAATTAAACTAACTAGTAAGCACGTTGTTATTGAGATAAAAAATACAGCAATACGTCAAGTCGAAAATTGGCTAGTCCGGTATAAAAAAGCCATTTCCACAATAATGTAATGTAATATAATATTATGTCTGCATTTCCCTGAGGGTTGATCAGAGGTAAACTTATACAGGGTTATTGGAAACTCGAGCACTTCCTTGCAGGAGGTGACAGGGGAGCTAAAGGGTGACAAACCACCCCTAGGAATGACCGAAAACGAATACTTTTAGAGTTATTTGAAATTTTAAATTGCTCCAAATTTTACAAATCATATTTTTTTATTTATTTATTTATTTCTTCAACTTACATCTATCATAACAGGTAACAACCCAATGCGATAA
The DNA here is from genome assembly GCA_949629135.1 of Eremobia ochroleuca. NCBI lineage: Eukaryota > Metazoa > Arthropoda > Insecta > Lepidoptera > Noctuidae > Eremobia > Eremobia ochroleuca. The sequence goes on along the minus strand of OX451384.1, from coordinate 29,426,992 downwards.
ATGCGCTTATCCTACCTTAAACTAACATCTATAGCTAATTACAAATAATGCATTTCTTGTGAATTCACCCAGAGTACACCAAAATAGATCCGTCTCACCAGCAATAAGGTTAAGCGTTCGAAGTGCACGCGTCAGCGGCGCCTCCCCCAGCAGGTTGGTCCGACCGCGCGGCTCCACTAACAGACGTGGTCGTCGTCGTCGCCACACGTACCTGTCGGGTACACACAGGCTCAGCTGCCCTAAAATAATTGCATTATGCAACTTTCCTCTCAAAATTTTAAATAAATATGTGGTAAGAGCTAAATCCCTCCTAACCCTCAACTCGTTGTATCCCACCATACCTAATATAAATAAGGTGGGATACATTAACGGATAAAATGGATATACTCCATAATACATCCTATATAAATATCTAATAAATTTATTTTGTACTCTCTCCAGCATGAGACTATATTTAGCTTCATGCGGAGCCCAGATGACTGCATTACATTCTAGCTGGCTCCTAACCAATGCGTTATATAATGCAACTATAGCTTTCACGTTCGAGAACCTCGCACATATTGATTGAATCGCAAGGCTGATTACAGCTACCACTCGACCGCATCAAAAATGGGAGAGAAAACCACAATAAGCCTGTAATGAACCAAAAATTTACCAGATAACTAATTATTATGCCCAACACGAAGGTAGGTACGAGGCTTTGCCCTGCATGCTCCCGACCTCAAAGGGTATTTCCAAGGCCTAATGAGTTCACTGAAGCATGTTTCAGTAGTTCGGGCTGAAGCCGCCAACACAGCCGGCTACATATACGTACAGATACTACGGGTTATCTGCTTTATTACACACAGCAGCTACATGCAAAGGGTTTTCTTGGTATATGTCTATTCTAGTGCCAAGGGACACGAAAATTCAAATGACGAGGTTAAGCCAGGCTTGTTTTGAATCCCACCTTTGAATAAGTTACTGCATCAAACCACGTTTTCTTGCAGTCAATATCGAAAAGACAATGCAATGCCATGAATGCTCGTACACGTATACAGTGTGTCCTAGAAATCAACGTGATAGGCCAAGTCATTCATGACTGTCATCAGAAAAATATGAAAAAGAAAAGTCTTGGTCATGTACAGACGCCAGCACATCAAGCTACCCGAAACTGTCAAATTTTCCCAATCAACTTTGAACCTTATGTTTTAGCGATACAGATGAAAATCTATTAAAGAAATTTCACAGACTGTAGTAGCTTGATGTGCTGGCGTCTGTACTTTTCAAATTATACTCGTAAGTATCAAAAAATAAATCGGAAATACTGACACACTGTCATGATCTTTCAGGACCTGTACAAACACTACAAACACACACACCAGGACTACAAATATTAACCTTTTCCGTTTTTTTTCTCTGCAATGTGTCCATGAATAACCCTTCTATAAATTACAGTTTAAAATTAAAACATAACTGCTTCAGATTTAAATAACATGGTAGAGTTTTGCCCAACAGTAAATTCAAAATAACGATATCGACCAACATTAACAGACTGTTCTATAATAAAAATGTACTACGCTATTTTGGCAAGTGCCTGAAAAAAATAGCGCGTTTAGTCTGGATTCCAGCATGTCATGATGCTTGCTAGATTATTTCTTAATTCATCATCATCATCTTCGTCGCCTTTTCCCAACTATGTTGGGGTCGACTTCCAGTGTAGTCCCCTCAGATTATTTCTTAATTGAGGAAAAAATGTATAATCATTTCAGATATTAGTAATATATACTGTTTGAAATGCAGGAACTTTCAGCCCCTTCCCACACGTTGCGGTAGCCGGCGATGGCAATCCGATAACTAGTGTGTGAAAAGGGCTAGCACCGGATCTCTGCGTAATGCAATAAGTCATTGTGCATTGTTAAGAACTGTATACAGATGAGCTCCATTGTTAAAACCGTATCGAACTGGGATTACAGCGAGTAGTTGTGCTTTCTTTCAAGTAATAGTTAGAATTGTTATTATTTTACTTCACTAAAAACTTCTATGAAATATCTCTTGTCATTGACTCTGTTTGTAATAGGTAGTTGCCCTCCGGCAGATACAAGGCTCTCGTCGTCATCACTGATATCAACGACCATTCGATCATCGATTGCGGTTAGTAACAACATCCATCTCTGTCAAATACAACGTCTTTGTATTAATATCACTATGGCTGTCTCCTCCTCACCGTGTTGTCACCATGTACAGCCTCTAGCGTTATAGATAGCTGTTTCAGCCTCATTGCCTGCTCACTGGAGTGGAATGAATAGGCAAGATCAGGCCTTGTTACTTGCCACTTTATACATTAACTACTTAATGATTAGTCTCCATTGGCTTCTAATTTATCAGACCAAGGGCCGATTTCTCAATGTTCTGATAACTTTTATCAGAAGAATGAAAATTGCAGTTTAATAGCAAATATATTATGTCATACTGCCATATTTTGTATCAGATAAAAATATTCTACAGATAGAACAATCTGAAAAAAAAGAACCCATTTTTTTTTCAGATTGTTCTGAAACATACTATAATAGTTATTAAAAATCGCTAAATAATCACTGCACCACACCACATACTATTTCTAATGTACTACACACATTAGACAAAGAAAACTCTAGCACAAAGGTACTGTAGTATAGGTGAAAATTAGACAGTAAAATCTGTACAGGTATTAATAATACCCAATTCATAAAATCTATGGTACGTAAGCTATGTCCTCATCACCATTAACAGTCTTACCACAATTATTTTTACACGCCATTAACAGTAAGTGGCAAAAAGCAGATCCTTTGTGCCGCTAAGGATCTGCTTTTCCCCTTATTTACCTAAAATAATAAGTATTCTCATTTTCCTCAAAACGTTTAAGTACTTTTAGATAAGGAAAATAAATCACATAAAGAATTAATTACGTACTGCCTGGAAACGCCTCCCTAATAGTACCCTGACCTGCTCCAACGTTCACGATGTTCGTCGTGAAAGTTCATGTAACAGGGCGCAAATACTGTGCTGCCACAGTAAAAAGCTGGCGCGCGGCTGGGCGGACGTCGCTCCCGGGTTCCGAATATTGAACGAAAACGTGAATATTGATCGAAGGCAAAAACCGAGTAAATGTGATAAATTGGGAAGATATTTTTATTTAAGTGGCATACCAGTGGCGAGCATATTCATCTTGTAATCTCCAAAACTAAGGTAAGCGTGGTTTAAAATTAAAAAAAAACTTACCATTGTTTCACAGAAAGTGAAAAATAATTAATTTAAAACATTTGTTGCAAAAAATGTAACAAATTATGAAAATTTATAAATATTAAAATGTATATAAAATTAAATTAAAAATCGAGTATTAAAATTAGTACTCTTAAAAAAATATATTATAATACTATGGATAAAAGATATTTTTTAAACTTAATTAATACCACTTTTTGGTGTACCACTGCTACGAGGTTTTTTTAGTGCAGGTATACATATGCGGAAACCGAACTCGAATTCTGAATTAAAAAAAATGTCATACCAATAACGAAAAAAATATTTTATAATATTTTTTATTAGGGACAAAACGGAACTCATCGAATACAATTTTTTCTTATTTTTGTTAAGTTAGTTAAAAACATAACAACATTTTTTATTTAATTAACAGTTTACATAAAATATATAAGTAAACTACTAACATGAAATACATAACATTTTATACTACTAATATTTTTAAGAGAAACGTTAGGAATTATTAACAACCGAGGAATTTATATAAAAAAGGTTCTATAATAAAAATCAGGTTCAATTCACATCACTGATACCGAACTATAATAAATATGCCCATGAAACGGAACAAAAAACCAGTGATCAAGATGGTAGCGGCTGATTGCCTTTTTAACTGTTTAATTTGCGCCTGACGTACAATTAAACATCGCGACTCATGGAAGCTATTTTGAGGCATCTGTACTGCTGCAGACAGTTTCTCAATTATTTATTCGGGCTGGACTGCAGACTGAATCTTGAATATCGATCAGTCTGCTCCGAAGACTATTTTCGTTCAGGCTTTAGGCAAATCATAAGTCGAATTTATATTAAGAAACAACAGAACGATATATTGGAAATTTTAGTGTGAAACTGTAGTTGATTCCACATGCCATGACTGTGGCATGGACTGTGGAAACTAAATCACAGACCCGAGAAAGATTGTAATGTGTATCTAAAGGTGTTTAGGCCTAACGATCGAGTCGGCGAAAAAAGTTTAGATTTTTTTTTTATCAGTAATGAGTTTCTATCGTCATAAAGATAAATGCTTAATTAAGTAGTCCATAAACTTAGATAAGTATTGTATTTTCCATGATCATGTAAACTGAATACATATCCTTGCGTTGTGATTTTATTTAAGATTTATAGTGAAAGTTTTCAAGTACCCTATTAGGAAATAAATGACATCGTACTTAAATAAAACAGTAGCAGAGTCTCACTAAATATCTGTCGCAATTGCCTACTCTTGTCAGATACTTTCCCCCCTCGAACGTCTAGTGTAGTCTAGTCGAAGTCTGGAAATACTCGTTTCAAAATACAGAAATAGGGACGACGGAAAAATCATTCATTATATTAACGAACAGCATTAAATATAGTTTAAAAGGATTTTGAAAAATACCTCAACTTAGCATAAACTGTTAATAATGTTTCCAACGCGTTGTAAGAAATTAAAAGCATAAATTTAAATTTATTTTCCCATTATAAATGAATCTTCGTTTAAAAAGGGAGTGTATCAAAAATGTCGATAGGTAGCCTATTTTATAGAAAAGAAAATTTACCACGTTTTTCCCCATAAAAACAATTTCCCCGCATATTATCACTTTTTTTTCCAAATGTCTATAATATAACTTACATTTATTACTAAAAAGAAAATAAACGATCTCATTGTGTTTAATAAAACATCCTAACAAAGTTCGATCTTAAGGCGTGGCATTCCCAGGTAGGAGATAGCAACGACCTAATCTGTAGTAACGCAGACATGACCTAGTTCGTACCTGTACTGCGACCCGCGGCAGTGTACAATGACCCTGCGTGCCCTGGCCAATGCACCGTTGAACTCTCCCGGCCGCCGTAGCTCAGCGGGCGCGGTCAACGACACGTAGATAAAACAGCCACTGTACCCAACAGCGCCATCTGTGCAAATTCGCCGGGCGTTTCTAGTAGAACCTTCTACTACTACAGTAGTACAGCAAACTCATGAAGTCTAGTAGTTTGTTCCGTATGCAACAGGTGGCGCCGTCCGGCTTGCACTACCTCTGCCATAATTTTCAGTGATAATGTTGGGATGAAACTTGCAGTTTTCTGAATAGATGTCGCAGTTTACAGGAACATCGAAGTGTGTTCGATAGATGTCAGGACGTGCATCGGCGTAGATTAGTTTTTAAGTAAGATTTGAAAACTTTGGTTTTTACGTTAAAACTTCAGTCTCGAGGTTGAGGTTGGTTTTTGTTTTAGTTTTAGTTTTGCGAGGTTGCTCGCAGTGATATACTCGCAGTGAATAAACTTAGTTTAACAATTCGCTGCCTTCCTGTTGCACAGAAATGTATGATTCTATGCAAAACGAAGAGCGGCAAAACTTTTTCGCAGTATCTAATGATTCACTTTATTATTATTTATTTTATTTACGACTTCTAGGCCAAATTAACCAAGATAAGCCCGTTTTTCCTAAGAAAAGTATAAAGATATTATTAGCTTAAATAAATTAAACCTAATATTTCCATTGTGCTGTTATTTTGATTAAGTTTTGGATATAATACACGTATTCAGACTGTCCGTAGCCGCGTAGCAAATACCGTAGCAAAGCTCATAGGTGCGTAGCAAACCCGTAATTGCCGGGGTGCTATTGTGTACGTCCCTGCGCTATCATGATCGTTCATCCTTTGTTTCAAGATTTAATTAATCATGCCATGTTCCACAGCAGAACCACTTTGACTGTATTATCTAAAAATTACAGGATCAAATATAGATAATGTCTATATTTTTGTAGCTTAATATAAAAATAAAAATATTTTTAGTTTCTTGGAAAATATCAATTCAAAGTGGTTATTGTGTATTATTTACCATTTCATTGTGTTGTACATACCTTTACTTATGTTTATTGACAGAATTGGTATAGGTACTTACAGCAACTAGTTTTGACACATTCGCTATTACATGGCGTTCATGCGGACGCAAATTGAAGCTGAAAACGTACGAGTGTAGCATACATGTAAAGTGTGTACTAGCGTACTGAGACATCTGAGTTTGTTTCGGCCTTTCTTCCCAGACTAGTCAGATAAGAAACGAGCAAGTTTAAAAAAAAATATGGATGGCTTGTAAAAGTGTTTGTACAAACCTACTTACAGAAAATAAATCATTTATAATTTTATCAAAAGTTCCATAACTGCGTAGAAAACGGCGCGTAGCAGCGTAGCAGAACGCCTAGCAACGTAGCAGCAGTACGCGTAGCAGCGGTGCAGAACGCGTAGCGGCGTAGCAGGCCTCGTAGCAGCGTAGCAACGTAGCAGCGTAGCAGCGAAAGTAAAGCGTAAAGCGTAAAGCTCACTTGCATCACAAAAATGACTAATTATGCATAGCGCTAAACGAATTTAATGATTTGTGGTGAAAGCGGGCCTTAAGACGTTTCAAGCGTTTCATTTAGCGGGCGCGTAATTTCAGTTTAGAAAAAATCTACAACTTGTCTTTTATTCTGGGCCTCTTCGCCGCTCATCGTAACTATGTAATATTATAAATGCGAAAGTAAGTTTGTTTGTTACCTATTCACGCCTAATCCACCGAACCGATCATCATGAAATTTTGCATAGACATTGTCAGGAGTATATGAGTATTTCTCACGAAAGATGTACACGTGACGAAAAAGTTGTTATGAAATATTGTGACGAAATAGTAACCTTAGCACTAAGAGAATCTAGTTTTTGACTGAAAAAATATATGGCGCTGATATTTACCATCGCCCAATAAGAACGCTTTTAGTGTTTCTAGTACAAAATACTACAGATTCATTGAGAAATTAAAAAAATTACTGAGAAATGGCGTGACTAAAGAGTACGTGACTAAAAAGTAAAAAAAGGTGAGACATTTTGTTTATTGCGTGAAACTCAATATATTTTAAAGAAAGCAGGATACAATCAACTTTGAACCTTAAACTAGATTATACGAAGGTGCTAATTACAGAAAATTAGAACGTTAGACATACGTCAAGTAGTATTTTTTGAAGCGGCAAAGTCGTTGGTACCCATTGAGACAAAAAGATTTTGTATGGAAAAGTAAATCATGATAGTGACAACTTGAAGCGTTACACAATTTTATGAAGTATTTTCGGTCTTAGCGATATCTAATCCTAATCAGTAGTATATTTCTTCATCCCTTCGCAAATATCTTGCAAGAAGTTTCATCATTTTATTTTAATATTTTGACTCGAACTTTTGGGACATGTTTTTTCCACAAATGTACAACTATTTTGAGAAATACTCATATTAGAAAAGGACATAGGATACCTTTCAACAAAAAAAACTGTTCTCGAGAAAAACAACAATAACTTTCGACGGTCACAATTGCCTTAAGACGCTAGATGGCACTACGTGTCTTTCGAATGATGATTTAAATATGAACAGACTTTCTGAGCAGTATTCTAAAAAAAGTACTAGGCTTGCATGAATTCACGACAGTATTTCACTAATTAGTATTATGCTTTTAATAGAATTTGTATGAAATTCGGCACACAGATAGTTTATTATAACCTGGATTAACACGTAGGGTACTTTTTACCCCGGTAATGCGTTTCCTTGGGACACCATTTAAAAGTTTTAATTGGTAGAAAATTATATTTATCAGTTTGGTCGGCCCTTCTTTTTTCTCGATATTAATTTCCTTTTCATTGAATAATAATGTTAATAATTTAAGTATGGTTATGTAGTTTTTATTTTTATTTATTTAACTGGGAGTGCCAACTTTCAGAAACGTTGTTGGCTTTGTGCCTTTGACCAACTATATTCCAGTCGGCGATATATTGTTCATCATTTAACCATAGTCGGGCCATGTACCTATTAGTTTTATTTTGTTTTTACTAAAAAATGAAAACACTTTGTACCTTAATATGAAAAAGTCATCTCTGCATCACCCTAAGATTTACTGTTAAAAAATGCCTCAAGCGTTAAGTTCGCCTTTGTATGTAAGGTATTTTTTTTACTTGTGCTTAAAGTTTTAATAAATAAATATACTAAAAGTAGTTAAATCTAAATAGTCGGCAGACGCCAATCAGCAGATCGACTTTATTAGAATATAAAGGTACTGCACTAGCAGTTATAGTATACATGGTGTGGAAAAATCAGTGGTGTGACAAACGAGAAAAAACATCCTGTTTGTCATAATGGTGTGATAATCTGGTGTGACTACGAGTCGGCAAAGGTCTGATTAGAGGCTACAAAACATTAGGTAGCGGCATGAGTTCCGCTTCTGAGCCAGATCAAACCAATTTGAATAACTTATTATCTTCTGTTTGCAAATATTACTGACAACAAAAAATATCACTAGTTCGACGATCGAACTAATGAATCGAACTAGTGAGAACAGAATATTATTTGTTAGGTACCTGTAGTGGAGTAAAAATGAGTGTGGTTATTAGATGAGCTTAGTCATGTTGAGGCGATAAATGAAAGATCATTAACAAAAGGTATTTACAAGGCAGAAGACGCCCAAGGTATAACGTGAATGAAGTAGAAGAACTATGTAAGGATCGTGTCAAGTGGCGTTCTGTAGTTTCTGCCTACCTCCAGGCGTAAGTTTATGTATATGAATATACAAGGTGTAACTTAAATAACGCACAACCTCTTAAGGGGTCATTGTACTCATCATTATGAACAACTTTTACTATGGAACCAAACCGGAAATCGCGAAAAAAAAATCAGCTGTTTCCTACATTTTGACGAGTTATGCGAACATAAATGTAGGGAACGGCTGATTTTTTTTTCGCGATTTCAGGTTTGGTCCCATAGTGAAAGTTGTTCATAATGATGAGTACAATGACCCCTTAAGAGGTTGTGCGTTATTTAAGTTACACCTTGTATGTACCTGGAACTAAATTACATAACGTCAATATTTTAAATAAAAGTCATTGATAATAAAAGTCAGTTTATTGTACGTTTTCATTTTTAATGTACTTAAAAAAAAGATATGATAGTGTAGGCTAAATAATTAAAAAAAAAAACAATTTCAGTGTGTAAATCAAAAAAAAAAATCAGCTGTTCCCATACATTTATGTTCCTACGAGTCGCCAAAATGTAGGGAACAGCTGATTTTTTTCGCGATTTCAGGTTTGGTCCCATAGTAAAAGTTGTTCATAATGAGTACAATGACCTCTTAAGAGGTTGTTGGTGTTTTACAAATAACCCTGTATACTAAACTACCAATAATAAACTCAAAAAAGCCATTGAGATAATAATTTGCTAGTTACGGGAAAAAGGGCCAGATAGAGGAGATAACGAATAAAACGTTTACAAAAACCTTTTGACTTGCCTTCCTACAAGTCAAAAGGCCTTTTACAAAGTGTACAAGCATTGGTTGTAAATTATTTTGGTACTTACGACTTAGCAGCATTTTGTAAACATTACTATATTACAGCACAATTTCTTTAGCATGCCTTTAAACATAAATACGATATGTATTTATGTTTTGAAGATTATTACCATTTGATTTCTTTGACTATTTACTTTTTGACCACCAGCTTCAACTTTGACTAATTCACAGACTCTTTGACAATTTATAAGTGCATTTAAATGGTTTAATTGAAATAAATGCGTTGAGTTTCAGTTGGTTGTTACTTGTTCAGTCTTAAAGTTAGCAATTTAGTCGAGTAAAAAGTGATTGATCCATCCATATATATCGTGATTGATCGTATCCATATTACATGCTACAGGCCTAAAATTTAATATTAAGGTTCAATATTCTATGATAGAACCAATGCAGACCCCCGCCCCCCTCCATCGCGGGGTCTAACAAGAACCGTGTTGCTCGGAGCACGAATAGATTAGTATTGAAACTTGTTCCGAGAAATTTCAGCGACCCTACAAACTTCAGATGAGATGTCGGAAGTTAGGTAATGACACTGAAATTGATTCACAGAAGGAATTAACAACCTGGAAATTTTGTTACGGAGGAAATACACGTATTAGAAAATCTTAAACAATACTTTGTGGTTTTGAAAGTGACTGACTACTTCAGTCAAAATAGACAAAGAAATTGCTCAGAATAATTCGCATATATTATACCTTGAAACTGATACAGACAATATACAAATAAAATATAAAGTCACCACGATTAATTAAAGGCCAAATATAAAGGCAAAATTTGTATTTTGTTTAATTTTTATTTTAAGTGTTCTAGAAAGACGATTATTATTATTTTCTGTTAATGAAAAATTATGTCATAAAATTTAACATAGGATAGAAATTTTAAGAACTACCAACAAATTAAAAGGCAGATCTTTTTTTTTTCTTACTGCGTATTCTTTGAAGCCCTCACTCTTGTTCCAAACAATACATAGAAACGTATGTTAATTTTGTGTCTACACTGAAGCAAAACGGATTTCTCTTGGCATGTAATTAATAAAGTAGGTTCGGACAAGTATAGTTGTTATCGGAATATCCTCTTCTACTAGGGTTTCTATTTAACGTTTCGAACAATGCGACATATTTGAATAAAATAACAAATTTATTGATTTTCATAACAGGTGCTGTTTAATAAAGCAGAAAATGTAAGAAAGATTGTTTTGAAAGAGAGTTTTAAAATAATAAGATTGTCACCCGATATGTGTGCGTATACTCGGCTATACATATACCCCCGGCTTCACTTGACAGCGCTCCCGAGGTGATCGATTTACAGAAATATAATTATGAAGCTTGGTGTGTTGTTTAGACTTTCCGAGTATTTTAGTCGAGTTTCAGGTCTACTTAATTAGATTTATTAGAACCGCAGCGTGTTGCGGAAGCGAGGAAGCAACATTGAAATTAGTTTCTAATTTTGATACGAGAGTGGGGACCCGTAAACTACAACTAATAGAAAGAGTTAGGCCATTTCCTGTAACTTGTTATATGTTCATTTATATGAAGCTACCCAAACTTACTTAAAGTTACAAAGTATTATTGAGAACCTCCTTAAGCTACTATTTCTTTCAGAAGATAATTAATTGTTCTAAGTCCATCCCTTCTGTTAATCGATTTTCGTGTCCACATGTATTTTGTAGTCACTTAAATTTGCCTACTCCTCATCCAAAACAGCTATATATTGGCTTTATCACTTCTTCATCTTGAAATACATCAATCACTCACTATTGTGTACAGTACACGATACACGAATGTAAAATCACCAGTGAATAATTTAACCAGTAATAACAACATTTTTCAAAGAGTGTCCATGGAGTTTCTTGCCCTTTCTTCTCTATACAGGGTTATTTGTAAAACACCAACAGCCTCTTAAGAGGTCATTGTACTCATCATTATGAACAACTTTTACTATGGGTCCAAACCTGAAATCGCTAAAAAAAAAATCAGCTGTTCCCTACATTTTGACGACTCGTACGAACATAAATGTAGGGAACAGCTGATTTTTTTTTCGCGATTGTACTCATCATTATGAACAACTTTTACTATGGGTCCAAACCTGAAATCGCGAAAAAAAAATCAGCTGTTCCCTACATTTTGACGACTCGTACGAACATAAATGTAGGGAACAGCTGATTTTTTTTTCGCGATTTCAGGTTTGGTCCCACAGTAAAATTTGTTCATAATGATGAGTACAATGACCTCTTAAGAGGTTGTTGGTGTTTTACAAATAACCCTGTAGATATCTACGTTTTGGAATGAGCAACAGCTTCAATTTTCTGACTAACTTATCGACTCCTTCACAGTTCTAAAGTGCCGACCAATCCGTGCCGCTATTATTACTTAGCCACGGGCCCTTCTCTCTCAAACGTACTGATTTATCTACTTAATTAGAGTCCGTAATAGTTATTGAAATTCAGTCTCATGCTGTCACTAAAAAGTCACATAAAATTCGTTTGAGAATTTGGAGAAACTGAAAATACATTATTCAGCAGCAAATCTGGCATAGCTAGAACTTTAAGGAAAAGCTCGGCTTTGTATGAAGAGTTATGTCATGGTAAAGTTCAATGTGTAAATTAACGCCCGAGCAGTATCGCATCTTAGTAAATCTAAGTGGCCCTATATGTTTTAATGAGCATATTATAACATAATAGCCACCGTGTTAAAAGAAAGCACGGGCGATTTAATAAAACATAAACTGACTACCAAACATTCCTTGAAAAACATAGAATAGGTATAATATTGTGTGCTTTTTCATATCAACTGCAAAACAAAGTTTATCATGACGTATGCGCGATTACACAGTTTTTCGTTTTACCGAATCAGTTTCGTACATATAATACATGATTATTTTAGCGAAAAGATTTCTCTTAACATTGATTTAGTTAGACAGAAGGAGCGAATGCTCATTCTGTCCCCACCACTTATTATTTTTGTGTAAACTCTAGGACTAAAGTGCTCTACTTCGACTTCCAAGTTCAATTCGTATAAACTCATCGTTGCAAAAGGACGACAAAATGATTAAACAGTTAGATAATTATTTTATCGGTATCAAAATGTCATGATTGATGAAAGGACGGCTTGAAAACATATTAGTAACACACCTAACTACTAATCTTCTTTACAAATCCGGCTAAAGAGGCGCTGGCAACTAGCAGCCTACCTGGTAGACTGTTCTCCTACGTTTTAAAGCCTCAAGCAACCTTATTGTAACAAGAATAAAGATCACTTTAATTGTGACAATTTGAACTGTGCATTATATAAGTGATAAACTATTCTGATGACATAGCCAAACTCCTTTTTTAGATAAACTGACGCCTTAACTTGATTTTTCTTTCTTATTTGGTCCGGGACAAAGTAATCTACGCCAGAAACGGGCTCCACAAGACATTTCAGCGATCACTGAAAATTATTGTCAAACAAATAATTTTTAAGTTTATTTCAGAAATATTTTATTGTACTCGTAGTTTGTTATTATGGAGAGAAAGCTGATGAGACGAAAGTAATTATGTAACAACACAGACTAAGCACACACAACTTCGTCAACTTCATCGGTGATCTGTTGTTTTAACACTTTTATCGATAGTGAGAACTCTTCACTCCGTAGATTTGGCTATTCGGTTCGAAAGCTAGACGAGGTAGTGATTGGTATCTAGCCTGCGGAGCTCGTCGATAGGATTGCTAAAATGTATGATTTTGAAACCACGGTAAAACGCAAAATCTCACGGAAACGCAATTTAGTAACGCTCCAGACGCAAAATCTCTGATCGCCGATGGGTGAACTGCCATGTGTGCTTTGGCTTTTAGCCGTCTTAAAATGTTTAGATTATGGCAAAAAAAACTGACAGAACTCCAGCCGCTATCATGGATTTATAACTAGTATCATATACACTCTTTATATCCAAAAATTTGCCGGCATTCCACGCGATGTACCGCATCGCGTTGAAGTAATGGAAGCAGAAGGGTGCACCAAGCAAAAATTTCAGGATGAATATCGTAAATCCACCCAAGTTGAGGCTTTGTATGATAGACACGTAGGTTAAGGCGCCGTTGGGGAGGAACAGTGAGCCCCAGGCCAAACCCAATGCGTAGGCAGTTATAAGGCCACCTGAAACAGAAAGAAAAGGAGAGTCAGTTTTTTTTTGTATTTCAATCTGCGATCTGCGATGGTAGGTTTTGCACACATCATTAGGTGATTCACCATTATGTAACAGCTCATAATTATGTAACCCCGGCTCAGAGTCTCAGTCCGAGTTCATCTCTTGAGGGTGATGTCACAGGCTCATAGTTTGATGTCTCCATCGCTGCTCTTTGATTTTCTTTTCTTTTGTTTTCGTTCACGAGTCAGTTATTATTATTGGAGCCTCGGTCCTTTAGAAGGCTTCCTTTGCCATCTCAGTGTTCGCTTCTTTTCAAGTCATAAGACATTCGGCGATGCATTCATAGGTTCTGTTCTTAAACCAAACCGCAGTATAAACAGTGATGATATGACATATAACACTTCATCATATGTCAAGTCAAGAATAAAGTTTTATCTGCAAAACATCAACAATACAGTAAAATTATAGTTTCAAATTCACCGATACTTAACTATTACTGAGATAATGGCATACAACCTACACTTTATTGTACTTAGGAATTTTCATTTTCATGGCCGTTTCATGTCCAAACCACTCAACAAACACTAGTTTCGTGCAATACATTCGAATGCTGTGTGCTTTAATTTGAATATCTGATGGATTGGATGGATGGTTTGGTTCCCCAATAGGCTTTTAATGGATGGCACGTGCAGAATAAAACGAAAAAAACACACTTTCAGTGTTAGTGTTCTATCATGGGATCTGTAATCTATAAATGGAAAATGATCCGCAACGCTTGAATTAAAATTTGGTTTCATTTGATGTCCCGTAGAACGAGGTCCACTGCTGGACACAGGCCTCTCCCAAGCAGCTCCACTTCAACTGGTTCTGTGTTTGTCGCATCCAACGCATTCCTGCCGCCTTCACTAGGTCGTCGGTCCACCTTGTGGGAGGACTTCCAACGCTTCCGATACGCGATCGCCAGTCCAGAACCTTCCGGCCCCATCGAGCATCTGTTCTGCGAGCAATGTGCCCTGCCCACTGCCACTTATGTTTGGCAATTCTTCCGGCTATGTCGGTTACCTTGGTTCTCCTGTGGATCTCTTCATTTCTGATTCGATCACGCAGGGAAACTCCAAGCATTGCCCTCTCCGTAGTGAGATATTATGTTATATTATTATGTTGTGTGATTTATGAGGGGACACTTTTCACATTATGTGTGCAACTCCCAACGTAATTTAAATATTTTATTTTAACATTAACTCTATTTCACGAATAACGAATTATACCAAACTTTTATACCTAAGAGTAAGTCTTATACCGATAGTAAATTCTGAATTTCTGACAGTTTTTCGATACTAGAACTGTCAGATGTCAATTTTATTCCACGGATAAAAGATATCTGACTATTGACAAGTGCCAGTTATTAACATTTTTGAAATATTCAATAATTTCTTCCATTCGTGTCCATTTCTAACAAGTATATATGATCTACCTCTTTTAGCATCCTTTCTGCTATAATGGGCAGCTAAACAACAGTTAGGTATGTTTAGCTGATTTTTATAGCCTTCCATCATGAAACGTTTCGTAACGCATAACCAATCATGCCCCTTTCCATGAGTTCATTCGAACTAACTGTGAGTGCATTTGAGTTGTTGAATAATCCTGCTATGTTTTGGTGAATTATATAGAGATACTTAGTGACGAGAAAGGTCACCGCTTGACAGATTATCCTTGCTATATTCAACATCACCGGGTTAAAAAAATGAAATGTCACTAATTCAGTCAAATATATCCTTTTTTTTTTTTTTTGGGTGGGAAATTATCAAGTAACTTCTCCCGCTCTGGGCGGAGCGGGAGGGTGTGTCAGACTTTTACTGACTAAAACCCACCCGTGTTCCTTCAGTTGCCTGTGCCAAGGGCCACGGTAACTCTTTCGAACAATCCGCGACCCTGGCAGGCATCGGCCCTAGAGGACCCCGTCAGTTACTGCTGACATCTCTTTGAGGCGCGCGTGGAACACAACGCGCCGTCGACCCGGGCCTGGTCCTTACCGGACGGCGAACTGCCCATTGCTCGCCGCCCGCAAGCCCGCGCCTACGGTGGCCGGGAGTCGGCTCTTGACTCCCGACGCCCAGGGCGTCTCCTGTGGCGACTAGGGGCGTGAGGGCGCAAAGATTGCCTCTCCCTCACGCGTTCCGCCTCCTCCTTCGCAAGCATTACTGCTTCGCAGAAGGAGGTGACGGCTTCCCATGCACTCTCGCTCCGTACCATGACCTGGACCAGGGCCGGACGCGAGAGATCGCCGCCACTAATCGCCGCCGTGAGGACGCGGCGGTGCTCCGCCCAAGCCGGGCAGACCTCCACCGTGTGCTCCACCGTGTCCTCCGGGCGATCCACACAATGGTGACACCCGGGCGTTTCCTCCCGCCTTATACGGAACAGGAACCTCCCGAAGCAGCCGTGTCCGATGAGGACCTGCGTCAGGCGGAAGGTGAGGACGCCGTGGCGCCTCTCTAACCACTCCTCAAAGAGGGGACTTACCGCCACAATAGTGGCGTGCCCAGTCAAATATATCCTTAAAAATAATTTGTAAGGTATTAAATGTTTCCACTCTAGAATTATATAAGTTAGAGTTATTTGTTGGCATACAAATGATTAAATTAGTGTGGTTGATTTCTTGTAGTACTTGTCGGACATTTAGAATGATGTCGTATAGCTATTTGTCGTTCTAAAGCCTTCTTCACGTTATATAGGTAATTATGCAGTAGCCCTCTTAGTGCCTGTGAAGTTAGATAGCTTCTCTTTTATGCCTCACAGTAATACATGTGTACCTCCATGAGGTGCTATGTAATGACAGAGTTTAGATCGAATGAGAACGTTGTCGTGCAATGTTTAGAATTTTAGTTTTATTATCTGCAGTGCTAATCTGTATAAATCTCACCGTGAGAACTTAGGTGAAGTGAGCGGGATGTGAGCTCGGTGATTCCGTAATGGTAGGTATTGACACTATTAAGTGCTCTCACTTATGATTTCACGGTGAGATTTTTACAGAATCGACCAGCTGTACTCAAAATACATATTATTTTGCATCTTTTCTTGTCATTAAGGTGTGGACTTGGGCATATTTTGTGTTTGTTGGACGGATGTTCTGTTCTTTGTCTTGTTTTGTCTTGTACGAGTATGTTTTAAACTGTGCCAGATAAGCTTTTTTCACGCAATTGCTTGTTGTATTAATTGATGGAGAGTGTTTTTTTCAGTAGTCTCGATTGTCTGTGTTTATTTTGATTTTGTATTTTTCTTGGACTTTGGTGTCGTTACTTTAGTTTTTCCCGAGCTGCTGATAAAATTTTTTTAGATGACATTTTTGTTTTTAAATTTTTCATTTCTTTTTTTTAAGTTAATCTTTTCTAATGATAATAGTTCATTTTCCTCATGTGCGCTATTTAGTCGATATGCTAGACTGCAGATCTCATTTTTTAATATGTTTATTTGATGTTTGTATTCGTCTTCTGATGTATCCGGCAAACTACTCGTCGTGCAGTTCAAAGCTTGTGATATAACGTCGCTTTCTTCGCTTGGTTCCAATCGTGTACGGTTGCGCCCGAACGTTATATTCTCTAAGAAATTCATTTTACATATGTTATTAAACTTTCTAAAATAATTTCGGCCGTTGACATTCGAACCTGTGTTGCCTTGCTCCTCAAGCGAGGTAGGTCGTCAAGCCATTAGGTCAAATGGTATCCAATATCTTCTAATGAAATTGGCGTATGTAATGTGACCGTATGTTTTCTGTTTCATGTGAGTCATTGTCTGTCAATAGATGTCTCTGATCCCTACTTCATAATATAATAATTAAGTTCTGCTCTGTCAACACTGTTTGAAGGATGGTGACAATGTATGTTGATATTTTGATTTGATGTAGGTGGCATTGCAGTCGCACCTGGTGTCAAATTACAAACAATTAACGAACTAGTTTGCTAGATGGCACTGCTATGAGTATTTGGCCAGGATGACAAGCAGTTTCAGATTTATTTAGATTCACGATAATTTTATAATCACTATCGTACCTTAATTAGGGTTTTGGTCCGTCAAACAGTTTCTGGCGGCAACGAGGGTCTTGAGCTCAGCTTAATGAGCAGCCGATAAAATTTTGTAAATTTGAATTTTGTTCGTTAAAACTTCTGGCACTTTGTATTATTAAAAATCTTCATAGTGTTCGTCTAAAACACGTGTACTTTAACTTATATCACTACAGGTTCTGGATTGTCACAATTTTAATCACTTTTTAAGCTGTTTTGTCACTCAAACTATTTTTAAATCTTTCAAATACACGGAGCTGATGTTTGTTTACATACCGTCAGTCGTTTTTTCTCTGTCTATCTGTTTGATTAAACAGATAGACAGCATTCAATACCTTAATCAAACACGAAATCTTATCGATATGAAGATAGACATAGATAGCATGACACTTTGTCCTCGAAAGGATTTAATTAAAATTTAGATATATCTAAATTTTAAACATTTTAATTTAATTAAAATTTAGATATATCTAAATTTTAATTAAATCCTTTCGAGGACAAAGTGTCATGCTATCTATGTCTATCTTCATATCGATAAGATTTCGTGTTTGATTAAGGTATTGAATGCTATATATAAGTAGCCTATATAAAGCATTCCTCAAGAATTACGATTAAGTACGACTTTCAAACGCAATTTTTTTTTTAGTTTAGTTCCTGAGATTACCCCCATATACAAACTTACAAACAAATTTTACCATTTTATACGTAATAATAGGTCTTTACCTATGAAATTACCGTTTTGTATGAAAAGATTTAAACGATTTTTTTTCATGTAAGTATTTTTTATTTGTATTAATCGAAGTAATCACCCATGCAATCAATGCATCTTTGCCAACGCAGTGGCAGTTTATTGATGTCCTTCTTAAAGAAATCAGCTGGACGGGAGGCAACAAATTCTTCAAAGGCATTTTGTACTGCCTCTCGGGTATTGAATTTTTTTCCCGCCAAGAAGTTATCCAAATTCTGGAAAAAGTAGTGGTCTGTAGGCGCAAGGTCTCGTGAGTAGTGCGGATGACGGAGAGCTTCCAACCCCAGTTCTTGCAACTTGGAGACCGTCTGCTGTGCAGTATGAGGTCGCGCGTTGCCGTGCAGGAGCAGCGGAGACGAGCGTGAGACCAATGGTGGTTGGAGATGTGCCAACTTCTCCATCATTGTGTTCAGTTCTTTACAGTACACATCTGCAGTAATGCTCACCCCGTTTGGTAAGAAGCTGTGATGAATCACACCGGCGCTAGACCACCAAACAGTGACCATCACTTTTCTAGGGGTAAGTTTTCGTTTAGGGCATTGTTTAGGTGCTGAACCAGGATCCAACCAACTTGCTGAGCGCTTGCGGCTATCAAACAGAATCCATTTTTCATCGCAGGTAACAATGCGGTTCAAAATTCCTTCATTTGTGTGTCTGTTGAGCAGTGCAAGGCTCGTCTCGACGCGTACTTCGCGCTGGCGATCATTGAGTTCGTGGGGCACCCATTTGCCAAGCTTTTTTACCTTGCCAATTTGACGCAAATGGACCAATATTGTTTTGACGCTAACGTCGAAAGCTGCTGCTAATTCAGCCGTAGATTGTGTATCATCAGCTTCCACAATCACCTTTAATTTGTCACTGTCGAGCAAAGTCTTCGGACGATCGCGAGGTTCATTTTTCAGGTCGAAATTTCCAGAACGGAAGCGAGCAAACCAATAACATGTGGTGCGTTGGTTTGTAGTGTTAGCTCCGTAGACGTCGTTGATGTTGCGTGCCGCTTGTGCCGCGTTGCTGCCACGACGGTACTCATATTCCATAATTACTCGAATTTTAAACGTATCCATGATGACGAAAAAGATTGAAATGCGATGAAAATGTAACACTAATCAATAAACAAATGACTACTTTTGGAAACAAAATTCCATGTTTTTAAAATAAAATTAATTTGAAATTAGAATTCTTACCCAAACAAAAATTATTTTGATTTGAAATGGCCAGTACTGCAGAACGGCAATTTCATAGGTAAAGACCTAATATTAGTATAGATGAATAAATCTTTCTTACCAGTAGCTCTTTGAGCGATCGACGTCATGGCTGGCAATGTGGGCCCATAGTGCGTCATGTGGGGAGACATCGGTCGCTTCAGTTTCATGTTCTTGTGGTCGTGGTCAGGGTCGTAGTGGTGTATGTAATTCACATATTTTATACTATGCCCTTTAGACTTACTGCACAAAAAGTTTAAAACGCCAGGGGATACACGAAGAAGGCCTCCTCTGAAAAAAAAATGTACATTATAATAACAGTTTGTATCTACCCGCCACTCGGTTTCCGTTTGACAGACAAATAGGCTACCTATATCATTACTCCACTCGTGATGGCAATATTGGTATACCCCAGCAATTCAACGAATGTTTAATACCGTTAATTAGCACGTTGAGCGCTACGTGTAACCTTCCGGAAACACAAAGTACAACCTTTAGAGGCCGCGTGTTTACTTTGGGAAGCACAGGCAGTGCTTTACTCGGAGGCCAGTGTGCAGGAAACACGTTTTAATACATTTTACTATTAATTCTAATACCTGTGGCTTCCACGGTTGTTTCCGGAAAATCTTGGAAAACAAGCATTATGTTATTAAATACATGTTATGTTACGTACATCTGACATCTGTCAATCAGGACGACACACCAAAATTTTCCGTTTTTGCAACTTTAACGCTTTTATTTTGAAAAATTAATTGTATCTCAAAAAAATCGCAAAGAATGTGCGCGATTTGGATGGAGTAATGGCACTACTGAGCTAACGCTGTGTGAGCGTGCGCGTTCCATCGCCGCCCGTTCGATGTCCACCACGCACAGGATGGATGTGAAGCAGCACATTAAGTAATTTTTTGCTCCGTTGGTGTAATTGCTATATGGCGTTCCAGTAGGAGGATAAATAAATAAATAAATAAATGTTAATAAAATATCATTACTTCATTACCAGAAAAAAATGCAATGTCCAGAAAATTACAGAAACACGGTTTATGGGCTTGGCGGTCAACGTGTTAATTATGTATCGCTGCCATATTAATATAATGCTAATGTCACGCAAAGAAAAAGGAAACAACCTGACTGCGAGCTGGCACTAGCTATTGCTGAGCTATCTGCCGAGTTTAAAAAAACTATAAGAGACCTGCGCACCGACATATATGTGGGATACAGGGTTCTTCTAAATAAAATATCGCAGTCTTTTTAAATTATCGTCTTTTATTTTCTTTCATAACGCGTCTTTCCAATCCTTGTGAGTCCACCCAATAGGGCGTCTCTCCAAATCCTTTCTCCCTTCCCTCGTTTATCGCTCTCTCACTCACACATAGCACTTTCTCCCTTACTTCCGCTTGCGTTCCATTTCCCACATAAATAATCAGTTTTTGAACATTAATGCGACTATTGGTAACCTAAAAGATGAATTTAACACCCTATCAACAACTTCTTCACGAATACAAACAGAACTGAAGGAACTGCGTACAGAATATTCGACGACAAAATTAGAAATATCGAGTTTAAGTGCAAAACATGATGATTTGTCGCAGACTGTAGCAGAGCTGAAGTCAACAGTAAATTTTAACTCTGCGAACTGCGACGACAGTGCGAAGCGTATTGCTGATCTTGATATGAGTGTCAGGAACTCTGCGGCTTCGTCAGTGGCTATACTAGAAAGTAAAATAGACGTGCTGGAGCAACAGGCGAGGCAGTGTAACGTTGAGCTGGGGAACATTCCTGAAAAACGAGGTGAAAACCTGATTTCTGTGCTGGAGTCAATTGCTTCAGCAATTAACATACCGATAGCAAAACATGATGTAGTTGCGATTCATCGTGTTCCTCACGCACACGCTCAGAATAATCGCCCGAAGAACATTGTAGTGAAGTTCGCATCACGCTTGCTTCGCGATAATTTACTAAGTGCGTACCGTTTATCCAAGGGCCTGACGTCTGATCGCATTGGACTCTCCGGTACCCCATGTCGTGTCTACATTAATGAGCACTTAACACTTCGAAATAAGGATTTGTTTCGTAAGTGTCGTGAAGCAGCCAATGCTAATGAATTTAAATACGTGTGGATCAGAAACGCAACCGTCTTGGTCAAAAAAGCGGATGACTCGGCTACTTTTGCCATTCGTGCTGAAGCCGACATATCACGTAAAATCATACCGAAAATACATTCTTAGAATATTGTTGATAATTAAACCCTCTTTAAATAGTATAATAAGTGCAAATGCTGTTTTAATTACTAATCAAAAATGCTACCTGCTGTATGTTCACCTTTTGTTCGTTTGCTCTGTCTCGTATGTTATCATGCAAGAGTATCGCTGTCATCCAACAATGTGACCCTTGCTAAGGAAAATATGTCCGCTAACTGTTTTATGCTGCTGCTGATACATAAATCAATGCTGTATTATCATAATTACATGTATGCCTTTATTGCCTATAGAGACGCCTTAGTGTATGTAACGCTTTTCATTCCTCTGTTTTTAATGTATCGTTATCTAATAATTTTCCCAAAATTGCTTTTATTTAATACTATTGTATTGATCTATTTGCTTAATGGCTAATAATAAGGTATCGATATAACGGGTGATTTTTTAAGAGTTAAGTTTTTCAGGTTGGTGGCACTGGTTGGTAATGGCATCCAAACGTCATCTGTCAAAGTGAAAAGTTTTCAGTATACTCTGCCATTTCATCATGGAAAGACTTACAAACGAGCAACGATTGCAAATTGTTGAAATTTACTATCAAAATTCGTGCTCCGTGAAAAATGTGTATCGTTTGTTACGACCATATTATGGTCGTCATAATCGACCTGGTGAATCAACAATTCGTGCTGTTATCACCAAATTTCGCACCAAGTTTACTTTGTTGGACATTAAACCATTGTCTCGCATGCGTACAGTGCGTACTGAAGAGAATATTGCAGCCATAGCGTCCAGTGTTAATGATGATCGTGAAAGACCGTGGAAGAAACGTTACCGTCAACGGCGAACGATATCGAGCCATGATACGCAACTTTTTTTTACCCAGTTGGCCGAGTTGAACTTGGTTGACATGTGGTTTCAGCAAGACGGTGCCACATGCCACACAGCTCGTGAAACAATGGACATGTAGAAGGATGAATTTGGTGAGCAGCTTATCTCTCGAAATGGCCCTGTGAATTGGCCGCCAAGATCATGCGATTCGACGCCTCTGGATTATTTCTTGTGGGGTTATGTAAAGTCGTTAGTGTATGTGGACAAGCCGAACACGATTGAAGCCTTACAGGATAACATAACACGCGTAATTCGTGGGATACAGGCCGAAATGCTCGAAAAAGTGACGCAAAATTGGACCTTTCGAATGGACCATTTGAAACGGAGCCGCGGACAACATTTACATGAAGTTATCTTTAAAATGTAAATGGCAAAAGCCAAGTTATCAATTTCAATAAAAATTTTGAATATATGATGCAAATTGAGTGTTTTATTCGATTTTAAAAAAAACTACGCTTAAAAAATCACCCATTATTACCAGAACTGTCGAGGGATTAGGACAAAGCTGAACACGTTGTATATGAATATTTTGGCGAATGCTTACGATATTATTGTTTTTACCGAGACCTGGCTAACACCTGATATCTCAGATAATGAATTTATAGACCAACGTTACCTTGTATTTAGATGTGATCGTAATCGTATTGTTACTCAAAAAAAAGACGGTGGCGGTGTCCTTATAGCAGTCTCTAGAGAATTAAAACCATCTTGTCTCGCATTTTCAAATGCGATGAAATGATGAAATGCTTATCTAAACGTTCCACAACATACTTCAGTCAGTACCTGTTTATACAATTTAAATGAAACCTTACATTTAAAAGTAAAATGAAACATTACATGTAAAATTATAATTAAATTATTATCACTCACTCACTTTTGACTATTATTATTGGAAACCTTTTGTACAGATTTATTAATGGGTGAAATTCATTAAAATTATTCAACTGACTGAACTGGTTCAAAGGCTCAATGATGCATAGTTTTGTTTAAATTTGAACGATATAATTGTGGTTGGTATCATTGGTGTTGTGGTTTTGTGATTGATGTGATGTCAATAGAATTGTTTTTCTATGTAAGTTTGAATGTGTTGATTACTTATAATAACTCAGTCAGTAATGGTTTTATTTGCATAAGCTTCCACGCTTGTTACGACTCGTGTTCCTACTTATTTTGAAAGAAATCACGTTTTAGTTAAATGGGCGGTTTATTTTGAAATTCTGAAGACTTCTTATTTTTTTTAATCGCATGTTCTACTATCCAGTTTGGCAAGCACGGTACTGTTTATGGCTTTCTGTACATAGTGAACTCCTTTGTCCTTCCTTGTGTTGAAAAAAAAACTCGTTTTTAAAGTGAAAAGACGGTAACATAAAAATAGTTCGCTGGAACCATTCATTCATTAATTTTAATAGCTTTTTTTTATCATTGTTCGGCTCAACCAAAGCACCTGCCATCTAATCTCTTCACCACCCTTGGTTGACTGGTAGAGAATGCCTAAGGCATTAAGTCCGCCTTTGTAACCTTTTTGTGTGCGAAAAGTTTAAACAAATAAATAACCATCTACTCTTATGCGTTCCCTTTTGAATGAAATTAACTTAAGATACAAGTAAAGATATTTAATTCAAAAACATCGTCTCCGTGTCAGCTGCTATGGTGGTCATTTGTGGATTAAACTTTGTTTTTAAATTAGATTTTGTAGTCGTTAATAACTAGTATGAAACTAGATTGGTGAAACTGAAAGCTTTATGGATTGCTAAAAGGTTTGCAAACATAATTATAGACGTAGTGCCTCCCCCAGTGTCCTAATGTAAGCGATCGTCGCGCGAATGTGTGGTCATCGCGTTCATTCCTTTGTTTTTTGTTTTGTTCTTATTTGTCCGGAAAATCCGATCGCGCCTTCTGTCGCTATGAAGACGCGTTCGGGTGCGTCGAACCAAATGAATGACACGATCGCATATGCGCACCGCACGAAGTTCGCTTATATTAGGACACTGGTCGCCAACAAAAATAAAAGTTTTATGAAACGCTTTTTCCGCAAAAAATGTGAAGAACAGTTTAAAGAATGGAAAATAAAGTTAATTTTTATGTTAATAACCTGAAGTCTGCGACTGATAGGTAAACAACGTCGAACGAAGGAAACAAAAATGAATAGAAATATCTGTTCAGAGACTGAACGATGGGCTCGATACTAAAGTCACGATTCACGAACGGAATTGAAGTATATAAGTACTTATACGTTATTTTCTTTTTGAGGATCGCGACTCTCTCTTTATATTAATTGGTTGTTCGATAACCCTTAAGGATATAGTTTGAAGATAGCAACTTCTGTTATATGGCACCTATAGAAAAATTCCATTTACCTTTTATAATTTGACAAATACACGGACAAAACCATAGATTGGTAAAAAGCACAGCAACCTAATTAAATCTCAATCTGAATCATTTTGAAGGATATATCGAATCCAATGCTTCATATGTTCTAAAAGTTTGTCCGCTCAACAACGTAAATAAAGCAATGAATGTTGTTGAACTGTCAAAATGAAAGCCATTCCTCCTGTTAGTGCGCTACGCAACTACCCCGTAGTTTGAGTTTACATTTACAAGAACAATTACTGTGAGTGGATTATGTTCTTAGGAATACAAGCATGACTATGTACTTAAACGCTGCGACGTCTCCTATTGTCCCGCGACGTCGTAATCAAACTTCTAACTGGCGCTATCTATCTACATACAGTTACCTATAGATAAAGGATACAGACATAATTATTATCCTATTTAACGCCTGTGATTTACAGTTCAGATCATAAGCCCTGATACAAAGAAGAAAATGGGCCCCCGTCCCATATATCCTCGTCGTGATTTGTACGGTACCCTAAAAACAATAACTGATAATTTCGTCATGTCTATTAACGCATTCATTTATTATGACAAAAGAAAACTCAGTTACATGAGCGGAGCCTCGGACACAGCATCTTGAAATAAGATAAAGGAACAAACTTCATCGTTTGTCTATATTCTAATCTATACCTACATATAATAAAATAGTCACGATGTCAAAACTGTACCTACATAGAATATTATTGAAAAAAGTAATTGCTACGAAGTGTGGGTACGAGGTCTGATACCGAAAAGATAGTTTTTAGAATTCCGTGCATTTTTCTCTTTTTCTGGATTTATGTTCCGGACTGGCGCAAAAACGACTGAGGGAATTTGTATGAAATTAGTCACACAGATAGTTTATAACCTGGATTGGTACTTTTGATCCCGGTTTCCGTATTTTCCGACATCCACGGGGGCAGTCATGGGTTAAAGCGAGTCACTCATCAACGTCATCTGCCTATTTATCCTTCTCCCAACATGTTAGGGTCGGCTTTCTGCCTGATCGGACAAAGCAGACTAACAATTATTCACATGCCACGACTACCTATATGTCTCCACAACGCAGTTATTGGATAATACGATACCTCTTGGCAAGACTGATTGTCATCCTTGGGCTTCGGACTAGAGCGCTATAAGTTTAGCGCTTGCCATATGAACAACCTTTTGCCTTGTAAAATTAAACATTAAAAAAAAAAAAAAAAAAAACATTTCAAGTTTAAATTTTGCACTAATGTTTACCACCAGCGTCATTAGATCCTCATAAAACCTCAAAATATTAAAATAAATAAAACCTGTCGAAGTAGGTACGTTTGAAAATAGATAATTAAACATCGTCGATTTAAAGTGTATGATATAAATGCACGCAGCAATGACAGGAAAATTGTTAAAATTATGTTATAGGTAAGTAATATTTTGAAAGGAAAAATTCTTCATCGTTATCGTAACACTGAAGTTTTGATAAAATAAAATAGCTTTTAATATAATATATCTAATTAAATCAGTGCAATTTTCACTATGTAAGTACTATTGTAACTGTTCATAAATTATAGTAGGTAAGAATATAATACAAAACTGCCGTGCGATTCTGTAACCATATCACCGTGAAAGCTTGGGTGAAGTGAGCGTGGAGTGAGCTGTCATTCGCTAGGGATTAACACTATTAAGTGCTCACTTCACTTATGATTTCACGGTGAGATTTTTACAGAATCGACCGGCTGGTATGAGGATAATGCCAAAGGGATGTTTGAAAGAAAACAACATACCTAAGAAGGCAAGAACAAAAGAGACAAACATATATCTCATCCCTACTATGGTTTTGAAGGTATACTTCACTTCTCAGCAAAAATATTGCAAATTTGCTTTTTACCGCCCATTGTGTCACCCTTTGTAAAATTTCTATATTTATGTCTGTAATTTATATGGTGTACATTATAAAGAGTATTCTATTCTATTCTATTCTTCTTCCTGCCTTTGTAAAATGCCGGTTACCAGCCTTCTACATGAAACCACCCTTACTTAAGGTCGGTATAACACGTTTTCTTCATTCATCAATCCATCCATCTTTTCTTCAGCCTGCATTATTGGAATCGATTCCGTTACTTATTCTGAACAAAGTATATTCAGGTTTGCAATATAAGTACTAAAAATAATGTTGTATATATTCATCACTCTTTTTAGTCACATTTTACTTTAGGCAGCATGGTCTATTAAAACTTGCCTGTTATTGCGACTAACCGACAAAATAGTTCGTCAACTCTAACTACGAAACCTGCATTTAAATCTGACTTAGACATCTAATATACGAGAACGTTGTTTGTAAGTAATAAACTACTTGTTTTCGATTAATCAAGAGAGATTGGGCAGCTTCGAAAGGGATCTTTATGGAAAAGTATATCTCCAAAGCAATGCAATACAACACAATTTGAAAGCAAACGACTGCCTCCAATCCCCAGGCTGCTGCCAAGGTAATTTTGCCAAAGCGCTTTGTAACTTATAAAGGCTTGATCAAGCCCCTGATCACAGCTGTATCTTGAAAGGACTTCGGTACTCAGACGAAGGCTTCATAAAAGCTAAAACCACCAGGACCATTGAGCAAATATTTTGCTCAAAGAGAATTTGTGTAGCTTGAGGATACTTATTTAAATACGGTAAATATTAGTTTCTTTGGTATCGGCTCAATTTATATGCCTTTTACATATCGCTGCGTTGCAAAAATAAAAGAGTAACGGTGGAGTCTCTTGCCCATTCTTCTCAAAACGAAACTAATTTTTGGAAGAAGCGACTAGTAACAATCTTATTTCTTTAAATTTTGATGATCAAAAGAGCGTTTTGTGAGCCTATTTTTTTTTTAATTTTTTATTGCTGAATGGCGAGCCCATTTCCCTCTTGACCTCGATCACGCCTGATGGAAAGCGAAGAACGAAATCTACGTATGATTCTCTTGAAATAAATTATTTGACTTTACAGAAAAAAATGCTGTAAACACACGCACAAACACGCTTTTCACGGATTTTTAATTGTTTAACTGTTAGTTAAAATTATCAGAAGGTAGAATTCTCTATAAATTTTGCTTCAGTAAACCTAATCAGTTACTAGGTGTTTCTTTTATGCGCGTAGTTTTTGCTGTAGGTGTACTTAGAGAGAGAGCGAAATAAATTATTGTAAAAAATATCTTAGTAGAATTAAAAACAAATTTGTTTGTCCGTAAGTGTTACAGTGTAACTTTGTCTTTTGTGTTAGGCCAGAGGAGTATTAAAAAAAAAGGTGTCAAAGTTTTTCTAAAAGAAAACATCTAATGTGAATTTTACCACATAATGTTAGCCACCCGTATAACTCTCGATCCCGTGAGAATATATCTACATAACTCTATCGGGATAAAAATTATTAGTAATGTTCATTCCCTAAAATAACGACCAAAAATTCGAAGACTGACAACTTCTATCAACCAGAACTGTACCCGCATGATGTATTACGGCCCACACCCTCTCACAGAGAGGAGGCCTCCGTCCCAGCAGAGGGAAAGTTATAGGCTGGTTAAACAGGGGTTGAAAGTTTGTACAGACGCCAGCACATCAAGCTACCCGAAACTGTCAAATTTTCCCAATCAACGTGGAACCTTATGCTTTAGCAATAAAGTTCAAAATCTATTAAAGAAATTTGACAGATTGTAGTAGCTTGATGTGTTGGCGTATGTATATTGTACATAATTAAGGTCGTCATTTTTGGCGATGAGAAATTCCATCGGGCACACGGCTTGTTAAATATCAAATCGATTGATATAAATAACCACTCAAATGGGATAACGGTTTTCGGTCTTATAACAAAACTAGGTTTTTCTTTCGCATCGGCCATTCTTTATCTTCTTTTTTAACCCTCGAGAGAGTTTTTTGTAATAAAAACGTACCATTTATTTAACGGGCCTGCTCTTGACCGAAAATTCAAATACAGCCGTGCGATTCTGTAACCATCTCACCGTGAAAACTTGGGTGAAGTGAGCGTGGAGTCGTCAATAGTGTCAATCCCTAGCATCAGCATGACTCACAGCTCACTCTATAATTATATAGCTACTGCGACCAATGTCGCTGTAGCGCTGCCCAGTCGCTGCCATGGCACCGAACCCAAATACCACAACTTTTAAGCTACGGTTTCCTAAAACAGCGGAGGCTGCCAAATAATGGCCGCAGCGACGGCTGTCATGAAAATGGAAAAGGCTTTGGGCAGCGGGGTTTGACTTTACGGTGTCAAAAACACAACAACTTACTTTCATAAATAAAGTTTCAGTGACGTCATTCACCGGTAAATTACAGACGCATTGTGGCGGCCACCGCTCTTCTAGTAAACCGTAGCTTTACAAAATTTCCCTTTCACACTTTTGATCTGCCAAGTAAGGAATTAGCAGTTAAAAATGACAAGTCGTAAAACGCAACGCCTTTGATTATTATTTTTAGTCATAGACTATCTGCCATAGCTTTGCTTATTTACTAGTTACTCAGATAACACGATGTAATAATAAAACTGTATTTTTAGATAGAACGCCAAAACGGCATTCAAATAGATTACATTGCGAATATCAAAGCTATCCGGGTAACCGTTAAGCTTCAACTTAATTCTAACTTGAGGTTCACGCCCCCCCGTAAACCCCTACGGCACTGGTTACAAACGACTGTTTTTAACTTTTCCGTTCAACACTACTTCAAACACTTTATAATCAGCCGTACAAAAAGTGCGTGATTTTGTACTTCAGCATTTAACCTGAAAAATATGTTCTAGGCCTAAATGTTGACTTATACGTGGGTGGATCAAATATCAAACCGGACTTAAGTAAAAAAAAAAACGCACGTATTATTATACTCGTAAAAAAAATGAATATATTGTATTTTTCTACATAATCTCCCCTTTTATTAACACATTTTTCCCAGCGCAGGGGATGTTTCTTTATGCCAGTATCGAAGAATGTAGTCGGTCGTGCCTTTAGCCAATTGCACACAAATGATTCCACTATCTGGTCAGTGTGAAAACGGCGTCCTCCACTTGAATTTTTTTTTGTGCCATTCCTACACTTGAGTTCTTGAAAGCGTATTCTTATCGGACTGTAGAGTCAATGGATGCAAAATTTCGGAAGGTTTTATGCCCTCCCGTGTTAAAAAAATAATGATAAGTCGTTGCTCAACAGACTTATATACCTCCTGCTCATACATGATGCTACTGGCGCGCAATAAACTAAAGTGAGCCGAAGCAGTATACCCCCCCCCCCCCCCCCCCCTAGATGATCCCCCCTAACACATACAACAGCACCAAGCGCGTCACCTGACTCAGCGACCAGTAATAAAAAAAATCTTGTTTATATTTGATTCACCTTCATATAAATCCTGATCTCAAAATACTGTTATTCTTACAAATATCTTCTTCAGGAAAAAAAATATGACGAGAACATTCCAGTATGGTTTCTTTTGAAACAGTAGCAATTCAGTTGGGGTGTCAGATTCGACATATTTGCAAATAAATGTGTGTTTCTAATATTATTGCACTCGAACTTAACAAGATTTTATGTGCAGATGAAATATTTTTTCGGAAATTTAATTTTACTAGCTGTTTTTTCATAATTTGCAAATTAGATTTAGCTATTGCAAGTATTTTTCACGTTATTCTGAATAAAAAATGGCTTTGAAGTGGAAAATAACTATAGAAGAAATAACAAAGGTTGTGTGGTTAAAACTAAAAAACTAGTGCTGAAGGAAAACGGTTTAAAATCAGCCTTAATTGGGTAAGAAAATATAGTTTGGTACTCACTTAGCCACTTTTTTAAAATGTTTTACGCAGATAAACCTCGGCTTGGGTGCACTAAAATTACAAGTTTTCTTGATGATTAACAAATAGTGCGCCAATTCAAAATCAATGCTAAGATCATTGTATGACAGAGTATAGAACACAAGTACAACAAGCGAGAACATATATGTCATTTAATAACCTTAAGTCAACGCACGCACGATACGACGCGACGACCACTTTTACAAGGTTAAGTTACCAGAAAAAGACCTTTGTAATTATCTGTCCCCATTTGTTTAGAGTCTGACACGTGCCCGAACATGCATACGTACATGTTTTATTACCTCAAATCTGAATTAATTGCATTCCGCGGTGCACGACTGTGAAGCGAAGTTTCAAAATAAAACTCATTTCAAACTAGAAGTCTGGTATGGAAATACATTTCAAAAACAAAACCTTCGTAAATATGGTACGCTTGCACTGTCCCCTCCAACTGGACACATACACAGAATACGTCAAAGGGAGCTCGGATATTACTTTTGAGATTGTTTTGAAATATGCAAGGCTACACATTAAGCTAATTTAACCAGTAAAAACTAACTTCTGATTGTACAAAAAAACCTACACAATGCTAGGTCAGCTAAAACTAGAAATGTACAATTTGGTGTGTAGCCGTGTGTGTAATTTACTAAAGAAGTGAGCACATCATTTGCAAAGTTGATCTTAATTCCGACAAACAGGTTACAAGCTATGACTTTTTACGTCATCTTTAGTAAAAGAAATGTCAAACAGAGGAGTAATACCCTCCCGATATTCGTATGGAAAAAATATAGGCGCTTTAGTGGAAAGAAAGACGAAAGATTTGTTGGAAAGATGAAACTACGTATCGTGGAAAGAAAAAAAACATAGAAATCTGTTATTCCTGCTGTGAATAGTTTTGACATTCATAAGCAAAACTATTTCTTCCTAGAAATGGGTGTGTAATGCGCGTGTGTCTACAGTAGTCCGTCGGCGCGTAACCAACATGATACAATGAAAAATGATCTAGTGTTTTATAAACATATTTTATCTTAGTTCATCTTTTGGGGAAATACATCCATCTTTTGATTGCATTTTCATTCATTACCAATGGTTTGTTTCAATAACATAAGCTTTTATATGACTGACTTTTTATTCATAACGTTGCGGTTGCATGTATTATAAATGGAAGAGAAATTAAAAGAAGGTTCCACTGCATTAACACGTATAATTTATTATTATGAAAAACTGTATCAAACATTAAGTATAAAATTAAATATTATAAATAAAAAACACAGTTGCGAAACAGATAAATGGACGAAATGTAAAGAGAATACGAGAAATCTTAAAGCACGAGTATCTTGGATGGTAAATCTTTGTTACGTTGGTTTACGAACTAGGGAATCGATTGCAATTGGTTTTTATGTTCGTTACCACTACATTACGCAGGCTTTAAAAAGAACAATATTTCATAAACATAACCTAAGTGGTTCCGATTAAAAAAAAAAACAGTCATGGTTAAATTTTCCAAGTGGTAGAATTTTCATTTTTATTTCGCTACAAAATTCAATTACAGAAATAACTCGAAAACCAATTACGAAAGAAGCATGTTTGTGATAAAATGTGTGATATTTTGTCATGAAAGTCCCTTTACAAATCTGATGAGGTGGAAATTTTGAATATCAAAGGACAATTAAATTAATTTGAAGCATTCGTTTAATAAACTCGCATGCGTGAACTCAACATACGGCGCGGCCGGACGCGTCACGGTAGCTACTCTTTATTATTGACAAGCTTGTGCCCGCAACTTTGTTCGCGAAGAAGTCGCCAGAAAAACGATATATTATAGGTACTAGAATGATACTAGAATAACAGCCACATTTTATAGGACTTCCCGTATACTAACGTTTGTAGTTTTGGTCTCAGCAGCCAAAATATACGGAAAGTGGGGACTGGTGACGCAGGTGCAAGAAACGTATAGTTGTCGTGTTAGAAACAGCTCTTCCTGAGCTCGAAACCCGCAGACTTCAATGGCAATTTCCCATCGCTTGCTAAACTTTTCTTTTTTAGTGAATTAATGAACGCCTAAGTTCTAACCTAACCTAACGGCACAACACTGATGCATTCTCACAGATTTTTCCTGACGAACAGCTATCACTAAAATAATATAACTGTAGATTGTAAGCACACGGGATTTGTCATTAACAGCCATATAGCCATAGACATTTTCTGTTATATTCGTTACCTAGCAGGTATTCAGCCCAGTGAAGTGATGGAATAATTCGACTGTTGTCATATTGTATTCTCTCATCTCAGTCTCTTTTGCTACTAAATGTATGGGAAGTTTTATCTGATTTCTGACTTTTCTACCTCAGCGGATCGATTTGTCATCAAAAATGGGTGTTTTTTTTTTAAAATAGCGTATTATTTCAAAATATGTGAATTTTAGGTCTAAATATTCCAAAAGTAAAGGACAGTATTCTATGAGCATTTTCTCATAGCGACAACTGATACCTGCCCTTATTGCCCCATCTCAAAAAGCCATCTTGTATATGATTTGAGTTCCATAAAAGTATAGCGTGATGTGCAATATCCTATCCTAACCTTTTGGCGCGTCCTTTTACAATTTGCGGAGAAGAATACGAAAATAATGCAGTATTGGTCACCCCCCCTGGGCCCGGCGCGTGGAGTACAGCCCATTCCCTCTCATAGAGAGGAGGCCTGTGTCCCAACAGTGGGAACACTATAGGCTAAATATGCTCATATAGCAAATAGCGTGATAGTTTATTGTCTATAGACTGACTGGACTGATAGGGAATATTTATGCAAAGAACAGAATCTATGAACATACAGTCAGACGAACAGAAAAAAAATCTAAGTACTATATTTTTGGCATAAGAATCGTTCCAAGACCTCGTAAAAATGTTTAAATATGAAACTATGTACAGTTTTCACTACGCTACGATTTTATTATATGTAAAGATATAGGTTTAAGCTTGTCGCGGCACAGAGCATACACGTGCCTCGATTTTTCATGAATTACCCTTTGATTTTATTTACATGGAACAGAAAAGGTCGAGAAACAAATGCGTATTGAGCGACGTGAGGCACATTATAATGTTATGCAATAAAGTATAATAAAAGGGCAGAAGTGATAAGAGTTAAGATTATAAAACGTGTACTTTTTTCACACATGTTTTTTATTTACGGTTTATTCGTCGTGTAGGCACGGTCGTTAGTGTTGTATCACTTTGGAAGATTTTGTTGACAGACATGTTTTTTCTACGGCGCGGCTTATACGCCGTACCGTATTGAAACCGTGAGGGCTTTAAAACACATTTCATGTTGCCGCAATCAGACACGTCACAAAAATAATGGATTATGAACATTTTATTGACTTGCCGATTTGGTCATTTCAATGTTTTAAATCTGTCATATTTTTAAACTGACCGCTTTGTAATTTATATTAAGTAACTGTTTAAATTTAAGGCTGAAATCCAAAGAGCGAACTTTGACTTTTCTCAAGCTAAGTAGTTATAGTAGCGTTTAAAATGAAAATGAACCTTATTCGAATGTAGCTAATGTGTGAGTTCATTAAAACTGTATTAGTACCTGCAGTGACAGTAGAGTCGCTATTTGCTCCTATTAACTGAGCACTAGAATTTCAGTTTTAGTTATTAAAGCATGTGTGACCCGCGAGGTCACACATGCTTTATATTACGAATAACACGAATAACTTTTAACTGAACAATGATGATATTATTCAGTTAAAAGTTAGTAGCTTTTGTGAATTTATCATTTGTTAGAATTTCCAAAACGTTGCAGATTTTAATATAATTCTATTCCGCTTCGAGAAAGTCCTAATCTTTCAAAAAAATCTATTCAGGCTTGCAGAATTGTGGTTATACAGTCATGGCCACTGACCACTAGACCAACAGGCCTGTCAACACAAAGATAGTACGATGTCAGCACTAACTGACGGGGTCCGCTAGGGCCGATGCCTGCCAGGGTCGCGGGTTGTTCGAAACATTTTACGTGGCCCCTGGCACGGGCAATTGAATTAACACGGGTGGGTTTTAACCAGTAAGTCTCCTCCGCCCAGAGCGGGAGAAGTTATGTAGATACATGGAGCGGAAAACTGGGGGGCAACATATGAATTTGAGCCGAACCATTTATTACAAGCTGTAAAATCGAAACTGGATGTTATTTTGCGGACGAATATTCGACGAAATCCCACGTAGCTGGTATCGGTACCGACTGCCAGTTCGTGTAGAATTAATAGTCGCAATTGGATGCTTCAATTAACTACTGAATCCTTTGAGCAAGGCGTAGTTTGCACTAGATTCTGATTTATGTGGCCTGTAATATTAACAGAAATACTGTAAGCAAACCTTTTCGTCCTTCGCAATATTATTAAATTAATAAATGATTATTATTAGGTACAAATTAAAATGGTTGTCAGTATAAAATAATTATGAGATTGTTAAACTCAAACACCATTTGACGGGTCTCCGTGAAAGTTGTCCGTGAAAGTTGGCAAATAATTATATGTATTTTTGTATGAAGGTTTTTTTCGAGCTCCACGCGGACAAAGTCTAGTTATGTATAAATGTGTCAAGAAATTAATAACACAAAAAATTACTTCACAACGAAAAACCGTCATGGCTGCAAAGCTGATATCGGATGGTTTAGTTTTTTTTTTTTTGTAGGTTAGTACCTGTATATATGTATCGAAACCAGCCAAGCCCGTTCTGAAACATCTCCTTTGTTCACATTTACTTTATAATTTTCTGTCCATTTTGGGTGTGATACAGAACTTTTGAGCAGACGACATAATATTTTTCCCGTAAGTAATACAAATTTGAATCAGGTCTACGCACGTAGAGCTATGGCTACGAGCGTGGCACGGCTAAGACGGAGCGCTTACCGCTAAGTCGATAACAATAAAGAAAGGTTCATGCTGTTGAAGTATATAAGTACAATGAATCGAATACGAGGTGTCATATAAAAGGAAGACGTTTCCTTGCCAGTGGATACCTACTTAGTGTTTATAATAATCTAATAAGTTTTTTTTAGAGAAATATTAAAATATCAAACGTTTAAAGACGTTTAAATTCAAGATAAAACATAAATATATTCATCTTTCTGATATTAAAAATGCTGGAAGTACATTGAATATTACTAACCCGTAGCCTGCTTTAGCATAGAAAATATTTATTGGACGGAGAAACTCATGCATGACTGACACAGCTGGCTCTAGTCAAGTATTAGGTTGTCTCATAAATTATTGCCAGTTAAAAACAAATTGTTATTAATATTTTTTTACTAATACAAATACATTTAATCAATTATATAGTCTCCCTCGTTATCAACAACAGTCAGCCATCTACTGGGCAAAATTTGAATACCCTTCTCCCAAAATGAGACAGGTTGGGACTCGAAAAAACTTTCAAGTTCAATTTTAATACTTCCAGATTTTTCGAATTGTTTTCCTAGTAAATGAAATTTAAGAGCTCGAAATAAATGAAAGTCTGAAGGCGCAAGATGCGGGCTATACGGTGGATGTGGAACAGTCAGCCATCCTAGCTCCTCCAGCTTATAATGATAGCCAAAAAACAGCATTTTGAGTGACAATAACGATCGTCATAAATCGAGCAATTCTTCTTCTCACCACAAGTCACATATCACTTAACATACCTATTTTAACACTAGAACGACGGGTGCAGTCATTTGACGGTAATTTCAATTTCAATTTGAAATAATTCAAAAACTATTTGACTCAGCTCGCTGATAATTTGTGACTTTTATTAATATTAGGAACTACATAAAACTACGTAGCCAAATAACTCAGTATCTTTTTTGGTTATTTTTTAAAATGTAATATTCAGACAAAGACAGCGGCAGTCATTTGACGGCTACGATCTGATAAATGTTTGTAATTGTACTCGTAATAAGAGAGGGTAGGACAATAAATCTATTTAGAACCACTTATGTTATGTCAGACAAAGGAGTCAGCATCGTTTCGACCGCCTCGTCTGATTGTGTGTCGAAATTTTGGCTTTGTGTCGATGTAGATTCAAAGTTTGTACTCAATAGCTTTCCTTATTTAGGAAAGGATGATAGCAGGCCACAAAACCAAAACCTTGGTGAATCTGTTGTTTTGCGTCTTGTAGAACCTTTTGTAAATACGGGCTGAAACCACTAACAATTTCTTTACATCAGTAACTTGCTCACGAAACGCACTACAATTGTAGGAACTATGAACAGGGCACGGCGAGAAATTCCAACATATGTCAAATCACATCGTATTTATTTGAAACGAAAATCCTGAAATCTGCCGGATGTACACTTACAATCTACCAAGGAAAACGAAACAAGATCGTTTTATTGCTAAGCACGTTACATGACAATGTGAACATTGACGCTGATCACTCTAAAAAAAAGCCAGAGACTGTGACTTTTTACAATGCTACCAAGAGTATGGCGTGAATGTGGCTGATCAGATGGCGAAGAACTACAGTGTCAAGGCGGCATGTCGAAGATGGCCTGTGCAGTTTTTTTTTTTTTTTTTGTCTTTTTTTTTCAATATATTGGACCTAGCAGGAATAAACTCTTTAATTTTTTACAAGAAAATATGAGGCAAAAACATAAAACGCAGGAATTTCATACTAAGTTTAGTAAGTGAACTGAGCGGAAAAGTTGAACCGCTGCCTGCTGAGCCTGTGCCTTCTACTTCTCGATCTTCTGAGCAATCTCAGGATATTCGAAAAAGGCGAGAATGTTATATTTCAAAGTGTAAAAATAAATTATAATAAGGTATGCGATACCTACTTGTAAAAAAACCAAGGCGTAACGTAAACAAAATCTTGAAATGTAAAAATTGTGTATAAATACCAAAAATTAATCATACTCTAAATCTTGTTTTATTTATTTAGTACAGAAAATGTTTGCTACTCAGCTAAAAAGGTGATTTACTACCTAAGTAGTCATTTGACTGCCAGCCGTCTTTGTAGGTAGGTATATTTTCCCGTCTTTCTAGTGTTAAAACATATTTCTATTTCTATCAATTGAAGCTGGCGGAGACAGTATGGTGTTTTAAAAGAGTCACGTTAACTGCTAATCGTATTTAGTAAAGTGTGGTGCTAGCGAGCTAAAATTAAACTATAATCCAAAATAAGTAGCATGAAACAAGCTATCATGATTTAACTAAGGGACTTAATATGATATAGTCAACAGTGCGCTGCAGTAATAGATAGGTAATACGGGCTAGTGTCCGCAACTCCACGTCGATGCGCGTATAATCAATCAAGCCGTGCTCTTCGTAATGTCGAACCATATCAGTTATTTGCGCGGCGAATTTTCCATGGTCAATTATTTGTCCTTTTTCGCCATGAAGCCGAATCCTTGCTGTAAATCTTGATATATTGAGTTCTCATGACATTGTGGCACTAATATTCAAGCCATTTTCATGGAGAAATAATACTTCAGCCCTTTGTTGCACGATTAAACTTGCCATATTATTTCAATCAACAATTTTTCATTACATCTCACACCAATTTTTTTTTTTATACTTTTCAGTGTCACAAATGCAACTATGTCAATGTGTCAACTTTGTCAAGAAATGAGCTTCATAATCAAAAGTTATTAATACTCTTATTTTAGAATAGATGCTTCACAACTATTAAAAATACTTTTTAAAGTATCTAATTTGAAAACTGATAAACATTTTTAGACCGACGACTGTATACTGTGATTGTATGATTTTACATTTGATGAAAATGAAGAACATGGTGTAAAGAAAAGTGTTAAATTGTTAACACACTTCAAAAAAGGAGGAGGTTCTCTATTCGGATGTAGAAAATGTGCACGGCCAAACCTAAGAGTAAACATTGTGTGATAAATGATATGACTACTAGGAAGAGGGCAAAGGTATGAAAAGTATGAAATAATTTCAAACTGAATCTTAATTGAATATCAATTTCCCATTCAACTTCTACTGAATCCAAACAAGTGCCATGCCGTCTCACTTTGCTGTTAGCGCAATATTCCTTC
This sequence comes from Eremobia ochroleuca, assembly GCA_949629135.1. Taxonomy (NCBI): domain Eukaryota; kingdom Metazoa; phylum Arthropoda; class Insecta; order Lepidoptera; family Noctuidae; genus Eremobia; species Eremobia ochroleuca. The sequence goes on along the minus strand of OX451384.1, from coordinate 29,387,963 downwards.
AATAACTTCAACAACTATCTTTTACTGACTTCTCGCGAAATTCAATCGCGACCATCCAGTTACAAGTGTAGCGTGGCGTTCGAGACTCGACCTTCGTACTTATGAAGAAGCCTCAACAACTTCACTTAGGGCCCGAACACACGAACCACAAACACACCATTATACACCACTTTATATACACATTGACTTTGGTGAAAATTATAAACAAAATCACATGACTATTTTTACTTTGTAAAGTATTATTTTACTATAATTATTTGTGAACATGAGGACTATGTGAGCCTTTTTTTACTGAACTGACTGGACTGGCGCATACAAATCTGAGTGGTACCTCCTCAAAAGACCATTTTAGATATCAATCTACATGGTATTCACATGATCTGACCAAGATTATGTCTGGACCCTAAAAGAGACTCTCGATTAGATACACGGTAATTATAACTTTTGACTACAAGGATTTTTTATTTTTTTATTTCTGGAACTGACTATTAACCGAACCGATAACTTGACTAACCTCTAACATGGCGAACGTACACCATTTGTACAGATAACAATTACTATTGTGTCTGCTGATTGGCGCGTGACGGGTTAAAAGAAATAAACTTTATAAAAAATATGCTGCCGGTTTACAGGACGTTCCTAACGCATTGTCCGGAAATAAATCTAAGTTTTATTGGGCTGCAAGTCCACAGCCACGGCGTCGCAATAATATAAAAAAAAATAACTTGACGCTTGTGTACGAGACTGAAAATGTTTCAGCTCGGGTTCTGTTATTGGGTTGAGATTTTCGGCTACTAACATCAAACATGTGTGACGCTGGGTCAACGAGACTGAAAATGTTTCAGCTCGGGTTCTGTTATTGGGTTGAGATTTTCGGCTACTAACATCAAACATGTGTGACGCTGGGTCAACGAGACTGAAAATGTTTCAGCTCGGGTTCTGTTATTGGGTTGAGATTTTCGGCTACTAACATCAAACATGTGTGACGCTGGGTCAACGAGACTGAAAATGTTTCAGCTCGGGTTCTGTTATTGGGTTGAGATTTTCGGCTACTAAAAGTAAACATATGTGTTTATTCCTCTAGTAGCCGCGACCCTGATAATTACTACCAAAACTGTTGATGCGGCCCGCCGGCCCACTTTTGTCGAAGCACCAATGAAATCCATCAAGTATTTTATTTTGAGTTATATTATTGAATTATATTGAACTGAATTAAATTATATTTAACTAAATTGAAATTGAATCATACTGAACTGAATTGAATTATAATGATTTGAAATATATTGAACTCAATTTTATGGAACAAAATTAAATTGATTCAATAAGTTAATGGAATTGATATAATTTGTTATCAATTAATCGAACGAAATCAAGATAAGTATGTCTGTCATTCTTTTGTTAAGATGTGGATATTGGTGTGGGCTACATGTTTGTTATCTTTAACTTTTAAGCATTTTTTATTTTTGTTTTCTATAGCATGTAACTGTTTAATGTCCATAATAAATAAAATAAAATAAATATTGTCTAATTTTCAACAATTGACTTACTAGCCTAAAATGGATCTCACCAAACCGATGTAGCGCGTGGTGGAATGTAAAGAATTCCTGCAAAGGATGACCTTTATACATCGAACAAAACAGAACATCGACGCATCACACTCTTTAGTCCCCAAATAATCGAGGGTAGGTACCCAGGTTGCGATGCAACCCTCGACCGTGTTTGGTAAGGTAGACGAAGCGGAACTTCACTCCTGACTGTGTGTCCGTTTAGCATTTACTTGAAAACTGCGCGACAGTGTCAAAAACACGGATGGGCCGTGCGCATGATCGTAATTCCCCATGGTGCATTCGATCTAAGCAATATGGTGTAACAATGCTGATTTCTTTAATTCATTATGGAGTAACGATTACGCTATAATTACTGATTAGCAAGTAAATAAGAAAACACACCACGCTGTACACAGCATCTATTTCTGTTTTTTTAGTTTATGTATTATATATTTATTTTTTTGAATTTACTATAAGAGTTACCCATAAATACAGAATTATATGTGTCTTTATTTTATTTATAAGTACACACTATGTTCAGCTAGATCACACTTATTTCTGCGAAAAACTAGACTTACCCGATTTATTATGTCACACAGTGGGACGTCATAACGTCATTCTAGAGGTAGTTGCTGAAAATCAGCGCTGTTGAACATAGGTTCGGCCGAAGTAAGTTAACATAAGTTCACAGCATTTTGTTGAGCAACGACCTGTTCTTGCACAGATGCGACGCACGCATGACACGTATATGTAAGACCGAAGACGCACGGCTTATTATACTTATTATTATTATTGTTTGTTACAAAAGTAGTTTTTTTTTTTCAGTTTTTTTTTTAGTGTTATTATGTTATTGTTTAGTTGTCATCTGCCGGTGTCGCGGGCGCATCTTGATTAATGTATATGTTGTCTTTGGTCCCTGGCCCTAACATCAAGCGCTTGAGTACGAGGCTTTTGGCTACGTTGTATATTTTATGTCTTTTAATTTTTTTATTTTTCATTATTATTTTCTTTTTTATTTGTAACGTGCGTTTTGTTTGTGCGGAATAAACGTTTTTTCATTCTTTCTTTCTTTAATTAAAACCATTCACTTGTATAAAAGTTCAAATACAACTAGGTGCAAATGAAGGTAGATTTAAGTGTGTAATGTGCGATATCCGTCAGGAGCCACTACCATATTATGCGGATGCCAAAGCGATGCGCTGTCCGGGGAGGGTGTGCGAGTGGCGCCAAATATCACTTTCGATTAGGAGAGCATCCTAGACACATTCCGTGTCCGTTTCCGTGGAAACTTTATTCTAACCGAGGTAACGTTCTTATAACAATATTGACTTAAAATCAGACAGACGGACGGACACACTTTAAAGTGAATGTTTTTGATAAGAACTTGTAACTTTGTTGAAATAAGGTTCGAAAATGATTTGATGGTTTAAAGCTGATTCTACCCTTAGAGCTAATTTTGTAATAAAGCTGATTATGTCGAAGAGTAATATTATCCTCTAAGAAGCAATCATGGGCGGCTTCTTAGATTGTTCAATATTTCAGAGAGCCTAGTTTAATAATTTACTCATCATCTGTCTAGCCGTTTCCCAACGTTGTTGGGGTCGGCATCCAGTCTAACCGGATGCAGCTGTATACCAGTATTTTTAGTAGTTTAATAATTTACTATAGCAAATGAATCCTACAAAAATGTACAAATTTCTAATACTAAATAAAATTATTAAAATAAAAATATAATATCCTAACCTAAGTAAAACTAAAATATTGCGTCGAAATATTCCTCCGCATCGCTGTCGAGTGATAATGTACCCGAGAGACTGGCGGCATTGTCGCTTTGTATGGCAATACTTATGCTCCAACAAAGGAAAAGCAAAGAAAAAAATTGCCTTAATCTACAGTAACAAATAAAAACACTAACATTATTGTCACTTGCTGAATTCCTTCCGCAATTTTATGTTGAATTGAGCTCTCGTTAATTCAATTTCGTAAAGAAGGTAACTTAGGGCTGATACAATACGAAATATTTATAGTACCTTCAACTAGCCAATTGGGTTCAATATAATATTTACTGAATAATGCTTTTATCTGAAGTTATTTCACATACTCTTTATAAAAAAAAATGGAGCCTGTTGAAATAAAGTAATAGTAGTAGTTGGATTTGTATTTTACGGGTTATACCCGTGTATTTTATTTCAACCGACTCCGTTTTTTTATAAGGAGCATGTGAAATAACTTCCGATACAAGAATTATTCATACTTTATTTCAACCGACTAAAAAAGACATATTTACTTAAATGCCGAAATATTTAATAACAGTTATCTATAGTAAAATATTTCAGTATTTAAGAACCTATCTTATATCTGACTTTTCTAAAACGAAAAAAATCAGTGACAAAACAGACTGAATGTTGTACACTAATTAAACGCTTGATTTATTTCAAGCGCTTATTGGTATATGAATACGTTCAATAGTTTAGCGAATTATTTAACCTAGCCTTTATAAAAAAAACGACCAGAAAGCACCCTTGCTAAGGCTATTGGAATCTCAACTTTATGGAAAGACTGCATTAGACTCCGTCCGAAAGCAAATACACGTAATATTAGGTCATCCCACTTCCAGTGTCATATTTTTTATTTCCAATATTTATGTATTGCGCAATGGTATGCAATAGTTAATACATGTGTTGTCTTGTACAATCATGTTAGTTTAATTTGGTGTGTTGTATTGTCAAGACGTGCATTGATTTAAAATGGAAGATTTAAAAAAATCTATTAATGTAGTGGAGTAACGTATATTTCTAAAGTTTTGTGCTTTACTCAACTATTCTGGAGGAGTTGCGCACGACTTACTGGTAAAGTGTTGTTCGTAACGCCTGAAATAAAAGAACCGTACAGCGATGGCTTGAAATGTACAAACAAGGAAGAACCACAGCTGAAGATGAGCCGCGAGCACCTCGATCATTATCATCGACTAGATTAGAAGCAAGGGACAAAATCAAGGAAGCACTTCGTCAGTCACGTAGGGTCAGTGTCAGTGATCTCTCCACTCAACTTAACATTCCTCATTCCACTATACATAGAGTACTCACGGAGGATTTATGTTTGGTCAATAAAAGTGCAGTGTGGGTGCCCCACACTCTGAACACGGATCAGAAGGAGTTTCGTTATGAAACTGCGCGTAGCCATTTATCGTGGTATCGCCGTAAGAAAAATATACTTAATAGATTCATATGCCTTGATGAAACTTGGGTCGAATTTTGTACTCCTCGTCAAAGACATCAGTCACGATGTTGGGTGGAACCGGGCACTTCAGCTGAACATTTACTACGTGCAGAGTTACATGAACGAAAAATACTACTAATAGTAGCTATGGATGTCAGAGGCATTGCTTTTTGGAGAACTTATGATGAAAATACAACTATGACTGGAGAGTGATATAAGTCATTTTTAGAAGAAAATATTCCTATTTGGGCAGACGAACATCATATAACGAGTCCTATAATTTTACATGATAACGCCAGACCGCATAAATCAAAAATAGTTCAGAATTTAATTGAAGATAAAGGATGGATTGAAATTATTCATCCGCCATATTCCCCGGATATGAATCCTTGTGATTTAAATTGTTTTGGCCATGTGAAGAGGAAATTGTCGGGTACTCGATACAATAGCAAAAAGGAGTTAGATATTAAACTAAAGAGCATTATTGATGAATTAAATGAAAGTGGTACTTTAAATGGTGTTCAAGATTTGCCAGCAGTCTGGGAGCGAGTGATTAATAGTGGTGGAGATTATTGATTAGTGTCACAAGGTTATATAGTATAGTAGTCAGTTTTTGTAAAATAATAATAATAAAAAAATATGACACTGGAAGTGGGATGACCTAATAATACATTTTTGCATTCTTAAATACACTCAATACTACATTAAACCATTCCCAATTTTTTTTTCGAAATAAAGTTTCATTTATACGGATCTGATTGAACTGGGAATATATATTTATAATACAAGTACTTTAGCTCATATAGAGCCTAAACATCGGAATTAAATGGCTCTGAATAGCTCTGAATTTAAATGTTTGAAAACTATGAGATCAGGTTTTTAAGGGCAATAAGCCAGTTAAAAATTTACCAATGTTTATCTAAAAAGAAAAAAATTAAACACAATCCAGAATGTTTTACACGAGTTCATTCAGTCATTCAGTCGTTCAGACAGGTTTGTAAAACAGAGTTCACTGCATCCATACCACTCAGTATCTGTATATGTATATGAGTAGTGGAATGGCACCGGAATGCGGTTGAGCGCACGTGTTGATCGAGATTCTCTTGCACACAACACACTGAAGCTTTTGTTACCTTTGTTCGAAACAGTATGCACGTGTTGAGGTTCATATCATGATAACTTATGTATGATGAAATGCGTTGCAGCTCAAACTTGGGTAAGCCGCGCTTCGTAGCATCGCTACGAGATTGGCTACGAGAGCTACGCCTTACTACGCGGCTACGAATCGCTTCCCGTAAAGAGAACTTTGATACTTTGACGACTATTTCCATTTTTTTAACAAATCTTGTTATTTATTTGTGCTTATTTTTATAAATAATTAGCTATATATATTATGCGCAAGGGCTTTACTAAAGCCGAAAAGCCCGGCTTTCAATCAAACGTGATCCTAACAAAAAAAAAAAAAACTACTCAAGTAGGTAAACTTGTAAATTAACCAATTCAATCATATCGCAAGAATTGATAAGAATAATAAAAAATAATCTGCGCGTCCCGGCCGGCCTCTATACGGACGATGCAAGGTAGCCAGGTTTACATATTCAAAGAATAATATTTAAATTCCGCACAGTTTTCATCACGCGCACCGTTGCCAAACCTCTCCATTGCCGCTATTACGAGAACGCAATAATAAAGATCGTCCCGTCTCGCTCACACAAGCTGGGCCTTATGAGGCTTCTGGACCTCTCACTATTTGTATAGAAATTGTTCACGTTGTTGATAACATTATCAGGTACATTTTCCAAATTGTACTGATTTTTAAGCCTGGCTTTTGATTTTTTATGAATGGAACGTATAACAAGGCGTGTGTGTGTGTGTAAGTAGTATGAATGAGCGTGAGTCTCTGCGCAAAGCTCGATCTATAGAATGATACAATTTCAAATTAGTTAAAATTTGTTTTGAGCGGTTATTGGTGCATTTTTTTGCTTTCATATTTTCTGTGAATGATTAGTTTTGCGGTGATCACCTTTGTTTTTAAAGTGATTAAAAAGTTTCTTTACATTAAAATGAATTCGGAAACGCATGCAATTGTTCCTTGTGATGGATTAAAGTATGTGCAATCGTTACTCGGAAAGGTAAATACTTTGAGTTTTACAGACGAATATAATCCCATTAATTCACCTAAACGTTTTTTGAGTATTTCGCAGAAATCTAAATCACGTAATAGGCCTTTTTAGTCGAAAATTGCCTTCAGGATGCCTTTCCGGAACTTTTAAAGATAGCTCATTTAATTGTGACCATTCCTGCGACAAAATGTTTCACGAAACGTGCTTTTACATGTTCAATACGTATTCACACATATTTAAGAAAGAAGTAGGTACTCAAGAACAAGACCGGCCTTCGAATTATCGAAAACTGCAATAGAAAAACAGCTGCTGGTAGAATTAAAACGTTCATCAAGTTATTACGCTGATGTTATGAAATATTTTTACAGAAAGATAGACGTTTTGAGTTGAATACAAAAAGTAATTTTTATATTTTGTAAAGTCCGCTTAATTAATTGTACAAATTAAAGCAGGCGCCAGGGACATGCTCTCTAATGAATTGACAACAAACAGCTTTTATCAAAGCCACTGAAGGTAAATCGGTAAATGTATCTAGTAATATGTACCTCAAGTTTCGAACGTTCAATGAACAAAATGACGAAGTGGAAACAGAAAAAAAAAAGAAGAAGCACTTATTTCAATTTGTGTCTGTTTCCACTTCGATATTTCGTTCATTGAACGTTCGAAACTTGAGGTACATCTAGTAATATCATGCCGTCCGTGTGCTTTGATGTTTTTCATCTGTCTGTGGTAAAGAAGCAAAGAATGAAAAGTTATGGCTGTTCACATTGTGAATAATTATAAATATTATCAACATCGTAATCAATGTGTAGTTAGAAATCAATCAATTATTTGTGCGCCATCGCCACTCGGCTACTGGGTTAGATTGTAATATCTTGCCTATAGCAACTGCTGCGAGCGAGTGAAATATGAACTAACTCGAAAAGCTCTGTTGTGTCAATATTGTTAGGGCCCTTTACCACGGCAAGATCCCGTTTTTTGCAGGATCCCGATTAGTAGAGTACGTGTTTAAATATACATATATTCACACAAGCATCCTGTTTGCAGTATACGGGAAACAGGATGCTTGTGTGAATATGTATATTTAAACACGTACACCTAGATAGCTATACCTGTACCTAATAGATGGCTCTTATACGTCTTATCATATTTTACCCAAAACTGATAACTTGAAAATGAAATAGTTACGATTTTGTAAAGGTTTACCCAATACTCTTAGTATTTGATTTATATAAGAACAAAATGGTGCTTTTCAAAAAACATTTCATTTTAATAGCTAATACTTAGCTAAAACTTACAATTATGAAATAAGAATACTCGTATTAGAAAGAACTAAAACGACTGAGTCGGTAGGCACAACTTTGACACGTGATACGGTAGGTAGGTACTTAGTGTTTTTTTTTTTTTAAGTATTTTGGCTTGCGCTAAGTTTAACCCCTAAGCACGCCACTGATTATGCGTATTGTTTTATCGTTATATTTTAATATAAGCATTCAATCCTCAATTTACGTAACTGCACCTACCACTATACAAAATACCTTTTGTATCAAATTCAAATTAATTTATTTCGTGATCACAGGGTACATAAAGAAGGCGTTATAATACATAAGATCCGACTTATGGCCCGCCAAAAGGCATACAAAATATCAAAGATTCCTTAATACAACAATAATCAAAATTAACAAAATTATTTAATATGTCATAACATGAGAACAGATTGGATTTAGTTAACAGCTATTATAATTAAAATTTGTCATTTAAACATTCATCAACAGAATAATACACCTTGTTATTTAACAATTTGAACAGAATTCTTTTAAATTCGTTAATGTTAATACTTGAGATAACTTGTCCTGCACCCTAATTGCGTATCACACTATATACTCTCAATTTGAATAATTTTGAAGCATTATTGCTAATCCATTGCTCCATATGTTCGGAAACCTGTCTGCTCAACAACGTAAAAAACGCAATGAATGTCGTTGGACTATCAAAATGAAACCCATTGCTACTAATAGCAACGCAATACACAACGCAATACGCAATTAGCCTGCTGGTAACTTGTTATATAATTTTTGAGCCATTGCATAAAAGCTGTTGCTAGGAAATAGAGATTTCCTGGCAACAGTCAGTCTACCTAAATCTATGAAGTCCACCTCTGTACATTTGTGTTGTTAACTGTTACTGTTAGCTTGTACCACCGCTGGGCAAAGGACTCTCACCATATGCTTAAAGTATTAAATAATCTTTATAGCAATGTAATGGAACAGAACACTGAAAAAGAATGCGAATATACATACATTCTCTTTTGGAATATGTGAAAATGCCTATCCATAACTAAAAACATACGTCCATACGAATACAAGTCACACATCAATACAAATAGCGTACCTATATAGTTACAAACAATGTAACAGTTCTGTGCGTTGCTGTTTGACAAAATGCTTCGCGTATCACTCTCGGCGATAAATTCTTTTTGTCCGTCACATTCTACGCGATAGTACATTGGCAAAAACACGGAGTATTTTGCAATGACTAGTAAAAAACATTAATTTACTAACTTTAACTAACACGTTTATAAACGAACTACAGTAATTAAACACAAAGACACATAAATATAAAATTAATAAGGTTAGGTTAAAATATTAAAAAAAAATTCATCGACCTCTCTCACTCACAGTACTTCTGACATGCTAATAAAACGTTTTCGTATTCGTCCATACATTTGTAAACAGATCGCTTAATAAAATGGCTGTTAATAAATTTAATTAGCAAACGTATCTGTAAAGTTTAAAAATCTCTAGATGACTCAGAATGGAATATTGCGAAATAATAAATGTTTATACCTAATTGATGGAAATCTCATACGCTCCGAAACAGACACCGTCGTCATTGAATGTTATCGAAATATGAATTGTTATCTTATATAACCATTCATGTGAAAACTGCAGATCAACTTCGCGTCAGGATTTTAGTTCATTCCGTTGTCAGGCCAAGTGGTCAGACCAAAGTTACCTTAATTATTAAAATTAAGAGAACCCGTAATTTTAGGGAAGTGGCAAGTGCTTTTTTTCTTGCATTAGTTAATAAGTTACCAAATTGTAGTAGTAGTAAGTCCATGTAAGTACACTCCTACATACTATTGTACTAGTTTTAGAAGAGCGGGGCCTCCTAGCACAGGTATTTCTCATACTTAAAAGGAGACCCCTATGTAAGATATATTGTAGAAGTAGCATAGTTACTGAAAATAAATTTATTATTATTATTATTTATATCTATATAATGAGCGCCTTCAATGTTCCCACTGCTGGGATACAGACCTCCTCTCTTTGAGAGATAGTGGCCTATAATCCACCACGCGGGTCCAGTACGGTTTGGTAGATGTCACATGCCTTCGAATTTTTGGTACTTGGACATGTCGGTTTCTTCACGATGTTTTTCTTCACCGTTTTAAGAGCAGTGGTGACGAACCCACGACCTCCAACTCGTAAGTGAGGTCGTTACTACTGGGCTACCACTACTCACAAAACGAAATGTGTCATACTTTTTTATAATTATACTAGCGACTCGCGCCTTCCCTTATTACACATTTAACGGTTTTTATGATTTTACAGAATACCGAGATTCATTTATTATATAGTGGCCTCCAAAAGTTACTTCACATCAGCTGTGATGCCACAATATGATTCTTTAACCTTCCGTAATATTTTTTTTTATCGATGGTGGAACACCGCATCAAAATTATAGAAGCCCTGCCAATCCGCCGCGAATACATTCAGCCCTAGGCAAGAAATGGTTCGTTAAAATATTTCACTGTGCGCGAACTATTTAATAAACAAAAAAATATGTCACAAGTATTTTCCCCCGAATTGAAAAACGTCATGAGTTCTGCGAATTCAATCATTTAATTGGAATGCTTTCCTCGATACGAAACAATTCATGTGAAATGTTCATGCTTTAAAAATATTTACAAAAATGATATCGTTACGGGTAGTCAGTAGGAAGGCCGAACGTCTGACAACCACTCTTACCAACGGATATCGTGTTACCCAGCAACAAGTTTGTGGAGGTCAGACTGGCAGTCCCTCTATGTAGAATACTGGTATTCAGCTGCATCCGGTTAGACTGGAAGCCAACCTAACAAACACGGGAAAAGTCTTGGCAGATTGATTGATATTAAATGATAGTTTTACGTAATAAACAGCATTCATCCTACCTACTACTACCTACCTACCTAGCGTAGGTACCCGGGCTTCAATATATTGATGATTGAGCTGACTGAGTGTCAATGGCGTCTTCCAACAAACCTAAACTTTTCCCGAAAGTCGAGGTGCCTTTATCTAACTCTTTCTATTGCTTTACTACCACCGCGTTATTAAAATATTCTACATCATTATTGAAGTTTCATTGTTTGTATACTCTATTATAGAATTATTTGTTGTTCCAAATAAAATAAGTATTCGATGTAATACAATAATAATCTTTTCATCGGATAACTTTTTACCTTTTTTTTTTCGTTTGAAAATCCTCATGGAGACCCTCCGTCTGGGAAGAACGGAGGCTTATGTAAAACTCCTACCGACTAAAAACCCCAGTGTTCCTTCCATGAGTCGGAGGCCCGGGAGATACTTGTACATTCACCGCACCCCCGACTATGTCGAGCATCGGATTCCTAGCAAAAACAAGCCATTTTTCATGTTTTAATGAGCCCACAAAAAAACATCAGATTCGTTGAATTCGAGTTCATGTGGCTTTTGAACCATTTTCTGTGTTGTATATGTTATTTTATAAAAACCACTTCAAAAAGCTCAACATGCGTGTTGCGTTTGATCGTATGTATTATTATTATTTTTTAGTATTGAAGCACATGTCCTGAGAAGAACGTAGGGGGACGCTGCGTCTGTACAAAGTTTTTACTGGCCGCATGCTTTTAGTAGGTCATCCGTACCAAATAAGTACCCAGGTACCGTACCATACCTCCAATTTATAACAACAAATTAAAATTACATGCGCAAATTTATAAATGAATTCTCCAGTACATCAAAATTATCCGGAAACACGAAATAAGGATGATAACACAAACACAAGTTTATATTGTTTTATTTCTTTTTTTTTTTTTTGTATGGCATCTCGCAGTTTAACCTATGAGGTTGTCGACTGCTTAACTGGGCTTGTCTGTGGATGCCTTAATAAATTAACGCCTCCAGCCAGGGCTTAAAAAACTTAAAAACTAAGCGACTACACGCTGAGGGCACCCCCTGTGGGGTACGGACCTCGGCTTGGGGCGTCGCTGGGAGAGGGCAGCAAGGGACAGGCTGGATCGGAAATATCGTTTATATTGTGTTTCATGTCATCTATATGAGTATATATAAAATTCAAAGTCCTGACTGACGGATATATCAACGCATAGCCTAAATCGCTGGTCCTAGAGACATGAAATTTGGAGAGTGTGTTCTTTGTGAACAAACATAGAGGAGAGAGAGGGAGAGAGGTATTCACTAAGAAAGGGTTTTTATAAAACCTACCCCTAAGAGGGTGAATGGGGGGAGGTGAAATTTCACGCGGACGAAGTCGCAGGCAGAAGCTAGTCACGAAATAATAAACAGTAAGCTGCAGGGTGATTGCGTAACACACTATCAGTAGCAATGGGTGTGAATTTGACAGTTCAACAACATTCATTGAGTTATTTACGTTGTTGAGCAGACAAATTTTTCGAACTGATGAAGCAATGGATTAGCAATAAGCTTCAAAATGATTCAGATTGAAATTGATAGTGTTACCCAATTAGGGTGCAGCTCCGAAACAGTATGCAGAACGTACTTAACTAAGTATGTAAACCATGAGCTTCTGAAAATCTGTACATACACATAACTAAGATGTGTATGTACAGATTTTCATTTGTTAGAACGCTGCAAACCGTAACGTGCTTTGTTCAGCTTTGTTAGTGGGGTAGTAATATCGATTTCTACTTAATGCGTGAAGCTCGAATCAAAATATACCGATACCTAATGAAAGGGGTGTGCACCCCTTTCATTAGTTATGCCAAGTGAAATGCCAAATAATCGAATATCAATTAACAAATGACAGGCCTGTTGTGGTCTAGTGGTCAGTGGCCCTAACTGCAATGCGCAAAGTCGTGGGTTGGATTCCCACCCAGGACAAATGTTTGTGTGATGAGCACTATCATTTGTTCTTTGTCTGGGTTTAATTTACATAATAATATGTACGTAAATAAAAAAAAATTAAAGATTATTATTGTTAAAGATTAAAATGGGATTTATTAGTAAATTTTGTGTTTTTCTTGTATTCTCAAAAAATATATTGATCTTTCGATGGAATGAATAAGCGATGCGTTGAACGCTCGATCAAACAAACATTCGATATTTTGAACACTCGATGTATTGAGTGTTCGATGTATTGAATGTTCGATTTAATAACCATTCGATATTATGAACGTTCGAGTATTTAGACGTTCGAGTATTTAGACGTTCGATTTATAGTGTTCGATCAATTGATATTCGATTATTTGGCATTTGATTTGGCATAGTCACCCTAATTATAGAATATATCATATCCGTTATGTGAATATGAGTTCGCTACACCACTTGCGCAACGCTATTTGCGAGCCACAGAAAGTATTCAAATATAGAATTAAAATACTGCTTTATATTAATATTGATAAACATAATATTTATAGTTATCAACTTACCGTCCGTGTTTGAAATCACCTGCACCGTGTAAAACATTACCCACGCGAATATGTCTAAAAAACATGATCGAACCAAAACTATAAATTCAACAATTTTAAAACAGTTCATTCACAAAAAAAGTACATAGTAAAAAAACTTATGTCGTAATGACGTTTGACAAAACAAAATTGTAATTTGAATTGTCAAAGAAGTGTAAGAAGGTTTTATAGCTTGTTAAAAGAAAATAATAATGGAAAAGGTTTGATTCAATGTCATGAGGGTAACTGATTACTTAAGCTTTGTTTTAATTCCGATATTGTCATTCGCTGTTGTTTGTGTTTCATTTCAACTACGCTACTAAGGAATAAACTTTGTATCGTTAATCCTTGCTACACTACTGTACGCCTTGTTGACTCGAAGACTTAGGCGGAGGTGTACGAGAAAGCGGTTCCGTCATATAATACTACTAGTATTAGCACTAGTATATATATATATATAGTCATATATAGATAAGTTCAGGACACATCCGCCGCTAAAAGCGGAATATGAATATTTACAATACTAGGTACACGTGGGTAAGTATAAAACCTAACTTGCATTCTACAATACTCCTTAAACAATACAAAACACTTAGACTATGTACATAAATAAAGATACATTTATGCAATATAAAATAAAAACACAACAATAACAACATTTAATTTTTCTATAATATGTATGTATTTAGAAATATATATGTATTTTAATCAGTTGTCTAGTACTCATAGCACAAGCTCTGCTTAGTTTGGGACTAGATGGCGTTTTGTGAAAGTTTTGGAATATAAAAATAAAAATGTAACAATAATAATATATATATTTGTATTATACAACTATATAAATCTCGACAAACCAAGTGGGCACTCGGCCCAGCCCAAGCGTTCAACCCCATGCGGCTCGAACATAATAACGATTAAAATGGTGTTACGCAATGAGAGTGCCGGAAATGAGAGGACAACCTCCCATAATTAGTTTTGGCTGCCTATCATGGATCCAAACTCGTGTGTGCAGCGCATCGATCTGATCACGGCTGCACACACTGTCTGTGTATCAGACCAGTCTCTTTCGTTCTCGCTTAAATGCACATAAATCACACATACATAAGCTTCAATTCATTACGACAAACAAAATATCAAAACGTGTTAAAATTAGGACAAACGACAGAATTTTGAAATGTCAAAAACACTTATGGAAATATTATATTATTCAATCTTTTTCAAATTATGAGCAATGTTTGAATTATTTTCATTACTTAGGATTAAGGTAGTTTGTAACAAGCAAGTGACGAAAACGGATAAAGTCAGAAACAGATAATACAGCAAGTCGGAAAGTAGTGCTAGACAGAAAATTAAAGGGTAATGATAGCGTGGCGGTTGACAGGGGAGATTAGATGAATAAAACGAGTTGCACTGACCCCAAGAAGCATGCGAGGAAGTTCATGAAACATAATATTCTTCTAAAATTAATCCCGGTATTTTTAATAGTTTCTTCATTCACACGTCATGACTGGTAAAATTAAAGGCATTATAGGTATCACATTAATTATTACTATATCGAGATCTCTATGATTTATAAATCTCCATTTTAAGTAGTGACCCGCACTAAAATAAGTGTAGCGTTATTAACAAACTCTCGAAAGTTCCCAGTATCCTGCAACACAGCAGTGACGAGTCCGAACGCAATAGTCACGTCTTGTTCTAGCCAGCAATCGTGAAATTCGTTAGGTCAAAAACGAAGTCCGTACTGCCAGTTTATTTTGTCTTGATTTAAAGAAAATTCGTTACCCTTCCTTTTGGCTTTGTTGTATCCGGGTAAAAGAGATAGAATGTAAAATGTTTTCTTGTCATAGAAACACATGCATAAAAAATGTTGTTATTCCGAATACTACTTAGAGATATTGTTTGAAATAAATACTTGTAAAAATTAGTTACATAATTATGGAGCTATTAGAATTCATATATCCGTCATCGTCACCATTCCCTGCTCTTATCCCAATGTACTTGGTGTCGGCGCAACGTGTCTTTTTCTTCCATACTTCTTTAATTGTCGTCATCTCGGTAGTCACCACCTTTATAACCATATCATCATATAATCCAGATACCCATCTAGTTAAGAGTTATTTTAGCAAGCCTATTTTGATCAGATTCCTGAATAAAAACTTTGTATTACTTTGTATATTTTTTCCGTTCTGATGTAAAGACGCCAGCACATCAAGCTACCCGTTAGCCCGTTAGCGATAAAGTTGGAAATCTATTAAAGAAATTTGACAGCTTGTAGTAGCTTGATGTGCTAGCCTCTGTACATTTCATTTGGTAGACCTAGTTTTGCAGCTAGGATCATCTCCACAAAAGAAGTCTGGTATCGACTTAAAAATACCTACACATGGAGGATTTTATAAGAAAATAATCATGAAAGATACCACCCACACGTGAAATATGCCAAACGACAAATAATCTCACAGTGCTCTGTGGGATAATTAATTTATTATAGTCACAAAGCTCTGGAATTAATCCTTCTTTTTCAGAGCCTTTTCGAAACTAATCAACACAAATAGTATTGAAAAGAATGCACGTGTTAAATTATCCTATAAAATAAATTAGCTATTTCTCCTTGCATTTTCCGTTTCGTAAACTTCTACATAGTGAAAATTTAATTTATCTGTAGGTAGTAACAAACCTACCTACAGAAATAAATCATTTATAATTTATAATAAATGCCTCGCAGCTCCTTTTTATCCGACTACGGCGAAGCAAAAAGGAGGGTTATAATTTTTTAACAAGACTATTTTTGACTGTATTCACCAAGCGAGACCGGTTTATGTTCCATCTCTTCAATCTCCTCAGATTTTCTGAACTTCCTTTATATTGTACTTTGTCTAGCAGATGATTCACATTGCCCGTGACCTGAGGGACTGGCTTTTACCTTGATCAAAGGCTAAAAATTGCTATACAACGTGACGATACCGCCAGTCTCCTGAGCACATTACCAGTCAACAGGGGTGTGGAGGAACTTTACGACACCATATTTTAATTTGATTATTTTTAGTTATGTTATTATATTGTTTTTTTTTTATTTTTGTACATGGTTGTATAATCATTTACTTTAGTACTTTGTTCCCTCCGATAATGTCACAGAAGATGGGCCTCGATGGCGTAGACAATAGTCCAAAAATCGCTGTGTCCCGAAATCGTTCAAAATGTTGAAAAGGCACTTTTGATGTAATTCAGTATCATCTGCCATTCCACGTAATTATGTTTCCTATATACATCACGCAATACACCAAGTCTCTGAGGACATTAAGTATGATTGAGGATTACACGAAATTGTGTATCCCAATTGAAATGTATTGTACCACCACGTACATTTGAATTTTATGATCGAGTGCCTCAATACACAGCCTTGTTTTATGTACATACAAATCAAAACAAATACAAATACATAATATTATTTTATACACTGTAAAAAAGTTTACATTTACTTCCTCATCAACATTCATGTATTCTTAATTTTCTTTCTTATTAATTGAACAATTCAGATATTTATTATATTCTGCCGTCAAACTGATTAATTTATTCGCCTTATCTTTTTTATTGCGATGGTCTTTGAAGCCTGTCTGTTGGTCTCGGCAAAATTAATTGCTATAATTATGTAAGATGTTGTGTCGTCAATATTCAAAGCTCTAAAGATGGAGGAACTGTTATGCCCCTTTTGCACTATCACAAGTCGACACCTAAATTAATGCTTAAATAAAAGCACGCTGTTTCATTTTCAACGCAGATAGATGAAAATCGAACATTATATTTAGTCTATTAATTTAGTGGTCTATTATTAGTGAAAATAGGTCATACGGAAACTAGTTGGCAGCATTTATTTGACGGTAGATATTTTCCTACCGTTTCCTATCTAGACACAAAAAAGTACATTTACAAATTCTACTAAATGAGCTTTGCACATAAATACTGGCATACAAAACAGGGAATATTGTAATGAAAAAATTTCTAATAAAACTTGAACAGATCAAGGTATGGCGTCAAGATTTGATTTCGATCCAAAATATAACATCAAACCTTTCAAATCACTGCATCCAACCCCAACTGTGATCCGCCTTCAGTTCTTTGTCTCTTTTAATTTTCCTTTTGTGTGTGGCCAGCGGGGTTCGACTGTACGGTGTCAAAAACGATCTCTTCTTAAAAGTATGTTAGCTAGGGTGTCTAGGAAAACACACTTGCCGACTTCATTTTAAACCAAAGAATCGATGGTTGGTCAACGATGATTATGATTTACTTCTGTAGATTTTTGGTTATTAGACAATAAATTCCTCATCTACAACTCGGTCCTGAAACTAATACTGAAGTACGCTTGCCAGCAAAACCAGCATACTCTGCCTGCAAAGAGTCCAAAATGGTATCTTAAAAACAATGACTCTCGACAAATGCTATCAGTAAACTCTGAAATCGAGCAACACAAAGCTCGCCTAACCTTGCATCCAAACCCACTAGTTAATGAATTGTTAAGCCTAATATCAGTGGCAAAAGGCTGAAGAGGAACCACTTTCTATAAGTGGGAGGCGCAGCACTGGCTGGTCCACCACAACGCCATTTGACATGGAACGGATTCGCTTGTGGTCCAACGACCGATTGCAAAAAGAATTTATGAAAGACGGAAAAAATCTTTTGATCACTAGCTATGTAGGTTGCGCGATTAGTCATTTCACACGAATTTACTCGCGAAGTTAAGAAAAAAGTACACGTTTTATAATATTTAACTCTTATCATTTCTGTGCGCTAGTGTCCTGTTTTATATACTTTATTGCATATAATTCAAAATGTGGCAATTGCCTAATATAATATATTTCTATAGTTGTCGACTTACCCACCACCCCAATTAACTTCATACGAGTGGCCTGTAGAAAAAATAATATAATTTTATCTGACGATTCGCATGGTACGGGCGAGTAAATTCATACTAATGGACTAATAAGCCGAAAATCAATGAAACACTGCTTTAATATTTTACCAATTCAGAAACCAAACTCCCGAAATGTTACATAGTAGTGTATAAAATTAAATTACATTAATTATTATGTTCATGTAGGTAATGGGTTATTATCTAATTGTACTTTTGTTTGTTGTGTTGTATTTTTTGTGCGCCAAATAAATGGTTTATGTATCTATCTATCATACAAGTTGTACAAACAAAAACATGTGTCAATCACATGATGTATTCTCTAACCATATTTGCTTTTATGCGGACGGCGGTTATGGACGGCAAATATGGTTTTGCAAAGAGGAAACCATGCTACTTACGTAAGACAAACCACAACTCCTCAACACACACACAACCTTAAGAAGTAGTCGCAGGAAATACATTTCTGAGACATCAGAGGCAAGGTTTAAGTAAAGAATAAGTGGCGTGTGAGTATTGCTCTAGTCTGATGGTGCTCTAAGCGGAAACAAAAATAGCTCGACACACGTAGAAACCGTACCAATACTCAATACTCAATACCCCGTTTAAAGAAAAAGTTAAATGGAGTATTTGAGTGATTTTACGGTCTATTAAATCAGCCTCATTTAGAGGCACTCACTACAATTTGTGTTTGTAATATGCGGATAATGTAGTGGGCCACAATATTGTTAACACTCCTCATATTATTCTTACAACGTCATATTTTATATTGCAGCTGTTTAATATCCCTCAACAAATTAAATTATATTAAAACAGCCTTCATGAGTGATGTCCGGTACATCCGGGATAGTCAGCCCCGGACCACCATGAGTGGCAAAATGTTTACTACAACATGATTCATTCCCGTAAAGTTCGAGCGAATACGAATGAGCTAGTGATGGTGAATGGATTCAAAAGCATTTTTGTGGAACTAGTGGCTATGCGAAAGTTAGCCAAAAGACTATCCTCAAAACTGATCGGCGGCGGCGCGTGAGTCGTTGCCCAGAATGTTACCATTTTATAAATATTGTTTATATAAAAAAAAAATAGGTTAAGGTATTTGTCTATTTTTTTTTTTTTTTTGTTCTATTTATATCTCATCGTATACTGCACCGGTTGAGGTCATCACGTCAACGCCGACTGTCGCTGAAAACCAGCGCTTGAGCTCTGTATCGCATGGGATGGTAGCATTATGCTGAGCGATGGCTATTTTGTATGGATGTGACGTATATTTTCACCCAACTTGTTCTTTTTGTGTTTTTTCTCTGCGTCATGTTTGCCGCAAATAAGCGAATTTTATTTCTTACCTATTTTCAAAGCTTCATACAACACTAAACATCAAAAAGGCACTGTCTTAAGTTTTCCGTTTATGGCTTTTTATATTCTGTGCTCATATCTTCGCCATGTTATTCTACGAAACGCCATTTAATAAAGTAAAGTACCGATTTCTGTGAACATATTTGATGCGAAACGTGAATGTCATCTAATAGTTACTTGGTAGTACTAGTTTAAATTTTTTTTTCTAACTGAACTGAACGTAAATTATCAAGAAATTAAGTACGAAAATTACCTATCAAGGATCTCTCAGAACTCGTTCTTTAGTTCTCCGCCAACGATTCTCGCAGGTATATTCTGCATAAATATCGCAGGGAAAACATAGGCGAAGCGAGTTTCAAGTAAGCTGTGCGAGTGATGCTAGGTATTGACACTAATGGTAACATTAGCCGTTGCTGATTCACCCGCGAAATACATAATTTATTACGTGCTTTCCTGATTGTGGCGCTGCTGTATGGTGTGAAACATTTTGCAAAAAACCCATCTTACCTTAAGTGCTTATAAACCACTACCTCCCTCAGACATACAGAAAGAAAAATTAATTAAATTAATTTAAAAACCACCGACTCCAACAAACAATTTAAAAAAAAAAAACGTTTTTTATTTATTCCGCGGTTATGTGTTAGCATGCCATCGTATTCCTTATATTAATCTCGGGGAACAGTAGTAGTGGCCCAGTGGTAACGGCCGCGAGAGTTGTAGGTCGAACCAAGACAAGCAGTTTTCTTTGTGTAAATTATTTCAACACCACTACTCTCTAAACCCTGAAGGAAAACACTATGAGGAAATCGGCACGTCCTAGAACCAAAAATTCAAAGACATGTGACATCTACCTACCAACCCGAACTGGGCCCCCGTGACTCTGACCTGACTCCTCTCACCGAGAGGAGGCCTGTGTCCTAGCAGAGAAAACATTATAGGCTGATTATGCAAATTAATCTCAGCTTATAAAAGGTAAGCCTTTTTGTAGAACGAGAAAAGAATAAGTATTAGGTCCTTACCTATGAAATTGCCGATTTTCTACTAGATACTGGTTATTGTAAAGATTGAAGATCGATATCTTTCATTCGGTTTAGAATTTCAAATTCAAATTAAAACGGCAATTTTATAAATGTATTCAATGCTCTATTTTCTCACCTTGTTAACTGAAGAATCTTCTCAAAGCTAAATATAACGGTGCTACTAAGGCTACCTTCTCAAGAAATACGTCGAATTTTATACACGCACAAGGAAACAGAATTATAACAGTATTCTTGAGTACCTTTGTAGGAAGGCATCTTACTGAAAATAATAACCATTTTCTTACCTCTTTAGTTAACTTAAGAATCTTCTCAGAACTAATTTTTTTTTGGGAAGTCATCAAATAGCTAAAATAATCAAACAAGTATCAATGGATTTTCTTGCCCATTCTTCTCCATAACCTTTTGAAGGGACGCCTAGGATGATTTATATTTTGTTGTATTTTTTTTTACGTTCAATATTGCCTTTTAATGATAACTTGAAATAAATTATTTGAATTTGACTTACTCGTAAATTTTAAAATATAGATTTAACTGACACACAATAACGCAAGTCGCAGCACAATAACTTGCAAATAATGTATCTACAGAAAATAAATCCAAACGTTAAAAAACGTACAAGTAGGTACTTTTCCTGCATACACTGATTGCGTGATGAGTTAGGCTGGCGCTCGCGCTCTACTATGTTATATGCGCTCTGCTATGTTGGGGTCGACTTCCAGTCTAACCAGATGCAGCTGAGTACCAGTATTTTACATGGAGCGACTGCCTATCTGACCTCCACAACCCAGTTACTGGGTAATACTCCTAGGTAAGACTGGTTGTCAGACTTTCGGGCTTCTGACTACCCGTAACGACTGTCAAAGATCTACGACTGACAGCCGGGACCAACGGCTTAACGTGCTTTCCGAGGCACGGAGGGGTCTCGGTATGTAAAGATGGTCAACCATCCACAGACCAACCGCGGCAAGCGTAGCTTAACCTGATCGATCGACCTGTGTGGCTGTTATTATTTAGGCACGGGCCCCTCGCCTTGAACCTAAACATCCCCTCATATTCCAAACGTATGGATCACTACAGCTAATTACCCGTCTCAGCAGGACATAATTAGATACTAATATTCAAACTCACTTCGTCGGAAATACGCTTCCCCTTTTCATCAACCCCTAAAACTTAATTCTGTTACAATTGCAATTCTAACTTCTGCTCTATTAGTGATTTTTGTGGACAAGATTGGCAATCTAAGTAATTTTGTTTAAATAGGTTTTAATTTTTACTATTTTATTTACCTTTTAAATAGCTTATTTTATATTTTGTGAATGTAAGAACGTTGTAGGCTTTGTAGACTGTATTTTAATAAACCAGTTTCTATTTTGTTAAGTACCTAGTATTTGTTGGCAGGCCTATAATGTCCTCCCATACCTGTCAACACTCTAATTTGAAAACATTTTACACAACACATAACCTTTTACAAGCCAATTATTTTCAGGGCTGATTTTTCCAACGCCAGATACTCGTAATTTTATCGGAGGAATAATTTTGAATTTGGACAGTTCTTCCATACAAAAAATGTCAGACGTCAATTTTATTCCACGAATAAAAATTAGGTCGATTGAAAAATCAGGCCTTAAAAGAGTAACCGTTTTAATCTAGGAAAAAAAGAAAAACTACAAAACTGATATTCTGGCCAAGTTTCTGTTTTGCTATTTTATTTTAAAACCCCACAAAATAGTAATGATTTTACAACTAAAATACTAGTTTTTAAATTATATAAAACAATCAATAGAATTAGCAAATATAACATTATCAAAATGTCAATTATGATTGTAAATGTTTGCTTGGTCAATCCCTGGCATGAGTGGGATGACACTGACAGCTCTCTCCACGCAAGTTTTCACGGTGAGATTTTTACAGACATGCAGCTACACTTCTTATGTAGGTACTCCTTTTACTTCGTTTACGTCCATACATCAAGTGTTTAAAAAAAATTCTGTTTTCATTTTAATAATTGAAATAGGAATGTGTCGTGATCTTGATGATGCTGAAACTCGTTCTAATAAAGCAAATCAGAAAAAATAATCGGTATATGGAGCCGGGCATACCTAGGTACTTTTTTATTTTTATTTTTTTTCCTAATAGCGGCCACGCATGAATCCTATATAAATCGATAACTGACATCAATGCAAACATAAAAAATAAACATAATAAGACCAAACCCCATACAGTATCACGGTTCCGTGATTTTAACGTTCAAACTTGATCACGTGACATCCATATTTATTAACTTGCTTGACATCCTGTTGCATCGATGTTTGATTACTTCAAACTTTCAGAGTGATTATTTCAAACATCTAAGCAACATCAATGTGACCGTCCGACCGACCGGTATACCACGGACCTTCAAAGCTCTTTATATTTTTAAACTCAGATTGAATGTTGTTTCTCTGCGCAGACGTTTGTATTTTTCACAAATGTTTCTCTTAAATCTTTTTCTCGAACTTGCTTGGCTTTTCGAGCATTATTTTGACCGCTTTCTTCGAGATAAATCGAAAATGCTGTACTGGTCAAATACATGCAATGATTTATTGTTCTTCATTGATTCTGGAATTTATAATTATTTTACTAAGGACTGATTTCACCATAGATATCTTTTATCCGTGGAATAAAATTGACGTCAGACAGTTCTAGTAAAGAAAAACTGTCGAAAAATCAAAATTTATTTTGAGTACAAGGCTTATTCTCTGTATAAAAGTTTGGTGTAATTCACCCTTTGTTTGAATTTGGCATTAATGGACAACAAACGTGAGAATGAATGACTCTTTTGCAGGCCGCTGTAGGTACTATTTATTTAAGATAAAAATTTCAACTTCTGTAATAATTACCTCAGTCACTAGATTTTTTAGTCATACTATAAAACAAGACTATGTTATTTTTTTTTACTGTGTAGCTATTGCAGTAACACACTATTCGTACAAAAAACCCCTTTGAACGCAGGAACTAATTATTACAGTAATGAATCCATGGAATGAAGTTTCAGCTGAAACTTTATTACTACAGCTTTTAGTTGTTTTCATTTTAAGCCCGAGAGGCAATTTCTGTATCTTTATGAACGTTCGCATTCTAATCTAAGTCTACATCTGTCAAAAAACATATATTTTTGACAAGCTTTTGCCGTTGATTGTCGTCGATATGAGATTGTGACTTTTATTTGAACGTTTTTGAAATACCAGAATTGACCTCCCGATCACAAAAACCGAAACGATTTTTTATAACTGACGACAGCCGTCCGATTCTGTAACCATCTCACCGTGAAAACTTGAAAAGTGAGCGTGGAGTGAGTCGTCAATAGTGTCAATCCGCATGACTCACAGCTCACTCTAAGCTCACTTCACCTTAGTTATCACGGTGAGATGTTTCCAGAATCGACCGGCCGGTCAAAACTTTATTAGATAATCCATGGGATACAGTAGTCACCGTATCCCCACCTTGCGACGACGCACGTAGCTTGGCAAGATTTAACTTTCTTCTGAGCGGAGCATCAATGAAAAATGTTGTACGACGGAATTGTTCCCCCTTAACCCTTAAATGCATAATGTTGCCATTTGGCAACAAAGTACGTCATTTAATTTTTTTAAGATTGTGATAGCTGTGAGTTTCTGAACGCACCTCTTTCAATTCCAATTTTGCAATACGATAAAATAAATCATGCATTTAAGGGTTAAAAGTTCCAAAAAAAGTCCGCGACAGCATATGTCTATCTTTTATGGTTGACTCACTAGAACCTTTTTTATGATAATCAAATTTGTTCTTAAATAATGCATTATTTGCAAAGGTGTTTTCATAAACACAATATTAATCCTTTTCCAAATAAATAGGTTATTCATCACAAGCATTTAATTTTGAACAAAATTGCCCTTGACATCATTTGATTCCAATGAATACCTTAGGAGATATCATAGTTTTAAAATAAATCCGCACGGCCGCCGGTAGCTCTGCGAGGTTCACTATACTTAATTCCACTCTTACTGATCATAGCGTGATGTTCCTAAAATAGCTTCTTACAGTAAGTATTAATGTACTAAGTAATACTCATAAGTAATAGAGTATATTTTAAGTAGGATTTTTCCTCAAATTCACGCGGGTGAAACCGCGGGGCACTGCTATTCAATTATAATGTCAGTGCAGATTTGATCTTCACCTCCTCCCCAAACTCGTAACTAGTGTTATGTGTCTCTATAATTTGTTGTACATATATGTCCAGTCTGGTCCGACATGTAATCTGCGCTGAGCAATGATCCCTGTTTGAAACAGGACCCCAATCTGCTTGGGGGTAACTCAATATTAGTTGCAATTGTAACTTGAACGCCATAGGGGTACGTAACTACCTGGACTTAATTAGTATTATGGACAATATTTTTACTGTCCGCAGATTATTTATTCTAACCCACATTGATATCCAGCCTAATAGAAAAAAAAAAAAGCAGTTCTATACTTATATAGGGTGACCGGTAATTAGTGATCGATACTTAAACACATGATTCTACTCATGACAACAAACAACTTTTACTAAAAAAAAAATCAGCTGTTCCCTACATTTTGACGACTCGTACGAACATAAATGTAGGGAACAGCTGATTTTTTTTAGGGTAGCTTTCAAATATTTTGCTATTTTGATTTAATAATCAATACAAATTATTATCTAACTGTCTAGTTTGGGGCTCACCGGCAAATAAGCTCCTCATGTCATCTGACCTTGCTATTAACCTGTGAACATACTTACTGTATTACTCGGACAGTAAAATATTGTTCTATTCAATTTATAATTTCTATAGATGTACATATTTCAGACTGTCATTTTAAGACTGTCAGCTTATAAAATGTTTATTTAACACAAGACCTCATACACCCCAATTAGAGTATTGAGTTAAAAGCATAATACAATAACCAAAACTTAAATTCTTTAAAGCTAATTATTATTATTAAGAATGTCGTGTTGACTCTAACACTACTTAATACATTTAAAATTGAGTCTTATTGCCTTGAAATAAGATTAAATTTTCTTTGACTCAATCGGCGGTCGGTATGGCAAAATAAATAATTTTTGAAAGAAGCACCTATATTCAAAGATTACTGAATCGATTTCAGTAAATCGATTCAGTAATCTATTATGAACAAACAATTTTCAGGACTTGCGTTTATTCTATTACACCTTGTATAAATGTAAACGTTATCTTCAAAATTGTTGTTTTAATATTGTATCCTTATTATTATTTTTCATGTTTAGTACATTAAAAATCATTATAAAAAAAAATATTATCAATATTAATAAAAAAAGAAGTGATAGACCATCGCAATCACACTCTCAATGAATAGCACTCGTACTGACCTTGGATTATTTAAGAAAATATTTTCTGAAAGAGAAGTCAGAAAAACTCTTGTTAAGAGTAGCAAAACTATTAGATAAGATTATTGTATTTAATTACGAAAACATTCTCCGGAAACTCGCATCCGATATCATAACAACATTCGACGCTGTGCCCAATTAGAACAATATTTATTACCTCAACCATAAACATAGATAAGACAAAAGTAAACAATAAGTAACGAAATACAAGAACTGCCACAATCGTATTGGACCGGACCAGCACGCCCTCGGAATAGTACATTATGATACGTATGTGTTATGTTGATCATTGCACCCGAGGCGGTATTTTTCACGCGAGCCATAGGCGAGCCGAGTGTGTAATGATCAATGCACACGCGTTTCATACGACGTTTCTCAACACACTTGCGAGGAAAAAAACAGACTTGTATTCTTATTAACTTTTATGGAAAATGGTGCGCTGGTTTTGTTTTTCCGCCCGCTGCGCTAGCCATGCGCGAACAGGTAAAGGCAAAACAGATAAAGGCACTGGCAAAGCCTCTAAACAGCCTATATAAAAATATAATAAACACAAAATAATGTTTAGACTGATCGTAGTGTTGTCGTATGTCAAATTGTACTTTAGTTAGCATGGAATTAAAGAGTACTATTGGCATAATATACATTATAGTTCATGACAATACGCAATAATACAACGCCAGTCAGGGTCTTTTCCGTTTCGTTCCGGGAGGAACAACGGACAATTAAAAAATTTGGTTCATTTTGGGACCAAGGACAGTTCAGGATTTCTTTTGGCATGAATTCTCATTTATGAGATTGAAAAAAAACACACATCTCTGGCTAATAAATAGTTTTCTGTGGCGTTAGCGCAAGCAAGTGTGTTGAAAATTAATTTGGTTTAGTAATTTAAACGTTTAACTACTTATCAGTTCCATGTTTTTCGATGTGTGAATTAAATCCGTAATTCAGAATTCTGTTTTCAATTAGCATTTAAAATGACGCGCAGTTTAATTGATTCCCTCTCTAGCATTTAAAATGACGTCCAGTTTAATTTATTCCCTCTCTATGATAATACGTAATTTGTTATGTGCTTGATGGAAAACCGAATGTCATAATAGTATCAAATATTATTAATTCATTGATATTATTTAATTGGGAAAACGGAAAACATTTATTTAATAGTAGGTATGACACAAGGTTAATTATTAAAAAATTGGTGTTAGGAAAAGCTGCTAAACATCTGAATTTCAAGAGACAAGATCGTCTTCCCATTAGTTACTTTTAGTAACATGCTTGTTAGGAAAAATATTAAATACAATACTGAAATTGTAATTGTTTTGTTTATTGAAATAATTGATTTACATACATATTTACAAAATAGGGCCTTAAATTAGAGGTAGGTAAGAAATAATTGTATTCTACTTGAACTAGGAATAAACCTGTATCTCAGGTATCTCACTCACGTGCTTATACATAAGTATTATCTAAAATTCCTGCAAATACTCGTAGTAAATAATGTATCTACTTTAACTATGGTTATATTCAAATTGAGCAAAATAGTATGCTACTTTTTTGCATCATCGTAAGACATGTTTGCAAGCATATTCTACTATGAATTTTGCAATGTTACATTTTTAATAAGGTCGCGTTTACTTTGTCATACAGAAAAATTTGCCGTGTCAACAAATTGTTGAAATTGCATGTTTACTTATAAAATAAATAGTAAAAAACTAAAAAAAACTAAAATTAATATTACGGATTATAACTAGTAAAAGAAAAAATAAGAATAATTGTATAACATAAAGTAAAAAAGGATTGTATATAAACACTGGCGGTCTTGCGTGACGTCATCATAATCTATAGAAATGACGTATCTTGTCTCAGCAATTTTCTTTGCGGGGAATTCTTGATCGCCTGTTTTGTAGTTGCTAGGTGTTTTAATCGCAAGCATGTTGCACAATATAACGGTTCAGTTTGTTTAGTGCACTCATTCGCCTGGTGACCCCGTTCCCCACAATGTCCACACGTATAGGTAGCCTCCCGACAAATCTTTGCAGCATGTCAATACTGTTGACATTCAAAGTTGTTCACAAGTGTGAAGTCCCTCACTGGGCAGTAAGTCCAATTAACGTACACTCGAGTTTGCTTTATAAGCGCCTTTCTTATGCTAGCAGGAACTTCAAGAATGAAGTTGCACGTAGGTCCCTCTTTTTTACCTGATTTTATAGAGGTCAAAAAAGAGTCACGGGACAAACTAGGCAGCTTCTCGGCTACATTCTGGCCATAGATGCAATCATAAACTTCTTGATCACTTAAAATGGTCGGTACTCCTATAGCCACCTTTCTTGGTTTTTTCTTATGGGGCTCTTACACTTTCACGCCAGAACTACTTAGCTGGGATGATTTCTTAAGTTTTTCTATGTCGCCTTTGGTCTCCGTGCTGATTATAACGCCTCCGTTTTTTGTCTTGTGCAGTCCTCTGACATGCAATTTAATTTGTTCAGGGCATATACATTTTTGGACAATAGATTTTTAGTGTCCTCACTAGATTTTAATTTATCCGCTGGATAAATTGCTATAGAACTGACATTATTGGAGCGCAAGTAATTATTTTTATTGGTTTTTACCATGTCAGCGAACGAAACATTTTCTACCATCGTTGGTTTAGCGCAGTTTTCTTGAATGGTTTTCTTGATATTTTCGAGCCAATCTGTGAGGTCGCCTTTTCTTTCAACACAGATTTAGAGTTTTGTATTTCTTGGGCGTTTAGCTTAAAGTCCTGGTAGTAAACCGCCATTTGTGAAACGCCATGTCTAACCTTGCGCTATAGAGAATTGATCCTCCTTTCTGAGCAATGGTAAAGACTTCATTCAGGCATGATTCAATTGGGATCAACCAGTTACTAATGTCCCTGGTGTCCACTGCTTGGATTTTTCGTTCACCCGCATGGTTGTTATCACTATTTGACATACCTATTTAAGTCTTAAAAATATTTCTCATAATTTTATTTTATGCTTCGCAGAAAAATGCGCGATTCCTTTTCTCGGTAGGTAGGTGCGTAGGTAGAATCACTCGGAAATGTTTAACGACATACAGTAAATAATATTGCTTATTAAAATTCTACACATGGCTGCTCTACTTGAGTGTCGGTAGAGTGAATCAAATATATTTAATAATATGTCGCAGCGTCAAGACTGATCCGCCAACTTTATTCTGATTATTTTATCGGCATCTAATAGGAAGTGACAACACTGGGTTGGCGGCGGGCACTCGTCTGTTGACATTTGACATTTTTGAAGTTTGAAGATAAATTAGAGACGTCGGGGTCGACTTTTTTGGGATCGAGACGCGCTTGGGAGAGGTTACCCTTGCCTGTGTTAAATTCGCCGCGTTTCCCTTTTTAAATCTGATTGCATCTGCCTAGTTTTATGATAGTTTAGTGATTATTGAACTGTAGCGCCTTAATAGACGTTTATAGGTACTAATTTGCTTTGACCTTTATTTCGGTTACCCATCCATCATGGTCAGCCACTCTGATAACGAGGAAATGGAACTGCCTTCCTTATATATTTATTTATTTAAACTTTTCGCACACAAAAAGGTACAAAGGCGGACTTAATGCCTTAGGCATTCTCTACTAGTCAACCAAGGGTGGTGAAGAGATTAGATGGCAGGTGCTTTGGTCGAACCGAACAATGTTAAAAAAAAATATATTAAAATTGTTGAAATATAAATGAAAAATAGTACACAAATACAAAATATATATAATATACATACATACTACTTACTATAATATATACTTAGTACTTACTAATACTTAATATAAAATACTTAACTTAATATATGCTTACTCCTATATAATATTTTATGTACATATTATGTATTTATATGAATATTTTTTTTTATATTTTTTATTACTATAGAGCTAATGTTATGTCCTAATAAATTTAATTTCCTTAAAAAGTAAAAATCATACAATTAAGGGTTAAAGCGTTAAGCTGAAATCTTAAAAGTTAAGCAATAATAACAGTTACACCGCACCGTCTAAACGGGTATTTTCTTGTGGACCTACTTTTGGTCCTATCAGTAGGGTATGAAGGGATGTTGTTTCTGTTGGTCTTATGGGCTGATTTTACCATAGTCAGATAATTGTTATCTTTTAACCGTGAAAAAAAATTTGCATCTGACTATGTTTAGCTTTCCGTACCCAAAAGGTGCCAACGGCACTCTATTACTAAGCCTCCGCTGACCGTTTGTCCGCCATCCGTCCGTCCGTCTGTCCGTCTGTCTGTCTGTCTGTCAGCGGGCTATATCTCATGAACCGTAATAAGTAGATAGTTGAAGGGGGATTGAAGATTTTTATATGCAGCCTAGCAACCTTATTGTCGCGCATTTTTTTTTTTTTTTTGTAATAGCGGCTTTTTTGGCGTTTATGCCTTGTGGTACGGAACGATTCGTGTGCGAGTCGGGTTTGCACTTGGCTTTTAATATTGGAATTGGTTTTTAATTAATAGGTAACTGTCATAATTCCAAAACGTTTCGCATGAAAAATATAAAATAGATTCAAAATGTTTGGCAGAATTCAAGGACAACAAGTACTTACTTTGAAGGTTTTGTTTTTCACAAACATCGACGTCGCAGTCAGGAATCCACTCAGTGCACCTGCATTGTCTGAATTCCTAACTGCGACACGTGCTGACATCAAAGAGTACGTTGAAAAAGTAATAAAACAAAAATTTTGTCAGTTTGGTAACTGTCATAGGTTACAGGAAGGACACTTTCATTGGACTACTGTCTGAAACAAAGGATTGCTAGCTTTATTTCACATCCACTTGAAATTGTTTGACGTTGATCTCTCAAATGCGATTTATTAGTAGTTATTTACATTCCTATTTAAATAACTACTAGTAGTGCACCTTTTTCTTTCTATTTTATTAAGAAAAGGAGAGAAGATAAATATTAATTTAGTCCTGTCAAATTAAGATATTCCATTGAGGAATAATTTTGAATTTTTGACAGTTCTTTCATACAAAATCTGTCAGACATCAACTGTATTCCACGAATAAAAAAATCTGTCGTTTGAAAAATCAGCCCTAAGATTAGTAAAACATTTTTTTTAAAGTTATTTTGCCTTACGTTGCAGCGGTGTGACATCTCGAAGAACTTCGAACCAAGTAGGAGATTGAAAACAACTTGCTACTGTGTTTATATATTATTTATTCAAAATTTGTATTAACAATAGCATACATAAAGTCTGCCAAAATGCATAACAGTTTGTCGGCAGTTGTTCTCGTCTAACAATGGATCACAAACTTTGAAATTTAATAACGCGTAAGTACTGTGCAAATTTCAAATTAATTAGAAAACGAAATGGATGGCATGAGGATACTGTAGGGTAATTTCGTAACACACTCAGTAGCAATGAGTCTCATTTTGACAGTTCAACCACATTCATTGCGTTATTTACGTTGCTGAGCAGACAAATTTTTTGAATATATGAAGTAATGGATTAGCAATATTAGTGTATTACGCAATTAGGGCGCTGTTTTGAGATTATTAGTAAGGTAACGTTTTGAAAAACTATAAATTCAGCATTGCAAGACTAGCAATATTTTGTTTAAAAATAAACAAAAAAACTACTAGTACACAACAGTCCACCGCACGTCAATGATAAATCGGTAACTGCTTGACTTTGACACCTACTTTTGCGCAGTTGTACAGACGCCAACACATCAAACTACTACAATCTGTCAAATTTCTTTAATAGATTATCAACTTTATTGCTCAGGCATAAGGTTCAAAGTTGATTGGGAAAATTTGACAGTTTCGGGTAGCTTGATGAGCTGCCGTCTGTACAAGAATATGGCCACAATATTGAGAAATACTTGGCTATCTTGACACAAAAGTGAATGCTAGGTATTTTCTTCGCACTTGGTTGGCCGGTATTTTTAAAACATTTCACGAAACAATAATAAAATTGTCAAAGAATGACAATTGTGATTTGAATATATGGACAATATTTTAATAGTCAATTTGCTAAGCAATAATTAACCCTGACTTTACATTAAGACCGTTTCTTTTATTTTTATTATTTTGTTATAAGCTATTAATGTCCCACTGCTGGTGCTGCTCTAAAGTTTTGTTTACAATAAAGAAAGTCATTTTCAACCCAGGAACATTAATAATTAATATAACAATCCCATAAAAAACTGCTATAAAATACTCTTTGTATTGGCAGTTTTATTTCGAATGTACGTTAACTTGACTGTGCTAGGTCCTCAGAATTGCGAAATAATTGGTGCTGTTTTAACGCGAAGATATATAAATACCAACTCGCCCACCCTTGTTCATTAATATACCGCCACATATTCACACTTATTCTCTCTGCTTCCGTATTGTCGCCGTAATTGAAGTCTCTGTTTTCAACTAGATTTTAAAGTATTTTCATCAGAAAATATTGTACCTACTTAGTCTCCCAGTTGAAATCTAAGTACTCCTGAACGAAACGACGGTGAAATTCGGCGAAAAAAACAATAGCGAAAAGTGCGCAATGACACACAAAATTGTTCTATAAAACTTGTAGTTGGTGTGAAACCATTATTTTCATATTCATTCACCATGAAACGTTACTGAGACTTCTCATGCGACTTTGCAGACTGCCAACCTGCCTTCTATCTTCTTCTTTTACTTACAAAGAAGGTATCCCGACGTGTCACCTCCGATTTTTTTGCGCCTTTTTTGTGGGTGAAATAGCCCCCTAAACATTACCACCTTTCGGGGCAGTTTGAGGGTTTTACATACTTCTAGTTAATATTTTTCCAAAAGACCAAATGGATATATTAATATATATTAATATCCATTTGGTCTCTTGGAAAAATATTAACTAGAAGTATGTGAAACCCTCAAACTGCCCCGAAAGGTGGTAATTTTTAGGGGGCTATTTCAACCACAAAAAAGGCGCGTTGGCAAAAAAAAAATACGTGTCTCTTAAAATTTGATGGAGAATAACATATATCAGCCACAAAAAAATCGGAGGTGACACGTCGGGATACCTTCCTTGTTAGTTAACAAGAAAAGTCATAATTATATCTCATTTAGTCGGATTCATTCCGGTGTCGCTTAGTGTTTTCACTAACCATTAATTGCAAAAAAATAACAAATTTAAACAATAAGCCAACAATGTATTTGTTTCAAATCCTACATTTTCTTATGAGTATCTTTAGCAAAGATGATAACTAAGTTGTAGTTTTTTTTTAACAAATTTAGTACTCTTCTTTGGTAAAATCCCTAATCGAGGTTGTTTTGTTAGCCCATGTTATGTCCCACAGCTGGGCTAAGCCCTCCGCTTCTCTCTTCCAAGCCTCCTTGTGCAATCTGTGGTCATGTTGATCCTGCAAATATTATCGAGATTATTAACATTCTATTGTGTAATGAATATTTGCTTGCTTGTATTTAATCACAAATAATATTATTACTAACCATGGTAGCCAACAGCTGAGTGTATTGGACTGGTGTATCATATGCATCACGTAATATTGATGCAGTGACGAAATTATGAAATACTAGCAACGCTCCACGGTTCCACCCGTATAAGTTTCGATCCCGTAAGAATATGGGGATAAAAAGTATTCTATGTGTTAATCCTGGTTATAAAATAGCTGTGTACCAAATTTTATCCAAATCCGTAAAGTGGTTTTTGCGTGTAACAAACATCCAAACATCTTCACAAACTTTCACATTTATAATATTAGTAGGTTAATAATTTAAGTAATATCGTTCTCATATTAAGTGAATTGGTGTTTTTTTTTTTGAATCTTTTAATCTTAACTAAATGTTTAAAGATTTTAAAAATAATTCATTACCTATTAAATAAAAAGTTGGTTAGTTAATTTAGTTTAAGAAGTTTATCCAATGCATTTTATTCTTCTAAGGGCTGATTCCACCAAAGTCTTGACTTTTCAATCGACAAATAATTTTTATTCGCAGAATAAAATTAACGTCTGACAGATTTTTTAAGGAAAATCTCTCAAAATTCAAAATTTATTCTCCAGATTAACCTTATTCTGGTCATAAAACTTTGGTGGAATTCGCCCTTAGTTAAAAATGCACTTAAAAGTTCTTTATATAACGAAGGAGAGCACTAAGAAAGGATTTTTAAATCCTATCCTCTAAAAGGGTTAAATGGGGGTAGAAGTTGGCATGGAAGCCCGTTATTTTGCTAAAAGGAAACCTCATTGGGCACACGGCATGTTCATAAATAAAATATAAAAGTTGATCTTGATTTAGCGATGGCATTAGATTTAAACCAGCATAATCCGTTTCATGAGCATGTCTGCAGCGTAATCCACTGAGCCAGGCAGACATTGATACAACAAATAGCTAAAAGCAAAATCATAATAAGCCGACGCTGCGTGGACAAACAATAAAGCTTATTGGATCCACTAATATCCGATCATACACTCCCCGCAACATGAATAAGAACATATCATTGGCTCCGGTTTGATAAAGCAATGTGTTAACAGCTTTCAAAACCCGTGTATGATATTGTTATGAGATAAATAAGTAAATATAATCAATTGCCCTCTGGAATGTGCAATTAAAACTGTGTGCATGTAAGAAGAATATGCTTCTTTGTACCGCGGCTATTGAATAAGACCAGAGAAAAACACAAATTATTATTTGTAGCAGAAGTTTAATTTACATAATGATTAATAACTAGTATTCTTGCCATTCTTTCCAATTACTTCAAAGATTCTGGAGGGTATTGAGGTATACAGAGATTTTAGGTATTCGAAAAAAATATTATTCCATGTTTGCTATAACGCTTTCCCTAACTCTTTTATATAATAATAATGCCTTGAAATTTCGTACACCTGACGAGAAAGCCATTCCCAAACATTTTCCATGATATTAAGGTCGGGCGAGTTTGAGGGCCACTGCAGAACATTGATGTGATTTTTTTTTAACCATGTCTGTACAATGTGGGTCTTATGGCTACTCACATTATCATGCTGGAAAATAAAATCTTGACCCCTAAAGACATTTACAAACTTATGTCACTGAATTTAAGGAGGTTAAATTCGAGATTTTTACTAAGTTACCCTTCAGTCACTGAATTCACGGAAACAAACTCGCTCACTTTTATATTAGAGCGTGTCTGGGTCCAACACCTGTTAAATTAAACGAAATTTTTGATAAAAATAATAAGTAATAAGGGACGTGTAAAAGGGGAAGAGCGAGATAGCACGTTAAGAAAAAGTTAGCTGTCATATTAGTAATTTACCACAGATTAGAAGAGTTTATTCTAATGTCATATAAACAAGGATAGCGATTAACAAGTATTCTAACATCATCATTGTCAGTTTCTGATAGATTTTTTATGGCAAATCTTAGTTGACTTAGGCCTCATATTCTATTAATAACAGTTGTTACGTGGTAGTTATATACGTATTAGGTACATGGGTAGTCCGAGAGTCTCACAACCAGTCTTACCAAGGAGTATCGTGTTACCAAGTTTCTGGGTTGACGAGGTCAGATTCGATCTACATTAAACAATACTTGTAAGTATGTCAACATCCGGACAAACCTACTGCGGTTTTTGTAATGTTTCTGTTTATATTTTGGTATGTTCCTTAATTAACAAAAAAAAAAAAAAAATACTAAGTATTTGCATTCGGTTAGTCTGTAAGCCGATTCCGATATAGTAGGGCAAAGGCCAGGCAGATGTGGTGGTTGTACTTGGTGAGTTTTGTATATTTCATGGATTTTCAAGAATAATTATTATTATTATAGGTTTAAGTTTTTATCTGCGTAGGCTTTCGCCTAGCACGGTCAGTTGACGGGCTGCGCGAAAGCCCACCACGCCTACGCGAAATAACGTATGGTTAGTAAAACATACGGTTAGTATACATTATGGTAGGTAAAATATATAACTAACCGGCGCTTACCAAGCGGAACAGCGCGGCATGGCATAACAAAGGATATTCATAAACGGAAATGATATTAATCTAATTGCCTTGCCACGCGCCGCGACGCGACGATCCGCCTAGTGAGAGCTTTCAAGGTAGCACCTATGCAAGGTCGGTCATTATTGGAACTTAGTATTTCGCTGAAAAATATACACATCCTAGAAACGTTGAGAGCACCTTTGAAGGGGATCGACAATATACGTTCAGGGTTGAATTCACTAAAAATGGATTTGATTATATTTTTTGTATTCTTATTGAATTGACTGCCGAAATGAATGATTAAAATTCATTATTCTCAAGATACTGTGTACCCCAAATCTAGGGTTAGTTCACCAGGCCACGATCCGACTCCTTTAATTATCTAAGACAGCCAAAATATGTTTTATGGCTTAATAAAGGTATCATACAAACAATATGTGAAATAAAAAAAATATACATACAGTGCAGGTGTTATGTCAAATATTATGGCGGACTAACTATTTCTGTGGACAAAAAATAATTATAAAGTAGTTGCCGCCACCACATGACGCTGGCAGAATATTCGAAATTGACTCAGTATCCATGAACGAAAAAAGGAAAAAAAAATCTAAAGTAAGAATATGACGTTTACCGCATCACTACGTTTTGTTTCCTCCACCCGAGGTGCGAGCGTCTAGTGGCTTGACCCCCGAGAAGCTCGCTGCAGCCCCAGCCCCAGCCGCAGATACACCGGAGCGCGGGCGGCAGGGAGGCTCCGTCCGCTGATCATTGACTGGTCGCTAGTATTTACGTACACGATGTGATGTACAAATTAAAAAAATGTTATTTACCTTGTAGCTTGCAATCAGTAAATTATAACCGAATAATTGGCATAATATTGTCATCGTGTGCCCATGATTATTGTATGTAGAGTGGATGTTGTAAGCAGTTAAAACTATGTCTGTCATAAGCTTTGAAAGGTGAATCACTAGCCTCATACATAAAGTGCCTTAATTATAATGAGTTAATGTAACTTAGGGTTAAGTGCATTTTTTTGTTGTTCCGTTGGCAAATAAAGATATTTGAAAACAAGTGAAAATGACGTTTGTTTTGTATCTCTGTTGGTTAATTGTACTGCGGGTGCCACTTTACTGTTAATGCATATGAGTGGTATTATCAAATATGACATGCGCCAACGAAACGTATAATATTCTTAGTAAAACTATATTAAGTTTTACTAAAAATATGAAATACTAGATTAATACTGTGTACCAATCATTTGAATAATTAATAATCCTTGAGGATTTCTATTGAAATGGTTCCATTTAATGATCACTAATATATATTTGAAACAAGGAAATAAGGTGTTTTTACTATAATAAAGACCACCTAACCCCACAAAATAGTTATGTTTTGTCAACTAAAATATTAGCTTTGACATGATATAAAATGATCAATAGAATTAGCATCAAAATATTAAAATCTCGATTATGATTGTAACTGTATGCTTGGTTAATCCCTAGCATCAGTGGGATGACACTGACGGCTCACTCCACGTAAGTTTTCACGGTGAGATTTTTACAAAATCAACCGGCTGTTTCCAATTTCCTCAAACTATAATATCTAGTTACGTTTTTTCAAACTATGTTAGTTTTTGCCATTCTTATTACCTATATTTTTAAATAATCTCTTTTTTGTTCCTAAAAGTTAAAAAGATTATTATTCTGTGATTTTAAGCCTGTCAGAGGTTGGCTTTATTTATTTTGAGAGATTTATTGATTTTTGCTAGTGAATTAGTTATAAGAAGATTTAATTTGTTGTTAAATGATAAATACTGATTAATAGAGAGGTTATTTATGTGCAGTTTATAGGGTTTTGTTGTCATACACTAAAAGGATTCAAATAAAATTACAAAATCGGAACTCGACTGCAACTAAGATGCAAAACTAGCTTACTTTTCAAGCAGTCTGATGCAGTTGATGGCATCAAATCTGAGATTGGAGGAAGTACTCGCTCAATAGTATACACCTGGGCCCGCTACCCTCCGGAAACATGACAACACACTAACATCCTCGCCACAAGAAATGGGACGCGTCCTTATTGAAACTCACTTCCCGGGATGTATCTCGCATAGGTAATTGACTGGCAGGATGTAATTCAGATAATATCAGACAATGATTGGCTCTACGCTAGCAGGGCACGTTGGACAAACTCCAATGGGCCATCCAGAGCGGCCATCCTTTAAAAGCAGCTGGTCCTGACGGAGCGTTCCCCGCCATACTGCAGTGGGGTGGCACCTCTGTCGCCATAAGCCTATAATGAACGCGTGCCGGGCTTTTAGAACGACATCCTATAGGAATGTAGGCGAGTGAAAGTAATATTCATCGCTAAGCCAGTTAAGGGCCAAACAAGGCAAGACACAAACACCAAATTCCACCGACCAGGGAACTGAGGGCTGGCGCTCTGAAGACTATACCGCTACACGTAAACAAGACGCATACAGCTCAGGTAAGTCGATCGAATCCGCCCTTCATCTGTTAGCCTGCGAGATAGAAGAAGTGATTCATCAGAAGACACCTGTCTGAGCACTTTCATAGACACCACACAACAATTCTAAAACAGAGCTCAAAGCTCGTCGCATAATTTCCAAATGTTGAGCATAAACTGTCATATTTTATGTAATAGGTAATACGGACTGGCGACCGCAACTCCACGTCAATGCGCTTAGTTTGCGTAAAATGACTAAATAAATACCTAAAAATTATTCTACTGAGCCGTGCATTTATTTTTGAATTGAATTAGATAAAACTGAGAAATTATTTTATTTTGGTGGTCATTCGATTCAACTAACATGTAACGTATCGGTGTTTTGAACCTCATTTGTTGCCGTGATGCGCTATTGTCAATTACCTAAAAATTTGTTTCTTACCGTGCCTTTTAACGTCTGACCTCGTTGGAAGGTTTCGAGGCCAAACAGGGTCATTGGGTCACTGTACCGCGTTGGCAAGAACTTTGACTTTGAGTGTGACATTGAAAATAAAGGTAAACATCGAAAAGTAGAACTACAAAACAGACTAGATATTTTTCTTTGATTTATTCATTTTATTTAGTACTTACATTAAATTGTCTGTAATTATGTTTAGACAAAAAAAAATGGTTCGAAAAAGTTTGATTTTGTATCCAGGAGAACGGTTGATTAATTTTTTATCTATAAATAAATCGAAACAAATATATTTATGTATATAATTTTTCTCAACTTTTAGTATATATCAAATTGCAAAATAGTAGAAAAGTGTGCATGTTTATTCATAAGTACTTTCTCTCACTAAACCCCAAATATAGTCCCCATTATATTTACGTTGTATTGGCCCTGGTTATATTATTATAAAAAATTATATGCCCTATTCGAAATCCATGATGCCTTGGTGAAAACGTTCTCCTTGTTCTTCTGAATGCCCTCATGTTGTTTTCAAATTTATTTAAATGAGGTAATATTATTATCATAACCACTACATTAGCAAACTTTTTAAGGAATATGGGTAGGTACGATTCTTTTCCTTTTTTTGAAGTTATTGAATGGAAAATCATAAAATAAATTTTAGGACAAAGGTTTCTTTTTTTTTGTTGTGTTGTGACTTGTATTGATTGTTTTTTTTATATGATTTTTTTTTTTTTTTGATTTAATTTTGAATTCTATGACCTTGACAATTTGTATCTTTTTATCTTTTAATCTTCGTTTATTTTAATTGCATTGACATTGTGTTTTAATTTTTAATTTTAATTCTGTGACCTTTTTAATTTATATTAATTAATTTATTTTGTAGCAGTGATATTGTGATATTTTATATTTTATGTAATATGGGTCTTTCCTGAAGTAAATGATTTTTATTATTATTATGATGATTATTATTATTAGATATTACAATAAGAGTTACCCTACCAACATGAATTGCTACTACTACTGTTAACTTTGAATTCTGTGATCTTCGTTTATTTTAACTGCATTGACATTGTATTTTAATTTTTAATTTTAATCTGTGACTTTTTTATTTATATTAATTAATTTATTTTGTAGCAGTGATATTCTGCTCTTTTATATTTTATGTAATATGGGTCTTGCCTGAATTAAATGATTATTATTATTATTAGATATAAGAGTTACCCTACCAACATGAATTGCTACTACTATTGTTAACTTATATACTTAGAACTAAAAATAAAGGGCAAAATCTGTTTGAGCAAACTTATTTGAACTTAAGTGGCCTGGCAGTAACGGTAGCGGTATCAACTCCGCAACATAAAAGCTTACCGGAGTTATCGTAGGTATAACTGAAAACAATCAGCAACTTAGTGCCGCGCCGATTCTATTGTAAACAAATCAAACTTAAATCAAAGAATAATAAAAAGGAAAGAGACAGATCATCTCTCAACTTAGTTGTTGCTAAGTTAGAGATGTCAAATTTATTTTGTGCCTTGCACTCTGCCGTTAAGGAAGGTCAAGGTTAGCTAAAATTGTCAAAACTTATTGATATCCGTTCCTTTCTTGTTTTATAAGAGAGAAAACATTGGAAATAGCTTAAATTACGCTTAGCTTGTGCACAATAGAATCGCCAAAATAATTATTTTATTTAACAGTCGCTTAGTACCTATTTGGTAAACAAATAACTAGGGCGTCCTGTAAAACTCAAACTCAATCTCAAAGCAT
The DNA here is from genome assembly GCA_949629135.1 of Eremobia ochroleuca. Lineage (NCBI taxonomy): Eukaryota > Metazoa > Arthropoda > Insecta > Lepidoptera > Noctuidae > Eremobia > Eremobia ochroleuca. The sequence goes on along the minus strand of OX451384.1, from coordinate 29,347,037 downwards.
TTATTTCAAATAAACCAATTACAGGCACTTTTGAATTGTCAAGGGCTCGGTCAGTTATGAAGATGAAGCTAGTTGCCCATTCCAAAGCGTAATAGGTGCCTATGGAGAAGAACGGGTAAGACACTCCATGGACACTTTTAGTAACAATAAAATATCAATAAAACTCGTTTAAAATAACAAGTTTTGTATAAAAAAAATTATTAAGTAAATCGAAGCTGATTTGTGTTTATTTATTATAAAAATAAATAAATATAATACTAATTGTAATTTTACCCTGCACCAAAATCATCGACTACCTACATAATTTGATGGATTACGATTATGAAATAGTACGTTCATGTCAATACATATTGTTATAGAATGATTGGCGTAAAAGCTTATTTTAATGAAAGCCAACATAATTTGTACAACACAGTACAAATTATGTTGGCTTTGAATAACATAAATACCTACACCAAACAAAATCCGGGCCATTTTAATGGTCCGAACTTTTGTTTGCTGTAGGTATTTATCTTGACGTGTATTGTTAGCGAACATGGTTTGCCATGTTTTGCCGTCCTGAAATGAATAACTTGATGCCTATGGTGAAAGCATCATCAAGAAATGGTTAGTACCTAAACATGCGGCTAACTAAAACTTTTTTTTAAACCACAAATTTTTACGCGCGGAATGAGATTAAGGTCAAATAAATGTTTAGTTGTAGTGATTAGATGCCTACTGATTTTTTTTTTTTAAACTTAGGCATCTGTAGTATAAAGTCGTATCAAAATGTTATTTCATGACCAAAGCACCAAGGGATACAAGTGGTTTGATTCCGATAGGGACGCAGAGGACAGCAGCGGATCATAGAATTAGCAATTCTCATTAACTAGATTGAAAAGAAAATCCCGATTTAATAAACACCAAATGTATCTCGAATTTTTACCAATTTCCAGAATATTTCTCGCTGGGCGGTAGGAACTAACAGATATAAATAACTTGCCAATCAGATGTACAGATTTCCGGCAGATGTGTGGGGCAACACAGACACACGTAAATAATATTATTGAAACTGGATACAGGTTGTTTTTAGGGCTGCCTACGTACTAAATTTATATTATTTCGACTTAAAAAGTATAAACTGCTCGAACATTTCCACGAAGACCGCGATGCAAGTTGAAACTTGAAAAGAACTTATCCAAAACTTGAAACTATAGAACATTCGTCGTTCAATTGTATACACATATTATGTTAAGTAACTTCAACAAATAGGTACTAGCTCAAAAGTCACTTTATTAATGAAAACTATTATAGAACATAACCTTTATTCCCATAGGGTTAGGCAGAAGTGAGCCTATTCACCAATTATACTATTAAAGTATTTTTTCTAAAACCATTTATTTTTATATTTGAATTCATAAAAGACTATCGCATCTTCCCTAAAACGGAGGCGGTCCTTATGCAATAGGCGGAAACACAGTGGCCTTGAAATGAAAGCTCTGGCAGTGTTGCAACGTCGGCCGTTAGTAGACCGCTGGTCGCTAAGAGCGATTGACGTGTCGACTCAACTAGTAGCGATGCACCTACGAGTCATTTCACTACCGACTCAGTACGCGGGAGGTCCGGATCTCGGGAAAAAATTCGAACTCGGTATTTCACTAAAAACTGAAGTCTAACTGACTTTGACAAGAGTGATTTTACAACTTTAAAAATTCGAAAAGTTTTGAAAAAGTGGTTTTACATAAAATATGGATATAATATCAATTAAATATCGAAATTAACCAGTGAAAAAACTTTTACTTTTAACAAATTCTGTTTAGATTTTAAATTCACTTTTTGAGAGATTAAAAGCTGTTCTTACTATACTTAAATGTGTAAAATGAAAAGAAAAATCTTCAAAGTTTTTTGAAAACTGTTCTTAAACTAAACTCTTGGTGAACGTTCTTACCATAAAAATGTGTAAAAAAAAAACTTTAAAAACTTTACATAAAACTTTGATTTACAACCAAATCCATAACTACTTTTTAAGCCTAAATCTGTAAGATGTTTTATTTAAAATGGATGGCGTTCCAAGTCTTGTTTGTGAACCCTGTGTTCGACTGGAATATAAGTAATAACAAATTACCTAATTTATGAATAATTTTAATCGTAAACATATACTGACCTAGTATTTCTTTCTAGCGTCATAGAATGGAAAGATATCATCGTTGCCTGCATCAACGGAACATGTAAGTATTACGTACGACTACCACACACTATCACTTAGGTATTCCAAAAAGATTTGTTAATATGTCTGTGAGTGCAATTTTTATCCGTAAGCGTTTAGTGTCGATTTTTCTGCCTACTTAGTAGATGACATTTTTCACACTGTGCGACAAATATGCGACTTTCAGTGCGAAATATATTGTTTGTTACAAAAGTAGTTTTTTTTCAGTTTGTTTTGATTGTTATTATGTTATTGTTTAGTTGTCATCTGCCGGTGTCGCGGGCGCATCTTGATTAATGTATGTGTTGTCTATGGTCCCTGGCCCTGACATCAGGCGCTTGACTCGTACTCAGCGCCTGGCTACGTTGTATATTTTATGTCTTTTTTTTTTATTATTTTCGATTATTATTTTGTTTTTTATTTGTAACGTGCGTTTTGTTTGTGCAGAATAAACGTTTTTTCTTTCTTTCTTTTCTTTCTAAATATATTTTCTAACTTAAGCCCTTACAAAATACGTGGAAATGCGCAAAAGCAGTCTAGTCTGTGTTTTATTTTCTAGTTTGTAGCATTCATACTACTACTATAACCAATTTATTAGACACACAAGATGCTGAAAAAGCTCTAACTTAAGTACAACGCAAACTCCACGGACTGTAGGTTCCAATGGCGCAGTGGTTAAAGCTTCGCTAATACCACCGCCCTCTCGACTTATCGGCGTGACAGAACAGAATATCTTACACGCAACAATATTCTAAACCTTATTTAAATATTAGCGACCCGCCCCGGCTTCGCACGGGTGCAACGGAGAAACATTGATAATTTTAGAGCCATTATTTCTCGTAAAAAGTATAGGATAAAAAATTGTTATTGTAGGTTATCCCTAAGAGATAAACATAAACCATCGCGGACTTTTTTGTAGACCTTTTTAAGGTGTACAATACTGTAGTACATTATTTTGATCAATCTCGACGGGTTCAGCCAGCGTTTACAATGTAAGCGCAAAAAAATGTGTTTATTTACGACATTACATTAGAAACCTCTAAAATTATCAGTGTTTCTCTACTATACTATGCATGTATTATACATATAAGCCTTCCTATTGAATCACTCTATCTATTAAAAAAAACTACATCAAAATCCGTTGCGTAGTTTTAAAGATCGAAGCATATATAGGGACAGACAGACAGGGAAGCGACTTTGTTTTATACTATGTAGTGATAGTGATGATTAGCGCGCATGTTCCGTTGATATTGTTGCGAACTTCGAGGATTAACGCTTCAGCCTGAAGTGCGCTAAGTGAATATGCGCTCTAGGTATTTTCGGCGAGTAGGACTTCTTTGGCGAAGCAGTAATGCTTGCGAAGGAGGAGTCGGAACGCGTGTGGGAGAGGCAATCTTTGCGCCCTCTCGCCCGTAGTCGCCGCAGGAGACGCCCCGGGCGTCGGGAGTCAAGTGCCGACTCCCGGCCACCGTAGGCGCGGGCTTGCGGACGGCGAGCAATGGGCAGCTTGCTGTCTGGTAATGACCAGGCCCGGGTCGACAGCACGTTGTGTTCCACGCGCGCCTCAAAGAGATGTAAGCACTAACTGACGGGGTCCAATAGAGCCGATGCCTGCCAGGGTCGCGGATTGTTCGAAAGAGTTACCGTGACCCTTGGCACAGGCAACTGAAGGAACATGGGTGGGTTTTAGTCAGTAAAAGTCTGGCATACCCTCCCGCTCGCCCAGAGTGGTAGAAGTTATTTGATAATTTCCTACCGAAAAAAAAAAGAAATCCCGTCGGACATCATGGCGGAGTGACATTTGGGCCCTGTTTAATAAACATTACAAACCTATAATTTTGTAAAAAAAAAAGTGCCATATTTGTTAAGATTTACTAGATGTGTTGTTTAATAAACCTTACAAATATGTAAGAACCTTACAAGTAAAAACAATACAAATATTACCATTACAAATGCTGTTTAATAAACGTTTACATGTGCAGAAAACGCCTGTAGATTTCGATGACAATATGTTATCTACAAATTTGTAATTGTAAGTTACAAATTACATAAAATGTAAGTTTTTGTTGAAGATTCTTAATTCGAGAGTAGATTTCATAAATCTTAGACTTTTTTTGAAGTATTACTTTTTTATTTGTTTGATAGATAACGAAAATCATGGAGCACATTAACAAAATCACGAATCAGTCTCTAATATATGAGAATAAACATGTTTTATTCGGTCGGTTTAGTGAAAAACTATCTCACGATATATATGAAAATAAAAAAGTAGAAAGACATTGTGTAAGGGCTGCATTTCTGTTAGAATTGTATTTAAAATCATTCTATTTTCGTTATCAAATATTCGACGGTTGTTTTGCTGACCAGAAATTTTTCGTTGAACGTGAAATCTGTCACATCAAAAATAAAGTTTATCCGTTTACGGAAAACTCGCCGTTGCCGTTCACTCATAATAATATATTCTTCATCACTACTATCTGTACTTCAACCACTAATGGTTGGAGTTTTAATGAAAATTCTTCACTTATTAAATGGAGGTACAAAATTGTTAATTTCTGAAACAAGGCGAGTCCAACTGTCGGGATTGTGCTACAGTTTACAAAATGTGTAAGCTTGTAATTACAATTATGCGTTCAATAAAACAGTTTTCCTTACAAATATGTAAATTGTCAATCAAGTTTTCCACCATGGTAAATTTGTAAGTTGTATTCTTTATTAAACAGAAACTTGTGGATATGTAACTTGTAAAATACAATTACAATTTACAATTTGTAACGTTTATTAAACAGGGCCCTGGTATATTTAGTCGGTAAAATGTTGATGAGCACGCACGATAAATAAAAGGCTGCTTGTTAAGGTAATTACTGATAAAAAATGACGTTAAAGCTGTAAGTTCATCTTTGTAACAATGAACAAAACATTCTTACTCTTAGCACATTTGATGCACACATAATCACCCTATAATGTATATACTGCTGGGACACAGGCCTCCTCTCATCGAGGGGGAGTGGGATGCACCACGCTGGCCTACTTCGGGTTGGTAGATACATGTTTTCGAATTTTTGGTTCTAGGATATGCCGATATGCTCACGATGTTTTCCTTCACAGTTTTGAGAGCAGTTTCAGTTCAAAATAAACACCTACCTTGGGCAAACAAGTGCCCCAACCATTACACCTCTGCCTATCCTTTCACAGGCGTATAGGAGTACTTCTTTGCCTAAGGTAGGTGATTATTTTCCACAATTGCGTCACGCAGCGTTGAGCAGTGGTGGCTCAGTGGTAACCGCCCCAACTTACGCGATGTAGGTCGTAGGTTCGAAACCAGGCTGGCGTTTGACTTTTTGTAGATTATTTCATCACCACTACTCTCAAAACGGTGAAGGATAACATCGTGAAGAAACTGGCATGTCCTAGAACCAAAAATTCAAAGACATGTGACATCTACCAACCCGCAAACCGGGGCCACCCCGGACCCTAGTGAATTACGGCCCACTCCCTCTCACAGAGAGAAGGCCTGTGTCCCAGCAGTGGGAACAGCTTTGATGCTTATTATGATGCGATATTTTTTTTATAAGCCAATTGATTGCATCAGTTTATTGATAACACGAATCCATGGAACTAGTGTAATTCCTGGAACAAATCAACACACGTGGAACGAAAAGCAAACCGATTACACAAGTTTATAATTAAATAGAGTTATTATCTTTCTCATTTCAAAGAGAAAATTACCTACAAATTACTTGGAAATACGGGTGCAGAGCGGCAATGGTCCAACGGTAAAACTGGCGGTAGCTCGCCACTCGACAAACTGGCGGTAGCTCGCCACTCGACAAACTGGCGGTAGCTCGCCACTCGACAAACTGGCGGTAGCTCGCCACTCGACAAACTGGCGGTAGCTCGCCACTCGACAAACTGGCGGTAGCTCGCCACTCGACAAACTGGCGGTAGCTCGCCACTCGACAAACTGGCGGTAGCTCGCCACTCGACAAACTCATGATCACACGTTTACAGTTGTAATTGTTGTAACAAAAGTTACTTCATGCGTAGTTAACAAAAGGGAAAGTGCAAATATTGTTTAGAGGTTTTAACAAAGCGGAAGATACAACTGAAACTGAATTACGGGAATAAACTACTAACAATAAATATTAACATTTTAGCTTACATTTAACATTTCACTGCAGAAACCTGAAACTGCTAAAATTGGGTTTTCCGTAAGTAACTGATAAAAAAAAATGTTAAAGTTGTAAGCTCATCATTGTAACAATGAACAAAACATTCTTACTCCATTTATTTGTAGAAACATGAGTATACAAGGCATGCAGCGGGGTAGTTGATTAATATCCGTCCGTATTCGAATCGGCATTTGATTCTTTATGTAATGGTAAAACCAACTAAACCGAAGGACTTACCGTTCCCGAGTTACCAAATGTAAAAACCGATTATATAGTTATTAGACTGAATTAAGAAACAAATAAATCGAGAAAGTGTAACTTTATAGAGTTAGAAACCGAAAATTCGTAATAATTTGTCCGCAATATTACAAAATATAGATGCAAAAAATACCAAACTTTTTAGCGCGTTTTAGTCCTATATGGTAACAATAATATATTTGATTAGCACCTTTTTGTTCTTAAACATTCAAACTAAATAAATGTTACCCCCCGTACATGGTCGCGAGCGGACGTATTTTTGTGTGCTCCGGTATTTTTAATCTTAAATAACAGTTAATAGTGCAATTTCAGTTATAAAACTCGTTTAAGCTTTATTAAAGCTCAAAGGTGTCTCGACTCCACCCTTGACTGGCGTTTGGCTCACACCCTGACACTCAACACAAGCAAAACTAAACATATCACTTTTTCTATTAGTTCAAAATCCCAGCCAAAAAAAAATCTAACACAGCTCACACTTGTCTCATACAAACTACACGAAACTGTAACTGCGCTCAAATAGAATCTGTAAATAATTTTAGATACCTGGGCGTAATTTTCGATAATACCTTAAACTTTAAGACCCATGTATGTAGGATGTATTGACGGGCAGAGTGCGTAAGTTGATGTTTATTTTCAAAACTCTCTCTCTTAGTCAATATTATCTTACTGCATTTCTTGCTGGGTCGGTACTTCTAATACCACATTACTTTCATTGGAAATTGCGCACAGAGCGATATTAAAAATCTTTCGTCCAATTTTATTTTCCACCACTCTGTTATATAAAGTACGCAATGTTCTTAATGTACGACAGTTGTTTATTTTTCTTGCAATCTTATTTCAACATCACCTTACTCACTTTGTTAAACTTAAACAAACCGGACAAGCGAAAGTCGGATTCGCGCACGAAGAGTTCCGTACCATTATCTATAAAAACGGCAAAAAACATCATGTTTGTTGTATGGGAGCCCCCTTAAATATTTATTTTATTATATTTTTTAGTATTTGTTGTTATAGCGACAACATTTTTTTTTTTTAATACCTACATCATCTGTGAAAATTTCAACTGTCTAACTATCACAGTTCATGAGATACAGCCTGGTGACAGACGGGCGGACGGACGGACGGACAGCGGAGCGGGAGTAATAGGGTTCCGTTTGCCCTTTGGGTACGGAACCCTAAAAACGACGTAAAGATTTAATTTGTTCCCTTCCACTGCCCTGCTACTCCTTTACGAAAAAAAAATTCTATTATCTTGCCCCTTTCTTGTACAACAAAATTAATGCAAATATTTCAGTATACAGTTTATCCGTTCAAGAATGTAAATCAGCAGTCTGCTCCTTCCTACTAGACAAAACGTATGACGAAACTGAATCTTTTCTTCCACTATTAATCTTTTTTTTACACTATCATAAGTATACACGCTTCGCTCATACTCTCAAAACACAAACACACACACACACACACACCCACACACACACATCACACTTACTCATATCTGATATACACTCTACTACTTTCAGGCATATTCCATATTTTGTCTGTTTTATGTTATTAAAACTACTATCATTAATTTTTAAGAGTATATAATATAAACAGCAGATTCAAAGAAAAGATACAGTCATGCAATAGCGAGAAACAAAGGGACAAACAGAGAACAGAAAGAGAAACGAACTTCACTTCGGAATCCTTTGATTTGCAGGCAATTTTACAAATCCCTAATGGAGACGTAGGTCTTTTGTATTATTGCAGGAAACTTACACTATGTAACACCGTGAGAGCGCTATTCCAAATGTAGCATTTTGTTATGCGTGGACGGAAATTAGTGGCAAGAAAGGAAGCTCTGAGATTAGATCGATAATTTTACATTACTTAAGCGAAACCCCCGCTCATATAACCAATATGAACCAATATGTGGCCGCTGTTTTGTTTTGTGCTGTACATAAAATCGGCCACCTAAAATTGATTGAACACAAATTTTTAGAATCGGGCCACTCACACGTGGAGGTCAATTCTGTGCACAGCAGCATCGGCCCAAAAGCCCTCAAACATATACTCAGATACAGTGTTGGTTTGATATTTTTCGACAGGCCCGATCTTCACAACAATGCAAGGAAAATTAAGGGTTCAATTAAAAAAATCAATAAATGCTTCTTCTTGTGACTTAAAAAAACATAAAATTGGCATCCGCGAATATAATATATTTTTTTTTACATTTATATTTCGGATCTAATTTCGTTTGGTTTTGCTCTTCGTTTTGCGTAAGAACCTGTAGTGCTATTCTGTAAATATCTCACTGTGAAAACAAAGGTGAAGTGAGCGGTAAGTGAGTCGTCAATAGTATCAATCCCTAGGATCAGCAAGACTCACAGCTCACTATAAGCTCACTTCACCTTAGTTATCACGGTGAGATTTTTCGAGAATCGACCGGTAGCTGCAGGTCACCGACATTAAATTTGACTAATCTAGTCTTATTATTGTCAAAACGAGACTTTTCGTAATTATAACTTCGTTCAATGTTGTGGGCTGCGTACTCTCTCGTTTCAGAAATATCTACCTCAATTTCCGTATCGTCTGCAATCAAAAGATTCAGTGGTCTAGCTACGCGATCGATCATAACTTCGAGGGGCTCACCTTTATCTAGACACGCGGTAGCGTGTCAAGCCGTGTTCAAGCTAACAGAACTAGCGAGCAGCACCGTGTGTAATATTACACGAACCATTTGGAGCCACTTTTGACTCCTCTTAACTCAAAAACTATTCAAATTTAGCTCATATATTGAGACTTGCAAGATATGTGCTCCAAATTTCATAACACACCTCAAACGGTTATTTAGATATTACCGTCCAAAAATCGTCATTTTTATCACTGACTGACCTATAGATCAAAAGTCTAACGCAGTCCCAGATGACCTAGAAAGTTTAAATTTGGCATCCAGATAGGTAGTCGGGTGAATACAAAGGAATAAATCAAAATGAATCAGAGAGTTTATTATAATTTTTCAATTAATTGATTCTATTAGGAACACTTACTTATAGTGCCTGTAATGTAAGAATCATCAATCAAAATGACAGTCGGTCTTTATGTGGATTTTAAGGTCTTCACGTGAATATATAACGAGTGGAATACCACCCTTAATTTTTTTTTTAATCCAAATTTATCGGTTTTAGTAATCATTTCTGTACAAAAAGTAATGATATCCCATTAAAAACATAAATGAAAATGAGAGCCAAGTTCAATATTACATTTGTTAGTTGATTACATGGATTGGTTGTTGTTACATATGCTAGTATAGGACGGACAACAGTCAAACACGCTATTCAATGACACACTAACTTTAATCGCACTCAATGGATTACTTAGCCGGGTCGCAGCCGCGGTACGTTGCATCTACATACGTAACAGTTGTTGACTTCAACGACAAAAGAAGTGAGATCTAAGTGGGTGCCATGTTCCATAGTCAGTCCTGAAATTTATTTATAACAACATAAAGTATTTTATAACAACTTAAAATATCTTTTCTTGTTATAACTTAGGATAATATATTGAAGCCTAAGGTCTGACTTGGTTAGTTTTCATATACGAATTATATTATAGCCTTCGCAAGTTCTAAAGCTGAAAGTTCTTATTTTATTCTTCCGAAAATTTGGCTTGCTGGTTGAAACTAGCCATCAAACATAGGGCTCTTCCATGACTGTTTTAGTAGGTACTTAATAATAATACGTATATGAGAACCAAGTCAGAACTTAGGCTTCCGTATATTATCCTATGTTATAAAAATAAATATGTATATTTAAATATCTTATAAAAAAAAAATTCAGGACTGACCATTCAACTTGGTACTCATTTAGATAAAGCGTTTGCTCGGCTGGAACCTGTCGCGATTAGGTGTAGATGAATATTATGCGAACTACAGTATTCTTTAACACTAGATTTACGGATGTTGATTACATACCTATTTTTACAGAAGTGAGCCAATTTGACTCATACAAGAAAATTGAAGTTTTATGCAAAGAAAATAGTTCCAAATCAATTTAAATGAAATTGTTTTTTATCAAAAAATTCATGGAAAGCATTTTTTACATATTATAAACTCTGTTTTTGAAACACATTTTCCGCAAACATTTCTATTACATTTAGCACAGTGGTTTGTAGTTACATCTTTTTCTTTTGCATGATTGTTGAACTTTACAATTCTTCCGTGCGTCAGTAGCATGAATTTACTGTCATTGGGATTGAAGTATTCTCGACTTCTTCTCTATATTCACGTCTTACCTCTTCAGTCAATTGGAAAATAAAATCTTTTCGTGTAATATTTAATAGAGTCGTCTCTTTATACTGAATCAAATATAAAATGTTGTAGAAAACTTGTAGAGGCCATCTGCGTGAACTTGCTTTTATGCTATATTTTCGGGCCATTTGGTCAAGTACATCAACTACTTGGTGCTATTATAATAGGTTACTGTTTCAGGAACAAGTTTTTTTTTCTTTTTTTCAATTGTTATATTTTTATGTTTTGTACTTAGTAGTAAAACTTTTTTACTAGGCTTGCTTTTATAAATGGTCAGGGTACAATTCTCAGATCTATAGAGTAGGGATGAGCAAAGCAAGACCAAGACTAAGACTGGGACAGTCTTGGTATTGGTCTTGGTGTTGCTTACTCAGTCTTGGTCTTTGTCTTGGTCTTGCTTGTTCGGTCTTGGTGTTGGTCTTGCTAGTGTATAGATAGTCTTGGTCTTGCTCTTGCTTTTTTGCAAGACCAAGACCAATTTTGCTCATCACTACTATACAGTTTTGTAACTAAACTAACTGTGTCATTTTATCTTTCTTGGCTTTCGCAATTTGAGGTAATTCTTTTCGGTTTGCACGTATAGTGCCAACCAAAGTAGTTTTCTTTGCAAGTAACTTTTTTGCAAGTGAAACGCTAGTAAAAAAATGATCTGTGGTAATTTTTCGTCTGCAGCCTAAATATGGCTCTGCAAGCTTAGTTACTGCAAATTCGCTCAAGGGAATATTTGATCCTCGGGTTTCATCCTTGCCCAAGTACGGAGAACCGTTTACAAGATATTTGCTTCTAACATCGGATGCCAGCCAACATTTGATGCCGAATATATCCGGCTTATTCGGCATGTACTGCGGAAATCGGCATCTAGCTTTAGTAGGGAATAATTGCTCATCGATCGTTATGTTTGCGTCAAGTTTGTAACAAGCCTGACATTCTCTATAAACTTTTCCCATATTTTTTAAATCAAGGCAAATTTGTCTGTCTTCAGTCTTTCACTGCGTTCATTTTTTTTTTTATCAAAACTTATGAACCGAAGTATGTCTATAGATTTATCTCTAGACATTGTCTGGGCGACAAAAGCCGGACCCCACTTCGCAGACCACAAATATGAACCATGAATATGGACCATCGAAACGCACGCGGTACTATCGGCAGACAACGCGTGCGATTATTTCTTTGTACTTTACGATGCAATACACCCGATCGCAGCTCATACGTCTTGGTAATGTAGGCAGGGAGTTGATATTCTTTGAGCTTTATGACAATAGCTTGAATGTCGTGATCTCGCCACTGTTCAGCCAATTTTCTGACAGAGCTGTAAGGTCAATTCGTTTTTGTTTTACCTTCTTGACGCATTTTTAGGTAATGCGGGTAGTTCGGCCAAAGGGTTGCCAGAAAAGAAATCAACATGGCTCATTCGTTTACCCTCCCTGTAGACAATCTCAAAATCTTGCCTGTAGGAAAGCCCAATAGCGATGGACTCGCGGGGAAGATCAAACTTGTTGTGAGATGCTTTTAGAGAGTTACAATAAGTAACTACTACAAAGTGACGTCCCTGAAGATAGCTTTGGAAACGTTTTACAGCCTTCACCACCGCCAGAGTTTCCAACTCATAAGAGTGGTATCTGGACTCGGCACCCGAGGTTCTTCGGCTGTAGTACTCAACAACTGGCCATCAACTTGCTGGAATAAAATACCACCATAACCGATAGCACTAGCGTGAGTGTGTAATTCCACCGGGAGGCCTGGGTCGAACATCGTAAGTATGGGTTTGTCGGTTAAAACAGAAATAATTTTCTGTCTGACCTTTTCATGCGCAGGTTACCAGTTGAATTGCGCACTGGTGTTCAAATAAAATAATGGGAGTATAATGCATGAAAAATTATTCACGAATTTTCGAAAATAAGAAGTAAGGACTATAAATTGCATCAATTGAGAACTATTTTCTTGAGGACGGGGGGAGGGGCAGCTTACTAAGCGCCTCTACTTTACGTGGGTTAGGTCGGATCTGTCCTGATGAAATATCATAGACCAAAAACTCAACTCTTTGTTTAAGGAAAGAACACTTCAAGAGTTTAGTGAAAAACCAGCATCGGTCAAAGCAGTTAATATTTTATGTAGCCTTGAAGTCCTTCTTCTACGTCGGTTGAAGGTATTAAGACGTCATCTAAATACAGTATCGCATATGAACAAACCAAAGGACCCAGAGCGTTGGATACTGCTCGCTGAAAAACACTATTATATTTATTTTAGAAGTATGTATATATGTATGTTTATTTGTATGTATGTATGTAAGCTCATAGTATTTGTTTAGTTATATTAAGTGAATAGTTGTTTACGATTTTATGTATTTTTTGACTCCTTTACTCTTTCACGAGCTGTCTACATATCTCTATCTATTGTCCTATCGCAGCTATGCTGAAACGATTTCTTATGAAATAAGCATCACCTTTGTAGGTATTATACCTAATTTTTCTGTTCTGTTTTTTCTTGTCTGTTTATATATGTGTGCACATAAATGGTAAAATAAATAAATAAAATAAACACTGGGCGTACTCAATTCAAACTGCCCGTCCGGTGTCACAAATGCCATGCGTTTAATGCTTTCAGCGTCTAGGATAGGAATCTGATTAAAACTACTAACACAATCTAGGCAAGTTAAATAGTTGGCGCCATTCAGTCTAGTTATTTGATCGTCTGTACGCGGGAGTGCAAACCTACCTGGCACCGTATTCGAATTTAACCCTCGATAATCTATTACCATACGCTGTGAACCATCACGCTTTTCCACAAGAAGAATCGGACTAGCAAACGGAGCTACTCGGTCCACACTAACAGAACTACTCGGTCGAATTATGTTTGCGTTCAACAACTCATTTATTTTGTTACGCACTATTTCTCGTTCGTGGGGACTGAGTCGGCAAGGGCGGAGATAAACAGTACGGGTTGGATCTTTTAAACGAATTCTCATTTCGCCTTTAGTTGATTTGACAAATTAGATTTTTTTTTAATTAAGTTACTCGAGTTTATATGGCTAATGACTCGAGTCGCAACTTGAGTTGGCTCGAATCGGAGTCTCCTGTAGGGTGAGGAAGGTGACTCGGGGTGTTCGAATCAGCTCGACTCAAAGCTGATAGATAATACTAATGATGTTGAATTGTTGAAGTGATATGGCTACTTGAGTAGATTCGCAACTCGAAACTTCGAACTGCGAATCGACTACAAACAAAGAAACTTTCTTTCTTTTAGCCGGAGCCAAGAAACTTTCTTTTTTTTAGCCAAAAAAAAACGTGTATAATATCATTTTACGATAGAAGTATAGCAGGTATTTGTAATCAAAAATATTTAATTATTAAATGTGTGACTCGTCAACTCGCGAGGCTCCGCTCACGCCGTGCGGTATGCGTTCGATTGACCGAGTGGATTCGAGTTGTTAAAAACTGAACCCGAGTAGACTCGATTACGGTTTCATTCGAGTTACTCGAATCAAATAACTTGACTCGTACGTCACTACTGTAGTTATCCGAGTTAACAGTAAACCATCAATGAACCCAAACGAAAATTCAGTCAACACACGCACAAGACTATCTCTAAAAGCGAGCGGAATTAATTTCTTTCACCGCGGTAAAACAAGAAACCTGTTTGTTATCACTAGATGCCCTCTCGATAAGGTAACACTCAAATCATAATTTAAAATATCAGAGCATTACGTTATGCGGAATAAATTCATCTGGTACCCACAGCGTCAGTAAGTTCTAACCCCTCAAGTTATAAAATGTTACACTGCTACAACATTGAATTCGTTACGAATAATGTAAAGAATACTTCAAAAGAGTTTCGACCTGTATTCGAACCATCGCATCACCAAACGCCGTCATACTCATACCTACAGTTTGACGAACTAGCCAGCGAGCCCATATGAATCGCTATTAAATTGTTATCTACTATTGTCCGAGTCACTTTATCTTTATGTCTCTGTCAAATCGACAGATGTTATAATTGGAGGGTATCCATTAATTTTACTTACTTACGATTCTTTATAAAATTAATCCACATCCTCAAGTTATAACTACAACGTTTGATGTTATACGTTCACTTAAAACGACGAAGAGTAAACGACAACGATTTACACATTATTTTTTAAAACGATTTCTAATTTTATGAGAACAAAAATAGTTGTTGATAACTGTAAATTATCAAATCAAATTGTAAAACAACTCTTATGCGTAAGAGCATCTTTTGCATGGCTCCGACCGTTTTTAATAAATTACCCAAATCATGGAAAATAGGTTCGCCCCCTAATACATGGAACTTAATCATACTTAACTGGAAATACCTATACAGCTCAGAAAGTTGAGTGAGATGTATATTTGTAGATATACGGTGCTATATACCTGTGGAGCGCAGCGCAACTGAAAAGTTTCGGAATTTTTAAAAGCTAATCGAAACCTACCGCGTAGATACGTGCAGTGGCCTCCAAAAGTTAGTTGACATTTATTCACGTTAGTTGCGTTATTTAAAATAAAAAAATATTGAGGTAATCCTGAGGGATTACCTCAATATTTTCAACTCCTACCTCAACCAATCTACTTTATCATAAAAAAATATTATTTTTTATGATAAAGTAGATTGGTTGACTGATAGAGAATGCCTAAGGCATTAAGTCCGCCTTTGTACCTTTTTTGTGTGCGAAAATTTTAAATAAATAAATAAATAAGTCAAAGGTAGTTGAATTCGTCAATAAAAACTTTAGCAGTTCAAACATTTGCATCAGTAGAATTTTAAATCATAATGGCAAAGAAAATCTTAATCTTAATCTCACAGCTGAAGTGGAAAAAGGTCAACTAACTTTTGTGTGCCTCTGTACGTACAGAGGCCTCCAAAAGTTAATCGAAATTTTAAAAGCTTATCGAAACCTACCGCATAGATACGTACCTACGTGGTAGGTTTTGATAAGCTTTTAAAATTTCCAATCGTGGCCTTTAAATTTTTTTTTCCGTCTTTTTTTTTCTCTGAAAGTACCTCTTACTTGAATCTCTCACTATCACTTTTTGTCACTTTCTCTCCTTCACACCCGACTTCAAAAAAGCGGAGGTTATCAATTCGGATGTTTATATTTTTTTCAAGCATGTTCGAGCATAACTCCTCCATAACTACTTACCAGTAAAACAACCGCGATTGCTGCCATCGCATATGTATCCATTGTTTACGCAATCGCACAACATAACATTACGTCCGTACCCTATAAACGCAGATGTGTGTGTGTATTAATTAAAATTTTACTAACTTTGCTTGTACTTTTTGACTTAGCTTCAATACTAAGATTTTTTTCCACTTAGTTTATATTGATGATGTTTTAATAGCTTCCTGTCACTGATATTTACATAGCAAGTAGTGTTATATGAATTTGTGTGGGGTAGGTATAACTAAAAACTGAAAAATAAAAACTTTTTTTATAAAAAAAACAACCGACTTCCAAAAAAACAGTACAAAGTGAAAAATAACTTTAATTTCGGAAGTCGGTGTCAAAAAACGAAAATGGGGAACCAACGACACCGACTTCCAAAATTAAAGTTGTTTTTTTTATTAAAAAAAAGTTTTTTTAGGTGATTTTTTCATTACATTTGTATTTTCTGAGTTTATCGTGAACATAACCTACTTACTTCGGTGGGGGACAACCGAATAGCTAGCTAGCTTCTGCACGTGGCTTCACCCGCGTGCTACCAGCAAAAAGGAGTCTATGTCCTTCTCCAGGATGCCATTGCCAAATTTTAACGAAATCCCGTCAGCGGTTTAGGCTTGAAAAGGTACATAGGTACATACAGAGTTACTTTCGTTTAATTAACAATATTGTATTTTAATTGTACTGTATGCGTATTAACGGATTACCCATAATGGACGTGAACACAAATTAATTAGGATTAAAAATTTCAAGTTTTACCGTGAATTTATTAGTGTTTACGTATTTACGTTACTTATCGAAATCAAAACTGAAACTGAATTTATTAGTGTTTAATTGTTAGCGGATTCCGATTTTTCCGATTCCGGTTTTGTTGATTTGATCTCCGATAGTTGAAATTAAAGATTATTATATAATTAATGTAGCTACAACAGCTTAATTTTTGGGGCGGCTTTTGTTATTTAAACATGTAGCTGCTGTTTGGGGGCATCAATTAGGGTAAGGGTCAATTGAAGGTTAAGCTACGCTTGCCGCGGTCGGTTCGTGGATGGGTGATTATGAACATCCATTACATGTAAATACCCTTCCGTGCCGCCATTGCTCCCGGCTGTCATGCGTAGATCTTTGAGAGTCGTTACAGGTAGTCAGAAACCCAAAAGTCTGACAACACTAGTCTTACCAAGGGGTATCGTGTTACTCGTATACAGTTGCTGTAACCGTAATTTATACCTTGGTGTAAGTGCGGGGTTAATTATTACCCAGCCGTAAATATTACCTACACATCGAGCTAAAGAAAACTATCGGCTAGTTTACCGAAAAGACGAAGTAGGAACTTTAAGTTATATTCAATTCAATTCATACATGGACAATTCACATTGTGTTTGAAATTATTAAAATTATGAAACTAACACATTCATAATACAATAAATCATAGAAAAATACTTTTTTTTTTCATTTTACAACTTATAACTTAGCTAACTTATAACTTCGGTTATTTTTTCTAAACCCTTTAACCGAAAGATTCGTTTTAAAGCTTGATGTCTACGACCGAGTTCTGTACCTAGGGACCTAGGGACGAGACCAAGATTCGGCGTAAGGTGAATCATAAGGCTACAATTACTGCAAAGGGATGTGTGCGCGTACGGCGCTCCCGTTGGTGCTTTAGGGAGCAGCGGAGAGGTCAACCAGTGCAAAAGTCTTAACGTTCTTGAATAACTTAATATAAGGATACGAAGAGTTGCGTAGGTATAAGGTCAAACGTAGGTGTTAACCAATTAATTAATTAGTGTCCAATCCAGTACGTCATAATATTAAATATTTAATTAATAAATTTCCCATTTCCCATTTCGCATAACCTACATACTCGTATAAAAGCCATTTCATTTTTACAATGCTTTCAGTTAGACTGTTGAATCGTGAAGAGAATTCCTCTACATTTTAATATCAGCGTTTTCAATTTCAACGTACGGATACACTTCAGTTTAATCGCTAGGAATGAAAACTGAATACCTTAGACATAACATATCATATACGCCTGGATTCCTCGTACGGCTCGACAAAGAACTAAAGACTTGCACTATAAAAGCAGTAACTGTTTTTATGGTAGTTCTACCCCTTATTGATACGTAAACAAGTCTTCGAAAGCACTAGGAAGTGGTGAAGGGCGGGCGTTTTGGGGGACTGTCTTTTGTAATTTTGACGTTCGAAAAGTGCTAATTCTCAGCCTAGTTTGAATAAATGACTTTTGATTTTGATTTTCCTTAATCATATAGAACTAATATTGTTTTGAAACAAAAACCGTTTCATTGAATAAAAGTATAATACGGAAAGCGAAATGTTGGGACGCCGCCGCCGTCCGATTTCCAGCATTTTGAGAATTGTGGTGCATTATTCAGGTGTATGCGACATTATAAAAGCTTCAATAATGAATATTGAACATCAGCTTTTTATATGACAGAATAGAAACAAAAGTAAAAACAAACGCAGAATATTCGTAGTTCCTTTTACAAAAGTCCCATTTTTTTATTTTGTCATTTTTGATAGCACAACTTTACACATTATACTAAGAAGTTTTATTACTTTCATTTAAAGAACATTTAATGGTCAATTAAACACAACTTATGTCTTTAAGTTAGCATTCTTCGTTCGCGAGACTTTCAGATATCTTTATGTGCCCCTAATTTATTTATCTCGAATGTAGTACCGAAATGAAATAATGCGTGTATGCACTCTCACTATGTATTAAATTTTAATTTATTAAACTTGACAACCTCGTTTTACTTGTATGTTTGTAATATAACATTGTTAGATGTCTTAACTCAGTTGCCGTGAAGTTATAGTAATAAAACATTATTTAACTCTGTCATTCTTTAAGTAGATAAAAGGTCCTTTGACGATGTCGGGGAGTTTTGTTTTTTGTTTTGTTTAAACTTATGTTTAATCTTATAATGTATGTTTATGCTTTTTAGACGAGCCTGCAGAACCACGACGACACATAGCTCGCAGTGAAGAAATCGGAACAGGATCATTTACACCCGGCTGCTACAGCCACGCACGTGTAGTTGGTAATCTTTATTAAGTATTTACATAATTTAAAAGCTAACAGTCTCAAAATAATAATAATAATGTGTACAAGTATATAAAAAGGAGGGGAAATAATCTTATGTGTAATCTTATAATGTACGTTTATGCTTTTTAGACGAATCTGCACAACCACGACGACACATAGCTCGCAGTGAGGAAATCGGAACAGGATCATTAACACCTGGCTGCAAAAGCCGCGCACATGTAGCTGGTAATCTTTATTAAGTATTTACATAATTTAAAAAGTAACAGTCTTAAAATAATAATAATAATGTGTACAAGTATATAAAAAGGAGGGGAAATAATCTTATAATGTATGTTTATGCTTTTTAGACGAACCTGCACAACCACGACGACACATAGCTCGCAGTGAGGAAATCGGAACAGGATCATTAACACCTGGCTGCAAAAGCCGCGCACATGTAGCTGGTAATCTTTATTAAGTATTTACATAATTTAAAAAGTAACAGTCTTAAAATAATAATAATAATGTGTACAAGTATATAAAAAGGAGGGGAAATAATCTTATAATGTATGTTTATGCTTTTTAGACGAACCTGCACAACCACGACGACACATAGCCCGCAGTGAGGAAATCGGAACAGGATCATTAACACCTGGCTGCAAAAGCCGCGCACGTGTAGCTGGTAATCTTTATTAATTATTTACATAATTTAAAAGCTAACAGTCTCAAAATAATAATAATAATGTGTACAAGTATATAAAAAGGAGGGGAAATAATCTTATGTGTAATCTTATAATGTACGTTTATGCTTTTTAGACGAATCTGCACAACCACGACGACACATAGCTCGCAGTGAGGAAATCGGAACAGGATCATTAACACCTGGCTGCAAAAGCCGCGCACGTGTAGCTGGTAATCTTTATTAAGTATTTACATAATTTAAAAACTAACAGTCTTAAAATAATAATAATAATGTGTTCAAGTATATAAAAAGGAGGGGAAATAATCTTATGTGTAATCTTATAATGTATGTTTATGCTTTTTAGACAAGCCTGCACAACCACGACGACACATAGCTCGCAGTGAGGAAATCGGAACAGGATCATTAACACCTGGCTGCAACAGCCGCGCACGTGTAGCTGGTAATCTTTATTAAGTATTTACATAATTTAAAAGCTAATAGTCTCAAAATAATAATAATAATGTGTACAAGTATATAAAAAGGAGGGGAAATAATTAAAGGGCATCAAAAAATTCGTACGCATCGTTGTCAATAGGAAACGTGCCAAAAAGGCTGGCAGCATTGCCACTCTGTATGGCAATGCTGATTCTTTGGCCAAAAAATAGGCCAGCTGATAATTAATCTAAACTATAAAATAAAGGAATCTGATACTCGTACCACCATAAAACATATATCCAGTGTACCTGTACATTCAGACGTAAAACCAGTCCAAAAAGCTGCCCAAGTAAACGTAGCCCATAAAGGGCCTTCTCCAGTAAGAACCGTAGAGAAACCATATTCCAAAGTCGCTGCAACCAAAATCTTAAAAGGACCTGGACATCGTAAAGCTCCAGGTCCAAGTCCTTTTAAGCAAAAGCCGACTGTGCCTAAGCGCAGGATACATAAACAAAAAACAAGTTCAACACAAACAGAATCCGACCTTGAGGGTTACTATAACTTTTCAGACGAACGTCAACCTTCAAGACTTAAGCGAGCTAATGAGAATACAAGGGAACAAAATGAGCAAGTACGAGCTCCAGGACCCAAAAACAACCCAAAGAACCAAACCTCCTGCCTTTCGTTGAACCCAAAGACGACTTTGCCTGAGCCTAGGGAAAGAAAAAAAACATGCTCAGACACAGACTCTGAAGAGGTTCGTAAGGTACGAGTACCTGTAACAAATAATGCGACTCAGAGCATCTACAACTCATTCATCGCAAACTCAACGTTGGTCTGTTCTGGGAAGCGTTATAGCTTCGACGATTTGGACCTTCGCTATGACGCACCGCTTTCACCTGCCCCTTGCGACCCAGAACTTGATGATTTAAAGCACGTGTTTGTTGGCCCCTTTCATGGGTTTGTGCCAACGGTACGCTACAGGCGACTTACGAATGAGTTTTCATCTGATGAGTGTGAAGAACCTCATAGCCGTACCAGATTACCAAGATCGAGGTCACAACCAAGCGGTTGGAGATATAATCCACACCTTAACTACAACGATGCGCAAATACGATTAAGGCTAAACAAGTCCGACTCCAGTGGTCTATCATCCCCTGAAACACCCGAACCAGATGAAATTATAAGAAACGCCGTATTCGCCTATCAAAAGAAAAGCTCCAAGTGCTTTTTAAAACTCTCACCGGAGCTACCAGAAGACGACAAAGAGTTTAAGGTAAATCTTTTATCTATCCTTGTAAGTACAGTAGGCTGCATGCCGGTGGTAAAAAACCAATATAAGCTGGCCTCTTATTGTATTGAAACTCCGTACTAAGTTAGGCCAGCTCCAGGTTAACACAGACGTGTGGTCGACTGAGGCTATTTCATTAAGAAAATTAGTTAACAGTAAAGCACCCTAGACAGTGCGTGCTTGGGTTTAATTCTTTATTTATTGCCCGTTTTTCTGCATAGAGTGCTACATTTTGAAACGGGCCACTAGCTGCAACTTTCTGACTGACCAACTCCTTAACAATTCAAAATAGTAAATGATTTATTTTAAATAAATGTCTTGAGTTTGTCTTTGATTGGAACTAAGTAAAAATAAACAAATAAAATAAAAAAGTAATAAATAATAATAATAAAGTCTAAACTCTTTTATTTATAAAGCATTATAGTCGTTACTTGGACCCATGTTTTTTATTTTAGCTTCTAGCACGAACGTTCGGACTAAACTTATCGTAACTGTTCTGTACTGTACTATATTATGTTATGACTATTCATTTCTATGGTTCATACACATTGTGCTTGTTGCAATATTTTAAACCAAAATGCAATTGAATTGTATTTTCGAAATTACGAAACATTTACGTTACGCGCCTCGTGTTCGCCAATGGCACCACTCATCAGCAAAACTAAAAAAAATATTTATTTACATTATTATAATATACTCGTATACTCGTTTTCTAAGTTTTTCATTGAGAACTATTCATTGCATTTATAAACAAGCTAACCTGAACCTTAATTCCTAGGAGTTCCTATTCGACCGCTTGTCGGCCAGCTCTCCAAAGAACGTAGAGCCTGAACACCCAGTTATCTGTCAGGGCCCAAGATTAAATAAGAGTCCTTCGCGAAAGTCAGAGGAACAAGCTGAGCGGGAGGACCGACCTTTGAACAGTTCACGACACCAAAGCAGACGCAGCCACGACCGAAGAGAAATGGGCCGCGTTAATGCTTTGGATGATCAGGAGAGAAAGATCATCATCGAATTCTGCCACCTCCTCGAGAAATCCAAGCAACTCTTCAATGGGCTACGGTAAGTAGACTTTGATGAAACTAACAACTTTGTATTTTTAAGCGAATATTTTTGTCTGACAGTTGAACGGTCAGCTCCAGCGACTAATATTCTTCAATTCCGAAGATTGGAGAGCATATTAGCTATCAAAAAAACCAAGTATTTTACGTAGATATAACTTTAAAGTCGTTCTTACACCACTTTACATTACCGAAAAAGTATTTTTTATTTCAAACAAATGTGTTATTAACTCGCGAAAACGTAATAAGAGTTTATGAAAAAATAATGGTAGAATAAAACGAGTAGGTAGCGATCCCGAGACGGGACGAGGCACGATTCACCAGGGTGCTGACACTTGTTACATCTCTCGGCAAATGCCACCAACCACAAACCATTTTAATCATGTTGAATTGAACACTTTTTTAACTTTACAAAACCCGTGATATTTATGATACTAGTTTCAACTAGATTTACACTTTTCTGGTCTGGTGTGCTACTTTTTAGTATTTTTTTTTAACGTGCGGGATTCTTAGGTATATCCTCCGTCTTGGGAGAACGGAGGGTCATGTCAGACTCCTACCGACTAAAATCGCACTGTTTCTTCTACTAACATAATTCGGGTGTACTTTTTCATCCTAGAATTAACACCTAGGCGCTTTTATGGGATTAATTTGGAACTGTTGCCCTTCACAATTGGGGGTTTCAGCTTAATAAAATGATTTAGATTTTTCACGCATACGCACTACGTTGAAGGTTTTTGCGTTTCGTCACGTTGTCATTAACGGAACACTTTTCAGACAAAGACAAAGACATTTATTCGTCGGATATGGTAGGTTCAAAGTTGGTTGGTATATAAGGATAAGTTCGGGACACATCCGCCGCTAATGGCGGCATAGGAATATTTACAACATGAACCTAACGTACACGTGGATGTAAAAACCTAACTATACTACTTATGCTTTAATAAACAATTACATACTTTAATAATAAACAATACAAAACACTTATACTATGGGCATTATACTCGTACTCTAATCTAAACTAATATTAAGATCATGGTCGTTGCTATGCAACGATAACGGACTTCGACACTGCGATTGTCATTGAATTGTAGCTGAATGCAAATGCGACTAAAATCATGTATTTTGTTAGCTTCACTACATACAGGCTGGCAGACATCGACGTGCAAGCGGTTACCATGGGTTCAGTACGATTCTGAATCCCTGCGTTCAAACTATTCGTTGGCTAATAGAAAAAATTGCTATTCCATAAGTTTTGAGCGCGTATGTATTGCACTTTTCTTAATTTTATTCATAGTTACGGTTTGCGCGTCGACGTCCTTGCCAACCTGTATCAGCAGGTAGTGTAGGTACAGTCAAGTCTTTTATATCTTCGTCAGTTTTCAAATTCTTCAAGTCATAATTAAATATGTGTAGTTTTCTATGCAATAATCAAGAAAACAAAGATCAAAATAGCGCCTTTGAACAATTTGGAGTTGACATCAACCTAAAGCCATTTGTAATAGCCTGGTCATTTGTAATAGCCTGGTCATTTGTAATAGCCTGGTCATTTGTAATAGCCTGGTCATTTTATGAAATATTAATTTTAAAAAAAGTTAAGTTGTTCAATTTTCTGTCTGTCAGAGTCGAAATTTTAATTTGATCTGATATTTGAAAAGAAAATATGCTGAGCTATTAGTTTAATTGAGTTGAATTATTTCCTTATCGTAAATCCTCTTGCAGTGAACTCCCGCAATATGGCCACAAGCAATGGCACGCCTACTTCGGAAAAACATTCGACGTTTACACCAAGCTCTGGAAGTTCCAGCAGCAGCACAGAGCTATTCTCGATAGCAAATACGGCTTAAAGCGATGGCAGATTGGCGAGATCGCTTCCAAAATTGGGCAGCTGTATTATCACTTCTAGTAAATACCAAAATATATTTCAATAGACGTATACTTCCGATTATTTTTTAGGAACATTTATTAATACAGTTTTACTTTTTAGCTTGAGGACAAGTGACACAGCTTACTTGCACGAAGCGTATTCTTTCTACTACGCTATCAGAGGCAGAAGTTATTACACTCAGGCGTGTAAAGAGGACAAATGCGAACTTATGGTCAAAAAACTACGATACTACGCAAGATTTATAGTGGCAAGCTTGCTACTAAAGAAAGTTAGCCTAGTGAGTGAACTACTAAGAGAATTAGACAAACAAATCATTGAATATGGCAATGCTTACGAACCTGATGACCAGAATGAATGGCGCATCGTGGCTGATGAAGTGAGGACGTTCATCGAAGCGGAGGCGGTGGTGGAGGTCACGCACCCCAGGGAATACCCAATTGCTCTATCGCACCGGTATGTTAATGCTAATTTAATTCATTTTGCTAATATAATAAACAACCTGAAATAAATGCTCATAAATTGTAACCATCGAATCCAACACTAAATTCGAGGAACTTTTCAGGCTGGGTGCTCCATTAGGACCTCCCAACGCATCCGCGCTCGACAGAGCATCACCAATGACCCTGACACTCCGCGAAGCACTGATCATCGGCAGCAACTCCACTCAGCTTAAGTTCTCGGAGCTAACTATGGACATGTATAGGATAATGCAGACTCTGGAGCGCGAACCCCAGACTGATGGCAACCATCTGTACGACGAGTCGCCGCGGCAACGACACCCACTGACCCCAAGTGCGATACACAACAGAGGTAATTATCATATTATCAGTCATTTACTTGTAGTTTAACTGTTTATTCTAATTTCCAACGCAATTGTCTTAATGTTTTGTTGCGAAGTTTTTAACAGCTGGTGCTCGCGCAATTCTCGCAGAAAGCAAAGTAAACTAGCTTAGCTGTTGTTAGTCGGTCGATTGTTAATCCTATAATTTAAAGTGTTATAGTACACACATTTATACAGGGTAGCAAAAACGATCCCCGCGCAACTGTAAGGTGAATTATTAGGTCATCCCACTTCCAGTGTCATATTTTTTTATTATTATTATTATTTTACAAAAACTGACTACTATACTATATAACCTTGTGACACTAATCAATAATCTCCACCACTATTAATCACTCGCTCCCAGACTGCTGGCAAATCTTAAACACCATTTAAAGTACCACTTTCATTTAATTCATCAATAATGCTCTTTAGTTTAATATCTAACTCCTTTTTGCTATTGTATCGAGTACCCGACAATTTCCTCTTCACATGGCCAAAACAATTGAAATCACAAGGATTCATATCCGGGGAATATGGCGGCTGAATAATTTCAATCCATCCTTTATCTTCAATTAAATTCTGGACTATTTTTGATTTGTGCGGTCTGGCGTTATCATGTAAAATTATAGGACTCGTTATATGATGTTCGTCTGCCCAAATAGGAATATTTTCTTCTAAAAATGACTTATATCGCTCTCCAGTCATAGTTGTATTTTCATCATAAGTTCTCCAAAAAGCAATGCCTCTGACATCCATAGCTACTATTAGTAGTATTTTTCGTTCATGTAACTCTGCACGTGGTAAATGTTCAGCTGAAGTACCCGGTTCCACCCAACATCGTGACTGATGTCTTTGACGAGGAGTATAAAATTCGACCCAAGTTTCATCAAGGCATATGAATCTATTAAGTATATTTTTCTTACGGCGATACCACGATAAATGGCTATGCGCAGTTTCATAACGAAACTCCTTCTGATCCGTGTTCAGAGTGTGGGGCACCCACACTGCACTTTTATTGACCAGACATAAATCCTCCGTGAGTACTCTATGTATAGTGGAATAAGGAATGTTAAGTTGAGTGGAGAGATCACTGACAATGACCCTACGTGACTGACGAAGTGCTTCCTTGATTTTGTCCCTTGCTTCTAATCTAGTCGATGGTAATGATCGAGGTGCTCGCGGCTCATCTTTAGCTGTGGTTCTTCCTTGTTTGTATATTTCAAGCCATCGCTGTACGGTTCTTTTATTTAAGGCGTTACGACCAACACACTTTACCAGTAAGTCGTGCGCAACTCCTCCAGAGTAGTTGAGTAAAGCACAACACTTTAGAAATATACGTTGCTCCACTACATTAATAGATTTTTTTAAATCTTCCATTTTAAATCAATGCACGTCTTGACAATACAATACACCAAATTAAACTAACATGATTGTACAAGACAACACATGTATTTACTATTGCATACCATTGCGCAATACATAAATATTGGAAATAAAAAATATGACACTGGAAGTGGGATGACCTAATACTTTGTTTAGTTTGAAAGCTGCTTACAAAATTTCCACGTACGAGTATATACAGGCGCTTGCGGTATCCGATGACGGAGCGAAGGTACATGGACTTGCTACAATTAGTTGTAACAAAAAGCTTTGCCGTTTTTATTTCAGTATTTTAGTAAAGGGCAAAAAATACGTATTTGTGGGTAAACGAGTTTAGGAGTACTGGGGTAAAGGTGTAAAGAAGAGTCATTAGTAACGCGATGAAAAGGTAAGGGGTAAAAAACGAAAATGCTAATGTGGTAATGTTACAGGGATTCTCGGGTACAGGGTCACAAAGACATGACTGAGTGGCTGGGAATAGTGGGTAAAGGGAACCTGTAGGTTCGTGGGGTTAGAAATAAAAGTTCGCTGGTTAAGTGGTATGGGTTAAGGGTTGGAGGTTACTTTGTAGGGGAGGGGTAGAGTCAAAGGGATAAAAGGCCGACTTTTATATAAAATTAAGAAATATGAGAGCTCAGAAAAATATTAAGTTAAAAACAAATTTAGCGTTGACCAAAAAAATGTAAAGATGTTTCATGCTTGATTGTTCTAGGGTATAACTTAGACGGCACTCACAGCACAGGCGAGGCCCCCCACAAGCAGATGCTGTTCAAACCATCGCCGAACCAGATCTTTTTGTATTTATCAAGCGCCGTGGATGACCTGCCTCCCAATGGAGTTATTCTGCTGTACATCTCAGCAGAAGGACTGCTCGTGCCAAACTCAAAACATCCTGAAGAAGGTATGTGAAAATTCAAACTTTAAAACGTATCTGGCAAGTAGTCAAAAGCTGGTTAAGTAAAATCAATAATACAGCAGCCAGGATTGAATCATAAAATTATTTTACTTTTTAGTAAATTAAGTAAGTACTCCTCTGTCTTTCCCTTCGGGGATTGCAAGCTTGTATTGTCGTGTTATCGATCAACCATGTTTTTTTTTCCTACAGCAGGTGGCTACGACATAGGAGGTTTGATTACCACCTCCAAAACGGACGTCCTACAAAGAGAAACTTCAACATCCAAGGAGGGTAAAGGTACGTAACCACCTATCGTACCCTGTGTTACCCTACCCTACGTTACCCTACCCTACGTTACCCTACCCTACGTTACCCTACCCTACGTTACCCTACCTGTAAGTAGTCTTAGTAACGCCGAGGAATTGGTTCTGCACAACCCGTCAGTTATGGCGATGTCAAATGTCAGGTATGTCCAGATACAGCTACAGCTACAGCTTTAACACATTGTACAGATACAGCTTTAACGCATTGGTACGAGTACTGCTGGAACCTTGACACCTGTGCCGGGCTAGAGAACTCGCGGCGTGCTCACAACACGTTGCATACTGTATACTGCCTCTGCCATGGTGATGCAGTGCATCCGGTTTGACGAAAACAGGAAATGTCAAAGACCTCTTTTATGAGCCGAACTCGTACATAAATCTCGCAATATCTATCAGGTTGGTACAAAAGTAATGAGACACTTGGTTTACGTTTTATATTTTTTATTATTATTACAATAAAAAAAGGTTAGTCAGTGATGTAATCACCATTAGCATCTAAGACTTCTTGCCAACGATCCGGCAAAGTTTGGATGCCTTTCGCCTAGAACTCTGATGGCTGTGCCTAGTAAAAGTTGTTTAACTCCGCCTCTATATCAGAGAAATCATTAAATTGTTTACCCCACAAATGTTGTTTCATGGCTCTAAACAAATGATAGTCTGATGGGGCGAGGTCTGGGGAATAAGGTCGGTGGGGTATCGTCACCCAGCCCAAGTTCTCCAACTGTTGGCGAACGGCAGATGCGACGTGAGGTCGAGCGTTATCGTGTAGTAAAACTACATTGACTCGTCTCCGTCGTTTTTTTTTTATACGAGCAGCAGATAGTTTGGTGAGCTGACTTGAATATTTGTCAGCATTTATAGTTTCACTGTGTAATAGTTCATAAAGCTTGCCTTGCGCATCCCAGAAACAGCAAAACAGAACTTTTAAGCGGTACTTTTGACTGAGCTTCGGTTGAGTTGGGGGCGTTTCTTCTCGAGGCAGCCAAAAAGCACGACGTGTATCGTTCTCGTAATGAATCTATGATTCATATCCAGTAACCGGATTAAACAAAAACTCTTTACGTCATGGTCGCAGCAAAAGTGATTGACAGATAGCGACACGGACTGCACGACTGGCGTCTGTAAGGATGTGCGGTACCCACCGAGCCAAAACTTTTCTATACCCAAGCTCATGCAGATGATATTTCACGGCGTGGTGACTGCAGTTAAGTA
Organism: Eremobia ochroleuca; assembly: GCA_949629135.1. Lineage (NCBI taxonomy): Eukaryota > Metazoa > Arthropoda > Insecta > Lepidoptera > Noctuidae > Eremobia > Eremobia ochroleuca. Next base: position 29,317,922 of record OX451384.1, on the reverse strand, counting down.
CTTCCGCTAATTCACGTGTGGTAACATCCGGAAACGACTGCAGTTCGTGGCGTAAATCATCATCATTCACTGCGGGTGGTCGTCCTGAGCGTGGCTGACTTTCAAAGCTCCTGCCTACTGATTTAAAACGGTCGGTCAAACCATCGGGACACCGTCGCATGGCTTGCACTTCCAGCGCCCAGTGCAGTGTTGATATTGTCAGCCACAGCCCGCGCACTGTGGCCTTACAAGTACTCGTATAAGTATACTCGTAGTGTTCGAACTTGTCGCTCGTCCATTTTTCTTCAAACTGTCTAAACCGATCGCGAGGGCGACTTTATATACCTCACAAGTACCTAGAATGTTCTACAACTTTCTAGGATATTATTTGAAAAAGGAAAAGTTTTGTAGTTTCCTATTACTTTTGTGCCAACACTTTGTATATGTCATTTAATATATATATTTTTACTACAGGGTTGTAAATAACACAAAATTATGATATATCATTCTTTTTTTATAAAGGACTGGCTCCAAAGCTGAAGGAGGCTCCAGTACTGCACCCAGGAGACTTGTACCCATTCACTCGTCGTCCCCTGTTCATCATCATCGACTCTGATAACTCCTACATCTTCAACAATCTACCAAGATACTTCGGGCAGCCAATTATCATCCTGATGTCACCAATGGAGTTGCCTGCTACGTTATACCGTAAGTAGGTGCAGTCGGTTACACAACAGGGAATTTGACTTCTAAAAAACTTAATTATTCCTTATTATATAAAATTGGCAGAAAAAAAAACAAAATGTCAAATATCCTGTTTTTGTGCAAATTGGTTGTAAACTGTATATTAACTCTATAGGGCGAATAGGACTGGACAGAAAATTATTCTTTATCACATTTCCAGAATTTAAATTGAAACAAATTATAAATTAGATAGTAAATTAAACATCTTTACTAAATTGCTTTTCTTTAAGCTTTTTTTTTAATAATAAATGATATTATTATAATATAAATAAATAAATAATAAATAAATATATATTATATATATTTATATATATTTTTTATATAATATATTTTATAAATTAGTGCATAATTGTAACATCAGCTTAGGCAAGAAAACGTACTACTTCATGTCAGCAGTTCGGCCGTTCAAGGAATTTACCATCGCCGTCCAACTCTGCGAGATCGGTTTAGCTTTACCGCCAGCCTGCGTAATCGTCAAGAAGCTGTATGTTGATTAAAATATGATTCGCGAACCTAACTAACCGTAATGCTAGTGTGTTACGTTAATTTAAGGAATTCCTCTATTTTATTTTATTTTATGGGAATCCACTGATGCGTACCTTTCGAGTTCCTTATAAAATACTGTTTTAATTTTATTAAGTGTTGTTTAGCAAACTGATTTTTTTTTATTAAACACCCGTATTTCTTTGCCTTTTTTTTATAACAAAAACGGCAAATAATAAACACAAACTTTACCTTTACTTTTTTAATTTTCTGCAACTCAAACACATATAAATCACTTACAGAATGAAAATCGCTTTTCTTTTCATACAAGATATAATATATCGGATTTGTATCAAATATCAGATATTTTGATACTTACTATAAATATCGGATTTTTATGAACCCTGGAATAAAATATAATAGTATACATCAATAACGCATACTAAATAATTCGGTAAAATATACACAATATATCTGCCACACCGACATACGCTGTTCAGTGGAGAGAGTTTTGACCATAGAAACACTTGACATGTGTTGTTCATAGTTGTTCATCTGCTTATAACATTGCACGCTATTTCCTTTTTTATGGCTGTATCTGACCGACTGGACATTGACAAAAGGTCAACTAAATTTAGAAAGCTTTATATGTATTTTTCTAATTATATCTAATTGTTGTCGAATTTATTAGTTTTAGTCTTATCTCCGACAGAACCAGACATATACGGTCTTCCTAATTGGTGTTCTTATTATCTTAACCTTAAACTTTAATAATCACAATTTTTATTCAAACCGTATTCCGTGGCATGATAGATCCTTGACAGAAAATGTTAACAACTTCGTCTTGGGCTATCAAATCGAGACATTGTACATCGATAATTACATTAAATCGCACTTCATTGTCGTAGGTTACAAAATGACTTATTTTACACATAGTTCCTGATACGTGTAGTTTATAGTTAGCTGGTATATAATTATATACATCAACAATGAATAGCCGAAGAGAATAGAGGCTCGTTAAAAATAATAATAATAATCTAACAGTAATATATATCGGATACATATCAGATATCAGTTATTTTGATATTTATTATAAATATCATCTTTAATAAAATGTTATATTAAACATACCTCATAACCATTAATTGCACACACAACCGCTATGAAGTGGAGAGAGTATTGAGCATAGAGATCCTCGATTCCTAGTAGTAGTTACTGACACATGCCATGTATTGTTCGTAGTTGTTCATCTGCAAATAACACATTTGCATGCTAATTCCTGTTGTACAGCCTTATCTAACCGATTGAACATTGACAAAAGGGTTGATCTTGTGTAAAAGCTTTATCTGTGTCTTTCTATATATATCTAGTTGTTGTCAACTCTAGTGGTTATTCTCATCTCCGACTAAACCACACGTATGAGGTCTTGCTTATTGGTGTTCTTATTACCTTAATCTTTATTAATCACGTTTTGTTACAAGCTTAATTTCTCCAGTTCTCGTAATATGATAGATTTTTGACAGAAAATTTTAACATCTTCGTATATCGATAAGTTTGTTTTAATTTTATGATTGATACAATGTCAACTTCTGTGTTATCACTCACTTTGGAAAGTTAGAATCGTAAAGTTTTTGTATTGGTGTTTTTATTCTTATGAATCAGTTAGTACAATCTTCTGCAAGGCGGCATTCACACTGTCCCGCGTCACATGACGGGAAGAACAACGCTTAGAAAAGAGTCACTTTGTAACTTGAAAGCTCGTTAAAAATACTACATTAACTATTGAATGTATTTTTAATAATAATGTAAATCGGATAGGTATCAATTAAATCACGTTTTGTTATTTATAATATTATAAATAATGGATTTTTACGAACCGTGGAATAAAATATAATATGTATTATACAACAAAAACTCATGATCATTCAATAAATAATTAAATAAAACAGACACAAGATGTCTGCCACACCCACATCCTCTTTTAAGTGGAGAGAGTATTGACCATAGAGAACACCGATTAGTAGTAGTAGTTACTGACACAATATGACATGTGTTGTTCATCTGCTTATAACACATTTGCACGCTATTTCCTTTTTTATGGCAGTATCTAACTGATTGGACATTGACAAAACGTCAACTAAATTTAGAAAGCTTTATATGTATTTTTTCTAATTATATCTAGTTGTTGTCGACTTTAGCGGTTTTAGTATCATCTCCGACTAAACCAGACATATGCAGTCTTCCTCATTGGTGTTCTTATTATGTTAACCTTTAATAATCACATTTTTACAAACTTTATTCAGCTCCACTTCTCGTGGCATGATTGATTCTTGACAGAAAATTTTAACGGCTTCGTTTTGGGCTATCAAATCGAGTCATTGTACATCGATAATTACATTAAATTGAACTTCACTTTTTACAAACCCGGGAATAAAATATAGTACATATATATCAATAATATCGGGGGTTCATAAAATCCAATATTTATAATAAATATTGGAAATTATACCCGAAATTTGATATACAGGGTTACTGGTTAATCGACCTTTTCCTGCTAGGAGGTTGTAGGGCCCCCCCTACAACCTCCTAGCAGGAAAAGGTCATTACCGATGAATTAGACCTTAGATTAAGTCACTGAGCAAACGTGAACCATATAAGAGATTTTTTTTTTAGTTTATCGTGATAAGGCGTATTAGAAACTATTTCATAAAAGAAGTGTTTGCGGTACTCATTTTTTTTTCTCTATTAAAAGACATAACAAGCATTCATTATCAACACAAAAACTAGAACTATATATAGATCATTAGAAAATACCTAAAGGAAACATCATGAATTTTAATCATTTTAAGTAACGAGTTCCATAAGAATGACAAAAAACGAAAAAAAACACTATGGCATAAAGGCTAAAGGCATCTCCAAATTTATAGCTTTTTTAACGAGGTATTTAAACTAAACATCGGATATAATATTACTAAGTTTATACGCAGGGGTAATAACGTAGAAGTAAGGCTAAAACCGTGTACTTAATTATTATTATTATTATTATTAATTGCATATTTCATAAAAACATTGGATTAACTTAAGAATAAGTGTTACAGATGCCTGTCATATCCCACTGCTGGGCAAAGACCTCCCCATCTGGATTACATATAATTGTTTAATAATATTTCGTGGTTTCATTTTTGTTAAACAATAAACAGGTATCCTACTCGTATTTATACTATTAGACAATTTGCTTTGTTTAGGGAGCAGTTACGAAGAGTCTTCGTAATGTAAAGGAAACGGTAGCATTACTAGAATGCTTAGGATTCGTAATAAATTACGAAAAAAGTTATTTGCAACCTCATACATCATGCAAATTTTTTAGATTCATTTATGACACCACTGATATAACTTTATCGTAAAATCTAGACAAACGCAACAAGGTAGCCTGTTTAGTACAAAAGTATTCCAATCTACCCACAGTTTCAATTGGAAATTTCTCCCAATAGATAGGAGTACTCGTAGTAGCGTGCCCAGCGATGCGTTACGGTTGGTTGTATACAAAGATATTAGAAATAAATAAATATTGGTTTCTACAACAACATGGTACATTTTACGTAAAAGTTAAACTTCCTCATAACATCTTAAGTGATTTAAACTGGTGGTCTCAAAATATTTATAAAGTAAATTGTCCAATAAAGTCCCAAAGCTATGCGCTGGAAATTTACACAGACGCGACACGCATAGTCCAGGGTGCATTTACTAACGGGGTACGAGTCAGTGGCGCTTGGAAAGAAAGTGAAATTAGTTTGCATATCAAATTATTTGGAACTAATAGCCGTAATTTCTACCCTTAAATATTTTGTTCGGGACAAAACTGACTGTGCTATCCTCGTGCGGATAACACTACCGTAATAAGTTATATAAACCGCATGGGTGGCATTCAATTCCCACACTTAAGCGCACTTTCTCGTGATATTTGTGGTTTGGCGAGATGCGCAAGCCAACGTCGAGGCTGACAAAGTCACGCAGGGTGAACCCCGACGTCGAATGGGAGTAAATCGACTTTAAATATATTGTAAAATGTTCAGATCAACCAGAGATTGACTTATTCGCTTCTCGTTTATAACCAGCCTATTGTAGACAAAACTAATTTTGCAATATACAGTCTCTGAACATCTACCTGTTTATTTATATCGAAAATGAAACCATAACATATTATATATGATCGAAGTAACTTCTTAAGTGAAGCTCGATCGATATAATATGAGTGGTTTCATTTGAAGATATAAATACCCAACCCACCCAAAACCTAGTGCATTTTTACTATACTCGTAACACGAGAGGACTTGAACTCAAGTCGCAACTCTAAAAGAATGAGCTATCACCCTCTAGTATAGTGTAGGGTAGACGAGTAGATACTTTAATAGATTATTACATAAAAATAGATCGATTCGTTATTATAACCCGTTCGTTAAATAACTTTTAAAAGCGTGCTTGTGTTTTATAGGTCAAAGGACTACCTGTTTATTTATATATTCAAATGAAACCATTTATATTATATCGATCGAGCTTCCCTTTAGTTTGATCATTTATATGTAATTCAAGCTCAATATGGTTCCCTCTATTTTTAGACAAAAATGCATTCTTTTTTATTAATTATGTTTTTACTAATAACTCAGTTTGGTTTACATAACGCGGGATACCCGTACTTACCCGCAAGCCACTAAGCTTGCATGAATTTAATTACCTTTCTAAGCAGTATTCTAAAAAAACCATAATGATCCGTTCTGTGGATTATGCGTGAAAAGTTAATAAACAAACAAACAAACTTTCGCATTTATAATATTAGTTAGTATTTTAAAAATCATTCGAACGGTACGCGTTAGGCGCTTCCCATAAAATTGAAAATTATTAAATGTAGGGGAATACCTTATATGAACGTAGCCTACAGTAAACCCAACGTGTGTATAAGGTTTTAATTTCAATAAAAATCTAACCATACCCGCACGGCATTTGATGAATCCCCGAAACATAAGATTAGATGGCCACTTTGAGAAAAGTAATCCAAATTGTAGTTTTTGTCAAGTGTTGTTAGAGTAAACTTTGAATATGCTTAATTGCTAATTTTGACTGTAATTAATATAATTTGATATTTATCGTGATAGATATCATGATATACATCCACTGATATATATCAGCGAACCCTGTATATTATACATCAATAACTCAATACCATAAATTTATTCTATAACTTACCATTAGTTTCTACATTTACGAGACCGCATTGTTCGTAACAAAAATATGGCGATTTATTTTAAAAAAGCTTCAGAGCAAAGTTTAACACCAACATACCGACATGAATATGCCTAAGAAGATCCAAAACCGCTCTTATGTACAGACGCCAGCATATTAAGCTACTACAATCTGTCAAATTTCTTTAATAGATTTCAACTTAAGGTTCAAAGTTGATTGGGAAAATTTGACAGTTTCAGGTAGATTGATGTGCTGGCGTCTGTACAGGAGAATAATTTTCATGGCTTCCTAAAATTTTAATAAGCTACCAAATGGCATAAAAGATTTAAACTTGAATCAATTTAAACGCAACCTAAATAATTTTATAATAGAACAAATGCAAACCATTGACGAGATTCTTGCTGACAAAATTTCTTGTGACTGTTCCTGTATTTATGATTTATAGTATAACATTCCTATTTAACGACTTTTAATTTATTAAATTGTATTGTATATAATGTTTTATTTAATTTCTAATAGTGTTCAATTAATGAGGGTAGATTTTTGAGTTTCTATAAAATATCTACAAGACCTGTTACGAGTATATCACCATAAATCGCAATAATAAATACTTTGAATTTGAAATTAAAATACGCACAAGATGTGTGCCACACCTACACCCTCTGTTAAGTGGAGAGAGTACTGAGCATAGATATCCCCGATTAGTAGTAGTAGTTACATGACATATTGTGTTGTTCGTAGTTTTTCATCGGGTGATAACACACTTGCACGCTATTTCCCGTTCTACAGCAGTAGATAACTGATTGGACATTGACAAAAGGTCAACTAAATTTAGAAAGCTTTATATGTATTTTTCTATATATATCTAGTTGTTGTCAACTTTAGTGGTTTTTATCTAATCTCCGACTAAACCAGACATATGAGGTCTTGCTTATTGGTGTTCATATTATCTTAACCATTTAAGCACGTTTTTTACAAGGTTGATTTGCTCCAGTTCTTGTAGTATGATAGATTCTTGACAGAAAATTTTATAAACTTCGTCTTGGACTATCAAATTGAGATATTGTGTATCGATATTTTTTTTAAATTAAATGATTGATACAATGTCAGCTTCTAAGTTACTATGAAAAGTTTAAATCTTAAAGTTTTTGTATTGATTCTTTACATTCTTATGAATCAATCTGTATAATCTTCTGTAAGGCGTCGTTCACACTGCCCCGCACCACACGACGGGGCGAACAACGCTTAGAAAAGAGTCACTTTGTAAATTGAAAGCTCGTTAATAAAAACTGCATTAATTATCTAATGTATATGTAATAATAATTCATTACCATTAAATAAGTGATTAAATAAAATACACACATGTCTGCCACACCTACACCCTCTCTTAAGTGGAGAGGGTACTGTGCCTAAAGATCCCCGATTAAAAGTAGTAGTTACTAACACATTACATGTGTTGGTCGTAGTTGTTCATCTGGTAATAACATACTTGCACGCTATTTCCCGTCCTACAGCAGTAGCTAACCAATTGGTCATTGACAAAGGGTCAACAAAATTTAGAAAGCTTTATATGTATTTTTCTATGTATATCTAGTTGTTGTCAACTTTAGTGGTTTTTATCTAATCTCCGACTAAACCAGACATATGAGGTCTTGATTATTGGTGTTCTTATTATCTTAACCATTTAATCACGTTTTTTACAAGGTTGATTTGCTCCAGTTCTCGTAGTATGATAGATTCTTGACAGAAAATTTTAAAAACTTCGTCTTGGACTATCAAATTGAGATACCGTGTATCGATAAGTTTTTTTTTTTTTATTTAATGATTGATACAATGTCAGCTTCTAAGTTACTTTGACAAGTATAAATCGTAAAGTTTTTGTATTGATTCTTTACATTCTTATGAATCAGTCTGTATAATCTTCTGTAAGGCGTCGTACACACTGCCCCGTGCCACTAGACGGGGCGAACGACTCTTAAAAAAGAGTTACTTTGTAACTTGAAAGCTCGTTAGTAAAAACTGCATTAATTATCTAATGTATATGTAACTCATTACAATTAAATAAGTAACTAAATAAAATACGCACAAGATGTGTGCCACACCTACACCCTCTGTTAAGTGGAGAGAGTACTGAGCATAGACATCCCCGATTAGTAGTAGTAGTTACATGACATGTGTTGTTCGTAGTTGTTCATCGGGTGATAACACACTTGCACGCTATTTCCCGTTCTACAGCAGTAGATAACTGATTGGACATTGACAAAAGGTCAACTAAATTTAGAAAGCTTTATATGTATTTTTCTATATATATCTAGTTGTTGTCAACTTTAGTGGTTTTAATCTAATCTCCGACTAAACCAGACATATGAGGTCTTGATTATTGGTGTTCTTATTATCTTAACCATTTAATCACGTTTTTACAAGGTTTATTAGCTCCAGTTATCGTAGTATGATAGATTCTTGAGAGATTTTTTTTTAAATCGAGATGTATTATTTAATTTTTTTTTTTTTTAATTCGTCTTTAATTTAATGATTGATACAATAACTTCTGAATTACTCACTTTGGAAAGTTAAAATCGTAAAGTTTTTCTATTGATTCTTTACGATCATAAGATCGTAAAGAAATCAGAAATCAGTCTGTATAATCGTCTGTAAGGCGTCGTTCACATTGCCCCGCGCCACACGAATGAAGGGGCGAATGACACTTAAAAGAGTAGTGGAACTGGTTCGTAGTTGTCTCAAAATTTAAATAAACATTTTTTGTATGAATAATTTGAAAATAAAAAAATAAAGTCGAGTATGACAAATTACCCCCGAGATGGGGTAGGTTGTCTCAGATGAAGGTTCTCGTTTTCACAGATCACTGTTGATATCCCTGTCATCGTCGGAGGCTTTGGGGAATAATAAAATATTTTTTTATTCCCACCCCATTTTTACATTTTGCATTTTGTGCACTGAACCCATTCTTCATTGGGCTTGCTGCTTGACCAGGTTTCAAAACATAACACAAAAAACACGACGTATCATCCAAATCGTCATCGTCGTCGCTCCTCACTTGCTTTAGTTTCTTATTTTTCTTCTTTCGTGGGTATCTTTGCATTAGTTTCTTTTTTTTTTGTTGCTCTGCTAACGCATTCTTAACCGCTGTTTAGGTCAAAATTGCGGTAGTCCTTTTTCTTCGATTGGAAGTCGTTTTCTTAGCTGGATCTTTCGGAAATGGTCTGCACTGGTTCCAGGACTTGGGAAGGTGTTCTACAAGAAGCTCTAAACGCGGAACATACCCCATGTTCCGCGTTTAGAGCAACACAGTCTCCACTTTGTATAGACTGATCGTTTTCCTGATCAACTTCAGGTCTATCGCTAACATAAGATGGTGCAAAGTCTATGTCAGTGAAGATATTACGATTATAGGGCCATATGCCATTCACTGAAAAGTTAGACATTATGTTCTGGGGAGTTATGGCTGGAGGTAAACTAATTTTGACGATAGCAGGAATATCATAAATCATCATTGTTTTGCCAGGATGATTCTTGATCCAGTCCATCACAAGCAACATTGACGTACCTCTTCAAGGGTTCATAAACACTACGGTCTAACGTTTGCAGTTTATGAGAACAATGAGGTGGGAATGATAACACCACAACTCCGTGTTCTTTGCAATAATCCAACGTTTTAATAGATAGATGAGAATAGTGGTTATCCAACAATAGTAGCAGTAGGCGTTCAAAACTGCGGCGTTCATAATTTTGTGCTCGAAAACGACAAACAATATTGACAGCCTGTTTGTTATACTCGTAATTCCGTGGCAAATTCAATTATTTTATCGTCCCATTCCTACCATTATGATAACTTTATTTAACTGTCTTTATCAGCGTATGCCGAGTGAAGATATCTCGGGAATTTGTCATAAAGTAAGTTTTTAGACCCCTTATCGATTTCGAGAACCTTGAAAATTATCCTTGAATTTTTTTTTTTGTGATTTTTAGCCGACTGCAATACCATTTCATTGGACCACAGAGGAAGGGCCGAGAGCGTGGATTTGTACCTGCCACTATCCTTTACCTATACAGTTCACGGGCAGATGACCGTAACCTACCAGAACTACTTATCATAATATTATATCTTATTCATCTGAGTGAACCCAATCATTAAGCGCATAGTCATTGTCATACTAAACTCAAAGTGGAACATAATCTGAATTTCTGATCGAAGAAACGAGAGCAGTCAATGCTTGGCAGCTGCTTGTACGCAGCGAATGCCAGTACTTCACAATCGTCGGGTCGAAGGGTCATTGTCGCGCATTTAAACTGCGCACACATTTACAGTTCGACAGGCATCTTTATATAATCTATGATGACTTTTTCTTCGTTCATCGTCGATTTTCACAACCACGTTACGTTTCTTATTGCTTACACAAGTTATCCTACCCTTTCAAATCTGTGAAATGGCGAAACAAAGGTCTATTTGTCGAACGAAAAATTAAAATTCCGTCAAAAAATTTAATGAAAGTCAACGTTTTTATAGCTAAACAAAGTTTTAAAATGTCCTATTCGCCCTGTATGTATATCAAAATCAAAATTTAAATGTTTAAAAATACTTCTTATATATGAAAACCGACTGTAATATAGGGTTTAGGTGTAATTTTAGTTTCCCTGGTGAGGATTCTGACGCTGAGTTTGTTTCGGTGTTTCTTCTCAGAAAGTCAGTGAGCTAGGAAACACCGACCTCAATGCGAGAATAGGGATCGCAGAATAGCTGCATAGTTAGAATACGCAAGTCCATAAAGTATTGTAGATTATTCTGAATATAAGACATAAATCCAAACTGGAAAAAAAATTGTCATAGTTCAAAGAAATTCAAAGAGCATTTATAGGTAGAGAAAGAGGTAATTATAATATTTGAAAATTTGGCAACTACTATAAATCCGAAACTTTCAAATTTTCCCAATCAACTTTGAACTTAAAACTTAACGATAAAGTAGAAAATCCATTAAAGTAATTTGACAGATTGTAGTAGCTTGATGTGCTGGCGTCTGTATATTATTATAAAATAGGCCCCAGTCCCGACACACCACATTCAAGGTATCAAAGAAAAACCAATAATAAATAATTGATTAAATGAGTGTAAAAATAATCAATTTCTCGTTGATTATGTAGCTATAATTGTCTGATTCTAACATGCTCCAACGTTAACATACGAAGCATGGTCTTACAAATCTGTATTAGGTAATAAAAACAACTTATAGTTTTATGTAAAGTTTTGCTTTGTTTTCTGAACACTATCTTTTATGGAGTAAATTTAAAAAAAAAAACGGGTGAGCTGCACTAAAGCCAAAAAAAAATATCTTTGGCACTCAAAATTAATAAGAAAATATAATCAGAGAAAAAAAGACCAAATTTCTTAGTACCTAAATTGGCGAATTTTTTTTTTAAACAAAGTGGTGCACCTTACCCACCGTAGGCAGGTGAGGTCCGGAGGCTGGTACACTTAAGTTGTAACTTAAGTCTACCAGCCTCTATCAAAAAATTACAGCGGGGACGGATGACCAGCGTATGGAAGGTAGCCTCTTTACGCTATTCCTTCACGACTCGCTGTCGGCAGTCTGCCTTTGCTGTGACATCAAGAGGATGCCGCTGGATGAGTGGGAGCGGGCCCAGAATATCATCGATACCTACCTGAAAGAAGCTGCGATTATATTATCAAGGACTCGAGGTACGTTCTCAATATATACCTACAATATTTTTGTTATAAAAGTTCCGGGGTTTCGTAAAAAAAAAAAAAACAACGAAAGAATCTGTGATTACTTTAAATAAAATGTAAAGTCTTATTTAATTGAATTAGTAAATTAAAATCCGAATGTCCAACTTCAGATTGCATGTACGTGGCCTTCTTGAGTGATGACTTCATGAGGCTGCTAATCCTGCGCTTCATCTTCTGCGAGACAATCTTGCGCATGCACCGCATGTTCCGCGGCCGAGCACAGCGCACGCGCTGCTCGCCGGCCATCCCCGACGACCTCTACGAGCACCCGATACTCACCCGTATTGTCATGGATTTAGCGACCAAATTGCAGGTAATTTAGCAAATAAATCGACGCCAAATTATGGCAAGTTGTAAGTTCGGGAACGTAATGCAAAAATGGTTTGCTATAGCTATGTACGAATTTCATTTCATATTTGTTTATCAACATAACATACTCATGCTTGTTACCATCAATTGAACACAAATCCAGACTCTGGGCTAGTACTAAAAAGTCCTAAACAGAACCAAAAACACTTGGCTTGCCCTGGGGATCGAATTCAGGACCCCGAGCTCAGCTACCGCACTTGCAATGAACCAGGCATTCTCTCCCATATTATTATTCTACCAAGAGCTCATTAAACTTTAACGTAATATTTATGTTGATGCTGAAATTTTCAGGTCCGTGGACAATTCCATGACCCTGCTGCTGTTCAGCGGGAATGATACACCAAACCCTCAACAGTATCGTTCGCTGATCAGTAAGGCGACGATGCCCCTTTGGACGCGACGGCCAGTGGCGATTAAACGTGACGTGGCGCTTAGTGTAAAATAAGGAATAATCTAGACACCTCGTCTAGTTTAGTTCAGTGATTCTTAAACAACAATACCGTTTAGTGAACATTAAGAAACAATGCCTAGACGTGGTGGCACTGCTACTGACCTAGTCACTACAAGCGGCATTGTCTCTCTAGAAGAGTTGTTTAAGATGATTCATTTTAGAGTAAAAGTGTGTATCTTAAAATTAAAATTAAGTACTTTTGTACATACTTGTACTTCCACATTAATGATATATTCATTCCTCATAAATGGTTATCTTAAATATGTATCTCGGAGTTAACAGCTAACCCAGAGTTAGTCAAATAATTCATCTTGCGCCACCGAGAGTTAGACATAAACCTAAAGTTTTAAATATTAAACCCACCGATGAAGTCTCTAAACTCTGGATTAGTGATAGTAATGTCAAAATAAATTGACGTTATGAGGTACCACTGATAACTTATTTTTGTATTTCATATTGGTCGACGTTGTAGTAAGTGAAAAATCGGCATTACAAGCAATATATTCATGAACTCGTATAAAAATAAGTACAAATTGTAAAGAGCAATCTTAAAACATAACTATTTTTCCATCAAACGTTTTCGTCAATCAATAGGGGAGACGGTACGGTTGAAATATTTTAGCGCTTAATGTCCATTGCATCGGGATTAGTTAAGCGAGCGATGAGGGAAATATATTAAATGAAAGACCATATATCTGTCTACTAATGGGCATTGTTATTTGAGATTAGTTTATATGAGATTAGTTGAATTGTATTATATGTATAAAATAAAATTAAAAAAAAAAGTATTTTTTTTCAACTGTCCCCAGGCCAGGGTCGGTTGAAACAGACCCTGGGGTCAATTGAAACATGAAAATAATACAAAATATAATAAATTAAGTGTTAAAATGTTAATTACTTAACTCAGAGTTTACCAACCCTACATTTATTCATTAAACCCGATTATCTGATGGGAAAAGAATTAAGAAAGGAGGAGCTCGTGTCTAAGTGTTAACAGTCGCACGGGTTCGATCAGGTCGAAATGCGCTTGCCGCGGTCGGTCCGTGGATGGGTAACCACTTTCAAATACCGAGACCCTCCGTTAGATTATTACAAAATAAAAGATCAAGGATTTTTGTTTTACATGAAATAATTATTTATTTAGTAAATAAGAAAATTAATTTAATAAAATACAGTTATAAATGGATAAAATTATATTTCGATGCTTTATAGAATAAAATTGTATTGGGTATATTATAGTATCTATAATATACGATTATTTATAATGTAAATAATGAATTAAACTATCTTCTAAAACTTTGTATCTCCTAATGATAAAAATGTTGTATAATGAGAGAAGGTTCTTGTTTAAAAAATTGACACAATACGCCTACTTGCCGCATTATAGCCATTTCATACGTTGTGATTTGAAGATACGGTCAATTTAAGTTGGCAGTCAATTTGCGCAGTAATTCATTTCTTCCCAATTTTATTCAAATGAATTACCTATATTATACTTAAGAAGGTAGATAGGAAAGATACAATAATTATATCTTGAGCGGCGTACGCATGTCACTGGAAAGCAGAATTGCGGCAACGAACGCGCTAAGGTCATAAATTATATAAAAAGATGAGCCTGGATTATGATATCCAACTGTCAAAGAGCGTACAAAACAAAGTACAAGTACTTCGGCTTTACAAGTCTACACGACCAACCTGTGGCAGGTTGACTCGCACTCGGCAGTCCGACTGCCGGCACCCCATGGCGCTGAACAACATGTTCATAGGAGCGCCCTATGATGCTTGTCATAAATAGAGACTAAGGCTGAAAATATATTAACAATAGCGTTATACCTACGTTAATTGTGTTAAATAATATATATTTTCAAGCCTTTGTTCGTTCAAATGAGTAGAAATACTTTAATAAATTATATAAAAATGGTCAGTGTTTATTGAATAGACACAAACTGAACATATAATTGGTTCTCGCAATACAAACTGACAGTTCAGTGCTTAAACGTCAGACACTTCCTGTATTTTTTTTTAACAGCAGTCGCATTCTAATCTCAGCCTCATTCTGCCAAAAATTGTTAACGCTTGCGGTCGCTGAGGTGAGATTCCGACTAGATTTTTAACGTTTTTAAATACAGGAATTGACCTTTAGGATCAAATGTAAGAACGCTAACAGTTGACAGATGGTCCTGTGAGTGTTCGCTGAGTTAAGAAACGCGTGATGAACGCATCAAATTACATACTGCATTTTTCTTGAGGGACAATGGCCTGTTTCACCACCTTCATCATCGGCTAACTAACCTGTCAAGTAATTTCATGAAAATGTTGTGCCACTATTGTTAGACAACGTTTCAGTGACATCATTCGACGCTACATTACGGCTGCTGGGTGTCGGCTCCGTTCTACTAAATCGTAGCCTAACTGTTCCATTCAATTTATGGATTCGATTCTTAGCTAGACTATTGTGAAACAGGCCTATAATGTTTATTCATATTATATTAGAATTTAATAATTTATATATAAACAAATTATGACTGTTTTAATATTATTAAGTATAATATATCTCTTTCCAAGACGCTATAGTAGAAAATGTTCAGTAGGCGCATCATTTCATAGTAGAAATATATTTTTAAATAGATTTATACTAACATTACAGATATACTAAATGCACTCGGTCAGTCAGATATTAATTATCAGACTTGTTTACTTTAACTAATAAGACTAATCAATCAGGAGAAGTGCGATAGCCGCCGCCGTCTGATTTTCAAGTATACCTACGCGATATACATATTTATCCCTGGGGTGAAATAAAGAATGTTAAAACCCACAGGTTCATAATAAACGGAAGATTTACAAGCATGTGTCGAACCGGTTTATTTATCTCAGGTACCATTCAAAATCAGACTTTTGAGGTGTAAAATTTAACAAACGCGCTTATTATTGTGCTTATTATTTGGGTGGCTCTCTCTCTTTCTCTTTATTGTTTACTCTTTCCTGTTTCCCGTACCTGAATCACAGTATAAGTCAGGTTTTTCTCTTGCAAATGACAATTTTACCATCAAGATATTGTCAGATGCGCTTTCCTCCTCATCTCCCAAAATCCACCCTTTTATACCGTTCTAACTCCAACACGATTTACAAGCAAGGGACGAACCGGTTTATTTATCTCAGGTATCATTAAAAATCAGACTTTTGAGCTATGAAATTTAACAAACGCGCTTATTGTTGTGCTAACTATTTGGGTGGCTCTCTCTTTCTCTTTATTGTTTACTCTTTCCTGTTTCCCGTACCTGAATCACAGTATAAGTCAGGTTTTTCTCTTGCAGATGACAATTTTACCATCAAGATATTGTCAGATGCGCTTTCCTCCTTATCTCCCAAAATCCACCCTTTTATACCGTTCTTACTTCTACACTCGAATCAAAGATGGTGAGCATTCCTTTCTTAAGAAGAGATTATTTTTCCCATCTATGCTGATTCTGCCAAAGGCTACACAGCATAACAATGACTCCGTCAAAGAATTTTGGGCCCAGACTGAACTTTTGTTTGAACTTTTTATCAAAATCAAAATTAATTTATTAAAATTAAATTGTGAATCAGCCTTACAGACCTTTCCGAACGTCAAAACTACATAAGAAAGTTCCCCAAAACGCCCGCCCTTCACCACTTCGTAGTGCTTTCGCTGGGAAGATGCAAGTGGCTCAACCAACTCCCCAGGTTTTATTTATAAAAATGTGGTTCTAGCTTATAAGTTAAATCCTGTACAATTTTGAATTATAAACTCCTGTTCTTTCTTACAATTATTTGACTACATAATAATTGAGTAATAATTATTGCTGTTCATTTTATTTGTTTTTCCATAGCATCTTGACTTATAATAATTACCACTATGTTTTGTAAGCAATTGGTTCAGATTGACCTAAATCAAATCAAGCTAATCAAACACGATGCCGGTCGTTTGCCTATTGCTTACTCTTTTATCTGTCATTCTACCATAGTTTAATTAACCCCATTCGCTGTTGTTTTTGCCTTATTGCGCCACTATCGGTGATCCAATTAAATCAAATGAAGTTGTTAAGTTTGTCAGGCCGCGTGGTCCGGCCACAATGCGACCACCCCCATATCTTCCCCTGGGAGTCACATCGACGTAGGGATTGTTAAATTATCGATAGGTAAGGCAAGCAACGGTTACTGCTCGTCGCCTATTAAGTAAACCGCAATGTTAAAGATCCTGACTGTCGCAAGACAGTTGGTATGGCTAATCCGAAACATTGTGGTGAACTCTGGTAACAGAGTTCGCAGGAATATTAGCAGTTTCAAGACTAGATAAGTATGGAACAGCTATATTCCTTAAAATGCGTTCCGTTTTCCAATCAGGCTAATCAAACCCAGGGACGGCTTTGAATGCCTGGTCCGAAGGGTAGGCCTGTGTTCTGAATTGCGAATGGATGGTTCGCGCAGACAGGATAGAACCAGCCAGGAATGAAGCACCAGTATAATTGAGTACAAAGTTTCGACGTCTGCAGTTGACACTGTCAGATGTAGTTTCCTCTCTCGCACTACCTCCCTGACCAGTGCAAAGAACTAGTCATTGAACCTCTTTGCACTACGCTTATGCACGCGACTTTCTCTCTTTCCCTGGCGTCCCTTTTTTCTCTGCAAACACGCCGTAAATTATGCACATTTTATAAGTTTTCTTTAGTGAATTGGTATGTCGACTAAAAAGGTCGGTACCTCTTCCATTGTTTTAATTTGTAACGTTTCTTCAGGAAAAGGCTTCTCAATTGGCTTTGTACCAATGCTTTCTTTGAAGAAGCATCACGTAAAATATACTTTTATTGAAAGTCCTAACATCAAGGCTACGAACATCTTTTGAATCGTTGAAAACGACAAAGAAACGTTTTATTTATTTTTAATGAACATATTCTCGGTTTAGGCTTTAATACTTCTTGATTATGTCTGTTTTATCACATGTTTAGGATTCTAACATCTGATTTAATCCCTTTTAGATATAGTTAGGCATAGACATTCTTTTAAAATAAAGAAATTATGTAATTCAAAACCTCTACTCGATTTGAAAATGTATTCTTATATTCAGTAAGTGTATGTTGGTTTCTCTAAAAATATGCACATTTCGTGAGTTTTCTTTAGTGAATTGGTATGTCGGCTAAAAAGGTCAGTACCTCTTTCATTGTTTCAATTTTTAACGTTTCTTCAGGAAAAGGCTTCTCAATTGGCTTTGTACAGACGCCAGCACATCAAGCTACCCGAAACTGTCAAATTTTCCCAATCAACTTTGAACCTAATGGTTTAGCAATAAAGACCTATTAAAGAAATTTCAAAGATTGTAGTAGCTTGATGTGCTGGCGTTTGTACCAATGATTTCTTTGAAGAAGCATCACGTAAAATGGCTAAGAAAAATATACTCTTATTGAAAGTCCTAACATCAAGGCTGCGAACATCTTTTGAATCGTTGAAAACGACAAAGAAACGTTTTATTTATTTTTAGTGAACATGATCTCAGTTTAGGCTTTAATACTTCTTGATTATGTCTTTTTTATTAGAAGATTAGGATTCTAAGATCTGATTTAATAGATGACTATCAGTGTAATGCTTCCTAACGCGCCATATGCATTAGGCAATATCATGCTTCATAGACATTCCAAAAATCTTCCCTTTTAGATATAGTTTGAACTAGGATAATATAGACATTCTTTTAAAATAAAAAATTATGTAATTCAAAAAATATACTCGATTTGAAAATTTATTATTATATTCATTTAGTGTATGTTAGTATATCTAAAATTATGCACATTTCGTGAGTTTTCTTTAGTGAATTGGTATGTCGGCTAATAACCTCTTCCACTGTTTTAATTTGTAACGTTTCTTCAGGAAAAGGCTTCTCAACTGGCTTTGTACTAATGATTTCTTTGAAGAAGCATCACGTAAAATACCTAAGAAAGATATACTTTTATTGAAAGCCCGAACATCAAGGCTACGAACATCTTTTGAATCGTTGAAAACGATAAAGAAACGTTTTATTTATTTTTAGTGAATTTAGTGAACATGTTCTCAGTTTAGGCTAAAGCCATAATAAAGAAGTATTAAAATACTTCTTTATTATGTCTGTTTTATTACAAGATTAGGATTCTAAGATCAATACTCAATACTCAATCATTTATTGCATTCCACAATGTATATGCTTAGGTGGTAACTAACATTTGTTGTAACAATCGTGGACCCTTTCGGGCACAAAAACAAGATAAACTTTGGGAAGAGGACTTATGTATACATGCAAACTAACTTAATCTAAGTATAATATATGGTAACATTTTATTCAAAATTTTAAAAAAAAAATCTGATTTAATAGCTGACTATCAGTGTAATGCTTCCTAACACGCCACATGCATTAGGCAATATCATGCTTCGTAGACATTCCAAAGTCATCCATATAGTATAGACATTCTTTTAAAATAAAGAAATTATGTAATTCAAAAATGGTACTTGATTTGAAAATGTATTGTTAAATTAATTAATTTTATGTTATATATTTATGTATGTACAACATGTTACAGAATAAGCGCTTGAGTTATTACAACAAAAAAATATGATTACTATAAAATTCAGTGTACGTGGCAAATATGTCCAAGTAAATTGAAACAAAAAAAAAAAATTAAACAAAAAGCTATTTTTTTTAGATTATTCGATTCTGAACAAAAGCTTTTTTCAGGACTTGTAAATGGACTTGCGCAACGTGTATATTTATATAATTTTGATTACAGTTTCAATATAATTTTGATTACCGATCACTCTATTTACAATAATACTATTTTAAGTACCTACACAATGCAATGTTTTTGTTACTCAAAAGTGTATTTCTAGAACTAATAAAGATATCTATAAATCAAATTCAAAAATTATAAAGAAAATTATTGATTTTTAGCATAGTAAAAATAATAAATGTAATCGCTCGTTTTATTTTTTTGAGACCTTTCCTTTCCCCTAATTTCCCCCGCTTCCCATCCCTTGCCTTATCATTTCCATTTTCCTCCTCCTTTCTTTCATCTTGCCTTCCACTACTCTCTTTCTCCAGTCTTTCTCAAGTCCATACGATTACCCTACCATTATCCTTCCACATTTGGCCTTTCGCCTTCTTTCCCTACCCTACCTTTTACACGTCCTAGATACTACATGTGCTGCGCCACCTACTTGGTATAGCTATCATCATCAACAGCTTACAGCAGTCCACTGCTGGACATAGGCCTTTCCAATTGCACGCCATTCAGCTCGATTCTTGGCAACTCTCATCCAGCTGCTACCAGCGAACCTTCGAAGATCGTCGCTCGATCTAGCCTGAGGGCGTTCTACCTTAAGTTTGGCGATTCGCGGCACTCAGTAACACATCTACACCAACGGTCACCGGTTCTACGGCCAATATGGCCGGCCCATTGACACTTCAGCTTGCAACGTGTCGAAGAGGAAATCATAATAAAGTACATTAGGTACCTCTATTGTACTTTATCATGACTTCCTCTCCACGTGACCATAACTACTTAATTCACCACTGCAATATTAGATGAATAAGAATCTAATGGCCTATATTTACATGGGATGCATGAGAGTCGAATGACACCATTTTTAATAGTCATGCTGCGAGTATTGTTATGGTGGTTATGATTGATTAGTGAAGAATAGGTGGTGAAGCCTTTGTCGTATCCTTTCATTTCTGAGCATGGTGGGCTAACATAATCAGCACGGTTTGAGACAGAGTACCAAGAATATCTGTTTTAGCGCTGTCGCTTCTGCTGTAGAAATACTCAAACCCGTCAATTAATTTTTAGCTTTAAATTTGGCCTGAAAAAGTGTAACGGTTCCGAGCGTTCTTCTTAATACCTGCTTGCGACCTCTCGTATCCCGGTCACACGATCATTTAAACAAAATTGAAGTTTTTAATTTCTATGTGACTTTTCCGTAACAGTACGTAGCATAATATCACTCATGTAATCCCCGATGGGCTCAGAGAGGTGTACCTAATTGTAAACCCTCATTTCGACATTGACGTTTCTCTCATCTCTCGTAAACATTAGCCAGTCATTATGGTGGTGGCAGTCCAGGTTACGCTGGTAGTACATTTTAGTATAATTTCGATTACTGGTCACTCTGTGGATGTTCTGAATACGCTGAGAGACTTTTTGTTATAAAAATATGTCTATCCTCTCATCCTTGGGACAAAAAGGGATATATTGGGTTGGTACAAAAGTAATGAGACACTACAAAACTCTATTCATTTCCTTTTTCAAGTTAATTGTTTTCGATAATCGTACTTGTGATGTGGAGGTATATAAAGTCGCCCTCGCGATCGGTTTAGTCAGTTTGAAGAAAAATGGACGAGCGACAAGTTCGAACACTACGAGTATACTTATACGAGTACTTGTTAGGCCACAGTGCGCGGGCTGCGGCTGACAATAATAACACTGTATTGGACGCTGGAAGTGCAAGTCATGTGACGGTGTCCCGATGGTTTGCGGCGAATGATGTGAATGATGACGACTTAAGCCGCGAACTGCAGTTGAATCCGGATGCCACCACTTGTGAATTAGCGGAAGCACTTAACTGCAGTCACTACGCCGTGAAATATCATCTGCATGAGCTTGGGTATCGAAAAGTTTTGGCTCGGTGGGTACCGCACATTCTTACAGACGCCGTATCGCTATCTATCAATCACTTTTGTTGCGACACCGACGTAAAGTTTTTGTCTGATCTGGATACTGGAGATGAATCACGGATTCATTACCAGAACGATGAATGTCATGCATTTTGTCTGCCTCGAGAAAACACGCCACCAACTCAACCGAAGCTGAGTCAAAAGAACCGCTTAAAGGTTCTGCTTTGCTGTTTCTGGGACGCGCAAGGCATACTGTTTTATGAACTATTACTACATAATGAAACTATAAACGCTGACAAATATTCAACCCAGCTCACCAAACTCTCTACTGCTATCAATAAAAAAAAGACGAAGACGAATCAATGTAGTTTTACTACACGATAACGCTCGATCTCACGTCGCATGTGCCGTTCGCCAACAGTTGGAGAACTTGGGCTGGGAAACGATACCCCACCCACCTTATGCCCCAGACTTCGACCCATCAGACTATTATTTGTTTAGAGCCCTGAAACAACATTTGCGGGGTATACAATTTAAAGATTTCTCTGATGTAGAGGCGGAGTTGAACCACTTTTTCAAGGCACAGCCATCAGAGTTCTGGGTCCTCAATTAACATCTCTTCCAGGACGGCTAAGTCAAAAATCTGTCAATTTACTGATGTAGATACCACGGGACTAGTCTATTTAAGTTACTTTAATAGTATCATGTCCTACGGTATTTTAAGTACTTACTTTGTGGGCTGCAGACATCGATTCTGTTTATATTCTGCAGAAAACAGCCATCAGAGCCATATATAATCTCCGCAGGCGCGATTCGCTAAGGGAACTGTTTAAGGATAAGATCTTTACCTATGAAATTGCCGCTCTTCAGTACTGGCCATTTCAAATCAAAATAATTTTTGTTTGGCTAAGAATTCTAATTTCAAATTATTTTATTTTAAAACCATGGAATTTCGTTTCCAAAAGTAGTTTATTGATTAGTGTTACATTTTCATCGCATTTCAATCTTTTTCGTCATCATGGATACGTTAAAAATTCGAGTAATTATGGAATACGAGTACCGTCGTGGCAGCAACGCGGCACAAGCGGCACGCAACATCAACGACGTTTACGGAGCTAACACTACAAACCAACGCACCACCTGTTATTGGTTTGCTCGCTTTCGTTCTGGAAATTTCGACCTGAAAAATGAACCTCGCGGTCGTCGGAAGACTTTGGTCGACAGTGACGAATTAAAGGCGATTGTGGAAGCTGATGATACACAATCTACGGCTGAATTAGCAGCAACTTTCGACGTTAGCGTCAAAACAATATTGGTCCATTTGCGTCAAATTGGCAAGGTAAAAAAGCTTGACAAATGGGTGCCCCACGAACTCAATGATCGCCAGCGCGAAGTACGCGTCGAGACATGCCTTGCACTGCTCAACAGATACACAAATGAAGGAATTTTGAACCGCATTGTTACCTGCGATTAGAAATGGATTCTGTTTGATAACCGCAAGCGCTCAGCAAGTTGGTTGGATCCTGGTTCAGCACCTAAACAATGCCCTAAACGAATACCTACCCATAGAAAAGTGATGGTCACTGTTTGGTTGTCTAGCGCCGGTGTGATTCATCACAGCTTCTTACCAAACGGGGTGAGCATTACTGCAGATGTGTACTGTGAAGAACTGAACACAATGATGGAGAAGCTGGCACATCTCCAACCAGCATTGGTCAATCGCTCGTCTCCGCTGCTCCTGCACGACAACACGCGACCTCATACTGCACAGCAGATGGTGTCCAAGTTGCAAGAACTGGGGTTGGAAGCTCTCCGTCATCCGCCCTACTCACCAGACCTTGCGCCTACAGACTACTACTTTATCCAGAATTTGGATAACTTCTTGGCGGGAAAAAAATTCAATACCCGAGAGGCAGTACAAAATGCCTTTGAAGAATGTTGCCTCCCGTCCAGCTGATTTCTTTAAGAAGGGCATCAATAAACTGCCACTGCGTTGGCAAAATGCATTGATTGCATGGGTGATTACTTCGATTAATACAAATAAAAAATACATGAAAAAAATTCGTTTAAATTTTTTCATACAAAACGGCAATTTCATAGGTAAAGACCTATTATTTACAAAAACATCATGTACGTAAGGACAAATTTACATCTTTTTAGTAATAGAGGTGAAAGACATAATTATAGTACTAGAAATAATTTAACCAGGTCTCAGACTGGCTACAGTAGAATCATTTTTTATGGGGTACTGTTTAAAATGTTAGAATAAAATACCTCCCCACATTCTTCAAATTAATGAGACAAAATTCAAGTCTTGTATGAAACGCACACTATGCAGGCAGGCATATTATAATTTAGGGCTTTACATCGCTCATACAAATGCCTGGCTCAATGCTGGTTCTGCTCAACTAAATGATAAACACTTGAAAATACTGTTGGAGCTGCTGGAGATTGTAAGACTATCTTTGCATTGTATAAACTCAATTTAAATCAAATTCTCAATATCCTTTGTATTGCATAATTGCATAGCACAGATGTGAGTTCTATGAGCTACCATTTACCGGGTAATATGTCTTTCATTTACTTGAATGTATTATTGATGTATGACGTAGTAATTAATATATGCGGCTGATATTATTGACATCCGCACTCAAATGTTTAAACATTAATGATGTAACTAATATTTTTGTAAAAATATATTTTAAAAGAGTGTCCGTGGAGTTTCTTGCCCGTTCTTGTCCATAGGGGTACCTATTCCAAAGCGTAGTAAGTATACTACGCTTTGGAATGGGCAACTAGCTTCATATTTTCTGACTGACCGACTTCTTCACAGTTCAAAAGTGCCTCTACATGGTTTAATTGAAATAAATGCTTTGAGTTTAAATTCCAAGTTTCAGTTCAATAGGAAGTGCTTGACAATGGATTACTTTGTAACCAGAAATACATAGGTTCCTACCTACAGTATTATTATATCACGAAGCGACGCTCGCTATACTTGTGGTAACCAAGTGTACAAACATGTTGTGAATGCATGTTTGCATAACACACACACTTCCGACTTCGCCCGTGTCTCGGATGGTGCTGAGAGCTCCTGCGCTTACACTGTACGTGTACACATTCACGGCGTGTTTGTACTTACACTTGGTTACCGCAAATAAAGCGCGCGTCACTTCGTGATCTAAAAATACGGTACAAATGAAGAAAACAACGAACTTATATTTTCTGATTTCTCTGAATCATAAACATACATTGGAACTACGTTGGAATCGTTTTGAAGCGATCAAGTCAATAATTAAGGCTTCGAAGCGGAAATTGTCGATTTTCGTGACTCTTTGGCAGCCTATTTCGAACTTGTAAGTATATTTTATTCTTCTTTATTCGATAATTACGAGACTTCTCCTCATTGGAAACTGCATTTTGCCTTTTAATTTTATAGTTATTCTTGATTTTGGCATTTTGGTAAATATTAACAACGGAATGCAGTTTTTACTTGAGGCTAATGGCAGTTTATTTCGTTTAAATTACAAGCTTATGATAATAATAATAACGTTAATTGGACAAAATCAGAACTTAGAGTACTACAGTTTCAATACTAAAAACATAACATATAAGAGGCTTCTAACCTAAATGAATTCTGATTTCCAAACTAGGTAAGAACCTGTATCTTGGAAAATGCAAAATAAAATGCTCTTGCTCTTAACAATGTATCGGTATTAACTGTTAGCCTAAGACTGATCGAGGTCGGCTTACAGACGTCCTGGCTACAGAGCCCTAAGCTGGGCGCCGCCAAATACTCCCTCGGTCGATTCTATTCCTACAGACTGGAATACACAAATGGAATTATTATTAACTAGCTGCGCCCCGTGATTTCACCCGCATGAGTCTCGATGCCATAAAAATATCGGGATAGAAAGTATTATATGTGTTAATTCTGGTTATAAACTATCTGGGTGCCAAATTTCATCAAAATTGTTCCAGCCGTTTGAGCGTGAAGAAGTAACAAACATACACACACACACACTCACAAACTTTCGCCTTTATAATTACCAAAAAACATAAGATTGATTTCCTTGACTTCAACTCAGCCTATCGCAGTCCACTGCTGGACATAGGGCTCTCCCAGACTGCGCCACAACACCCTGTCCTCCGCCTTCCGCATCCAGTCTACCCCAGCCACCTTCTTTAGGTCGTCCGTTCATCTAGCTGGGGGGCGTCCCACACTACGCTTGCCGATACGCGGTCTCCACTCCAGGACTCGTCTGCTCCACCGGCCATCGGCCCTTCGACAGACATGGCCAGCCCACTGCCAC
Organism: Eremobia ochroleuca; assembly: GCA_949629135.1. Lineage (NCBI taxonomy): Eukaryota > Metazoa > Arthropoda > Insecta > Lepidoptera > Noctuidae > Eremobia > Eremobia ochroleuca. The sequence goes on along the minus strand of OX451384.1, from coordinate 29,291,931 downwards.
TTCAGTTTGCTTACTCTGCAGGCTATGTCGGTTACTCCGGTTCTTTTCCGGATAATTTCATTCCTGATTTTATCGTTTAAAGAAACTCCGAGCATAGCTCGCTCCATAGCGCGCTGAGCGACCTTGAATTTGTGGACCAGCCCGACCTCCTTGACTTAGTTATTTTAAAATATCTGTGTATATTTCGCGATATACATGTACTATAGAATGTACTTGATCTCAACCCGTTCTGAGCCTGCCTACAAACTCACACTGGGTCCTTGTGGTGGATTACGGCCGACTCCCTCTCGCAGAGGAGGTGTGCGTTCCAGCAGTGGGAACATTATATACTGGTTACTCACATGCTTATTTATCCACTTGATCAGGTAGAAATGGTATGAGAAACACATCTAAATGTAAATTATGCACACAATAAATTTATTTATCGTTCAAAAATAATAAGCAACGACCACGAAGGTCATCAATCATGTGTGAAGAATATACGACCATCATCTGGCATAGTATAATAGATAGGAGCAACAAACCCCAAAACATGTTTTCCCACCTGTTACATACACACATACGCTTACATAATGCGTGAGTAGGTACGCATATCAATTATATACATAAATAAATAAATGTGTAAATGTACCAGTCACGCGCAAGCAGTGCCCGCGGCCCAACCGCGCCAGACATTTGGACTTCGTTCAAGGTGCCATCGGTAAGTCAACTCATTACCAACCCGAACACCTACCTATACTAATCTCACTTTTCATTCATTAACACACATATAACCTCAGCTTCTCTGATTACAAACCATAGACATAGCCTCCAAAATCGTGAACGGTCCTATAGTTTTAACTGATGACGCGAAATACTCACCAAAAATAAATTCATGCTCAATCTTATATTTAGCGCGCCTGCGCGGACTAAGACGTGTCGGTCAGTTGAACCGGGATTCAGTGCAGATCGCCAATCGGTTTCGAACGGAAAAAAAAATAAATAAAACAAAAAAAAACGCGTCTTGTGCATCCCATGTCAACAAACAAACACCAGGGATGGTGAGGACTCCCGAGAGAAGTGCCCTGAACGCTTCAAGGTAACATCGGTGCATTAGTCCAAAATAATCTGTTGGCCAATGATCATAGTACACAACTTATTCACACCTATTTCTACACGAGCCCACGCAAACATAACGTATTTTCAGTCAGAGATTCTCACATTGAAACGAAATGTTGTGTTCTTAGTTTATACGGTGAAAAAGTGAAAATTTTGCGTGGTTCGTGCATTAATATTTCAAAATTATCATTAAACCCCACTCAAAATATTGTGTCCGGCAAATCTGTCAGTAGAAAATATTTTTCAAGTTAATTTAAATTCAATAATCAAACATATGGAATCTGAATTGTCACCAGATAAAGAAAAATATTTACCAGAAGTGCCTATAAAAACATATCAATGGGAAGATTTGAGAAGAGCTCGTGAAGCGGGAAGATACCCATGGACGCACCTACTAAAGGAGCCACTTCAAGGTGAAATAACTGCAGAAGATATCATCAGAGAAACGACGCCGAGAAGAAGTATGTCACGAGAATTTTCACGGTCTCGGACACGTTCGCCGGTGGACGGTGACGTTCAAAGGATACTGAATCTCGATTCTTCACCTGGCAGCAGTCGCAAACATGGCGAAGAAGGTGAAGATGAAGGAGTGCATGTACCAAATTTTTCTAAGGAGATATCACTAGATTCCGAAGAAGATGTCATAAATCAGGCTGTGAAAGCTTATATAGTTAAACGTCCCGAAAGTCAAGCTAGTACTCACTTGGCTACGCCTATTGAAGTACCTAAAAATGTGTCCCCTAAAGGCATACTGAAACGCCGGGTACCAGAACAAGAATATAGTATAGGAGTAACATCAGAAACAAGGGAAAAAACAAAATGTTGTCACCCTTTAGTGAATAAAATAAAACATTTAGCAGACAAAACTTTACATAAACTTGAAAGAAATGAAAATGAAAAATCTCCCATATCAAAACGCAAAAAAAATGATGAAACTCAAGAAATAAGACAGCTGAGATCGTCGCCTGGCGCCGTCAGAAGACAAAAATTCGGTGCAATTAAATTAGGAAGTTCTGATGAAATGAGTAAAACCATGATTGTAGACACGCCACCACCGAGGAAAAAGAAAGAGCATATTTACGAAGACATAGAGGAAGGCAAAGATGTCCATTTCTCACCAGATGTGGACAAGCAGGGTGTTAATAGAATGGACGATGAAAGTAGGAGTAACAGCAACAAGGAGAATGAAAGCCTGTTGGAGAAGAAGTCGATCGCTTCCCAAGATCCTAGCTTGGTTATGGAAAATGCTAGTCTAAAATCCGAAGATCACGTCATGGAAAAATTGCATAAAATGGATAATGTAAATAAAGAAGCTGTAATTTTGGACGAAGAAATGGATCCAGATGAGCCCAACGTAGACGAGATTTTTCAAAACCAATTAGATGAAAGAGGACCAAGCAACGAATCTCCCAATATTACTATCACAGAATTAACAGGAGAAGATGCAGAGGTGATAGGAGACCAGCCTGCTGCAACGCCTATAGAATCATCACCCAGCCCCAGCCCTCATGATGCAAACGATCGACAAAATATAGAATACCCGAGAAAATGGTCTAAACCCAGCAGGTAAATATTTTATTATTTAACATTACAAATAACTCCATTGTAAGCAGTAGTACATCATATGTAACTGTGACATAACAACCGTGTTCAACACATGCAAAGCGAACGCGCTAGCTTCTGACTGTTTGATAAATATAGCTCGGTCCAACCGATCTTCCTGCACATTGGGGAAGCTCTTTAAAATTGTCATCAGTGATCAGTGCTCGCGGCTGCTTTCACGTCTGTGATTAGTTCTTTTACTGCCCAGCTTTGACAAACACGCTTAATGACTCATTGTCCGCGTGCAAATGACAGTTCGTGTAGTTTACGGGATACGAGTAACTAAAATAAATATGCCCTGGATTCGGTAGTCGGTAGTAATGACGACACTTCGGCGATGGACATCCGAAGGTGGCGCTCCTATAGAGCGTCCTGTGAGACCAACCAGAGAAGGCAGTGCTCAGATATTTACTCCAGATGTCCGTTGCGGTTGTCAGTTCTTCCAATGTGACTCACTCCTCCCGGAGAGAGTGAACCCGGTGGGTACTAGACCGACGTCGCGAGCTAGTAATTTAATTTCGTACGAGAGGTAAGTTGAACCACCTACATTCATTTTCGACGGTTTTGATGACATTTTACCTATAACTAAAATTACGAACTTCAAAATAATATGAACAACGTCTTTCGCCCGGCGGCTGCGGCTAAAACGAGCGCCGCCTGTTGGCCTAATTGTGACTCGAGCAACGTGTGTGTGAGGTTTAAATATAACTCAAATCTTCTGCGACGAATCACAATTTTTGCGATTTGCACTTCTTTTTTTTATGTTTTGCTCTTTACTCCATTTTTATGCCCTGCGACTGATTTACTGCTATTGAAAAAGTACTTTTACTAGTTTTGCGAATGTATGTCATAAATATGCTGTGCTATAGTTACAGTGCTACTTAAATTATAAAAGATTGTTATTTTTTTACAGTGATCACGAATATGAAATCATCGAAAAGCCACCGCCAAATATTATTTACACTGCTCCAAGTGTAGATGAGAAGCCAATTCAATTGGTTAAAACGGATGATGAGTTGTCAAGTACCACTTCTCTGGAGAGAAAATGTTTACAACATGCATCAGACGATGAAGAACAATTAGATGAAAATTTACAATTAAATGATGACAAGAACGAAGAAATGATAAGCGCTGAAGCACTTCAAAGAGACATTGAAGATAGGTATTTCGTAAACACTCCCTCCTCAACATCGCGGACAGAATGTGAAGTCAGCACTAGTCAAGTTGACTCGTCTGCACTAGAACAGTTACCTTTAAAACGTGACAGTAGATCAAAGAATGCTGAAAGCACTGACAGTAAAATTCAACAGCGCATCAGGGAAGGTACGGGTAAACTAAAATCACAAGCAGGCAAATTGAAATCCAAATTACAAAATATAAAATCAAAACAGTTTAATATGCCTGAAAAACCTAAGTTCAGTATGCCTGAACGGCCTAAATTCAAAATGCCACAAAGGCCTAAGATATCTCTTCCAGATCGACCTAAATTCTCATTACCCGATAGAAGGAAGTTTAGTTTACCTGATCGCCCTAAGTTTAATATAGCTGAAAAACTACATCGATCAAAGTTCACATTGCCAGACAGGCCTAAGTTTTCCGTTCCCGATCTTCCTAAATTCAGAATGCCTGACAGACCCAAAATAAACTTCCCTAGTCTTGGTAGGAAAAAAGAATACAATGTAGATAATGACTCTGCTGAAACAAAAGCGGAGCCTACAGACGTCGCTACTGTGGAGTTTGAAACTAGAACGTACCCCAGGTTATTTAATAGGAAGAAAAAGTCAGAACTTCCCAAAACGTCATCATCGCCGACATTAAACAGGGAAGACACACCACCACCCACGTTTACCTTTACCAGGGTTAAAAAACATAAAGATGAACCAACTTTCATCCCTGATAGTCCTGAAGAGCCACGGGAATACGGAAATATGGACGAGCCACGAGAATACGGAAATAATGATGATTCTAACTTTGAGATAGAAAATAGCAGGCGAATTGAGACCACCTATGATTTTGACAAAGTGGACAACGAATATATGGACGATGAACCTGAACCTTCTCATCTGGAAGACGAACGTAACGCTTCATCCATACCTGATATTTCACCATCTAAACAAGAATACACGCATGTCATAACCGAAATTAACAACGACGAATTTTTTGTTCGACCGAGAGGTATTTCTCGCGAAGATATTCAAACAAGGGAATATTTGAGCGATGAAACACGAAAAGCGTTCCAAACTCCGAAGAATATTCTCTCACTGATAGGGAGCAATTCGGTAATGAACGACGACAATATGTACGTCAATGATCAAGATGCCGATCCTGAGCTGATGATCGATGATAACGAACCGATGAGGTATTCTACTGAAGATTTAAATGATAAAGATGATGGTTATTACACATTTCCACCAGTAAGGCCATCGAGAGCTAAGCGGAAGAAGAAAGCGGAGGAATCGACTCCATACATGGACGATAGTGTGAACGCCAGTATGCAATTTAGTGAGGTAGACTTAGGTTTGTCAGAAGAGCATCAAGATAAACATATGAGTTGTGATGTGGAAGATAACATTGATATGCACGTCAACAATCACCTTGATTTCACTCCTACTACTGATTTGCATTCTATACATGAATATGCCAACGACGACGTTATCCAATACCCGGAGAACGTTCCCATCCAGTCACAAACTCTACCGATGCCACCAAAAAGAAAGAAGAGGTTTAGCAAAAAAGACTTCAAGCATTCATCCCTGAGCGACTTCAACAATGTCCCGGCTTCGGAGCTGTGGGAACAGCCGCAAGAACATGAGAACACAGACGATGTGAGTATTACCTTTCATTATAAATTTTAAAGCATTGCATACTACCTACAAACGTACAGTCCATCCCATGGTAACTATATAATAATTATAATAATAAGACTTTGACAATGTCTTCGTATCAGTGTTGACAGTTCAAGTGTTAGCGGTGGTTGGGTTATAATAATAATAATAATCGTTTATTTGCATGAAATATGGTGCTTACAGATGCCATAATACAATTCATAGTACTTCATATTCCGCATCCTAAATTCAGCATGCAAATTTTGCACGTGCCATGATTCATGGTTATTAATAATATAAAATTATTTAGAAAATGTCATTAAAAAAAAAGAAATTACAAGTGTCAAAATAAAAATACAGGCAAGTCAAAATTAATAAAATTACAGGACAGGTTGACCATACATTAGAACATAATATTATGTCGTTATTACAAAACTCGGAATACCTACACTTAGTTATTCCAGTGTACTGCATAGGAGAACGATTTAGTCCATCGTCTTGATAATTATCACTTATATCTTACACAGCAGCGTAATTGCATAACATCTTAGCACCATCGCTTTCATTTTAACTTTTTAATAATACAAACAATACCTAAGTACCTACATCATGGTTTTCTAGTCTTCGAACATACGAGTTATTCAAAACTAAATGATAAGTACTATTGTTTTGTTTGTACTATTGTTTTTGTGTTATTACGAATACGAAAGCAAATGACGTTACTAACAGAACAAATAACATAACAACACATTTATGTGCTTAGTCTGTTCCAAAAGTATCAGATGAAAGCGTAAACAAACCCGTTCCCAAAGAGACCCTGTCTAGTTTAAATTCTTACGCAATCTCTCACTAAAGGGAATCAGTAACACATTCATGTGTACTAGGCTGGTTTCAACTTTGTTTAACATATTATTATTTGAAAAACATGATTCAATAGTAATTGAAGAATCATCGACGGAAATTGTTGCTATAAAATTGAATGATATTGCTAAATGAAAAAGCTCTTAAAGGAGATTTAAATAATTAAAACAAACACTCATCCACAGGAACGTATTCTGATCCATTTATTTACATTTCATCAGATACTTTTGGAGCAAACCATAGATATACCACTCCCACATTTCCTCTATTATGTTTAAGTTCCACTTAAAAAGGGGCCAGCCAATTACCATTACCTAACTGGGCAAAAAATCTAAATTCCGGGCTGTTACTGAAAACTTAAATAAACCAAATAACAGTACACCCGACCCAGGGATCAAACCTTGGACACTCTCAATATCCACAACGAATGATCATCATCTGCCTAGCAATTCCCAACTAAGTTGAGGTCGGCTTCCAGTCTAACCGGATGCAGCTCTAACAACAAATAATAATAATGATTCAATTATTAAAAAATATTATTATTTGCATTACTTATTAGTCTTACCAACGGGTATCGTGTTGCCCAGTGACTGGGTTGTGGAAGTCCGATAGGCAGTCGCTCTATGTAATTTAGCTGCATCCGCTTAGACTGAAAGCTGACTGCTAATAGTTGAGAAAAAGGCTAGGCAGACTTGACTTTACTTTAGTTCAAATCCAGCCCAATACAAATGTAACTTTTTCAATTCATATGTACTTTCTGAGTTTATCTTGCTAATTACTGCCATCGGTGAAGGAAGCAGGAAGCATTGTGGGGAAACCTGGACTTGTAGTTAATATCAGTCTGAAATCGCCCGCCTTGAGCAAGCGTGATGATCAATCCTCGTGGCTTCTCTGCATGAGAAGAGGTCCTTGCCTTGCAATGGGACAATAATAGGCTGGCAATATTATATTTGTCACTCGTGAAAAGCTCGTGATTGTGAAAACCTAATCTTGTGGCTTTCCATATTTATCACAATGTTAGGGTTCTAAGCTCCCATAAATAGTAGCATTAACCTAAAAAATAACAATAAAAGTAAGGTGGTATGCAGATCTATTCTGTAAAAAATTTACCGTAAAAACGTGGTGAAGTGACCTTATAGTGCACTGTCATTTCACCTGATACGGGGGATTGACACTATTGACACCTTCCGGTCAAATCTGTAAAAATCTCACCGTGAAAACTTGCGTGGAGTGAGGTGTCAGTGTCATCCCACTGATGCTAGGGATTGACTTAGCAAACATTTACAATCATAATCGAGATTTTAATCATATTTTTAATGCTAATTCTATTGATCGTCACTACATAGTATAAAACAAAGTCGCTTCCCGCTGTCTGTCCCTATGTATGCTTAAATCTTTAAAACTACGCAACGGATTTTGATGCGGTTTTTTTTTAATAGATAGAGTTATTCAAGAGGAAGGTTTATATGTATAATACATGCATAGTATAGTAGAGAAACACTGATCATTTTAGGGGTTTCTAATGTGATGTCGTAAATAAACACATTTTTTTGCGCTTACATTGCAAACGCTGGCTTAACCCTACGAGATAGATCAAAATAATGTACTACAGTATTGTACACCTTAAAAAGGTCTACAAAAAAGTCCGCGATGGCATATGTCTATCTCTTAGGGATAACCCACAATAACCATTTTTTATCCTATACTTTTTAAGAGAAATAATGCTGTTTCTCTACTATATTATGCATGTATTATATGCATATAAACCTTCCTCTTGAATCACTCTATCTATTAAAAAAAACCGCATCAAAATCCGTTGCTTATTTTTAAAGTTCTAAGCATACATAGAGACAGACAGACAGCGGGAAGCGACTTTGTTTTATACTATGTAGTGATAGTGATCAGCATTGCACCCGTGCGAAGCCGGGGCGGGTCGCTAGTTTTATATAATTGCAAAGCTTGTATTCTATCTGTCAAAACCCACGTTCAATCCCACGTAGTTTGTGTGATCGACGAAATGATCACGCCGATGAATCGGGTGAAGTGATCACGCCGACTCGTCGGGGCTAGTCTAGAAAAAAAAAAGAAAAAAAAACAACATTGAAAATTGAAATTCTGACTGAGTTTCTGTTTTGCTATTTTTTTGAAACCCCATAAAATACTAGCGTTCAAATGGTATAAAATGATCAATAGAATTAGCATAAAAATATTATTAAAATCTCGGTTATGATTGTAATTGTATGCTTGGTCAATCCCTAGTATCAGGTGGGATGACACTGACAGCTCACTCCACTCTCACTTCACCTAAGTTTTCACGGTGAGATGGTTACAGAATCGCACTGCTGTAAGTAATACAGCTAAGAAAGGACCTCTTGGATTTACATATTTTTGTTGCTCAAGGAAACCCAGATTCAGTCATTGTTACCTACGTACTTTAGTTAATAAATAAGTTTACCTGCATTTATATTGTTTTGTTTTTAGTTTGTTTTATTCCTAAAGATTTAAAACGATTACTTAGCAGTATTTTTTTTTTATTTATATAGGCTTATTCTGCCCGTACCTACAGCTATTACTGTATAGACCATATTTGTACACCTTGCAAAACAGCGCATGGTGATAAGTACAGACGCCAGCACATCAAGCTACTACAATCTGTCAAATCTCTTCAATAGATTTTCAACTTTATCACTAAAGTGGTTCAAAGTTGTTTCGGATTTGACAGTTTCGGATAGCTTGTTGAGCTGACGTCTGTGCAACACTTATTTTATAACATCATGCATTTTACCCGTGTGTCACATATAATTAATTTTACTTTGAATATTATTAGCCATACAATCCTGTAATACACATACTACTTGTATATATCGCCGTTGGTACCCTAAATGAAAAAAATAAGAAAATGCGGGGTCATTACACAATAACATTAGCAATGGATTTTATTTTGACAGTTCAACAACATTCATTACGTTATTTATGTTCAAATCAAATCAAATCAAATCAAAAGTCATTTATTCAAACTAGGCTGAGAATCAGCACTTTTCGAACGTCAAAATTACAAAAGACAGTCCCCCAAAACGCCCGCCCTTCACCACTTCCTAGTGCTTTCGCTGGGAAGAAGAAGTGGCGCAACAAACTCCCCAGCAGAGCTTGCTAAGCAGACAATTTTTTCGAAAATATGAAGCAATGGATTAACAGCAATATCCTTCAAAATGGTTGAGATTGTAATTTCTACCTGTTACGCAATCAGGTTGTGTTCCTATAGCTATTTATCGATAATTTGAAAAAATATTGTCGATTTAAAATTTACTAACGTCAAAATTGTTTGTGTCAGGCCTATCAAATAATGAGGCCGCGAAAAATCTTAAATCGCCAATCACCTACGATTTCGGTGGCATTTGCGTCATTCGTGCGAATGATATACTGGCGCAGAAACAAATATAAAGTTCGGTATCAAACGAGATGATATTCTCTGCAATTTATTCTGGCACTCTTCCAATAAATGTCTACGGGCTGGACTTGGATTTTATTTTTGGACATTGGTTTGTTGACCTAGATAGCGAAAATATAAACAAATGGCGGCTTGTAGTTCAGACACTAAAGTTCTATGTTATTCTGGTTTATTGGTCAGACATCTAACGTTTCTGTATTCTAGAAACGTTTAGGCAGACACAGTACTTTTTTGCGCCATATTTCGCCGATGACGCAATCTTTCTAAGGTAATAATGGGAAAACGGAGTGAGGATAATATTGTCATTAGGTAATACGAGTAATCAAAGCACATCGTGATAATATTATAGTTTAATCATATTATTATATCATATATCTATAATATGATATTTGCACTCTTACTCTAGTTTGGCACGTTCGCCAAGTAACTGGCTTCTCTGCTACAGCTCGTGGATTCTCGCACCGATTAAATATTTAGGTACATTACCTACGCATAATTCACAATACGCAGTTGTATCTAGGCTTACGTGAGATTGGTGCTTCAGTTAGGAGGGCGTACAGCTAAATTCAACTACAGAGATACAAAAGAAATCCCAATGGGACGCTTCTTATTAAACTAAGTTTAAGAATACTGTCTTCTTTTACTAGGTACGGTGGGCTGCATGCGTCAGTGGTAAGAAAACCAATACAAACTGTACTACTACGTTAGGCCAGCTCAAGGTCAAAGTGTTACCACTGATGCGCGGCCTACTGTACTGTACCTATCGGAAATATTTTCATACAAAACAAATTTTTGTTACCATGTTTAAATCGAAATACTACCAATCACTGACTGACAGACTGACGACTGATTTAATTTGGGGAGTATATCCTAAGGTAATACGTACCTAATTTTAGTGCCAGGTAACCTAACCTAACCAAAAGGTTGCTTGATCTGCCCTCCTGAGCCCCTCAGGAGGCTGTAAACAAGTCGCGTGGTATTTTTTATTTGCAAACGACGACACTAATTCATTTTTTTTTTAATTTCCAGATAATTGTTTATCGCACTGAACATGAGTACATCGTGCCGCAAGAGTACGTGCAGTCCGCGACGGGGCACAGCCCCGTACCCCCGCGGCGCACCCGCTCTCGCAGCTCCCGGGGCACCTCCTTTTGCGACGACGACCGCACGTCGCACGGCGCTGAATCACTCACGCTAGACACTAACATAGCACCGTCTGAAGACATTGAAAGGGAAATTCGCCACGAGAGTCCCGGATATGCAACAGTCGACAAAGGCTCCTACGCACCCAGCAAAGGTGTTCGACGTTCTAAAAGTAAGACCCCACCGAGACGCCGCAAGAGCAATAGTTCAGAACGTAAATATTATACTGTCGGACCCACTAAACCTGTTGGTCCCGATCGACCTCCCCGAAAGAAGTCATCCACCAGTCTCATGACATTAGATAGCTTTACTAAACGCTCAGTAAGTGGAGATTTAACGCAGTACGTTGAAATTGATGAGCCATTTGAAGAGGTCCACAAAGACTTAAAATCTGGGGAAGTTGTCAACAAAATGAAAGATAGACCACTGCCTCCTCCGCCACGTCCGCCAAGAGGGTCCCGGCGGCGAAGAAAGAGAGATAAAAGTGATCTTCAGCGGAGTATATCTACAGACGCCGAGTCGACAATGGGAGTGTCACGTGATTATGATGAAGATCAAACAAAGCACGATGATGTTTTAGAGATTGAAGTTTCTACTCAGACTGACCCTCTACCAGACGATGTAGAGTTTGAATTAGGTATGGATGATAATCTAGAATTATCTATATCAAGCTCATTAAGGGACATGATTGATGAAGAATCTATGCTTTCTAAAAGTCACGCTAAACTAGCTGAAACCCCTCGTGACTCGCGGCCTACATCCCGCACTGATAAATCATTAAAACTTTCTGATCCAAAAATATCTGAATTATCTAAACCAAGTCTTGGGCGTACATCGCCTACAGTTATATTGGTAGAAAGACGTGTGTCGAGTCCAACTAGGATCAACGAACGTGAAGTAATGCTAACTGAAGCTTCTTTAACTGTTCAACCCATAAATATTGATGAATCTCAAATCCCAGATGTTCCTCCACTCCCAAGGTCAAGAGGAGTTTCAAGCACTAGACCAAGACCTAAAAATACTGCACAGCTTGCTGAAGAGCGTGCTCTTGAAAAAGTGAGTGACGCAAGCAGAGAAGTGCAGTTAGATAACTTGGTAACACAACGACTTCAGGTGAAAGATTTAGATGTAGGTAGGCTGAATGTATCGGAACTTCAAGCGAATAAGATTTTAGTGTCAGACATAGAAGGAATGACACTGCAGGTTTCAGAATTAGATTCCAAATCGGGCCACATTTCTGTGAGTGGGATTGAGTTTTCTCAGTCAGTAATTGACGAGATCGTCAAAAAGTTCGCTGAGATATCTACTGCGCACGCTCCTCCGTCTCCAGCCCCCGCACCAGTCACTCTAGAGGTCATTGAAACTCCACGACCGGTTAGTAGAGAGGAACATACACAAACAGATGACATGCCTACTGAAAAAGTGGAGGAAAAACCGGAAGTAAAAACTTCTCTTGAAGAAGAGGCGCCTCAAACGCCACCTCCTCCTAGACCTCCGAGTGCCGAGGAAGCAGGAGCTCCACCTCAAAGACCACCACCCCCCGATTTGACTCCGTTATTGTACTCATACCTCCAAGACATAACCATACCTCCGGCATCTTTCTTCCCTACTCGGTCGCTACGAGATCGGCCTCATTTTGATTTTCATGATCCTCAACACCAGACTCCTCCGCCACCAACACGACGAGCTAAGAGGAAACCCGCAGCTCCTCATTCAGAATCTAGTTCCGATGATGGTAGGCCCCGTCCGTCCCCTCGCCGAATCCCTCCCCCCGTGAGATCACATGAGCCCTCAATAACCGAAGCAGGTGCGCAATTCCTGCGCGTCTGCCACTCATCGATCACCAGGACTATAAGGAGTATATTCAACTCCTTCATGTCGTATATTAGCGGCGCCGAAGACAAAAAAGACATCCAGATGGCGATGGTTATATTCCTCGTGCTGATTGCGGGGCTGATTATGTTAGGACTGAGCGACAGCCGAGCGGTGCACCATCATCACTGGGAGTTCTTCAACCCACCAGACGGGAAGCCGTGATCTGGTTGCCTCATCGTGTATATTGGTATAAACTCAATTAACGTTGTAGAATACGAATTAGTTTTAAGGTCGACGGGCTTGTTGGACGCGTATGAAATAATCTGTTCATTTTAATTTTGATGAGGACCATCGTTTACACGGCCTCTCCTGAAAACGTCATGTGTGTAAAGCACCATTTATTTATGTGTAACTTTTGATATTTAGTCACCTTTTCTTAATGTTGGGTATTATTTTTCGGATTAATTTGAGAGTCAAAGAATTTAAAGTAGCGTCCTAACAAGTCTGGTTTTTGTCGTGAACTGTAAGATGCAAACGTTTTATGAAAAGAAGTAAATAAGCATTTTATGCAAAGCAGACTTTCCACTACAGTTTATTTTTAATGAACACTATAGTTTTTAATTTAAGTTTAAGTATATTCGTACATATTCAAAATAGTTCCTGTTGGTGCTTGGTCCTACAGCTATTAAAATAAAACAAATAACACTCTTAAAATATAATAAATAACCATCTAATAAATGAAATGAAATTAATATTACTATCTTAAACTATAGGTATTGTTATGTTTCGTGTAGACGAGAAAGTAGAAGTTACAAAGATTTGTGTTGTTCTAGTCAATTTTAGTCATCTCGAACTGTTCAAATTATGCAGTAAATATAATTTAACGATGGTCTTTCAATGCTACTAAGAACACTGCATTTCATTATACAGTTCCAGTTCAGAAAATACCAATGTGGTTTAATTCTCTCAATCAATCGACTATCTGTCACCTAACGTAAGCCCTGAGTTATTTCATTACAAAAATATGAAGCTTGTAACATTATTAGGTGAGAATAATGTCCAGTAAAATTGCTTCAAATTAACAGCATTTACGTAGGTAAATAAAACAAAATTTCAAGACAACAACGTTTTATTTAACTTTTTAAACTTCAATAAAATAAAGTCAAACTTACTACCTTCTTTTTTTTCGTCGATTGGTTTAACCTTAATATTGATGAGTTAGAGGGGTTATACGAATAGGTTGGTAGGTACGAAATTAGTTTAAACCAAGATTGGTTTAAACCAATTTCTAACAATGCACACTTTTTTGCTCTGAAAAACATTCCTTGAACTCATCCGAGTTCAAGGAATGTTTTTCAGAGCATTGTTCGTATACCTACGCAAGTTATTAGCAACTATAATGCAGATTTCTATAAATGACAATATTATAACATCACATCTGGTTTCACCGAATAGTTCGATAGGGGTGTAAGTATATAAACACCCGCATTTCAAATTAAAAGATATACTGAAGAGAATATTACATTTCATTTCAAGGTATTTTATTTAAACATATTTAAAGGTCCCAAAAATATTCGCATCTAATAATGTTACACAATGTAAGTATAGGAACTAAATGGTATACAGGATGAAAAGATAGGTCTAGGTAGTAATAAGGCTCAATTTACATTGCCACAGAATGACACGGAAGCCAATTTTCGTAACGAAATTGTACATAGTAAATTAAACTTTATGTCAATTGTGTAACGTAGAAACTAGGACGATACGAGCTTTTAGCTGCAGGAATTCCAGAGAAGGCGTGAAAATTCTCCGGAAGACGCTCGTATCTAGTTTCTACGTTACTCAGTGGACTTAAAGTTAATTATACCTTGTAGGTACAATTTATTTAATCTTCACTAGAACACTTAGCAAAACTTTTGAAGTTCATTTAACATTTTATCCGCGAGCCTAAAGCAAGGTTGGTCCTTATTGCCTAGCCTTTTATTTCCCTCCTGTATACTACAGTATAATTAAAACACTATATTGTTACCTAGTTATATAATACATATATTATTAACCACACTGTTAACGTAGTGTTTCAGATGGCGTTATGCATTTTATAAATTTCCTTTTTTTGTTGTGTAATTGTAAAGGAAAATAAAATTTGTTAAATAAACTTTATGAGGTTTGCTTTAAATACTTGCATAACATGTATCAAAAGCCTACAATGTTCCCACTGCTGGGACACAGGGTTCTCTATGAGAGGCAGTGGGCCGTAAACCACGCGAGCCCAATGCGGGTTGGTAGACGTCACATGTCTTCGAATTTTTGGTTCTAGGACACGCCGGTTTCCTCACGATGTTTACTTCACCGTTTTGAGAGCAGTGGTGATGAAATAATTTGCACAAAGTAAGTATTTAAATACTGAACATTCATGTTTCAAAAGTTAATTGTGTATAAGCCGGTCGATTCTGTAAAATTCTGTGAAATCATAAGTTAAGTGAGCATTTTCCGCATTTTCGTTTTTTGACACCGACTTCCGAAATTAAAGTTATTTTTCACTTTGTAGTGTTTTTTTGGAAGTCGGTTGTTTTTTTTTTTTATAAAAAAGTTTTTATTTTTCACTTTTTAGTTATACCTACCCCAAACTAATTCATATAACACTGTTTGTTACGTAAATATCAGTGGCATGAAGCTGCATCTGCGTTTATAGGGTAAAGACGTGATGTTTTGTTGTGCGATTGCGTAAACAATGCATACATATGCGATAGCAGCAATCGCGGTTGTTTTACTGGTATTTATTGAAAATTCCGCCGTTTGTCTCCGAAACTCATCACCAGATCTTTACGAAATTTACATGGAACCATTTCGGAATGAACCTCTATCGAACAAAAAAAGAATTTTGCAAAAGTTATGCCCGAACAAACATTAAAATAGAAACATGCGAATTGATAACCTCCTCATTTTTGAAGTCGGTGAAAAACAATGAAAACAAGTAGGTAAGCACGACCCGTTTACAAGACATATAAATAAACATAACATATTTAGACATGTGTTATCATTATGTAGGATATAAATAGGCGCCTTGGTGGGAATGGACGCCAGCCAACACATAACTGACCTAACCCGGTTTATTGGCAAGGTCATCGGTATGGCAACTGAGGGCAACACGAAACTATAACAAAAGGTGTCAATGGAGTTTTTTTGCCCGTTCTTCTCTATAGGCACAAACTACGCTTTGGATTGGGGAACTAGCTTTCATCTTTCCCGATGTCTGAATCCTTGACAATTTAAAATGGCCTGGAAATGATTGGGGTTATCGAAATAAATGATTTCAATAAATTATTTTTTATATTTTTCTTTCTATTTCATTAACACTCCAGTAGGCGCGCCTCAACTTGGGACGTCAGTGCTCGCGTGCTCTACTTACGTAGAGCACTTTTAATTTAAAGTTATTTGAAACAAAGTTTCACGAATAGTTAAAAATATGCTTTCCTGTTCAAGAAGGCTTTATTATGACACTAAATGAGGCCCAAGGAATATGTAATGTAATGTAATGTAGAGGAATACTATGAGTGGGTCCGTGAGTGACGTTCAATTTGCGCTCAAATTCTAGGAGTGCGTTCTACAATGGTAGAATGCGCGCCTACTGGAGTGTTAAGAAAAGGACAGAAGATAAATAATGGTTTAGTCCTGTCAAATTAAGGTACTCCATACACAAGTTTAGACGTGATTAAAAAATTGGCTACTAAAAATACGTCAAATTACGTAAGGCGCTGACGAATTTGACAGGATATATTTATCTTCTTGTCTTTTCTTAATGAAATAGAAAGAAAAAGATGCACTAAACTTAAATTTAGTTTAGTTTGTGAACAAGAGAATCGGTGCCACTGCCTTCTACACGAAACGATTGCACGTTTTTATCATGTTGTTCAATATAGAAGACTTTTTAGTGCTGTTCAGGCTAGAACTCCGATTTGGCAAACACAGTCATCATATGAACAGAAACTTCTTAATAAGCTATTGAAGGAAATTGCTGAATTGCTTCCTTGTGTAAGTAAATGAAATATAGTCATATTTATAAGTATTTTAAACTTTTTATTTTTATATAGGAATATTATGACAACGATCGTCGTCCATCTTTTCAACCTCTGACAACACGTCGCACTCGCACAAACGCATGGCGGTCAATGTGAACACGAGCTCGCCACGTCTACCGCGCCCGCGCGTTCCTACGTGAACAAGCACTATGTGAAGAACGGAACGTAGAGTGCACCTGTGTTTGCGCACAAACTTGTGCACTATAATATCTCCTGCGTATCTGGCTAATCTGCGTTGAGATAGGCCACCGTGAACGAAATCGGTCTTGAGGCTATTACTATTATACAAGTTATTAGTTTCCTTAGCCAGAGTACATTTCTTGTCTGTTTATATTTTGAGTATGTTTCTGTAATTTAGTAATTGAAACATTTTCATGAATTAATTCTTCTTCTAGATCCATAACCTTACATAAAGCCTCCTCATATATGTTACTGTAGTTGTTGAAACCATCCGTGACTATCCGCAGTGTATCCTGTTCATCAACCACATCCAGGTATTGTTGATGTAGTTCTACTGGTTCCTGTTTTAAGCATGTGTTTTTTAAAACAACCTTCTATCATCTGTTTCCTGTAACAGCTGTTGAAATTTGACTGTTTGAAGCCTTATCTTCAGCGGCCATCCTCAATTTAAGCTCCAACTCCTAAGCAGCAGCATTACGGGTCATTGCAGTCATGGTTCCAGGAATTAGTACTGAAAGTAGAATTAAAAGAACAGTGAGAACTAATTAGACAGACAAACAAGGAAAGCTAGAAATTATAGGAAAAGTTGGAGAAGTAAGTGTTCCTATAAAGAAAATGATGTAGGGTGCTGAATCTATAGTGGGACTTTTAATTAGCTGCAGTAAAATGACATTTCTTACAGTCGAACGGGGTGACTATGTGCCTGGCAGGCGAAAATGTGCAATTATTGGGTGGTTGCATTAAAAGTCGCTGATTTTTAAGTTTTTTAAACGTTTATTTCTATGATGAAAATTTTAATGATTTTAATCAAAATATGCGCCTTCGGCAGCTACAGCCTTCTCCCACTTTTCTGGCAACAATTGAATTCCGCGGCGGAAGAAAGCTCTATCCTTTGAGGCTATCCAATCAGCAATCCATTTTTGGACTTCTTCATAATTTTTAAAATGCCTGTCTTCTAAATCATGCTGTATCGACCGAAACAGATGATAGTCTGATGGAGCCAGGTCTGGAGAATACGCTGGGTGGGGGAGGATATCCCATTCAAACTCCATCAGTTTTTGTTTGACCTTTAAAGCAACATGAGGCCGAGCGTTATCATGAAGAAAAATCACTTTTCGTCGATTCGATGCTATTGCTGGTCTATTTTTCATCAAATTTTTGTACAAATTCTCCAACTGTTGTTCATAACGCTCAGCGGTGATTGTTTCATTCGGCTTTAACAACTCGTAATAGACAACTCCTTCCATATCCCACCAAATACAGAGCATTGTCTTATTAGCGTGGATGTTCCGCTTTGGAGTCGATGTTGTTGGTTGGCCAGGATCAACCCATGATTTTTTTCGTTTTGGATTATCAAAATAGATCCATTTTTCATCTCCGGTCACAATACGCCATAAGAAACTCTTCTTTCTTTGCTTTGCAAGTAATGAAACGCTGATGTTTAGCCGATTCGCAATAGCACTGTCAGTCAATCGATGTGGCAGCCATTTTCCTTCTTTTTGTATCTTCCCAATGGCATGCAAACGTCGCGATACAGTTGATTTATCGACTCCAAGTTGTTGAGCTAATTCTCTAAGCGATTGGGCAGGATTATCGTCCAATAACGATTTTAATTCTTCATCTTCAAATTTTTTCGGTTGGCCTGGCCGTTCTTTGTCATACACATCACAATCACCGCTTTTAAACCTTCTAAACCAATCTCTGGATACTGTTTCGGATGCAGTAGATTCCCCATAAGTTTCCGCGAGTAATCGGTGAGCTTCAGCCGCACTTTTTTTCAAATCGAAATAATGCAGAAGTACACATCGGAAAAACAACTTATCGCGATCCATTTTTCACTGTACGTTAAATATCACTTAATGAATATAAAAATGCCGACTGTCAAGTGGATTTTATTAACATACCTTCAAGCTTCAAAAATGTATAGGTCACAGTAATTATAGTTCGTTTTAAAAATTGCTACCCACATCTATATGTGAACAGCGGGAATTAATGCAACCACCCAATAATAATCTAACTCAAATGTGTCGCCATATTTTGAAATCACTAATAGATTCGTAATATCTCGTGAATCTATTAGTGATTTAAAATATGGCGTTAAACACATTTGAGTTCACATAAAAGCACAACTTAAAACCCCCATTGCACATTTTCACCTGCCAGGCACATAGTCACCCCGTTCGACGATACTGTAATTTCGTTAAAAAATTATACCACACTATCTCTACTAGTGATGTGATTAAAATGCAATGAAACAAATTTTTAGGCCAGCATATTCGAAATTTACCTGAAACAATCAAAATATTCTTTGCATTGATAAAAACATAGAAAAACATAGGTATGTTGTATTTTCAATGACAGTTACAGACAGATATTTACAACTTTACTCAATAGTAAAAAATTATGAACAGAGGCTGGTTTTTATTAGTTGTACTAAAAATTTTTCAAACTTTTACTGCCAAAAATCATGTCGAAGTATAGGCTGAGGAGTTTTGAGGAGTGGTTAGCTGGAAGTCTACTTAAACTCAAGCCGAACGCAGTGGTAGAGAAGGATATTGGCCTTACGACTCCAGAAATATTGAAACAAGAAAATATATTTGTTTAATTTTTTACTCTAAAAATCCTGCAATTGGAATGTCTCTGGCACCCACCATACTCCCCAGACTTTGCTCAAACAGATTATCACTTTTTCGGGAATTCGGAAAATTTCTTGCAAGGAAAAAAATTCAATTCCGATGAAGCAGTCAAAACCACCTTCAAAGATATTATTGATTCAAGCTCCCACAACTTTTTCAGCAAAAATGATTAAATTAAATTATTAAAAATTCATTTGGTAAAACAAAACATTACATAACTCAAAATATATTTATTTCTGTAAATTAAAATAATAAGTAAGCAACAAACCAACGCGACGCCCTGTCCCGCAGGCTAATTGCGTAACACACTATCAGTAGCAATGGGTTTCATTTTGACAGTTCAACAACATTCATTGCGTTATTTACGTTGTTCAGCAGAAACGTTTTTCGAACATATGGAGCAATGGATTAGCAATATGCTTCAAAATGATTCAAATTGAGAGTAATAGTGTGTTACGCAATTAGGGTGCAGGGTTATACCTAATTAAGTAATAAAAACAAAGTTAATGCCTAAGTTAAGTGTGTGTTACCCAGCAAAATAATGTCGAAAATAGTAATTTAAATGTTTTACATAATTAGTTGTCCAGCTATTGTAATTGTTGTGCACATTTTTAAATTTGTTGCACTTATAGTTTTTTAGTTATTTCACAAAACCATTTCATTTTGTTTTTTTGCAATGTTTTTTGCGTTCTAGGCAGTCTGGTAAACTCTAAACTATTTTATTTATTTAGTTACAAAATAATCAAAAAATAAGTGCGGCCCAAAATTTCTGGTGCTGCCTGTGAAAATGTAATATAATGGCATGTTTAAAAAATATATATCTTACGAAATACGTTTGACCCTAAAATAACGATAAAAACCAACTTTGGTTCTATGAGTTTTTAAAATAACGAGTTTAATGTTTTATTCTTTTATGAAAAACATTAACTTTATCATATTTACATAAATAAAACTCGCTATTTTAGAAAATAATAGGATAAAAGTGGTTTGTAATGATGCATACAATAAGCATTGGACACTAATTACCTGTCCCCTACAAGTTGCTATACGAATAAGTATTAAGCAGTATCTACCCATGCTAGTTTGATGTAACCGAGATCTAGTTATTTGGACTGGATCAACGCTTATAGGATTGGATTGTACAGATGTTGAAGGATGACTTTCAGGTATTCCATGTTGTTCCCATAGTATGTCTACATCCATGTTTAGAGGCACATTTTCAGAGCACTTGTTGCTCCATTTGTGCATGTACATCCATTACTAGTTGAGACTGCGATGCAGATTTTGATGGACGGTTTTCAGGTGCTTTTTCTCGTTCTTGAGCTGTAAGTAATTTGTGGAATTCATTAATGCTTAAAAATGTATACAGGGTTACTGGTAACTCGACGTATTCCTTGCAGGACATCATAGTAGGGTTAAAATGCAACAAATTAAGCCACCAAATGTTCTACCGAAGTTCAGTAGTTTTTGAGTTAGTAAGGGTTTTAGATTTTTTGTGAAAAATCCCAGATTAAATTATTTGAACCCAATTTGAAAATTATTCACGGGGCGGCTGTAATGAAATTGGAGTTATTATCATAGTTGACGCCGTAGCGGATCGTTTTTAATAATTAAAAGTTCAAAATGACTAAAACTTTGGTGAAGATCACTAATCAAACATTTTTTTTTTTGTAATTTTTGCTATTACTTCATACAAAATGTTGTCTTAGCACAAAAAAAAAAACTACACCAGGTTCACAAATTATTAGTAAAATATCCTTGTCTTATCAGCTATCCAAAACGGTATGAAAGTTAATACAAAGTCTTGGACTGCATTATGAAAATCGTTTTTGATTTAGTACAAGAAGGTGTTTATTCGGAAAATCAAATTAAACAATTTCGTGAAAATTATTATTATTTTTAATCAATATCAATTTGTGGTCTTTAATAACATGTATTTCACACGTCTTGTTCGAAGTGCTGCCCTCGGTTTCGAATACATGCTCTTATTCGCTTCCTTACTTCGGTTTTTGTGATTCTTGATGTGATTGTGGTCCTCATCTGGTCCACCGCATCTGTTATTCTCTCCCTTAGTTCTTCAATTGAATTTACGGGGGTCACATAAACTAGGTCTTTCATATGACCCGAGACGTAAGAGTCTAGCGGCGTCAGATCAGGGCTTCGTGCAGGCCACGGAATCGGTCCACCGCGCCCAATCCATCGGTTTGGATAGTTTTCATCCAGCAATTGTCGAATTGTGATGCGGAAGTGGGCTGGACATCCGTCATGTTGGTATATCATGTTTGCCCTTCTTTCTTCGGGTACATCCGTGAGCAGTGCTGGTAAATGATTTCTTAGGAAATCTTCATAAAGTTCCCCATTTAATGTTCGGGGTAAAATATGTGGGCCTATTAACTTATCGTCGATAATACCCATCCAAACATTAAGCGAGAACTTACGCTGCGATGCGGTTGGTTTCAGTTTCTTAGGGTTTCCTTCTCCCTTCGGTGCCCAGTAATGTAAATTGTGGTAATTTGTGATACCATCACGGCCAAAACATGACTCATCGGTCCACAGAATGTTTTTCAAAAAGTTTTCACGGCATTTAGCATGAAACGACAAAATTCAAGCCGTCTCTGCGGATCTCCCTCTTCTAATGACTGCACGGGTTGGTAGTGGTATGGATGTCGGCCTGACAAGTGAACTACAGACCAGACTTTCCACTGTGACATACCAAGCTCACGCGCTACGATGTTTGTAGATATGTTGGGCTCGTCAATAAAACGTTGAAGAATCAGCTCCTCGTCCTCAGCCGTGTATCTCCGAGAACGACCAGTGTCAATTTGCCTGCTTCTTTGAACACTACCAGTTTCAGATAATCGCCGATAAGTCGATCCGAAGACACTAACGTGGGGGAGTCGGCGGTTTGGAAAGCGCAGTTGATATGATCTTCGCGCCTCAGCAGCGTTACCGTCACAAAGTCCGTAACAGTACAATATGTCAGCGTATTCTTGATTAGAATATGCAGCCATAGTCAGCACTTATGAACGCACAGCACAACACAAGAGCAAGATATGGGGCAACAGTCAGGGATATAGCCAGATAACAAAACACGAACTTGCGCAACGTAGAGTTGTAACTAACTAACGCTGACGACCAGATTTTGTGAAGTCGCACCCTGTCTCGTACCGAGGGAACAATAGTGACCAATCATAAAGCTTGCCGAGTGTTTGGAATTCAAACGCAGGTAAAAACTACGAATAATACGACGGTCGACCTATTGTTCTAGAACAATAGGTCGACCGTCTCGCAATTTTACCTGCTCCCCATAAAACTTCTATCTTTCCCTGTCATACACGCAAAAGTATTGACAATCATACCTTTTTGGATAGCTGATAAGACAAGGATATTTTACTAATAATTTGTACACCTGGTGTAGTATTTTTTTTTTGTGCTAAGACAACATTTTGTATGAAGTAATAGCAAAAATTACAAAAAAAAAAATGTTTGATTAGTGATCTTCACCAAAGTTTTAGTCATTTTGAACTTTTAATTATTAAAAACGATCCGCTACGGCGTCAACTATGATAATAACTCCAATTTCAGTACAGCCGCCCCGTGAATAATTTTCAAATTGGCTTCTAATAATTTAATCTGGGATTTTTCACAAAAAATCTAAATCCCTTACTAACTCAAAAACTACTGAACTTCGGTAGAACATTTGGTGGCTTAATTTGTTGCATTTTAACCCTACTATGATGTCCTGCAAGGAATACGTCGAGTTACCAGTAACCCTGTATAATTATATTGAAATTCATAAATCATTACAATGTGGTGTCTACACAATATAACATTCTATTCTGTGACATGTAATCATCATTTATATACAACATGTTACGTTAAATGCGCAAAACCTCAGACACCCCAACTGATTTTTAATTCAATTGACATATTTCAGAGAGAAAATAAGTCATTAAAAAAATTGTAAAGGTTTTATGTGCTGTTTTAGTTTTACTGGCCATTCTGATCGTTTCTTGCGTCTGCGATGACGCTTTGTCGAGGGAGGAGTCGTCACCGGGCCGCTGCGCCGCGCTGACATTGGCTTGCTTCATCATCATCTGCTTAGCCTTTTCCCAACCACGTTGGGGTCGGCTTCCAGTCTGACCGGATGCAGCTGAATACCAGTATTTTACATGGAGCAACTACCTATCTGACCTCCACAACCCAGTTAAGTTACTGGGTAATACGATACCCCTTGGTAAGACTGGTTCTCAGATTTTAGGGCTTCTGACTAACCGTAACGACTGTCAAAGATTTACGAATGACAGCCGGGACCAACGGCTTAACGTGCTTTACGAGGCACGGAGGGGTCTCCGTATGTAAAGATGGTCACCCATCCACAGACCAACCGCGGCAAGCGTAGATTAACCTGATCGATCGACCTACGCGGCTGTTATTATTTACATAGGCTTGCTTGACCTATTAATAAATAGACACGGCAACGTATTTAATAAAGATTTTTGGAAAAATGTGACCTATGTTAAAAAGTGGTTCAATAAATTCCGCTCGTTATTCTCATCAAACTATTTTCAGGTTTTGCGCATTTAACGTTACACATTGTATACCTAAACTATGTTATAACAAGCAATTGCAGTGTGGTTTAATTGTGAATCTAAATCATCCAGGGACCCACTCAAATGCACACAAAAAGTTTCATCACAATCGATGCAGCCGTTTAGGAGGAGATCAATGACAACATTGTAATAACTGATGGTGTTCCAAATAAATAAACTGAATATTTAGATAAAAAGATGTAACAAGATTTTTCACATTAAATCAAGTACCTAAACTTTTTAGGTACAGGCTTTATGGTTCAGGAGATATGGCCATCAGATTAATTATATCTGTTGATAATACACTGCTAAAAACCTTCTCAGAGCACCTGGCAGAGGTAATATATCTTTTAAAGAAGGCATTTTTGTGATAAAATCCTTTTTTTTTTTCTTTATTTAATAATTCATTATTTATTAAAATATCTGTGATGAGAATCAAAATAATAATTTACCTGATAGTTGTAGTACGTAGGTAATACGGGCTGGTGTCCGCAACTCCACATCAATGTGCATATTTTGCGTACATAGTTGTAGTACTGGAATTGCTAATTTACAAAGCTGGTGGTTTCGGTAGAGGAAAACTGCTTTGAAATGTTTACAACATACTCTCAAATTGTTGTAAACATATTTCTTATCCTGCAGATGCAGACCGCCAATAGTTGAAAGCCATGTCAAGTATCTTTCAGGATCGGTTTTTGGATCTGGAAAACGATGTAAAGGAATACTTGAAATACAAACATAAATATATATTATTATCCCATTTATTTTCAGAGGTAGTAAACATATTTTTTACATTTTGAATTCTATATAAATCAATTTGCCACATGCATGTAAGATTATCAGTTGAGAAAGACTGGATTTTTTTATTTTCGTAATTATCAGGATATGGTGTATATGAAAGAATATTTTGGGAAAATCTACTGGGAAGGTCAGGTAGATTGCAACCATGCGAAGCCAGGGCAGGTAAAAAAACACAGTGGCATGAGGAACAGGGTCCAGGTGATGGAAACTCCACCCCTAAGACGACCCACTGACTCATGTTTATTTATTAAGTAAGTGCTTGATTGTTTAGGCTGTAAATACATTGTAAATAACAAAATAGATTGTTGGCATCATATAGAATATTTTCAGCTAATTAAGTGGAAATACATTAGATACACATAAGAAAGGTATAAAAAGAAAATACATTCACCGTCATCTTTGATGATTAGGCAGCCGGGCACAACACTTATTTCGAGACATTGTTATTTAGACAAAAAACACGAGCCCAGGGGGCTCAACGTGATTTAGAAAGAAGACACAATGGGAACGTTTATCTTCCAAGATTTTCAGTGAATACGGAGTAACGAGCTCGACGTCAATTGCACGTACTTACTAAAACGAAAAGGATCCAATCCACAACATGGTCAAAAATGTACTGAACTGATGCTAAATATCAGTACTATCGGCCAGTAAAAAAGATCCTAACAAAAACAACTGTCTATCACTTTTTATCAACCTCAGAACCAACCCACATGAACGGCACGTTAAATAAAAATCACCTTGGACAACCCAACCTTCCTGGTTCAATATTACCAACCAATTAAGTAAAACAAATCCAGGAGTCTGGATTCTTTTGGCGTAATTACAATCTGTTCAATACTTTCAATTAATTTTAAAATGAATACCAATAAAGAAATATCTTCCAAACTTCAAATGTTAATATCTCTAAGTGACTTTTTATGGACTGGACACAGAACATATTGTCGATTAAATGGAAAAATGACATTTTTCAAATTTATTGGAAAATAAGGGTAATTAGTTAAAACGAGTCTATAAGCAACATTATTTTATATGGATAAAAGAGACTTTATAAAA
This sequence comes from Eremobia ochroleuca, assembly GCA_949629135.1. NCBI lineage: Eukaryota > Metazoa > Arthropoda > Insecta > Lepidoptera > Noctuidae > Eremobia > Eremobia ochroleuca. The sequence goes on along the minus strand of OX451384.1, from coordinate 29,265,795 downwards.
TGTATCTTATTTTATTGATTTGATTATTTTATTTATCTAATAAGTACATAAGGGTTACTTTTAAGATAGAGGTTTTCTTAATGATTGTTAAAGTAGATGTGCTTATTCTTTAAAAACAATTTACTTAATAAAACCATTTCTCCTTTACTGTGTTTGACTTTTTAGAAAATACGTGCTGCAATATTCTTTTATTTATGTAGAAAAATGACATTTCTTGCTAAAAATGCCCCCTTATTTAATACATTAATTAAAATAATCACACCATCTTGATCCTTGTGTAAAAACCTTTAAAATTATACATGAAACTTATATTTAATATGAAACTATAAAAAATTTAAAAAAGAAATTATAAAACAAAACTTTAAATGCATGTAGTGTAAAATTTGTTATTTTGTAATAATGCCACTTTTCTATTTAAGCGACGATATATACCCTAAAGAGGGGACTGGATCCTTTTTGTGTTACTACACATATATACCCGTCCAATTACACTTAAAATCTGACTATACATAAAACTACTCTGTGCTGAAAGCCAACGAAATAATTACAAACCATACTCCTTAGACATATTTGACAAACATATTAGAAACCGTCATTTTTTTTTTATTGCTATGTTATGTCGTTATGTCAGGCAAGACAATATCATCCTGTGGACCTGTATAGACATTTAATATTTATAAATTCTACTAAAAGTTTATTTTTTTATCAATATGAACTAAATGTTAATAAAACACTACGATCAGGAAACTTTTAAATACGCAAAAAAAAAACAAAAAATAGTAAATATTACAATAGACCAAAAACAAAAATAATATTATACAACACTGTTCATTTTTTATTTATGTTGTGCTAGATAGATGGCGCTGAACACTAAGAACTTAAAATACAACGTGTAACGTTAAATGCGCAAAACCTCAGACACCCCAACTGATTTTTAATTCATTTGACTTATTTCAGAGAGAAAATAAGTCATTAACATTTTTTTAAAGGTTTTATGTGCTGTTTTAGTTTTACTGGCCATTCTGATCGTTTCTTGCGTCTGCGACGATGCTTTATCGAGGGAGGAGTCGTCACCGGGCCGCTGCGCCGCGCTGATATTGGCTTGCTTGACCTAATAATAAATAGACATGGCAACGTTTTTATGAAGATTTTTTGAAAAATGTGACCTATATTAAAAAAAGATTCAATTAATTCTGCTCGTTATTCTGATCAAACTATTTTCAGGTTTTGCGCATTTAACGTTACACGTTGTATATACCACTTGGCATCCCCTGGACTATACGTAGACACACAAGCCTCTAATAAACACTTGTTTAATACAGGTCAGTCAGTGCGTAGACATATGATAATTTGATACTAGAACTGCCGGTCAATTCTGTAAGAATCTCACCCTGAAATCATAAGTGAAGTGAGCACTTAATAGTGTCAATCCCTACCATTACGGAATGACAGAACTACGGATCCTTTCACTGTGCGTGGCCCGACATACACACGGCCAGTTTTTTTTATTATTATTTCGTTGGGAAACTACAAAAAAAGCTAACAAAGGTTGAAACTAAACAAACAAAGGTACAAAGGTTGACTGCTAGAAAATGCCTCAGGCATTAAATCCGCCTTTGCACAGTATTTTTTTGCTTGACCAGACGCTAGCACATCATGCTACCCGAAACTGTCAAATTTTCCCAATCAACCTTGAACCGAATTTCTTGGCAATAAAGTAGAAAATCTATCAAATAAATTTGACAGATTGTAGTAGCTTGATGTGCTGGCGTCTGTACGTAGTTTTAATAAATACTTAATAAATAATTAAAATAAAAAAAATTAAAACAATTTCTGTTACTCAATTAAACTAATAGAAACCAAAACTACCACGCTCATACAACTAACAAAACATTTTGAAATGTAAAGTGTTTGGGAATGCCCAATTAATGGAATTAATTTATCATCATTTCCAAACTTTTGCTCAGCCTACCTCAAAATGTATACTGGGCATTCTGTAGCAAACTATCAGAAAGTATCAAAAATAAATCATTGTGCAATAAATAAAAATAATTTTGAACAGCGAGTGCACTCCGATAGTAAATCAATTCGGCATGAAATTCAATGAATGACTATGGTCATAAGTCCTCTGTATTGACTCCGTTTCAAATAATGTTCAAAAACGATTAAAATTACATTAGAAAAGCATAAATCGTTATTATAATCATTATTACGCTTAATGTATTTATTGCTTAAAATAATGTTTATTTGAATTTCCGAATACCGATTTCTGACATTCGACATACTTAATAATTATTACACGACTCAATCGAAATTAAAAAAAACACAATCGTTTAGCATACTTATCGAACGGTCGGCAATTTTGAACACAAATTGAGTACCTACCTAGTGGTAATGAATAATACAAGTTATTGGACCTGTGTTTCAATATTACGTTAAGATTAAGTCATACATAATCATGTTTTTTATAATATTTTCAAAAATATTTGTCACATTTTAAATCCTATCTACATGCATTGTGTTTGTGTGTGACATTTTATGTAAATTAAAAATGTAAACACGCACGATTGGCGCGAAACAACGTCTTTATAAGTAAAAAAACTTTATTATCGCTACTTAATTAAGTTAAACAATGGATGAATCCGTCAAATAATTAAAAATGCCCCTCTGGTGAAGTTTGGACGTTCGAAATCCCAATTTGTATGTTTTTTAGCTTCGACCGCTACTGTCATCAAAATTGCGATCATCGCATTTACAGACTAATAAAGGTCAATTAATAAACTTGCGCGCATTGTAAGAAAGATTTAGGTAATGGCGTTAACATATGGGTTTTTTATCAAACTCTCTTAATTAACGCACATTCATAAGATTTTATGGGTAGGAATAAATATTTACATAATCAATATTAAAGGTGTTGTATGGCGCCATTCTTGGGTCCGATGGGACCCGGTTATCGATATCGAGCCGGCGGAGGTTCGCGTGTTCGGGTCCAATCAGGGGATGTTGATCACACGAAAAGTAAAACTCAAAATAACAAAACGTGATAATGTTGTAACCAATGCTTGAAGTTCATTTTGTATGGCATGGAACGCCGGTGAAGTTTTTGTCACAGTGCTGCCACTAGTAAAATATAACATAGGTATGTATTTTATTTAATATTACAGTTTGAATTGTTTTATATTACGTTTATTTTTTCGACACGTTGAAATCAATATAAACAATTATATTTCCTTTTTATTATTATATTTCCTTTTTCAATGATATTTGCGAAGGTGGATACTAAAATATCTCTCAACATCTCTTGTCTTGACAACATTACGTGACACGAGGCAAAACTGTGACAAGTCGAATATTTAAGATTTTTTTAGTTTTATAATTATTAATTTATTGCACCGTCAGAATTATCCATTTTTAAATTGGATTATTAAAATTTTGTTGTTGCCTGGTCTTCTTATCCACCTTTTCGTATCAACGGTACTTTGATTGATTATTATTATATTGTTTGTCCTTTGATAATTCATTTTACCTTTAATTTGTTTAAGGTACAATTTTTTATTTTATTTTGTTGTCGTTTCGACAGCAAAACATTTTTTGTTTTTTTGTTTTATTTGCATAGATTAAAATTTTTCAGCTGCATCAGTTGAAGGGAGAAGATTTCCCTACATTATATTCAAAAAGTTTAGATCTGACATAATTAAATGTTCTAATAACAATATATTTTTTGGACTTAATCTTCATGTGCTTTTGCTGTAACTACACCAGTTGTGTTGGCTATCATTGCTGTTTGTTTTGATATTGCATTGCATAATTGTTGATATCACTATTTGCACTAATTTGTAGCTTTTTATAACACTGGTGGTAAAATAGAGAACTAATATGGAAGAAGCATATGGTAGCTGCAACTTGCAGGTTGTTAACAGAGACATCTAGGGTTACAGAGCTGTACTAGACAGGAGACCATTAGTAGCGTTTATTTGAGGGTAGATGGCAATGTATTGCAGTTTAGCACTATTGCATTTTTTGCAATACTTTAACTTTCGGTTTATTGGCTGACAATAAGAAAATACTCCAAATATCAAAGATGATCGCAGTTGCATGTACAATTAATTTAATTTAGAAAGGTATTCATTGTTTTTTATCCTTGCTATATTTTTTTATTAAATTCGTTTTCTCTACACCGAGGATTTCTTTTTTAGGAAATTCGTTTTCTGGACCTCAAAGTTGGACTTTACGCCTGTATCAAAGCTCACGACACAACGATCATTTATGAAAAGCGTGAGGCCGATACTGGGATCTAGAATCGTCATCTTATAGGTACGTTCGAAGGACGATATAGGATTCTTAATAATTAAAAGCAACCGCTAACTTTTTATTTCTAAACAAAATTCAATTGAAATTTATCTGAACCATCAATGAGCTCGCGGACCAATCCGCGGAAGGATCCTGCATCTCGGCAAGAGGCAAGTACTAACGGAATCCTCTTTCTCTCAATTCATTATTCCTAAGGTCTGGTTTTTAATCTCGTAGACTAGTGATGGGCGTTGAATCAACGAACTAGTTGAATCAACGTTGATGTCTCTTCAACGGGATTAACGTTGACCGTGTACAAATCAACTAGTTGAATTCGTCAACGAGTTACGAGACAACGACGTTTATGAATTCAACTCGTTTGACGAAACGTGAAACTGAACCCAACGTTTTGTTATTTTCAACGTACGTAAATTGTATTTCCTTAACAATAAAACTCCCGCTATAACGCGATAATAATGACAATAATTTGAACTCTAAATAACGAATACAAGATTTGATATTTATTTAGTAATTTGATCTATGTCATTATTTAAAACAAAAAAAAAGTAAAGGATGACATTATTAATTCTTAAAATTATCATATTCGTGCGCGGAATGAAACGTTTCCGCGCCGGCGGGACTGTGACTGTAGGTAGGTAGTAGGTAAAGTCATCATAAAATGTTATCCAATTTCATTAGGTAAACTGCATCAAATTGTTCGTAAATTAACATTACAATTGCATACGTTAGTAAAAGCGTTTAGGCGTTTATCGTTCATGCAAGTTGACGTTCGTAACACGTTAACTCGTTGACGAAATTAACTAGTTGATCAACTAGTTGACAAACGCAATTCAACGTTAACGTTTCGTTGACGGAAAAACCTTCAACGACCCATCACTATCGTAGACTAAACTGACATTACGAGTGTTGTCAGCTTGTTGTAATTTTTAAATAGTGATGGACACAACCGAAACTTAATAAAATCAAGTATCTTTTTTTATAATAAGTTATCCCGAAATAATGTTTAGGTACTTATTTAAAACGTAATAATACAAAATTAATAATGTAAAACATACATTTTTAATTACTTAATTAATTACAGGTATTCGTTCATCTGATTCAGACAATGACTTATAATAACCTGAAATAATGTGTAATTACATAATTAAAACGTAATAATACAAAATTAATAATGTAAAACATATATTTTTAATTACATAACTTAATTACAGGTATTCGCGTTAATCTGATTCAGATAATGACTCCATATCTGAGGAATATTCTGAATCATCAGAATCGCCACCTACTTCTAGGATAAACCTATCAGTAATGTCGTCGGTTATATGGCCCAGATGACACATTTCATCTTCAATTTTAATTACATGGCCTACACAGTCGTTCCACCGCTGCGGGGTCACTTGACGAAGCCCTTCTTCAAAAAGGCTTCGTGCCTACTTCATTCATTTTGAATGTTTTATTATTTTTAGCGACATGCCCCTTTACTTGAGCCCGGACCAACTCTGGCAGTTTGTAGCACGTCGTGCGGCCGTGTGTACGTACGTGAATTTTAAATATAAAACTTTGAATGAAAATAAAATTCGTCTAATAAAGATAAAAAGTTACGATTCAACAAACCGGTATCGTAAGTACAACACTGCACAAAAGAGCTGGCAACATTATTTGTAAATTTGACATTTGCATGTGTCAATTTAGTCTACGAGATTAAAAAACAGACTTTACGGCCTGAAGTCACCACAAAGACACTAGAGGGTTAGTTTCCAGCACGGCTCCACCAGTAAGCCTTATGTGCATCTTCATCATGTCTTGTGTATATCGCTTAAAATTGATAGAATGGCTTATTAGGTCTTCCGGTTAATGTTGAGGGATTGATTTAAAATTAAATACACTTGTTTTATGAATAATATAATTTATATTTTAATCAAAATATCTTCCATTATTAGCTACAACCTTTTCCCATTTTTCGGGCAACAAATAGATTTCATCATAAAAAAAATTATCATCTTTTGAAGCGATCCATTCATCGACCCATTTTTTAATACTTTCGTAACATTTGAAGTGCTGTTCTGCGAGGCTGTGCTGCATGGACCGAAACAGCTGATAATCGGAAGGGGCACAGTCTGGTGAATATGCGGGGTGTGATAACACTTCCCACTGAAGCTCTGCAAGCGTATCTTTTACTGCTTTTGCGACGTGTGGGCGAGTATTGTCGTGCAGTAAAATGACCTTTTGTTTTTTATTTGCAATTCTAGGGCGTTTTTGGTTCAATGTATGATTCAATTCAATTAACTGATGATGATAACGCTCAGCTGTGACAGTTTCATTTGGTTTTAACAGTTCATAATAAAGAACACCTTTCATATCCCACCAAATTCGTAAGAAAACCATTTGTCCGTGAATATTGCGTGTCGGAATCGATGTGGACTGTTGACCAGAATCCACCCATGATTTCCTACGTTTTGGATTATCGTAGTAGATCCATTTTCATCGCCAGTGACGATCCGATGCAAAAAAGATTTCTTTTTGTGACGAGACAGTAGTGAAGCGCAAATGGTTACCTACTCGATTTTGGATCGCTAAGTCTGACAAAACATTTGGAACCCATTTCCCTTCTTTTTAAATTTTACCCATTCACCCAAACGATCAGAAATTGTTGTTTTACCTACATTTAATTCCTCAGCCAATTTGTAGTGTGTGGGCTGGATTTTCGTCCAATAACGCCTGCAATTCGCCATCTTTGAACTTTTTCGGCTGGCTGTACGTTCTTTGTCCTCCAAATCAAAATCACCACTATTGAATCGCCGAATCCAGTATTCACATGTTTTAATAGATGGTGCAGACTCATGGTAAGTATCTACAATAAGTCTGTGACCTTATGCCGCCGTTTTCTTTGAATCAAAAAAGTATAGTAATAAATGACGAAAATGATATGTATCGCGTTCCATATTTAATTGAACGAAAAAACATACTTGCGTTTGCGATACGTGCGTCAATTTAACTGATTAAACTACAAGCTACAACATGCCACTTCGAATATCCAAATATCTTGTATAGACATGTTACGACAACTACTAAAAACATGCTCTCAAAATTAACCGAAAGACCTAATACATCAATAACAACAAAAATAAATATAAGTATTAAATATTACACCAGCCGCAATTAAAGGATCTAAACCTGCTTCATCATTCATAAAGTCCACAGACTTTCCTGATCGCATGATGCACTAGCGCAAGAAGTCGTAGACCATCGAGTTGTGGACACTTTCTTATTTGCCTATCACAATGATATGCCAACGATTGTTGTGAAGGCAAATGCAGTAAACGCCAAGTGCATCGATTCCTGATTTTAGAGCCACACCGATAGTATTCATCCTCATGTTTTCCTTTTTGAAGTGAAACTTCTTAGGCGGCGATTCGATAATTGCCGAGAACTGAGAGTGATATTTCAGGGACGCGTTACGTTTAGGTAGGTACATTTCGTTACCTACGTGAGAGAGTTTAGTTAGCAGTTTTAGTTTTTTTTTTAGTTTTGGGTTGTCGTAAAGAAAACAAAACTTTAATAAGGTATGGTGGTAAGGTAAAGTTTTGTTTAGAGATTTAGTTTTGCTTTAATCGCGACAACAGTAATTATCAATAAACCTCAAAACTCCAGCTATCGAAAATATTGAAGTTATTTATTGTTATAATCAGCGTTATTATCAAGTGTTTTGTAAGTTAGGATTTAAATTGGATGTAGGGTTGTAAGGAGGATTTTAAATTCGATTGGTGAAATCTGCACGAATGTTATATTGTTTTTGTCCTAAACGGAGTTTAGAATCCTAAAAAGAAAGGTTTACGTAAGTAATAGTAACAAATTCGTGGGTACTTAATGTGTCTGAATTAAAAATAAATAAATAATAAAAAGTTTGTGAAATAAAATCATTGGATAATAAGAAACATAGGTACACGGGCTAAGCGGTAATAGATAAATTTTAGTAAATCGATCCATTACCCAAATGGTTTTAGTACCCACTTTAACACTCACCGGCACTCATATACTATAGGAATTTACAATTCCAGCAAGCCATGCGGGCCGCCGGCGGACGCATCTTGCTTGACCCATTCGCACAAGCCGACGGTGAAAATGTTACAAAGAATGTAGCAGGCCGTACGGGTGGCCGGCGGGTTCACTCTCACTGATAGTTCTTCTTAGCAGGCGCAGGCCGTACGGTCCGCTACGATCTCGCTTAATCATGTAATTTTTTTAGAGCGCGGCGTTTTTTTATAGAAAAACGTAAGCGCAACACCACGCAACTTAACCTTCAAGCAGTCGCGCGGCGTCGAATCGACCGCGATGCGATCGATTCTCGATACATTTATGATGCCAAATTGCTTACAAATCCAAAGAAAATTAGAATATTATTTTGATTTTATAATTTTGTTTATGTCCTAACATAATGATAATGTGATAAATACAAAAAATATTAAATAATTAGTGTTTTAAATCCCTGAAATATCCTATAGGTCTTTTAGGTTACGCGCGACCGCTGGCGTTACAAATGTCCGCGCGCCCGCTTGAAGGTTAAAGGTGGTGTGCCTTACTCGAAATATTACGACCCGCTGGCGGACCGCATGGTGGTGAGTGTTAATTAGGAACTTCATAAATATAGACAATAACGGTTATGGAGGGCTGGATGTAAGTTACGTTATACTTTGGAAGTATGCGGTAAAACTATCTAATCGTTCCAATAGTATATTGGTAAGCCTTTGCACGACAAACCAATCAAAATTCGTAATGTAGCTGGGAACATCGCTTGCATAGTCTATCTCTTTCTGTTGCAACGCGTATGAAATCCTTCTATCAAAGGCCAAAGCTCCGGTTATGCTGGTTTTCCGATAGGCGGCGCCAAACCAGAGCGAACGAGAGAGTGAGTGAGCGAGGGCGAGGAGCGTTCCCGTTCATTTCGATTCATTCGGTGCTTGTTCGTTAAGTTGTCAGCACTTGGCTGGCGGCCTGCCGCGCGCCGTCCGACTTCGTACTTTCGTAGTCGTTCGCCAGCACTGTAATCAACTCTTATCGCGATCGCGTGTCCTATTGCAAATACGATAAATTCCGTCTAAATATTCGAAATAAACATGAGACATGCTGTGTCTCCTTAACATCTTGACACATAAACACTGTTATTATTTATAATTTTAAAAATGTTACCCTGAATCCAATTTCTTGAGGTGTTAAAGATAAATCTCGTTACAATCTCGGCGTTTTCGTCAGAGAAACTTTTAACCCCGTGGTCACTTAACACCGTCAAAATTGATAATAATAATATGCAACGATGTGGTTTCTGCTCAATGGTTTCTGGAGCTCTGAGGAGGGTGATGTGTGTCGGCAGCAGGAGAGGTAGCAGTGAATCATACTACCGAGAGCTGGGCGACCAAGACACGCTGGTAAACATTTTAATTATCTTTAACCGCATTTAAACATCGCTTTAGTAGCACTGAGCAGGTTTTGTTCATTCATATTATTGTTTATTTCATAGTGTGAACGTGTCGTGCGTTGCTGGCCATCAACATGTTTACCTGTCTTTAATGAATGTGTGTTATGGTATTAACTAGCGTAAACCCGTAGTACCTATGCTAATTACACATGTGTGTATTTTTATCACAGCTATTATTTTGATCCAATGCATGCAATTTATTTTACTAAAATCACATAGGTGTGAATGAAATTTTTGTTGTCAACAAGGAGTGTTCTGTGTTAATTCATGTTGTAAATATATTGTCTATGCTTTATGTGTAGTGAAAGTGGAGTTTCTCTTTATGTTTAGTCACTGCTAATTGTTGAACTGTTAGCCTTAAGTAGTTATTCTGTGGTCTTTGAGTGGAAACACTTTTTAGGATAGTTTCTATGATTGGTATGACATTATGGTATCTACAGACTTCATAATCAAACTCCTTTTTTTCTTTCTTATTACTGTCACACTCAATTTTGTTATAAACATTCAGTTTTGACCATCTCCAGACAATGGAGAAACCTCTTTCCTTTTAATGTATTTAAAACATACTTTTTAAGCTCTTGTACCTATTGGGTAAATGGATAAACAATAATAAGTATCAATACTACTCATTTCAACAGCAATTTTATCTTAAATCATACAAAAGTAAAAAAAATGTAACATAATGTAATGTGGTATGGGAGCTCACATACTTTACTTAAAACTCATAATTAATAACCACCCTATAAACATTCCTAACAAAAACACTGCAATTCTCATCAAACAAAGACAAACATATCACAAACTGTCTCATAAAAATAAAAAAAGGCAAAAATCGAAAATAAATGTTGGTACCTTTCATGTACCTATTAAACCAACTGAAACCTAGCTCAGATAAGAACTATTCTCTAATATTATCAAAGACATTTGCATGCTGTATATCTATTTAATTTATTTTTGAATGAATAAGAAACCAAAAACATGTTATTTGGATCTTACTATTGTCCAACTCCCACCGCTGTACCCAAATAACTGACCTTTGGAACAATTAGAAGAACAGATAATTAAAAGTAATAAGTAGACACAATTTGAAAACAGAACTGCAATGCAAAGAGGCCTTGACTGCCTGCTAGTCTGCTGGGACACAAAATAATGTATAATAAGCATATTAATATAATACAAAGTGCAATTGAATTAACGCACATGTGAGGGATAGCAACAATCTGGTAACAATTACTTGGCTCAGTTCTAGTATTTGACATTACACATTAATGCTAAACATAGTTCTGAGTAAACAAGTTTATTACAAAATGTATTTTTGGAGTTTATATGTGCAGACCTAGCGCGGTGACATGGATTTTCATAAGTAATGATTTTATTAAAACATTGATGCGTTAGAATGTAGATAATAATAGTAAGAATTGTAAAACACTTGAACTTCACACTGTATGGGAAAAAAATCGACTGTCATCAATCTTGTGATCAAACCAGACAGGCTCTAAAACCTATCAAATAGCAAACAAAACAACAAAGCTGGAATTTTTTACCAACAAGGGTTAAAATGTGAAAAATACATGCAAAGAACCAATTTTGCTGACAAAAACATTATAAACAGCATGTTTGCAAGTTTTAGAAACAATGACCTACTTAATAGTATGATTGATGACCCACAACATGCTGGCTGTCAAAGTTGGTACCTATTATCTTTGAAAAGTTGATTTTCTAAGAATTGCAAATCTTGTGTAAACAAAATCAAGAAGGTCTCTGTTAAACCCCATAAATGAGTCAGGGGATCTATTCCCAATTTTCTCCTTGACTTGATACTGGATAGATTTTGATACTATATTTACAGGTATATTTTTAGGATGACTGGAGCACAGTAACCCTGTAGGTACTCAAGTCCAAGTTACTAGTTAAAGTATTACCAATATTTTAGTACCTACCCAGTCTGTTCATGTATATTTACTATACACTGATCTTACGCACATAGGTAACGCTCTTAGCGTAACCCCCTCCCCTCTATATTTCTGCTACATCCGACGTCAAATTTTGTTCGATCGCGTGACGTCAATGTTTTACTAAAGCATAGTACTTACAAGATTACATTCTAAAAAAGCAGTAATTCACTCCAACGTGTATAAATAATAGATTCATTGATAATTACTTTACATACAAGCAATTACTTACTCGGTTTGCATATGGAGGAAAATACTTAAAAGGTCACTCATCCAACGCATTTGCTAGCACCTATAGTAAAAAATTGAAATGACTAGGTATCGATAATAGCTGTTTACGTTAATTAACTATATAAGGTCGCCAAGACTACCATTGATACGCGGGTTTACTTGCTATTTAGTTATGAGACGGTATTGGCAATCTGAGGAGACAAATATATTACATAATAGAACAAATGTCAGGCTGCGTGGAAAATATCAAATTGTTGAATTACGAAATTCATTATTTAAACGTTTATTGATGACGTAAACCAAAAGTGTATAGGTATCATACAACTTCCTCATACGTCACATTATCTGCACGCAGTGGAATGATATCAAACAAATGGCCAAACAAGGGCAGCGGGATAATAAATGTGCCACCTGTACATTGTATAGCTAGTCTAAATCAAGCACTTGCAGCAGCAGAGGTCGAGGAGTTAGCTGTCGAGTCACCAATCATATTCACCAGCATTCGAGCTAAACAGTATCACCTCGGTATACGGAATAATACTCAAATTGCCTTTATCATTCACTATCCGCGAAACAGACACAAATAGTTTAACAGCCATAACTTTGTGGATCTGTGAACTATGAAGAGCGGGCGTGCCGGGGCACTGTCTTTTGTAATTTTGACGTTCGTAAAGTGCTGATTCTCAGCCTAGTTTGAATAAATGAGTTTTGATTTTGATTATGAACAGGAACAGGGAAACAGTTAATTGAGCGATGACGATATCAAATCAATCTAATGAACTACAACGCAAATCTTCCGCAAACAATCAAAAGTACTCCATATTATTAGTATTGAAAGAAAACAATCCTCTGTAAACAGTTCCGTTTCGCGGAAGTGTTTTCAAACAACCAACAGGAATTAAACCTTGCTGCTAAGTAGATTGTATATCACACGGCACACTACATCAGCTTTATGCTCATGATCGAGTAAGATTGGCAGATACACGGCACGTATGTCAAGATCCAATATTGAGTTCTGAGGGAAGCATTCAATACTCCTACGCCACGAAGATAAGACTTCAGGTATTGATAACATGGCTAAATATAGGTTACGTACTAGACAACCAGATATTAGCGTGTCAAAAGCATTTTTAATGTTTTAAAACAATGTTTGGAGGTTACAAAGTCAAGCTTTGTTAACCGCAGGCAGTTCTTGAATAGGAAACCTTTCTTTTCTCGTGAGTTTGTGCTCGTTTCGCTCATCCGCTTCTATATTTATGTCTGTAATCTATATGGTGTACATAATAAAGAGTATTCTATTCTATCCGCTGGTACTCAGAAATAAAGTTTGGCCACCGTATCCCGTCGTAACCCGAAAATATTTACCTTTAATATAACCTTCGTACCGTCGTATATCGGCAAGTTGAAATTAAGATGGCAGCAATTTCGTGTAAAATAATTAGCCGCACCTTCAAGCCGACGGTAAAAACATTGAGAGAAGGGTTGGCAGGTAACGACGAAATTAAATACCTTTTTTAATTACCCCGAACCCAGAAAAATATTGATGAAATTTGTAGAACCGGACTCACATCTACATTAAAACGCCTGAAGTTTAATGCTCAGTAACATAACACTCCCAGATCGTGGATTATTCTGTATGCGATTTCCACGGGAGTCGGTTATTAGTAAATCTGGCTTGCGTATTTCCCCACACTTCCAGCCGCCAGATTTCTGCGCTTGTATGTATAAATTTTATAATTTAAAACAATCAAATCGAGTAATAGTTGCAAGTATGAACAATAAGTGCTTTGGGTATCCATCGGTGCTCAAACGCCAGTAATAAGCTGGAATCAATAAAGTTTTTAATTCCATATTGTCATACCTATTAACAAAAGTGTATTGGCTTCGTCAACAGGTGAACATGAAATCGATAAGCGTGGTACAGGTCATCAAGCAATTTTGTTATCCTAAAAACGTATTGATTTTTTCACGTTCTAGCAGCTTATGTTGGTTCTGCTTATATTATTCATCTTATATATTATAATGTATTAAGTTTTACGTATGACAACGGGATCCCCATAGTGATTTTCCAGTAACCTCAATCGAAATAGACACCGCATTTATTGCATATGATTACATTTACTCATAACCTGCAAGATTCACAAACATAAAGTCGGGTAAAGAAAGAAGAGAAATGCAGCGAGACATGTTGTACTTTAAATTCACTTGCGAAAATGAGTGTCTCCTCTAGACCGCCAAAAAATCTGATTGAGAGAGATGAATAGTATTAGGATACATCAATTGCCCGATATACTACAATATACTTCTTAATTTTTAGGATTTCTCAATACGCTTTTAAAAGAGTTCGGCCTAATTTTTGTACACTTTTAATCGGTGTCGTCGTCTATAACAACTGTCATACCCATTAACGTGCATGGAACCAAGTCCCCAGAGATGTAATAGAACAATAAGTGGGTATATCGAAAACGCCTCCAAGACTAATTTAAATATGTAGATTCCTGATTAATTTATTGGTTGCGGCCCTGATAGTTTATCATAACACACTATTAACGCTACAGGGAACATCGCATGTTTCACACAACATTGCTATTTAAATTAACAACTACATACTTTAGAGTATACCTAATACTGGTATATATACCTAATACTGGTATATGCAGCAAGCAGTATAGATACTGCTGCATCCGGTTAGACTGGAAGCCGCCCCTAACATAGTTGGAAAAGGCCAGGCAGATAATGATGATACTTTGGTGTATAGTTGTTGAGAGTACCTTAGCACTTGCACCTACAGATTAATAATTCAGTACTGCTGAATATAGCAGTCTTTAACCCGTAACCACCTACCACCGCTCACTGAGACCGCAACGGCAACTAGCAAGCAAAGGTTAAGGTAAGTTTATTTTCATTTCACACACTAACGTATTTGTGACTATTGTTTTTTCCTAAATAAAGGATGTGTAGAAAAGGTATACAGACGCGCACTGTCTTATGACACTTACACAAAACGAAATATTTGAATGCAAAAATACGTTGCTGTCTCAGAGATCGCGGTGGTAGGTGGTTAAGGGTTAAACCACCGCGGCAGCTGCAAAGAACGACCAAAATATGGGAATATCACTTTCGAAAGTACGCCCAGTCATTTAGGGGACCTATCAATACGTGTTACTTGCGTGCTTTTCTTTACATTAAGGCTGTATTGCAAGGCGTCCCACTAACAGCGGCTATGTGTGAGTAATCAGTCATCAGAGACCTACCTCAACATAACATTATCGCCATGTCAGCCATATTTATCGCTGAATTGTTTTCGCTCGACAAACGTAGTATTGTTTTGATTTAAAGTTCGTTTCTAATTGACAACTGCACATAAATTGTGCAACAAGTGTCAGTGCTGTATAGATTTACTTTCAATAGGTACGGTATTATAATATGAATTTGAACTGAAATAAAATACTTTAGTGGGGAATAACAGATATTAGAGTATTATAATATGAATTTGAAGTGAAATAAAATACTTTAGTTAAGAATAACAAAGAACCTGGTGACACGGGTCTGCTTCCACTGTTCTTGTAGTAACTGTGAGCATTTTTGACACGCCATTTACCATTAATTACGATCTAACGGGAAAAAATATAAGCAAATCGAATAAATCGACGTTCGTAATACATGCAAAGTGATAAACAATTTGGGAGCTCAAGAACAAATAAGCTTAAGAACAAATTAATCAAAATTAGGTACATAATGACATTATCTTGTAGACCCAAAGAACGTTTGTATTGATGGAACTAATATAGAAAGATAATATAGGTAGGTTTTTGGTGGTTGTTATAATACCAAAACTATTTTGTTTCTTTGATCATAATATCAACTCTATAATTACCTTCAACTTGACCACGTCAACGGATTTATCATTGCGGTGGTGTTGCAATTGTTTTAAAGCGCAGTTGTCAGCATACAGACGAATATATACATTGTGGTTGCTGTCACATAGTCACATTTCGTCTAGTCAGCAGTAAATGCGCCTGTGCAGTTTGCTCTGTTGCCATGCCGTGTCGTGTTAAGATAAAAGTACAAGGCAGAGTAGAAGAAGAAGTAGAAGGCAGGCAAATCATAATGTAGTATGCAGAAATAAAAGCAGCTGAAGCACCTGCCGCGGCGTCGTTAAAAGATGCCCATCCATAGATAAGTATCCCCCTCTCTCCACTAGACTAGTCCAATGCTTACTCTAGAATGCATAATTGCATATCCGGTACGGCTCTTAAGTCCTTTCCTATCTTAAGGGCACGTCTTTCCTACCATTACCGTGCCCCCCGCTCTACTCCTTGATATACAATGGCCTCTGTAGCACCATGAAACGTGAGGCTACAGGGGCTAGTGCGAATCTTGGGGTTCATTCGATTAATCGAGTCTGGTCAAACCACGCTGGGATCGCTGCATTTCATTCATTCATGTGGTAATGCAGAAATAAAAGGCTAGATGCAAAATATACAAAATTAGAAGAGACAGCTTATCCGTAACTGCAACTTAGATAATTTGCATTTTTTCAATTCAATACTAGCCTCGTCCTCAAACAAGCTTCTACTTAATTTACTAATTTGATGAAGTAATAGCTTGTTTGAGGACCGAGGGTTGTAGAATTTCTAGATGCTTCTGAGTGGTACTCCAATCAGAAGGATCTAGAAATTCTACAACATTATACTAAGGTTGGTGGATACTTTCAGAATTGGTCCGAAATTTTTCATGCCGTTAGTTGCGCTTGTTGCCTTAGGTCAGGCAGTTTTATTCATTCTATATCGTTTGCCGATGCAACCCGAATTATCCGAACGTTTTTACAGTAATCCAGATCTGTCTCACATTGTGGAAGCGACACAACAGAAGTTTTATTGTTACTACGTCGAGGGGCGTTATGTGTTCTGCAAAGTGTTAATAGTACTTTGCGACACTTAGAATATCATCATCATCATTTCAGCCTAAAGGCGTCCACTGCTGTATATTAGGTCCCCCAAGCACCGCCATTTCGACCGGTTCTGTGCTTGGTCGTCAAATTATTTTGGGATTCACTTCCAGTGTCTTCAAGATTTGACTGCAGCTTGACTACCAACTACACAATCGTCTGCAAAACCAACCCCAACACACCAGATAATTATATCTTATTTACTTACATATTAAGGCTGGATGTTGATTCCATTTCCGTCCCAGTGGGTGAGGGAAATAGAACGTAAGGTATCTAATCAAATTTATGAATGCCGAGACGTTGCGGTGGCGCCTATTTCCGGTTTCGAGTCGTCAATAGTTGTGCATCCCCGGTGTGAGCGTCGCACCGGTTCGTATCACAACCGTGGCGTAAGCTAACTTCATTTCCGTTCTATGCATTTGCGGTTGTTGGATTAAATAGGCTGAACTTATGATTTGGGACTCACACTATTTTCGTTTTGTCGACACATATTTGCACGCATTTGTAGTGATGAGACTAAACAAGGTATGTACATTTTTGTAGTTAGGGTCTCACACTGGAGGTATGTTCCCCGGACATTTTGCACTAGCGTTCTCGGAGATCATACACTGGTTCTTCTTTACATTATACGATAAACCGTGACCTCAAGCATACTCCTCACATATTTGTAAAAGCTTCCTCAAGCCGCAGATCATTAGACCAACATACGTAATTTCGTTATTTTTCACTAATTGAAAATTAATCGGAAAACAACTCCTACTTGTTAGCTTTTAAATTGTGTACTTAGCTTTTTAAATAATGCAAAAACTAACTAAAACATGATACTTTATTAGGAAAATAAAACCTAAAAAAAAGATATCCACAAATCAAATAATAATAAGTATATTTTATGTTTTCACTGTTTCGTGTGGCAGTGCAAAATTCGTTACATCCAATTTACACAAGTCCAACAAAAACCATCGTTGATATCGCTAAATAACATTTTCATGACGTGAAATAACAAAATAACCCAAACATTGTTATAGGAACACTCTAAAAATAAAACATAATGACCAGCATTGTTTACGTACATAGGGAAACCGTACCTCACTGCCTAGGGTATATACCCTAAGTATTTATACAAGTACATTGATATATGCTAACATTCTACTTGTTGGACTACAACTGTTATGGCTCCCACGCCCTGACTCATCGTCATTATAATAGACTATAAACAATACTACTTTGCCTCCTACGTATCTAAAAGCAATAATAAAATAAATGGAGAAAATAATGCAATAATAGCTACACTAAAATTTTAGACCCTTCTAAATACCTATATTGCCAAAACCACAAGAGTTCAATAATAATAAATAATTTTTAATATTTTGACATTTTTATAACTTTTTACAATTTTATACTTGACATTTTATTTTTTTGTACGTTTCTGACATTTTTATATTTTTTTTGTCAATTTTCATTATTATTTTTATCGAGTTGTTGAATATTTAAATTAGTTAATCACACTTTTATTTTAGGTTTTTGTATCATATTTCATGACCTGCAACCTAATTGCATTTGAAGTATCTTGTTAATCCATGAAGAATTGCCAAACTTAAGTGGCAGTGGGCAGGACACATTGCTCGCATAATAGATGACCGATGGGGCCGAAGGGTTCTGGAGTGGCGACCGCGTACCGGTACCGGCACCGTAAGACGTAGCTTTGGAAGGCCTCCTCCACAGGTGGACCGACGACCTTGTGAAAGCCGCAGCTGCTCGTTGGATGCGAGAAGCACAAAACCGCAGGGTAATTCCGTAACACACTATCAGTAGCAATGGGTTTCATTTTGACAGTTCAACAACATTCATTGCGTTATTTACGTTGTTGAGCAGACACTTTTGTTGAACATATGGAGCAATGGATTAGCAATATGCGTCAAAATCATTCAAACTTAGAGTAATAGTGCGTTACGCAATGAGGGTGCAGGTCGAAGTGGAGGTGCTTGGGGGAGACCTATGTCCAGCAGTGGACGTCTTTCTGCTGATATGATAACAACATGTTAACAACAATTTTAATAACCTAAATAACGCAATGAATGTTGTTGAACTGTCAAAATGAAAGCCATTGCTACTGTTAGTATGTTACGCAATTACCCCACTGATCTTCCCGAAAAAGTCCTATCTACAGCCGCTCCTCTTGATATTCTTCTTGCACACGACACGTTACATAGATATTGGTGCCGATTCTGTTGTTTGCAAACTAAAGTAAATTTCAGTGCGTCTTTTTCTTTCTGTTTTATTAAGAAAAGGACAGAAGATAAATATTAATTTAGTCCTGTCAAATGAAGATACTCCATAGACAAGATTAGACGTGATTAAAAAATTGGATACTAAAAATACGTCAATTTACGTCAGGCGCTAATTTGACAGTACTAAACTAATCTTAAGTGTCTTGGGTGTTGTTAGTATCTTCTGTCCTTTTCTTAAGAAAATAGAAAGAAAAAGACGCACTAAACTTAAATTTAGTTCTGTTTGTGAAAAAGAGAATCGGTGCCTTTGTCATTTTAATGTGGTCTGTGGCAAACTGTCGATACGACTTCGCAGCAGGAGTCGCTGTCACAGCTAATTTTCCTATACTTCTGAAAATATTATCGCAGTGGGTGACTAACTAATAATAAAAAATGTCAATTATAGGTAATTATAGCTAATCTACCAAGACTAGGATCTTGGTACAGACGCTAGCACATCAACCTACCCGAAACTGTCAAATTTTCCCAATCAACTTTGGACCTTATGCTTTAGCGATAAGTTGAAAATCTATTAAAGTTTGACAGATTGTAGTAGCTTGATGTGCTGGCGTCTGTACGTTAATTCGAATTTTGAGGAAATACCTAAAACCACATTGAATGACGTTGTTTCACGTGGTTTACAGATAATATTCAGGGTGGTCATTTGAGATGGCGCATTTTAAGGGCAGTTAGTGCACTCGGCAGCTACAAGCTGCCGAGTGCACTAACTGCCCGTAATTGCTTACGCGGTGGTTTCAGAAAAAAAATGTTTTTTAGAGAGCGTTGTCTTTGATAGCTAGCTACTCTTTATACTATGTACGTGTGTATGACAAGTTCTGGTTAAAACTTTATTTACCTTCATATCGGCTGCGCACTGAACCTTAAACGTTGTAGCCTACAGGATATGTAGCTCTCAGAAATACATATATCTGCCTGTTTTCGAGCTATATGTAAGCTCTCTAAGCCAAATTGCCTAACGAGTGAGGTGTTAATCGAGGCTAAGCTTTATTACAGCAAACTGCTAAACTCCCATTTAAATCGCGTAGCTCCTGTTTTCAGTTACTACCGCTCATTGCATGCACTGGAGATTAAGGGAGTTGGTGGAATGATTTGTTTTAATTGTTCCATTTTAAAATCTATATTAAGTTACGTATTTGAAAGTAACGACATCGTTACTTTACATAAGTTACTCAGTCATGAAGCGCAGACAGAGGCCGGATAAGTATCAGTAAAAAGATTTCAAAAGATTGATTTCCTCTCACCCAAAGCCAAGAGATTAACAAAACCCTGAATTATCTATTCATCCTTTTCAAATAATATATCAGTGCGTCTGCATCACTCACACAAAAGCCGCGTTGTTCTCTTATCGCGACCATGAGACTGTATGTCTCCACGTTTATCAGATACTGTCTAGTCTACAGTGCATGTATTATCCACCATTATACCACAACAATGTGGCGACGTAAAGCATCCTAAAATAATAATCAAGATAAAAATTTGACACGTGTACTCAGAGCAGAGCTCATACCTATATTTATTTTTGAGAACACCAGTGGAGCAATGGAGTAAAGCTGTCCACTAGCAAAAACAAATATTTTGTATTTATTAGTATAATTCGTCGTCTGTGATCTAAGCCTACGCACAAGTAATGCCATCTAAAAATAATTTTGATAAATGTATATTGCCATGCTAAATCGTTTCGCTTTCGACTGACTTTAATTCTAACATCTGAATATTTTCGAACTGACTGCGTGTTTGTCACACACGACTGCGTCAGTATTCATTTTCATTTGAGTCAGGTGTCAGAATTCGCTTCATTAATATTGGTAATTCGGTTCCGGTCTTGTTTCCCAATAGCGTCGGAAATCGAAATAGAACTGCTATGAACTCCGTTCCGCCAAATGTCTGGGCTAAGGTAGCTGTACTTTTGCAAGCTTTTATAGGAAGTGGGACTTGAGTTGGCTTCTCAACTCCATCCTCCATTTCTCCAATATCGTCTGGTTCATATAAATGCTACAGGATATTAAGTATCAACGTCAGTTATGCTTAACTTTTTTGGCGTGGATTTTCGAAGCCTTTCAACCTTCCATTGTCGGCAGGCCAAGTACATAAATACATTGCTCTCGCTGAATAGACCTTCAATCATCAGGTTGAACGCTTACGAACTTCACGTATCGGCTTTTTACCGAAACCGCTATTTTCCCAATCAATGGACAATTGTCTTTTGAATACCTGACAAGGGTAGTAAGCAAGTACCAACGTATTTAAAAAGGGTTAAAAATACGTTTGTGAATTCTTACGTTAAGTACGAAAGTAAAAGGTTATTGACGGCGAAGCAGCGGGGTTCTAGTGCTAAGTGGACTGATGCTGAGCTCCTAAACAGCGTTATTGTAGTAATCGCTTTATTAAACAAGACTGTTTCTGTGGCCAATTACAGTACTTCGGGGTTCTTTTCAAACTAGCAAAATATTTTTGTTATTTGTGAAATGTGTGAACACACGCCATATTGTAGGTATGTTGTATCACGTTGGTGCAAAAGTTGCACCAACGTGATACAACATACCCATTGGTGCAAAAGTTCCGTTAAAGAAAACACTTTTATCTTTATTTTATTTCTTTAGACATTAGTCAAATATATAGTCACCATCTAAGTCTACAACAGTACTCCAACGATTTGGCTAGTCGCTAATCCCTTTTTCTCAGAACTGCGAATCCTATCAGTTAAAAAATGTAACGACACCCGATTTTAGTTGTTCGAAATTTTAGAATTGTTTCTCAGTTAGAAAATATTTCAGATGGCGAAATATGTGATAATCTGTAGGCGCCAAATCAGGCGAATATGGTGGGTGCGCCACGATATTCCATCCCAGTTCTGTTAATTTAGAATGCGTCAACATAGACGATCAACATAGACGTTAGCCGTGATAGTTGTGCCTTGTGGAAAGAATTCAAAATGCAGCAGACTTCTCATATCCCAGAAACAAATGAAGAGAATGTTCTTTAGACCATGGTCTGATTTCGGCTGATTTCGTGGCTCTTCCCCGCGACGAGGCCACACTGCGCTACGTTTTTTGTGATCATACAGAAGCCAAGTCTCGTCACCAGTAACTAAATCTTCCAAAAAGTCCTTTCGGTGAATGCGAAATGTTAACGCGGTTTTGTCGGTTCGCTTCAGTTAACCCATGAGGTATCCATCGACTCAAAACTTTCCTGCACCCAAGATCGTGTAGATGTCTGACGACTGTTGTGTGGTCGCAGCCGAGTGTCTTCGCTAACTCACGAGTAGTAGATTCAGGATTTTCTTTTATGACGCTAAGTATTTGCTCGTCGTTGATGACTTGAGGTCGTCCCGACCGAGGTTCATCTTCGAAGCTTGTATCTCCCTCAGCAAAGCGTTTGAAACAGTGATTCACCGTAGGGTAGAACGCAACCATATTCTTGAAAGCAGTATTTATGTTTGCGACAGCTGCGCTCACAGAATTACCCCGTAACCACTCATAATAAAAGATCGCACGTAGATACTCCTTCGCGATCGAAGCCATTATTAATCAATTGTGCGTTTGCTCGACTGTTAATACACGCCAAGTGACACATTCAAGAACATTCTACAATATTATTGCGTAATTTAGAACTTTATGGAAAAAAAATATGAAATAAAAAATGTTGAATTTTTTTTTTTCATAACCTTTGCACCAACCCGATAGTTGCTACCCAATATTACCACCACTATCATGATTCGGCTCAAAGGGGTCTGGCTGGCTGGACATAGGCCTCAAACAAGCTTCGTCATAATGATGAATCCTGTGCTTCACACGTTCACCTAATTTTGGTGATCTTCACGAGGTTAAAAAGTTCACCTAAAAATATAGCAACAACGAATAATGGAATTACATTTACCTTCAAGACATTTAATTAACAAAGCGGAAATCAGCACTATGTACAGTTCCAAGGCACATACAAAAAATCCATTAAATAAAACGCGGTGCACTGCATCCTGATTATTTCATTAAATTTATTTTTCGAAATTTCAACTGAAACAGTCGCAAATTTTAAACGGAAAGTAGTTTTTGAAGGTGTAAGACTTTGGCTGCTTTCTGAATTATGCCACAATCGCTCATAGTGATCACATCAATAATTTGCGTTCCGATTTAGATATCACGATTATGACAGCTGAGAGCTGTCAACAATTCGGAACGCTCATGAACGCGCTCACAGTGCTCGCTCAACGTCAAAACTATATTCACTTGAATACTCATGATTGGATTACAGGAATTCTTTGTGTATATACCACATTTCTCCTTCTTTAATCAGGTGGTGACCGTATCCAAGAAGCTTAATTTTGGAAATGCCATGTTAGTTTAAAGATATGATGCAACTCAAAACCAAGCAGCACAACTTTGTTGTTTTTGACAGCGCTCACGGTAATATTATTTTGTGGCATGGTCGGTGTTATCGCAAGATGGCGCTTGTCATGACGCCATCTATGACGATTCACGGGACATCGTTATCGTGCTCACGCTAATTCGGAACGGGGATATGCACGCTCAAATCGATTACAGTGCAACTCGGAACGCACTCTACGTTAACAATCGACGCGGCGACATTATTGTTCATTTTCCTCAACCACAATGAGCGATACTTTTGTTAAAGCTGACTCGGGAAACCTGCCTAAAGTTGAGACCGTTATGATATTGGAGTATATTTCTACTAGCAGCCATCATAGCGTAGCTGAAATAATGGTAGCAAAAATTCTAATGCAAGTACGAAATAACTTACTAGTAAAACGTGTTTTTTTTTGTTCATATAAAATCAGTGTATTTTGTCATTGTTTCGGGTCATCTCCAGATTCGTACGTAGATACAGTAGGGTACACTAAAGTTAGTAGAAAGGGGAGTAAGTGCATTTATTAACCTTTTGACCGCCACGGACGGCTATAGCCGACAAACGAAAACGAGCCAAACACGCCACCGACGTCTACAGCCGTCAAGAAAACGACATTTTTTAAGTACAAAATAAATATACTAAATTAGAAAAGATTTATTTTGTACTTAAAAAATGTCGTTTTCTTGACGGCTGCAGACGTCGGTGGCGTGTTTGGCACGTTTTCGTTTGTCGGGTATAGCCGTCCGTGGCGGTCAAAAGGTTAAAGCTCAAATTGCGCCGGAACAAAGAATCAGCAAGAAACTATACACTGTTTGTTACATTTAACATTGATGAGTATAATGATGTTATTGTTGATTCTGTGTGTGAAGACTGCAGCACCTGCAGATATATATATTTTTTTTGTTTTCTAAGGCAGCGATGCAAAACTGTACGGCCAAAACAGGCGTAATTTGAAGGGCAAAGAAGGTCAATCGTATTATATATAAAGAGAAATAAAACCAAAATAGATCTATAATCACGAGCACAAAACGGAAATAGCACATAATGACTGTTAAGAGGTTTCTACTCGGCATGATGCTGTGGGTCCGGATTTTCAATGGTGATACTAGAGTACTTGTTTCTATGAGTAATATTTGAAATAATAAAATCACAGCAAGTCAGTTACTCTTCATACAAAAAACAGTTAGGCTACAAGGTTGTGTCTATGTAAGCCCTGCATCTTAATAACCACTAACTCCCAAAATACAAGCTTGACTTAGTTTGGGAGCTGGTAGATCATCAATTATGTGCTGCTGTACAACCATCAAATACCTTAATAAATTGTACTGTACATAGATTCAGTTTTTGTTGTACTTTGAGAGCGAAATAAGTTTATTGTTTTTTTTTTATATTTTATTATCTAGGTTATAAGCTATGTATGTGTGCCAAATTTCATTAAAATCCGTTCAGCCGTTTATGCGCCAATCCGGAACAGACATCCAGAAAAACGGACAAAAATTCTTGGTTACTATTTTATTATAAGTATTCAATATTTGTAATATACATTATAACACGTTATTCTTTCTTTTTCTTTTCAGAAAATTGAAGACAAATCCTCAGATCTTTCAGATGACGCGGAGGAAGAAACAAGTAAGTATCTTTGAAATGTATTAAACACACATTAAAGCTTTACACAAGTGACGCTACTTCTGGTTTTGGGCAGAAATCTCCGCTACCAATTTTGCCGGCTGGTGGATTATTTAATATCTTACAACAGTTCGTGCTAATCCGAGGGGTTCTACGGCTTACGGCACTTTTACTATACAGCGTGTAACGGAAGGGGGGTATCAACCCTGAAGGAGGTGAATGTGCTCATGAAACTCAACAACTTTCCCCAAAGAACATAGGTCGAAATATGAAAAAAAAATTTGGCCCTCCCTTACAAAACTGACTACCAGCTGATTGATTTACTATGGGAGGGCCAAATTTTTTTTTCATATTTCGACCTATGTTCTTTGGGGAAAGTTGTTGAGATTCATGAGCACATTCACCTCCTTCAGGGTTGATACCCCCTTTCCGTTACACGCTGTATAGCAATAATTATTTAAACCACGTTTTCGAACACATGCCTAAGTGGGACAATGTTTTCGTGATATCAGTTATGAAATAAGCAACCTAAATTCAACAATGCTAATCACTGCCACATAAATTACAGCCAGCAGTGTCTTAACTTCCTGTAGGTTTTACATTCAAAGCGTGTATGATGGTGCGATTTCCAAAGTCGGCGCTCCCTTCCCGCTCTCAGTACAACACATCGACCACCCCAGCTAATGGGCTATTCATACCACCACGTCAATCGTTACCAACTATTTTCTTATGAGGCGTTTATTCTTAGGAGGTTTTCATATGAAATGCCAGCCATAGTTCTTGTAGGCGTTTTATGGTAGCACTGTGTCACTTGAATTAATGTTAATACAAATGACTAAAATGTGATTATATCAATATTTCATCGTAGTGGGTGGGGTACGACCAAATCATAAATGCTGTAGAAATGTGTTTGGTCTATCCACCTGGTACCTAATTGCGTACCACACTAACAATGGCTTTCATTTTGAAAGTTCAACAAAATTCATTGCGTTATTTACGTGTTGAGCAGACAATTTTTTTCGAAGCAATTTGCTTCAAAATAATTCCGATCAGATTCCAATTGATAGTGTGTTACGCAATTAGGGTGCTGTTTGTAGTAACCTTACAGCGTACCAGTCCTAGACAGCATAAAAGAATAATTGCCTTTGCCTGTCTCTAATTCACTGTTAAAGAAACTCAAATTGTACCTACGCTCTGAGAATGTCAGATAATTGCTGCCCTACTAACAAATCATTCACAGAATCTTAAACATCCTTGTTTTGAATACAAACCCATCTTAGTAACACGTTAACAAGTTGCAACTAACGGAACAGCCCACGTTACTAATAATTCACAGAATTGGTTTAAAATGAAGTTGACTGATACATTTTATTTGCACTTTGAAGCATTGCCAGAGAGCAAACGTAGGCACCTTTGACTCGCGTTCAGCCATTAACGATGTTAATTTCTGTTATTTTCATAAGATCGTAAGTGCATTCAAATGAAGTGAGCTTTGCGTCATAATTCTAAATGAAATATCGTTGCGTTGGGTCAGGCTTGGTTCAATTCGATTGACCGAACAATTTATTTACTAATCATTTTAGTATGGATGTAATTATTAAATCGCGCAGATGGGCTCGGAAATAAAACGGTTAAGTCGATCGAAAGGCGGAATGATAAATTGAGTATAGCAGCGCTCATAATCTCAGATAATTTACATTCCATTGCCACTTAATCAGTTGTCTACTTTAGTGAAATGTATTCTAAGTTGATTTTTGAGTGACCATTTGTAAAAAAAGGTCCTAATAAGTTTTTGGTTGCAATGGAATTTGAACTTTGTTAAGTATGACATTCAGTTTGTTGCTCCATAACTTGAAAATTATCTCAAATTTCTGACTCTAATATAGAGTTGTAGTTTCTAAATGTTCAGTTTTTGGCGGATAATAATGTTGAAAATGTGCGTAGGTATTTATGAGATTTTCCGGTTTCTACGCCGCAACGCATGTGTTGCGTATGCGGATAATTCGTTACACGCATTCGGAATTCTTTCTATAAACACTAAAATGTGATAGACGGTATTTTGATAAATTCGATTCTAGTTTCTGAAAATGGTGATAATTTTAGCCAATAAACATCCACAGGCTTCGCTCCTCGTGAAATCTGCTAAAACCTATGATGAGGCTAACCTCACGATGCATTTAGAGGTTAATACCTATTCCTATGATTGATGAAGGTTGGGGAACCTTCATGACATTGATCAGTAAATTCCAAGCGGCCACTGCATTACGAAACATAAAATCAAAGTGTTGTAGAAACCCTTCAGTCGCATTTCGTAGGTGTCTGTGTGACCGCGTTGTTCTTCTAAACTACGCAATGTATTTTGATGCGGTTTACGCTTACATTTAGAGAGTTTATTCCGGAAGGTTTATGTGCATAATTGATTAATATTAAACTTACAAATTAATAAATATTTAATTATAAAGAAATCTCCATGTCAAGTCGTGAAAACGGTGCGAAGCAGGGTCGGGTCGCCGCTAGTTTGGTATTAATGGTGCAAGCGCTTGGTTTTTGAACTAAAAGACAACTCATTTACAAAAGCATTCTACAAAATATAACTGTACAATTAAAGTTATTTCCCTACATGCATTCCACAAATCGTTCAGGCTCAGAATGTCTCTTTCGCAAAATGTCCCTTGGTTTCAAATAGTCCCTTTCCCGCAATGTCCATTTCCCATAATATCCATTTCCCAAAATGTCCCTTTCCCGAAACGTCCATATCCCAAAAAGTCCCCTTCCCAAAATGATCTTTTCTCAAAATGTCCCTTTCCCGAAATTGCCCTTTCTCAAAAAGTGGACTTTTATATAATGTTCAATTTAAAAATAATCCTGACTTTGCAAATATTTAATACTTATATTCCCAGTTTGAACGCGTAGCTGTCGTAGGAAAGTGACATTTTGAGAAAGGGTAATTTCGTGAAAGGGTCATTGAAAAAGGGTCATTTCGGGAAGGGTTTTTTTTGGGAAATGGACGTTTCGGGAAAGGGAAATTCTGTGAAATGGACATTTTGGGAAAGGGACATTTCGGGAAAGGGAATATTTGTAACCAAGGGACATTTTGGGAACGGGACATTCTGAGCCTGAACACAAATTAGTAGTTAGCAGTGTTTTTAACAAAAACGGCGGACTAGTTCTAGACTTTAAAAAAATGTAAACACACACGCAATTTACAAGTCAATTAGCAAAATACTTGAACGTCTGTCTAGTTGTTGGCATATCCCTACATGACTTGTCTTATAGATTTAAATCTACATAAACAAAGCGAGTGTAGCAACCTCACCTTACTATATGTCCTTACGGGTACCAGTCTATGTATTACGAAACGTTTAATATATTATTCCATACAATCGATATTCTTGAATGCATTGAATTTAGATAAATGGTTCTAACAAATTTCGTAACAGAGCAATTCGTGACGTCGAGTAAAATACTTATTCAATCTATCATAGCGAGGTATGTAAAGATGGCTATGCAATGCACGAAGCGCACCTATCTAAGTACGTCGCCGCTGCTCTAATGTTGTCTACTGCTCAATGGGTCTACCTATGTAATTGGACAGTTTGCTCAAAGGCACAACACAAATTTCGACAAGCTTGTACGAGTATGCAAATTATACTTGATTTACAAAACGTCGCCACGTCCAGTATGAGCGCAGACTCAAAGGAACTCAACAGGTGAAATGTGACGTATATACTATATATGTAGGAAGTTATTAACAGATTATTGCAATACCAAGAACAGGATGTTTTCCGGTAGCTATCTATTAGTTTATCAAGTTACTACTTATGTTAATTTAGTGCTTAAATTATCACCTACATATTGACTTCTTGTTATCGTCACTCGGGGCAGTCGGGTCGAGTCGGGTTCATAACGAATCGTATGAAATTGTTCGTAGGGGCAACTGCAGAGAATTAATTGCGAGGCAGTGACATATACTAGCGGATAGCGATGGATAAGATCTTGGTACAGTAGAGCGCTGATTGTCCGACCTTTTAACCCTTAACCAGGCCCCGAAGACTGGCTGGAAGATATAAAGTGTTCTATATGGATTTGGTCGTTTCTACACGCCCTAAATGATTCCTCATCAAAAAATTCCTGAAAAAACACTGAAATGTCTGAAAAAAAAAAGTGGGAAAACGTATTCCGTTGCCTGGTAAAGGACTACCTTATAATGGATAACTATATAAGATATTGTGTTCAGTTTGTTATTTTTTTTATATTTTAGTAATTTTTTTTTTCAATTTATCTACAGGTAAAACAAAAATGTAACTACTTATGAATGATTTATTATAAATGTTACTATGAAACAATGTTATGCCTCAGAAAGAGCTTGGTGGAACGACTTCATACATGGATCAACGCATAATGTTACAGTACAAATTTCACAAATGTATTTATTTTGTAACGTTTTTCTTGCTTTATTTTCGTTGATCAGTTGTCGCTCTTCCGGAGTTCGAGCTTTTTGAACACTCAAATCTTTGGGTAGACCTTTACGTTGGATTCGTAGTTGCAATCGCGAAAATTCCTCTGTTATAAAGGTATTCCATATGAGCTACGGAAGAAAAAAGTTATCAAATACCAATAGTGTATTTCTTGGTAGCCCAAGACTTAATTGTTTTATAACTCTAAAACCCAGCCCTTCTTCATTAGGTTTCTTATCTTTGCCTGCATATATATCGCACTGATATAGATATCCTGTGCATATTTTCCAGTAGAAACCAGAGTTTATCAAAAAATCACAGTTAAAGTAGGGTGCAATAGCTAGTATATGAAAAAAATGTGATTCGAACAGGCAAAGGATATATAGCTCCCACAAATAACGTCGCCTAAACAGGCTATGGTCATATGTTTCCCACGTTATATTTTGCTATATTTCAGACAATTTAGACAAGAAATCGACTAGAAATTATGTAAACCCATTAGAAAAACTCAAAATCTACAACATATCAAAAAATTGCACGACTTAACTTTCTTTGTTTCGCCATAATCGAACAAAAACTTCCGCACTTAACGAAAAAGGCCTGTTCAACGGGTAGTCAAAATTCAAATGGCTGTCAGTGACAAATACGTTCGGATACACGAAGTTTGCGAATTTGGAATCACAGAGTATACATTCAAGAATTAATTTTGATAGCTTCTGTGCTTTTTAAAATCAAAACCTGGGTAGAGCATTGAAAAATCTATGTGGGATGTATATATCCGGGGCCTGGTAAAAGGTTAAGGGACGCGGGTGTTTGGAACCCGATTTATTCGGATAATCGAACTGTATCTATCTATCTATCTCTAAAATATCGTTCTATCAACTCACATCGCCAATGTGTAGCCAGAGTCAGCCAGAATATCACATCACTAGTATTTCAATGGCGGTCCGTACTTTTCAATGAAACTATTTGCCTTATTTATTTATTGGATCTATAACTATCTGTCTGTACTAATTAAAGCTGAGGAGTTTGTTTGCTTGAACGCGCTAACCTCTGCAGCTACCAGTCGGATTAAAAAAATATTTTTACAATTTGATAGCCCAATTGTCGAGGATTTATTTAACATGCTGGGACCCTTAAGAGCCGAGCAAAAAAAAAAAAGAAGTCAAAGAAAACGAGGTAACGACGCCGGCAAGCGTAGCGATGCAACGGGGTGGGTCGGAAACCATAAATTTCACGCGAATGGTGTCGCGGGGAGATGCTTATGAAATACAAGGTGTAGTTTTAATGACTATACTCTACCATAAACCGCTACTGCTTGTCCTTTAAACCATCGTCTCAGACGTCCAATGTACAGACGCCAGCACGTCAAGCTACCCGAAACTCAAAATTTCCCAATCAACATTGAACCTTATGCTTTAGCGATAAATATGAAAAGCTATTAAAGAAATTTGACAGATTGTAGTAGCTGGATGTGCTGGCGTATGTACTATAAGTTGCAGCCCCAGTATGTGTACTACTTAGAGAAATATCTAATAATGATGGTGTTGGGGCCGCAGCTCTGTCAATAAGTAAATAAACTGAAGCCGTACTAGTATTCAGGCCACGATTTAATCATGCAAGTTTCTTCTTTTTATTTATATCTTTCTTTGGAGTCACACAGGGGACATCTATACTGATAATTAAGCCGAAGAGTTTGTTTGTTTGAACGCGCTAATCTCAGGATCTACCTGTCAGATACGAAAAATTATTTTTGCGTTTGACTGTCCAATACTTGAGGAAGGCTTTGTAACAACACGCTAGTACCCTTACGAGACGAGCAAAAAGAAAAAAGAAACAACGCTAAGCGGACACGAAGTAGCAGCGCGGGCAGGCGACGCGATGCGGCGGGGTGGGTCGAGGACAAGACTTAGGGTGCGTTTCCACAGAAGCGGAGCTGGGCGGAGCGGAGCGGAGACGTGTAGGAATCTTCCAATCACAGACAAGACGAGTGACGCGATGGGGATTTTAACCATTGTGATTAGTCGATTCCAGCACGTCTCTGCTCCGCTTCGCGCAGCTCCGCTTCTGTGGAAACGCACCCTAAGTCGCGGGCAGGAGCTAGTTTTCTATAAAATTTTGCGACGTATGTGACGATTTTTTTTATCAAACTATTAATATACATCTGATTGTAATGAAAGTTTGGATTCCGCATTTGCTTACAATATTGTAGACAAAAGAATGTCGCACAGACACGACGTCGACTTGTTTACACTGAAGCCGTTTTGTTTGTCATCACCAGACAATTGCAATGTGTGATAAGCGTTGTCATCATGGCCCGTCAAAAAATACTTAGGTCACAGCTTTTGTGTAATGCTAATGTTAGGGTAGTACCTGGAATCAAAGATATCGATGAATGGTCAACATTCCTCAAGAGACCATCCCAGACACAAACCTGCATGGTCATTCACCAACATTATGTCTGAACTTTAAAAGTGACTGGTGACCTCTTGAGTTTATCTCGGTCTTTCTTCTCAGGGTGGTCGGAAAGGAAAAGCCAACCTAATCTAGTTTTAAAGCATTATTTATATTTGACGTGAAAAAGTGTTTTTGAACCATTTTACAGAAATAAATATCATTTGTTACCAACATTAATTGCATTTTCGAAAGTCAGCCATCTTGCAGTCATCTTGCTGGCTGGCTTATATTTTTAACACGGCGTGAGGTATTCGCAATTATACTTAGGAAACATGAATCACCCATGTCTGAGCTTTTCTTATATCACAATAGCGTGAGAATCCTAGCTGTCCCGGAGTGTTCCTAATATTAAAGATAATGTACCTATATGTAGGAGGTCAACCTGGTAATCGTCATGTTAGTCGTCATGGAATAACTTCGAACTATTGTTTTTCATGTAATCATTTCCGCTTGTAACAGGGAAAAGTCAGTTACTTTCAGCGTAACAGTTCATTTAAAAAAATTGTCAATTCCTCACTTGATCAACAGCTGTAACAGGAATCTACCTATAATTGACTAGTTATAGTAATTATCTGTTCATTCCTTAGTCTAGATAACCTAATAGGTATAGAGACGTTATCAGTATTTTTACGTGGCTCGACTCATGATAATCGCTGTATGACCAGAACTCACCCCGACTATATTAATTGACTCTTGACAAACGCTTATCTGTGACCTGCTCATAGAAGGTCGCGTCTTGTGTTACTCATTAGTTGGTATAGGGTATGCTGCCCTAATTACTTGTTCGAAATTAATTTCAATACCCTTATCATTTTGTTATGTGTTATTTGTACTTAATTTCATGTTATTAGGTTCGTACATCAATGAGTGCTTCTATTAAATTCATTCTTCATTTTGTCCGCTTCGAGGAAATATTTCGTCAGGTTCGCTTCGGACTCCCTCCCATTCTACAATTCCCTCTCCGTCTATATCAGTTTACTTGTTACCGTCTCTATAAATGTTTCACGAATTCCGTTCTGCCAGAATTGATGAAAGGAGACTATTTTTTTATTCAATACCTTGAGAGCTTAATGCCTAAAGCTATTTGTCTTAAATATGTTTCACGATCTCTATAATTGGCTCGCAGTTCTCTGTGGTCGACTATTTTGATAAGAACTAACTAATAACCCCATAGAGAGCCAGACAGGCGCCTTAATGATCCAATCATTCAAGTGGCACCTACTCGTAGCTAAGCCTTCTTACAATATACCAAATTTCAACAGTCCTTTTTTGGATCCACGTTTACATAAGTTTTTCTTATCTATACTAATAACGGCCTTATTCATAAATAGTTATCGAACATCTAAATGCTCGCTAGTCTGGTTGGCATAAATTGTTACTTATAAACGCATTTTAACACTAAAACGTTCTTTAAACCTACTATAAAGTTATTAAACCCAGAACTATAACAGTACTATACCTAAGGAAAAAAATTACATTTGAGGTACAAATGTAACATGTGTGAAAAGTCAGTTTCGTAAACAATCGTACTTGGAAGAGCTGCAGTTGTATTTATTTTGCACTTCTGTTTAACCAATTTAGTTTATTATTATATACCTACAATGCAAAATAGAAGCGAGGAAAAATATAACGAAGCACATATAGCAACACGAAATACTGCGGAACGCTGTTGCTTTGGAGTGGGGAAACAACGCTTTCAATGCCGTTTACATGGCATGACCTGCCAACTAGGAAATGTGAAAACAACCATAGTGGCTCTAGAAGTACTTCACAATATTGCCGTTGACCGTGGAGACATGCAGCTAGAGGGTAGCAATATCAATGAATATCATACAAAGTCACCCCAAGAAGTTACAAGGGGAAATGCAAATGCTATTTTACATACTTTTAAGGAAACATTCCGCCGAGGTAGCCCCACTTTACTAGGTTAGAGTTACATCTTCCCACTTATATCCGGAGACGGTTCAGGGACTTCCAAGGAGACCACGGAAGGTTACACCCTGCAGGGAAATGCTCCAGTAGGTTGTGGAGGATAGGAGGTGAAGCATGGTGGCCGCTCCTTTTTCGCGTTGGTGTTTGTGTCAGTGTTTTTATTTTCTATTATGGAGACCCTCTCCCTGACCAGCTCTTTCAAAAAAATCCAAGAAATAGAAGCATAAGCAAGCATAAGTATCAGAAATTGAGAATGCGAAATCAAAACAAAACGGCGTAGTTTGAACACATTCTAGCTGTAACAGTACACACCCGATCCTCCTCCAAACAATATTTACTCTATGCCATTTATTGGAACTAGTCTCTGGTCAATTCCATTTCTTTTAAATACAAAAGTTTTCACGCGCTTGAACATTACAATATCAAATTCATTGACATAATATAATTATGTATAAAACCATGACGTTACCGCGTCAAAACTGTCGAAACTGTAGACAATAAATTAGTTTTTCGTATGTAATGTCTATGGTCAGAATTATTCGGTGCGTAGACAAATATTCTCGTTCGACGATTCAATGTCTTAGCCAATTTTTTAGATGACTTCATTATAATGGCAACATTTAGATTTATAATGAAGTTAACGGATATTTTAGTTATAGAACGTTTATGAAGCGTTTATGAAATACGAAATTTTATCGAATGTTTTATTTGCTTACTGAGCATTTTAACTAACGAATGTCTTAATAATAATAACAATTATAAAACTTTATTTCAGACTACAATAGTCCATAGTCCTTTTTTTCACGATTAAACGTTCTATAATCTGTTTTTATAATAATAATAATAACTTTATTGATACTAAAAACCTTCGTTACAATAAGTAGTACCTACATGTAGGTAACAAAAACAATTGATTGTAAAAAGGTGTTTTGGAATGGTGGAAACCCTGCCTCCTAAACTAAGGGAACCTGTGCCTTAGGAGAATAGATGAATAGATCTTTCTTCTATAACTGTCTTTTAAAGTAGACAACTTACAAACACCTGTCATGTCGGCACGTAAACTCAAACTCAAACTCAAACTCAAAGCATTTATTTCAAGTAAACCAATTACAGGCACTTTTGAATTGTCAAGGGGTCGGTCAGTCAGAAAGATGAAGCTAGTTGCCCATTCCAAAGCGTAGTAGGTACCTGTGGAGAAGAACGGGCAAGAAACTCCACGGACACTCTTTTAAATCATAAAAATTGTTACAAAATCTTGGTTACATCATTCAAGTTGAAATTATACATGTGAGAACGATGTAGAAAGACGTGCACGTTAAAAGCGTCCGTACTAAAAAAGATAAAAACAAAAGCAAAAAAATAACAATTCAGAAATGAAAATACTTAGATTAAAATTAAAATAAGCCGTGGCGGCTAAGAGATGACCAATCCCTACTGGCGGCGCCCGTTCACGAACATGACGTATGGATCAGCACCATTTAGCTCAACCATTTTGAAGGGAACTCAATGATCCAACACACACGCCACCACCAGCGAGACATTTGAGTGAGCATGACATACCCTCAGCCGCCAGGGCACATTCAAGTCAATGAAAGACGTACCCAGTAAATGGTAGCTTTAGAGTTTAGGTGCATAGTGCTCACACGTGTGTTATGCAATTATACAATATTAAGAGATTGAATTTATATAATACAAAGATAGTTTTTTCAATCTTCAGCAGCTCACAACACAACTATATTTTCGAATGCTAATTAATTAGTTTATGCGCCCTTGTGGAATTACAACGTTCTAGACATAATACAGCAATTTACTCTAAAATGTCTAAATAAAGTATCTAAGAAGTCAATCGACCCCCATTACTGCTCTACAGATCACACCTTTGCCGTAAACGGTCTCGCTATGACCTAGTATTTAAAGCCATTTGAGGCGACGTACTTACTTTGTAAAATCCGCTATACATATTTACTAACTAATCGCTTGCTGCTCGGAGCATGACCTCGTCCTATAAATTATTGTTTTATCTTTTACTTACCTTATAAGGTGAACCACTTTGTTTCATACTCCTTGCTAAGGCGGCTAGGTGTCTTATAATATGAACCACGACACTTTTACGACCGGTAGAAAATATTTCTTCCGGTCGTAAAAGTCGCTATAATGTGTATAATCAACTAATCAGCTTATCGTGACTCGATATGTATTATTATCGATGACATGAGATAGGTATTCAAAACAAGCACTATGTCAGCGGTGGCGGAGCGTCGCGGCTGTATATTTTCTTCTTCAAAATGATTATCATTCTAATTACAATGTAACAGTCCTTTTCCTACAGTCTTCTATATAATAATATAACAATAATAAATTTATTTCTGCAACTTCAATAGACATTACATTAGTGCGGTCTCAACCCCTGAACTAGGACAACCTGCATGACAGGAGTTGAGGATACGCCGATTACATTGATCTGAATGTGGAAGCTTAGACAGTGCTTACTGTAACTACATAATATCTTAGTATTAGGGGAAGTCAGCTCAAAGCGGCCACCTTAACTTTGAGTTCAAAAAAAAACGATTAAACGAATGATTTTTGAAGAGAATTTTATACTAGCAAGTAGAGAATTAATAGAATTTTTGTAATGGCCAATTCAAATTTGCGCAAATTTAAAAATAGACATGATTTGCAGATTACGAAAACTTGGCATAAAACCGCTTTGCCCGAGTGGCCGCCCAAAGCGGCCATGGGGGTAAGGGCAACGTGGCCACCCCAAAAGTTTTCAAGAAATGAATTGTTTTTTTGTTGGAATATATCGTGTTTGACAAAATGAAAATGCAAAATCAAAAATCAACATATTTAATTAACGTGTAAAAATAAAAAAACAACAACAGTTGTTATTAATTAACAATTATTTCTCTTACTTAGCCTTTCAACAGTCTTAAAGTTTTCTATCCAAATTATTCCTCTAAATCTTAATTCTTCCTGCTGTGGTGTAAACACTGTGGTAAATCTGCCAAGTTTTTTATGGCAGATCCAGTGTTTAAGTGTCTTCTCAGGGCTGTGCGAGGGCTACCATATTTTAGTGCGATGGATTTAATTGACTCGCGCTTTTCTTTTACCCCTTTAATTGATCGGGCCATCGTAGCTTCGTCCCAGGGTGCCTGGGCTGTTTTTCTTTTGTAGTTATACAAAATAATTAAGCAAAATAATGAAGCATTATCTATGCAGCCACAATATGAAAGTAAGGGCAAAGCGGCCAACTGACCGCTTTGCCCGAACCGCTTTGCCCTTTTCGGCCATTTTGTTTAAAAAATTAATTTCACTCACATTATTTTACTATATTTCGAAGCAAATACCACACAAAAAAGGCCAAATAGATAAGTAACATTAAATGTGTAATGAAAGCATTTAAATATAAACAGTTTTGACCAAAACAGGTTGAACTTACCTTGTATTATTTTAACAAAACACACAAAAAAACATTTGTCGTCACTAGAGCCACGCATTCGTTCTCACCGCTAATTAATGACTCACTGGCGCGGGGCGGGAGGTTTGGTTATGCGTCCAGAATGGCAAAGTTACGCTATCATTTCAAATACCCGAAAAATGAAGCGTGGCCGCTTTGCCTCCTATGGCCGCTTTGAGCTGACTTCCCCTACCATATATTTCATAATTGTAATATTTCACGATTAAATTCTTTTCAAAATGATGAAAGACTAGTGATTTGAGATTGATTGATCATGAAGAGTTGTGCGAAGACATTTTAAAACAGGATACAGAAGGAATGCTTTAAGGTGGGACTAGTCGATATTTTTTCCATACTTTCGGGATGGTATTACTTCGCTGTTTGACATTTACATCCAAAGTTAAACATGATATCGTTTTTTCCTCTTAAGTATTAATTTTGTTTGTGTGCAAATAGAATAGTAAAATAAAAAGTCATTAAAAAGTTATGAAACAACAAAGATTAGTTTTTCTTGCTAACTTTAACGTAACTTTGGGTGTAAATAACTAATAAAATAGGTGCAAAATCTTCAAAACTCAGTACCGACAAAGCTCCATTTTCGAAGAGTTCAATTAACTTTATTTGTAACTGATTTATACAGTGGTTTTTTCATAAAACTCGATTTTCCAAATTTTTTTACGCACGTTCAGTTCGGAACGGTGTTTGTGTTCGTGTGAACTAGACGTCGTTGTGCGTGTAGACTAGCGTCTACCTTCTCATCACTGATACTATCTCTGCCGGACGCGATGCCAGGTGATGAGACAGCGTGCTTTTTGGCCATGACCACCAGTGAGTTCGAGCTCGCTACTAGTTCGACATGCATTTCTTTTTTTCATTTAGGTAAACGTGTCACGCGTCGTCATATCGCCTTCTTAGTTTCTGTGTTCCTGTTAACGTAATAACCACCTATTAACGTAAAACTTTTAAGTAAAGACTCGACGTACAATTTACCTCGGTCTACGTTCTAGTGCAAACTTTTACATTTTAGCGAGTCTCCTGACTTTGCTTGTTAAGCTTTAGTTCCGTAGAAAAGCGATTCTGTCATTTTATAATGGTCGTAATGAAAATTTGTCATTCTCACCAGTATCACATTAAGGTATCAAAAACACTCTGTATTTGAACAGCCGGTATTGTGTGACTCTTCACCGTGTTCTTAGGAAACCAAAGCTTGTAACTCAATAGTCCTCCAGACCGTACTTCGGCCACGGCGGCCAATCTCAACAGAGACTAGCCTTCGGCGTGGGAGATATTATAGTGCATAAGTGTATGCGCGGACACATTTGTACTCTCTCTTCCCTCACTCTCATAGTACGTTGGGACGGCAATCCGGCACGACCGGGGCGATAGATGACAGAGGACAGGCGATAGATGACAGGCGCGGACCAACGGCTTAACGTGCTTTCCGAGTCACGGGGGTAAATCACACCGCCAACTTACAAACTCCGGACTGTTACTAAGAATCCTAATGGAAAAACCCAATAACACTTAGCCCGACCTGGGAATCGAACCTAGGACCCCACGTTCAGCAGTCTTTTTGCGTTCATTCAGACTTACCAAAAGCGATACCTATATTAATCTCTTCATTCTCGGTATCTAGCTATTATCTCACTGCTCAACTTACTCCCGGTTTCTTAAAGACTCTTCAAATAATCTTTTGTCGAGTGTCTCTTGAAGTGCTTCAATTGGTTGTTGTTATTTTTGTCAAAGAAACATTGCAGCCATTTGCAGCTACATACATTTGACAGCGGATTTAATACATCCCAGTGACTATATTTAGCAGGCCAGTGTTGTAGTCACTACAAAACAAATTGTATCATTCTATTATATTCCTGTCAGTGCGCCTATACTGGCGTTGTATTATTCAAATTCTATATCCATGTTGGACGTTGGTCCCGGCTGTCATTCGTAGATCTTTGACAGTCGTTACGGGTAGTCAGAAGCCCGAAACTCTGACAACCAGTCTTACCTAGGGGTATCGTATTACCCAGTAACTGGGTTGTGGAGGTCAGATAGGCAGTCGCTCCATGTAAAATACTGGTATTCAGCTGCATCCGGTTAGACTGGGAGCGGACCCCAACATAGTTGGGAAAAGGCTAGGCAGATGATGATATATCCATGTTGCAGACGACGACATTTAAAACGATATTTTAAATGAAACACTTATCAAAGCTGCTATGAGTTCTATAAAGCCACGTTCTACGAATGATCTGACTGTAATTTCACATTTCCGAATGGCTCATCAATTGTTTACTACGTTCTAATTGTTCAACAATCTTAATGATAACACCCATCAAATGATAAGAGATAGGAATAAAAAATGTTACACGGTTTGAGCGTAACGCTCGTAAAATTTTTACAAACGTGGTAGTCCGACGCGGCTGTTCCGTATCTTTCTCCAGCTATCTATCTTGTACAAGTACGTGTATTAAGATAAAATAACAATAAAATGAAATCTCTGTTGCGGCCAAGTGCGAGTCTTGCATATTCGCGTGCTGGGGGTTCTGGATGACTGCTAATATCTTGGGTATTATATTAGTTCATTAGGTAAGCTTTCCAATGATTGATGTCTGAATAGCACAAACTACATTGCAATTTTGAATTCCTAAACGGTTCTGTCTGTGACTTACATAGATATTCTGGCCTGTGACTGATGGACAGCCAATCAGATCTAGCAGGAATACGTAGAATTGTAGAGCCCCGTTAATGTCCTCTAAACATGGATCCCTAAAAGACGTGTCGATATTTACGTACAGATTCAACTAAATGTGGAATCCTAAAAGTAGTGTGCACCGATTACGTATCAGCTGGTTGATAACAATCGCTATCAGTAACATTTATCGATACAAATCAGCCTTGCTTTACTAAGTCTATGAGTTGTAACACTTGTTACGATTTAGCGTGATAGCGCCAAGTATAGATAGCAGTACAAAATGGTAGCGATTGATTAAATCTTCACTGTATCGTGTTGCTGACTAATTGGGTAATAATTCATCGATTGTTAATAAATTTTATAGCGCTTCATTCACGCTTGTTGGTGAATCAATCAGTATCAAGTATCCATTATTTTATTTTACGATCACGGAGCAGCCTTTATTGAATGTAAATATAAAAATCTTAGTTGAACTACGAGGGCTTGTTAAGATAATTTTGCTTCGGAAGAAGGGTAGTCGTCAAGCGATTTTGTCTTCATGTAGACGTAGGTACGAGTACCTACTAAAGTTTCATAAATATGTAAACAGTGCTAGTCGTTATCGTCATGTACGCACATTTGTTGCAAGGCTGTGAATTAATTATTACGTGTTAAAATAAGTACCTAGTTCTACTTATGGAACATATTATTTACAGCTAAGAGCTCCGTTAGCAGTGTTATTTTCTTGGCTAACACTACCGCTCGCCCTCGGTTGCGGGGCTGTATTATCTCACCGAATCTCTTGCCCAGCTATGTTACGTCTGGAGCTCATTTTAAAAAAAAACTGTTGGAACCCAACTGTGGACTCCCAGTCCCAGTATAATAATTGGCTCACCAGATCTGGGGGCATTTTCTCAATTTGCTTTTACTACCGTCTTCACCGCAACAGCGTCTTCGTCTCATCATCATTCTCTTACCCTTATTCTAGCTGAACTATCGCCCCAAAAACAGAACCCATGCTTGTGTGTTCCATATCTGTATACCTCAATCTACCTAGCCTTCTATCCGGATGCAGCTGAACACCAGTATTTTACATGGAGAGACTGCCTGTCTGCCATTCGGGAACGCAATATCTTCTCGTCCTACATGTCGCAGTGTCTCAAGACCAAAGTCTTTGTGCGTATTGCCAGGGATGACCTATGGCACTGAAACGTGGTCGCTCACAATGGGCCTTATTAGAAGGCTAAAAGTCACCTAAAGGGCAATGGAGAGGGCTATGCTTGGAGTTTCCCTGCGTGATCGAATCAGAAATGAAGAGATCCGCAGGAGAACCAAGGTAACCGACATAGCCCGAAGAATTGCCAAACATAAGTGGCAGACGGCAGGGCACATTGCTCGCAGAACAGATGGCCGGTGGGGCCGAAAGGTTGTGGAGTGTCGACCGCGTATTGGAAGACGTCCCACAAGGTGGACCGACGAACTTGTGAAGGCCGCAGGAACTCGTTGGCTGCGAGAAGCACAGAACCGGTCGAAGTAGAGGTGCTTGGGTAGGCCTATGTCCAGCAGTGGACGTCTTTCGACTGAAATGATGATGATGATGAAGTGCACTTGTAGGTCTAGGGCCGAAGTTCATACTCTTTTATAAATGGACCTAGTAACACAAAAAGGATCCAGTCCACACAAAGTCACTTTAGAAATATTAACGTTTGAAGTTTGGAAGATATTTCTTTATTGGTATTCATTTTAAAATTCATTGACAGTAATGAACAAATTGTAATTACGCAAAAAGAATCCAGACTCTTGATTCGTTTTACTTAATTGGTTGGTAATATTGGCTATGAACCAGGAAGGTTGGATTGTCCAAGGTAATTTTATTTTAACGTGCCATTCATGTGGGTTGGTTCTGAGGTTCATAAAAAGTGATAAGACAGTTGTTTTTGCTTGGATCTTTTTTACTGGCCGATAGTACTGATATTTAGCATCAGGTGGGGTGCACTTAACTCATTTTTGACCAGGTTATGGATTGGATCCTTTTCGTTTAACTACGTCCAAATAACCTAGTGCGAATCAAATTAACGTCTCAGTAGGCTTATCGTACAATATTTGATTAATGTTCAGTTTACTTTAAAATATGACATTTTATTGGTATTTTTCGTTGGTATGTAACTACAAATTTACGGTTTTCGGATTTTTCCTTTACAAGTGCTACATGCTTCATCAAATTGCTTCTTGACAAATTTCATGATTCTAGTTCAACGGGAAGTGCCCTATAGGTTTTGATTCCCTTGCGAGTGTAAAAATATGCGGCATAAACGGAACATAAACGCCCGTATCTTTTGCTTGCGTTTACTTAGAAGTTTGATTGTTTCATTGCTTCAAGGGATTGAAATCAATTTCATCTTGATAGCGATTAAATATGCAGCTAATTAAGTTTTGAATGCAATTAATTCCTCTATCTGTGCTTATTGCAACTGCACCGTAACTAGAAGTGCCTTTTCGGGCATTGAAAATCTAAAAATCCCAAAATACGTCATAACATTCCTTTTGTATCAGTGTTGGAGAAAACCTTTAACTAATTAATTATGTCTGTAGTAACTAGAGGATATTCCTACGATAGGGATAAATTGAATTGAAATATGTGACGTCACAACATCAATGTCAACATCGTGTAATCTAAAGTATTAATAAACTTACTACAGTTATGTTATTGATAACGTTGTTTTAATTGTATGATAAGAACTGGATTACTTAATTAAAATTTTGTTTAGGTATATAGGTAGTACTGCTATTATATAGAACTAAATATCGTCTTTACGATATATCGTACAGACGATCCTATTATGATGTGATCGGTGCCCGATTGCATATATCGATGAGTTTAAGAAATTATGCAAAATTATTCGTCATTATATCCAACACAAAACACGTAATATACCATATGGCACAAGGACAAATTGTAACAGCTGACCCGACTTCTACAGATGGTTACATTAAGCGAATAAAGGGCTTGATTTGAAGGACAAAGAAATCATTTCTAGGTAATTTACTTACCTATTAGTAGACTTTAATAGAGGTTTAATGTCGGCAGATTGAATAAATTAATCTATTATTTCGGCAGGGGCAGTTATCCGCAGTGGTCTCGAACGTCGTAGAGTGAGATCGGTAGATCGGTAGGTATTTGACAAAAAAATACAATATTCAATCAAATTCGTTTATTTATTTTAAAAAAAACTTACAGACTAATTTATAACAATCATACTTAAGTATGATTGTTGTAAATTATGTGAGCCCATATCGGTAGAAATACCGAAAAATCGGTAGGTTCGAGACCACTGGTTATCCGTCTACTGGCCGTCCTTCACTTATTATAACTGCACTGGTCCGACACAGCAAATAACTTATCATTCAAGTTGGGATTTTAAATCAAATCTATTTGTACGGAAACCTCGGTGCGCGACTCACGCTTGGCCGGTTTTTTTGAGAGTAAAAATATCTTTAAAACTAATTGTTTATCAAATTGAGACACTACGCCAATTTGCCGTGTTATAGCCATTTCATACAACTGTCAAAGAATGACTGTTGTGATTTGAATACACCAAGGATAATTTAAGTTGATGAACAAGCCGTGCCTCGGAAAGCACGTTTAACCGTTGGTCCCGGCTGTCATTCGTGCATCTTTGACAGTCGGTGCGGGTAGTCAGAAGTCCGAAAGTCTGACAACCAGTCTTACCAAGGGGTATCGTATTACCCAGTACCTGGGTTGTGGAGGTCAGATAGGCAGTCGCACCATATAAAATACTGGAAGCCGACGACAACATAATTGGGAAAAGGCTAGGAAGATGATGAACAAGCCGTATTTTTGTAAGCTTTTTATTGCCCGTGGCCGTAACAGTAGAATGCGCGTCACGCGCGCGCATTTAAAAAATAGTACACATGACGGAGTGTACTCCTCCCATGGCGGCAGGCAGAAACTACAAAACGCAGTCACCACTAATTCAATTCTGTTTCAACTCAATGTACAGTGTGTTGATTTTCCGTAACGAATGAATGTGTTTCCTCTGGTCAGCTG
This sequence comes from Eremobia ochroleuca, assembly GCA_949629135.1. Classification (NCBI taxonomy): domain Eukaryota; kingdom Metazoa; phylum Arthropoda; class Insecta; order Lepidoptera; family Noctuidae; genus Eremobia; species Eremobia ochroleuca. The sequence continues at coordinate 29,221,561 of OX451384.1, read as the reverse complement.
TCATGGACGGAAACATTTTAACAAAATAATACCTTTCTAGAATATTAACGAATAGATTTCAGAAGGATTTTTATAGATTTTAGTCACCAGGAAGTTAGCCAAGGAAAAAACGGCACGTGACGAATAAATATGGATTTTTAATTTAACTTAGTGGCAGCTCGAGGTCATGATATAACATTTTAAAGATAATTCGGGAAGGGAAACCTTAACGTCAGCGCACGTCTTATATTCTCGTTGTTACTGTATTGGAAATATATTTTGGGTGCGGTCACGGGCAAAAAGATTTTTTTTAAGTACACAGCAAGCGTGGAAACATCATACGCTGGTTGCCAGCATTATGTTCTTACTGCTGAAACACAGGCCTCCTCTCTGGTAGGAGTGGGCCGTAATGCACCACGCGGGCCCAGTGAGCGTTGGTCGAAATCAGATGCCTTTGAATTTTTCCTTCACCATTTTGAGAACAGTGGTGATGAAATAATTTACATAAAGCAAGGTGCCTGCCTGGGTTCGGACCACGGACCGACGACCTGCAACTCGTAAGCCGCGGCCGTTTCCACAGCCACTTAGCATGATTCAAAAGCGATTTTCTTGTAATCAGTTATTAAAATCAATTTCAACATTTGAAAAAGCATATTATACGATTAAAGACTACGTTGAAGACAAGGTAGTTTGGCAATAATACCTTCTGCACATGTGGCTTCCCTGGCACCGCATTAACGGCATAACTACGTAAAAGTCCATTAACTGCTCTCAAATTACAATTTTTATTTATTTTTCACATACATTTTTATTATATACAGACAATTCTAATTTCAACTCTATATTAGTGGTTATATTGGGTATCATATCACTTGTTGGTTTTAATAGGTTTTTATATTATATTATGTTTTATTTATGCTTTTGATAGATTCTTTTATATTTTTTAAATGTGAGGACTTTGTAGTCCTTGTAGACTTTAAATCTGTAGACCATTTTTTGGGCTTCCGTAGTCAACAAGGAACCCTTATAGTTGCACCATGTCGGTCTGTCTTTCCGTCCGCCCGTCCGCAGCTGAACTCAGAGACTCTTAGTACTCGTACTAGAAAACTATAATTTAGCAATAAAATCATGAAAAAAAAATTTTACGGTACCTCCTCTACACGTAAAGTGGGGATTTTTTTTTTCTCGTCTACCCCTGGTTTGGGGTATCGTTGGATAGGTATCCCACAAATATTGCGGGTTTGTGAAAACATATTCAGAGATCCGTTTGGGAAATATTAAGCTTAAAAACACGATTCAAATGTTGAAATTGAATACACTGTATATAAAAGGCCTTACAAATCCAATCAACAGTTTATAATGTTTTTTTTTTTTACAATAAAGTCTTAATAGCATAATCAGCCTATACCGATGACTTCCCACTGCTAGGCCATAAACCTATCTGTGAGAGGGCGTGGTCTGTAAACCACCACGTGGGCCCCAGACGTGCCTGTCAATTTTCTTGTCTGAAAAAGTTTTGCAGCTTCAACTGCACACTTCTATTTGAGGAGCGTCGGAACGAAAACCGATATATCGAATTTACCATATTTTTCACAAATTAAAAAAAAGCTTGTAAGTTTTTTAATGTTACAAAAGTGGAAAATTATAGCATGTCAATTTGCAGTTAAAGTGACATCGATTGATGTGTGAAACTTGACGGAGGGTAGATACTTAATTTAGGGAGATACTTGGCGGACAAGTATGGATATATCGGTTTTTGACGCGATCATTTGGATATATCGGTTTTTGACGAAACCAAAATGGATATGTCGGTATTGAACTGAATTGAATTTGAACCGACCATTGTTGAATTGTGTAAAACTTAATAAGAATTATCGGTTTTTAATCCAACAACAAGAACATGTTGAATTTAAAAATTTATTTGCCGGTTTTGATTTGACCACAGTATTTTGATATTTTTTTTTAAGATGGATGTAACTGTTTTTTAATTGATTTCTTTCCTGAAGGGTGTATAATTAAACATTTTGTAACAGAAAAAAAAAAAAAAAATAATGTCTTAATTAAGACATATCGGTTTTTGTTCCGACGCTCCTCATTTTCAATCAATCAACTCAGCCTATCGCAGTCCACTGCTGGACATAGGCCTCTCTCAGGCTGCGCCACAACACCCTGTCCTCCCGCCTTCTGTCTATCCCGCAGTCTATCCCACCCTCTTGAGGTCGTCTGTCAATCTAGCTAGGGGGCGTCCCACACTACGCATGCCGATCCGTGGTTTCCACTCCATTACATCAACGGCCATCGGTCCATCCGGTCGTCTATTTACGACCTACCAAAGACCTAAAAACCTACCTAGTTGATACCTAGTTTCATTAAAAATATTTCATCCTATTACAAACAGCGTCACCATAAAATTCGAAATATATTGTTTTGGTGCCGCTAAAACTAAAGCAGTTTTTGCATTTTGTAGGTATCTAGATTTTAACTGTATTTATATTTTATCTATACTACGCGTAGTTTTTGTGATATAGCATATACTAATAATTCGACGGACGCCCCCCCAGCTAGATGGACGGACGACCTAAAGAAGGTAGCTGGGGTAGACCGGATGCGGAAGGCGGAGGACAGGGTGTTGTGGCGCAGTCTGGGAGAGGCCTATGTCCAGCAGTGGATTGCGATAGGCTGATTTGATTGATTAAATAATTCGAACTTTATAATTTTTTAACTGTGTAACTATCTCATTAAACATACATGAAAAAAAAAATGTTTTTTGGGACTTACTTGCATGAGTGTTCTTAAGACACTCGCGCGATGCTCCAGCAGTAATCAGCCATCATGTGTTCATTCCATCGACCTTGGTATTTATATTCCATGACGTTTAAATCCTGATTGGACCGCTCTCCTTCTTTCTCGCTATAAGATCCCAGATATTCGGGAAATCTGGGCTATGGAGGTAATGGACCTTGATACTCATGATACTTTCCAAGCCTTTTAAAATTTTCTAGCAGACACTAAGTCTTGGTAATTTAGCAGACTTATGATTTCCTAAAAAGTTTTTGGCAATGTTTGCGGAAGATATCTAACGCCGCCGATTCATTCATTCAATGCACAAAATGGTTATCGTTCATCAAAAATCATCTGTGGTCCATCAAAAATTTGCTTTTAATTTTTCTGTACTTAAAACAGGGATTTTTTAAAAATAAATAAGTAAAACAAGAGCCAGTTTTATTCAATTCCTTCACATTCTGCTTCATCAATCCTAATTTTGTGTGCAATGGTGGCAAAGTATTAAATGATATATCTGCTGAGTGGGGCAGAGGTCTTTTAGCGGACTCCAGATCAGGATAAGTCATTTTTTTTTTCTTTTAACGCCATGTAATTTGACAGCACAAAAATAACAATCGTCGTAGTGACTTTTCGGTTCCCTCCAAATCATGGGTACACCAAACTTCAAATGGCTTCGTTTTCCAAATGCTTACTACACAATTTGCAAACCGTGTTGGAACCCATGGCTTGGCAAGGTCCTTAATCTTCATCTTAAAGTAATCAAAATATGCGGTTTTCACAAATTCAGATATAGATTTTCGATATTTTTTCACTACATATTCACCACAAATGCAAAAAAATGTATTCGTATAATTTTCGCACTTTCTCCTTGACGAAAACTTATTGAAGATTACTACTACTACTAAAAACGATCACTTATACGAAAATTTGTTAAATAAAGTTAGTTACGAACCTGCACGAAGTGTTGACGTTTAAATACAGCGCAACCTCGATATAACGAAACTCAAGGGAATTTAAAAATATTCTTTATACCGCGTAATTTGTTACCACGAGGTTTATTTATTTTTATTTTATTTGTTCAGGATAACAAACAATTGCGCAATGCTTAATTATTTAAGTACATAATGTAAAGGTATATTTTGCATTAGCTCTTTTGGAAAAATTCTTTAAATCGAGAAATTCTTTAAATTGAGGCTCGTTATATTGAAGTTACACTGTACTAGCAAAATATGATGGCAAATCAGTGCCCAGAATGTATCAAGATAAAGATGTGATTTGTCCCACTAACAAGTGGGTTATATTAAAAATAAGATAACACAGTCCAGATAAGGTGATGTACTTGCTCACTTTCAAATTAGGTACACAACGGTGTGAGTCAGTTGCTCTCGCGATCGGGTCATCCCCTTGTTTCGGTTGGACAAAACATCAACATTTTTACAATTAGGAATCATATACATACATACCATCTGTATAATAAACTCACAAATATATATTTTATTATTAAGAGTTAAATCAAAATCAAAGTCAAATCAAATCAAAAGTCATTTATTCAAACTAGACTGAGAATCAGCACTTTTCGAACGTCTAAATTACAAAAGACAGTCAGTCAAAACGCCCGCCCTTCGCTACTTCCTAGTGCTTTCGCCGGAGAGAAGAAGTGGCGCAACAAACTCCCCAGCAGCACAGTATGTAAGGATTGTAGCAGGTGGCGTTCTATAGTTTCTGCCTACGTTAAAGGCGTGAGTTTACGTATGTACGAGTATGTATGTAGTTAGCCTTTTCTCAAATATGTTAGGTTCAGCTTCCGGTTTAATTGGATGTAGCTGAAAATCTCGTTTTTACACGGAGCGACGGTCAACTAAACTCAAGGCAAGCGCGCACCACGAAATACAATTGCGGAAAATAATCGCCAATCTGAACAGTACCAATACTCGTATACTAGAGTCCGCGCACTGCGGCAAATAATCGCTTGAATGAATATATTCATGTCCGCGATTTTATTTCAAATGAACATGCGATCTAAAAAAATCGCGTCGCAGTGCGCGCTTAGCCTAAGTGTTCAGTACCTAGTATGAAGATTTTTGGATGAGCATTTTCTTCAAAGGCTTGTGTACGAGTATGAGATTTTTCTGTGTAGAACTTATAAAATAGTTCTTAAAAAGATGTTAGTACCAAAGGCTGAAGTCACCGTATGCAGGGACGTGCCTTGCGCTTGATGAACATTGTTAATATTGCTGCAATAAACTTAATTTTGAATAATGTAATTCTATTACCTTGCAGTGTAAAACCTATTTTTTAACCTAACTGGAAGAAGTTTAATGGCTTTTGAATGAAATACAGGTACGGTAACCTAGCTTGGCAACGGGGTTTTTTTTTATTTTTTCTGTAATCTGTGTTTATGCCATTAAAAGAATTTATTTATTTATTCTTATGAATAGCGTGTACGAGCCATGGCTAAGTACGCAAGGCTTGCCGCGGTCAGTCCGTGGATGGGTGTGAAAGCACGTTAAGCCGTTGGTCCCGACTGTCATTCTTGCATCTTTGACAGTCGTTACGTGTCGTTAGAAGTTAAACAACAAGGCTGGGGAAAAGGTTAGGCAGATTGATTGATTCTTATGAATAACAAATTACATACGTAACATTTTTCAAAATAATTGTGAAGGCTATTTGTAATTAAGTGCATTCTAAACAAATCGTCAACGTACGTTTCAATAGAGTTGAAAGCTGTTATTATCTCTTCCTTAAAAACGCTCAAAATTGTAGCACCAACTCTTTAATCCTAAAATCTGGAACATCATGACCTAAAATACTGCAAGAGGCTTCCAGTTATTTGTGTCAAAGTCGAACCACTTTAGCTGTATTCAATCTTGCTAAAGTGCTTTTCATAATTGTTTCATACTTTAAAACTAGTGTAAAACTTCAAGCTCGAGTCATTATCTATATATCTATCGTATCTATCGTAATAATAAAGCTGAAAAGTTTGTTTGTTTGTATTTGAATCCGCTAATCTCTAGAACTGCCAGTCGAATTTTAAAAGTCCTTATTGCATTTAATATCCTAATTCCTGAGGAGGGCTGTAGGCTTTTTTAGCATCAATAGGAGCCGAGCAAAAAGAAAAATGACAGAAAGAACGCTAAACAAAGTAATAGCGACGGGTGAATTTTTATAAAAATGTGACTTATTTTATTATACAACGTGTAACGGAAAGGGGGTATCAACCCTGAAGGAGGTGAATGTGCTCATGAAACTCAACAACTTTCCCCAAAGAACATAGGTCGAAATATGAAAAAAAAATTTGGCCCTCCCTTACAAAACTGACTACCAGCTGATTGATTTACTATGGGAGGGCCAAATTTTTTTTTCATATTTCGACCTATGTTCTTTGGGGAAAATTGTTGAGTTTCATGAGCACATTCACCTCCTTTAGGGTTGATACCCCCTTTCCGTTACACGTTGTATACAACGTGTATACAACGTGTAACGTTAAATGCGCAAAACCTCAGATACCCCAACTGATTTTTAATTAAATTGACCTATTTCAGAGAGAAAATAAGTCAATAAAAAAATTATAAAGGTTTTATGTGCTGTTTTAGTTTTACTGGTCATTCTGATCGTTTCTTGCGTCTGCGACGACGCTTTATCGAGGGAGGAGTCGTCACCGGGTCGTTGCACCGCGCTGACATTGGCTTGCTTGACCTATTAATAAATAGACACGGCAACGATTTTAATGAAGATTTTTTGAAAAATGTGACCTATATTAAAAAGTGGTTCAATTAATTCTGCTCGTTATTCTGATCAAACTATTTTCAGGTTTTGCGCATTTAACGTTACACGTTGTATAGGCAATGTGTATCTTACGACTTCCACTCGAACGAAGTCGCGGGCTGAAGCTAGTAATTGATATTGTAGAATCAGATAAGTTTGCTAGTAAAATAAGCTGAGTGAATGCTAAGCTGATGGCATCAGGCCGAGCTGATTTATATCACTGATATTGCAGCCGAGGGATATACATAAAAACACTCCTTTTTATTAAATCAGTTATACGAGATATTCTTAGCCTTCCGGGTTCTAATTAAGACTTTGAAATGAAAATCCAACTAGTTCTTTGATTCAAAGGAAAATGCATCGTGCTTTCGACTAGTTCTTTGCGCTAGGAATATTCACAGTTAATCCTCAAAGTATGTACTAGATTATAATCATGTTTTATGACATGAATAATTAACTAGTGGCCATTTTCTTAGGGATTTAGACTTTATTATAAAAACTACTACTACAGGATCGCACAATATACATTTCTGGTACAAATAAACATTTCCAGTATAAGCCGACTTTTCACTGTATTAAAAGTCTCCACAGTGTGCGGTTAACTAAAACAGGAAATGTATAGCTTGATATTAGGTCTTCCGGTTAATTTTGAGGGCATGTTTTTAGTAGTTGTCGCAACATGTCTATACACGGAGAGAAAATTCTTAGAAAAATTACTGTGCTCGTCACTGTAAAGTGAGTGCAAGTGACATCCACAGAAAATTTTGTAGTGAGATTGGGAAAAATTCACTACTTTTCCAATAGATTTTACTGTACAGCATAAGAACTTTTACTGTGCTAGCATGGTAATTTTTCCATTACTACTCAAATGCACTCAGATTATGAGACAGCACAGTAATTTTTCTAAGATTTTTCTCTCCGTATACAAGATATTTAGATATTCGAAGCGGCATGTTGTAGCTTGTAGTTTAATCAGTTGAAGTGACGCACGTATCGCAAACGCACGTACGTTTTTTCGTTCAATTAAATATGGAACGCGATACATATCATTTTCGTCATTTATTACTATACTTTTTTGATCAAAAGAAAGGCGGCAGAAGCTCACAGACTTATTGTAGATACCTACCATGATTCTGCACCATCTATTAAAACAAGTGAATACTGGTTTCGGCGATTCAAAAGTGGTGATTTTGATTTGGAGGACAAAGAACGTACAGGGCAGCCGAAAAAGTTCAAAGATGGCGAATTGCAGGCGTTATTGGACGAAAATCCAGCCCGCACACTACAAATTGGCTGAGGAATTAAATGTAGGTAAAAGAACAAATTTTGATCGTTTACAGGCAATGGGTAAAATTCAAAAAGAATGGAAATGGGGTCCATGTGATTTGTCAGACTTAGCGATGCAAAATCGAGTAGGTAACCATTTGCGCTTCACTACTGTCTCGTCACTAAAAGAAATCTTTTTTGCATCGAATCGTCACTGGCGACGAAAATGGATCTACTACGATATTCCAAAACGTAGGAAATCAAGGGTAGATCCTGGTCAGCCGTCCACATCGACTCCGAAACGCAATATTCACGGACATATGGTTTTCTTACTAATTTGGTGGGATATGAAAGGTGTTCTTAATTATGAACTGTTAAAACCAAATGAAACTGTCACAGCTGAGCGTTATCATCATCAGTTAATTGACTTGAATCATGCATTGAACCAAAAATGCCCAAGAATTGCAAATAAAAAACAAAAGATCATTTTACTGTACGACAATGCTCGCCCACACGTCGCAAAAGCAGTAAAAGATACCACCACAGGACAGGTAAAAGAGGTTAGAAGGGGCAAGCGCGCCGCACTTATGAGCAAACGCTCATAAGTCAACCGAAATTTGGTTCACCGGTCAACAGTCGCGCTCATATTGTGACAACGTGCGACGCTCCGCGAAAAAAAAAAGAATTATGCCGTCTTGTGCCATTATGACGTGCCGGAAAAGAAGCCAGGTGTGAAGTGTAGCCCGAGAAGGGATTTCTTTTCACCGGTAAGTCCAAAAACCATTAAATACAAGTGATAGTTTTAATTATTACAACAATATTATGTAGTTTGTAGACAGAGTCATTTATCATTTACCATTTATCAAAACGATACAATCGTAGACAGATTCCAAATTATACATTGCTTGCAATGCATGGGTACCAATACCATGTTGTACTAGATGAGTGATGGCGTAATGTATTGCGTTCACTGCGAACGTCGCGTGTACCGAGCCAAAGCTGAAATTCGGCGAAATCCATGCTTATCGATAGTGTTGTACCAAGTTATACACAATGTCGATATTAAGTATGTGTGTTTGAGGTTAGCCATTTATAATGAAAAACATACATTTTAAATTTTATTTTTAGGTTTCCAACAGTTCGATGTTAGTATTGCAAAAATGTAATACTTTGTTTTTTTTAAAAAAATGAGTGAATGGGTGTAGGTAGTCTTGTATGCAACTGTACGTGTATATTAAAACACTGATGTGATACTATTATCACACTCGGCTTCGCCTCGGGTGATATTCGTGTTATAATACACCTTATTTTAGTTTTAATACCCACTACCCAACAGTTGCATAAATAAATATTATTGCTCAATATTAAAATATTCTTACGTAAAACAGAGCTACAATTAGAAAAAAACTAAAGAAAATTTTAATTTCGCGGCTATATCAGATGTTCCCCCTTAATTTTACATTATTATTTATATGTGTTTAGGAAGTCCACACTAATTGTCCCCTTTCCCGAAGTTATAGCGAAAAATTACAGCAATTTTATCGATATAGATAATCGACCTTTTGGTCGCCGTAACATATATGAAAAATAAATTGCTTTTGCGCGTGTGTGAGTGTACCTCAAGCTCAGTGTTTGCGTTAGTGTGACAACCAATAGTAAACTCGCGATCTTAGTGCGAGTGTTTTCTTTGTGTGCGTAATGCGCGTACGTATGGGTTGGAATTTAAGAGTGGGAAGCAAGCGGCGACACGCGTTCTAATACAAATCAGGAACTATTTCTTATCTAACCTCTTTTATCTGTTCTGTGGTTACCAAAGCCCGCATACTCACCAGACTGTGCCCTTTCCGATTACCACTTGTTTCGGTCCATGCAGCACAGCCTCGCAGAACAGCACTTCAAATGTTACGAAAGTATTCAAAAATGGGTTGATGAATCGCTTTAAAAGATAATATTTTTTTTTTATGGAATCCATTTATAATCAATCCCTCAAAATTAACCGGAAGACCTAATATGTCGACACATTGTAGAAATACAAAGGCATTTAAGCCGAAATGATTAGGTTTTTATGATATTGCAATGATGTCCAGTCGTTGTAAACAAGGGAATCGAATATTAAAAGCAATACAGGAATGAAATCGGCGAAGAGCCATTCAAGCGCTCTTCACCCCGGTTTTCATATCCGAATTTCGTCAACAAAAACGAGGTTGAACAAAAAAGGGCTTAAAACAGAATGACGTATATTGAATTGAATCTCTCTTTTGTTTTCGATACGTCGTAATTAAATAAATTTCTAGAATTTGGTATTTTTACTGTACCTCTAGCTACAATAATAATACAAAATTCTAGAAATTATAAAGGCACTAGCGGCCCGCTCCGGCTTCGCACGGGTGCAATGGAGAAACACTGATAATTTTAGAGCCATTATTTCTCGTAAAAAGTATAGGATAAAAAATGGTTATTGTGGGTTATCCCTAAGAGATAGACATATACGTCGTGGACTTCTTTGTAGACCTTTTTAAGGTGTACAATACTGTAGTACGTTATTTTGATCTATCTCGACGGGTTCAGCCAGCGTTTACAATGTAAGCGCAAAAAAATGTGTTTATTTACGACATCACATTAGAAACCTCTAAAATTATTAGTGTTTCTCTACTATATTATGCATGTATTATACATATAAACCTTCCTCTTGAATCACACTATCTATTAAAAAAAACCACATGAAAATGCGTTGCGTAGTTTTAAAGATCTAAGCATATATAGGGACAGACAGACAGGGAAGCGACTTTGTTTTATACTATGTAGTGATATAGCAAAAGCATAATTAGCTTATATTGATCCCACTACTGGAACCTGGAACACAGGCCTCCTCTTTGTGAGAGGGAGTGAGCCGTAATCCACCACGCGGACGCAGCGCGGGTTGGTGGATGTCACATGTCCTCGAATTATTGATTGTAGGACATGGCGGTTTCCTCACGAACGGTTTCCTAGTATAAGAATCATATACTTACAACAATATTTTTCAATTGCCAAACAGCTAATGCTTCAATAAGCAAACAACAAAGCATCTATATTTACGCAGTAATGGAAAAGATATCTAGTCAATCTCCTTAATTGATATTTCGCCAATCAAACAATGATGATAGATATTAACCAATTAATCGAATTATTAGTTGTGTGTCTTCGGCATTGAGTTACAGCCGAAGCGACGATATAGTCACGAACACAAAGTCTTTATACTTATTGAGGAGTTCAAAGAGGGGCCCGTGGCTAAATAATAACAGCCGCACAGATCGATCGATCAGGATAAGCTACGCTTGCCGCGGTTGGTCTGTGGATGGGTGACCATCTTTACATACCGATACCACTCCGTGCCTCGGAAAGCATGTTAAGCCGTTGGTCCCGGCTGTCATTCGTAGACCTTTGACAGTCGTTACGGGTAGTCAGAAGCCCGAAAGTCTGACAACCAGTCTTACCTAGGGGTATCGTATTACCCAGTAACTGGGTTGTGGAGGTCAGATAGGCAGTCGCTCCATGTAAAATACTGGTACTCAGCTGCATCCGGTTAGACTGGAAGCCGACCCCAACATAGTTGGGAAAAGGCTAGGCAGATGATGAGGAGTTCAAATAAATGTATACCGTAATCATCTTGCGTGGCACATCGAGCATTAGAATGAAACTGTCACCGGGCAGGTATTAATGACAGAGATGACGCTCTGCAAAGCCAAACTATACAAACTTGTCATTAAATTATGTGTGTGCCATAGCGCCCATGCCCCTGAACTGAGATACTGCATACCGTCGCAAATGTCTGTCGTCGAAATCAAAATGCTTTTTCACAGATCAGTTATAAAGCATCCTGAAAAAAATACAATAACTACAGCTTTACGTATTAACGCACGCGCGCTGCGAGCCCATACAACACTGAATTACGTAGAAGCGATCCAGTAACCGTAATTTGTCAATGTTTGCGGAACGGTGGACTTTGCAGGACAAAATGTGCTTTGGCCGTAACCAAAACACATTTTTCCTTGCAAAGTCCACCGTTCCGCACTGCATTTGGACCAAAAAGTAGTACGCTACTCTTTGGTTCAAATGGATTAGAGCTTTCAATGGTAATTAAAACCACTTTGCACACAACACACACTCCAACCGTTTGAACCGTCAGCAGTCTACCTATTACACTGTTGAGTAGCCTTTGACAGATAGACGACTTGATTTGACGTGATATTCGTTAACTTTACTGAACGAAAATGGATGTAATAGGTCCCCCCCTACCCCTAATTCCATGATATAACCCTTAATTTCATGATTTTTACTTTTTAAGGAAATTACATTTATTTGGACATAACATTAGCTTTATTAGTCAGGAAAAAATATTTAAAAAAATATATTCATAAAAATACTTTTTTTTTTAAATGGCCTGGTGGAAATTTACCTCTTTATGTAATCAGAACGAATCTACTGGGAACAAAATGAATTGAATATCTCTAACAATTGGAATCCCCGTGCTCTGTGGAAACGAAAATATGACATTGGATTGGTTGATGGAACTTTCCATCACGATGCAGTTAAGAGTTAATTAGCAACCCACTATGAGTTGGTAATTAAATGCACAAACACCATCAAAGAACAAATTAAAAATAAAGAAGCTTACCCTTTCTATTCATTAAAAAATCGCTAAATATTTCGGTTTTATGTAATCGTAATTCTATTAGCTACTATTAATTTTCTAATTATATTAGCCTCAAAGCAGCCGCAGATCGCAGGAAAAAGAGGTCGACTTAAAAAATAAACTTAGATTTCTAGTTGCTTTATGAATTGTGTACATAATAACAACGGGATGTAAATTGAGCTAATAATAATAAATATTCATCATACTATGTTGGGGTCGGCTTCCAGTCTAACCGGATGCAGCTGAATACCAGTATTTTACATGGAGCGAAAGCCTATCTGACCTCCAGAACCCAGTTACTGGGTAATACGATACCCCTTGGTAAGGACTGGTTGTCAGACTTTCGGGCTTCTGACTACACGTAACGACTGTAAAAGATCCACAAATGACAGCCGGGACCAACGGCTTAACGTGCTTTCCGAGGCACGGAGGGGTCTCGGTATGTAAAGATGGTCACCCATCCACAGGCTAACCGCGGCAAGCATATCTTAACCTGATCGATCTACCTGTGCGGCTGTTATTATTTAGCCACGGGCCCCTCATAATCATCAATCATCAATAATAATAAATATTACTGGAGCTAATAATAGTAATTGCGTTGATGTCAATTAATTTCTAACTATTGTGTGAAATTCATTCCTTAGGAAGGAGCAAAATAGAATAACAATGATAAATAAGTAAATTTTAATTAGAATAACTTTGATAACTGAAGGCCAATTCTCGTAATTTAAAACGTTCAAAATCTAGTCACAGTCTCAGTAACAAATGTCAAAAACTTGTCAAAATGTCTTGACTTGTCAAATTAAGAGGTACTTTTGATAGATTGAGACAGATCAGACTGTGAACGTACTTAAATTACGTGAATTGCCCTTCTGAGCAATAATAACATCAAGACATACATATATCATAACATGCAAGATAAGAAATACCGGTAAAAGGAAATTTTATCATCAACCTTAAATTGCATTAATGAATGGAGCAATTATCCTTGCAACCGCTTTGATGTTATCCTGTGATAACCCCGCTTTTTGTTTAGCTCTAGCTCAAGATAATAAAATAGACGAATTGGTTCTGTGTCTTGCTACTGCAGACAAATGAAATGTAAACCATTTTATACAGATTATTGAGATTTTACATAAATTACTATCAAATAAAGTATAATATACAGGTTTATTTTTCAAACACCAGCCAAATTTAAGGGTGTGGTATGGACCATCAAACTGAACAATTTCGTCCATGGGACCAACATCGTATTCGCGAATAAAAATTCAGCCGTCCCATACGTTTAGGTCGAGTAGGTATTGAAGTTTTCTAAGGGACAGTTGATAAATTTTTCGCGAATACGATATTAGTCCCATGGAGAAAGTTGTTCAATTTGATGGTCTGTATCACATCCTTAGATTTGGCTGGTCTTTGAAAAATAACCCTGTATAAGGATAAGACAAAAAAAAATATTCATCTTAAAAATCTTGTCATAGTTTTGTCAGATAGGTAAAATACTGGCATCCGGTTAGACTGGAAGCTGACCCCTACATAGTTGGGTTACTACTAGGCACTAGTAGTAGTAGTAGTAGTTGGGACGGGGCAGATTGATTGATCATAGTTTGATCATTACCTTCTTACCTGCGTTATGGAAAATAGCCTTGATTGAAGTCGTTTGTTGCACTTTCCCGTCAGCTGGCAACTGTCCGCTGCCCGTCGCGCTATCTGAACAAAGCATTTTAAATCAAGATTATCGTTAAACCACGTTTTAGCAAAACTGCTTGCAAAAGAGTAAGGTATAAGGGTAAGGGTAAGGTAAGTATTATGTATTCTCCAAAACTAAAAAAAAAAATCATCATCATCTACCTAGCCTTTTCCCAACTATGTTGGGGTCGGCTTCCAGTCTAACCGGATGCAGCTGAATACCAGTATTTTACATGGAGCGACTGCCTATCTGACCTCCACAACCCAGTTACTGGGTAATATGATACCCCTTGGTAAGACTGGTTGTCAGACTTTCGGGCTTCTGACTACCCGTAATGACTGTCAAAGATCTACGAATGACAGCCGGGACCAACGGCTTAACGTGCTTTCCGAGGCACGGAGGTGTCTCGGTATGTAAAGATGGTCACCCATCCACAGACCAACCGCGGCAAGCGTAGCTTAACCTGATCGATCGACCTGTGCGGCTGTTATTATTTAGCCACGGGCCACTCGAAAAAAAAAATATATATATATTACCTAAATAATGTTTTCTTGCATTGCCTAGGTAGTAAAATAGGAAAGTAAAGAAAAGGAGGAGTGCTGCCGTAGTATTGTTTCGCACGGATATTGCTAATTCTATTATTTCTCGATACGATAACTTCAAGAGTTAATTGTGTAAATTCTCTTTTGTTCAAGTTAGTTTAATTATTCAAGAATTCTACAATTCTATATTTATGTTTTTTTTTTAAGTCATAACAATCAAAATATGGGTTTGTGATTCCCCAAAGCAGTTTTGAGTAGGAACACAATTTCCAAAAAATAAAAAGACGCTGACTACCTCGAACTGCACTGAAAAAGCCCCAGAGGAATACATAAGACGATCCACACACACATAACATCACGCCTGTAGACATAAAAGCCAAAGTATTACGCAGAGGTGCACCTATAGTATACCACGTTTCGGCAGTTCAGACGACCAGAGAGACGTTCTTCTTCGTCGTTTATATAAATTACTCTACGACCGACGTAGCGTAGCTTACTCTAGCGAAAGTTGTTATAACAGATTTTATTACAAGCGGACATGTACATTTAAAAGACAGTTTAAACAGTTCTGAATACTAACCTTGCTGAGTCATTATAACGTACCATACCTTTAAAAACAAAATCATTTCTCTATACAACCTTTTTTTTTCGGGGGAAACCGTCATAAGGCATCCGACCTCCGGGGAAGGAGGTAGGGGGAGTGTGGGATTTTTACTTCAATAAAACCAGCCCGGTGATCACCATCAGCACATAGGGGTGGTCCCGGTTCCTCTCTATACAACACCTACGGCAATTCAACGAAAGTTACAAGTTTCATGAAAACGAAAACACGCGTTAAAGCAAGGATATTCATATAAATAAACAGATGATTCACGTACGGAAAATACAGTTACAGTCGCGACAAAATAATAATAATTTATAAGTTTATAAGTGTTGCGATGTGTATATTTTGCATGACTGGTTCTACGACGCCCACGACGCGACGGCATTCAGGCGTGTGCAATTATTAGATCAAGATGATCTTGAAAACTAACTGAAAGTGTTTGTAAGAAGGTGAGGCGTTGAAATAGACTCCGGGGCTCCATGGGCACGTCACAGGGGTTTGCGAAGTACGTAAGGGTTTATGAAGTGAATGCTTCTTTAGGCGCAGTTTGCGCTTTTTCCGAACAGTGAACGAAACTAACACACTGTCAATCACAATCTGAATCATTTTGAAGGATGTTCTCAAATCTCAAATCGTTTATTGCTAATCTATTGCTTCCTATGTTCGAAAAATGTGTCTGCTCAACAACGTAAATAGCGCAATGAATGATGTTGAACTGTCAAAATGAAAGCCATTTCTACTGTTAGTGTGTTGCGCGATTACTCCGCTGGTCGGTGACACTGATTCAGGTATACTCGGCTGCAGACAGTCGGTGACGCTGAATCGCGTATATTCGGATTCAGTCGTAAGTTTCCACTTCTTTCTTGTGGTCATAATCACACACACACACACACACACCCTCTTTTATTAAATGGATAAGTTAATTTTCTTGAACTTATTGGTAGCAGTAGACGACTGACATATTGGCAATAAACGATTTGAGATTTGAGAACATTTATATCGATACATTACTCGTATCGTGTGTTCAGGGTAACTATCGTATACTACATTTGCTGCTGCACCCTTGAACATAGGTGTTAATTATAACTTTGTTACAGTTAACTAACAAGCAAACTGCACACAATCAAAACTACTGGCTCCTGTTACCTATTATATTTGCATTACAGTAGTCAACAGTCGGTGAAACTATGCACAATTGCACTGTTTTCGCATTTCAATGTTCTGAAAACTAAATTTTATGAAAAACATAAAAGATATATTTTGATTTCTTAAGTGTCAAATAGATATTTCACACTTAACTAAACTTCTGCCAAAACACCACGTTACATGTGCCATTTCTTTCCGCGTTTTTTTCTAACACAAAATATCTTAAATGCAATTTTCTCGGTTGAATATATTCATAAACTCAAACTCAAAGCTATTATTTCAAAAGACACTTTTGAATTGATAAGAAGTCGTTTGGTCAGAAAACTAACTTTCATGAACTAAACTTTATTTACCGAATCGAAGCGACAGTGAATTATAGAAAACCGCAAGAAAAAAAAACACATTTTAATTTTTTACTTTATTTTATTGTTTGTTGTTAAAGCGGCCATAGTAAAACACATTCTGTGAAAATTTAAAGTGTCTGTCTGTTACGGTTCTAAAGATATAGCCCTGTGACACACGAACGGACGGCGCGGCCTTATATCATAGTAATAGGGTCCCGTTGGCATCCTTCGCGCAAAGCCCACCTTATTTATAAAATAAATGAGAAAATGAATCAGATAGCTACCCTCCTAATCGCGTGCTATGCCAATCGCGTATCGAAATTCAGAACCACATTTATCAGAGCAACATGTGACTAGAAAGTAGAAATAAACATTATAACGTGGGCGACTCAATGAAAAATGTTGAGAGAACTATTTTAGTACAAACGCACGCGACGCTACGACATTATCAATACTGCTCTACTACGAAAGTATCATATTTTTCATCATCACCGCGACTTATTTTTAGCTGTGTTGAAATAGTCTTTGACTGGAGTAATCTCTGTGCTCAATCAGTTGAAAACGAAAGATCGTTTTCAACTGATTGAGCACAGAGATCGGTAACTGGTAAAATTTAAGTGGAGCAGTAGATGAGTATTACTGATGACACATTTGCTGAAGTAGGCCTACTGCTACGGTTACGGTTTAAGTTCGACCCCTCTGACAGGCGCGACACGATGGTGCGACGCGGTTTTCATAGAGCAATTTCATAAAGTTTTCATAGAAATTTTCTACTAGCGTCGCGTCGCGCCAGATTGCTGCCTTTAAACGTTTCTTAGTGTTTGTAAAACGCAAAGCGCACTCACGGAAAAAGCCTTTAAATGTTTCATAGTGTTTGTAAAATGCAAAGCGCACTTACGGAAAAAGAAAATTATCAGACTTTCAAAAACCCGCCAAAAGCGATCGCACTATTTGGGTTCCGAACCGAACTACACTGAGCTGTCTATAGACCGGTCACTGGTCTGCCTTAATTAATATAAATAAACCTGCAACTAGCTCCTTAAAAGTACACATTTAAATAACAATGACAAGAAAAAAATCGTTCTACACTAGGTATAACTAACTTAACAATTTTTTCCTTTACAGGGCTCGATCGCGAAAGGTGATATGAAATAACGCAAACCATTGGGGCTCTTAACTTTCTAGCTACCCGGTCTATTCTCTGAATCTCTCATCGTAAAACTTAATGAAGTGAGCTACCAATTGTAGAGATCGATTCCTAGAATCAGGTGGAATAACTGCTCACTACAAACTTATTTCACCAAAATTTTCTCGATGAGTTTTATTACAGAATAAAAACTGACCGGATTTTGTTTATTTTTTTATTATGGTATATTATAATAAATAGATTTTCCGTTCAAATAAATTAAAACATGCCTAAAATTATCCATGGTTTAGGCGTGTTAAAACGCTTCGTGTGCCACATGATTCGACACAATCGGGCGGCAAGATATACATTTGATTCTGCCACCGAATCAAGCCGACCCAAAGATGTGTTAGCACCCTACAGCCCAGGCTTTGTCCATTCTCCGTTGTCTCTGCAAACAAACATACATGACATAACAACTAATTTGTAGTACGTAGTCAGCAGCAAGCTGCAGACGTAGGTATTCATTGCCCTTTGGCAATGCTTGTAAGCGCTCCCGTACCGTTGCTGTGAACGGTACGGGAGCGCTTATAATTGTTTGTGACAAATCCGTACCAGGACCGCGACGACATTGCATTGTTTAGATATCGCTTTGTACTTCAGTTTGACATACACTGAAATTACATTGATATTGCAGTATTGGTTGTGTTGGTTATGAATTGCATTTCAGGTATTTTCTGAAAGGTTGACTTGAGAGAATTAAGGTTTAGCGGGAAGAAAATCCCTCAAAATTTCGGAGTGAATCGTAAAAATGTATTAAGAATATAACTCTGAAAATATCTGAAGTAAAAATGAAATACTGTTTATAAGTAAGCGCATCAGTTTTGAACGGCTGGAATGATTTTGCCATTTTTTGTTTTAAAATGTTCGACAGGTTTTTATGGAATGGAAAATTAGAAAAGTTTCGCAGAATAGCAAAGTCCTTTTTTGTATAGGGTTTTTGTATGAACTATTGAAATTAGAACAGGACAAAGTCTTTCGGGTTTGCTAGTTTTCAAATCAAAACTAGAGGTACCTAACAGTTAGGGCACAAGGTTGGAGTGTATCGTTAAAAGTCGGGAATAACGAACGATCTTTCGAAAAAGTCCAGTAGTTACGGGGAACTACGGAGCTGCGTCGAAAGTTTATCTAAATAGTCAACAAAATGTGTTACGTGAATGTCATGCCGATATGTGAAGTGAGGCAATTCAGCTGCTAGACAACACGGACATAGTGCATAGGCTAAAGAGAACTAAGCCATTTGAGTTAGTGTAGTATTTATATAGTGAATGAATAATAGTCCGATGCTAATGGTGCTACATGTAACACATGAACAAACTGTTTTATCAATTATCAGACCTTAAGAGAGTGCTATGAAACTGTGTAAAGGTGCAATTTGACACTATTCTTAGTTATAACATAATCTATGTCGTAAAATATTAAGTTAGCGTTAGTAGTCTATTAGGCTAGATTGTAATCAATCACTAAATTTTTTTTAGATCTTATTAATAAAGAAAAAAAAAACGTGAATGCCATATTCAAATAGATCATGAAATGGAAAGTTACCATGGAAAGTTAGTTGTGTATAACACATAAGGCTCATGAAACGCTATGCGAAGATCATGCCGCGATCTTATGAGCAAAGCGGATACTTACTTGATCCAAACAATTATCCATAATTTTTTTACTGTGTGTACATAAATAATAAAATAAATAAATAAATAAACAGCAACTCGACTAGGTGAGGCTCAGCGCTAATGTGGGCTTCAACACGCAGCCCCCTATTATCCTTTTTCAGAGCCACCCCATACAGGAATCCGATAGTAACCTGTCTCATTTTACCTGGCCAACTACTTAAGTAATTATCTACTTATCTGTAGTTTCGTGAAATAACTAGAGTATTAGCAGCATGAGAGTGCATCCTTGCTGAAGGGTTTTAGCGAGAATTCCGTACTAAAATACGTGTGTTGTGTGTTTCCTGTTAGGATTTACTACGCAAGCTCCAACTCGAAATTCTGCAATATTTACACCTGAAACCACCAGTTTAAATTATAAGCTCAGTGGTGTAAGCTTGGAAGCTTTGCCTCTGTATGGGTAATTCTGTGGCGCGACGTCCGTACTAATTCGTAAGGTTACCGAAGCGCAAACCTCTTTTGGTTTAACTGTACCTAGCAACTGACTGACTACTCGAATGGTTGAAGTTTCCCACGATACTGACACTATAGAAAGCTTTTATTATTTTTTATTAGTCGACAAAAGGACGTCTGATTTGTATTTATATGAAAAACATTAAAACTAGTTGTATTTGGAAAGAAATAAATCTTAATAAAACTCGCTGCATACCTTTGTTTTGTAAACGAACATTGCAGTTTCATGTAAATAACATGCACTCTGTACTATAAAAGAAAAAAACATTTTCCTCATTAACTATGTAAATAGCTTTTGACATTTTACAATGACCAGTTGTGGCCCAGTGGTAATGGCCCCGACTTACTAGTTGGTCGGTCGTGGTTTCGTACCCAAGCAGGCGCTTTACTCTGTGTAAATAATTTCATACCCACTGCTCTCAAAACGGTGAATGAAAACATCATGAGGAAAACGGCATGTCCCAGAACCAATAATTCGAAGACATGGCCGAATGTGATATCTACCAACGCACACTGGGCCCGCGTGGTAGATTATGGCCCACTCCCTCTCGAAGAGAGAAGTTCTGTGTCCCAGCAGTGAGAACACTATAGGCGAACAAACCAAGCATGGCGGGTTTCTACAATAACATTATTTTGTGGCACCGCTAACCGTCTTAAAAACGCGCACTAACTAAGTTAAAAATTACTATTTTTATTGTTTTATATTTTTTTTCAAGTTAAAAATATTACTAATGTATAGTTTACTAGTTTCAAAGAAAGCTGATAAAATTTGCTATAAAACGTTTTTTTATTTTAAATCTCTAACTTCTATAGATTAGAAAAAAATGAAATTTTAAGTGTTGTAGTACTTAGTTTTGCAGGCCAGTGTAGTTCCATAATAATTTTGTAGTATTTACGATGTGGATAACGTCGTGAGCTACACATATGCAATGTCTTTTTTTTCTCACTACCTGTTTATTACGGTGTTAGTGTAACTGTTTGTTTCCTGAATTATATAAATAAAATTGAATTTAATATGCTACGCAACGTTCATTTGAATAAGCTTTGAATCTAGATTTGGATTCGATAACTAACACGTTTATGTTGGAAATTAGAAGATTATTATATTATGATAATACATTAAGGAAAGCTTGCACCACAAATCACTTGGTACGATTAGCGGTAAAAGTTTAAAAATCGATCTGTCTATGTCATTTTTAACTGATTGACAGAACAGAACTATGCTTTAAATAACGAATTTAAAGCATAGTTCTGTTCTGTACGATTAGCGCTATTATACTCGTAAACGCACGAGTATTAAGGCGATGCCCAAACACCGTAAAACGCTCAGGTTTTTTGTCACAGTTAGGCGTATTGGTACATATTACAAGCCAGCAACATGTACCAATACGCCTAACTGTGTAAATTTAGTGTATTGTCAAACACCTTCAATCGTACATCAAACTATAATACAAAATAACACATTAAAATAAAACAGTTAACACTAAATGACAACCGCAGATGACTGCGGTCTGTTCATTCGTTAATTCTTTATTCGTTTCGTTGTTCGTTTCATTTAACCACGTGAAAACAGGGATTAAAACCACAAATAAAATTTTGCATTTTACTATTTCAAGTAATCCGCAAATTACCTCGTTAATTCGTGGATAAATCAACATTTTTACCAATATCTTCAAAGTTCTCTTCAAGTTATCTTAATATTAATTAAAATACATTAATTACCACGAATATCCTCGTTGGATATTAATTGAAACGTGTAACAGACCACGAATGTGTCAGAAGTTGTGCTAAAATCTCCGATCACTGCAGCAACTCAAAGGCGAAACTGAATGTTAGGTTTAACTAGGCAAACACATATGTTCAACAAGTCTGGGATGCCATTGCCATCGGACTTCGTTTTACTCGGGGTAACCATTATCCTAAGCTTTGACCAGACTTTCAGGCAACTTAGGCTGGCGATATCTTTAGAAACAGCTCATACCACAGTATGTCTTGCAGGGTAAGTAATTGCGTAATACACTATCAGTAGCAATGGCTTTCATTTTGGCAGTTCATCAACATTCATTGCGTTATTTACGTTATTGAGCAAACAAATGTTTCGAACATATGAAGCAATGGATTACATAACGCCTCAGATTAGGAAAACCATACATCACCAAGTCGTATAAGACTGCAGGCATCTTGGCTCATTCGATATGCAAGAAAATCATTAAGCGACGAATCGCTCTCAAGCACGTACATTGCGCATGCACTCCAATATTTATTACTCGAGGGCTTAGATAGAAACACGTCTTACGTTCCAGAGGCTCATCACACTTGCATTCCTCGATACGGCGGTGACATTCACTCGGGGTATTGAATAACTAATTCCGTTTATCAGGTAGCAAATTAACCTTAAGACAAAAGTTGGAAAGGGGAAAGGTAAGAAATCCTTACTTCATCATTTTTAATCAAATCGTTCATGATCATGTAAAATAAGTAAATCCGCTATATTAAACATTATTGTTATCAATTAACACGAAATTATCGCGAGATTGTTCGCCAATTAACGATAATTTGATAAGAGATATATTTTAAATATGATATCATGACACTTGGTCCCACTTGGGTAAGTCTTACTTCCTGATAAAACACACGTATTAAGTACGCGTGGGTCCTTCACGCGAATGATTGTGTGTTTTGAATATTTTTTCATCTATCTTTTCGTAACAACTGAACTGATTTGAATGAAATTAGAGCCAGAAGTGCACATGTAAGTCAATAATTATAAGAAGTAGGCAATGCTGTTTTGGCTATGTGGCTGTAAACCCTACGAAGTGTCAGGTGATCAGCAATGGCAAGGTAGATGGTACAACATAGCCGCCAGTTCTCTTCAATAGTACGATCGTTCCTTTTGGTACTGACGAGAAGGACCTAGGCTTGCACATTGATTGTGCCCTGAACTGGCGGACTAAAGTCACTGGGGTGAGCCAGAAGGTTACTGAAACGCTGCGGGCTCTGTATCGTTTGAAAAATTTATTACCATCAAGTACGAAGGCAATGCTTGTGCAGTCCCTTATTTTCCCTTTTTATCATCGATTATGGTGATGTGTGCTACTATGACCTGAATGCAGATCTCCTCGACAAACGTGACAGTCTTCTCAATAACTGCATTCGATTCGTTTTCAATCTGCGTAAATATGGTCATGTCTGCGCATCGGTCGCTTCCAAAGTGGTTGCCCATACGCCAGCGCAGAGAGCTAAGGGCGCTGACCAACGGACCGGATTTCATTTCTTGATTCGTCCTCTTCCCCTAGTTATCTAGCCCCCCACTTTCAGTACATTTGCGCGAACCACAATAGAAATCTACATTCATCACACAATCGTCTTCTCCAATGTCCCACTCACCGCACTGACTTCATTCACTCTTCCGTCTTCGTTCAGTCTATCTCTCTGTGGAATGCGCTCCCCTGGGAAATCAGGATGGCAACCAACCGATTATCCTGTAAAGTTAAGGTTCGCGAGCACATTCGCAAGAAGTACCGTAAAAAAACCGTGCCGTGTACAAAGAACCTTAACACTATTGCAGCCGGTTTCAGAGCAATCCGTTTGGATGGATTTGTTCATTACCATACAATGTATCAGTCGCCAATCCGCTTACCAAATTACTTTGGTATCCATGTTCCGCTTTGATACTTTGTTGCTCGGAAACATAAGCTTAGCGGATTTTAGGAGCTATTGCAGCAAAGCTGGTTAAACATTTCTCGCTGTGAGTGTGTTAGGTAAACGCCTTTTCAATTTTGTTTTACCACCAAACGTTTAATACAGTTTCATAGCTTGCCACATAGAATTATACTCTCTAAGGCTGGCCATGTATTGCACAAATACAAATTTTCGGACTACAAAGACTATTTTGAAAACATAAAAAGATTTTGTTGCCACCTACATCGGCGATACAAAGAAAATTTTAATTAATTCGGCCTTCGAACGAGAGTGGTAATCCTGAAACTCTACTTAGAGTTTGTATACGTTTTAAACAATGGGTTGGGCCATCCTTGAGAGCTTTAAGAGGCTCTCAGCACCTTTCACTTAACTCCGAAGAGAAGGATCTCCTTCTCTTCGGAGGCATTAAGTGAAAGGTGCTGACCAATCATTTAGTACTAACTGTTTTATATGAAAGTATAGATATACTTTCATATAAAACAGTTGGTACCAAATGATTAGTAGAGAATGATCAGCTTCAATGGTTGAAATATCTGTTTACTATTAATTAGTATTGATTTTGCTTCTCACTTCTCAGTGTATTTTATAGATATGTACAAAAAGAATTGTCTACAATCAAATACCCTCTTCTCTCTTATCGGCACGTACTATTGAAGAATAGTTGATGCCCATTGTATTGAATAGAAGCCAACCAGCAATGTGGTAATTAGCGAGTCTAAAACAGCCCAGGGAGAAACTACTGACTCAAACGAGCGGTTCAGAAATGAGTCTTCTTTGAAATGTGAAGGAAATCGCTTGCTACCAGTTCGTTATACCTACAATATTAATCCACGTCGACGAAACACAAACAAGTTTGACAATAAAAACAAATATTTCGGCTTAAAAAATGCAATTATCACGATTGACGTTTGTTTTCAATTCAATATTGGAAAATAAAAGAGGGAAATAAAATATAGGTGACCGATAGACCGAGCTGCTATGCAAAATATTTTTTTTTACGTTTCGCGTCAGTTAATTCGTTGTTTGTTTTCGACTTCCCAGCTTTTAATTCTTTTAGTTTTAGTGTTGTTATGTAATAGATAAGATCTGAATACCTGTTAAACCTAGGATGCTTTAATTTGTGACAGTACCACGTAGACAATGACCACGACTGTACTGGATGAAACTGCGTAGGTTTGTTTAAAAGTAGGTTCGTAGTTCACGTTAAAGTCGTCAACAAGGGACCTCAATATACGCAGAGAAAACTTTCGGTCTCAAACTGAGCTTGAATTTCTAGGTATATAAACTTTTTAAGTACCGCTCTTTGATGTTAGGTATTATATTTGTTATCACATATAATATGCTCCATTATTTATGTATAAAAGTTTATAGACATACGCCCCTTTAAGTCTAGCAATCATAATAAACGTAATAAAATATAGTGCAGAGAGCACGCGCGTTTTCGTTTCATGGCAACACGGTCGTTCCTTTTGATTTCTTCTCAAAGACTTACCTATTAGTCAATTTTCTGGGAAGCGCTACTTGTTAGTGTCCTTCAACATGTTAATACTCTTACCGCGAATTCTCATTAGAAATATTTCTTTGACATCGCTGGTTGCTGACAGTGTAATGAAACGTCGTGGGAGCAATATTTTCAGAGAAGCATTCTAAGTTCGCTAGTAAAGCTAATCAAAGACAGGCAGAAGTGTTGTCGAACGCTAATGATGTTGTTTCGGAGAACTTTTTTCAGGCAGAGCTTAGCCATACAATTAGGGGTCGTCACCAACATAGAAGCCCCATTGATTTACTCAATCTCATTAGTAACGAAACGACTGAATGAAAAGATCTCAAAATCCTCTGTGGCAGACTGTAAAAAAAATACTTTCTATACGTACCTACCTACCTACTAAAGATGCGAACTTTCATTCTCAAACAACAAACTTGTTTAAATAATGAATCCAAACGTTGCATAAGTTGCCGCAAAGCTGCTTACAGCTTCATTGAAACAGACTACAGAAGTCTATGTTTAATTGAATACTGTGTTGTGTTTTGTACCGGCAGCGCTTGCCATAGGCTCGCCGCTGGGACGTTTTGCGTTTCTCGTTTCTATTTTACAATGGCGGAAGACTAATGTTGGAATGTAAAAAAGAGTAAACTGGTAGCGGCCTCGCTGATTAGGTCACAAAAGTCTCAAGAATAGCCCGTACCAGCGCAATTGAGTTTTAAGTGACTATATTAAATTACAATACAACGTTAAGTGATGCCAGTTGACTGTTACTTCCCTTCAAATGCAAGGACTCATATTTTATACCGATCATTATTGTTATAGGTCTCTGCCGTCGATGCCACACGACGCCGCGGGTGAGCCCACAACCCAGCCCAAGGGCCAGCCCGCGGACGTCTCCGCGCCCTTCACGACAGGCGTCCCCGCGAACTTCTCCGCGACCTTCCCGACGGGGGTCCCCAAGGACGTCTCCGCGACCTTCCCGACAGGCTTCCCTGAAGACGTCACCGCGCTCTTCCCGGCAAGCGTCCCCGCTAGCGTCTCCGCGACCATCACGACGGGCGTCCCCGAGGACGTCCCCGCGACCATCCCGACGGGTATCCCCGAGGAAGTCCCAGCGACCATCGCGACAGACGTCTCCGCCAACATGTCGGCACGTGTCCCGAAAGACGTCACCGCCGCCATCGCGGCAGGCGTCCCCGCAAACGTCTTCGCGACCATCGCGGAAAACCTCTCTGAAAACGTCACCGCTACCATCTCGACAGACGTCTCCGCGACCATCGCGAAAAGCGTCCTTGAAGACGTCTCCGCGACCTACCCGGCGGGCATCCGGGCTGACTTCCCCGGGGTCGTCCCCACCGGCAAGCCCGAAGACTTCACCACAGACGTCCGGGCAAACGTCTCCGCGGGTTTCTCCACTATCGTCCAGACAGACATCCCCAAAGATCTCACCATGGTCATCACGGCGGTCGTCTCGCCAGTCTTCGCCAAGCTCGTCTAGGGCCTCACTGCTAAGATCCTCGTGGTTGAAGTACACACGGGGCTCCCACCTACATTATCTACGTGAGTAACCCCTGGATAAATATGAATGTTACTCACTAATGTGTTTTTATATGCCTAGTTACATTTTTGACACCTCTTTTAGGTTCAGGCTTCTGAGATGCTGCATGTATTAGTTTGCGTAGATCGAATATGTGTCTGTGCCAGCCAGGTCGTTAACGGCTTGATTTTATCACTCGATTATCAAAGCTGTTGGTATCTGAAAACCTGCAACGTGAAACGACCTTTTGGCACAGCTGCAATTCCGCAAATCAATTACGCCGTAATAGTAATTTTAAAAGAAGTAGCGTGTTTTGCTTATGCACCCAAATGATGTGAGTTTGAAGTAGTTTGTGTACTATGATTTTTTTTTTTGCTTTTTAGTTTGTGAAAATATGCTATAATTAAGTACTGAAATTTTTTTGTACTACGTCAATGGAACAGGCTTTAAGGATAAGTACACCCTTTTCTTGGGGTTCTTAGTCGTAGCATAAGACGAGAATATTGATGTTATATGTATGATTCGATGGAAGCGTACTGACTGCAGGTTCGTACGCTGTACGGCTTTGGATTTGCTTTGGCCACAACTTTTTAATAAATTTAAATTTCGTTTTATCGTCGTAATTTCCTTGAGCTAATAAATAATAGACTTGAAGAACAGAAGCTAGGCGATCTCCTTTCAAAAATTAAAATATAATCCCGTATTAATATCTTATATTTAATCTAATACTTCTATATTAAAAGTCTTCTTAAGCCAACTTATGTGAAATCCGGGGTACATATTTGAATGTCGAAAATGAAAATACCTACGGGTAAAATGTCAATGTTCAAAACATCGAAAACTTAAATGTCGAACGACCATAAAACTGAAATTATTATTGCTTGGAAACCAACTTAGCCCCGCCACGATATCTTTCCCACCCTTAACACTCCCGACTATGCTGACCCGAGATGTTTTTCTCGACACCAAAGGTTTTGCTGGCTTTCGGGTCTTCGGCCATCCTCTTCGGACCTAACCTGATCAAGCCAGGGTGTCCCAAGTCCTGACACATCTCGACTTAGTAAAAAGGCAATGAGAACTTAGGATGCAAGAGCGAGGGAAACGAGCTCGGGACTTGGGGCACCCCAACTAGGGCAGGTTAGGTTCGAAGGGGATGACGGGGGCTCAAGTGAGCAAGCAGAGCGAGCGATATTTTAACTAGTAGGTATTTTTAACGTAAATATAATGAACTTAGTGTATTCAATGTTGACATTTTGAACTTAGGTATAATGACTATCGACCTTTTTAATCATTCGATATTTTAATCACTCGGCATTTCAATCTTAGACATTTTAAGCTTAGGTATAACAATTTTCGATATTTCGATGCAATAAATAAATATTCGATGTTTTGAACATTGACATTTTACCCGTAGGTATTTTATTTTCGAACTTCAAATATGTACCCGAAATCAAATCCCCTTGACTTTTTGAAGTATCTTCTTGGCCGTCGTAGAAATCCGGTATAATGTTGCTTTACAGAAGGCCCCTTTGCTGACGACGATGCACTAATTTGATCTAAACCTTTCAAGGTTCAGCGCTAAAGACATGTACTAGATAAAGATCCCTCTTTTGTGAATGGTCATAAAATATTTACTTTGAAAGCTGAGTTTCACAACCTAAGCAATATAGGTATAGTTTGCCACACTGACGTTAAGTAAGAATCGTAGTCAGCCGTCTATCTGAGGTCTTCTCTGTATTAAAGATGCAGGCTGTCCTCGATTTCATGTATTTTTCTTGAGTTTAGAATGCTTAGAAAAGTATCGGAACTTTTTTAGCTTCTTAAAATAGTAGGAGGTCAATTCCAAAAATTATCTGTCAAAAATACCCCGAATTTACGGAACATTTTTGGCAAGTTTTTGACATTGATTTCGCTGAGATGAGATTACGGCTAGATTTTGAGCGTTTTTAACGACGGGAATTAGCTTTCTGATCTTACCTATATCGTCCTTAGTGAAAGTTCAAAAAACCGGCCAAGTGCGTGTCCCACCACGCACAATGAAGGGTTCCGTAGTTGGAATGAATTTATCCCAAGAACAAACTTAACATTGTAGTTGAAAATCATGTTCTATATTACTTACATACATTGTAACTGCAAATTTGAGTTGGTCGACTATTACTCGTAAACTTGTAAAGCCTACTTACTTAGCTGTAATAGTTTTCCTTTTAATTTCGTTATATATACTACTGCCGTGAATTTTTTCACAAATCCAAAAGCAACCATTTAGCTTTGGGGGGGTGGGGGCACTAGACTAACAAAAAATAGCACTTTAAAGCTTAATATGTCACAAATGGATCCCTGAATCTAAAAATGTTTTTCACAAATCCGTAATTTTATCAGTGTCACTAGCTTCGTAGAAGAAAATCTTCTACGACACGAGAAAAATTCCAAATTTAAAATAAAGGGGGTAGTGGTTTAAGGGGGGTCTGGCGGCCCCCACCGAATCTGGTAAAATCGTTCCAAAAATCTTGAAGAGGGTCGAAAAACAAGCAGTATAAGCTTTTTACCGACATTACAACCCCAAACGAAAACACAGTGATGGCGAAAAATATGATTTTTTGTGATTTTTATTTTTTTCAACCAGTTTAATTTATTTTTAAATGGTTTAAACGCAATTAAAATTTTGTTTTGGATGTGTGGAAGTCTCCTGAATTTTTTCAGATTTTGGTCAAGTAAAAATATGTGAATTTAAGGTTTCAATGCGAAAAAATCGTGAAAATCGCGTCATTTTCAAGATTCAACCCTCTTATTTTTAGGGTTCTTTTCATTTTCCCGAGGGGTGCTGTATAGTATAGATATCGGCAATCGTCCTCTTTCGAATGCAGTAATTGGACTCAATTTGGTCAATTCTGGTGAGCGGGGCGATTTTTTGAAAAAAACTCGAAATTTCAACTTTCGGTAAATTACGGCGCGTACTTGGTATAATGCGTCTTTGCTATAAAAAATACATCTCTATAGGGGTTTTTGAGGTCGCTGATCACGAATTTGATGTCAAAAAATTTTTTGACAACAAATTCACCCATACATATTTATTAACACAGGTTTGATAATGTAAAAAATATCATTGAATCACAGCATTTATACAATTTTAATATCGTGTTCAACTAATATAATCAATGAAACTAAATTTTCTGGTATAAATCATATTTTATTCAAGCTTACGTATAGTCACACAGTAATATAAAATAGCATAATACTTTTTTACAGAGCTAAGTTAACAATTTTACAGTTTTAATCCTCGTAATGTAAAAGAAATAACAATTCATTACCTTTTATCAAATTCGTGATCAGCGATCTCAAAAACCCGTATAGAGATGTATTTTTTATAGCAAAGACGCATTATACCAAGTACCTACGCACCGTAATTTACCAAAAGTTGAAAATTCGAGTTTTTTTTTCAAAAAATCGCCCTGCTCACCAGTATTGACCAAATTGAGTCTAATTGCCTGCATTCGAAAGAGGACGATTGCCGCTATCTATAATATACAGCACCCCTCGGGAAAATGAAAACAACCCTAAAAATAAGAGGGTTGTATCTTGAAAATGACGCGTTTTTTACGATTTTTTCGCATTTAAACCTAAAATTCACATGTTTTTACTTGACCAAAAAATCTGAAAAAATTCAGAGGACTTCCACACATCCAAAACAAAATTTTAATTGAGTTTAAACCATTTAAAAATAAATTAAACTGGTTGAAAAAAATAAAAATCACAAAAAATCATATTTTTCGCCATTACTGTGTTTTCGTTTGGGGTTGTAATGTCGGTAAAAAGCTTATACTGCTTGTTTTTCGACCCTCCTCAAGATTTTTGGAACGATTTTACCAGATTCGGTGGGGGCCGCCAGACCCCCCTTAACCCGCTACCCCCTTTGAAAATAAAATTTCTGGCTAAGCAAAGTACCAAAGATGATGTTGAATAAATTTATTAATTTTTCTACATTCATCCTTCTTTAAGAATACTTAAAGAAGGATGAATGTCGAAAAATCAACATGCAGTATTTACTAATACTGCAGTCTATATCAACACATTTGTGTTGATATAAATAAAATATGGCCATATTTTCACATTTCTCTAGCATAGTAGCATAGTTTCCTTTGTGAAACCTCTCGATTTCCCTTTACGTACTAATACGACAAAAAAAAAGTTTCCACTCCGGTACACAAAGCACCTTCTACAAAGGGGTAAAGTAAAATCTGGTGCCAGTGCAGATCATGCAATAGATCCGAGTATCTTATAATCCAAAGGACTATAACTAAACCCGGCAGTCTGCGGAAAACTGAAAACATCACGTACGACTAGATTAATGGGTTTATTATAGTTTTACATAAATAATGTTGAGATATTGTTAAGTACTTATTTTCAAATGGAAACTATTCCTCAGATTAGTTACCTAAATGGTTACATTTCTACCCGTCTTATGTCACTTTTAATATTTGCCACGGCTTCTATTCTCGAAAAGCAAGAGTTTATGTTAGTTAAGGAGCTACATTCTTATAAGATCTTAGAGAAAAAGTATTAGGTATGTGATTTGCCCTCAAAATGGTGAAGGAAAACATTGTGAGGAAACCGGCATGTCCAAGAACCAAAAAAATCGAAGAAATGTGACATCTACCAACGTGCACTGGGACCTCGTGGTGGATCACGGCTCACTCCCTCTCACCGAGAGGAGGCCTGTGTCCCAGCAGTGGGGACATAGGCTGAATATGTTTGTGATTTGGAACTAAGTTGTACAAAGTCAGGAGACACGTGATGCTTTGAAGTATGTCTACTAGTAGCGGAACACATTGGTCAATAAATCATAGGGCTCATCCCAGATGTCCGTGGCTTAAGAGGTATTGCAGCTGTTGTACTACACATATCCGATAAGACACCTGCAAGTTCCGACATTTGCTCAAAACAAAGAAATCTCCTGCCACTTTTGAGAATCCAACACGCGTTTGTATAGTGACAATAAAACTGACTTACAAGGATTATCCCTCTTTGTTTAGTCCTTGTTCAGAGAACCGAGATCTCTATTAAAAACTTTCTGTAGAATATTCCTCGTATTTCGCAGAGCAAGGCGATAAAAGGTAAGGATGAAGCCCGATCCTTAGCTGCATTATTATATCCTATTTCCCGCTGCTGATAAAGTGCATGGATTGTAAGCAGATTCTTGCGCTCCTGATCTGATACTATGATGGAGTTAACCTACTTTGTGAAATATTAATCTTTGCAAGACTTTACAGTCGGGGTCAGACGACAAAGAACAAAATGTTGTCTTTAATCTATCCGTAAATATCAGCTAATAAGGTATAAGTAAAGGGAAAATGTAGCGATAAGGTAGCTCTTATTTGCCGTAAGAGGAACTCAAATTAGCATGATAGTGTTTGTTGCATACGTGTTTTTGAAAAAATGCTGTTTAGTCATTTGACTTTTTTGGCTTTGCTTCTCCATACAGAACGTTATTTAGGTTCGCTCTTATTCAGGTCTCACTTGTCAAGTAATTCATCTTATTGGCGCTTTAAACATTCGTCGCCTGTTCTCTTCCTACGATGCAGCAAGCGCTAAATGATAAGAATCTTGGCAGCTAGCTGGAATTTAGTTTTCCTTTTACCCGTATCAAACTTGAATTTGATGCATTCGAATGTTTACGCACATAGAAAATAGTAGTCGCAGAGAAATGAATAGTTACAAGATTTTTCTCTTACAGAATTTAGCACTTTTCTAGACCAATTATTAGTAGGTACACACAGTTCGATTATGCCGCTACCACCGAAAATATTGTACAACACGCCTATTGTATTCGTATTACTGTATTATCGCAACAGATAATACGCCGCGAACTTTATCAACGGGGCACTGTATCAATACCGCATTTTGTAACTATTTATTTTGCCATCACCAAACGCTAGAACGTAGTTTCTTGTTGTCAGGCAAGCTTTACATTCATTTTAAAAGTAACTACGTGCTAGTTGGCATTTTAACTTTTTCATAAAATAATAAAAGCTCGTCGTACGACGAGCTTTTATTCAGTATTGTATTTTCCATCATCGCCAAGCGTGTCATATCAGGCTATCATGTTGCATTGTACTCGGAGCAAACTAGAATATTGTTCGCTTAACTTAGTTGGCAGTTGTGCAGTTTTTCAACTTACTGTTACGTGAATTCATTCGTTACTCAATAGTGAGTAAAACTTCTATAGCAGTTATTAAATGTTCACCGTGGCAACATACCTAATGCGTAGAAAACGTATCTTTGAGAAGGTAACTTAAACTTTTGGACGAAACTACATAAAACTAAGCTAATACAAGCTACGGAAGGCCACAATTTTCAGCTGGTCTCTATTATCACGACCAGTGTAGACAGCCGGCAAATTCAGTATTGCAACAGTATTTCGACGAGCGTGGCAGTACACAGATAATTATTCGTAACTAGGGTTCTCAAGCTTCAAGTTCATAGGAGATAGGTAGCGGTAGCGGCCGCTGCCGTGTAAAACATTTGCAAGCTTCGTAGCCTGCACCCTAATTGAGCAACACACTATGAAACACAATCTGAATATTTTTAAGTTGAAGGATATTGCTAATCCATTTCTTCATATGGTCCGAAAAAAATGTTTGCTCAACAACATGAATAACTCTGTTGAACTGTCAAAATGAAAGCTATTCCTATTGTTAGTTTGTTGCGCAACTACCCCGCAGCTTCAAGCTTCAAGCTAGAACTAGGACAAGTTTGTTATGTATATAGATATAAATGATGACAGTCAGATAATTGGCTAAAATCAAAATTGATCTGACAACTTCTTAATTATTTTTTGATCGAGCTACTATCGTGTTTATCGTCTGTTAGAAAGCTTTATCAATGTCTATATTAAGGTTGTTAACAATAATAAAAGTATTTGTGTCTCCTTAGTAACAGTTGAGCTCATTGAATATTATGTGCGGCGCGTCTTTCAAGTCTGTCTTCAAAAATTTTACAACGGCGTGATTTTTCATAGATTTATTTTACCTCACAGTTTTTTTTTGCGATGGATTAGAAAGGCTGTTTTAAATGTTTCTCGCTAGCTAGCTACCTTGCTTAGGTTCAGTTTCTCAAACGAAAATTATCGCAAAATGAATGTGACAAATTGTCAAGCGCGCGTAAACCGCTGCGATTGGCTGTTAATAAATCATTTAACCAATAGCAGCAGTTTACGCGCGCTTCACAATTTGTTACATTAATTTTCTTTTGATAAACTGACCCGTAGTGCGCCACCTTTGATGTAGGTGGCGCACTACAGGTTAGTTACAAACCAACTCTCACACTCCCAAACTGGTGTCGTGTGATTCAAAAAATGTTTTTCCACTTAACGAGTTACACATAATTCTGTAATCGATTGGCATGGTACTTAGAAACGTTACACTATTTAGAGCGCTTCGTAAACGCTTTTACTGGATTTTTATCAATGCTTTTGTAAACAATGTGTTTGATAAACTGCTATGTTGCCTGATATAGGTACATTCGTGTCGATATCGTCATTCATTGTCGCGCACCTCCTCGGCCGTTTGTGTTATCCATATTGCTTCCGTTTACTTTTTCCGAGAAAGTTCAAACTTCACCGGCCGCCTCAATCTTAGTCTAAGAATCTGGAGAGTCCGGGATTGCATATTTTTATACAAAATGCTCGTATTTTTCACAGATTCAGAAGTAGCGACGGATTCAATGGAGGAAAGGGATCCGGAACATTACCAAATGAAAATGAGGAAGGTAACGCCTGGCCGGTTCCTAACCTTGCATAAACGGCGCAAAAAGAGACTCCTCACAAGATGTTTGTCTCACGATAGAGGATTACTTGACGACCTGATGCTGGGCCAGGTGCAGGTGAGTACCTACCTGCCACAGGACGCTGCGCGCGGGCGACTGCGGACTGCTCACATGCGCGAGAGGTTTATCGAAGGCAGCGTACAAACCTAGAAGTGCATAAAACATAAGTGCTGTCTATGTCCAGTTATAGTTATCAAGCATCGGTTTATCTAACGATCTCGATAAAAAGTTCATGCCTCGCGTGGGAATCCAAAGCTGCGATTGGATATGTTGAGCGCACAGAGCGCGACGTGCATCGCTCAGGCCCCAGAGTGTTGCGACAGAATGAAGTATGCGTCGTGAAGTGTACACGACGCATAGTTAATCTGCGCCATAATGGCCATGTTTAACGCGTGCGGCGTCACTCATTGTCTCTCCCATCATGGTCATTCCGCAGTCCTTCGCTACAGCGACTCGTATTGTTTCTAGCGCCGCCGCAAATTTAAATGTCGTTTGTTTGTATTCAAGAGTCGTCCTCACGCACTGTTTGTAGGTATGTTCTTGTGACATATTGTTAGTCGCTTTACGTTTAAAGTAGTCGAAGCAAGGACGTCGCGATGTGAATAAAAACTTATGTCGTTGCTTTAATTTGAACAGAGCGTCGTCCACTCCGATGCGAGTTGATGCCGTGTTTGGTGCGACGTTATCGCTCTTGATTTAATTTTTAGTGTTCGTAAATGGTAACTTCGCCTTATACGATATGATAGAATCTCGACACTCATATCATAAACAATAGTAATTAATTGTAACTGTTGGCAACATTTGTTCAACATAATCTAATTAAATTGTATTTTAAAACGATAGTTTGCAGCTACAGACGCTCGCGCAGATGTTCAAATTGAATGCGCCTAGCATTTGCATTGCGAAGGAAATAGTTGTTTCTCTGATTTTGCGCTTTAAGAGGTGACGTCACATGTATAGAGAATATTAATAGACTTGGCGGTCACATAATGAACTACTTGTTTACTGGGTGAAATTTAACCAAGTCTGGCCTCGTAAACAACTACTATAATCGATTAATTTATGTCTATTTAATGTTATTTGCACGAGGAAGTGTCACACGCGTGTGAGACTAATACATATGTGTGCGTGTGACGTTGACAAGTATTAAAATTCCTGCCTGATGCAATGGGCATTGACGATGGGCCAAGAATCCGCGGAACAAACGTGCATCGTTATTAATCCAACTTTACATTCATCTTGCGAACAGGTCTTCGACTTAGGTAATACGGCGCCTGCGATAATTTGGCGACAATTTTGTACTGCAATGCGAGTGGCGGCTCAGAAACTGCTAGCGATTGTGTCGCGACATTTTAGAGAAGCAGTGTTGTGGGTGATTATAATGTTTTCTGCTATTGTTACAGTGTGTCCTGAACCAATCTGTAGATTGGAAATTTAATGCCTTTACGCTTGAAACAGTCTCTGGAGGTAAGTAATCTTATTTTGTTTGTCTTGTATTGTACGAGCGGTGAAAGAGCCAAATGTTGTCGCCGCGCCGATTTTGACCTTTAACAAAAACTTTACTTTCGAACCCCAATTTATGAGGACTGCCAATAATTTGTAGTTAATGGCTGTTAATGGCACTTAAGATTTTGAGAGCTCTTATTTTTAAAGAAAATTCTTTTTCTCAAGAGCCTAGGTCCATACATTCAAAAGTTATTAAGTGTAGAGAGATACTTGATAACTGAAGTGTCGGGATATTTGTGTTTATAATTTGGCACATAAAACATCAATTTTAAAACTCGACGGTAGTGCGTCATCGCTACTCCGATACTCGATGCCTAGAGCCGATCAATCAATTCTGCATTAACTGTATAAAGGAAAATAAAAGCCACTGAAATTTATAACACATCAAACCGCACCAACATGATAATGGAACTACTACGATCACCACATTTTGATACTTTTGTGACAATGAGCTGGAAATTCCACAATTTTTTTTTTTTAAACTAGTTATTTCAAGCGGCATGTCATCTTATTCCGCTTGAAATTACTAGTTTAGTGTATTAAATGACTAGGTTAGTTATTGAAGTGAGACATTACAGAAAAGTAGTTGTGATAAATAAACCAGTAGACTAAATAACAACCTTTGCAGTGTGATGAACTGAATATAGAAAAATCATTAAGTTTTTTGTAAAGGTTTTTTAAATTTCAATTTGATGAACGTTTTTTCAGTTTTTTTTTTTGTCCTTCTATTGTGAGCCTTAGCCTAAGTAAAACTAATTTATTTACAATTTCTTCCTATCAATCAATGAAGCACTAGATAAAAGTATCAACTATAACAATCGCCCTACATACAGCCTCATACCGGCGGTCAACCCAGATACCAGACCGCCATTCCGCCATTCCAAGCTTCCACAGTACAAATTTTAATATATTTCATCGAGAGTTATCTACGGATATGAGTGCGCAGAGTTATTGATTTTAATTGTAATCGCGAATCAACTAGTGAAATATCTGAAGCCAACGTGTGGCTATTAATAAACCGGTTGATCTGTGTATTAACCTAAAGTCACCCCCGTTTCCCCCTAAGTTTCCCCGAAAGGTTGGGCAGAAGGAGACCTGTAGGTACACCCACATTTCACCAGGTATGTTTCAATCCCATGTAACAAGGGACGAAATTATTGCCATCAACCGGGCACGCATTCAGACTCCGGGCTGCGACTGAAATAATCCGATATATAACTTAGGTACATATATTAAGGCACATGAAACAATTGGTTGAGCGCTGTAGTAGTACTTAAATACTTAATCTTATTTTTTTAATATATTTAATCATTTATGTACACACATGTAAACAGACAAGAAAAAAGGAACAGAAAAAGCGTACAAAGGTGATGCTTTTTTCTAAAGAAATCTCTTCCAGCATACAATTAGATATCAAGATTATTAAGTACGTAGATGTAAATTAGATCTACTTAGCACCTCATAACATTTTTCTTCTTCTTCTTGTCTGGCACGAGAGTTATTCAAATTTTGTTGGCCCAAATCTTCGCCACTTCCACGGCGTTATCTGTGGCAGCGCAGGGATCACTTTGGCGCAGGATAGTTTCCACAGAAGCGGAAGCAGAGACGTGCAGGAATCGACTAATCACAATGGTTGAAATCCTCATCGCGTCACTCGTCTCGTCTGTGATTGGACGATTCCTACACGTCTCCGCTCCGCTCCGCCCAGCTTCGCTTCTGTGGAAACGCACCCTAAAACAGACCCACATCCACAGCCTGCCGGTTTTCCGTTAACCTCATATTGCAACACACTGAGTTCCTTAATAGATGTTGACTTAATTACTTCAAATCGATAACTTCATTTACATATTAAGCGTATGGTTCTCATTGAAATTCCTAACTGACTTTAGTGCACAAAGAGAACTGAAGCTGAATGCCGCTCACTATTAGTTCATAGTTAACTGTTGGTAGCCTCTAATTTAGTTTTAGCCAATCAATTGTTTACAGCGGAACATCTGTGTGAAGTCCGCTACTATTGCATTACATTCTGATAACGAGGGTATCCATAGATGAAGATTACCCTTTTCGTCAAGTAGGATTCTACCCCGTGGGTAATAGGCTAGCAGACAGTTTTTGAGAAACAAATAAGTAGGCTCGTTGGTTTAGTGGTCTCAAGCGCGTGGTCTCAAGTGTAGTCTGAGCTGGGTTCGATTCCCAGATCGAGCAGTGTTATTGGGTTTTTCTATCTGGAATTTCGCTCTAGAAGCCCGGAGTCTAGATCTGTGCCCGGTTGATGGCAATTGACTCGCCCCCTATTACATGGGATTTGACATAACTGGCGAAATGTGGGTTTAATATATGTCCAACTCTGCACAACCCTTTGGAGAAACAAAGTGTGATTTTATGTTATGTCAATAAGTAATGCTTCTTGTGGTTTCTTTTCTCCAAAATATGAATATTTCATCGAAATACTAACATTGTCGACATGTGGGATGTGGACTCAGCGATCATTGTGCCGATAGTCGTGACAGCCAATGGGTCAATAACCAACACCTGAGGAGGCTCTCGTTGGGCAGCTGTTGGGCTTGATTCAGAAAGCGGTACTTCTGGACACGGCTCGCATTGTCAGGAGGTTCCTCTCTCTGGAGCCCTGACTACCGGTAGCTTGGGCCCTGTTCCCGTTACTGGTGGGCTACTATTTTTTATATTTTTAAATGTTTTTGTATTTTTTATATTCTAATATTTAAAAATATAATTTATATGTATTTCATATCAGTGTTACAAAATCGACTATGTCACTAGGTCCCACACAAAATAAGTACGAACTACGTTGTGTTCAAAAATAAAATAAAGCACACTTCTCTTTAAAATAGATGGCTCAGTAATTTGCTCTCCTCCAATGACTAAATATTGTAAAACTATTGTCTAAATTGGACCCAAGCACAATTCTCTAAACAGCGTTTGCATAATAATAGTGTATGCCCGTTTCAAATTAACATGTACTCGTAGGAAAGCGACGCGCGTTTTCGCGACACTTGCGACACGTCCGCGACAGACGTGCGCCTCGTTGGCCCGTCTCGCCTTATTCACGCACATGTATCGAGGCATTAACGCGAAAGCGTCAGGGCAGCCCGTGAAATTCAAATTTTCTTACGTTGTTTGCAATTTTCAGGTCAATATCGGGTTCTATGTTGATCTAAATATGTTTCGCGGCCGTAACAAATGTTTATTTAAATAGTTATAATCATAAAAATCATCAATAACATAATAATCATAGGATAATATGAACTTAGAGAGTTGTCTCTAAGTTAATAATAATAATATTCCACAACTTTCACACACCGCCATCTAGTCCCAAACTAAGCAGAGCTTGTGCTATGAGTACTAGACAAGACAACTGATAAACATGCATATATATTTCTAAATACATACATATTATAGATAAATTACACCCAAACAAAGAACAAATGATCGTGCTCATCACACAAACATTTGTCATATTATCCTGACTATTTCATGAAAACATGACGTTTGAGGCCAATTCTAACTCAAGTTGTATTGATTATAATTCTGTAGTCTTATTCGTTACGGTCGCGAATCATGTTTTAATCAACATACAATCTGACGGTGACCTGCATATTGCAAAAAAACGTAAGAAAAATTGAATGGCACGGGCTGTCTTAGCGCATCCCTAACTCGCAGTTTGTGTAAAACCTTTCTAATAAGTAACAAGGAGCTGTGGCCAAACGACTTACGACTAATTAGGTCTTAAGTTCTAACACTTGTTATCCAGTCAGGCACTTAAATTTGTGTTACTTATTTCATCGTCACTGCTCTTAAAAACGGTGAAGTAAAAATGTTGAGGAAACCGGCATGTCCTTGAACCAAAAATTCGAATACATGTGACATCTACCAACCCGCACTGTGCCCGTGTGGTAATTTTCAGCCCACTCTCTCACAGAGGAACCCTGTGTCTCAGCGAGGGGAACGTTATACGTTGATTATGCTATACTTAAAAAACTTTGGTACTGTAGACTATATATTTTTTATTCGCTAATTTGGGCTCTAGGTGCGACAAAAAGCGACAATTTCAGTTTCAGGTCAGTTTAAATAAAAATAACTAAGATTACCTACAGTCTTGCATGATACCAAATTATAACTTCGCTTTGAATAAAAACATACAAATTGCTATTTGAATTAGAGGGACCAGGACGTACCCACTATGGGATGTATTTATAAACGTTGCTTAACCTTTCACACGTCGAATGTACACCATGTGTACAGATGACAATAAAATTTCTATTGTGTCTGCTAATTGGCGCGCGACGACGGGTTAAAGTTAAGCGATTAACGACTGCTTAACCATAATTTTTGACGTTGAAACGGCTACCTATTAACTTTAAGCAAAATTTATAAATAAAGGGGTAGATGTCTAATACTAAATAAGAACTACCCAATGACAGCTAGGTATAAAGGAAAGTGAACCGGATATCACCCGATTTCCCAACGGAACATTAGAATGTAGCTCCTCTGCTCGAAAAACTCTTAAAAACTATCTTTGCACGGAACTATGTGCTATTGTAAGTACAGACACCAGCACATCAAGCTACTACAACCTGTCAAATTTCTTTAATAGATTTTGAACTTTATCGCTAAATATAAGGTTCAAAGTTGATTGGGAAAATTTGACAGTTTCGGGTAGCTTGATGTGCTGGCGTCTGTACCATAAGTATTGAGGATATGACTTACGTAAGATTCATGTTAATTTACTCTATCTTCCTACATGCTTCTGCTTCCGTTTGTCACAATCCCGTGAAATATAGCTTTTTTACAGGATGCAAGTTTCTGCCTGTGGCATACCTATAATAAAATTGGAGCAACAAATGACTTGCATCGTCTCAACACTGTTTAGGCGGTGCATACATCGCACCGCGTAAAGCAGAACGGTGAAAGAAAACATCGGTAGAAAACCGATACAACCCCCACTAAGCCCGCGTGGTCCAATCCCTCACACAGAGAGGAGGCCAGTGTCCCATTAGTGGGAACATTATAGGCTGATTATGTGTGTAAATCAGGCTGAAAAATTCAGGCTATTGTACCAGTAGGTAACATTTTTTTTCCAATCAGTCGAAGATACATACCGACAGAAAAACACAACCTTTTTTGGGTTCCGTACCCAGAAGGAAAAACGGAACCCTATTATTCCCGCTCCGCTGTCCGTCTGTCCGTCCAAAGGTCTGTCACCAGGCTGTATCTCATGAACCGTGATAGTTAGACAGTTGAAATTTTCACAGATGATGTATTTCTGTTGCCGCTATAACAACAAATACTAAAGAACAGAGTAAAATACATATTTAAAGGGGCTCCCATACAACAGATATGTTTTTTTTGCCGTTTTTATAGATAATGGTACGGAACGAGGAAAGAGTAGTAGTCGCGAGGATATATTAGTAGGCAAGTAAACGTTGAAGAATGAGATGAAAGAGGTATGGGTAGAATTTTCCTGAGTAGCCTCTTGCTGATTCACTATTGATGGGAAGTCCAAGAATTCAGGTATTAGATGTCGACAAATGTGGGAATAACTATAAACGAGAGAAAGCATTGTTCGTTATCATTCGACTAAAACCACCAATCCGCACTGGGCATGTCCTAGAACCAAAAATTCGAACACATGTGACTTCTACCAACCCGCAATGGTCCCGCGTGGTGGATTACGGCCCACTCCCTCTTACAGAAAGGAGGCGTGTGTCCCAGTAGTGGGGAAATTATAGGCTGATTATGCTATTTAGCTGAAATAACTAAAGAAATTCCTTTACCTACGCCTTTCAATTAAACTCGAAAGCATTCGAAAACTACAGCCCTTTTCCCTTCTCACTGAAACTAAAAGAAATAGAAATATGTAGTAACTTACCTTTTTATTGCTCGCTATAATACTAATGTCCCCAGGTATTACCGGAACTATCAAAGTGAAGTGCGCCTCTGTTAGCTACAGTTATTGAGTCCAATAAAGAGTTAACTTCACACTTTTCAAGTTTTCATCCTGTTGGCTTTGGCTCTTTCACCGACGACTAAAATATACACTTTTGAACTCGTTTATTACTACATTGTACTGAATTATGTAAATTTGGAACAAGTCTACTGAATGTTGTTGCTTCATTCTGTTCACTTTGTTGTTAACTTTTGAAACATTAGAACAACTAACTATTTTTATTTGGAATTTCATTAAAATTCGAGCTCGAATGTCGTACTTACTGTTATTGAACAGTAGGTGCGAATATATTGGACAGATATTTAGAAGTTTTCTGTACCTCGTATTCGTTTTGGTTTATTGCATTCAAATGAATACGATATTAAAAACGCTTTTGTCACAGGAATTCACATTATGCAGGTACTGTTCAAAACTTTGAACAACAATTTTGAACAGTAACGTTCAAAAATGTTTGTTTAAAATTGTGAAGTATTTTTTTTTTTGTTCACGCCCTGCTTATGTTTACAGTTTACACATAAGTACAAGTTATCTATAGGTCAAAAATATCAGTTACGCATAGAATTCTAGGTTAAATCTACATAAATTAAACAAAGTCGGGTTAGTTACACCATTCATAACTCAAGAACGGCTGGACCGTTTATTATGATCTTTGATTTGTTAGACTTGTCTCCGCCCTGAATAGCAGAATAAAACATGGGAAAAATTCACGAAAAAAATAATAATGAAGATAATCCAAGGTGGTACGAAGTTCGACGGATCAGCTAGTTATATATCTCACATACACTCTCACAGATAAACAATACGCACAGAGGTTCACACTCGAAACACACTCACTAACATGCATAATTTAATTATAATTTTTTATTCAAAATTTTAAGTACCTACGGTTTTGTTAACTAGAATAAGTAAAAATGCTGTACGCTGTACTATGGAAGAGCGGAGTCTCCTAACACAGGCATTGTTTACTTAAAAGGAGGCTCCAAACACTAAACCCTTTTTGTAAAGTGAAGCATTAATAAAACTTATTATTATCTTTGACATACATATCTCGGGACCCTGGAGTACCGAGATATTTATAGTAGTCCTTTGTAAGTCCCTGGTAGGCCTTTGGAAGATAGGGTCCGTGGGGTCGCTACTGCCCAACAGCTCGCCACATGCTGCCCTGCGGGTTTCTGTATCTCTCTTGGTCTGGTTCCTCATCCTAAACCTGTTCCGGTAAGGTAAACTCTACTGACACAGGCCCAGAGTTTGGAGCGCCCAAGCCCCACCACGACGTCAACGTAGAAATACGACGGTTGTGTTATTATTATCATTCTATAAAAGATAAAAATGGAATAAAGTTAGATAGAATTAGAATACAATAATTAATAAGATAAATTTTTTTTTTTTTTTTCTCCAAGGAGATTCTGCTGAGAGTGGCAAATAGTTTCAACTGATTGTGAGTTACCAATGGACTCAATAAATATTCAAAGTAGAAATCGCCATATTTTCGATTTAGCTAAAGTAGTTCGCGGTCCAGTTTTGCGTTCATTTATCAAGGCGCGTCTACACGAGCCGCGGCATGTTCCAGAACATTCATTAAACTTTGACCACAGCTTTGGGCATATTTAAACCGGAGCCCGAAGTTTGGCCAATGTTTATGTTGCTATTTTTGTCAGGCTTCGTAGAGGTAAACCCCGCTTGAAGTTCTATGCTAGGAAAAGGATTACTGAGCAAATTAAGTGCTAGTCTTCCATCAAGTTTTTATTAAGCGGAAAACTAGCCGTGCATGGATCCATTGCTCGCAAGGTGCAACTTTTAACAAGCTAGACGACAAAGCAGTCGTTGAACTGAGCTTAATAGCGGAGTATAGTTTCCATTGGCAGTTGAATCTCGATGGTCACAGCTGCTAAGTGTATCTAAATTCACACGAAAATAAAATACAGCGGGTAAGAAACAAACCAAATAACAAATACACACAGAAACAGTGATTTTTCGAAATTAATACAATTACACTAAACATATAATAATGTAGATCACATAGGAATCACGAAATTGTTCAGGAGGAAACGTTTGCCATCTTTTAGAGTTCGTCTCACGAAAGAAGTGTCGCAGACGCGGCGTCAAATGCTTGTGTTAATAAATGGATAAAAGACTTATAGGTATTAAAATCCACCTAATTAGCGAGCTTTGAGTGTCAGGATAGTTACTAGTTATTTAATATGTGTAAACGTACCAATGAATATGGTATGTAGGTTAAGGATGATATGAAGAAAAAAAAGCACAGAAAGACAAG
Organism: Eremobia ochroleuca; assembly: GCA_949629135.1. Taxonomy (NCBI): domain Eukaryota; kingdom Metazoa; phylum Arthropoda; class Insecta; order Lepidoptera; family Noctuidae; genus Eremobia; species Eremobia ochroleuca. Next base: position 29,177,162 of record OX451384.1, on the reverse strand, counting down.
GCATTTATTTCAATTAGGCTTGAGAATTAAAAAGTAACGCTAATGAGAAAGCTCTGAAGATCCGTTCCAAAAGTAGGTCTTCATGGAGAAAAAGTACAAAGAAACTCCATAGAGCATGTGTTAAAGTATTTTCCCAGCACATTTATACATTAGCATATTTTACAAAGGAAAGAAACGGAACCTTTAAAATTGCAATATTAAACCGTGAGACATGTTATTAGTATAATATTATATTAGTACTTCATAACTTCATAATTTATTGTAATTCTAAGATAATAAACATTTGTTTTGATTATGTAAAACCACAAAAAATTACTTGTTCGACAACTCTGCATTCGTTGTTTGTGAAGCAACCTTTCAATCACAATAAAAAAAAAAAAAAATTAAATACATTACATATGTCTATGAAATATCAATTAAAGAAACCGAATAACATATTTAAAATTGCAAACCTGCTATTCACAAAATGATAAGTGTTTTTTTAATAAAATATTGTTGAAATGGAACGTTACCATACTTCAATGTCATTATCATCTGACAGCTGACGTTCTTATTATGATCTATTGTTTTAAAACATCAATACGTGATCAATAGTCAATGAGATATTCTCCTATTAATTTATATATTCTCACACATGCGACGGAATGATAAATCTTGATTTATTTATTAAAATAAACATTATATGTATTACAGGCTCCGGGTAGTAAAATTCACAATCTTAAATAGAGAAAGATGTCTGAAGCAGGAGGGTTGTTGTAGGAATGTTGCCTACTATGATGTTTTTCAGGCTCCAAACTTTTACAGGATGTTCTACTCATGACTATGAACAACTTTCACTATTGGACCAACTCTGAAATCACGAAAACAAAATCAGCTGTTTAATACCAAAGTTCAATACCTACTTGAACAAAATTTATGAAACAGCTGATTTTTTTTCGTGATCTCAGAGTTGGTTCCATAGTGAATGTTATTCATATTCATGGGTGGAACACCCTGTAAACATTTGGAGCCGGTAAAAAAAAGCATGCTACGAGTATATAATAATAACTAGCCTTTGTCCGTACCTTCGTCCGCATGAAATTTCTTGTTCCCCGACCCGTCGCATCGCATCACCTGCCCTTGCTATCACTTCGCTCGGCTCCTTATGGCCATAGCGTTATGTTAGCCCATTGCCTTCCTCAAGCATTGGGCAAAAAAATACCATAGCAATATCAAATGCAAAAATAATAGTTCAAATGCGACCGGTTTTCCAGAGATTAACGATCAAACAAACAAAAATCAAAGAAACTCTTTAGGTGTATTATAGTATTGGTGTAGAACTGTAGAATAATTCCACTTATTGCTGCGGGGCTTCTCTCGTGAGACGGACTCTACTCGCCAAACCATTCATTTGATCAACTTTCTTTCTTTTTTAACTTTACACTGCAGGGTAAAGACTCTCCTTCACAATTGAGGAGCGTCGGAACGAAAACCGATATATCGAATTTACCATATTTTTCACAAATTAAAAAAAAGCTTGTACGTTTTTTAATGTTACAAAAGTGGAAAATTATATCATGTCAATTTGCAGTTAAAGTGACATCGATTGATGTGTGAAACTTGACGGAGGGTAGATACTTAATTTAGGGAGATACTTGGCGGACAAGTATGGATATATCGGTTTTTGACGCGATCATTTGGATATCGGTTTTTGACGAAACCAAAATGGATATGTCGGTATTGAACTGAATTGAATTTGAACCGACCATTGTTGAATTGTGTAAAACTTAATAAGAATTATCGGTTTTTAATCCAACAACAAGAACATGTTGAATTAAAAAAAAATGTATTTGTCGGGTTTGATTTGACCACAGTATTTTGATATTTTTTTTTAAGATGGATGTATCTGTTTTTTAATTGATTTCTTTCCTGAAGGGTGTATAATTAAACATTTTGTAACAGAAAAAAATTAAAAAAAAATGTCTTTATTAAGACATATCGGTTTTTGTTCCGACGCTCCTCAATTAATGCCCGTCCCTCCATATTAACCTCAACAAAAACTAATTTCTCTTTTCTCCACTAGGACGATGCCTGCCAGTGCTGTGCGTGCATCTTTTCCAGACCTACGGCCTCCTGGCACACTTCCAACTTGATGCAACTAAGGCCTGGAAACTCTTCAGCCTGATCGAAGAAGGATACCACAGCTCTAATCCTTATCACAACTCGATCCACGCCGCTGACGTCACACAAGCTATGCACTGCTTTTTACAGCAGAAACGGGTAAGTACATTTTTTTCAGGATTGTTACTGAATATTGTGTTAGTTCTACTAATAGAATTTATCAATGAACAACCACGTTAGTATCGAAATCCCGAATCTAAAACCTCACACATTCGGTTTGTTTCGTACCTCTTTTGGAAACTAAGAGCATTTTAACCAAACACAACATTCACAAAATATCGCCAGCTCGGCTACATATTATGTATAATCATATTAGCATATTGAGCAGGCTCACTCGCTGAATATTTTCCGAAAAATTTCAGGCGAGACAGCCGCTTGTAGTATCTTTTATTCAATTAGTGATGCAATTAATATTTTATTTTATTATATTTTTAATATTATAACTAAAATCCTGAACGAAGTTAAAATCATTTTTGGTCAGACTCTCTACATTATTTAAAAATAAGCGATGTGCACTTACGGGTTGAAAATTCTAAACCACTCAATAAATACGAGATACATTTTTAAAATATACATGAGATCTATTTAAAATAAGACCCATTTAGATAAAAGCCTTTACAACTTTGTCTCAAAGGCTGGAAACGCGAGAGTGAACTTCTTGGAATTGGCGGTGTATAGGAGCCAGGTATAACTTTGTATCACACGGTCCCTCTTCGGTCATGATTGTAAACAGATACTTACGTTATACGGTTTGGTTCTAATTGCATGCTACTGCTTACCACGACTTCATTAGGACTTGAATACTGATTATGAGCGAAGCATCAAAGGGAGTCGTGTCATTCACACGATGAAAACGTTGAACCGATTCTTGGTACGACCATTCATAAAACTTCGTCAATCTTTTTATTCAATGCTATTTGTTAGAAAATAAAGTTTCACACAAAAGTCGGTATTTTCAAAAGAGAGTTCACTCACTGTGGTTTATTTATAAAACTCAACAAATTGTATACTTTCTTACAATTTGTTGCACAAAATTACGCATTTATTTCGGTGAAAACCAAACAAACAGTAGCGAAAACAGAAACTGAATTGGCGCCAAAATAACAATATGCGTTCAATAAAGACGCTTTGTTAATTCTGCCGTCACATGAAAGAAAGTCACTTCGCCCGCCCTTAGCAGTTGTTTCAACTATTTGTGAGCGCTTTGAAGTATTTTCAGTTTGAGATTCAGTAATGGTTCAAGGAATTAGCATTGTGCCCTCTTTATTCTATTTTCTTTGAAAAGTACTTCTGGCACAGAGTGTAGGTGTCAATCGAAAGATTACAAGATTCTTAAATGTGTACCTCCTTCGACACACCACTAGTGGAATTCCTTAATAATATGAAATTCAATACGTTATGGGCATGCCCTATACGTATCATCTGGATTCATGCATGGCATATTTGCTAGAGCAGGCCCCAATCCTATATTACTCCCCGTGAAATTTTACGACGTGCAAACCACGTCAATATCATGTCTTGATCACGGCAAGGAATCGAAATGTCAAACGTACGGACAACAGCCGTGCGATTCTGTAACCATCTCACCGTGAAAGCTTGGGTGAAGTGAGCGTGGAGTGAGCTGTCATTCGCTAGGGATTAACACTATTAAGTGCTCACTTCACTTATGATTTCATGGTGAGATTTTTACAGAATCGACCGGCATGTATTTTGACAGTTCAAACCACGCCATTGTGTCATAGAGAATACGTTAACAGCAGATGTCGTGATTGACTAAGCAATTGACGTGGTTTCGAAGGAAGGAATCGTTAAATAGTCATAGTGAATTAGAGCCCTGTAAGACGGATACGAGAGGTAATCTATGCATGTACGCAAATTATGCTGAATACGTGAAGGATTGCTTGGTAAATCTTTCTGGGTTCTGTCACGGTTTTTCCTCGCATGTTAATTTGGGGTATATAATATAATAGTTTATTTACAATAAGTAACTTAACAATTACAATAGAGCACAGTTACTGATTTTTCTGAACTTGGTTTAACCTGTTCTTCAAGATAGGAAGTGCATAAATACAATAAAAATAAAACAAATAAACAGTGACTATAAAGTAAAAACGAATCATCATCTGCCTAGCCTTTTTCCAACTGTGTTGGGGTCGGCTTCAATTCTAACCGGATGCAGCTGAATACCAGTATTTTACATGGAGCGACTGCCTATTTGACCTCCATAACCCAGTTACTGGGTAATACGATACCCATAGGTAAGACTGGTTGTCAGACTTTCGGGCTTCTTGACTACCCGTAACGACTGTCAAAGATCCACAAATGACAGCCGGGACCAACGGCTTAACGTGCTTTCCGAGGCACGGAGGGGTCTCGGTATGTAAAGATGGTCACCCATCCACAGACCAACCGCGGCAAGCGTAGCTTAACCTGATTGATCGACCTGTGTGGCTGTTATTATTTAGCCACGGGCCCCTCTAAACTAAAGCCCCTAAAAAGTAAAAACGAATATGTAAAAGTAAATAAGCATGTTAGCGGTTCTATTATATTTGCAGACAACAATTAGATCTTCGGTCTGTGATTAACCAATGGTTTGTAAATACGATTGTATTTAAGATTTTTTGCTATAGCTTACGTAATAAATATACATTATATTAAAAATTTAAAAAAAAAGTCTTTCTACAAAGACATGTTGTTGACATATGTGGTCGGCAAAGTTTTCACATACTCATGTGAAAACATGTGTACTACGTGAGGTCGACAAATGGATGTGCGATTAACGCTTATGCGACAAAATTGTACCGCGACTCACCATAGTTCGAATGCACGCTTGTGCGACAAACGATTGCGCGACAATAGTTCGACACTACGGTAGTGCGACAGTACTGTAATTCGACAGTACGTTGGTGCAGTATTACAGTAGTTTGACACTACCCATGCTAGGTTAGGTTAGGTTAGAACTGTGAACACAGAACAAGAACCAGATTTCCTAATTATGCCCTATCGGCGAAGTGTCCTGTTGGCGAAGAGTCCGTACAAGTAAAGTCTTGTCGATCTTCAGTGTGTCGCACAAGCGTGCATTCGAACTATGGTGAGTCGCACTACAGTTTTGTCGCATAAGCGTTAATAGCACATCCATTTGTCGAGCTCACGTAGTACTCTCTATGAAAACTTTGCCGAACACACTGCGTGTTTTTCTTTATTAAAACTTTCTTTACATTGGATTAATAATTGTTAATGTTTTTTCCCGGTTTTTAATCACGTGTTTTCTCCTGATTTCCCGAGAAGTTCTGAACTCGTGCGGAGCTCTTAGTAATGAACAATGACGCGGCGAAAACAACTCCCACGACCCACGTGGCCGCGTGAAAAGTACACGACTTGTCGGCTCTCACGCGGCGAGGGTACGCACCCTTCCCTTCTTATTTTATAAACACCTTACTGTTTTCCTCAGTTTGGGGATTACGGAAATATTGCTGAACACTTGAAGGGCTTCTGTTTATTAAAGCTTTCTTTACATTTTACTCACAGACTTTAAAGCTCGTACACTGGTCGCGTCATTAGAGTTTGGGTCCCGGGACGTCTCGCGTCTTGAAGTCCCGGGACTTTTGTAAATTTAGTTGCCTCAGGTCTCGAGACTATCGGGTCTAGACTGGAAAGGCTGGCCACAACAGCTTACAGCCCCATAATACGATTTTTTTTACTGCGAAGTTGAGTAAAACGGCACTTCTTGCTTTTGCGGAAAAACTGTTTTGCAAACTTTTTGAAAATATCCCTCGTATCCAAACACCAGATTTGGAAATATCGGACGCCAAATCTAGTACACAGAGATTTAAAAAAATCGTAGAAAATCTACCCGAAATTCTTGCAAAAAAATCAAGATTAACATTTAAAAAGAGAGTTCCAGTTGTTTGAACCAACCGGAAAACGTTCTGAAAGTTTGGAAAAAACCTCATCTAGTTTAAAAAAAAATATGATTGACATGTAAAAGTGTTTGTACAAACCTACTTACAGAAATAAATCATTTATCATTTATCATTTATGGAACTATTTAATAAAGAGAGTGTTCTTCTAGTCCGCTGGCATTATTACAAAAATCACAAACAATTTGGTTTTGTTATTGATCCCTGATATTTGGGGCCAGATGGCCCAAAATGAACTCGATTCTAATTTTATTCTGAGAAGTCTCGAGACCACGGACTTAGAGATGTCGAGATTACCCAAATCCTACGCGTGATAACTGATGTAGGTACTCATCACGCGGCCAAGTCGCAAGTCGAACTAATCTACTCGGGACCACGCCGCGTGAGGAGCACATTGCTAATAAATAAAATAAAATTAAAATAAAAGAGCTCTGCACGAGTTCAAAACTACTCGGACAAATCAGTAAAACACGTGACCAAAAACTAAACAATCAAGAATATATTCAAATAAAGCTTTAATAAAGAGAAATCCTTCATGTGTTCGGGAATGTTTTAGCATACCACAAACTAACAGGTGAGGAAAACCCTAAGGAGTAAATACTCGTAAAATAGGGACGAAACTCACGAGGAAAATAAATTTTAGAATTTCCTGTTCGTAGCTCTTTGAATTCCGTAGTGAGGTTTCTTAAACTTTTCCAACCTTAAGAAATAGAAGAATTTCTTAAACTTTTCCAACCTTTACAAATACTTAGAGGAATTTGGAGGGGAGGAGGGGCTTGTGGCTAAGTAATAACAGCCGCACGGGTCGATCGATCAGGTTAAGCTACGCTTGCCGCGGTTGGTCCGTGGATGGGTGACCATCTTCACATACCAACGGCTTAACGTGCTTTCCGAGGCACGGAGGGGCCGTGCCTCGGAAAGCACGTTAAGCCGTTGGTCCCGGCTGTCATTCGTGGATCATTGACAGTCGTTACAGCTCGTCAGTAGCCCGAAAGTCTGAGAACCAGTCTTATCAAGGGGGTCTTATTTCCCAGTAACTGGGTGGTGGAGGTGAGATAGGCAGTTGCTCCATGTAAAATACTGGTATTCAGCTGTACCCGGTTAGACTGGAAGCCGAGCCCAACATAGTTGGGAAAAGGTTAGGCAGATGATGAGAAATAGAGGAATTTCTTGAACTTTTTTCGACCTTGATTTTAAGTTGAAACAAAATGTGGCTAATGTCAATTAGATTTTAACGACGGATGTAGTAAGTTAAGAAACTTAAAACCGAAATACCGAGTTTTGAAAACCGAGTCTTTAGATAGGTTCATACAAATTGAAATTATAAAGGCATTGCTGATAAATCCCTAGAGAAATTAGTGAGCGAGCATGACATATACTCTTAGCCGCCAGGGCACATTTAAGTCACTGAAAGACATATTACCCAGTAAATGGTAACTCTATAGTACATAGTATGCACACCTGTGCTTTGCAATTAGGTATATATTATAATACAAAGGATATTGAGTTCTAATGCAAAGATAGTCTTACAATCTTTAGCAGCTCCAACAGTTTTTCAAATGCTAATAAATATAAAAGAAGATACTATAATTACAGTTGGATTTAATCAACTTTGATGTCCTTAATAGGCATGGAAACCCCACTATGTACCATTATTTTGAGAAGTGGAAAGTTATAAGATAGTTAATTTATTCTGCTCAAATAATACGTACCTACATTAAAATATAAACACACAGATACAATAGACAGGCATATTGGACATTGTCTTACGAGAGATCCAACAAAGATTAACTTAAATATACATTTATGGATAGGACTATGGATTAAGCTCACGTTAATTTAATGCGGTGGAACCAGACTTCCGCAAACATAAAAAATATCCGTCGAATGTTGAGCGGTCGTAAACACTGAGAAGTGCATATACGATCGAAATTCACGCTGCACAAACAGAAAGAAAACACGGAGCATCCGCCAAACATGCATACTTGCATAGTTATGAGAAGGGTTGCTTTCCGTAGTACGGGGTCTATAGATACCTCCGGTTATCTCTATCAGACAGATAATTTTCGACCTGTCAACACTCGGATATCGTAGCGGTTGCACAAAGTATACGGTTCATTTAAAACCGATTACAGTTTTCGGTTTCCCTCATAGAAATTCCGATGGACTTTAATGTGGGTTTTTTGAACGAGTAGTATAGTAGGTGACGCCTTGGAACAATTGTCGAGTTCCACAAACTTATTAGTCGTTTCAAAGGCTTGAAGCATTTTTCTTGCCTTAAAATCTGGTTATACAACTAAGTTATAAATTAATGTCAAAGTCGCATGAAAGATGTGATTTACTTTGTGTTAACATTATTCGATTACGAGCTCTTTATAGTTGTTTCAAAGGAGTCCTGTGTGGAAACTTTAGCATGAGGTTCTAGGTGTTCACCTAGAGTTAAAATTAAACTTAACTTAACATTAAACTTAGCTTTAACTTAAAATTATGAAACTTAATACTTTTAAATTGTAACAGTAACATCACAAGCACCAGGTATGTAACTTCAGGTCATTATACTTTAGGGGATCGGACTATTACTCCTTAACACAGGTTTTCATAATCTAGCTAGGAGAGCAGTACACACCCATATAATTGTAGACATAGTAAAGATTTTGTAAAACTGTATTAACCGCAATCCTTTGTTTGTTTGCTTCAGTAAATATATACCGAATCGAATTTTGCCCTGCAGTGGGACAATACAGGCTGAATATACATTATTTTTAGTATATTGCAAACCTGAGTATAGTTTGTTCAGAATAAGTAGCGATTCCAATAAATCTTTTCACCATGCTATATTTTGTCCCAAAAATATTTTAAAAAGTTTATAAGTTGGACACCGAGCGACACTAAGTACATATCCGCAATCATATGCGCACAACACAGGTCACGGCCGGTCGGCCGGCGGCGATTGGTAAGTGGTAACCATACTTTTGTACGAACAAGTAGGTAACATAACAAGCTTATAACTTTGTGATTTTTCATGATACATTTTTGAAATTTTGTACATATATTCTTTGCATAAAAATACTAGATACGTTTCCAGTTTCGCATATACTAAAACTAATGGTGTATATATAATATAAATGGAGTAGTAGCTTCTGTAATACATTTTTTGAAAAATAATTCGTATTCGCAATACTTCGATTGAACAACTGTCTAAAAAGCTTCAACGCTTTAAATCCAATACAATTTCGGAGAATAATTTTAATAACAGTAGTTACGAATCCGAAACTGTGTAAACATGTAAAATTCAATCGAGATTTCTGCGAAAACATCAATTGGAAATTTCATATTGTACCTACTCAGAGTATCCGCCACGAATACGAAAGGTTCACCACAAATAGTATTTCTAATTTTTAATTTTATGCATTATAATATTAAAGACTACGTTGAAGACAAGGAACTTTGGCAATAATTCCTTCTTCTCATGTGGCTCCCTGGTTAGATACCTGGCATAACAATGAAAATGTCAATTGACTGCTTCCAAATTATGATGTTTTATTTACATACTTCTTTTAAATAATCTTCTAATTATTTGACGTTATATACCTACAATTGTAATATCAACTCTCTATTAGTGGTTGTAATGGCATCTGAGTATAAGTAAGTATAAATAGGTTTTCTAATTTTATTTATCTGTTTTATCTAAAATCTTTTGTATTTTGTGAAAGTTCTAGTGTAAGCCATTTTGATTATGTGTATTATGTCAATCAGTCGCTCCATGTAAAATACTGGTATTCAGCTGCATCCGGTTAGACTGGAAGCCGACCCTAACATAGTTGGGAAAAGGCTATGCAGATGATGGCGACATTTGGGGTTGCTCCTAACTTAAGGAATTGTATTGCTGATTTTAATCATTTTAATTCCGTAAAGCCGTATTTGTTGCGGTCGCGAATCATGTTTTGTTCAACATACCACCTGACGCTGACCTGCAAATTGCAAAAAACTTAGAAAAATTGTATTTCGCGGCTACCTTAGCGCATTTCCCTCATTTTTTTTTTCTGTTCACTGATACCTACTCTTAAATTAAACAAAGTGAATGTCTTTAAAATATTGACTGATCTTTTCGTTCATTCATCGATGTTCGGTCTTTAAAATCACCAATGCGAAATATAAAAATGTTAAAATGTGTTTTTCTATTGTATGTATTTAAAATTAAAAGTGGAGGAAAATGTTCTGAATCCTTTATTTTGAGTAAAAGCTCTTTAAAAAACCTGGTTTCCTTAAAAGTTGAAATTTTTTTATCAACTACTTTATGGCAAAATATTAGTGTTCAGAAGACTTAAAAAATCACAAGGAAAACAACTTTAAAGTGTAATCTTGTAACTTTATCAAGTTCATAAAGTTACTAAAGGAAATAAAGTAGAAATTTTTGATGTAATAGAGGTGAGACGAGGAGGCTATGAGAGCAAACTTGCTACGGTTAATATAATATAAACATGTTACAAACGCTGCATTTTTATTTTCCACTTCACTAAATGCAGTTTGTTGGCATTCTGACATACAATCTATCTGCTCTAAATTTTTGATGGAAATCCCTTTGATCGTTTTTATAATTAACTTGTCAGATTTATCGGATCAAAAATAAATGCAATCTATTTCAGCACCAGCCGGAAAACTGACGTTCGTTTTTTAATTAAAAATGAAACAATACAAACCGTAAAAATAAGTATAATATAATAAAAACAACAAAAAATCATATCGTGTGCTGTTATTTATGTACCAACATTTTTTCATTGTGGTTAATACAATATAAACAGTTGAAAGTAAATCTTGGTTCAGTCCGTGAACTTACCTATGCCTATGTAAGTCATGGAATGCGAACATTATAAAATTCAATCGTAGCCTAGCTAGACGGGTAAGATTTTACTTTGAGGAAAGAAGATATTTCTCCTAGAAAAGGAGTTTTAGCGAACTTTTATCGTGACACTAGAAAATAACTCAAACTTTTCGTTCTATATTCTTGAACCAATAACTATTTCATTCGACATAAAACATTGGCTCTCACTGCCAGTCAAACTCAAACTCAAAGCATTTATTTCAAGTAAACCAATTACAGGCACTTTTGAATTGTCAAGGGGTCGGTCAGTCAGAAAGATGAAGCTAGTTGCCCATTCCAAAGCGTAGTAGGTACCTGTGGAGAAGAACGGGCAAGAAACTCCACGGACACTCTTTTAAATCATAAAAATTGTTACAAAATATTGGTTACATCATTCAAGTTGAAATTATACATGTGAGAACGATGTAAAAAGACGTGCACGTGCCAGTTCCAGTAATTAAAACAAATGGATCTGTTTGTAATTTTACTATGTTATTTAAGTGAATATAATTCGCAGATTTAACCTTAATTCATAATTAGAAGGGTGTTATATTCCAATCGTGTTTACCTACATAATAAGTAATGCTACAGCTTTGTACAGATTTTTTTTAATGCATTTTTCATCGAAATTCCGATTAATTGTGATAAACACGATTTTTAGGCTTGTTATTAAACTAACGTATTGTTATTTAACTAACGAATTGGTTATTTACCGATTCGTTAGTTTATGAAATACGCAAAATTGCTTGAATTTGGTATAAAAGTATTTAAAAAAAATACTATTCAAATAAAATATTTCAACCTTAATGGGAGTTATAATACGTATGTTCGAGCCGTTTGGTGTTGAAACACTGGGGGTCCGTGTGCCCACTTCGTTTTTCGAGATATCGCCAAACGGTTGATTGATTCTTCACGAGACTAGCCTATTTTTTGGCCAATGAATCAGCTTTTGGACACTTTTCCTGTTGATAGCGATGCGGACGAACTTTTTGATGCCCTATGTATGATTCTTTGCCCCTTTTAGTTTTATATACGAGTATAAATGTAGATATTATTCTTTATTCTAAGTCTGAGCTTATGTAAATATTATCTTGTTTGAAAATAATTAAAATAATATATGTTGGCTGGATGATCATCATGATACTTCAATATCGTTTAAAATGAGTTTATTCAAAGATCGTTTAGGTGGGTAGGACCCGTAAGAAATAATTCGCTAGACGATTTTTTTAACCTAGGACCAATCGACTAAATGTATCATTTTGCCAGTCTATCACAGGTTAGTTAATCGCACTAGAGATACAATTTCCCTGATTTATATAAGAAATATATAGGAAATGTCTACCTACCTACTATTGTCTTATTTTCATAATTTTCCTATTTTGCAATAGTGAGGTACTCAAGACTGCTATAGAAGAGGTACTCTGAATGCAATGATGAGTAAAAGCAGATCGACCGTTGAAGTACCCCCAAGTACGCCGTCTGAGCACTCAATGCGCTCAAGCGTTTAAAGGCAAACTTAACCAACTCGAAACGTTTCAACGGAACAGCAGTTAGTATGTATTTGAATACAGTTTCCAGTATTAAATTAGAGCGGTTTCATGCTCGTTGACCTGAAAACGGTGATAACGTGAGGTCAACCAATTTGGACCAATGATTGTTGAGATAGGATTATCTATCAATCTACTATTGCGCAACGAAGTGCATCCGTGCACAGGAATAAGGCAGTTAGTGCGCTGTTTAACTGTGTAATGGCCAACGATCTGCTCTGTCCATAGGCTTCTATGACTGTCTTATGGCATTGTCTGCTGGGCTGCCCTTTATCTTAATCACAGTACAACGGTCTACCAAGTATTTGGGTCGTACGAAATTAAACGTTCATGTGATATCAACTTCTGACGTCACTAGGCCAGGATATTTCTAAAACTGGGCTTGTGTTGTTTGTTAGTCGCTGTATACAAACATTTTTTAGCCGAATTCCAAATATTGCGGCGTTTGGACTTCACTGTTCGACGCCTGTGTTTGTTTTTAGCGTGCTCTATTCGCATTTGAGTCTGAAATTTCCTGTGCGAACACATCTTTTTTAGAGCCAATAAGTTCGGATTTCCTAGCGATCCGAACTCAATATGCTCGGATTTCGTAGCGATCCGAACAGATTTTTTTTGTTTTGACGACGGCGGTGTTTGTTGGTCTTTTTTACGCATGTTAGAATTTTACTCAGGCTTGGACAAACGTTTGGCCAATATTGATTTTCTCTTTGAATTGGATTTTCAGACTATTACTAGCTATACGGTTTTATGTAAATTCCGTGGAAAAAAATAGCTTTTTTTATACTGTTTCCAATAAAATGGAATTGAGTTCGCCTTCATTTAAAATTCGACTGAAAATACATTTTCATTCGTTCGCTCTCGCTCCTATTTTTATTTTCTTAATATTTAGTACAGCTGAAACCCATTAACAACTAAATAAGTAATGCAAGATCCTTATAAAGTCTATTGAATACACAAAACTCGAAAGCAGACAGTTTTTTTTTTGTAAAAAATGATACCTAATAGCGTGCTCTTAAAGTGCATTTTATAAAATAGAATTACAAATTATGTTATATTACTTCGCCGCGTGAAATTTCTTGTTCACCAGACCAACCGCGTCGCATCGCATTGCCCGCCCGTATAACTTCGTTTTCGCTTGGTGTTCTGTCAGACTTTTTGTTCGACTCGTAAGGGTCGTAACGTGTTAATAGCATCCTTCAAGTATAGGGCTATCAAATACAAAATTTTTTATCTACTGCCATAGATTATGGCGCTCAATAAAAAAAATAAACAAACTCTTCTGCTTTATCTGTACTAATATTATAAAGAGGAAAGATTTGATTGTTTGTTTGTATTGAATAGGCTCAGAAACTACTGGACTGATTTGAAAAATTGTTTTTTTAAAAATTTACCATTAGAAGCCGACATTATCCCTGATGAACATAGGCTACTTTTTACCGCGGGAAAATGCTTCATTCCTACGGGAAAACGGGTAATAGGATTTAAACGGCGGAAATTCCGAATTCTACGCAAACGAAGTTGCGGGCGGATGCTAGTTATTAGTATAAATATGTAGATAAATTGTATAAATGCGTTTTGATAGTTGTTTGCACATCGCTTTTCGTGGTTGCAGTCGACGCACTGTCTGTCTGTCTGGTCCGTATCGATTGGTGAAGGGCGTTAACCCATCTGATCCGATGTGGTTGTGCTTATTGTGGTGTGGCATAAATACACAAAAGCTTTTAGGATACCTTCTTTGATTTCAAGTTGTTTAATAGCTTTTATTCTTCTTCTTTTCGTGTCGATGGTACTCTTCCTAGAAGTTTTTTTTGTTTTATTGTTTGAACCCAGCAGGTGGCCACGTTGATTGCGGCATAGTTAGAATTCTTTATATACAACGTGTAACGTTAAATGCGCAAAACCTCAGACACCCCAACTGATTATTAATTCAATTGACCTATTTCAGAGAGAAAATAAGTCATTAAAAAAATTGTAAAGGTTTTATGTGCTGTTTTACTTTTACTGACCATTCTGATCGTTTCTTGCGTCTGCGACGGCGCTTTATCGAGGGACGTAAAACGTACTTGATCCCCAGACACTTTTGATGTGTGTAGTTATTTATAACTAACTAAACACATATCTCTGTTTTTAATACTAACATTTCTATATCAATATATCTCTTTGCCCTTTAGATTCGAGACCACCTGACTCCACTGGAGATAATGGCGTCGCTTCTAGCCGCCATCGCTCATGATTTGGACCACCCAGGAGTGAACCAGCCATTCCTCATTGCGACATCCAACCATCTTGCCGCTTTGTACAAGGTAAGTTCTTGAATGAATGAATGAAAAGTGTACAAGGCACATGATGCGTTTAGCTGACCTCGCATTGTATAGGTTTTTCGTACAATAAGAAGTCAGCTTATACTGGATATGTATAGCTTGATTTATTTATTTATTTATTTTTATAGCAATTGCTTGCTGCACTTACAGTAAACACCAAAGCGCGCAGCAAGCCAACAACATAACATTTAACTAAGAAATTTCATACAAACATTAAACATAGATTTACTGTTCCACATAAATATGTCAACTTCGGGCTCCTGGGCAATCAGGGCGTTCAGCAGATTGATCGCCTGGGTTGTGGGAGCATAGCGAGCGGTATGGGTACGCACTGGCGGCGCCGCGAACAGGCACCGCGAGGCACAGGCGCGCGACCGCCGCAGCCGGTCCGGAACAAACAATGAACAGCGAGCTAGTATAGTCCCGTCATCAATCTTATTATTGAGTAATAAGTAGTAGTGCATCAACAGCGCACATTTACGTCTCAGTTCCAACGTGCTGACTCCCACCATTCCCGCTACAAACAGAGACGGATACAAATAGGGATAATACCCATATATTTTTTTATATTGATGTGTATGTATGTGTGTGTGTATGTGTGTACTAAGCCCTTTTCCAGGAACGCTATTGTTATTTTACCCTTATTGGTGATTTGCGTACCGATTGGAATCATTATGGGGGTCTTATGCCATAATGATGAAGGAACGGTGAAGGAAAACATCTTCAGGAAACCGGCATATCCTTGAAACAAAAATTCGAAGACATGTGACATATACTAAACTGCACACGTGTTGGATAACGGCTCCCTCCCTCTCACAGAGAGGAGGCATGTGTCTCAACAGTGGGAACAATATAGGCAGTGTTATACATGCTATAATGATTCCATTCGGTGCGCAGGGATTGGATTCCATTGTTCGGACGCCGGATTGATCCAATGAAATCACGTTGACGGGAACACGGCTCTCTAAAAGCAGTTTCGCACTGCGTCCGAACAATTGCATTTATTATTTATTTATTTAATACTTCAAGCACACAAATGTAAAGAGGCGGACATAATGACATAGGCATTCTCTACCAGTCAACCTGCATAGCCAGTCAGTCAGTCAGCATTTCATACACGTGTCAAAGAATTACAGTTATGATTATCTTAGAATTAATTTCCCTGACTTTACAATACTTATTAGACTTTATTATGATTGAGTGAGCGAGATTATAACCAACCTGCAAAATCTATGGTTTTTAGTGTTCCGAGCCCCAAAAAGAAAAAAACGTAACCTAAATAGTATCACTTTGTTCTCCGTCCGGCCGTCTATGCTTCAAGACCCCTTTTTTTCAAGAACACGTGGAGGGAACTATCAAGATGAAATTAATATCAAATACGTAACTCTACGTTCCCTTGCAGCTGTAATATATTCAAACTTCTAAGTCAACGCAATTAAATATATGGTCATTTATGCGTTATATTTTGATACTCTCAAATAAATCAAAACCTATAGGGTACTTCCCGCTGACCTAGAATCATGAATTTTTGGAAAAAGTTGAAAAATCGTTCATTTGAAGTTTAAATACATAAAAAATATATTTTAACTACAAATTTAAGTTTAATTCTTGGGATAAGTTCATCCCAACTACGGAACCCGTCATTGTGCGTGGTCCGACACGTACTTGGCCGGTTTCTCTATATTTTTAGTTTGGGATAACTATTAAAAATTAACTTATAACCGCAAGGGTTACTTATGTCTTACAAGACTGTTCACATTGTAAAGTGGTATTACATTCACGAACAACCTTTCAGCTCAAATACAGCACCCAGAAGCGGCGAAACGTCAAAATGATCTATTTTCCAACTGAGGTGCAAAGCCGGATATTTGGTACCCGGCACTCCGCGGTGGACCTAATCACCGACCGACGCATACGTTCTTTTCGGAATAAAATTCTTTGGGACGTTATTTAATTTAGAGAGACTGGACGAATAATGATTAATTAGATGATCATTTTCTCTTTGGTTTTTTGCCTTCAACATATTGTTTGACGACTATTGTACGATATGGAATGGTTATGGAATCAGGCGTTATTTTGTGGAAATCAATTACAGCGTATAGGGTGAGTGGTAATTAGTGACCGAGACTTAAACACATGATTGTACTCATCGTAAGAAACAACTTTCCCAAGGAAAAGTTTTCTTTAATTTACGAAGCGCATCCCGCTGCCTCAAAGTATTAACCAACACAAGCACTGTTCGGTGGTAACTTCATTTTAACTACTTTCCTTACTAAATTGCATCTAAAATGTAGGTATGACTTCGCCGTATTTGTCAGTGAAAAATATAACGTAGATCGTTTCCCCCAGGGCAGAGAATATCCATAAGAAATTGCACACGAAGAATCCATTAGTAAGTCCGATTAGTGTGGATCAAACTGTTGAGCTAAGTCGCCACAGTGACATACGGCTCACTCGTATAGTAGTATCACCAGTCAGTCCCCAAAGACTGGATATAGGCACGTCGCTCTTGTAGACATTCGAGCGCTCGATTGCAGTCCCCAGTGAAACAAACGTCCAAGCTTTTACAAAAGCCAATAAACAGGTTAAGTCCAGCTTCACTCAATTTATTCTGCACCCTTGGAATTTGCGTTCGGAATAAACGGCGGCTGAAGTCAGCACCTAGAGATTACTTGAGAAGGCCCCGGCCAACTGAATACTGAATAAATCCGATTGGTTTAATCTATCTAGTGCAATTTATTTAACACTTGTATCTGTAACGACATCGAATGGAAAGTGTTTCGTAAGTACATAGCTACGTTTGTTTTACCCTTCTCTAAGTTAATATCGAAATAGTTTCGATCTGTCTGTTTAATTCTAAACTTTGTTTAAAAAAAATGCAAAAAATTTGGTACCAGACATATTTTTTAAGCCTCAATCAACTCAACCTATCGCAGTCCACTGCTGGACATAGGCCTCTCCCAGGCTGCGCCACATCGTCGTGTCGTCCGCCTTCCGCATACAGTCTGTCTCAGAGTCTCAGCCATCTTTTCAAGGTCGTTGGTCCATTTAGCTGGGGGGGGGGGGGGGGGCGTTTAAAGCCGACAGAGTAGTTAGTATTTACTAAGTGAGTATATGGAAAATTTACAGCAAAACAAACATACATATATATAGGACTAGTTTAGTCTATATCGATGAATATGCAATGAAAAAAAAAATCTTCAATTCGGTAGTGATCTTCGATCAAAATATTCTTGTTCGAAGATAATGAAAAAATCATGCTGGAAAGTAAGGGGGTTGCACTAAGGTACACACAGGCACAGCGTTAGTATGGGCTAACCCCTCAATGCTTAAAATGTTACACTGATACAACATTGAATTCGTTACGAATAATCTAAAGAATACTTTAAAAAGAGTTCATTGTTTCGACTTGGATTCGAACCACCGCATCACCGAACGTCGTCATAGTCATACCGACAGTTTGACGTACTAGCCAGCGAGCGATGAAATTGTTATCTACTATCGTCCGAGTTACTTTATCTTTAGGTTTCTGTCTAATAGATAGATGTTATAAGTTGAGGGTATCCATTAATTTTGCTTACTTACGTTATCTTTATAAAATTAATCCATACCCTCAAGTTATAACTACAACGTTTGATGTATATGTTCACTTAAAACGACGAGTAAACGATTACTATACGATTTACCAATTATTTTTTAAAATGATTTGTAATTTTATGACAACAAAAATAGTTGTTCTGTAGGAATTGTAAAATATAAATCTTTGTAGTAAAATACGTAAAATAACCACTTAATGGAGCTGTGTATACCCCGCGAAATACAAATTTTCTTATGTATTTTAAAATTTAATAAGGTCAGTGTCTGGTTGTATGTTGATTAAAATGCGATTCGCGACCGCAACCAATCTGACTTTACAGAATTATAATTATTAAAATCATCAATACAACCTTCAAAGTTCATATACTCCTATTGATTCATATTTCATGAAATATATTTTGTAGTGCCTCAGAAGTCGTCCCAAAATGCAACACGCAAGTTACGTTCCGTCAAAGAGGACGCGTCGTCTCTTTGATGGTTCGTAACTATAAATTAGTATCAGGTTCCCCTTAGCACCAATCATTCTCGCTAAGGAATGAATTGATGCTGGCAGTTTCATCGGAATATCGACTTGTGAGAAACAGTTCAAAGGAATATTGTAATTGGAAAGCACAAATATATCATATTCCTTTGTATTTCCCGATACCAAAGGTGTATAGTACAGACCTATTACTTGCATTTTCCAATTAGGTTCAAGTCTTATAATAGTAAGTTAATGGAGCCTAATTCTTCTATACAACTAAACATAAGAAAGACCTTGGAATTTGAGAATTTGAGTTAAATCGCGACTATGAAATAATGAATAATGAGACTTATGGTGGTCTTTGGTTATAATGGTTACTTTTCACTGATTCTATGTCATTTTGAAATCCCTGACACAAGTGGAAAGATTAAACTCCAACCTGGTAATATTGGGTTACCTCGACGGAACGGCAGTAGGGTGTGGATGTGGTGCTATGTCGCAAACTGTTCCGCCTCCTATCCTGTCCTCTGAGTCCCAAAACTTGCAGTCAAAGTGACCTCTGCGCTGCCACCGACGTCGCCGTGGTAGTGGCGAAGTCTTGGGCCAACAAGATCTGAGAAAGTCGTGCCAGCGACACGAAGACGAAAACCGATGCTATTGTATCTATAATTAAACCCCGCCCCACGTCCTTACAAATGCTCGGCTGGTTTTAGATACGTGTCCTTTGTACTAACTTTGTAACGGTAACCCGTCCTTGCATGATAGGTGAGCCGAGATGGGACGGAAAAATATAAATATCTTTGTCATGGAAGACCCTTATTTTGATAAATTTAGTGAAAATCGACATAATTCTGATGGGTCACAGGAAAGGCTGACAGGAAAACATGCTTTTAAGAGTTAAATATCACGTACCTAAAGTAGATATAAGCTTACTAAGACAGGCAGATGTATGAGGAACGTTATGAAAGAGAAGGGAGTGAATGATAGCGTGATGGTTGACGGGGAGAATAATAATAATAATTATTTTATTTCCAAAAAAACAGGTATTTGTACATTATTAATGGGTACTTAATCTATAATATGAAACATGTAGTAGGTTATAACAAATCTGTGGGTGTGGTTCTGTTCTCCTAGGTAAGTTGTTATACGCAATCTGTGTTTAGGAGAAACAGTGCCTGCCCCATAATTGAATATCGAACAATGAATAACATGTTACAGAGTAAAGTTTATAGAGGTTAATGGAAGAACAAAACGTGTTGCGGAATATTGTGATCAAGTACTTATCCAAATCTTCTTTGTACAGAATACATCAGTGCTGGAGAACCACCACTGGCGCTCGGCCATGAGCTGCCTCGTCGAGAGTGGCATCCTGGACCATTTGGCACGACTACCCGGACTTCGAGAAACACTAGAGGATCAGATTGGCTCCCTGATCCTCGCCACCGATATTACACGTCAACAAGAGTACCTGTCGCATTTCAAAGTGAGTTCTAGTTTCATCTTATGTGATTTCCAAAAAATACCCGAAAATAATTTGATACCTTTCACATACTGTGCCGCTTAACTTCAAACACCGATCGGTTTCAAAATGATCTTTTCACAGTAAATACCAATCATCAATGTTTTAGGTTTCCACTGCAGTTTATTTATTTATTCTTCTTCAGAAAGAAATAATATATATGTAAACAATGTACAATTAGCGCTTACAGTTGCCATTTCATCATCATCATCGTCATCATTTCAGCCGAAAGACGTCCACTGCTGGACAGCTGCTATTTACCTAAAGTTAAAATGAAATAAAAATACACACAGTAAAATATACCGGATGAAATTGAATAGGTGCGACAAATTAAAACATCTAATTCAACGTGTTGTAAAGTAAATTTTGAGCATGTCGTTAAGGAAAGGTATACATACACGTATGTACGTGCGCGTAGGCAAGCGATTTGGCAACGTCGTTGCCCGCCCTTTTTTTCGTAGTAACGGCCAAATTAGATAAATACCGCTAGTTCAACGCGTTGCCAACTTGGTTCATTATATGAACTGTGCGATGAATAGATTGCATATCGGGCGCGCGCTAAAATTGATACTTTAATTTTTTTGTTTGTTTTGATAATTTTGAAAAAATCAAAAAACTGGAAGACGATAATTCGTGTCTACTTCAAGACAATAACTTAGTTTGCACTACCTAAGACGATAATTACACGATTTTTTTTTTTCTTTCAAGAATTAAGGTTTGGGAAATGACAACTGCACCTCCTATTTCGATTTCTCGCAAGTTCTCAATTAGGTTTATATCATTTTATTCTCATAAAATGTCATTCTGTATAATGGAATATTCTTAAACAAAACAAATTCTTCTTCAAGACAAAAATTACTTACAACTACAATAACAACAAAAATAAATTACTAGTCCTTTAATTAGGAGTAATGGCATTGCGAGTGCCTTGTCTAATAAGCAGGAAATCTGTTATTAAAGAGAAAAAAGAGTGATATAGATACAGTATCTTCAGAACATCACCATATTTAGACAACGTTCATACAACTGTAAATACACGCGGCGACACGAGTACTACGCACCTGACCTTTTTCGACGACACACTGTAACCGATCAATGTATGTATAAACACAAATATAAATGGAATGCTCAAAATCAGGATCATTGCTTGTATATAGCTATATATATTTTGCGTGGGGTTGGAAAATGATATGATTAATTTCTGTATGGCATACGATTAATATTCTGTGCTATTGGCAGCCTTTCATTAGTTGAGTCGAATAAAGTTTGCGTAATGCACCTACCAACGGGGTAGTGACGTAACAAAGTAATAGTAGCAATGGCTTTCATTTTGACAGTTCAACAGCATTCATTGCGTTATATTCGTTGTTGAGTAGACAAACTTTTCGGACATCTGAAGCAATTGATTAGCAATATCCTTCAAAATGATTTAGATTGTTCCAGTTAACTTGAACACCCAAACATTCAGAAGCAGATCCCCTAAAACTTAACTAACTGTATTACAAAGCCGCCCATGCTTAACAAGATTATCATAGTATCAGGATAGAGAGAAAAATATGCTTTGAAAAACATGTAAAAGTATATTCGTAAACAAAAATCAATCAGTTGGGATGTTAATACGAATGAATAGTCGTTGCAACACAAAGAGTAGAGCTTTTTCAAATGTATCAGTGGTGCCTTTCAGTCCCTTTCCAATACACACCGGTTTGTTTGGCATCTGCACTGTAATAAAACTTTTCCTATCAACAGCCTGTATTTTTAGGGAATCCCATTTCATGTTAGTTTTCTATAGAAGCTTTCGGCGTGCAGGAGCTGTGTTTCGAACATTTTTGATTTAGACAGTATTTTTTGATTGAGTATTTTCGTTTTTCCTTTCAATTGGTGTTGGGGTGTAATGCCCAACAGTGAAAATTGTACGACAAACTACCACAAAGGTCAATGTACAGCGTAGCTCGTACAATTGGTTTCAATAACGTCATTAACGTGGTGGAGATTGAATTATCTAAATTCTTACGTTTTTATCATTAGTAGGTATGTATGTTGTATTATTTAGGTACCTAAAGGTAAGTGTGAATGTGATAATGGTTCGAACGAATTGGCAGTACGTCTTACAAATGATCGTCATGTGTTTCTGAATTTCCAATCTGGCTAGCAAAAACAAAGCATAATCAGCTAATGTTCCCATTGTTGCGACACAGGCCTCCTCTCAGTGAGCCCTCTCACCTCCAGTGGGCCACAATCACGCGGGGCCAGTGCGGTTTGGCGGATGACACTTGCCTTCGAATTTTTGGTTTTAGGACATGCCGGTTTCCTCACGATGTTTTCCGTTACCGTTTTGAAAGCAGTGGTGATAAAAATAATTTACACAAAGTAAAGTGCCTGCTTGGGTTCGAACCCATGGCCTACGACTCGGAAGTCGTGGCCGTTGTTACTGGGCTACAACTGCTCTCCAAATCTAGCTAATTGGGGCTTAGTACAATAGCTTCGTGAGAGAGTGTGCTCTGCAACAGTGGCAAAGGGAAATTATAATTAGCTGTGGTCTTCCCTACGTATACCGTCATCTCAGACATTAATCTGCATGATCCTCATATGGCCTGACCAAGGTTATGTGTGAGACTGTGACCTGTGAGTTTGTTTCGGTCTTTCTTCTCTGAGTAGTCGGATAGGAAACACCGAACTCATCTAGTTTGAAATAGTAATTAATTTTTGACGCATTAAAGTGCCACCAGAACCACGCTAGAACCAGGACCCAGGACCGGGAGGTTAGAACCAGGCTACAGAAATAAATATAATTTATCATTTCAACATGTTTATCTCGATAGAATGAACATAAAACTTCTATGTCTGTGGAGAAAAGCGCACATTTATATAGGCTTTTTATAATGCACTGACTAAGGCAGGCTCCCTCACTTAACTTACAAGTTTAACGTAAAGCAAGAGTTTAGCACCGTTAAACGATATTTTCAACGCTTTATAACGGTAAATGCTAAAGTGCTGTGCGCTTGGTTTAATTCCGACTATTTAATATAACTTATAACTAAGGGAAGGTTCATATCTGACGGAACATGCGTCGCGTATTATCATCGGTCGCGTAACGCCAGAACAGACAAATGTATAAAAAATAAAAATCTTCTTACGTTACTCAAACGTTGTTTCCGGGAAACTCAAAATAGGTCATTAAAATAAGATTTTATTTAATCATGAATACTTGCAACCGGAATGCGTATGTAAGTACACGATCTTCCTAACGACATGATTTCCTTGAATAGAAATCTATTTGAGAAAATTGTTTATTTCTGACGCCTGTTTCATGATGTATGTGTGATGAAGATAATAAAATTGGCAATAGGGCCTTTCGTAGGAGTTAAGCTCGTTCCGACATCTTCGCCTGGTCTGCCGTGGTTAAAAAAACACCGAGTTTCAAAAAACTGTAACTGGTATTTTAGCCCACAGCTCATCCGATATCCATTCTATGCCACCAGACTTAGCAGCGTTCTGGCATAGAATAGATAGTTGAAGGAATATGATTAATGGTCTGTCATCACAACAACAGTCTACGTTATGAAAATTGAAATCTAATATTCAATAATAATTATAGATAGGTAAATTGAAATCCAATTCCGAGTATTCCGCTATGCCCATTTCCGATCCATTCTCAGGTGCGGCTCGTGGGTTGATTGCGATTCATTGTGCAAGATGGCTGCTTAATTAACTATCTGTTATGATTGACGTAAGATCTAGCTCCGTTATTGCATTTTGAGGACACTGCGGTCTTGTAATCTAAGCCCCGTTTAGTACTGTCCATGGCATGCACATATCTATACTATAAAAGGAGAAACTGATTGACTGACATATCAACGTATAGCCGAACCACTGGGGCTAAGAACGTGAAATTTTGCACACGGGTTCTTTTTATTATGTAGGGGTGCACTAAGCAGGGGTTTTTGGAAATTCGACCTTTAAGGGGGTAAAGAAAAGTAAAATAGGGGATTTTTTTTTGTATGAATTATCTTATTCCTTGAGTTGATGAACTTGAAACTCGGCACTAATACATACCTAAGTAAATTTATATGTTTAATTAGTATGTACTTATTTATTATACACCATATATACCTTGTATATCTAAGTGTTATAGTAGACATATTATTTTGCACCAATGACAATCCCATTTCTTTTATATCCACGCAATCACTGTCCATTCCAAGGTTGCCTGGAGGAGATCGCAGAAAGCGATAAGGCCGACCATTGTAAGTTTTTTAGTAACAATTTGCTATGTATTTTCTGGTGTACAATAAAATATATATAAATAAATTACAAAGATTGGCATTTTCTATTTGGCCAACCTACCCTCTATGGGGGAATTGAGGGTTAATTTTGTATGGAAGAATTTTAAGGCGTGGTCCGATTAACTTGAAACTTAGTACTTATACTAAAGAACATGTATAAATAATCTTTGAGCCAAGTTACAGACTTTACGATTTTTCTAAATTCAACCCCTGTGGGGGTGCAAAGCGGGGATAAACTTAGCGGGTTAGTAAACTTGGCAAGAATACTTATCTAAGTTATAAAGTTTTTCAAAACTACTCCTCAAAGGGAGATCAAGGGAAGGAATCAAGGTTTGTATGGAATAAATTTAACGCACGATCCGATTAACTCGAAACTCAGTATGTATACTTAAGACCAAAATAAATAATAAAGGATATCAATTTTTTTTCGAAAATCTAGAGGGGTAGTTAATTCCACAGGGAGAATATTTTACTAAGTTGCTTGATTTACTCGAAAATTGGTAAGTATAAATAACCTTTGAGTCAAATTTAAATTCAAATTATAGAAACATCCCAATCGATATCTTAACATTTTACCCTTGTGGTGGTGAAAAATAGGTATACAGTTTATATGAACAATCTTATTCTTTCCTCGGTAAATAATACAGATTTGCTCCTTTTACTTTCTTAAAACAGCCTCTCACAGAGGATTTAGGTAATACGAGTATCAAAGTTAGTAAGATAAAATTAAAACGCACTGTCGGATTAACTCGAACTCGGTACAAACTTAAAACAAAAAATAAAAAGTAGGTACGTGTTCCAGGGCTTTTCAAAAATAAACTTCAATGGAGTGGTAAAGGGTAATATTTGGATTTTATTGCTTGAATTAACTGGAAAATGGCCATAAATAATGTTAAATCATATAACGGAAACGTAACAAATGCTTTCTAAGTTTATGTGAAACATCTTATTCCTTTTGGTTAAGGGCAATATTTGCTTCAGAAAATAATGAAGACTACCTATAACTTTTAGTTTTTAAAATAATCCCTCATAAAGAATTTAGAGCGCTTAAAAGTTAGTAAGGAAAAAAAATTTACACACTGTTGGATTATCTGAAAGCTAATATACTTAAAATAACAAAAAATAAAAAGTATGTGTGAGGGTTTTTAAAAAATGAAGGAGAATGGGTTCATGGCTAAGTAATAACAGCCGCATGGGTCGATCGATCAGGTTAAGCAACGCTTGCTGCGGTCGGTCCTTGGATGGGTGACCAACTTTACATACCGAAACTCCTCCGTGCTAGATACTTTTAATAATAGCCCTCCAGAACGTACTTCGGCCATGGCGGCCAACCTCAACGGAGACTAGCCTTCGGTGCGAGTGATATTATAGTGCACAAGTGTGTGCGCAGACATAGGTGCAGTCTCTCTTTCACACACGACCGGAGAAAGATCAGGCGCAGGACCAACGGCTTGACGTGTGCACCGAGACACGAGCTTATCACACTGTGATGTTCCAAACTCCGGGCTGGTGCTAAGAAATCACTCATGGAAAAATCAATAACACTTTGTCCCATCTGGCAATCTAACCCAGAACCCCACGCTCAGCATATACTTTTAAGTCCGAATTTTGATGTAGGTAGGTACCCCTCTGTTGTTCAGAGAAATTAGTATTATTGAAAAAACTGTGTGTTCCTTCTATTTATTTATACAATGTGTAACGTTAAATGCGCAAAACCTCACACACCCCAACTGATTTTTAATTCAATTGATCTATTTCAGAGAAAAAATAAGTCATTAAAAAATTGCAAAGGTTTTATGTGCTATTTTAGTTTTACTGGCCATTCTGATCGTTTCTTGCGTCTGCGACGACGCTTTACCGAGGGAGGAGTCGTCACCGGGCCGCTGCGCCGCGCTCACATTGGCTTGCTTGACCTATTAATAAATAGACACGGCAACGTTTTTAATGAAGATTTTTTGAAAATTGTGACCTATATTAAAAAGTGGTTCAATTGATTCTGCTCGTCATTCTGATCAAACTATTTTCAGGTTTTGCGCATTTAACGTTACACGTTGTATACCTATGTATTTTTAGTTCAAGTTCCAATTTATACTTGTATTTTTGAAGCGACGATATACGGTACGATATCAAATAGAATACGATTTTGATATACAGTAAAAGGAGTAGAAGCTTCATCGCCACTGCTCTCAAAACGGTGAACGGCGGACATGCTAGTTTTCTCACGATGTGGAAAACATCGTGAGAATACTGGCATGTCCTAGAACCGTACCGGACCCCCGTGGTGGATTATGGCCCTCTCCCTCTCACAGAGACGAGGCCTGTCTCCCAGCAGTAATGAATTATGTATACAGTAAAACATTGTAAAATAATGCTAAATTTAATTATTTATCCCGATTATAGAAATAAAGCTCTGTAAGTACTTTCAAAATATTAAAAAAAAAACTGAAACTAACGCATGTTCATCAAAGACAGAATCACAATACCTACAAGCGGATTATTAAAGTGGAGCTCAAATAAAACGTTGCATATCAGCACCAAATATTCAATATGTTCGTTCCCGGTATTGCATTTCATGGTGCAAATCCCAACGTTCATATTCCACGTACAATGGTGCCAAACAACAAAGGAAATGTGTCCAATAAAATAAGAGGATTGCATGTTGATGAATTTCACACACAGATTTCTCTCTTTCAGTAGTCAGTAATTTGACTTTCGAAAGAAGACAAAGCATTGTGTAACTATACAGAGGCTATACGTTTATTAGTAAGGGGGTAAAAGAGTTATCATTTAACAAATGTTTTTGGGAGGGTGCGCTCCGTTGATTACCATACATTAATATACCTCACACCTACGAGTACTAGGGAGAACTTTTTTTGAGCCCTGTCATTCTGATTGACATTGTGAATGTGGTTAAGAAACTCGATTACAAGATGACCCCAGACTTTGTTTCGTCATTTCTTCTCAGGGGTAGTCAGGTAGCAAACGTCGACTCCACCTAGCTTATTTTATTATTTACTTTTACTAGCAATTTGCCCGCGACTTCGTTCGCGTGGGTTTCGTACTTTCCTCAAAAAAATGTAACACTCTCTCCACCCCTCCTTGAAAGGTATGAACGAAAAAAAAGGATTAAATTGAACGGCACATCCCTGCCTGCGCTGTATCGTGTCAGCCAAGACGTTTGCACAAAATGCAATATCCATCAATTATGTTGAACCAAGCCATCCAAGAAAAACTAGCTACCTCTGAGCATCTATCAGCAATATACAACGAGACGTTATAAACTAATTAAGCTATCCTTCTGCCTTACCAAGTAAATGTATGTTAATTTATTCTCCATAAATGAACACATTAGGTATCTATTTAATTAATGTCGGATGAATTACGCAAGATCTTCTGAGTATATACACACCCTACTTTGATGCGGATTAAATCCGTGCGGAGTACCATGCGGTGTACCAATCCTTTCTTGTATTGCAGAAATAAGAAGCTGAAGCTTTACTGATAAGTACCTAAAGCTATAAATCCCGCGGCAGCAATACAGACACGGTTCACAAAGTACGACAGACTATTCATTTCAAACATTTAAGTCTGTTCGTTCTCCGTCTGCAAATTCGCGCTTACGACGCAAATTGTGCTTGTACATTGTTAAGTGTGGGTAAGTGTCAATTACAACTGCATGATGCATCACATTTTGTCGCATTGACAGCTTTATTTTGTTTATCAAATGCACAACTGTTATAGTAAAAAAATGTTGAGCGTGTTACTTATTTCCCATAATAAAACTTACTTACTGATTTAGCATTTTCTGGCTTTCAGTTTATTTTTTGGGTAAGAAATTAATGATGTACTTTAACATTTATTGCCCTGCTGATCTCGTGGTCGCAACCGCGACTGCTGAGCGTGGGGTCCTGGGTTCGATTCCCGGGTCGGACAAAGTGTTAGAGTTATTCCATTAGGAATTTCTTAGTAACAACCCGGAGTTTGGAAGCTGGCGGTGTGATACCCGGGGGCATCACACCAAATAAAGAAGTATCGCCACAATAGGCAGGCACATAAACGTTAAATTTGAAACATATATCACTTTTCAAACACATCATACCCCATCTTTATTTAAAAGAGTGTCCTTGGAGTTTCTTGCCCGTTCTTCTCCATAGATGCCTACTACGCTTTGGAGTGGGCAACTAGCTTCATCTTTCTGACTGACCGACCCCTTGATAATTCAAAAGTGCCTGTAATTGCTTTATTTGAAATAAATGGTTTGAGTTTCATTTTACCAGCCGAAAGACGTCCACTGCTGGAAATAAGCCTTCCCTAAGCATCGCCAGAAAATGCTAAACCATTGTTAATTTCATCAATTACTTGGTGTCTGGTTTACCACGTAGGCGAATGTCTGGCGAATTTTCACTTGATCACAGCAAATGTATTAACTTTCTGCTAGTTAATAAGGGCCTTTGGCCCTAGGCATTTAATTAAGAGGTCGGTCAAGTCATTCAGATGTGACGTCCGTTATACGCGTGGCCGGCAGCTCGTCATTGAGAAACTCAAGATACTAAACGCAACAAGTGAAAGAATTATCATGCATTATGTAACAGTCTTCGACAAATTAAATAAGTGACAATAACTTCTTGGGTGTAACTTGCCTTTATGTAACGTGGTGAAAAGTATCTTATAAGTAATTATAACGTCACGACGTTATTACGTCTGTTGTTGTGTCTCCGTTCATTCGTTTTGAGGCATGTTTTTCTTGCTATATCCACACATAGTTTTACCTAGATCCGTCAGAAACTCTGTCCCCTGCAAAAACCTACAGATCTACGCGTGTACGATGGCTGGAGCGATTGCTACAAAAACAAATTGTTAAAAGTAAACAGTAGATATTACCATTGTCGTATATGTCCTGTCTGACCGAACTGGCGCATTCTCGACTTTGTAGATGGATGTCTCCGTTTATTCATTTAAGATATAAGTAATCCACCGCTTAAACGATACAAAAATATATAGCGCTATACGATAAAAATTAAACAAAAATTACAAAAAAGAAACAACGTAAAGATGAAAATGCAATCAAGAGAAAAGTACAATAATTAATTTATCTATCTTTCATCTCACAGAATCTTAGTCATTCACTACACACATCAAACATCGACATCAAATCCCGGCAAACAAGTCACACTCCGGTGTGGATGTCCATGTATGGTAGGCTTTATATGTAACCACCATCTTCACAAACTTCCACATTCTCATAATATTAATGCAGTCTTACATTGTCCAAGCAAACCTTCTGTAATTCGGAAGCATAGCTTGTCCAGCTGGCCGTCAAGTAGCAATTTCACCGCTCCCATACTTGGTTGTTTGTAGTGCCTCAGGGCAACACCGTTAAATTAGCAAAGGCGTGCCACATGCACCGAACGAGTCGTAAGCTTACTCATACAATTCTTACTGTGACATATTAAGTTAATTCTACACAGAAATCTATTCTCTTTACATATAAATAAAGTGTGTCTGTTTGTAATGTCAAAATAACAGCTTTTTACTAAATGCATATGAAAGTATATACAGTACGTACTTATCAAAAAAAAATTGACAGAGCTTTCACTGGCGAGCTGATGTTATAAAGAGTAACAAAGGCTTTTATTTTAGAAAAAAAAAAAAAAAAAATAGGGTAGGTACCGCCCAAAAAAACCATGAAATCAAGTAGCACGCGAACGAAGTCTGGGCACAGCTAGTTTTCTAATAATATTCATAATTAAAATATCTTGATCAGAAAACGATTTAATAATGTCTATACAGGTTGAACTTTTGAGACGGGACCGTAAAGGCATACCTTGTAAAATGTCATGGATAAGTTGATTGATTACGACTTGATTGGGTCACAGTAGCACTTACGCACAGTAGTCAAAGTTGCTGTCGATGCCAGGCAAGGTCTATTAAAATTTTCCTTACAGACTTTATTGTTACCTTTATCCTATTCCATTTGTTTTCCTAGAACTGCAAGTTCTTATTTAGTAAATATCTAGTTAGCTTAAAAGCTTAAGTTTCTTACATTAGTTACAGTTTGCTAAAAAACGGGAAAAGTTTTTAGCGATTTGTGGCTCTTCTATTACTTTAGCCTTATTTGGTCTAGAAGTATTTCAAAACTTATACGCTACTGCATCAGTTGGCATCACAAATCGTGAGAACTGACGTTTTTTTTTTAAGCTGACTGTAACTTTAAAATATGCAAATGCAGTTAGCATTTACTCAAAATATTAAAGACAACGTTACAACGTTTCCTGTGTGTAACGGCCTTAAAAGTTCATCCTGTATAGCTACAAAGATGTTAGTCCGTATCGACCTCACTTCATGGGCGATAAAAGATAGAATCTGTAAAGGCTTTAAAATAATACAAGTTTTATAAAAGAAAAAAATAACTACGTTATACGTAGGTAGTCAATTCTTGAATTTACACCACAGGGCGGAGTCATTTGATATAGTGTTATTTCTTTAAATCGCAGTTTTTACAAGATTTTTTTTAAAAAGTTTTATAGGATCCAAAACAAATTTTTACGCTTACAATTTCCCAATTTGGGCATAGTGAAAGAAACACCATATCTTTGCAGTTTTTTGACAATTTCATAACAAATCATTTTTAAACGCGTCTAGTGGAAAAAGAAAGGAACCCTTTATATATTTTTTATTTTTATTAAGTTACTATCAGGATCAGTCACATAGTGCTTGTATTTTTTTTCACAGTAGGCATTAGACAACAGCGTCACATTCCCATAACTATTTTCTAATTCGTCGTCATTTATCATTCCTCTTAAGAACTTGGCAGCTATACTGCAGACGTTGCTGGACACGTCGTGTTGTTTGTGCGACTCGCTACCTAAGGTTTCCATTGTAATCTCCCAATTAGACATTTTCGGACGCTTAGATACAATTAAAGATTGTAATCTGTTAGAAATATGTTGGACTGTGCAGTTGGCACCGCTTGCGGTGAACACAGAAACATGTTCGATCCGATGGTTTCATAAGTAATTAACACTGTTATCAGAATCATGCCATCTAGAGAATGCATTTTAATTTACTGCTCTGATTTTTATTACCCTTGATACCTGTAATGAATATACGTGGGTGTATCAAATATAAACCGGACTTAAGTAAAAAAAAATACGTACGTATTATTTATTATACTCGTAAAAAAAAGAATATATTTTATTTTTCTACATAATCTCCCCTTCTATTAACACATTTTTCCCAGCTCAGGGGATGTTTCTTGATGCCAGTATCGAAGAATGTAGTCGGTCGTGCCTTTAGCCAATTGCACACAAATTATTCCACTATCTGGTCAGTGTGAAAACGGCGTCCTCCACTTGAATTTTTTTTTGTGCCATTCCTACACTTGAGTTCTTGAAAGCGTATTCTTATCGAACTGTAGAGTCAATGGATGCAAAATTTCTTAAGGTTTTATGCCCTCCCGTGTTAAAAAAATTATGATAAGTCGTTGCTCAACAGACTTATATACTCGTACCTCCTGCTCATACATGATGCTACTGGCGCGCAATAAACTAAAGTGAGCCGGAGCAGTATACCCCCCTCCCCTAGATGATCCCCCCTAACAACAGCACCAAGCGCGTCACTTCACTCAGCGACCAGTACTAAAAAAAAGTCCTGTTTATATTTGATTCACCTAATACAGTTATGTATTACAGCATTCAGTAATAGTTTTCTTATAGTCAACATAAACAAACATGCCTATTTTTCACATTGGTACCTTCCCAGCCTATAATGTCCCCACTGCTGGGACACAGGCCTCCTCTCTGTGAGAGGGAGTGAGCCTTAATCCACCACGCGGGCCCAGTGCGGATTGGTGGATGTCACATGTCTTCGATTTTTTGGTTCTAGGACATGCCGATTTCCTCACGTTGTTTTCCTTCACCGTTTTGAGAGCTTTGGTAATGAAATTAAATACACAAAGTAGAGTGCCTCGGTTCTAACTCACGACCTACAACTCGTAAGTCGGGGCAGATACCACTGGGTCACCACTGCTCCACGTTCCTATTTACGGACTCCCAAACTGTATTTCGATAACTACTTGCTCAATTTAGTTTCTGGTTCTAAATCGAACCGAGCTAGTCACTCCTGCACTGTCATGTAATAGTTAACCCCTTGGGTACATTTGACGTCTGAGAGACGTCATTCACTTGTTTTCCCTAGGAGCGGATGACGTGTCTAAAACGTTATTTGAGGTTAGGCACAATTCTGTTCATTTCATTTCATTGTCGCTTACATGTATCAGTCATAATAGAAGAGGCAATTACAGTATTTCGGTGAACATTATTTGCGATACACTGCCCCATTATGTCAAAAACAAGGAATATATTTAATAGTAGTGATAGCGAAAGTAATAAATCCGTACCCAAGGGGTTAAGTTTAGCTTTAGGGAGGTGCTTAGACATAAATCTATAAACGGAACTTAGTACGAGCTTTAACTTAGACATGTTCCCGTCTCTACTTGCACTTTGACAGTTGTGCGACATTGGCGCCGATCACCTTGTTCACAAACTAAACTAAATTATAAGTTCAGTGCATCTTTTTCTTTCTAATTCATTACGAAAAGGACAGAAGATAAATATTAGTTTAGTCCTGTCAAATTAGTCAGCGCCTGACGTAAATTGACGTATTTTTAGTAGGCAATTTTTTAATCACGTCTAAACTTTTCTATGGAGTATCTTAATTTGACAGGACTAAACTCATTTTTATCTTCTGTCCTTTTCTTAAAGCAATATAAAGAAAAAGATGCACTGAGCTTAGTTTGTGAAACAAGGAATCGACGCCATTGACAAGAATAGCACTAAGCCAAAGTACGCGCTATTGAACGTCTATAAATCTTAGCCTTCGTGTTACTTACTGCTAGATTACAAAAGAGTGATCTTTCCGACAACACATCGTATTAACTTTAAAACCAAGTTTACTTCGTGACAGAACTTCCCTCGGGTTGCTTTAATGTTAAAAGACTTCTTTCGCAAGTCGCTTATAAGTAGGCTTTCCAAGCCTACAAAAACCTTATTTCTGGTGGAAACAAGCATATCTCTTTACCCAATCAAAAAGAAGGATTTTCTAGAAACCCTAAAATATAGAAAAATATTTTAATAATAGACACTTGAATTTATAAATGTCGGACAGTAAATACAGATGTTAATTATGTAAGCATCAATACTTGTATTCATTTAAGGTTCATCAACGCACCGTTAGAGCCCTTAAATACACATATTCACACAAGCCTCCTGTTTTGCGGATACTGCAAACAGGATGCTTGTGTGAATATGTATATTTTAACACGTATGCTACAAAACGGGATTCTGCAAAAAACCGTACATGCAAAATACGGGATCTTACCGTGGGAAAGAGCCCTTAGATCTGCAATGTTCAGTATGTCAGTATGTCGTATGGTCGACCCAGCTTGTAGTAATACCACCACCTAGCGCCGGTCCCTGAGACCGTAATGCAAAACTAGCAAATGAAGGGATCAGTTTATTTTCATTACAGACACTAATGCATTTTGTGACTATTGTTTTTTTTTTTGTTTTCTAACTAAAGGATGTGTAGAAAATGTACATAGACGCGCTCTGTTCTACGACACTTACACATCGAAATATTTGAATGCGTTGCGGTCTCAGGGACAGCGGTGGTAGGTGGTTAAGGGTTAAACGAACAAGGCTAGACAAGGATATAAATTCAGGGTGGCAATGACATCAACGCGCAAACAACAGAGAGCGTTTTTTTTTTTTTTAATAACCGACCAAAAAGTTGAATGCAGGAGGTCAGAGTCATGTAGGTACCATTGTTCACAGGTTCCACGTCGTTGTCCCCACCACCTCTAAATTCTTGGAATTTTAATTGAAATAAATATTTTATTTCCTACGTTGTTTGCCGTCCGTAGAAACCGTAGTATCAACTTGCTACAAATAGTACAAATTGAAAAGCTTTGATAACGTGCACGATCCTCTTACGCTTTATTATATGGTTTTCTATTTCATTGTTCGAATTGCTATTCGAACGCGTAATTGGAGCTTGTAGTAGTTCTAATAACATGTTCCAGTCGGTTTTATATTTTATCAGGAAACATACGAATAGAAGTATGAAAAAATATTGTTAGTTCAGTAGGTACTTAATAGATGTATTGTGAGTGTACAGATGAGTTTTTAGATTATGAATTAGTTTGCCTCCAAAACCTCCAAATCCTTCATACTAAAAGTTCAGCCGTTTTAGGTTTTACAGATTCGTCTTTTCTTTCTATCTCTCCGCATATTGGTGTAGCCAGTTAGCCACCCCTCAGCCCTCACTACACAACACTTACCACGTTGTGGCCCTCTGTTAATTAAACACGGAAGTAAACAGAGGGCTGTTCTTTTAGAACTGTCTGCTTCTGTACAATTCTTGCAAATAAATGTAATTTCTGTGTTTCATTAACGGACGTTCATAACTTGGTAATGTGCTGTCATGACTGGTGGCTACATTGGCATTACAATTGAGTGTGTTATCATCCATTAAAATGTATTAATACTTGCAACCCTCACATTCCTAATTGATGCATCGGGCACTGGCCAATGTTTGGCATTTAAAGCATCAGTATCATGATTTATGAGCTTTGTTAATTAACCGCATTGTTTGTCAAAATAATAGGTTTATCATTCCGAGCCTTCCATCGGAATGAACATTGCTGCGGCAGGGATAACAGTGCGCTCACGTGTATTAACTGCATACCTTAAAATCAGATTCAATGGAATGATGGAATCGTTGTTATGTTTTGGCATCGATGTAAAACTGCAATACTGGTTCACCGTGTGTCGGTAAATTGTTTTCATAATTAGATGTATCTGTTTTCACATGGGACCTACAATCTTTAGTACGTTTCTTGAGCCAGCAAATCGTTGATAGGTAGTCGCTTCTTAGTCTGTGGGACCGGTGCCTTACTCATACTTCGAATAGAGAAAATGTATGTTTAATTTCTTTTTATGTTTTATCTTGCAAAGCAAAAACTTGCTTGTTTACTTTTACTGAGAAAAAGAGATAAAATTGTAAAAGTAAACATGATGTTTACGTTTTAATAATGTTTTTTCTGCAATGTTTTACAGTAGTCGCCCGCAGCTAAAAGCTCGGTTTTGTATTTTAATAAAATGAATACTCGTTGCGCCTGAAAAGTATATGTGGGAGCTCTCAGTTGGTTGACCTGTAAAGTAATTAGTGCTGGGTGGGCGTAAAGATAGGTTTGTCTTCCACCACTGATGTTTAATTAAAAGTATGATTTTATGAATACCTACATATAATTATGTAAAAATTTTACGTAAGTATATAAGAAGGAAGTAAATAATAATGGCTCTACAGAATAATTTTATCATAGAAGTGAGTCGGCGATTGTGTGCTTAATTACACAGTATGTACCTCCCTAAATCATATGAGCTATGGTCATACAAATAGTTGGGACAAATCTGAGAGATGAAGTAGAATACACCTCGTGTACTTGTAGTTTATAACTCACTCATACATAATCAGCCTATAAATGTTCCCACTGCGGGCACACAGGCCTCCTCTCTTCGAAAGGGAATGGTCTGTAGTCTACCACGCGGGAGATGACACAAAACGGACCCTACTTATACTTGCTAGAAAAAACTCACATTTATAGCACATACGAGTATAATACACATCAAACCTCAACAGCGGCGCAACTGCTGGACAAACGCCTCTCCCCAAACATTTCCTTGGGGATTAAATGGTTGTGAAAAGTTTCTGAAACGTAGTCTTAGGCTGTAAATGGTCCTTGGAGTACATTCGACGGAGGCCTCGTTATACCTTAACCCTTACTAAGGCAGAGGCTATTTAAAAACCACATAATTAAAATGAATTTACTGAAAAACTTCTAATTTTTGAGCTGAAATAAATATTATTTTATTACTAGAATGTCTACCTTTCATTTCATATCTTCATTTTATTTTTCTGTTTATGATTTTGTGGTAAATAATGTCTCAACATATGTGGTACATATATGTACTCTGCCCGTCAAGAGTAGCAAGTTTGAATTTGTTTTTTTTTGCTGGTATTGTATTCTACAATGCTTCGCGAACATGAAACTGTATTAAAATTTTACGTAGCACATCTAGATGCATGGGGCCCGTGTAAGGGTTAAACTTTAGTTTCTAGTCCATACTAAAACTTACCTAAATCTTTAATGCCTTACCAGCCAAGGCTCATCGGCACTAGGACACAAGTCACAGTACATGTATCGCGACATGTGTCGGGCACATGTGTCCGAAACAGATTTTATTTAACACAACCTCTGCCAATTTCTAGTGCCGAAAGCATGTTGCGATACAGATGTGTGCAGAGCGGGCGATCTGTAAGTTACATAAGCTCAAATACATAACTATTATTACTAAAGCATTAAATACCATCACAACGAATGCAGCCACTTGAAGAAACAATGACTACTCAAATTAAGATCCTTAAAAGAGAAATATTTTTTAAAGAGTTACCGTGAAGTTTCTTGCCGGCTCTTCTCCATTGGAAACGTACCCATGTAGGTTTCTGTGAAATAAAATATTTTGATTTTGATTAAACACGAAGGATGCCTGCCTCAGAATCAATGTTGAGTTAACTTATTCATCGAAAAGCCGTTCCATATAAATGTGTGAGAAAGTTAATTATCTCCATTATTATTTGTTTCGTGAATTCTGCCCATGTTTTAATAGTTTTTCTGCTATTCGGGGCGGAGACAAATCCAACAAATCATAAAAGTCAGTCCAGCCGTTCCTGAGTTATAAATGGAGTTATAACTAACCCGACTTTTTTTTATTTAAGTATATATAGATTTACCATTTAAAGGCACTTCAAATTTTCAAAGATTCGGTCTGTTTGTCAGAAAGTTGAAACTAGTGGCCCATTCCAAAAATCCATAGAGATCTCTCTGTGGATTTGGACGGGTAAGAAACTCCACGGACATTATTTTATGATATTATAAAATCCTGAGTATATTATTCTTGTTGCTTCTTTGTCTCCTCCTCCTCTGTGAGGCAAGCTTATTAAGTTCGGTTAAAAAAAGTAATTGTGTCCCATCCAGGTGAACCATTTTGAAGGAAACCGAATGAGGAGTTTCGTGCCCGTTCTTCTCCATACGAAACTACCTTTTGGAAGGGGCGACTAGAATAAATTATATTTTATTATACATTTGGACGTTCAAAAATCCAACACACGCGCCACCATCACCTTTGAACGAGCATGATCCTCCATGTGTGTTTCCAATAGATATTTATGTATTCATTAATTTTGAAACCTACCAAGCTTGTCATTCAATCGAACATGTTTGTGCAACCTGCTTTGACAGATTTATATTAATATATTTCATATTCCTTGATATTTAGTGTTCTGCAATGAGAACCAAAAATCTGTCGATAATCTCTGCTCATTAATTCTAAAATCATATTGACTTCGTTCACGTGAAATTTCTTGTTCCCTAACCCACCCCGTAGCACCGCATCACCTGACCGTGCTATCACTTCGCTTTCTTTTAGCGTTCTTTCTGATTTTTTTTTCTTCTTGCCTTCTCCTAAGGGTATTTTTTTTTGTTAGCCATTATATGGGACAGTAACTATAATAGCTATAATAATGCTGGCTGCAATAATGCTGGGCAAAGCTACTAACTTTCCACCTCTCTCTGTCCAGAGCTGCCAAGGACTAATCTTTATTAAAGGAGTCAAGGGTGTAAGATGATGTTGCATCCATAGAACCTTCCTCAAGAATCGGGCTATCAAATACATAGAGTTATTCAAATCCGACTGGTAGTTCCAAAGATTAACCCCTACATACAAACAAACAAAGGAGAATGGGTAAGACTGTACCCAGAGACAAAGTTAATTGTAGCATTATGAACTATGTTGATTTTTAGTGTCCTCATGGAGTAGTCTAATTAATCCTAAGACAAAATGTCTGAATTCGCTTTGAGAAAAAATATGTGAAGAAATTAAATTGATTTCATAAAGGGAAATATTTAACTTGTCCTCTCAAAACGTATTCACATTGATGGACACTTTTTGAAATTACTGAACCTCTAATAACTTTTTGCACATATAATTATGCACTGTATTAAATAATTGTCTATTTTTAACTGTCTGTAATTTTTTGAGGTTCACAAAAGAAAGCATGTACGAGTATTTAATCGAACTTTAAAGGAATCGCCCTAAGCAATACTAATGTAGAGTTGACAAGATTTCAACTTCAAATTCTCCAGTCAGAAACACGTTGGTAGGTAATCTCTATTAGAAAACTGTCAGTTAGTCATAGCTAGACTTGTTCGACCACTCAGACAATTAACTAGTAAGTACCTTGCAATTATGACGTGCTTTCTATTGGCTGCACGCCTTTAGCGGCGCACGCGTAATACTTGTTGATGTTATAATAGCTACCATTTAGCAAATACATCTGATTTTCCTTTGATCGATTAAACAATTATTGCACTTGTTTGAGAGATTTCGTTTACTAACACTGGAAATGCATTCTCAAGATCTACAAGCAACAGTAGAACAATCGAAAATAACAATAAATGAAGTGAAAAACAGCAGGTTCTGCTAAATATGTCAAGTGTCACTCACACAGGTAGTGTGTACGCATTTCTAACTCTGTCTCATATCCGGCTCTTATCACCAACAATAGAATGTAGGTCGTTCACCCAAGCGACTGGCACAGCGATGCTGTATACATAATCCTAATCTGATCTCAAGAAGTCGTCGTGTTTGTTTGCTCGGTCTCAATCCGCGGGTAATTCTCCCGCTAATCTATTTAAGATAGACGCCACTGGGTCACCAGACCCACCATTACGCGTTTGGTATGAAACGACTCGCCGACCAACCTAATTCTGTGCCACAAGCGTATTCATAGTGCGTGTATTTTTAGTTTTCTCCATAAAAGTGACGTCATTCGTTTG
The DNA here is from genome assembly GCA_949629135.1 of Eremobia ochroleuca. Classification (NCBI taxonomy): domain Eukaryota; kingdom Metazoa; phylum Arthropoda; class Insecta; order Lepidoptera; family Noctuidae; genus Eremobia; species Eremobia ochroleuca. Next base: position 29,137,532 of record OX451384.1, on the reverse strand, counting down.
TCTTCGAGCTTCTACGGACTGGCGGGTTGTGTTTGGTATTCAATGAGAATTTACAAGGTACTCGAACTGTTTACTGTTGCAATTAGACGAAAATAATATAGCAATTATGAACCTAGATGGACCGATGGATGACCTTAAAAGTTGGTAGTAACAGACTGGATGCGGAAGGCGGAGAACAGGGTGTTGTGGCGCTTTCTGGAAGAGGCTAGACCTATGTCCAGCAGTGGACTATAGGCTGAGTTGATAATAGCAATTAATGTCTTGCATCAGGGTAGGCGAATTATGTTTACAGATCAATGTATTTTTATTATGAAAAATCTTCACATCTATTGTTGCCAATAGCTACATTAGGGCAAAGAAAAATAACGCTTTAAATAAATTCATTTATTTCAGGTAAATAACACCCATTGCCAAACATAAATTCATAGAAATCGTATAAAATAAATAAAATAAGATCGAATACAATCGAATAAAATCAAATTAAATGGAAACAAAATAAATGCTTTATCTATTCAGAAGAGACGTAGACGGCACTCGACATGTTTCCTCTTATTCTCAAGACGTCAATAAAATCAACGTAAACGACTCGATATGGATAAACGTTACAAAACCTGCACGTTTTATTTTGATGTTATAATTTACTTGGAAGGACTTTGGGGACGTCTTTACCCAGCAGTGGGACAGTACAAGCTAACGAAATAAAAACGTTGCAGATGTGCCTTGCTTTCATGACTCTTTTTAATGACGAAAAATGCACATCAAATGTTGCCGAGAAACTAGACGCAAAAGCATACAATTAAAATCCTGCAGCATTTAAAATTGTGCAAAGCTTCTCTCAACTTGGGAATGTTTTCAACATTTTTTATAATTCTTTCTCAAATGAAACTGCTAATTGGTGTGAGTTTCATATTTTCTAGTGAACCGTGCAGAGGCTCAGTAAGGGTTAAATTTAACTGTGTCAACAATTCAGAAATTGGTGGTTCACAATGAAAAGAATGAGCTTCTTTTGAGAATGTTCTGTGATGTTGTATTAACAAGTGTTTTTATGAAATGAAGAACGCAATTCTGTCTGCGATGCACCGTCTCTTGTGTATTGTTATTTTTTATTTCTCGCCTGTCTTGTTAGTGCGGCTTGGCCACCAGTTTACACTAAATCGATGCCATGTTACTAACATGATATTCTTTTCTTAGGCTTTTGCGACAACTGAACCGTGAACACTAGTTATCTGTGTTCGAACACGAGAGGTCTCGGCTATATTAAATCATGTTCACACATGGATGTACCATTTGTGCCAAATGAATGCGTTTTAGAGTGCTATGACGCTAATAGCACTTCTATTAAGGATTATCAACAGACAGAGTCAGTGACTACTATTAGACAGGTAGTCAGCTGAGCTTATATACGAAGTACCTACGTGGTTGTCAATATCTTTAGCAAACGGATAAGGTCATAGTAACCCCTTGCGTTTAAATAGACCACGTCATATGAATCAAAGTAGTTTATTTAGCTATCGTTACTCTTCCAAACACAAACAAACGTTTTCTTCACCGGTAATGTGTTTTGTTTTGTTCTCATTACAATGAGTATAATAAAATTATAAGAAGTAATATAACAACGTATATAACGTATAGCAGACAATATGCTCTGATGTGAGTTTACGATTATGTTTATAGGTCTATGAGCTAGCATTGTTTTAGTCAGGTCACGTACACACATAATATTTATTACATTTATCACTCAAAGAGGAAGACTATCAAATTCGAATAATAAAAGTGAAGTCGCTGTGTGTCATATCCCGCTGTAGGAAGAACAATGACTCCGTCGTGCAACCTGTATATTACGGGGAAACCCGGAAGTGTATACCTGAAAGGCAGTGAAAGGTTGGTTGCTCAAAGCAACTAAGCAACTGTGTTACTGAGCATACGACGCGTGGTTGGAGGACAGCAGTAGTTAGTACTTACTCGTGATGCGGTTTATTGCCTTTGTTTGTCTTCCTCGTGTTAAAGTTGGTGGAGATTTAACTAATTGGTTACTCACAATGGAACAAAATATTTAGTCGTGAGACGAGCATTTTTATTCGCACTAGGCATCTGTACCCTAATTGCGTAAAACACGACCAATCTCAATCTGAATCATCTATTGCTTCGTATTTTCGAAAAATTTGTCCGCTCAACAACTTTGGATACTCTTTCCTAAGATACAGACAGGTTTTTCTGCCTAGTTTAGGAAAAGGGAGTCTTTTGGCCCCTGTTATTGTTGTACTAGTTTTGCTTTATACCATTTTAGTTTATAAGACAACTCTGTGTGCCATGTAATAACTACTACTTATAAATGTATTATATTATTATTAACTTAAATAAAGGAATGAATGTTGAACTGTCAAAATGAAAGCCGTTGTTACTTATAGTGTGTACGCAATTACCCTGTTGGTTCATTATGCTGCCAAGATTGAAAATAAATGAAAGCGCATCATTATCTTCTCTACAGTCGTTTTCCACTCGTCCACAATTCGTAGATAACATATCTCTGGGCAAAAATTTCATCGATCATTATTAATGCTAATAATGGCAGGCGAGGGATGCGCTGACATACCCGCAAAATGGATTCCAGTACCGCGTCATCACTCCCTAATTAACCACTCGAAACTATTTTCGGTATTACCGAAATTTCAGCTTCAATTTCGGAAAATTAATTAAGTAAAATATTGTGGTGAATCGTCACTTAAGTTAATATATAGCGCGGTTAATGTGGTCGGGAGCACTAACGTGTAAATAGCCCTGTCCTGGGCGGGATGTGAACAATAATAATATATACGACTAATTACGCAGAGTGTTACTCGTATAAGAATGTTTTGACGTCTAAATGACTTTGACAGGCGCCCCCCTGTGTTGTTGGTAAATATTTGTGAAATTGTCACAGAAATGGTATTTAAAAAAAGATGGCGGCGTTAGTTCCGATTTTGGCCAGGCGCTTAAAGGCCCTTGCATGTGTCAGTTCAAGTAGTCCAACTTCGTCATATGGGTCGTACGTCAAGTAATAGGGGGACTGCTTGAACAACAGAGCTAATAGCAAATTGCAACTGTATCGCACTGTACCTGCTCCGAGTGCTTTCTTCCAGGTCTCTTGGGTACCCACGTATTCCATCAAGCGAGGCACTGATTGTGTACCTGTCTAATTATTTCTGCTATGCTGCCGTCAATATAGTTTCTCGATACAGTTCTGCACCCTAATTGCGTAATTAGGGTGGGTTCGAGAAACTAAACACCGAGCAGCTTAAAAGTACACACACTACGTGTAACGTTAACAGATGCAAAGGGATAAAATAAGAACCTGTAGCTCTGTTTTGTGCTTTGATTTGTAACATCGCATGACTTTTAGAGGAAAGAGCTTAATCTTGACGTCAAAGCCCGTCGCCCGTCAGGACACTGACGGGCGACGGACGCGCCCTAGTACCAAACAGCGAAACATTTGTATAGTAGACCACACATATTTAATTGGTATTGGCAGCTGAATGCCTGCGCCGCTATGATCATCGTGAATGGTGTTAAACGAAACTTTTGTTGGAATGAAAACATAACATCACCTTCACGCATCCATTCTTCGTAGGTAGGCAGCAAAGTGCATCCACATTTCGCCAGCTTTGTTTGAGAGCCTCTCCAGGCTAGTGCAACGGTCTGCTTACGAAAATCTTAACCATACTCACAACCTTCCGAAGTCCCAATCTATTCTGTAAAATCTCCGTGAAAACTTTTAAGCTGTCAATTATTTATTTATTGTACACCACAAAAATACATAACATAATATTAGGAGAAAAACTCGTAAAGGCACACAACTTGTCGTTGTCGACAAGTAGTGTTCCTTTACGAGTCTTTTGAACTGGCAATGCAGACCACCACAAACGAGCGGCCTGGACAGTAAAGGATTTATCAAGGAAAGTTGTAGAATGCATAGGCATTTTGAGCTTCAAGTGACCTTAAAAATTTCGTGTGTGTGTCGTAAAGAAACTGGAAACGATTCTTGATATAGACGGTGGAAGGGGAAAAGGGCACATTGTACAAAAGGGAAGAAAGAAGCGAAAAAAGGGAGAAAAGGGTCATTCCACTTAATGCTGGGGATTAACACTATAGACAGCAGAAACTGGCTTATCATAATATGCGATGAAAATAACGACATCAAAATGTGACGAGTTAAATGTGACAAAGTCCGAAGTGATAAAAGTTTTCGGAAAGTCATATAACTGTAGGAAAAGAAAAAGACACGGGTAAAACTGATAGTGCTTTTTTTATGAGATTTTACATGAACTCAGAACCATAACATACGCTTTATTGAAAGAACAGAACGACGTCTGTTGGGTCAGCTTGTAGGAACTAAATCTCTCGCTCGGCAAACTCGCTTACCACCACCAAAACAATGAGGCAGTCATCAATGTAATCGGAAATGCGGAATCATCAAGTGTGCCCAGTAATGATATGCACACACAAATCCAATTTTACTCGTGATCGATATACATAGCCTTCGCGGTCACAGTGCCAAAGCACCACTTGAAACTATATTGGCATAAATATACGTAAGCTACAGGTTCGCCTGCATTAGTTGTTGATAGAATGCCAGTGCATCATAGCAATACATCCATATTTAGGGGAAACATTGTATGTTTCTGTAAGTGCGTGTGTATATGTTAGTTTGAGACGCGAAACTTTTTCGTACGAGACGATAATTATCATTTTGTATGAAAAAGTTTATAAGTAAATTTAAGTACCTACACTTAGGTGTACAAACTGTATCGCCTAAATGTTGAAAATTGTTTGTTACACGAATTAGGTTTCATCATTTTTACTCTAGTTAACAGCTACCGTCTCCATCTCACGATTGAGATAATCGCCTATATAGTAAAACTAGGAGCGCCCCGCGGTTTCACCCGCATAATTTTCGATCCCGTAGGAATATCGGGACAAAAAGTATCCTATGTGTTAATCCTGGTTATAAACTAGCCAAATTTCATCCAAATCCGTTCAGTTTTTGAGTGAAAGAGTAACAAACATCCATCCATCCATCCTCACAAACTTTCACGTTTATTATATTAGTAGGATAATTCTGCACCCGCTGTTAAGCTATAGGTTTAATAAAGTTACATCGTTACTTCTGCTGCGACGTCTAGCAAGAAATAACATAATGCTTACCTATTAAAAACAAAAACTATCAAAGTTACTAAAGATCAAAAGGTATCAATTACCAACACAGCTATTGAATAATTAAATTTTCTCGTTAGAAACCTTAAACTCTTGCTTGCAACTGAAGTGTCTTGACATCGGAAAAGTTCAGTTTTGAGAAGTTTCCGTGCCCTCGTCAATAACAAAGGGATCTCGTATGACTACTTGACGCGTCCAGTAATTTAACCCGTCGTTCGCGATGACACTACATTTTAATTGGAGATTGATTAGTTATGGATTTTTGCAGCGACATTTACTTTTATAAAACGGTGCAATTATTTTTTTTCTGTGTAGGTAATATTCTACCACAAGAACAGATCTTTGGCAAGAATTGCTTAAACCTCCTGATTTCCTTATTAAACCATCAGGCAGTCTCCCATCCGGACACACAGTACCGTGGCTTACTTGGAAAATCTTAAATAGACTTCGTATCCAATTAGGCCGCAGCAAGGACAAACCTCCACAAGTGGGGGTTCATAGACGGCTCAAACTTCCGGTGTGTAGGCGGCGTCTCTCCACAGACAATGGCTCACCTCCCATCTTGCGCTGCATGCCCTGTCACCTGCACACGTGAGGACAAAATGGCTGCGTCAGCGAATGGTATTCACGTTGCTGAATTTTGGGCCACACAAATCTAAAAAACTATAATTATATTTTTTCGTGTTATTTTTGGCATCGAAACGCTAAGAAAAAGACAGGCCTTTTTTTTTCGAAACAACTCTATGTTATGTATGTCACTGTCACACTCTGTACCTATTTGGTGGAAGGCTTTTTCGTCATCTGCCAGCCTTTTCCCAACTATGTTGGGGTCGGCTTCCAGTCTAACCGGATGCAGCTGAATACTACCAGTATTTTACATGGAGCGACTGCCTATCTGACCTCCACAACCCAATTACTGGGTAATACGATACCTCTTGGTAAGACTGGTTGTCAGACTTTCGGGCTTCTGACGACCCGTAACGACTGTCAAAGATCTACGAATGACAGCCGGGACCAACGGCTTAACGTGCTTTCCTTCTTTCCTTAACTTTCTTTCTCATCGTCAGAATTAAATTGTACCCAGAGTCATGGTTGATAAATCTGCAACTGACTGAAATTGTGGAGTATAAAGAGTCTGATTCAAATAAATAAAAAAACGTAGAGTCAGTAAGAAAACTGGGCAATTTTCACAAAAACCTTTTTTGATGCCAATCTATCCTATTTCTTTTAAGAACCAAAAAACTCTATGGGACCTACTGAGGCTTGAGTACTAGAAAAGTCAGAAATCACGAAAAGTATTGAACGATAAGCTTATTGTTACGAGGGATATCTTCGAACAGTTAGTAAAAATAAAAATATATTAATAGCGCTACACATTTTATTTAAGACTTCAAACGATTTATGATTCTTTAAAATAGGTCTTATCACCCTTTTAAAGTTTTTGCGACATGGTCAGCACAGGCGCGGTGGCTTCTTATGATTCGCAGCTCAAATGAAACTACATATTTTGTTTAGAACTTCCCCGTAACGTTATCAACAACATCAGCTCTTGTTAGAAAATTCAAACACTAACGAGACAGACAGTTAAAACTGTCTGAAACATCGGTTAGTTTAGAAACTAACCGTTGTTCTCTTGTTACACTGCTGTTTGTTGTCCCTAAGTAAATAAATATTTATCTAATACTTCAAGCACATAAATGTACAGAGGCGGACTTAATGCCATAGGCATTTTCTACCAGTCAACCTTTGGGTGATGCAGAGACAAACAGTGGTAGGTGCAAACTTGAAGATTGAGGGATAAAAATTTTAAATATAAAAATACGCATAAACCTATTAAAACTATAAAATATATAATGTACACATGAATAAATATACATATATACTAAAAAGAAATAAGAAAATATTAGCGTTGTAATGATACTACCAGCTTCTTGCGAATGTGCTCGCGAACCTTAACTTTAAAGGATAATCGGTTGGTTTTCTGGGGGAGCGCATTCCACAGAGAAATAGACTGAACGAAGAAGGAAGAGTGACTGAAGTCTGTGTGGTGAGTGGGACATTGGAGAAGACGATTGTGTGATGAATGTAGATTTGTATTGTGGTCGGCGCAAATGTACTGAAAGTGGAGTGGAGTAAATAAAATTCAATATAAATATAATATATTAGGTAATTGTTGACAAATTAAGAGGATTACCTTCGTGTTTCGTTCAGCAGAAAATATATTATGTCTATAAAAAAATGGCTTGATTGTGTCTGAACCGATACTATTATTATTTATTCTTACGCGTTACAAAATCTTACAATTTCAACTCACTGATTAAAGAAATCTTTTATTTATAAGAATACTCTCAATTGTAGAAAATGTGCCATTTTGATAATTAGCCATTTAGAGAATTGGCCATTGAGAGAATTAGTTATTGCCATTTTGAAAATTAATTTGGAAGTTACGGTATTACCGAGTGTCATAGGATACATTTTAGGTTAAAAAAAAAGAAATTTCACGCGGACGAAATACTCGGTAGAAGCAAGTTTGGTAATACAATGATATTTCTTTCGTATCATTTCCGGGGACTGCGAGCGCAGACATTACAAGCACACACTCCTTTTCATACGTACGTTCCCGTTTTTACTTCCCCAAAGAAAGAAGACTCCACGACCTTTTCATCCCTCTGATCAGATTATATTTTTATTTTATTTCTCGAACGTACGTTCATTATATGGATTGCTTTGAATGTTCTAGTGGGGCTTGAGGATTCTCATGTCTGACTCGACCATGCTTCTCAAATAGCTTAGATAGGAAATATTATACTGGAAAGAAATGTACACTGCTTTTATTGGTGACGGAAAATACTCGTATGAGTTTTTATTGCCTTTTGCATACAAAATTGTAGTATGTTAAACAGCTACGCAAGTAAATACCTACCCATGTTTGCAAACCAATAAATGACTTGATTTTGATTTTTGATTTGAATTCAATTTCAAGGAACTTCGGTGAGGATTAAAAATTAGCCATGGGCGGGCGGCACCTTACATTGTGTAGACAAATTGAATTCATTTGTACTCGTTTAACGTGTTACATGTGGAGGTCACTCATTCACAAAAATGTTGTTGTAGAGATCACACGCAGGACCATACCATTATTATTGTACCTGTGTTCAACAAATGAATATTTCCACAAACGATGGGACACTAAAAATCATGTCCTACGTGTCCTGTCAGCTCCACGTTACATGAACTGATGGATGCTAGTGATGATTTTTCATTTTTGTTTCAACAGTCTACCCAAGTCGGATATGTGTGTATGTGTGTGTATTTGAAGAAATTCGGTATTTACAGTTATTATTTTTTATAGTGATGGCACCAAACACGTGTCGAATTCTAATCCGAGTTCATTTCGATTGCCATCGACACGCTAAGAAGAAGACTTATGACAAATCGCCGATATTTATAAAATGTTCCCTTAAAACGAAACAAAAACGTCCAAAACACATTTGTCGTTATAATTTGTATATCATGTCATGATATTACAGCATCGATAATCCACACTAGATGGAGAAACGTAATACTACAGCTGTACTTGCGTGGCATTTATGATTTATACTGAATACCAAACGCGATGAGATAGGGTATTACCCTCAATGTGCCTTATGTAAATAAATATACCGACAATGAGGACATCTTTAAAAACAGAATTGCTTATAAGAAAAATAAAAATTGCTAATTTTCTCATACTTCTGACTTTGTTCATTCTTCCTTTCCTATTCAGTCCATTCCTCTTTGGAATGCGCTTCCTCTTGATATCAGGACGGCCACTAGCCGGTATGCCTTTAAGCGGAAATTGCAGAGTTAGTTTCAAAATAAATAGCGTAAATTCATCTCAACACCTCTCTTCTTTGAATTTGTATATACATATTTTTATATCATAAATATATATTATAGTAAATCGTATGTATGTGTTTATAACCTATTGATGTATTTACTGAGAGACTAAGATGTTCACAGTCGCCCACATCTGTGTTGCAAAAAAAGTCAGAGGTCTTAGACTAGACCAAGCGACATTCTATCAGCGATAAAGATTATAGAATAGTCAAAACCCGACTAACTAGATCACTCTCTAAAAAGTATGAAACAAGAAAATATTCTCATCTTAAATTATTATGTACCAACTATTCAATATGTATCGTCTAATAAATAAACAACTTAAACGTCATCATAGTGATGTTAGATGTCGTATGCCACTTTGCTGTAAAGCTTATGATCGCTTACTACTGTTAGAATGTATTGTTTTGTTAGGCTATTTATTTAATGTCACGTCACATAGCCTACAACAAGCGACGATCAAGACGCTTCCAACGATACCATTTACGTATAATTTGTCAAATAAATTATAATAAGTAGTTTAGAAGTTATGAGCCGATGAACATACATACAAACATACCGGTCATAATCATATCCCTCCTTTTTGTTTCGCCGTTGACGGATAAAAAAGATATGGGACTGACATAAGCTACCCAAAAGCTTACGTCGATCCTGTTGAAAATCAATGTAGAAATTCTTCGTTCAGTTTTCCGAATTTTAAAATTTTCCGGGAAACGTTTCCAATTTTTCTTTATAAAAACCCGATTCGGATTATTACGAACATTTTAAAACAAAAGCCAAAAGCCTTACAGTACTTACAGTCCAGCCGTTCTCAAGTGCTGTGTTAACCAATGAACTGCAGTTAATTTTTAATATATAAAAAGCTTTTAAAAAATTTACAATGTCAGACTGCTATCCCTGACGATGTGAAACTTAGTTAAAATATTAACTAAAATTCCAATATATTGAGAAAAAGCTTCAAAATGTTGCTGCTTGCAGCTCAATTCAATTACAAAGGACCCGACATGAACATCGACGCGCAAAGTGAAACCATGAATTCGACACGTTTTTTTTTTTTTTGATAAATAAACATGCTGTTTCATAGAAAAGTGCAATACCTACGCGATCAAAATGTATGCAAAAGCTTATTTATTTTTTTTTTTTTTAATGTCCTTCGGATAATTTCAACGCAGAGGGTTTCAGAATCATGTACTGAATCCATGATAACAGGTTGCGCAAAGATGTCCCTGCCAGCTTTTATTTTCTAGTTTATTGAAAATAAGATTATTATAAAACAAAACTGCACAATAACGTTCAGTGCTCCGGATGGCAAACAAAGCATTCCATATTCTTTAATAAAAATTAAATGAGAAATATCTGATGAAACTGCGCAGAAGCCTGCAAACAAAGCTTTTCATGATATGTATATAATATACTCGTATTATTGTGTATCTGTATATCTTATTAAGAGGGGCCCGTGGCTAAATAATAACAGCCGCACAGGTCGATCGATCAGGTTAAGCTACGCTTGCCGCGGTTGGTGGATGGGTGACCATCTTTACATACCGAGACCCCTCCGTGCCTCAGAAAGCACGTTAAGCCGTTGGTCCCGGCTGTCATTCGTAGATCTTTGACAGTCGTTACGGGTAGTCAGAAGCCCGAAAGTCTGACAACCAGTCTTACCAAGGGGTATCGTATTACCCAGTAACTGGGTTGTGGAGGTCAGATAGGCAGTCGCTCCATGTAAAATACTGGTATTCAGCTGCATCCGGTTAGACTGGAAGCCGACCCCAACATAGTTAGGAAAAGGCTAGGCAGATGATGTATATCTTATTAAAAGTGTATCTGCTTCAAAGCTGACAAAACAGTTTAAAATCTCTTTCACAATTCTAACCAGGGACACTAAAACTACAAGTATAAACAACTCGAGGGATTCCATACGTTGGCAATAAACCGGGCTAATGCACGTCAATGAATATGGGGGCGCTATATAGCTCGTATATCACGGTGACCTAAACTGGAACTGTCTAGGGCACATTAAGTGGGTAGGTATAGGATTGCAACAGACCTAGAAGTACAGACGCCAGCGCATCAAGCTACCCGAAACTATCAAATTTTCCCAATCAACTTTGAACCTTGTACTTTAGCCATAAAGCTGCAAAACTATTAAAGACATTTGACAGATTTTAGTAGCATGATGTGCTAGCGTCTGTACATCGACCGAGTGAAAAGGTCTAATCTTTGGTCGATACCATAAAACGTGAGAAGCTTACAGAAGTAATAAAAAAAAATTTTTTTTCTTCAAAAATTTCTTTTTTCATTCAAATCTGATTGGAGTTGTCGATGTTGTTATAAAAAAAGTTTTGCTGAATATGAAAAATTTAAAACATAACTAGATAAACTAGATGTTTTGTCAAGTCGATGGTACGCGTCGCTATTAATTACATAAAATCCTTTTACTTAACTTATTTCATTTGTTTTCATGCAAAGTCCATTACATTAAATTAAATTTAAATTTATATAAAATCACGCATACACATCAAAAAAATACACAAACATTCAAATCAAATAAAATACTTACAAATGTGATTCAAAACGGGTTCAACATTTTTTATAATATAACCATTATTACTAGAATAAAGGGGTTAATTTGTAACTGAAGCGCACTTAAACTGAAGAGCTTCAATGAAGTATTAAGTACTTATCAAAATATAGTTTCTCTTAGGACAGCGCGACCCCGAACCGGTTGTTTGCACTCTGTGACCGTGTTACTCCGAGATATTCGGCACAACAATGAGTCAAATACTCTTTCAACGCATTTCCACATGCTTCCGAGCCAGTCTTGTTCTATTCTATTTTAACAATCTTTACTCGAAACGTTTGTATGTTAGTCTTCTGTTTCATTTGTAATGTTTTTTTGGTTACTTCTACGTTTACGGTCTAGCTGACATTTCACAGATGTTGTCTTTTTATCTCGTGGGGCAATCCTCCTTCATCGTTCCCCTCAGATAGAGGGCACCTAAGTAAAAGGACAGTTGAGTTAGTGCGGGTACATATTTGAACGTCAAAAATTAAAATACCTACGATTAAAATATCCATGTTCAAAACATCGAAAACTTAAATATCGAACGACCATAAAACCGAAAATTACAATAACGTAAGTTTATAGTGTCGAATGGTTAGATAACTTACGTCCAATGTATCTAAAATCTAATTATCTACAAAAGTGACATCGTAAGACTGAAATATGGAAGTACAGAATATCGAATGTCCTAAATGAGAACTTAGGATACAAGAGCGAGCGAAGCGAGCTCGGGACTTGGGGCACCCCGACTCGGACAGGTTAGGTTAGAAGGGGATGACGGGGGCTCAAGTGAGCGAGCAGAGTGAGCGAACGAGCCCCCGTCATCTCCTTCGTGTTAGGTTCCTTTAAATCCTGCGGATGGAAATAGGGGCCTCGCGAAGTGGGGCTCCGTCGACGACGCCTTATTATTATTGCTTGGAAACCAACTTAGCCCCGCCACGATATCTTTCCCACCCTTAACACTCCGACTATGCTACTAATGCCGCGATGTTTTTCTCGACACCAAAGGTTTTGCTGGCTTTCGGGTCTTCGGCCATCCTCTTCGGACCTAACCTGACCAAGCCAGGGTGCCCCAAGTCCTGACACATCTCGGCTTAGCAAAAAGGCAATGAGAACTTAGGATGCAAGAGCGAGGGAAGCGAGCTCGTAACTTGGGGCACCTCATCTAGGTCAGGTTAGGTTCGAAGGGGATGATGGGGGCTCGATAATTAAATTTTCGATGTTTTGAACATTGACATTTTACTCGTAGGTATTTTATTTTTGACGTTCAAATATGTACCCGAAATCCAATCACCTTGACTTTTTAGAATATCTTCTTGGGCGTCGTAGGAATCAGGTATAATGTTGCTTTACAGAAGGCTCGGGAAGGATCGGGATCGATAGAAATTGAGACCCGCTCAGAGGTTCCGTAAATAGTTTCATAGTCCTGCTATACATCCTTTAAAAACATGAATCAAACATCCCAATATTTTTTGGCCAAAGAATCAACGTCGCCATACAACGTGGCAATGCCATATGGACGCTTTTCCTGTAGACTGCGATGCTGAGGAATTTTTTGATGCCCTATGATTCTTTTCCCTCTTTTTTAATATACATCTACTATATTATTAATAGTATTTAAAGTCTGTTAGCTTATATATTATGTAAATAAAAAAGTTTAATAAAGTTTTCCCAGTATTTTTATCTTCAAGCACTTATTTATAAAGAGACATTTAAACGTCAAAAAATGTATAATTAAGGTGACACTAATCAATATGTAAGGGGGTAACCGGAGGGGCAGCCGGTCAACCAGTCACGATATAATCGAATCGAAAGACTCGTATGCTGTGCTTTTAGAGTTAAATAACCTGTCATTTGGTATCAAAGGTAAGTATGCTTTATTCTCGTTGTCATAATATGTGAAATGGTTTATGTCAGAGGTGGTAACATGTCTTTGAAAGGACTATAGTTTCAGTCAAAGCTCGCCCCTTGGTACATCGACCGTATACAAAAAACAAACACAGCAAATACGCCTGTTAGAGGGCATCACACGCAGTTGGTATTGAGCCCCTGTTCACCAATCCGTAACTGCAGCTCTTATTTACATCAGTTTAATATTAGTACCTTAGTACTATTTACCATTTGATCTGACCTCGCCGTTATTATAAGCGACCATAATACCGAATCCAAAATAGCTTTTACATACAATCCATCCATCTTTTCCATCATCCGTTAACTTTTTATGCACATCACTCTTTTAGTCCCATAAATTTCCAGTCCTCATCACCCCAAGCTATCCAAGCCAATATTTGTGTACATGACGGTGTAGGTTTTGCACCACTTTCCAAATTGTGTATACTCGCATCACTATTGGTGTAACTCCTTTTTTTTCTGTTTCTGCTCTATATTGGTGTTTGTGTTCACTCAATCGTATGAATCCTGGAACACCTGTTTGTAGGCTTACAAATATCAGAATGCCAATTCCCCTAATTAAAAACGTCGGAGTCTCATCTCACCGACAATCAATGTCAAAAATGTAGGGAAATTATAGGTATTTTTGACAGATTGAGACTGAATCAGACTGAACGTTCTTAAAATTACGAGAATGGTCCCTCTGTTCTATTCGAGATTAGTGCATCAATAGCATCGTATACATGTGCAAGTAATTCGGAATGGATATTGTATATCGCCTTTGACGTCCGTACGTAAAGGGCGACATACAATATCCATTCCGACACACACATGGGCTATGATTTTGCGCCAATTAATACTAGAGGGAACATTCAACAACTTCAATATTTTATCCATAAAATGGATAAACTTCAAACCTACTTAATTCTTCGTCAGGATCAAAAGTTGAGCGAAAAGCTCTCAATGTTCATCTTTTACGAATATTTTATTTGAGTGACATGTCTACCGAACTAATATCCGCACTATATTTAGAAGGGCCTGGATACGACACTTGTCATCAATAACTGAAACAACAGATACGGTCCATTTTCCTTTGTCCTTCGATTACATAATCGCCTTACTTGACAACAAACAAATCTCGAATAGTAGCTACAATTCGTTTTACCTTCATCTCAGGTTACCTATCAAAATCATAAGCTATGTTTGATTCGATGGAGACCCCTGCACTATTATTGAGCTGTCTTTGACGGACTCTATAAATGGATATCACAACCTTCTAGATGCATTTCCAATGACGAGATATAACCGCCCATTTATGTCAAGGCTGACAAAGAACATTCAATCATATTGGCCTTTTTAAAAATCTACTCTATATTCCATTTCGGAGAAAGTCATTCTTGCTCGATATATTGGTTGCAACTCAAATTAATATTTTAATATGATACGCTACTGCTTTCATAGTTAATGAGCTACTGTATTTAGGATTACGTTTCTACGAAATATGATAGTCTAAATATGGTATTCAAATTAAAAGCCACGGTACCACCGCTGGCGATTAACGGGAATCGAGTAGAGCTAGCAAATCAAAACGAGTTGGTAAGCAACAAGGAGCGAGTGCGCGACAGCGACAAACGATTGCTCGCTGGTGTGCCGAGTACCAAGCGCGAGTCTCTCAGTGAGTGTTCTGCCGCCAAGCTAGCGTCGCTGAGCGCGTACTCTCTTTGATAGTTCTTGTCGCTGCGACAGACGTGTACACGCCGGCGGTGTAAACAGTCAGAACACAGTCAGCGATCAACCATTAATATGTACACGTATTTCGTTTACTTGCACAGGACTTAAAATCTTTTGTACCTTTCTTAAGCTACAAAATCGTTAGCTAGCCGCTTCCTCGTCAGCGGTGGGACCAGTGACTTAATTGCTTTAATTCTAAATTAGTATACATACAGGCACCTTGACGCCTACACTTGGCTTGCACATTCGCGTAATCCATTTTGTAATACGATTAATAGGGATTAACCTTGTTAGCGCAACATGTAGTACTTAGTTAATTTGAGGAGAGGTAATAATTAGTATGAAATCGAGATAATTACTGTGGGGTGGTTTCAAGCTACCAATTAGACAAACCAGTGCATAGCAACACGAGTCATTTCAGAACTCGGATTTATATCGGAGTAATATGTTTGAAGACATTATGCAATGGGCAGGGATGGGCTTATGTTGTTAATGTTAATCAACGTCAATGTACAGCAAGGAGGGGCCCGTGGCTAAATAATAACCGCCGCATGGGTCGATCGATCAGGTTAAGCTACGCTTGCCGCGGTTGGTCTGTGAATGTGTGACCATCTTTACATACCGAGACTCCTCCGTGCCTCGGAAAGCACGTTATGCCGTTGATCCCGGCTGTCATTCGTGGACCTTTGACAGTAGTTACGTGTGGGTAGTCAGGAGCCCGAAAGTCTGACAACCAGTCTTACCAAGGGGTATTGTATTACCCAGTAACTGGGTTGTGGAGGTCAGATATGCAGTCGCTCCATGTAAAATACTGGTATTCAGCTGCATCCGGTCAAACTGGAAGCCGACTCTAACATATTTGGGAAAGGCAGATGATGTTCAGCAAGTATTAGGTGATAGTAAATCTACAGACCCTAACTCTTGGTGTCTTTAGTGTCGTGTCCTTCAGAGTTGGATAAATCGGTGGTATGCTGTGAAACCCTCGTATCGTTCATGTTCGCCCTATAGAGAAAAGACACGGGTGTGCCTCACACCCCATTCCCCACCTCCCCATTGGTATTAAATACACATCTGTCGGTTCGCCACAAGCCTTCCAATTTAATATCCTCCTGAAAACTTTGTTGACTCGGATATGATGGCCGCTTTATCGAATATTGTTGTTTAAATATTGGGTTGGCACAGAAGTAATGAGACACTACAAAACTCTATATTTCCTTTTTCAAATTAATTGATCTCGATAATATTCTATAATGTTGTAGAACATTCTGGTACATGTGATGTGGGGGTATATAAAGCCGCCTTCGCGATTGGTTTAGTCAGTTAGAAGAAAAATGGACGAGCGACAAGTTCGAACACTATACTTATACAAGTACTTGTTAGGCCGCAGTGCGCGGGCTGCGGCTGACAATATCAACACTGCACTGGGCGCTGGAAGTGCAAGCCATGCGACGGTGGCCCGATGGTTTGATCGTTTTAAATCAGTAGACAGGAGCCTTGAAAGTCAGCCACGCTCAGGACGACCACCCGCAGTGAATGATGACGATTTACGCCACGAACTGCGACCATCACACCATCTACCATCTTCATGAGCTTGGGTAAGTATCGAAAAGTTTTGGCTCGGTGGGTACCGCACATCCTTACAGACGCCAGTCGTGCAGTCCGTGTCGCTATCTGTCAATCACTTTTACTGCGACCCCGACGTAAAAAGTTTTTGTCTGATCTGGTTACTGGAGATGAATCATGGATTCGTTACGAGAACAATACACGTCGTGCTTTATAGCTGCCCCGAGAAGAAACGCCACCAACTGAACCGAAGCTGAGTCAAAAACACCGCTTAAAAGTTCTGCGTTACTGTTTTTGGGACGCGCAAAGCATGCTGATTTATGAACTATTACACAATGAAACTATAAACGCTGACAAACATTCTACCCAGCTCACCAAACCATTTGCTGCTATCAAGAAAAAACGACGGGTCAATGTAGTTTTGCTACACGATAACGCTCGACCTCACGTCGCATCTGCCGTTCGCCAACAGTTGGAGAACTTGGGCAGAGAGACGATACCCCACCCACCTTATTTCTTAGACCTCGCCTCATCAGACTATCATTTGTTTAGAGTCCTGAAACAACATTTGCGGGTTAAACAATTGAATGATTTCTCTGATGTAGAGGCGGAGTACAACAACTTTTTCGAGGCACAGCAAAGGCATCCAGACTTTGCCAGATCTTTGGCAAGAAGTCTTAGATGCTAATGGTGATTACATCATTGACTAAGTTTTTTGTATTGTAATAATAATAAAAAACATAAAGCGTAAACCAAGTGTCTCATTACTTTTGTGCCAACCTGATAATATATCAATAATTTTAGAACTAACTATGTTCCTTGGCAGATTACCTTATCTTTTCCGGAATTTCTTCTCTTTATGGGTGAAAGTGTTTGCTTAATGAAACAGGGGGGCAGTTCTCATAATTTTAAGAACGTTCACAGTGACCTCACGTCTCAATCTGTAAAAAAAACTTCTATTAAAAAAAGAAAAATACAAAAACTCAAAAACAAAAAACTTGTCAAAATGTAGGGACATTTTGACAAGTTTTTAACATATTTTTAGTCGCCGAGGTGAGACAGCGACTAGATTTTGAACGTTTTAAACTCCGAAAATTGGCCATCATCACACCTACAAAATGATATCATGTTTTAGAAGCATGTGCTCTCCAAGGTGTGATCTTCAAAATACAATTCAGTACGGTATCTACCTACACAATGTCGTAATTATGTTAGTTTGCGTTTTAAATTTTACTATTATATAGAATTTTTGAATAGAAAGATCGATTTCATTAGGTCTAAGTTAAGACAACAAAGAAAAGCATATTTCTGTAGAAGTGTGTCCATCTCTGATATAAACGTTTTTCAGTGTAAGTTTATTTTTCTGATTGGTTTTCTGAAGAGTTATTATGATAACTGCCTTACAGTTAAAAGAGTTTTAAAATTCTCATACTTTCACGAAAATAGTTCTTGCGCGTTAAAATGATTACAGATAGCCAACTACGTTTACGGTTATCCAGGGTGTATCGTACAAACCAATAATTAACTACCTCACCTCGTAAACGCTAAATATCACCTAGGCTATCAAATCCAAACAATGAATTCACTTCGAGGCCCCCTAGGTGATTAGAGAGCTTTGTATAATATAATTGCACCAATGACTTAAATATTCGTTTTGTTAGCGTTTCCCTGAATGTGGCTCCGTCTCTTGAATATGTGATGCCTTGATTACACGTTATAGCGAACACAGCTGTACTCGCTATAACGTGTAATCACGGCGACGAGACGGTGCCGTCGGCCGAGTGCTTAGTAAGTATACCTGCACTGTCCTGTCGCTGTCTGGGAATTGCAGGAGCTCTTTGCGTGTAATTAACGCATTATACATTCAAATGACGGCTAACCAATTTCACGATATATGATTATCTATCATTGAAATATCGAGTAAGTGGACTCGACATCGCCCTCTAACACATCCATTGTTAAATTACCGTACACTCACGTCATTTATGCGATATTTGACAATCATTATGAGATACCAGCCGATACTTGTTCACGGTGGCAGACATTTGATAATATCGCGTAGAAATTCAGATAATAAATAAATAAATACGTATTTATGTGGATGAAAATAAGAACATGCGTATTTTTATAAATACAAATTATTGGTTATTTCCTTTTCTATAGGTTTCTTCAGGTAGCTGCAAAATATGGCTTCTTTAGTAAAGAAAATCACTGAAAAGAGAAAGTTCTCCGCGAAGCGCTCTGATGTGTTAAACTCGGCCTCGAGTTAAAATGTTTAGCTGAAAGTTTTTTCTAAACTTGAAATATAAGTGTCTTCCTGCAGAACTCAGTGCAGCACTTCTGATTTATTTAGTTCTCTGACCTAGTTTGTAGCAGTTCTGTTATTTCTTCAATTATTATGTTATTTTATAATACTTGTATCAATAATTTACTTTGATTATCACGAATCTGTCAGTCTTCTAGAAATGTAGAAGTAGGTTGCATTTTGACGATGTAGTTTACAACTATTTAATATTAATAGGTGTCCAATAGTCCTGAATAAAACAGATTTACGACATGTTCTGCAAATACATACAAGTAATTTGGAATCACTAGATTGGTCATACATGATATTATTTAAGGAGATTGCGCTGTTTACCGTTACCTGTTTTCCAGCTCCTCATACATAGTTTTAACATAATGATGTTTAGTTGTTTTTGACCAGCATGTTGATTCTGTAAAAATCTCACCGTGAAAACTTGCGTGGAGTGAGCTGTCAGTGATGCTCACTCATCAGTGAGCATCCAAACAGAACACCCCAAAAAATAGTCATGTCATCACATGACTATTTTTTGGGGTGTTAAAATAAAATAGCAAAACAGAAACTTAATCAGAATATCATTTTTTTGTCTTTTCTATTCTTTCCTAGATGAAAACCCCACAAAATAGTAATGTTTTGACCATTAAAATACTAGCTTTGAAATTATATAAAATGATCAGTAGAATTAGCTTAAACATATTATTAAAATCTCGATTATGATTGTAAATGTATGCTTGGTCAATCCCTAGTATCAGGAGGGATGACACTAACAGCTCACTTCGCGCTCACTTCACCTAAGTTTTCACTGTGAGATGGTTACAGAATCGCACTGAAGCACCCTAATTGCGTAACACACTATGAATCTTAATCTGAATAATTTTGAAAGATATTGCTAATTCATTGCTTCATTTATTCGAAAAAATTGTCTACTCAACGATATAAATAACGCAATGAATATTTGTTGAACTGTCAAAATGAGACGCATTGCTACTGATATCTGAGGTCTGGCAAAAATACTGAAAATATTTACCTACTATCTTTGGTAAGTACGCTTTTAATTGTCGCTTTTCAAAGTCGCAAAATATCCCACAGGAACGTATTACGGGGTTAAAAAGTTTTCAATGTCCTAACCCAGGTCATGACCGGGGTTAGGACATTCGTTTATGGCTGAACTTTTCTTGTCTGTAATCTATATGCTGTACATAAGAAAGAGTATTCTATTCTATTATTTTAAGGTGTGAAAAGGTAACAGACAAACAGAGCAACTTTGGCATTCATGATATTAGTAAGGATGTACACCGGAGGGGTAATTCCCGTAATTTTAAGAGTGCTCACACTCATGAGGCCAATTCTCGTTATTTAAAACGCAGTCGCAGTCACATCGTGGCGACAAAAACATTAAAAAAGTTCAAAAATGGGAAATTAGAGGTTTTTTGACAGATTAGACTGGGTACGTTCTTAAAATTACGAGAATCGCCCCTCTGATCTTAGTCTCAATCTGTAAAAACCTCTAATGTTTGGCAAGAGCCGACATTGACATTGATCGTCGCTGAGATGAGTTTGAACTTTGGCATTACGGAATTTGGCAATAGTTCGGTGATGTTTGAATGCGGGGTATCAATTAATGTGATAATAAATAATAATAACCTCACCACCACAGTGCAAAAAAAACTAGCTTGTTTTGTTAATGCCACTCAGTTTAAACCCTGGATATTGGATAACCTGATTCGAGCCGACTTTGCGGCTTTCAGTGTTCAATCAGTAATTAGTGATAGCTATAGCTATATATATATAGATACGCGTCCATCATCGTTACTCCGCCAGAGGTCGACTTCGATGCAATATTGATCGGCGTAGTTTTATTTGTTTTACGTTCAGCGGGACTACGTAGGTACTTCGTACTTTGTAGAATCTCTTTATTACAAGCTTTTATTTAACTGCCTTGTTAGTTAGTTCGTATGTTTCGGTCAAATCTTACAATCTGAACTAAAACCACTTCCTCTTATCCTACAGAGTTGATATTTTTTTTATGTACGCCATATAAATTACAGATATACCGATACACCCATATTATATGGTGCCCAAGATACAGGCTGTGCCTAGTTTGGGACCAAAGACAGCTCCATATTGTAATTTTGAATGTTAAAATAAGTATTTTTACTTACCCTGATTACTGATTTATATCTATATAAATGTAGAAATTGTAGGTACATAGGGTACACAATGGACGTCTTATCCTAAAAGCAATCTTTTAAAGACAACTTTATTTTTCTTTTTATTTCGACTTGGTTTGGTAATGGATTACCTATTACCCTGATATCGGGTCAAAAACAACTCCAGGGGGGGAACCGATCTCTACTCTTATTTCTTTACTTCTTCCATACACACCATACAACCTAATAATTGCTGACATAGGTACAACAAAGACTTTTCTCTTGAACTAAACTTAAGACGAACTTTTGTCACTTAACTTGCGCCCTCAAAGTTTCACGTTTAAAGCCGATATTGGTAATACATTTATTTAATACTTCAAGCACATAAATGTACAGAGGCGGACTTAATGCCATAGGCATTTTCTACCAGTTATGTATGTTTCCCACCCGAGTCGACATTGAGGCTAATAAAGCACTTCGCCGACTTATCAGGCTGAACTGACTGTGCTACCTTGGTGCTCTTGGTGCTTAATGTATTACTGAATTGTGCGACCACTCAAAAACCCGAGCGAGATAATTATGATTTATTAGAAACAATTTTATGATATTTATTTATTTACGTGGATAATGTACCCAGGGTAGGCGAATTGAAGGAATATAGAGAGAGAGTCCCGTGTCGGCGAGCGGTAGAGGCGGTAGTTCTCAAATCACGAATTATTTATGTTACACAAATTGTAGACAGTCAGTTTTACTGGTAGACAGAAGACAAAGTCTGACAACCACTCTAACCAATGGGTATCGTCAACCCATGGGTACCCGGTAACCGAGATGTGGAGGTCAGATAGGCAGCATGTATAGTACTGGTATTCAGCAGCGTCCAGTTATACATGAAGCTTCCAGCCATGACGCGAATAGTCCTCATCATTATTAAAGTATTCGTATCATCAAGCAACATATTATTCGGTGCAGAAATTTCAATTCCGTGCCAGTCTGTCAATCTTCCTTCTTCATTTAGTATTTATGCAATACACTACACTGCATCAAAATGAAAAGTGAATTTAGATTAACTCATGTTTCGATAATCGATTTCTTTGTCGATATGACACAACTCGATTATGTTATCGATCAGTTATAAGCGTAGTACAGTTGCGTGCAAATAAAATTGTATCAATAATTATTCAGAGCGTTTCTGTCAGATTAGCATTTTATTTTTTTTTTATTTTTTATTTATTTATTTATCGTTTATTTCAGGCATTAATTAACCCATAGTATTATTATAGAATTAAATAAAATTGAATAAAATTGTCATAACATTAAAAATAAATTAAATTAAATACATTACATTATATAAATTATTGAAACATTGATAAAATTATTGACAAATTATCATTGAATTACATTAACAAATAAATAAATAAATTAATTAATAAAATTATTGTAAATTATAAATTATTATCATTGTAAAGTCAACAAAATAAAATGTCAATAAAATTAACAACGCCTAAGAAGGTACACACCATGAAACACTTCAGACACTATCCCATTCTTACACCGGGTCAGTCGAGTCAGGAAAGATGCCTTGAGTCTTCTCAAGAGCCCGTGAAAATCAGTAACTCTGTTCTCAACGAACATGCCAGTCGCACTACACCGCCAGGGCAGCTTAAGCATAGCTCTAAAGGCGTTATTATATTGTACACGAAGAGTGTTATACGCACTCCTCGTGTACCTGAACCAGAGTTGACTCGTGTAGAACGACTGACAGTAAGCCTTGAACAGAGTTATTTTAACTTGTTTAGAGCAGTGAAAAAAGCGTCTAGCCAACATGTTGCTCCGACATGCGATACTACGCCTCTGTCGTTCCAGATCAGCATCATCTGTCAAATCATCCTTTATTATGTGACCCAGATATTTAAACTTATTAACAATATTTAAGGTAGTTCCACATAAATTGATCGGTAAAATTTGTGCAGGACCTTTACTGTATTTAAATATCATAACCTCCGATTTTTTCACATTATATGTGAGATAATGCTCAGTTGCATATTTCTCGCAAATAGCCACAAGTCTCCTTAAGCCGTTGGCTGAGGGACTAAGCAGCACCATGTCATCTGCATAGCTAAGATTGTTTAAACATGCCTCACCAATATGACAACCGGCTCGGGTACTGCTCAGTTCCTCAACCAACTCGTTAATATACATGTTAAATAAAATCGGTGACGTAAGCCCACCCTGCCTCACGCCACATGACAACTTATATGTTTCCGACAGGGCATTATTCCACTTCACTTGATTGCATTGATTGGCATACCAGTATTCCAAGATATCTACAATTTTTGATGGAACTTTAGATTTCCTTAACTTTTTCCACAAAAGTTCATAATTTAGACTGTCAAAAGCACGGCTTAAATCTAAGAAACATGCATACACACTAGTATTTCTTTGTACGTATTTATATACTGTATTCTTCAAGGCAAAGATTGCTACGTCAGTAGACAGGCCCTTTCGGAAACCAAATTGTGCGTTATTTATTGGAAAATTTTAATCAACTCTTCTTACAGTTGATGAATGAATGAACTATTTATATAAAACTTTAATCAACTCTTCTTACAGTTGATTATATTGTTGATGATTTAATACAAAATTGATTTTTATCACTCGTGTTAGGAAGGAGCTTTACACCGATAGGAACTTGTCTTCAAAACTTCACAATGAAGGTGTCAAAATATGAAAATGATATTTTTACTAGTTTTGGGAAATCAGTTCCCCGAACGTCTGGTTCCGCTGCGAAGACCTACAAAGTCGCATAAACGAATGCAGCTTTCGGAAACAGTGGGATATTGCATTGAATAGATCGAGGAGATGCGAGATGCAGCCGAGAGCAATACTGATGGAGTAGGTACCTACAGTGCTTTTGTTCTGTCGATACATGTCCAACGCGAAACGGAACACAATCAGACAATACACAGTGCAGCTAGTTAGGAGAAATATGTACCGAAGTAGTTCTGGCCTCGATCTTGTCCTTTTAGAAGATCTAAGGGACAATTCCCGCATTTTATTTATTTATTTCTAGGAGAACCAACAGATACAATCAATGTATAACAATTGTATATGAAGCATAGAGATTTAAAGATCTTTCGCATTCTAATGAAAATACCTCTATGTCTCCTACATTTTTGTCATTGATTGTCGCTGATATGAGATTACGATTAGATTTTGAACGTTTTTAATTGCGGGTATTGACCTTTCTCACAGAGTTGTCCCAGCTGTGAAAATGTTACGGGCTGATTATCTAAGCTTACCAAAAAACTATATAACAGCGATCCGTGTACCTGGCGCGGTTGGTGATTTCCTGAGTAGCCTTTCTTACTTTAATATTTTTCACAAGACAAATAATAGGTCTTCACCTATGAAATTGCCGTTTTGTATGAAAAAATTTAAACGAATTTTTTTCATGTATTTTTTATTTGTATTAATCGAAGTAATCACCCATGCAATCAATGCATCTTTGCCAACGCAGTGACAGTTTATTGATGCCCTTCTTAAAGAAATCAGCTGGACGGGAGGCAACATTCTTCAAAGGCATTTTGTACTGCCTCTCGGGTATTGAATTTTTTTCCCGCCAAGAAGTTATCCAAATTCTAGAAAAAGTAGTAGTCTGTAGGCGCAAGGTCTGTTGAGTAAGGCGGATGACGGAGAGCTTCCAACCCCAGTTCTTGCAACTTGGAGACCGTCTGCTGTGCAGTATGAGGTCAGTATGAGTAATGCTCACCCCGTTTGGTAAGAAGCTGTGATGAATCACACCGGCGCTAGACCACCAAACAGTGACCATCACTTTTCTAGGGGTAAGTTTTCGTTTAGGGCATTGTTTAGGTGCTGAACCAGGATCCAACCAACTTGCTGAGTGAGATTTTTCATCGCAGGTGTCAATGCGGTTCAAAATTCGTTCATTTGTGTGTCTGTTGAGCAGTGCAAGGCACGTCTCGACGCGTACTTCGCGCTGGCGATCATTGAGTTCGTGGGGCACCCATTTGTCAAGCTTTTTTACCTTGCCAATTTGACGCAAATGGACCAATATTGTTTTGACGCTAACGTCGAAAGCTGCTGCTAATTCAGCCGTAGATTGTGTATCATCATCTTCCACAATCGCCTTTAATTCGTCACTGTCGACCAGTCTTCGGACGACCACGAGGTTCATTTTTCAGGTCGAAATTTCCAGAACGGAAGCGAGCAAACCAATAACAGGTGGTGCGTTGGTTTGTAGTGTTAGCTCCGTAAACGTCGTTGATGTTGCGTGCCGCTTGTGCCGCGTTGCTGCCACGACGGTACTCATATTCCATAATTACTAGAATTTTTAACGTATCCATGATGACGAAAAAGATTGAAATGCGATGAAAATGTAACACAAATCAATAAACAAATGACTACTTTTGGAAAGAAAATTCCATGTTTTTAAAATAAAATTAATTTGAAATTAGAATTCTTAGCCAAACAAAAATTATTTTCATTTGAAATGGCCAGTACAGCAGATCGGCAATTTCATAGGTAAAGACCTAATATATTGTGAAAACTATAAACTGCAACTAATTGCAATTTGAACTGAAACCTGAACATAAACCACATATTATGAAAAAAATTCTCACTTAAATTAACAAGCAAGGCTCGTATTTTATCGCTAAGAAATAATTAATTAGTAAACCGATTGTGCTATGCTATATCGGGCGCGCGGAATACCGGCCCTTACGTCATACTCACGTACTCCGGCGGGGCGGCTCGTAGTAAAATATATTTAAATGCGTTACGCAACGCTACTTCAAGAGCAAGAACATTAATATTCGGTAGGCCCAGTATGTACTATGTTCTGATTCTTTAGGATAACTAAGATCACGATGTAATCCCGTAGTCGCCTTCTAGGTAACTTACAAGGAAATCTCGCGAGGTGTCCCTCACCGATTTAGTTGCGGCTTTACTATAATAATCTGCATGAAAAATGATGAGATACTTTTTTTTTTGCTAACAAACGTTTTAAAGGTGTGAAAATCACCCTCAAAGTTCGTACCCCAAAATGATGGTTTGCAGTTTTCATATTTTTCTAATATTTTTTTCCAAAATGACTTTAACCATTAAAAAGAGCATAAAAATTATGAAAAATACCTTTATCCACATATTTATAACACTTAAAATTGGTCCCATTAAAAAATAATAAATAGTTTTTGAGTTATAATTTTTTTTGTAATTTTTAACAAAAAAAAATTGCATATCCACAATTCTTATAAATATGTGAATACAGGTATTTTTCTTATTTTTTTATGCTCTTTTTAATGGTTTAAATCATTTTGGAATAAAAATATTAGAAATATGTGAAAACTGCAAACCATCATTTTGGGGTACGAATTTTGAGGGTGATTTTCACCCCTTTAAAACGTTTGTTAGCAAAAAAGAAAAAATAAGTATCTCATCATTTGTCATGCAGATTATTATAGTAAAGCCGCAACTAAATCGGTGAGGGACACCTCGCGAGGTTTCCTTGTTAGTATCAAACACTAGAAAGTGATGAAGGGCTAACTTATGTACATAAGTTCAATAAATGATGCATCATCATAATCAGCCTATAATGTTCCCACTGCTGGGACACAGGCCTCCTCTCTGTGAGAGGCAGTGGGCCGTTATCCACCACGCGGGTCCGGTGCGGGTTGGCAGATAACATATGACTTCGAATGTTTGGTTCTAGGACATGCCGACTTCCTTACGATGTTTTCCTTCACCGTTTTGAGACCAGTGATTATGAAAAGTAAATTACACAAAGTAAGGTGACTGTCTGGGTTCGAATCCAGGTTCTAACCAAAATAATTGTTGATTGTTAAATTCGATGACCTAATGAGGATCTCACTAATACTTACCAACATGTAAGTCAAAGCTGTGTGCAAGTAAGTTTTTAAGAGCATTTAAGCTCCATTTACACGATGCAAGTATCTAGCTTGTAGCACACAATAAAATTGAACTCTCATCCCTGTTTAGACGGTGCAACTTTCAATGTAACTTCAACTTATGGTCTGCTACTGGCAATCAAATCGCACTATGTAAATCAAGCGTTAACCTCGTCCACAGTCCGGGCACATGTCTCTAATGCATAGGGAAACGGAAGTGACCAGTAATACTAAAAGACAAACTAAGAACTAAAACTAAGTAAAACTTCATAGAATTTTTATAAATTACTTTCCTAATTATACTATAACAGAGTAATTTGGTAGGTATGTAATGTTAGTTGCTTAAAATGGGCCTTCTCTATTCAATTACTTGGTGGCTCAGGTGATGTTTAAACGAAAGTGGATGACGTACGATGATCCCACACAGTGGTACGTTGCCGCATCACTACATCTTTTGGACATACATTTCGCAATCAGCCCAAAAGCTAGTAATTGATTCGATTCATCGTCGGATCGCGATAGAGCAGTGGTGACGGCTGCGACTTACAATTTGTAGCTCGTGGCTTCGGACCAGACAGGTGCTTTACTTTGTTTCAATTATTTCTTCACTGCTGCTCTCAAAACGGTGAAGAAAAACATCGCGAGGAATCCGGCATGTCTTAAACCTAAAATTCGAAGTTTCATAGTGACTGTTTTTTAGTATGATGGGTAGAAACACCCCTTTACAGATGCATTGGTTCTTCTGTGTTCTCGTTATAATTTTACTCTCTAAGAGGTCGGCTTTCTTTGTCTTCGCTCTCGATTTCGTTTTCTTTTATATTATTTTTCTCACTTTCTGAAATCTATGACAGACTTCAGTTGAATTATTGTCTATCGTAGCGACAAGGCCTTTCTTCCCATTAATGCACTGCAAAAAATATTGACGCTAAAAGTCTTCAGGAAGTTTACGGTGAAATAATGAAGATTTTTTCTTGGAACATTAGGATGTTCCAAGAAAAAATCTTCATTATTTCAATAGTCTATTGTTACTGAGATACCTACTAAATGAAGTTTAGCTCGATGTAAAAGGCCGGGAAACTGAAGTAAGTTCCTCACTGAAAATATCTACTTCCATTTAGAAGAAAATCAAGCTGGCTTGTACTTAAAAACTACTCAGTAGAAAATTTAACTTATTATTTTATTTAACTTTTATAATAAAAACGTCAAATAAACACAAACTTTCATTCTACAATTTAAAAAATATAGTTAAAAGCATGGGGTGCTTTTTATCATATTTCTATACTAACTCTAAGTTTACAAATAGCTACTAATTATATAGGGTGACTGGTAATTAGTGATCGATACTTAAACACATGATTCTACTCATGACAACAAACAACTTTTACTATAGGACCCAACCTGAAATCGCGAAAAAAAAAATCAGCTGTCCCTACGTTTATGTTCGTACGAGTCGTCAAAATGTAGGGAACAGCTGATTTTTTTTTCGCGATTTCAGGTTTGGTCCCATAGTAAAAGTTGTTTGTTGTCATGAGTAGAATCATGTGTTTAAGTATCGATCACTAATTACCAGTCACCCTATATAATTAGTAGCTATTTGTAAACCTAGAGTTAGTATAGTCCACTCAGTGTGGTTCTTTCCTCAAAAGACCACTTCAGACACCAATCTACATGGTCCTCAAAGATTATATCCGGATTTTTATATACACATTGACATTGATGAATTTTATATAAACAATGACATGGATATTTACTTTGTAAAGTATCTTATTTTTATTATTATTACTGTGAGTGTGAAGACTATGTGGGTCATTTCTTTTTTTCGGTTTTCCTTCTTAGTTAGTTTTAATCATGATCTGGCAGTTTGAGTCATTTATGCGGCCTACCCAAATGTCCTTTCATTGGTATTGTTCGTCGAATCGTAAGGCTCCTCAAGTTCTGAGTTGAGCTGCACGATTTTTGACAAATGCGTGCACTGACTGGACAGGTCCGCTCAATCTGTGTGGTTCTTTACTCAAAAGACCATTTCAGACACTAATCTACATGGTCTTCACATTATCTGACCAAGATTATGTCTGGACTTTAAAAGAGACTGTGACCTCTGAGTTTGTTTCGGCCTTTCTTCTCAGAGTAGTCAGATAGGAAACGCCGACCTCATCTAGTTTAAAAAAATATGATTGACATGTAAAAGTGTTTGTACAAACCTACTTACAGAAAATAAATCATTTATCATTTATCAAACAAACAAACATACAAGTGAAACTAATAAAAGCGTGTTAAAAACATAAACCTCTTACGGAATGAAAATCGCATTTATACATGATAAATATCGGATATATTAAATATCGAATTTTTACAAACCCTGGTTTTAAATGCGTTTAGCGTAACATATGTAACGTATATCAAGTGACCAAGTGGTGCAAGCGGGTCTAAATTTCGTTTCTATGCCACCGGAGGCTTCAGATCTCTCTCCGCGCAGTGGGCCGGAACGTGAGCGGATCATTTACATGTCGTTAAATAAAGATAACAATAATTTTGCAAGCACTTCGCAACGCTTGCTTGCGCAGGCGCCGGCGCGGACGCCTTGAACATACTGATAAGGGTCTCATGTTGCTGTTATCATACTGATGGCTTAGAAATGTATCGTATAGCTCGTTGTTTGGTTGCCTGATCCTTTCTGTGGTTCCAGACTTTGATTTAGTTGAGCTAGAAGTTCTGACAGGATGCGTTCAATATCCTTATGCATACCATATGTACGATTAAACTACTAAAAATCAACTAAAGAAATAGAATACCTACAGCATAATCAGCCTATAATATTCCCACTGCTGGGGCACGGACCTCATCTCTTCGAGACGGAGTGGGCTGTAATCTACCACGAGGGCCCAGTGCGGGATGGTAGATGTCACATGTCTTCGAATAAACAGAATACTCAAAAATAATTCTCTATCTAAATATATCATCAATTTGTTTCTAAATCCGACATGACGTGCTATCTCATTCTAGATCACAGTCATTAACTGTATTTATAATTAGTTTATCGACAGCCCTGTGCCTAATTCAACCGGCCAGATGCATCGGCACTCTTATCATGTCACATTCAAATCATACTTGCAAACTCAAGCCGTCCCAATTTTACCTTTGACACCTGTTGCTAGTATTATATTAGAAACCCTATTTTTTGTCAAGCGTGTTTGCTGACCTCGTAAAGATCATTAGTTGTGGTCATAACAGCCGCATGTACATCATAACGCCTTCCAGATGTGTGCAGTCCACTAAATATTATGTACGAGTATTGTTGGTGCTGACATAGTTATGTCAGCGATAGGTATAAACACGCAATAACAGTAAGACGCCGTTTGTGGTTGGTGCCAATACGCATTAGTGTGACAAAGTGTGAGGCTCCATACTAATGGGCCGTAACGGGAATAGAACCACGGCCCTTACGACGGACATGCTTTGACCTCAGCGGCTATTTGCAACTATGTTGTGGCAAAACGCATTACCCATGGAAACCGCGCACAACAGCAATACACACATTAGCGTTTCCTTTGAGATGCTTTCTTAAAAAGAGATCAAAACGCGGCTCCTCAACGCTTTGAGACGGCAAAAATATGGATGTAACTTAGGTATTTTTTACTTGTGATGGACTAACTAATAGGATAAATACTATTTAGCCGTATTATTGAGTAACATACGTATCATAAAAAGATTTTATTAATGTGGATGACCATAAGAGTAGGGGAAGACCAAAACAAGATGGATGTACTGTGTGAGATGACGACTAATAAAGAAGTAGATATGGAATAAGAAGACATGCTTCAGCGACCACAAATAAATTGGGACAAGGGCAAGAGGATTATGATTCGCATCAATAAATATCGAGACTAGTTCTCAAGGATAAATAATATCCCATCCCAACTAAAATGAAAATAAACGTTTTGCACACATTTCAGTACAATAATGCTACTCAAACATGTTTATAGTTGCCACTGTGCTCGTAATTAAAGACTCTCATTTGTACGTCGTAAATAATGTAAACTGTATGTTTACGATAGTCCCAGTTCAGCTGTGTGAACGTGCACACATCGCGTGGATTATAAAGCTCCCTCAGACGGGCGCGACGCGACTCCGGTAGAACAATTTCTATAAAGTTTTCATAACCTAACCTTCATAGAAATTGTTCCACTAGAGTCGTCGCGCCTGTCTGCGAGATCTTTTACACGCAGCTGCACGAAATAGAAGTTTCACCTGATATTTTGGAACTATTTAACCATCGAGTTATTTCCTTTATGAACCACTACTGGAATTCTTATCTCTGCTAAGAGCTCGAAGTAAAGGCCTGGTGTTTAGTCACATCACACGCATATAAGATACTAGCTCCTGTCCGCGACTCCATCCGCGTGAAATATCTTGTTCCCCTGACGACGGGGTGGCCCGTCGCATCGCATCGCCTGCCATTGCTACTACTTCGTTTTCGCTTAAGGTTTTTCTTTTTTTTTCTGTTTGCTCTGCTCCTAAGAGACCTAGCGTAATATTAAATAGCCTTCCTCAACAATTGGGATATCAAATGCAATTTTTTTCGTTTCCGTTTGGAAGTTCCAGATTAGCGCGTTCAAACAAACAAACAAACTCTTCAGCTTTAATTATTAGTGTAGATAGATAGATGAGTAAATACCTTAGGTATTTTACCCGGGCAATGAATTCTAAAGGTGTGACTAGATTAATCCAGTAGACGATCACTTCAAAATATGTATAATCGATGGTCGATCGATGGGGGTAATCCCGCTGTCATGTACCACGCTAGATTAGTCAGTCCACAATGGAATGTCATATATCGACGGCAGTCTAGTTCACCTTAATATTGAAAAATCTGCTTCTGAGAGCTACTTTGAATGGCATACGAACTCAACATTTTTAAAGCATTGAAAACCGAAAACCGAAAGCAGAAAAAGAAGAAGCGTAGCGTGAAATTTTCAATCCTCATAGGCCACTTGTAGACTTAGTCTAAGATACGTAGAGGAACGACTCAATATTGTCCCTCATTGTTAATCGGAAACCCGTCTCGGAACGGCTAATTATATTTGCGTAGTGACTTTCAAACTGACTAGTTAGTACAGGATCCGTATAAGAACGACCATCACCGATCGAGTAACCGGACGAAATGTGTTTTTTACGGAATAAAATATGCTAATGAAAGCAACGACGATGGGTTGCCTAATGAAATCCTGTCAAGGATATTTTTAATTAATAATGTAACAGATAATCCTGATTGCTGACAGGTTTTTCATAGGCAACCTTATACCATCGTATTCGCTAAAAAATAATCTTCATTTTGATATATAACTTATTTGGTTACTCGATCGGTGAAGGTAACATTTTCGATTCACCTGTTTAAACTAAGCAACGCTACAGGCTTGACAAGAAAAAGCTAGGCAACTCTATGTTTGCATATTCTATAGAGTTCATAGGTACTTTCGATTAGCGTTAATTTTTTTTGGTTAGTCCATCGGCGAAGGTATCGAAAAAAAACTAAAAATGTCCTTGACAGGATTTCATTAGGCAACCCATCACCGATACTTTCGTTAACATACATATTTTATTCCGTAAAAAACACATTTCGTCCGGTTACTCGATCGGTGATGGTCGTTCTTATACGGATCCTGTACTAACTAGTCAGTTTGAAAGTCACTACGCAAATATAATTAGCCGTTCCGAGACGGGTTTCCGATTAACAATGAGGGACAATATTGAGAGCTCTGTGTAAACTAATTAGCGTCGAATCAATTGCGCTGGATACAGCTTCGCTATATACAATGAATAAAAAACAAGCTCTCAATTTTTAATTGAAATGCATTTCAATGGAGATTGGTTTCGTAGAATTAATTAATTTGTAATGAACTTTTATTGATTTCAATATTAAATATAGCCAGCACTGTCGTATCGATTTTAAGATTATAGACAGCGTAACTGCCATTTCACATGTTCGAATCAACGTGGACGACTAACTTACTACATAAATCCATCAAATATGTTCCAAAGGTTACGTATTATAATATCTAAAGTTATTCTTACTATTTTCGAAGATAACTATGGTCAAAAGACCTACTGTTTAAAATACCTAAAGATCGTTTCACAGATTTTTGTAATAACTAATGAACGAAACACATAAAGGAGAATTAAGCTACGGTTAATTCACCTACAATTAAGATTTTTTTTTATTTAGCTACAATTCACAAACCTGAGGTTGAGTGAACTAACGGACGATTCACCTACTGTTGGTTTTTGATTAAAAAAAACTCGTCTGTGTTTGTGCTTTTGAACCAGAAGAAGACGGCCGACGTCAAGGGCACCCCGAGGTTCGGTTTGGTTAGGTTCCTTTAAACTCTGCACACAGAAATAGGAGCCCCGCGCAGTGGGCCTCCGTCGACCGGACGTCGACCGTCTTCTTCTGTAATATAATAAAATTAAGAAAGTTAAGAAAACACAAAAAAAAAGAATAGAACTCACAACGTTTCAATATCCGTAAATACATTAGTTATGATGTTTGCAGTGCATTTGTGCATTTCACATTTCCAATAAATGTTGTCACTTCCTGGTCTATTTTTTACATTATGTGAACCCATTTCGATATACTTTCACGTTTTCAGCCATAGTTACAATATTAATAACAATTTCACACTCAGTTTGTCACAAAATGTGAACACGCACGACTTTAGTACACAGTTACATAGTATTAACTCATATATGCCCAGAACTTTTTTTAAGACGAATTTTAAAGATTTTGGACTATGTTGTTAATAAATAAGGGTAATGATTATAAATAAATTGTAATTTGCGGTTTTCAGTTCAGGAAGTATGTTTTTTTCAGTGGGTCGATAACAACCCCATGGGCATATATAGTCATACGCTAGTATGGAGTAAGGTGCATCAAAATAAAAACATTTATATGCTAATCATTTTTATTATTAGGTTCAACAATAATATAGGAACTATTAAGTAATTAATTTAGTCAATCAAGAAACAAAAATACATAAAAAATAATGTTCAGTTATGCATGAAATGCTTCATTCAAAGCATTTGTCATGAATATGCTGTTTGCATCCATGACGTCCGTAATAGGGTATCATCGACTCATCAATATTTATATTTTTCTCGATGGGGGCATATGTTAAAAACTTTTCATTCATGATGTTGAACAATGGCCGAATTTTAGCCATTTTATCACCAGTGGGTAGGTTGTTATTATCAGTATATAAAATAGTTCTTCACTCTAACAAAAGATGGCACTATAATTTAAATTAATGCAACAGCTCGCAGTCAGTCTGAATTAGAAGTCATGAAGGAATAAAAAGGTCGTTATCGACCCTGTGGGCATATATGGGTTAATAAACTGTAGGCGATGTATCTAAAAAAAATATTTGATTAATCTTTCGTTAGTGCAATTAATTTTAGTTTAATCAAAATTAAGTAAGTAAAACAGTAGTTCAGTCGACCAATATGTGTTATGAACATATGTGAATCAACCGTAGTTATCTCGAAAATATTTAGTATAAACTTTAGACATTATTAGGTGTACTTATAATTAACTTAATTTTTACATATTTTTAAGTATTTTTTTATTATAAAAAAAGTGAACAACGAACTTAATCTAAGAAATATTGTCCGTCGTGTTCTATGACCTTGCGCCATATATCAGGCAGCATACGGATGCCGTCGCGAAAGAAACTTGCAGGCTTTGAGGCGATAAAATCATCGACGAATTTACGCATATCATCCAGCGTTTTGAACTGTTTGTCCACTAAGCCGCGCTGTATTGACCGGAACAAATGATAATCAGATGGAGCCAAGTCTGGTGAATATGTCGGGTGCGGGAGAACTTCCCATCCCAAATCCAACAGTCGCACGAGCAACGGTAGGTCGAGCTTTGTCATGCAGCAGTATGAGTTGCTGACTTCCTTGCCACGTAAATGACCTTTTCTGATCCAGTTCTTTGCTCAATTTATTCAGTTATCGATTATGAACTTCTAGAAACTGGTCAGACGGTGACACCGTCTGACCAGTTTCCAGAAGTTCATAGTAAAGCACATCCCTTATGTCCCACCAGATACACACAAACACTTTCTTTAAGTGGCTGTTCGGTTTCGGCGAATGTAGATGGTTGCCCGGGATCTAACCACAACTTTTTACGTTTAGGATTCTCGTAAAAAATATACTTCTCATCAGCCGTCACAATTTTCCACAAAAAGTCCTTTTTTTTGTTGCCGGGCAAGCAGTGAAAGACACTTGTTAATACGTTGACTTAGGTTATGTTCGGTCCCATGTGGGACCCATCTTCCAAGTTTTTGAATTTTTTGCTTTTGGTACAAACGCTTGGAAATAGCTGTTTGGGTGACTCCTAATTGAGCTGCAAGCTCTTTTTGCGTTTGCGTTGAGTCCTCATCCAGTAAAGCTTGCAATTCCGCATCTTCAAACTTTCGATGCCCAGGGCGCGGCTGGTCAATAAGATCGAAATTACCAATTCTAAAACGTTTGTACCAATAATTACATGTTTCATAACAAGTAGAAGAACACTACAAATTGATTCCCGTACTTCAGAAGTATTTTTTCCTTGTTGGAATTCGTATAAAATGCAGTGCCGAATGTGCTGTTTATCAGTTGCCATCCTAAATTTTACTATTATGAGAGGTTATGTATCTTGCCTAGACTTGTCGTTTAGTGTTACAAAAGTACTAAAAAAAACCGTGGAAATATTCCTTTTTTAAATATGCTCTAAGAAAAAATCTGTAAAAATTTAGTAATACACATAGTATAATACGTAACCTTTTCCAAATTCGTCATGAAGACTTAAATTGTAGTATACAAAGTTAATCGTCACTTAAAACATATTTTTTTTGTTAACAGAATCATCTTGACATGCACTCTCTGGACATGACCAAGAGCGAGCATCGTCATTTAGTACTACAGATTGCTTTGAAATGCGCTGACATCTCGAACCCCTGCCGCCCGTGGGAGATCAGCAGGAAGTGGAGTCTCAAAGTGTGCGAGGAGTTTTTCCGCCAAGGCGACTACGAACGGGGACTAAACCTGCCAGTCACGGCCCTCTGCGACCGACATACCAACTCCATACCTAAGATTCAGACAGGTAAATGTAATGAACATAACTAATGTTACAAAAATGCACATTATACAATCTACAATTATGTTTTATAATTACAGGTTTCTTCAAATTTGTGGTGACGCCGCTGATTATTCAATGGCATAGGTTCCTACACAATGACCTGTCCACTCAGATGCTCTATAATCTTATGTACAACCAAAATAGATGGGAGACGTTAGTGAATGAGGAGGCAAATCAGGAAACCAAGACTGAGAAATCCGATGCGGATATGGTGGACGAGGAGTTAGATACGGACAACGAGAGCAACAAATCAGAAAGCGCCAGGCTACTCCTGCCGCCGCGAAGGGCCTCGCTCAATCCTGTCAAGAAGAAGAGCCCTTTCAAGGATCAGATCCGACGTTTCTCCGTGCCCCTAAACGTGTTCCAGGATGTTAGGTTACGACTTCGCGAGAGGAGTCACGCGGCATCGCTGGCGCACGAGCGAGCGCGCCGTTTTGCTAGCGCTGCCAGCAGCCAGCCCTCCCTGCACTCGCAGATCAGCTTGAGTGGGCAGTGCTCACACTCACAGGAACCCGAAAGGCAACTCAACTCAGAAAATCTTCTACCTGATTCTACCATAGCCTCTATCACGACTCCCACGCAGGCCGTACGGCTCAACACTGTGCTCAGGCAAGACGGCACCCTGAACAAACTGATCAGACAAAAAACTTTCCCTCCTTTGGAGTCAACGTTTTGGGATTCCTCTGAGGATTCCGACTTCGTACCACGGTTCAGATCAGACGCTCTTAGTCCTGTCCCGGGAACAAGCAAGAAAGAACCTAAATATAGTTATTTAGTCGTGAGAGATTTTAAAAAGACTGATTCTGAAGATACTTCTGATACTAGTGCAGAAGAAACGCCGCGTAAACTAGAGAAGGATAACTCCGCACGGAGGCACAGTCGAAAGGAGTCAAGCACGGTGGGCAGCCAACTGCGCGACAATTTGACTTGGATGCCTTTAGAACTCGAATCAGATCCGCTGCTGCAGCGGCGGAGGAAATCGATGCCCGCTGATTGTTTACCATTTAGTGAGTTATTTCGGAATATTTCTACTTACCAACCCCAAAATCGAATCTCATTAAATTACTTAAACACAATAATAAATCTTACAGCTCCCAGAGAGAAGAAAATTCGCGAGGTGCCGACAGTCCTCCCCCAGTTCCTGCGCCGCACGTTCTCCGGCAAGGAGTCGTGGACAAAGCGGCGCGGCTCAGCCCCTTCGCCTGTGGCCCCCTCCGACGCAGAGCTGCGGGGCCTGGCCTCTCTCGGGTCCCTGCGACACAGCGTAAACGGCGGCCGCAGGAAGCCAAGCCTCACCGTCACATGCCAACAGTGGCTCGCCAAAGCTACCCACGGGGCTCAAGAGCGAGCCCTCCAACAGTTCCCTCGCAGAAGCTCACTCCCCGCTGAGGTGATGACAGGTGCTCAATAGCTTAGCGGCTTTTTTATATTTTTCTTTTGCATGTCTTTACTACATTATTTTTGCACAAGAGGTTTTATTTTATGATCCCGTTTGAACTTTACTTAGTTTTATTAATGACTGACTGATGATTTTGTTTGCTATCAGAATTTTGAATTCCAAATTAATGGAATTGTTTTCGCGCTTTTGATGTTGTTCTTAATGGAAGCACGTATATAATGCTGCGTGAGGGTAGAGTATCAGAACTATTCTAAGAATAGTAGATCACCTATGATTGCGATGCTTTTAACATACCCGACACCGACGTCTCGTGCTGATAAATTAATTACTTACACAGTTTGAACATACACACGTTTACAAGTACACCTCAGAAACAATTTTGTCAATGAATCTAATTAACATTATAAACGGTATATATTCCAGGTATCTCATCCCACTAACTCTGGCGAAGGTACGTAATATTTGCTTGAGCCCGGAGAGGCTCAATACTATGATTCGCTGGACGATGAAGATTCCGACCAGTCTTGTAATAATTACGATGCGGACGGAGAAGATTCGGATGACGAAAGTTCGTACGACGATGACTATACAAGTCAGTTCCACGAAAATTTAGTCCTCGACTCTTCGGATGAAGCTAACGAACATTTGGATGATGATGACGATCCGAACTTGCTCATCAATCTTCCCTTCATCAATCGTCATCGCGCCACGTCTATGTAAACGATCTTTTGAATCCTGTTCCTCTCCCGTGTAATTTTACTGTAAATATGTCTATCACTAATCCTATCTATGATATATGGCCGCAGAAGTGTGTTTAGATCTGTTGGTGATCGTATAAGTGACGATAGTTGTGTTATAATGTGTGCCGGTCATTGCGCCCCACTCCCTCTCCATCCCCTACCCCACTCTTGAACCAGATCGTTTAAAGTGATTACAGTGAAATCAGACTTCTCGGAGCCATAAATGGCATCAATGTGTAATACTGGATGTTTTATGTAAATAACTGTATTTGTCTCGATCATAATATTAATTTGTGATTGTCATAAATTTGTGAACGAAATTGACTTTTTCACCGTACCGATATTTGTAGGAAGTCTTTAGTTTCTCGGTTCATTGCGCTAAATATTATTTGCTGGATGGATAATGTATAAATTAAAAATGTGATGATGTGGATACAGCCTATATTCTGTGCGCAGTGGATAGTGAAACAGTACATGTATTATAGTAGTGTAAGTATAAGCTAAAATTTGTCTCGAACGTAACATTAATTTGTGATAATCAAAAAAAACCGACTCAGTGTCAATAGCCTTAAACTGAAGGGCGTCATTATAATCATATTTTGTAAGACTCAGTGGGAACACTTCCCCGTTCCATTACTCTACAAGTTCCCAACAATGTTAATATATCTGATACTTCGCGCAACGGATAGTGACACAGTACACTCATGTGTACTAGAACGATGGCAGACGTCGCATAGCTCAAATGCGTTTTCTAGACTTTAGACATGGATGACACTCCAGAATAGAGACACATCATATATTATCATAGATACTAAATCTATGGTTGATTCAGGGACACATTCAAACGTAAGAATGTCCTCGAATGTATGGCAACATTTTCTAAGGTGAAAGTTGGAAATTGGAAGCAAATGTGTTTATACACTAGGGTCAAGGATGCCGCTTTCCACCACTACCACTTAAAAATGTTTATTTTCCAAAACCGCAGTACAAATAATTTCCGCACAATGTATTATTTTTTTTAATTGTATTTTTATTAAATGAATTACAATATGTTGTCTCACAAATTTATTGTAAGTTTTAACAGAATTTATGTTTCGCCTAATTTATAGAAAGTACATTATGATTATACCAAAAAATAAGCTTATCCTATTTGAAAAAAGGTTACGTTAAATCAAAACAGCAGGTTTGACATTAGAGGGATTTGAGTCTCATAATTTGTAACTTTCTTTTAGTATTTCGAAAGTTATATAGTCATAGAATTTAAGTACTTATTATTTTTTAAGACGGCAAATGATGAAAGTGGTAGACGCTCTTTTTGAGTGAAACACATGAAGACGTTAATGAACGTAGAGAAATGTTCAGTATTAATTGGAGACAGGCAGCGTAGAGCTGTGACTGTTGATCGCTTTCACAAGGTCGCCACACAGAATCACAGAATTGTACAGACTATAAACATGTTTGATAAAGTTGCACTTAGCTATTATGGACAAAATGAGACCCATGAATTTACTTGAGTGTACATAGCTTACATGGTTATCACGAAATTCCATAATAATATTGCGCAGTATAAAAGTTCATAATCTTTTGTAATATAGTTTCGACCTGTAGAACACAAATGGATTTTTAATATTAAGATTAATATTTAAAATTGTAAGTCCTATGATAATTATGACCATGCGGTCAACAGGAACGCGGCGTAGTGTGAACAATTCCTGAAATATTTTACTAAAGTATTCGATATTTTCGTCGTAACGTTGATTTGTATACTAAGTTTCTTTTTAAAGATATTATTATTAAGTCAGGTTTAGGCTAAATTCCATTGTGAATTTATTTCTTCGGAATTCTTTTAAGAAAAGTTATTTTTTGTAACGTTAGATTTATTTGTTCCAAAGATCTTTCATGGTGGTCCACGTCTGTTATTGGCACAGAAACTCGTGCCATTTCTATCAAAATTCGGGCCTGTATTGTGGACAGTAGGTTACTTCGCAAAGTTCGGGAGGTCAGAGACAATGTCAAATATTTAATAGGTGAACTAATTTTTCATACCATCAGTCTACTGACACCTTTTTGCTGCAAACGCGGCAGTGTAAAGATTGCGTGAACGTTGTCGTGCAGCTGCAGGCCCGTACTGCTTTTGGCCACACTAGAGGTCATGTTGCTAAAAGCAAGATTTATTTTATATAATTTAGATGAGGATACTGGTGGCGGCTGAGCGAACTTACAGAGCTGGCTAACAACCAAGTGTTGTTTCATTCGAGTGACAAAAGACGACTTCACTGTAATAGCCGGAAACTTGAAATCATCGTGCTTACGGCTCAATCAGTCAAAGATGTCTAACTCACTAAG
This sequence comes from Eremobia ochroleuca, assembly GCA_949629135.1. NCBI lineage: Eukaryota > Metazoa > Arthropoda > Insecta > Lepidoptera > Noctuidae > Eremobia > Eremobia ochroleuca. The sequence continues at coordinate 29,096,677 of OX451384.1, read as the reverse complement.
CGGGGTTGGTATTAAAAGTGTGTGTATAGTTGTAGAGGCACGTGCTCATTGTTTATCCGTGCGTAAAAATATTGAACGCTTCCTGAAATTACGCAAAACGCCACCGTCGCAAGTTAAGACATCTGTGCAGCCGCTGAGCACTTCTGTCGGCACTCAGTCGTCGCTTACTTCGAAGTAAAACTTGTCAGCGCTGGCTCGCTGAACGATTGTCGATGCTCCCAAGAGTATGCAATCCTAGGAGTTATGGTAGGAAAGTATTTTAGTATAGTAGGCAACAATGGGGCAGATATTGAATCAAAATATGACTTTTGTCGATTTGAGATTTTTACGGATTCTGAGCCTAGCTCATGAAGAATATTTTTGTATACTTTTTATTTAATTTATTATAATATTATAACGGTGGTAAGTTAAACTAAGCATCATGATGGAAAGCTATGATAAAACAAGACGATTCCTACGAAGGATGAATCGTGAAGATTTTACTTAAGTATCTTTTCATTTCATATTATAACGACCTCTAGTGTCCAGAAGCACTGCAGTGGAAGTTTCTCTTTTAAGTAAGTGTTAAATAGTTTATATGTAAGCAAGCAGTGTTTCGCTAAATGTAAAAAGTGTTAATTTATTTTGTGATTGTGGCCCGAGTAGGTTTCTTGACGAAATGTTATACGTTTAACATGAATCGTGAGCTGGATGGGCCAGTGTTTTGTCTATAATGGTTTTGGGTCAAGAATGAGAACCGCGTGTCTTTAAAATGAAATTAAAACGGATTCTAAAACCGATGACCAGTAATTTCGAAAGACGCATTTTTATTGAAAAGAGGAGACGCGATTATATTTGTAAATATACCTGTAGATAGACTACGACAATGTTTCGTCATTTCAATGTAATTGTTAGTTGTTAAGGTGTTAGTTGTTAAGGTGTTAGCTTTAGTAATTAAGTCGATCTTATGGATTTTGTTCGATAGGTAAGTGCCACGCCCGCTGTGACACGGTTGTTCGATAGGTAAGTGCCACGCCCGCTGTGACACGTTTGTTCGATAGGTAAGTGCCACGCCCGCTGTGACACGTTTGTTCGATAGGTAAGTGCCACGCCCGCTGTGACACGTTTGTTCGATAGGTAAGTGCCACGCCCGCTGTGACACGTTTGTTGGGTAGGTAACTGCTACGCCCGCTGTCACACATTTATTGCGATTAACTAGCATAATTCTGTAGTAGCCACATAGAAAGTACAAGTCCGCGGACGTTCTGTTTTTGCACAATATATTGCAAAACTAAACGTATAAGTAGAGAGTTACTCACAAAGTTTAAGTTTACGTCTCGTCACCACAAAAGGTTGCACAGACGCTAATAGGGTGCACTTTCACAGAAGTTCAATAGGCTCCCCAATTTCGAGAAAACGTGCCAAACGTATCAACAGCGGGATATATTTCTCAGTATATTTTTAGTAAATAGATTGAAAAAATAATGTGCTCAAGAACTTCACTAGTATTATTCAGAAGGGACTTTTCCTTCGAACTTTTAGCATGCACAACACTATTTTATAAAGTATAGTAATGCCTCAAGAGTCTACTGCTCGTGCGCAGTAGTGGGAGATTATCTTGTCACTAGTTTTTCGTCTTTTATAATGGTACTTGTTAAAATCGGGCTCAATATTCATTATAGTATGTTTACTCTCTATGCACTATATGCATGTTTAAAGTCTGTGTTTATGATAATAAAGTAGTTTCAGTGTTACGAATGGTATATCAATATGAGACAGTGACGGTAGTTTGTTCCGCTACCGATATCGATATCAAAGTATTGCTCGATTAGACGTGAGCCACGGGCCTATCTCAAAAGTAGAATGCCCCATTCAACTTGTAGTAATTTGAATTTCTATGTGTTTTGATGTTAGATAATAATTGAAATAAGTATATCGTCTTTGATGTCGCCGCGGCTATGATGTCACAAGTTCTTAGTTATTATGTTTTAAAGTAACTGGTGTTTGTACAATAGATGCATGTCCCTTCGTAAATAGTCATGTTTTCTTCAGAAAATATGTAATCACAAACTAAATATTAATTACCTAATACATTGTTTCACGGTTCCGGTGAGCCGGGTCGTCTACATGTTGTATACAGCTTAACTACAGTTCATAAATTCGGGAATAAGGGATCATTAATAAATTGTAAGAATTAAAATGTAAGGAGCTCTTTATTCTGTGGTTCAACTGTAAACGACTGAATTTTGTCATTTTAAAGTAGGGGGCATTAGGCGATTTACGTGTTTAGAAAAGCTGATATTTTAATCGACAGACTTACAGGCTAAAATCATTTCAGGGCTGAAAAATTTTATACTGTTGGCCTGGCGTCAGTTCAAAAAGCATTTTAGTGTCAGAAATAAATAAGTTAAACCGACAAAAAAAAAACTAAACAAAGCATCTGAGTGTTAAGTAGTTGAAAAAAATATTGTCCCCTCTCTGTCACTACAACTCGTCTCTGAAAACTGTTTTCTAACAAAAAAGACTAATGTCTACAACTGTCAGTAGATTCTTGATAGATGTACCACCTGTATAATTGAGTCCGCGTATAGAAACCCCGCTTGAGGTGTTCATATCATTCGGTCCTGACTTCATTTATTGCACTCTGCGGGTCATAGATCGATACTTTTCAAACGCTGTTCAGTGTACTTGGTTTTTGGATTTGTAAAGGGCTACATCAGTCATGCAAGTGTGTATTTTGGGCGCCGAAGTCCTATCTGCGATCTTGACCGTTCCTTTGCCTATGTGTAGTGAAAAAACTATAAAGAGAAACCAGCAGGCTAAGGGAAAAAATATAAGCATTTCCAAACAGTTGTGTATTTCACCATTCTCAAATAGTTTTATGTATGTACATTCAAAGCGTTGAGAGGCAATTTCTAATGTAGCTCAAAATTTCATAATGTACTAACACAAAAGAATTTAGTTTATTGATATAAAAACCTAAAGCACATAACTCCATCAAAATGTGGCATTACTAACAAAAATGTCGATTATCACAAACGATTATCAAAAACAAGTATCTAACAAGTATCTGTTTTTGAACAACAAAACTTACTGAATGTGAGATAATTTTCAAGAAAATGAACAACAAACTGAATGTCATACTTAACAAAGTTCAAATTCCATTGCAACCAAAAACTTATTAGGACTTTTTTGTTACAAATGGTCACTCAAAAATCAACTTAGAATACATTTCACTAAAGTTTCGATGGACTGTAAATCATTAAGTATCGATGGACTGTAAATTATCTGAGATTATGAACGCTGCTATAGGGGTTTTATATCAATGAATTAAAGGCTGATTTTTCAATCGACAGATCATTTTTTTATTCGTGGAATACGTTCGTCTAACATATTTTGTTAGGAAGAACTGTCAAAAATTCAAAATGATTCCTTGGTTATAATTATCTGTCGTTGGAAAAATCAGCACTAAGACACAATAATATGTATTACGATCGAGTATTTAACATTAAATTAATCCAAGAACTCATGTAAAAATGTGAAGTTATTTTTGAAATATGGATGTTGTACTTAAAATTGTTTTCAAAATAAATGTTTTTTTTTTCATTGGTTTTTTTTTCTTTTCTCATACATTTTTGCGGGCAGATTTGTTTTATTCTATATTTTATTATATTATAATGCTTACTATCAAAATGAACTTTCAATTACATTCACTACATACCTACAAAATGAGATTTTTGTTTTCGTCTTACAATTTATTTTGGTAATGTTAAATCTATCCGTAAGAGAAGACTGCAAAATTTTTAAAGTTGATACCTATGTATTCCTTTTTAGTGTATTTCTAATGGTACCCACCCCGGTACTTCTAATTTGTATGTACTTTCTCTACTGACTATTGTCAAGGACCGATGTTTATCATTGTATTAGTGTTATAATATAAATGTCAGCAATTTATGAGCGGAATTGATGTTTTATTTCTGACCCTTGCCTGACAAAAAGCGGAGCCTGAAAAAAAGAATTATCCAGTTTATACTGGATAATTCTTACAGGAAATTTTTACAGGGTAAACAAAATCAGCTGTTTAATACAAAAGTTCAGTACTACTTGACCAAAATGTATGAAACAGCCGATTTTTTTTCGTGATCTCAGAGTTGGTTCCATAGTGAAAGTTATTCGTATTCATGGGTGGAACACCCTGTAAAAATTAGGAGACGATAAAAATTTTTTTAATAATACCAGCACTGTCCCACTGCGGGGAAAAAGTCTCTTCTCACAGAGAAGACACGAGCATTGATCACTTCGCTTGCTCGAGGCGGATCGTTGATTTCCTCCATTGTCGCTACGTCACTATGTCGTAGCAACAGTTTGCGAATAGGCTGTATACACGGCCGTCTTCACGATATCTTCTTCACGACTCCGGACTTGTTAATACGCCTTTTTCAAACCAATCAAAAGTCATTTAATTGAACTAGGCTGACAATCAGCACTTTTCGAACGTCAAAATTACAAAAGACAGTCTCCCAAAACACCACTTCCTAGTGCTTTCGTTGGGGTGAAGAAGTGGCGCAACAAACTCCCCAGCATGAATGAATTATAAAGAAATATTTTTTCCCTAGTAAATTGTATGTGAAGTCTTGGTATAAGGTATCGGTCAGGAACAGTGAACCGAGCTCCCGTCGTAACTGAAGTTTCTTCTAGTTTTCCGCTGGTTTGTTCTTGCTGTCAAAACTACACGAACTTTGACATCTATGTATAGACTTCCCTTCCAAACTTTCTATGGAAATATCATATCGAGTTACGTTTCATTGATTTGGAACGCGGTCGTGATTACTGTGAATCTTGGTAACGAGGTCGGTGATACTAGCTTCAGGATCGGTTCATTTTCAACGCTACAATCTCTTGAAAGCGATTCGATCATTTCGATGATTATTCCCTTGCTACGCGCGGCGATCGTATCGGCGTAGCCGGTACGGCTACGCGCTGCTACGGCCTACGCATCACAACATTGGCTACGCGCTAGGAAACATCGACGCACGGTATTATAAACACGTTCGGCCCTGGGGGACAACTCTTGAGTCCGTCAACAAAGATACGGGCCCGAAAGTAGTTCGAAAGTTCGGAGAGAAGTATTTTACATTATTACCTATAGTTTCGGGTTTAGTCATCCATGCTGACAAGAAACATTCACCTGTTTCTATAGACGAATTGATAACTTTACAAATAAATTGATGTCTCACGATCTTTCATTTAATCTAGTAAACTTACAGCTGGCGGCCTAAGCAGAAGTGTCGGGGCTTATTTAACAAAACGAACTATTAGTGAGGATTGGGGGCAATATCAGCAACTATATCGAGCGCATGGCGTAGGTTCGTAGTTACAATAAAATTAAACCTTGATGACGTAAACAAGTTGTTAGTTTAATATATTCGGGACATGGATTTTTTGTGGCCTAGTACGGACAAAAGTTATTAATATTTAAAAAATAACTGATAACATTTGAAATCCCACCACAGCTCTCGTTACTTGGCAAATGTTTGCAGAAAATATTTCAATTTAAAAGTTAATTATTTTGATTCAAGGATTCGGGGAGGTCTTTATGTTGCCAGTTGTGGAAATACATAAACGCCATTAGTTATTTTTGGATATCCCAATATGACATATGACCTTAGGTGATTGTTGCACTGTCTCATACACACTTTTGCATCTTACCTTTAGCATAAACCAGTGTAAACAATTCTTAGTGAAGCAATAAAATAAATAAACGACCGCAGGTCATGAGGGTGCGTTTCCACAGAAGCGGAGCTGGGCGGAGCGGAGCGGAGACGTGTAGGAATCGTCCAATCACAGACGAGACGACTGACGCGATGATGATGATTCTTGCTCCGCTTCGCCCAGCTCCGCTTCTGTGGAAACGCACCCTAAGTGTTAACAAGTACCAAATAGATAAGTACTCCATGTAGTTACCCTTTTTCGCAATTGCATTCACGCTCAATAAGTTAGAAGCTAACTTAGGTACAAACGTAACGTCGCTGACTGTCAATCCTGACTTACATGCTACCCTACCCTCACCTGCACCGTCACCGTACCATCTGCACAAGTCACTCTCAAAGACTTAGGACTATCCCTAAAGTTCTTAAACCAAGACTTGCGATTCGTCACGTCACGACGCTCCAGAATCGATGATCCAGTTTTCTGCCTGTGGAATCCACGTTCCGAACGCAAAGGCTTGAAGTCCTTTCCTCACTTTTGAATTACCTATCACGTACCGACACTCATGTGCCTTGTGTGGTCCGTCACAAATAAAGCACTTGATCTTTTGAGGATATTTTTCAAATAATTGGTTTGCTTCGTGTCACAGTAAAATTTTGAAATTATCAAATTTGTTTATGGTGTACTCCGATGATGTTTTAATTTTGCTACTCTGTATTAGCTATGTAATAATTAAGGGATATTTTGCTACTTGACTTTTAATCATAACTATTAAATGTGATATTTTTCCATTTCTGCCGAGAAGTCTTCACAAAAGGTTCAGCTTCAAATTCAAATAGCAATCAAAGTTAGGTGCTCGGTTTGTTGATTTAGAGATAAATGCAAAATTATAACCACATTTGGGTACCTTTGTGAATCAATGAAGTTTCTTCATATTAGCCAAAAGTTTTAAAAATTGACCAAATCAAAGTTTTCAGTCACATTTAGGAAAAGCCCTCAATTTCTTTATCAGATTTGGCTATCGTATCATACCGAAATGAACGGCTTTGAAGATCAGGAGGTCAGGAGTCCACTTTTAGATTTCGAAAAAGGGCCAAAACTAAATTGAAGTCTGGCCCTTTTTCGAAATCGTAAAGTGGACTCCTGACAACGGGGCTCTTATCTGAAACTTTTCAAATATATTTTCGGTGCTCTCTCCTCATGCCGCACCTACTCAGCTATCGACTTTTCGCCCTGCATATGCTTGCTTAAAAAACCCTCTGAGCTCCCCTACAAAACACTGTGAATGAATGGAGTATTAGTGTTACGCAGGGTAATTGCGTAACACACTATCAGTAGCAATGGGTTTCTTGTTGACAGTTCAACAACATTCATTGCGTTATTTACGTTGTTGAGCAGACATATTTTTCGAACATATGGAGCAATGGATTAGCAATATGCTTCAAATTGAGAGTAATAGTGTGTTACGCAATTAGGGTGCGGGAATATTTAACTTTTTGGGTTTGGATTCCTGTTTAACCTAATACAACTGCGTAAAAGCATATTACACGGAGCGACCGCCTATCTGATCTCCACATCCTAGTTACTGGGTATTCAAACAGAAACCAATTCACAATAAAACTATACTTGCTAACTAATATGATTTAATTTACGTGTTTTTTTAATAAACTTAAAACAAACAGACTACTATATATACATTTAAACGGGGGGGCCTTCGGGCTTGGCTGACGGAGCCCCGACGGGTGTAGTAGAGGCAGTTTCAGGCAACGACGACGCCGTCTCTAAACTCTTCAAGTTTGTCTCAAACTCAACGGGTTCAATGAACTTCTTATGCGGGTGCGGTGTTGGCCCCAATATGCGTTCGACATCTTTGAAGTTTAGCGTTTCTTTCTTCAGAAGCTCTTCGGCTAACTGCGGACAAAACAGTAATATTTTAGATGTTGGAATTTACTATAATTTCAATTAATAATTTGAGATAACTTTCATGTCATGGAACAACTGAGTACCTGATGTCATTATAACGCCCTTCTGGGTACCTGATGTCATTATAACGGACAAATTATTGTATGTCATAAAGTCCTGATATATATATAAGTCCCGATATACATTTATGTAATAACCGGGCGTACATCCTAACATACATATTAGTTTTTCGTTTAAAAATCGGCGCTTCTAAGCCTAATTGAGTTAACCAATGAGAATTCAAATGTGGTATAATCTCAGAACTTTGGGCCATCTCACATTTTGTCCGTTATTAAGGACAACCGGTCTTTTCGACATCTTGAGGTATAATAATATGGCGGACTCAGGAGGATAAAAGGTTGAAATTCCATTGCAACCACAAACTTATTAGGACCTTTTTGTTACAAACGGTCACTCAAAAATCAACTTAGAATACATTTCACGCACACAAAATCTATAAATTTTCCTCATTCCTCCGCATCACATACCCAAAACATGACAAAGACACAATTTTTCAGTTCACGACTTTCAGACTTCCTCTCGATAACCGCCTATAAATGAGCCTTACACTTTAAAATATCTGTGACTTACCAAGACAAGTTTGTCCCGATTGTCTCTGAGCAGCTTCTCAGTCCTGAAGTACGCTTCGCCGATCAGTTTCCTGGCTTCCAGGTCGATGAGGTTCTTCAACGTCTTGCTGAACGGACTCTTGCCGTGTGCCTTGAGGTCAGGGAAGGACAGTAGCCCGACTTTTTCTGACATGCCATAGACTCGGATCTGGGGAAGAAATGAGGATATTTTTAAAACAAGATAGAAACTCAAACTTTTAATTCAATTGAAACACTTACAGGCACTTTTGAACTGTCGAGTTTGTCAGTTAAGTTAGTTAGTAGTACTCTACTAATACAATTAAAGTTGTGTTTGGCTCTGATTTAAACTCGCAATGCTTTAAAATAAAATTCGCAAGCAACGAAAGTTTCGAAATGCAAACCATTCGCTCAGTAGACAGTCGCAGTCAGTGTTGTGTTAATTGCTAACTCTTTATTTGCTCAATTTAGAACAAAATGCGTATCAGCCGAATCGGGCCTGCGCACATTTGCTGGGTCAATTTTTAGATAACGAGATTTTATTACTGTTAATATTCCTACTCTGTTTATTTTATGATGCTAAATGATATGCTAAATAATAAATATTAATAAAATATAACTAAATTAGTAAATTTTAAAACTCTGGCACAACATCCATAGAAAGTTGATTATTGATTCATAACTTTATTACTTATCACTACATAGTATAAAACAAAGTCGCTTCCCTGTCTGTCTGTCCCTATATATGCTTAGATCTTTAAAACTACGCAACGGATTTTGATGCGGTTTTTTTTAATAGATAGAGTGATTCAAGAGGAAGGTTTATACAGCCTTGGCCAAAAGTATTGAGCACCTTACAAATTTCGCTCGTTCACGGAAAGTATGGGAGTAAACCAAATCTATTATTGAAGAATTCTTTTGTCGGCCATCTACAAAGGTTTAAACAATGACCCACGCCGCACAGCTAGCAATAAAACACCTGGGTGCAATAAAATGTGTTTTTTACAATTTTTGTATTTATTTATCAGTTCGCTACCATCGCTCGTTGTGAACACATCCAGTGATCTAGTGCGCCTTTTGTATTTTATTTCAGAAGTTTTAAGTGTTATCGTTGCAATATGCCAAAACAAAACGAACTTTCTTTAGAAAAACGTGTGCAGATACAGCTTCTGTATGAGCAAGGGAAATCACAAGTAGAGATTTCTAAAACTGTGAAATGTTCGCGCCGATCCGTGCAATATGCTATTCAGCGATTCTCTACTACCGGATCACATGAAAATAGACCGAGAACCGGGCGCAAACGCATCACCACAGACCGTCAAGATCGTCAGTTACTGAGAGAGTCGTTAAGAAATAGGAAAAAAACATCTTCAGAGCTCGCTGCTGAGTTGTCGGAACAAATTAAGAAGCCAATTTCTGCTCGAACTACTCGCAGAAGACTTCAAGAAGCTGGTTTGAAAGGCTGTAAAGCTAGGAAGAAGCCATGGCTCTCCGAGAACAACAAAAAAGCTCGATTGAAATGGGCTTTAAAACACCGAACTTTCACCGCTGAAGATTGGTCAAATGTTGTTTGGTCAGACGAATCAAACTTTGAGGTGAGTAAGTCAATTTAATGCCCTGATACAATTTTATAAAATGTTTTAAAAACCAAACGCATAATTGAATTTATTTTAGTTTTACGGAACTCAATATTTTTCTCTTTATTTCAGATTTTTGGTACACCTGGTGTGACCTTTGTGCGTCGCCGTGTGGGCGAAGAATTTAAGCCAGAGTGTGTGATCCCAACCGTTAAACACGGTGGAGGCAGCATAATGGTCTGGGGTTGCATGACCGATTCTGGAGTTGGCGAATTGTTCGTGTGTGAGGGTCGCATGGACTCTACTAAGTACATAAATGTACTAGAAACTGCATTACTGCCTTCATTCACGAAACTTTTTGGCGACACGAATATGGATGGTGTCAAATTCCAGCAGGATAACGCGCCATGCCACAAATCTGCACGCACTATGAGATGGTTTCGGGAAAATAACACGGAACTGCTTGACTGGCCAGCTCAGTCTCCAGATCTGAACCCCATAGAACATTTATGGGGTTTATTAAAGCGCAGGGTTAGGCGCCACACAATTAACAACAAAGAAGATTTAAAACGCTGCCTGCGCCTAGAATGGAACTCGATTACTGTTGACGACTGTAAAAAACTTGTTAACTCTTTACCAAAAAGAATTTCTGCCGTAATTAAGGCAAAGGGTGGACCCACAAAATATTAATTTTCTATTAATAAATAGTAAAATAAACCCATATAAAACGTTTTGTTTTATTTCTATTTGATACTCCGCATAAAACTGAAAGATATCACGGGTGCTCAATACTTTTGGCCAAGGCTGTATGTATAATACATGCATAATATAGTAGAGAAACACTGATAATTTTAGAGGTTTCTAATGTGATGTCGCAAATAAACACATTTTTTTGCGCTTACATTGTAAACGCTGGCTGAACCCGTCGAGATAGATCAAAATAATGTACTACAGTATTGTACACCTTAAAAAGGTCTACAAAAAATTCCGCGATGGTATATGTCTATCTCTTAGGGATAACCCACAATAAACATTTTTTATCCTATAATTTTTACGAGAAATAATGGCTCTAAAATTTATCAGTGTTTCTCCATTGCACCCGTGCGAAGCCGGGGCGGGTCGCTAGTCTATGATAATTGATAAAAAGTATATTCGATCCATCCGCAAAATGGTACAAATTTGTAAATTGTAATTGTAAAGTTTTGTGTTAAAGGTCCCAGGTGAAGGTCGCGGGAATAACGGATCCTCGCGATTCTTCTTCACCGGATTCAGATTCGAGAACATCATACATAGATGTACAGTTAATTAATGGGTGAGTAACCCATGTTTTCCTAATAGATTGTACACCTAGACTTAAGTTAGCAAATACGCGGTAAGCTGGCTTCGTTGTTGTCAATGTTGTGTTTACCTGTAATTGGCATATACTGGGTGTTTTTTTTTTCAGGCTCCAACTTTTTACGGGGTGTTCTACTCATGAATATGAACAACTTTCACTATGGGACCAACTCTGAATTCACGAAAACAAAATCAGCTGTTCAATACAAAAGTTCAGTACCTAAGTACTTGACCAAAATGTATGAAACAGCTGATTTTTTTTTTCGTGATCTCAGAGTTGGTTCCATAGTGAAAGTTATTCATATTCATGGGTAGAACACCCCGTAAAAAGTTGGAGCCTGAAAAAAAAAACACGCAGTATATGCCAATTACAGGTAAACACAACATTGAAAACCCCGTAAAAATTTGGAGACGGTAAAAAAAAGCATGCTGTATATTAGAATAATACCGTATGATTCAGTATATGTATGAACCTTAAGTAAATAAATAAATAAAACCGGTCGTTATGGCGATGGCATATTTCCAGCAGTGCACTTCTTTCAGCTGAAATGATGATAATGAATAACGGCGCTTATCCTATGATACCTGAGCGTAGGCGATCTTGGTGACTTTCTCGAGGTCGTTCTGCGCCCCGCTGGTGATCGAGTTGAAGGTGATGGCTTCGGCCGCGCGCCCGCCCAGCGCCATGCACATGCGGTCGAACAACTGCAACACAAAACATTACTCAATCATTTATTATCAAATCAAAAGTCATTTATTCAAACTAAGCTGAGAATCAGGACTTTTGAAATGTCAAAATTACATAAGACAGTTCTCCTGCACGCCTTTGGCCACTGTCTAGTGCTTTACCTAGGAAGAAGTTGCGCAACAAACTCGCAAAACGCAGCAGCACAGCTGTTTGTACAGTTAGAATAAGTTAGATGTTATTGCATTCCACAATGTGTGCTTTAGTAAGTACACATGAAATACTCTTGATTGCGTAGGAATTTAACCTTAATAAGATATTGTTTATACTTTCATCAGATACTTTTCGAACACACTATAATTTCTGGATATCCTTACCTCTTCTTTATTGTAAAGCTTCTGGTCGGACGAGGTATACTGCGCGAACCCCAGCGCCATGTTGGTGCGCGGCACGATGGTGACCTTCAGCAAGGCGTCCGTATGTTCGAGCAGCCAGCCGGCTAGCGCATGCCCCGCCTCGTGGTAGGCGACCACGCGCTTCTCTGCCGGTGACATCGCGTGACTGCGCTTCTCCGTACCTCCTTGAATATGAATGTTGGAATTGTTTTTAAATGATAAATGTAGTATTCTGTGAGTAGATTGGTACAAACATTTTTACACGTCAATCGTATTTTAAAAACTAGATGAGGCCGTCGTTTTGTATCCTGCGTACTCTGAGAAAAAAAAAAAAACTTTTATTTTTATCATCGCAATAACAACCTTAAGAGTAACAATTTATACGTATAAAGAAAAGAGAAATTAAAAACAAAACAAAAAAGTAGATCTCATGTGCGTAGAAATGTGGCTGTTAGAGAGTAATTCACACTGACCTCCGTCCTAATAAAAACTGTATCACGGTAGATCCTACGTCATGTTCGTGAACGGGCGCCTCCAGTAGGGAGTGGTCATCTCTTAGCTGCCACGGCTTATTTTAATTTTAATCTAAGTATTTTCATTTCTGAATTGTTTTTTTTTTGTTTTTATCTTTTTTAGTACGGACGCTTTTAACGTGCACGTCTTTCTACATCGTTCTCACATGTATAATTTCAACTTGAATGATGTAACCAATATTTTGTAACAATTTTTATGATTTAAAAGAGTGTCCGTGGAGTTTCTTGCCCGTTCTTCTCCACAGGTACCTACTACGCTTTGGAATGGGCAACTAGCTTCATCTTTCTGACTGACCGACCCCTTGACAATTCAAAAGTGCCTGTAATTGGTTTACTTGAAATAAATGCTTTGAGTTTGAGTTTGATCAGTCTTCCTCGTTCTCCAATAATCAACACTTAAGGACACCACATGAGGACCATGCAGATTAGTGTCTCACCAGTCATCAAACTGAAGTCAGAACTTAAGGCGAAAGCGCCTAGGTAGCCCACGAAATTTTATTTTTCTAACGTTTTTTTTGCAATTAGCAAATCCGGTTGTATATTGATCAGAACTTGATTTGCGACCATAACAAATATTTATTCAGTGAATTATAATCATTCAAACACCACACTCACTCAATCAATACAAAACCACTAATGAACCTAAGTTTCATTTCGCGCAATTTTTAGTTATTGCTAGTAACGGTTCACTGATGTAATATCATTGAATAATATCTATTGACATATATATCACAATATATTATCAATTGATATTTATCAATTGATAATATATTGTGTCAAATACTCAAAACAGAATAAAATAAATATTTAAGGAGGCTCCTATACAACAGACATGATTTTATTGCCGTTTTTATAGATAATGGTACGGAACCCTTCGTGCGCGAATCCAGTTGGCCGGTTTTTTTTTTTTTTTTGTAACAAATTTCTGACTTGCCTCAGGATCAATAAATGTTGTTTAATCCGTTCTCCAGATATCACCAACAAAGACTGGTCCATACAAAATGAATGATAAAATGAATTATCTTCATTTTTTAAATCAAAGATCATACAATTCTGTCCAGCCGTTTTTGAGTGATCAATGGTGTTTGACAACCCGACTTTGTTTTATTTATATAGATAAAAGATTAATATAACAGTGAATTTTGCGGGCTACATTAGCGCATCCACGTTAAGGAGCTCAACGTCTCGAACAATACTAATGGCGAAGATGATGACTGACCTACGACTCTCTCGACGGCGTACTCCAAGTCCGTGTGGCGCACGATGGACTGCTTGTGCCTCGCCGCGTGCAGCGCCGCCTCGTTGCACACGTTGGCGATGTCGGCGCCACTGAAGCCGGGCGTCAGGTACGCGAGCCTGCGAAGTGTACCGTAATAATTGCAGTTTTAGAAAAGCAAACTTGTAAAGTCTACGATATTACAGTACAGCCATCGAGAATGCGTTCCTGACACGTGTGAGTGCGACAATTCTAGTAACTAATAAACATAAAATTAGCAAAATACGTATTCGTTTGTATGAAAATGGCTGGCTGTGGCAAGAACGCGTTCTCTCGTCGGCCACACTGTAATTATTATTGTTAAACAAATTGACTTCAGCGTGCTTTTTTTACCGGCTCCAAATTTTTACAGGTTGTTCCACCCATGAATATGAATAACTTTCACTATGGAACCAACTCTGAGAACACGAAAAAAAAAATGAGCTGTTCCATACATTTTGGTCAAGTAAGTATTGAAATTTTGTATTAAACAGCTGATTTCGTTTTCGTGATTTCAGAGTTAGTCCCATGGTGAAAGTTGTTCATATTCATGAGTAGAGATCCTGTAAAAATTTGGAGCCTGAAAAGAAAATCATCCCGTATAATACCAGCCTGTAACTGTACCACTGCTGGGCAAAGACCTCTTCTTAACACGTTAAACGCCATCATAGAAAAATTTTTTTTTGTAAAAAAAAAAAAAATCTTGTAATTTATGTATTGTATCAAGATATGTATGTATACTGTTTTTCATAAGAATCTGCCGTAGGGTTCCGTAAATATAACAAAAAAACCCTTGAGGTCACCGGTGACCCCATCGCGTTCAACGTGTTAAACTAAGAAGGCACAAGCATTGATCACCGCGCTTGCTCGAGGCGGCACCCTAATTGCGTAACACTAAGAAGGCACAAGCATTGATCACCGCGCTTGCTCGAGGCGGCACCCTAATTGCGTAACACTAAGAAGGCACAAGCATTGATCACCGCGCTTGCTCGAGGCGGCACCCTAATTGCGTAACACTAAGAAGGCACAAGCATTGATCACCGCGCTTGCTCGAGGCGGCACCCTAATTGCGTAACACTAAGAAGGCACAGGCATTAATCACCGCGCTTGCTCGAGGCGGCACCCTAATTGCGTAACACTAAGAAGGCACAAGCATTGATCACCGTGCTTGCTCGAGGCGGCACCCTAATTGCGTAACACTAAGAAGGCACAAGCATTGATCACCGCGCTTGCTCGAGGCGGCACCCTAATTGCGTAACTCTAAGAAGGCACAAGCATTGATCACCGCGCTTGCTCGAGGCGGCACCCTAATTGCGTAACACTATCATTCTCAATCTGAATCAGTTTGAAAGATTTGCTAATCCACTGCTTCATATGTTTGAAAAATTTGTCTGCTCAACAACGTAAATAACGCAATGTATGTTGTTGGACTGGCAAAATGAAAGCCATTGCTACTGATAGTGTGTTACGCAATTACCCCGCGGGTTCACGATTTCAGACATAAATTACCAGATAGAAAAAATCCAGGTTGGATTAGATCCAGATGTCCTCATGATTTTTTTAAACGAAGTTCTTTAACGGAGCTTGCGGTAGAAGTAAACTTTTAGAAATCATCACGTAACGAAAAAGCGTTATGAACCTTCCATGCGACTTTTGATGATATTAGAAAGAGAGCGAGAGATATTTTTCTTGGTTTTTGAGGCTGTTGAAACCGATAGTGAGGTGAAAATGAAAATCCAAGATGGCGGCTACGAATATTTTAAAATTTTTAGCAGCCGCCATCTTAGATTTTCATTTTGAACTTCGTTCCTGCCGGCGGTCCCCGGACCCCAAACGTTTTTTTTCCTTCACCGATGTCTGTAATGTCCAAGATAAACTCACGACAGTACATATGAATTGAAGAAGTCACATTGGTAGTTGACCGGATTTAAACCCACAACCTCGTGCATGAGAGGCGAGGCCTTCACCACGGGGCCACGACAGTCGGCGACCGCAAATTGCCTACCAACTTCTATTCTATTATATCTCTTAACATAGCAAACAATTTTTTATTCCGGTAGTATGCTCCCGAGGTATACATTCCGTACTCCATGCGCGCGAGGCCACGGCTAAAGATAGTATTATATAAAGCGTGTTCAATTGGCCATTTTTTTATGAAATAGAGGTAACATCTTACCTTTTCACATAGAAATCGGGAAGTTCTTCGAGAACGATGTTTTTGAGATGCCTGTTGAATATTTCCTCGCGTTCGATCAGCGTCGGCAAGTCGATCAGGATGTGGCGGTCGAAACGTCCGGGACGCAACAAAGCCTGAAAACATACCATTATGTATTGATTAAGGTGTACAGCATCACGCCTGTATTTCATGAGGGGTTGGTAGAACACTCCGGCCTACTACTGACAAATTCCAGATGGAAAAACCCAATAACAGTTTAATCGGCCCCGTAATTGAACCCAGATCCTCATGCTTATGCTTGACTGTAGATATAGTGCACATATATAAGGTCCCATTAAAATAGATGGAGAAACTTTTAGGAAACATTCAGACCACAAAAATAAGTACAATGGTATAAAAAAATATATTTAAAAAAATGCATTAGATACTTACAACAAAAATAATCAGCTAACGAAAATACACTAATGTGCCGGCAATTTATTATATTTAGGTCAAAATAAAATCACTTTAACCAGTGTTTTTTTTTTGCTTGGATATCTTTAGACGTACTTAGCGCTGTGTTAAAATTTGTTCATTTATTTTAATGGGACCCTGTATAAATATTATCTTATAGGTAGAGAATACAATCCCGGGATTAGGATCCCGGGATTGTATTCTCTACTTATAGGTCATGTTTTAAATGTGCCTCGGAAAGCATTTTGAGCCGTGGGTCCCGGCTGTTATTCGTAGATCTTTGAGAGTCGTTACGGGTCGTCAGAAGCCTAAAAGTCTGACAACCAGTCTTACCAAGGAGTATCATGTTACCCAGTAACTGGGTTGTGGAGGTCGGGTAGGCAGTCACCGTTTCCTGTCTGGACTGGAACCCGACCCAACATAGTTGGGAAAAGGCTAGGCATACAATGGTGGACGTAACGCTAGAGACATTACCTTATCCAGTACATCAGCTCTATTAGTAGACGCGAGCACCACAACCCCCTCGCGACTCTTCATGCCATCCATTTCCACCAACAGCTGGTTGAGGGTTTGTTCGCTCTCACCGCCGCCCGGGCCGAAGGAGCTGGGCCCCGCGGCCCGGGCGCGCCCCACTGCGTCCATCTCATCTATGTAGATGATGCACGGGGCCCGGGAGAGGGCTTCCTTAAATAGGTCTCTGTATGGAATGAAGATGGAGTTAGAAGTTGTATGGAGAAAAGGATTTGAATCAGACATGCAGCAAAATAGATTGATTGGGTGTAAAGTTCACTCATCTTCCATAGAGAAGGGAGGACCCTCCGACCGATTGATGTCGGGACGTTGCATTATAGCTACTATAGTTGCGCGGTAAACTCTGCTTGCGCGATGCAGGATTTTGCGTGAATTCAGTGTGATGCCTCTAGGTCAAAGGCATGTGGCGATGTAGATACCACCACAATACCTTTCTACTGTAGTAAAGTAATTTTATTCTAGGAACATCGTCTACACATAATTGACTATCTAATTAATGTAAACAAAATTTCGTAAAACCGTTTTGTATAAGTAGCATCTTTTATTGGTACTGCAATCAAGATGACTTTGACACTTTTGTATGGACACTGTGCAGAAGTTTATACTGAAGCGAATCCCGCGCAGGATAGGAGATAAAATTTGCACCGGTCATCCAACACAATTGTGTCAACTAAATTGCATGGAGGTGTTTAAACAGGCACGCCTGCCGCCTGCCGCCTGTAACACAGGTTTATCCTAGTACAGGCATCTAACATTTTAGTAAGTTATTCCTCAGATGTACTATTTTACCAAATTAAATTCTGAATTAATATTTATTGGAAGCAGTGGTGGCCCCGTGGTAACGGCCCCGACTTACAAATTGTAGCTCGTGGCGCGCAGGCGCTTTACTTTACGTGGATAATTTAATCACCACTGCTCTCAAAACGAAGAAAAACACCGTGAGATAACCGGCATGTCCTAGAACCAAAAAATCGAACACATGTGATATCTACCGACCCGCACTGGGCCCACTCCCCCTCGAAGACATGTGATATCTACCGACCCGCACTGGGCCCACTCCCCCTCGAAGACATGTAATATCTACCGACCCGCACTGGGCCCACTCCCCCTCGAAGACATGTAATATCTACCGACCCGCACTGGGCCCACTCCCCCTCGAAGACATGTGATATCTACCGACCCGCACTGGGCCCACTCCCCCTCGAAGAGAGGAGGGCTGTGTCCCAGCAGTGGGAACATTATGGCAAATATTTATAATTCTTCTCTTGTCAAGAATGTAACTCGGCGGGTATTGTGGCGTCTGAAGTCAATCGAAACTATTACCAGAGTTATGACGAGAGCGTCGTTGGCGACCGTCCAGCAAATTCCACACAATGTATGACTGGGTTTCGATTTCAATGCATTGATGATTTCAGTTGCGTATAAAAACCTATTTGATGTAATCTAGTGAAAAACTTAAAATAGTAAGTGCTTGAATTGTTGTTTAAATTTTAAGAACATAAATTATCAATTTTGTATTTAAAAAACTTTACGTTTGTTGGAATAAAGTTCAAAATACTATAACTGGTTCGAAGATTTGAGCTTGGACTAAACATAGAACTCGTTTTGTTTTGTAAACGATGTGTTGGTACAGCAATTTAAAGTTCATAAGATCCATTTTAATACCGTATTTTTCCCCAATAATACTTGTAAATGAAGTATTGTTAACTTCATTCAGTTTGGACATATCTGTGGTGTCTAATGTCAGGTTGACAGCTGACAGGTTAAACGTCAGAACGTAAGACGGGATTCATAAAAAGTGCATCGTAACGTAACGGTCACATACAACATTAATAATTAAGAAATATAGAATAAGAGATAAATACCTGGTGGAATAATAGCTTTAATGTTGTTTCTCTTTTCAGGTTAGTACAATATTTAGTTTAGTTTAATTTGAGCATTAAAGGTGTTAATTATAATAGAATTAAGTTATTGTTAATAAAAACGCATTCTCTTTTCAGAGCAACACAATTTTGTTTTTATTTCGCCTCTATAAGACGACACCGTGTGTAACGCACATTATATACTTAAAATAGATACAAATACCTGACTCTGGCTGCTCCAAGGCCCCCGATCATCTCTATGAACTCTGATCCGTTCATAGACAGGAACGGTACGTTGGCTTCAGTTGCCACCGCTTTCGCTAGCAACGTCTTACCACAGCCAGGCGGCCCCAGTAGCAGAGCGCCTTTCGGTACCTGAGGTGACAAATATTAAAGTTTATTCATCAAAAGTAACAATACATTATGTTCAGTGAGCCACAAACTAAGCAAGTAATTCAAACTCAAAGCATTTATTTATTTAGAAACACTTTCAAAGAATCGGTCAGTCAGAAAGCTGAAGATACTCGTAGTTGCCAATTTCAAAGCGTGGTAGTTTCCCATGGAGAAGAACAAGTAAGAAACTCTTTGGACACTCTTTGAATTCTAAATATTGTTGTGAAAATTGTCGTATTTCGATCACAGTTTAAGATAGCTCTAAATGAACCTTAAGAGCCCTCTTAGATTTCGGTACTGAGCGCGTATCTTTTTTTAAATGGCATTTCGCAGTTGTACCATTGAGGTTGTCGTCTGGTAAATAAGAAAAACTACTCTGAACAGAAAGGCCGAAACAAACTCAGAGGTCACAGTCTCTTTTAAAGTCCAGACATAATCTTGTTCCGATCATGTGAAGACATGTTTAGCTCAACTCAAAAATTGAGGAGCTCAACGTGTAGTAATTGCTATGGGTCGGCATTGCTGTTCAACAAATTGAATGCGCCGAACATGTGTGTAGCATCATTACCGTTCCTGTTAACCTGCATCATCCCACAGCTGGGCAAAGGTCTCTCCCCATGACTTCCAGCTCTTTCGATCCAGGGCTAAAGTGGACCACTGGTCGTTTTGTCCAACACGTCCCGTCATCTTCTACGGGGTCTGCCGCGTCGCCTTCTAGCTGTCAGGAGTCCACGTGGTGGTCATTTTGGCCCACAGCTTATTGGGCACACGGCAGACGTGGCGGCCAGCCCAGTCCCACTTCAGCTTAGCGGCTTTTTGAGCAACATCAGTAATTTATTTGGAGCGCAGTGTGGTTGGTGTTGCGAATATGGTCTGTCAATTTCACGCCTAGAATTCTGCGCACCATTGTCCGTTGGCAATTCTTGAGTTTGGACTTTTGAATATATGTCAAAGACCAAGTCTGGGATGCACATGTCCATAGCGTTTTAGTGTCAAAGGCAGGTTTCCTTTCATGGACCAGTAGCTCTTCCAGGCATTTTTGATTCGTCTTAAGACTTCCTTGACTTGTCTTAGCAGACGTATTCATGGACATATTGCAATTCCTCACCATTCACTCTGATCCTATATTTAGTGGTGTTAGACATCAACTTGGTCTTCGACATGTTCATCGCCAATCCAACATCAAGGCTTGCATCACTGAGTTGTTTTAACATCAGCTCCAACACGACAATGTCGTCAGCAATGCGGAGGTTTGTTAACCGCACCCCGCCGACTTCAATGCCGAATCTCTCCCAATTTGCCGATAACTTTTTAAACATTTCTTCAAGAGCGCTGTTAAAATGTTTGGGTGAAAGCGGGTCTCCTTGTTTTACGCTTTTTTCGGTACAGAATGATGGTCCGGCAGTTTGTAATGTAATTGAAGCAGTGCTGTGTAAATACATAGGTACGTTACGAAGTAAGTTGATGTAGGTGGTATCAATTTCTTGATTGTTCAGAGCGTCGAGTATAGCATCGTGTGTCAGACTATCGAAAGCTTTCGAGTGGTCATTGTTTAGGTGCTGAACCAGGATCCAACGAACTTGCTGAGCGCTTGCGGTTATCAAACAGAATCCATTTTTCATCGCAGGTAACAATGCGGTTCAAAATTCCTTCATTTGTGTGTCTGTTGAGCAGTGCAAGGCACGTCTCGACGCGTACTACGCGCTGGCGAATATTGAGTTCGTGGGGCACCCATTTGTCAAGTTTTTTTACCTTTCCAATTTGACGCAAATGGACCAATATTGTTTTAACGCTAACGTCGAAAGCTGCTGCTAATTCAGCCGTAGATTGTGTATCATCAGCTTCCACAATCGCCTTTAATTCGTCACTGTCGACCAAAGTCTTCGGACGACCGCGACGTTCATTTTTCAGGTCGAAATTTCCAGAACGGAAGCGAGCAAACCAATAACAGGTGGTGCGTTGGTTTGTAGTGTTAGCTCCGTAAACGTCGTGGATGTTGCGTGCCGCTTGTGCCGCGTTGCTGCCACGACGGTACTCATATTCCATAATTACTCGAATTTTTAACGTATCCGTGATGACGAAAAAGATTCAAATGCGATGAAAATGTAACACTAATCAATAAACAAATGACTACTTTTGGAAACAAAATTCCATGTTTTTAAAATAAAATTAATTTGAAATTAGAATTCTTAGCCAAACAAAAATGATTTTGATTTGAAATGGCCAGTACTGTAGAACGGCATTTTCATAGGTAAAGACCTAATATATAAAGAATAATAAAATAATAATGTAAAAATGCAAGACTTTAATGTAAATATCATTGATCTACGACAATTTATGAAAAATGTAACCTAAAGTCTATAAATAGAATGTCACCATAATAATAAATTAGCACACATCACTGTTTTTCAGTGTCAAATTTCACTTCACTTGAGTTATGGTTGACACACGACACTTTGTCCACTTTTGAGTCCCGTTTGTCGATTTTGCTGTTTCATTCCCCGATGTCATGATCTTCTTCTCGTCTGCTTCTGCTTCTCGCGTCTTGCGGACCGTCCCCCGTCTTTGGGTTGCCATCTTTCGCCAAAAGTACCCCGATGTTACGAACAGTGCAATGCTAATTGTAACAACCAGATAGATTGCAATGTAGTGATGAACGTCGTGAGAGAATAAGGTGTCTAGACTGTTCTTTTATAGAGCTAGTTGTGTGTCAATCTTCTTGAACGTCTCTTCGTGCGTTTCAATATGGAACGTTGAGTTACGAATCGAGGTATTGATAATGTTTTTGATCGTTGGCATGATCATCGCACATGGTTCATTGACTAAAATGACACTGGTATGTTCCATATATGCGTGCAATGTGAATCAGTCGCCTTGCAAGTTGCATCCTTGTTTCACCGTCATCAGACCCGAGTGACGTAACGTCTACGATGTAATTTGAGTGCCGCACACTAGTTGTACGTCGCACGTGTCACAACAATAATAAAACCAGGTGTTTTGTTTATGTAATTTGAGTATGGCAATAAACGCTGTGTCTGTGTTCTTTGTTGTCTCGAATCAGCTGTACATCTCAAATAGATTTGTGACCATCGCCGGTGTTGTATACAGAGTGGTTTAGTTTACACAGTAGAGTTTGGCCTTTTGGATTTTTGGCATTCATGAATGTCATGTTTGTCAAAGAATGGATTTAAACTCAAAAGGTTACTTTTCATACTCAAACCTTTATTTTCCTTCAATCTCATAATCTCGTCACTGAACGCATGCAATTGAATATTTTTCATTAGGTATTAGGTTTTCAGCGCTTTGTAGTTCTGGAGATGTCAAATAGGTAATAGTAAGATGAGTGTCGGTGTTCGAACAGCTATTTACGTAACGTCCAGGCAATGACCCTTGTAATACGAGCCAAATCGCTGAGTCTGTCCAATTACTCAATTACTATTGAAGACGGTTCACATTTCACAACATACATTTGCATTTGTTTTTGTTTTGATTTGCATTTTGTCGGTGTAATTGCAATTTTGTCAAACGTATATATTCTCTACCTCTAACTCCAGTGTTCTTTTGGAATTACGTCTTGCACTTGCACTAATTGTACTCTGTTGCTGACTAACGACTTCCATTTTGTGACGTCACCGTGCAGCCTGCTTAATACGATCATAGAGTCCGTCGAAGCGTATGTATGTTTGTGCACAAGTCCCATTTAAAGGCTGTCAGGACCGTTTCCATGAGCCGTGAAAGTAGTAGTGCTCCACATAATTCAAGTCGCGGTAGTGTCAGTTTTTTGCTGATTGGCGATACCCTCGACTTTGCAGCGATACGTCTAGTCACAGGCTCGTTTCTGTCATTTATTGTCAGCAGGTATATAGCGCATGCGTAGGCCTTTTCGGACGCATCGCAGAACCCATGGACTTGGAATGCTTTCGTAACATCTCCCAGCCACCTTGGTATTTGATATTCGGTTATGTTGTGTAAGTCGCTAGTAAACTGCTTCCATTCTTCTTGCACGCTGTCAGGTAAGGTTTCATCCCAATCGCATCCCGATAGCTAAACGCTTTGGAACAGCAGTTTTGCTTTTACTGTCAAAGGTGTCAGCCAGCCCAGTGGAAAAATTTTCAAGATTTCCTATAGCAGCTTCCTTTTTGTCAATTGGGTTTTATTTTCAAATTGTATTTTGTTTGTAAACGAAAATGTGTCAGTTGTAGGATTCCACTGGACCCCCGGGGCTTTTGTTATTCCATCGTTTGTAAAATTTATTGTCATTTGGTTACGATCTGAAGATGACAAGCTTTCAATCAAGGTCTGATAGTTGCTTGACCACATCCGTAGTGTAAGGCCAGCTCCACTCAGCATGTCGATGAGTTACTTTTGTATATCTTGTACTCGTTCGATGGAATTGCTGCCACTTAGGACGTCGTCAACGTATATCTCGTTAGCGATGATATCCGCTGCTAACAGATATTTCTGTGCGCCATCGCGTGCGAGCTGTTTCAGCGTTCGAATAGCTAGAAATGGTGCTGCCTTGGTGCCATACGTCACTGTGCGTAACTGGTACTCCTTTAAAGGATCTTGGTTGGATTCCCTCCACACGATGTTTTACAAATGTTGATCTTCTTCATGTACAAGGGAGGGGCCCGTGGCTAAATAATAACCGCCGCACGGGTCGATCGATCAGGTTAAGCTACGCTTGCCGTGGTTGTTCTGTGGATGGGTGACCATCTTTACATACCGGGACTCCTCCGTGCCTCGGAAAGCACGTTAAGCCGTTGGTCCCGGCTGTCATTCGTGGATCTTTGACAGTTGTTACGGGTAGTCAGGAGCCCGAAAGTCTGAGAAGACAACCAGTCTTACCAAGGGGTATCGTATTACCCAGTAACTGGGTTGTGGAGGTCCGATAGGCAGTCGCTCCATGTAAAATACTGGTATACAGCTGCTTCCATACTGGAAGCCGACGCCAACATAGTTGGGAAAAGGCTAGGCAGATGATGATCTTCTTCATGTACAAGGATCATGCGATACATTTTCTCACAATCTGTAGTAAAGACGTACTGGTATAGCCGCCATCCTTAAAATAATTTCAATAGATCTTGATGAAGCTTAGGACCACACTCCATCAAGTCATTCAGGCTGTAACCTGTGTCAGTTTACTGGGAGGCGTTAAAAACGACCCTGTACCCTGTAACGATGTCACTGAATCCTGTTTTAGGACTCCATGATGAGTTAAGTAGCATGCCGTGTTGCAGTCAGGTTTGCTCTCCTTCATGTGTCCCATTTCCAGGTATTCTTGCATAAATTTGATGTAACTATCCGATAATTTGTCATCCCTGTCTAATCTCCTCTCTAATTGCATTAACTATGCTACAGCTCGTGGCTTTGACTTGCCCAGTAGTTGATTAAAAGTAGGCTTTATTGGCAAACGAGCTGCATATCTGCCGTCACCTAATGGCTTGATTGTTGCAGTGTAGAACTCCTCACAATATCGCGCCTCTGACGTCATAGAATTACATACCTCTCCATTGATGTCTTCCACTTCCCAATATTTTGTCAAGTCGTTAACATCGTTTACTACTACGTTGCAATTGAATGGTTTGGTGACATTGCCTGACAATATCCACCCCAGCCGTGTTTGTTGAGCCATGGGTTCATTAAACCTCCCCTTTGACTAAGCCATTCATGAGTATTTCGGAAAATACGTGTGCATCCAGAAGTGGAAGACGTAGATGGTCAGTAGTGAGGCCTGGTCGAAAGCCAGCTTGTTGTGGAGGTTGGTGGTTTTTTTTTATTGGGGCGAGATACGATTATCTATGATTTTAATGAAGGCCTTATAGAGATGTGATACAAGACTAATTGGTCGATAGTTGTTAAGGTCTGATTTATCCCCCTTTTTGTGTAAAAGTATTATATTTGAGTGGCAAAAGCTATCAGGGAATATACCTGTTTGTAAAATGGAATTAAATAGATTTCTAACTGTAGGGAGAAGTAGATTTGCCTATTTTCAAAATTTCGATACTAAGCATAGCGTCATCATAATTCCACAGATTTTTTATAAGATCGCACAGTACCTTAGCTCCCAAGCTTTTATAATGTTCAGGTCTCTTGAGGTAGTCCACGAACTCCATGACTTCGATCTTGGCCTCTCGAAGTCCGGCCACGTCTTCGAACTTCACTCCTCTGCCCTGACCACTCATAGAGTCCACTAGAGTGAACTTGGCACGGCCGAGCTGATTCTGTAAACAAATTAATGTATTTTTTATAGTCTGTTAAAGTAGCGACTCGCCCCTGCTTCGTACGGTTTTTACGACATGACAAACAAGAGATTTTTTTTTTAATATGTGAGTTTGATATAAACGTATTATAGACATAAAACATCCGCAATAAATTCTCTAAATGATGGTAAAAACCGCATCAAACCTCGTTGCGTAGTTTAGAAGAACAACGCGGTAGTACAGACACACACGTAAAGCGATTTTAGATTTAACCTCGTAACGCCCAATGTACAATGTATTGAACAAAGTGACATACAGTATTACACATTGCAAACATGCATTTAAATTAATTAATGTACATTGTAATGTACATTGGGCGTTTAGGAGAAGGTTTTGTTTTTAGTCTGGGCCGGAATGCCGTATGTAGCTTTGTTCAATACATTATACATTGAGCATTTAGCTCATCTTGCGAAATTTAGCTTGGGCGTTACGAGGTTAAGGGAACAAAATCAATCAAAATCGAAATTCATCTATCCAAATTATGCTGAAAATCAGCACTTTTCGAACGTCAAAATTACATAACAGGCCCCCAAAACATCCGCCCTTCACCACTTCCTAGTGCTTTCGCTGGGACGTAGAGGCGTAACAAACTACCCGGCAAAACTGCTGTCTGTTCAGTTAAAAAAAACTTGCTTCTGTACAATAGTAGGTATGCAAAGTAGTTAATATTACGAGACATAGAACATTAAATTAAACTATTTACCATAATTATGTCATCTAGTGAACAGTGTTCCATCTAGTGAACAAACAGATGTAGGTATACTCGGCAAAAATTGGTCCACCACGGCAAGATTGAAAATAGTTTCCGCGTCTCATAAAATAATAATCTATTTCATGCGTTACTGAAGTTTTATTTTTAAAGATATTTATTCTGCTGGGAAATGTTGTCATCATCGAGTGACGAATTATTCCAAAATTAGTTTATAACGGGCAAAATCTTCAAGATACTTTGCTGGCGGACTAATATTTTTACCTGTGGCATATGAAGCTATTCTTACCCTTCAAGCGGGCGCACGGTCATTTGTAACGCCAGCGGTCGCGCGTAACCGAAAAGACCTATAGAATATTTTAGGGATTTAAAATACTAATTACTTAATAATGATTTTTTTTTTTGTATTTATCAAATTATTATTACGTTAGGACGTAAAACAAAATTATAAAATCAAAATACGACAAGTAATAACGATATTAAGAACGTAAATAACGATATTGTATCGAGTGCGGTCGATTCGACGCCGCGCGCCTGCTTGAAGGTTAATTAAGCTCTGGTCAAGCTGAGGTGAATCCCCCGCGGGATGAAATTGGCTCACGGCTTCTACAGAGGAGTTCAAACTGCCGCGAGTAGTGGCGTCACTTCCTAATGATTGTTGATCACGGTCGAACAATCGAGTCCCGAACCCCACGCGGGTCTCGTCTCAATTTTAGCAGTATGATCTTTGTTTTGTTTTTATAGCTTTAAGGTGTATTTATTTTGCTGTAATGCCAATAAACGCATTTTTCTTTCATTCTTTTCTTTTCTTTCTTTAGCAGTGGTTTAGTTTGTACCGATAAAAGACAGAGCAGAACAGCGGTAGTCCAGTGGTACAGTAGCCGGCACATAACTTGGCAAGAGTCCTCCCCTTTTCCTCTCCTTTCTTTAACTTTCTTCTAAACAGACGTGTTTAAAATAAATTATGGAACCGTAGAATAATTACAAGCAATCAAAGACTTATTTTTTTTGTTGCACTAAGTGTACATGCGCAAAATTATTCCCACTACGGCAACACCTTGCCTAGTTACGTGCCGCTGACTGCAGCAAGCTCGACTTACGAGTTGCAAGGTCGTGCAGGCCGGAGTTCGAACCCGCGACCGCGACACGCTTTACTTTGTGTAAATAATTTCTTCACCGCTGCTCTCAAAACGGTGAAGGAAAACATCGTGAATGCCGGCACAACGTAGAACTAAAAATTTGAAGACATGTGACATCCACCAACCCGCACTGGGCCCGAGTGGTGGATTACAACCCACTCTCTCTCGAAGAGAGGAGGCCTGTGTCCCAGCAGTGGGAACATTATAGGCTGATTATACTATTATGCTATAAAAAGACAAGAAGAATACTCACAAACCCTCCCAAGTTGATGTTCATCCTCATGGACTTAGTAGAGTACAGCAAGGACAGTACGACGGCCGCTATCAGCAGAGTCGTTATCACCTTTCCGGCGACGCTGCCGTTTCTGTCGTATATCACGCGCACGCCTGCGCACAATCAACCACCACATCTTAAAGCCACTGACGAGCGATTAAATAGCAACAGACTCTCTTTTTCATAAACAGAGAGTTGCTATCTTAAAAGACAGTAACACTTTGCGTAGTCTATTATCAAAAGAAAATATTTTATATAAATTATCATCACGCCTGTAATCCACGATATCAGTCAAGGGTACCCATCGTAAACCCACATTTCACCGGTTATGTTAAAGTAAAAAAACAACCGACTTCCAAAAAAACACTACAAAGTGAAAAATAATTTTAATTTTGAAAGTCGGTGTCGTTGGTTCTGCATTTTGGTTTTTTGACACCGACTTCCGAAATTAAAATTATTTTTCACTTTGTAGTGTTTTTTTGGAAGTCGGTTGTTTTTTTTATATAAAATTTTTTATGTTTCACTTTTTAGTTATATCTACCCCAATCAAATTCATATAAGCACTACTTGCTATGTAAATATCAGTGACAGGAAGCTGCATCTGCGTTTATAGGGTACAGACGTGATGTTATGTTGTGCGATTGCGTAAACAATGCATACATATGCGATAGCAGCAATCGCGGTTGTTTTACTGGTATTAATTATTATTATAATAAAAAAAAATTATAACCTTTGTAGTGAGTACAGGCGTGATATTATGTTGTGTGATGGTGTAAACAATGCTTAGATATGCTATAGCAACAATCGCGGTTAATCTGCTGTTATTTATTGAAGAGTTCCCCCGATTTCTACAAGATCCCATCATCAGATATTGAAATGGTGACAATGGGACCACACGGGAAGCACCAGCTTTCAAATAAAAAAAGAATCATGAAAATCGGTTCACCCAGTCGGTTATTATGAGGTAACAAACATAAAAAAAAAAAAAAAAATACAGTCGAATTGATAACCTCCTCCTTTTTTTGAAGTCGGTTAAAAAGTAATAGGGGGCGAGCCTAGACTTTGGGCTGCTACTAAGAAGTTCCTAATGGGAAAACCCAACAACTTTGCCTGACCTGGGAATCGAACCCAGGACCTCATGCTCAGCAATAGCTCTTACGACCACTAGTCCAAAGGAGATCGTCGACCGTAGGTTCAATTGCTGTAAGGGACAAAATACCCAAAATGAGTTGAGTATACAGTTTTGTTCAGAATTTTTCGCTCTATCGAATGGTGAATATAAAAAAATTCTAGCTTAAAAAAAATGTCCCTTACTCTAATGATTTTTGGATCCAAATATAGAATCAGCCCCATAATAACAATGTATCTGAAAAACTATGCAATATAGGAACTTAAAATGGTGTAATTATCGCCGCCAATCCACTTCAAATAAAGTAAGGGTCTTCCCAATCAACGAATTACCATTACATGGTTTATTTTTTAAGAAACAATAATAAAACTGGCCTTACACTAATGTCTTTGTTGTCTCAAAAAATAAATATCATCCATACTTTAAATGGATTGCACGAGTTTTGACATAGTTGTCCCTTACCCCAATTTGCATTGTCATACTTTAAGCAGTGTCAACGTTACACCTATTTGAATCGAATTATTGCACTATTACCATCCTTTTCTATCTCACAACGTCTTTCTGTGTGCAAAAGAGAGGATAGTACCAATGCGAAAGCAGCGCGCGGGCATGAAAAAGTGGTATCAGTGCGAGTTCATATGTCGTTAAAAACAACAAAAATAATGGCTTTTTGGGAAAACGAAGTGCTCTGGCCCCTTGAAACTTTGTAGTAGGGTAGTAGGCTTCAAGGAGCCAGTGTACTTAATTTAGCTAAAAAACTATTATTTTTATAAATAAATGATAGAAGGGTTAATTTCCGGACGATAAATATTTTCGAAATTCATTCGGCACTTTTTAGTTGATTTATCAGAAATTTTTTACAAAGTTTCAAGGGGTCAGAGCACCAAAAAGCCATTACTTTTGTTATATTTTATAAATAAACAATAGAAGGGGTAGTTTCCGGATGATAAATGTTTTCGAAAATTATTTTGCACTCTGTAGTTGATTTTCCAGAAATTTTTTACAAAGTTTCAAGGGGCCAGAGAACTTAATTTTGCCAAAAAGCCATTATTTTTGTTGTTTTTTTTATAAATAAGCAATAGAAGGGGTAGTTTCCGGATGATAAATGTTTTCGAAAATCATTCGACACTCTTTAGTTGATTTATCAGAATTTTTTTACAAAGTTTCAAGGGACCAGAGCACTTAGTTTTGCCAAAAAGCCGTTATTTTTTATAAATAAACAATAGAAGGGGTGGTTTCCGCATGAACATTTTTTTCGAAAATTGTTCGGCTCTATGTAGTTGTTTTTCCAGAATTTTTTACATGGTTTCAAGGGGCCAGAGAACTTAATTTTGCTAAAAAACCATTATTTTTGTTGTTTTTTATAAATAAACAATAGAAGGGGTAGTTGCCGGATGATAAATATTTTCGAAAATCATTCGGCACTCTTTAGTTGATTTTCCAGAAATTTTTCAAAAAGTTTCAAGGGGCCAGACAACTTAAATTTGCCAAAAAGCCATTATTTTTGTTGTTTTTTATAAATGTAATCTGATCAAATTGTTCCCTTTTTATTATTTAGATAATCACTCTATATTTTTTTTTCTAATGCAATAATAATAATATGTTACAATGATATGTCTTATTAATCGTAATTAAGGTTTATTATTCAATATATCTTTCATTATTTCGATTTTTTGCATATAAGAAAGTAGTAGAGCAGCCTTTTCTACTTTTGGAATTCAAACGTTTGGAATTTCAGCTACATGTTTGGTCGGGATTGTGCGCGGTTTTTGCAGCTACTCTTTTATTTGAATAAGAATTCAAAGTAAGTATAGGTAAAATTGTTACCATTTTTTTAATAATTTGATTTTAATAAGATGTTTATTAAAATCAAATTATTAAAAAAATGGTAACATAAATAAAACAATTATTAATAAAACAATTTTTATACAATAAAATAAAAATTGTTTTATTCAAACTAATACAAATTTGCTATTACAATGTAAAAACATTGCATGTAAGCGACATACAAAAAAGCACACACACGGTTCTAATACATTTTCATGTCTTTTAAATGATTTCTTATAACGATTTCCAAATTTAAGATATCCGTACGTCCAAAGTGTGTACTTCATTTTCTGTCAAAAATCTCTTTACATTGTATTTTTTTCATAAATTTGTTCAACATGTCCTTTACACTATTTTTTGATTAATAGATTGGATCCAACGTAGAGGTCAATTTAATGTAAGGGACGGGACTACAAGATACTTGGGCAGTAAGGGACATTACTAACAAAATACGTTGTTGTAAGGGACATCTATTTTCTTAAATAGCTAACTCATTTAAATAAATGTTACACATGTAGATAGAGCACTAAAATACAAGTTTATGTGTGAAATCAGACCCGAAAAAGGTTAATAACAAAAAAAGTTATGGGCGATTTAGTCCGAAAAAAAACTTTGTCGGCCTCTCCTGAAAAATCGTATTTTGTCCCTTACAGCAATTGAACCTACGGTCGACGAGATCTTTTACGACGCATGAAAAAAATGTTGATAGATGAGAACTACGTTGCATAGCCTTGGTGGCGAGCAGTGGTCGTAAGAGCTCGCTGTTTCGAACGCAGGCACTGTTTTTATGTAAATTGTTTCATAACGACTGCTCTCAAAACGGTGAAGGAAAACATCGTGAGAAAGCAGGCATGTCCTAGAACCAACAATTCGAAGACATGTGACATCCATCAACGCGCACTGGGCCCGCGTGCCGGATTACGAGCCCCTCCCTCTCACCGAGATGACGCCTGTCCCAGCAGTTATTGGCTTATTATACAGGTAATAATAATAATCCACAACTTTCACACAACGCCATCTAGTCCCAAACTAAGCAGAGCTTGTGCTATGAGTACTAGAGAACTGATAAACATACATATACAACGTGTAACGTTAAATGCGCAAAACCAGAAAATAGTTTGATCAGAATAACGAGCAGAATTAATTGAACCACTTTTTAATATAGGTCACATTTTTCAAAAAATCTTCATTAAAAACGTTGCCGTGTCTATTTATTAATAGGTCAAGCAAGTCAATGTACGCGCGGCGCAGCGGCCCGGTGACGACTCCTACCTCGATAAAGCGTCGTCGCAGACGCAAGAAACGATCAGAATGGCCAGTAAAATTAAAACAGCACATAAAACCTTTACAATTTTTTTAATGACTTATTTTATCTCTGAAATAGGTCAACTGAATTAAAAATCAGTTGGGGTGTGTGAGGTTTTGCGCATTTAACGCTACACGTTGTATAGGGTGACTGGTAATTAGTGACCGATACTTAAGCACATGACTCTACTCATGACAACAAACAAGTTTTATAATGGGACAAAAAGTGAAATGACGAAATAAAATTCAGCTGTTCCCTACATTTTGACGACTCGTACGAACATAAATGTAGGGAACAGCTGATTTTTTTTTTTTCGCGATTTCGGATTTGGTCCGATAGTAAAAGTTGTTTGTAATGATGAGTAGAATCATGTGTTTAAGTATCGGTCACTAATTACCAGTCACCCTATGTATTTCTAAATACATACATATTATAGATAAATTACACCCAGACAAAGAACAAACGATCGTGCTCATCGCACAAACTTTTGTCCTGGGTGGGAATCGAACCCACGAGGTGTCATTACGCCTTGAACTTCACCATGTGTTCCATCGACACGGACTGAAGTGCCATATTTTCATGAACACCTTCAACACAACATACCTTCTTTAACACCTAAATTCTTCTCAGTGTCTCGAAGTTTTTCTTCAAAGCGATGGATGTCACCGACATTCATGTGAAACACGCGATGATTGGACTGAAAAAATAATACAAAAATATATAATACATATACGGGATCGTATAACTTTGTTATTTTATTTCTCCTTCAGTAAAAGTAAAAGTTTTTATATGCAGCCTGGCATACCTACCTGCCGTCATTTTTCAAAATGGCGGCCTCGCGTGATGCCAATGTATATTAATCGATAGCTAACTTAGATAAGTAAAGTTGATCACGTGACATCCATATTTTTTTTACTTGCTTACATCTTGTTGCATATATGTTTGAAATAATCACTCTGAATGTTTAAAATAATCAAACATCTATGCAACAAGATATACGCAAGTTCAAAAAATATGGATGTCACGTGATCAACTTTGAACGTTAATATCATGGAAACGTGACACTACGGGGTTTGTCCCTATTAAGTTTTCTGTTTTCATTGATGTGAGCTATCGATTTATACAACGTGTAACGTTAAATGCGGAAAGCCTGAAAATAGTTTGATCAGAATAACGACCTGAATTAGGTAATTGAACCAATTTTTAATATAGGTCATATTTTACAAAAAAATCTTCATTAAAAACGTTGCCGTGTCTATTTATCAAGTTCAAGCAACCCAATGTCAGCGCGACGCTTTTTTTGTGACTTATTTTCTGTCTGAAACAGGTCAATTGAATTAAAATTCAGTTGGGGTGTCTGAGGTTTTGCGCATTTAACGTTACACGTTGTATAGGGATCAAGTGTGACCGCCATTTTGAAAAAAAAAAAAAGTGGCGCGGATAGGTAGGTATGCCACGGACCTTCAAAGCCCGTTCCGAAGGCGACCCCAGTCCGCAGAAGACAGCGGCGTTGTCGATCAGTTCAGTTTCGTTGAAGTCATTTGTCAAACAATAAAATAGGATACGTATCACGAAAGGAGTCTCACAGACGCGGCGACACATGTATGCGACGGAATCATAAATATTAATTTATTTATTTACCTAAACACTATATATATTATTTTTTTATTTATATATATTACAGGCACTGATTAATAAAATGCACAACACTAAATGCTTTTATAGGATCCAAAGCGACACTTGGCCAATAAGTTTTATAACATGTGCATATAGGGCGACGCTTGCTAGTTCTGGTGAGAATCTTATAAAGTAATCCTGTAAAAGTTTGTAAAACGAGTAATAGAATCGTATATACAGACGCCAGCACATCAAGCTACTACAATCTGTCAGATTTCTTTAATAGATTTTCAACTTTATCGCTAAAGCACAAGGTTCAAAGTTGATTGGGAAAATCTGACAGATTCGGGTAGCTTGATGTGCTGGCGTCTGTACATACTTATAGCGCAAATTGTCTTATTAGGTACATGCTGTTGTAAGATCAGTGATCTCAGTCAAAACGTCTATTAGATTCCTATAAGACGTTTAGTCTTATAACTCGATTACAATATGATAACTTTGCTACTTGGATATATAATAATAATTAGTCCAACTTATTGCCACGGGACTCCTCTCGTTCTTGTCGCTCTGTCAGCGACACCCACTGACAGCGCTACTGGTATGCCGCCATCTACGGAAGCGTTTTCTTTCATAGAGCTACATAGAAACCAGCCGTACGATTCTGTAACCATCTCACCGTGAAAGCTTGGGTGAAGTGAGCGTGAAGTGAGCTGTCATTCGCTAGGGATTAACAATATTAAGTGCTCACTTCACTTATGATTTCACGGTGAGCTTTTTACAGAATCGACCGGCTGTAGTGTCGTTGCGGTCTGTCATTGCCTCTGCAGTGTGCGGTCTACCGTCGCCTTCGGAATCGTACCACATTGACACTCATGGTATACCTACAAAATAAGAATGGTGGTGGTATAATGCTACAAAACAAGTATTGATCACTTACACGTTTCCCTTTGATGATGGCACCTTCATGCAGTATGATTGTGACCACTTCAAGGTCAGGTCTCACGATCAGCTCCTCGACCTCGCCTTTGGACAGCATGGAGTAAACAAACTCGTTCCATGACACGTAGCGTATCATCTGAAAGTTGGTAAAATAATAAGTTGCCTTTTTTAAGCTGTTTCAGCAACATTTTTATGTGTTGCAGGGAAACAATGTTGCGGGAAGGAAACGAAAACACTTGGAATGTTCCGGAGCTGCTAGCAATAATATTATGTTAATGTTCCGTAATCATGGTAAACAAAAGAACATCTCACAACATCATAATTATGTTGCGGGAAACAATATTGCACGATTGTTACTTAATATTGTATCCGGTGTATACGCGACTTTATATATCGACTGTATAGGTTGAAGTAGGGGTATTGTTATCTCCAAAACCCTCGAACTCGAAAAAAAAGAACCAAAATAGTCCCGGAGAACGGTTAGCGAAAACGAAGTAACAGCGCGGGTAGGCGAGGCGATGCGACGGGGTGGGGTCGAGAGAACATGAAATTTCATCCGGACGAAGTCGTGAGCAGAAAGTAGTAAATAATATTCTTTCTTTACTATTTTTAACGCAAGAATGGGCTGGTTTAACTGTTCTGCTGCAGGATCTTTCGCGCCTTTTCAGAATATATCAAGCCGTGTGCCCGATGGGATTCCCATATCTAAAAATAAAGAGCTTCCATACAAACTTTCATCCCCTATTTAAACCCTTTAGGGAATGAATTTTCAAAAACCCTTCCTTGATGCTCACCTGCTCCCCTTTGTTATGTTAGGAACTTATGCAAAAATTCCATGCTCCCAGACCCGGCAATATAAGGCTGTGCATTGTCTGTCGGTGAGTTTAAGATATTAGAAAATGATTGATGAGTGGATTACAAATTGCTTATTTATTACAATGTCCCATACAAATGAGCATTCATCACAATCGCAACATTGAAACGCGGACTGTCTCACCGGGCTAAAGCACATTAACTGTTCACTGAACATTTAATTTATTTATTTACATTTGTATTTTATGTGCAAAAGAGAGTACGGTGGCAAACCCTGCAGTTGAAAATTACTGGCTTGTATTGTAACTATATTTATATAAAACATTCGTCAGGCAGGGGTCATAGGTTTCTATAGTCCTAGATAATCAGTTCACTTTAGCCACTCAAAACCATAAACCAATATCTTTGTTTCCATATCCTGCCATAGTCCTACACCAACCTATGTGCCCTGGGGTGCACTTGCATAGTGCAAACAGGGATAATCGAATGTTGGTGTCATTTCATGTAAAAGTGTAATGCGCCTCTGCGACTTAGCTTCAGCCCCTCGTATGCATTCCACAGGTCCGGGACCCCCAGGACCCTGAGATATGTCAACGGCATTTAAAAAAATAACTGTATTATGAAATATCCCACCTCATTTTGACTGCTATCACCTCCCGGTACAATAAGTGAGCTCATAATAATCAGAAAGCAAGTAGTGAACAGCCAGAAGGCTGCCTTCATCATAAGTGACAACATTTCTTCATTCTTTTTCTTTTTATCTTTATCATCCTGAAAAAGTTAATAAAAAACGACAAAATTAGCAATTAATATATATATATATATATACATTTTGTGATCAAGATTATTTAGGCATATTGGTAGTAAAGAAAGTATAGACGTTGCCTCTCGCCAGCTCAAGTCATGTGGCTCTTATGTCATTGTTATGTAATCAAAATCAAGCAATGAATATCTTATAAATAATATTTATAGTAGAAACTACAATGATTGACATGTCACAGTTGTTACATTTACTTAATTTTTTTTTTTAAATAACCAACAATAAATTTTCAACCCAGTGGCCAGCGGGTTCAGAATCATGTACTGAATTCATGGTAATAGGTGGCGCGTGAATGTCTCTACCAGCCTGTCTACACTAATATTATAAAGAGGAAAGATTTGATTGTTTGTTTGTATTGAATAGGCTCCGAAACTACTGGACGTATGTGAAAAATTGTTTTACCATTAGAAGCCGACATTATCCCTGATGAACATAGGCTACTTTTTAACGCGGGAAAATGCTTCATTCCTACGGGAAAACGGGTAATAGGACAACGGGTAGTATGAATAATCCTTCCGTACTTATCTTTTTCACATAACTTCTAAACGGCTGAACCGATTGGGTTGAAATTTTATATGGGTATTTGGATGGTTTCCTGGATTAGTTTAAAAATACAATTGGACCCGGTAGGTGGCGCTGCTGACGGTATGTCAACTACTAAACGGCTTGACCAATTTAAACAGCAGGAAATCCGAATTCTACACAAACGAAGTTGCAGGCGGATGCTAGTATGTTATAATTGTAACCAACCTTGTCATCCTTTTCAGTTTGTTGTCTATTTGAAGGAGTAGAATGAAATCCCCGGATATTGTTGAATAAAGAATGTACACTCGGTAGATTAGACCTCTTAATTAAAGCACAAGCTGCTTTGTACTCCGCATTGAAACGGCACAGTTGCTGTGAACAGACAATATACGATTTAATTTCAAAAAGAGACAAGTAAGTTAACACGTTCCGTGAAGCAGACTCAATGATTAAAAAATCTCCATGACAGATAGGGTATCATGTCGGAGGTGCGGGGAATGTACTTGTATCTACCGGGCCCCCGACTTATGGTAGTAGAAGAAGGAACAGTGCGGTTTTAGTCGGCAGGAGTCCGACATAACCCTCCATTCTCCCTTGTCTGAGGGTATCCATGAGAATTTCCCCATAGAAAAATAAAAAAAGTGTATGATTAGTGAAAGCTCAGATTCAAGAGCTGCCACTCACAAACACACCCTTGCTAGTTTGGAAACAGCATGATACACAATATCAATAAGTATCACTAGTCCTGATCATCCTATAACGACGTTGTTAATTGTTTAACATTGTTATGTAATACGGGCTGGTGTCCGCAACTCCACGTCAATGTGTTTATTTTGCATACCTACGGGTGGGAAAATCGATCATTCGATCCACCCCAGCTCCTCGAGGAAGGCCAGCAACGCCTTGATGGTTTAACATTGTTTTAAAGGAACTATTCTATTCTTTTCTTTTTTTTTTTAACACATTTCCCCACACTAGGAATCTCTCCTGTATTGTGGGTGCGATTACAAACATTTAAAGTCACATACACAAACAGCCCACACAGTTATTAACAACAACAGTAAAAGTAACAGTTTATTTTCCCAATAGAGCCTTTTTGGAGGTTGACTGGTCAGAGGAGAGACCAGGAGAGGTCACATTTGTGTGCATAGCACCTGCCTCTTTATTTCCCACATTCACTTTCCTTTCCAACATCATCATCAACACAACAAATCTTCATCAATATTTTTATCTCTTGTAAACAGATTCCCCAAATATACAAACTCATACACATGCTCCACACTCTTTTCGTTTATTTTCACATCACACATCAACACATCCTCTTCTCTTTCAAACACCATGACCTTCATCTTATTCACAGCATAGCATAAGCATAATCAGCCAATAATGTTCACAGGCCTCCTCTCTGTGAGGGGATATTCACGTTTATTATACAGGTTAAAATTGAAAACATGTGACAAATCGAAATGAGAGATTGTACGCATCATTGTGAACACCCTGTATATTCATCACTTTCATCTTATATGCTTCATCCATTAAAGTCTTGCAACTGTTCTGTTGACAAGGCAAGTAGAACTTGTTCATATGTGTAGAGATGGCATCCCATTCATACTTAATCTGCACTATGCATTAACTAGTGCAGCAAATAAGATGCTGCAACACAGGCGACAGAGAGAGAACCCCGATCGCGAACGGACATGGACGTACAACGGCGGTCCTCCGCAACTCTCAGTTGCGAAGGTACTATATTTTATGTCTCTAATCTTTTGTATTTTAATGTTATAAAGCCCATAAAATGATTATAGTTTAGTGACATTAAACTGTAAGAACCAAGAAAGGTTAGATATCTTTAACCGGTTGAATGCAGTAATTACAGAAACTATTAAAAAGCCATTGTGTCTAAAGTGGATCCACATTCCAGCAGACAAAGGGTTAAACAAATGAAAGTCATGTCATGAGTTTCAATCTGAAGGGTAATTCACCTATTTTTAAGAACATTCACATTCTAATTTGTTTCAATGTGACAAAAAAAAACTTCAAACATAATTACATTGTTGACCTGTTTTAGACATTGATTGTCGAGATGAGTTTGTGACTTCAATTTCATATGAGATTTTTGTATTTTCATATGAGAATTTACCTTCTGGATATGCTGCTATTGGGTATGTTACATGTTTCAAGTGCTAGAATGTACTAGTGCTTCTGGTTAAACTAGAAGCCAACCCCAAAATAGATGAAAAAGGGCTAGGCAGATAATGATGATATTTTTAAAGTACTGAAAAGTTAGTATTTATTCTGTTTCTGTATGAATCATTTGAATTAAATACTTAGTTATCTAATATTAGCATTAAATATCATCATGATATTGCACCTCATATTTCACAACATTGCAATTGAAAATGCAAAAATATGAAATTGCATTAGAAAATGTTCATCAATTACGATAATTAAGTTTATGGATTATGGCAAAACGTGTAGAACATTTAAAAGAAAATTACCCAAAATGATAGATTCCATCATTAGGTAATGCTGTTTAAATAGCATTTTTTTGCTTTATGGATTGCAAAGGTACTTAGGTAATAACCCCGGAAATAAAAGTATTTAAAAACCGTAATCTTACCGGGTGCCTCGATTTACTCGTTAAATTGTGTAAGACAGAGAAAGATCTACACAAATTCACTAAATTGTTCTGGCACTGTTTATTTATTTGCCTTTCAACAACACTATTTCTTAGCAGAAAAATTTGTTTGGGCTGTATTTTAGATGCAGACAATGCCGGTAATCGTTTAATTGAGAGCATTTTTAAATGAGGCGCATTTGTTTCTTTTTTAATTCAGATATTATGCAGCAGTAGCTAAAATAATCATTTTTTTATCTATTTCCGGAGTGAGGACATTTTTAGGTTAGCCCAGAACTGTAATTTTGACTTTGACATAATAACATCTATGTCTGTCATAGACAATAGCATGGTCCCAAAAATGGTTATAATAAGCGGTAATGGATCATTGCCTTTGCAGTCAAGTTGGACACAACAAATAACTTAGTGTCGTTTATAAATTCAATATTTGTAATGATTCGCGATTGACTTTAGACCGTTTAGGCTAAGATCACGGCCATTTTCGTGACAGGATATGTAGGAGGACAATTTCAGAGTCCATTTCCTTAAATTATTCAGCCTGGCTCGTTTGGCTGACAAACATTCTGTCAAGAGATTTTCCAAAACAATAGAGCGTCGAACGTCTCAACGTCATCGTATTCTATTCACTTTTTACAATCGTGTCGTACAAGTATTGCTTATTTTTAAAAGTACCAGTAATATAGGTACTCGTAGGAGATATGATTTGTTTAAGATCTTTAATTTCAGGTACTTTGCGAGCAAGAAGTGTGTTAACTCATTTACACACACCTTTGAAAATGCAAAAATATGGGTGCTATTGTGGACCTCCACAGCCATTTGACAACTTGCCGTTTAGAGTACAAAATCGGTTAGCTTTTTTCTAAATAGATAGCAATATTGACCTAGTTTTCCTGCAATTTGCGGTGACCTCGCCCAGCCGTTTTCATGGCCCCATACGTGGCCATTCCATGATAACCATGAAAACGCGAAGAGTTAGGCAGAGTGTACCCCATTTTGGCAGTTATGTTTAAATCCTACCCACGTAGTAACAGGGAGCGAGCCATCAACCAGGCACTAATCCAGACTCGGGGCTGCTACTGAGAAATTCCTGTTAGCAAATCTGAATAACACTTTGCACTACCTGGGAATCGAACCCAAAACTATCATACTCAGCAGACGTGCGACCACGAGATGTACGAGGGAGAAATCACGATCCACCAGGAAGTCTAGCTAGAATCTATGTCAGTCTGTCTGTGTGATGCTTGTTGACTCGAATAACACTCAATCACTCGAGTTAAGAGAGACAAAACATTAGCAAAAAGGTTTAGAACGTGAAGACTTGCGTACCGTGGTTTGCAGCAACACCATTAAAGCATGCTCAAATAGACGAGCAGCACGTTGTCGACACGTGCCGCTCTTTTGTAGGAGAGTTTTCGATCTAGCGTGCCACTCAAAACTTTTTCGTAGCAGCATGCATTGCAACAACGTGATTCTTCGAATATAGCTGTAGACGGTAGACCCACTGCAAAGAGAGACCTGATTCAGCGAGTTCAAAATAGTAATTTCAGTAATTAATTTACCTATTCAAAATAATTATTCCTGTAGACAAATATATTTTGTGCAAAAGCCGAATCAGAATCAGAAATATTTATTTGCCAACAATGTAGGTACAGGTTTGAGATGGTACAGAGTAGTATGTTACAATGATGCATTGATTTATATTGATATTTGGTGTTTTCTTTTTACAGGTACGTAGCGACTGTGTTCTTCTCAATCTTCTTCGGTGTTGGTTTGTGGGCTCCGTTCCTCATAGTGTGGTATTCTATGGCTAAAAGAAGTATGTAATAATGATACCATAAAAAATAAAAAATGAAGAAGTTAATCGCTTAATTTTATTGAGCCCACAACTCTACAACGTGCGCGCGCGCGTCTCTATCCACAACTTTTCTTTGGCTTTGCCGTAGTTGGATAAAAATTCCCAGACATTATTCATTTTACGGCATAACTTTTTTTAAAGTTAGCCTACACTATCCTACTGCTGAGAAGACGTCCGCCAAATACTTCCAGGCATCCTCTTCCAGAGCTACCGCGATCCAACCCTTGCGGTATGCGTCTGGTGGGTCGCCTCGCCTCTTCTTGGGCCGCTTGGGCTTCCTTGGCAGCAGCGTCGCATCTGCCGCATACCTTCATCAGCACTTCCGTAGAAGTATGTTTTAATACACAGTTACACCTTGTGTAATAATCACCCACTGTGGGGTCTTTTAATTTTCTGCCATAGTGACGAACTTAGAAATATCTAGGTACGCATAGCTACACATCAAGCTATACATAACCAGTATAAGCAGGCTTCTGATTGTACGAAAAACTTATACAATGTTTAGTGTTGGGCACCGTGACGCGACGTGGTGAAAGTAATAACTTCTCAGGCGGGAATTTAACAACTGATTTATTTTCTAAAACAACCTACTTATATATACACTAACAATAGTACCTTAGTCCTAGCATCTTATTGTTTACATTTATCTTGACCAATAGCGACGCGCCGTAGGGCGAGCCGCGCGCGGGGCTCGGGGCGTTGTTTTGCACGCGGGACTATTCGCCGCGAAGGTATAAATATGAGTCGCGCGCCTAGCGCGGTCCTTTTCCCCCAGGTGCCGTCGTCGAGTGAAGACTG
The DNA here is from genome assembly GCA_949629135.1 of Eremobia ochroleuca. Lineage (NCBI taxonomy): Eukaryota > Metazoa > Arthropoda > Insecta > Lepidoptera > Noctuidae > Eremobia > Eremobia ochroleuca. The sequence goes on along the minus strand of OX451384.1, from coordinate 29,054,593 downwards.
TCTGCCGATCCGCGGGACGCGTGTGTCGTCAGCGTCGTGTGTCCATCTGCGAGGTCCCGGAGTGTGCAGTGACGACACGGAGGGTGCTGGTGCTTCTGCTTGCTCTGCATGCGCTTACAAAACCGCTTCTTTCGAAGCGACCCGCGAACGTGTGTGGCGCGGCGTTGTGATGACGCTCGTGCCGCGTCGTGTTTGCGATCTTGTTTCTTTATCACGAAGTGTGTTATTACGTACTCGTCTTTTTCAAGATGCCTTGCTTCACTGTTTCTTGTGCAGAGTGTTAAAACGTGGTAAGGTAACTGGTTCGGTGGTATGTGGTAACTGGCTCGGTGGTATCTGGTAATGGTAATTGGTTTGGTGGTTTGAGGTAAGGGTAACTGGTTCAAGGTATGTGTGACAGGTACTGTGTCACTACATCACTCCCCCCTAAGCGAAGCGTACGTTGTGTTTCACCGCGCGGCCGGACCGAGTGACGTATGTGTCGCGCGGTGCGCTGGGGGTCCATGACCGCGGCTCAGCGCTCGTAGTTGAGTCTGCTGAGCTTTTAGTGCGCGGTGCTTGTTGAGAAGTGGTAGACTCTTCATCGTTGAGTAGGTGCGCTGGCTTAAGTCTGTCTATTGAGACAACTGTAGTTCGAAGTGGCATCTGTATGGTGAAATGTTTGCTTTCACGTTGAATCACCTTGAACGGGCCGTCGTAAGGAGGGGTCAATGGACTTCGCACGGTATCATTGCGCACGAAAACATGAGTACATGTCGCTAAGTCCTTGTATACAAACGTGCTCCTGTTGTTGTTACGTGACTTACTGCTTGGCGCGAGTGATGCCATTGTTTCGGTAAGCTGGCGGACGAATTCTGCGTCTTCATTTTTCGGCTGTGTAGGCGCGAAGAAATCTGACGGTATTCTCAGTGTCGATCCGTAGGTCATCAGAGCCGGGCTGACTTCTGTGTCTTCACGAAGCGCTGTACGTAGCCCAAGCAGCACGGTCGGTAATTCATCGCTCCAGTGTATGCCGGCACCTCTCGCCATGAGCGCGGCCTTCAACGTGCGATGCCAGCGTTCTACTTGACCATTTGCTTGCGGGTGGTATGCTGTAGTTCGAATCCTGGTGATGCCAAATTTCTTCATCAGAGCGTTGAATAACGAAGATTCGAATTGTCTTCCTTGATCCGTTGTTACACGTAACGGACAGCCAAATCGCGTTATCCATCCCTCGTAAATCGCCTTAGCAACAGTGTCGGCGGTGACGTCACGAATAGGTATTGCCTCCGGCCATTTAGTGCAGCGGTCGATCATTGTTACTAGATATCTGTAGTCGTTAGATGGCGGCAGTGGTCCTACGATGTCGACGTGAATGTGTTCGAAACGCGATGATTTTTGGAACTCGCCGAGTGGACTGATAACGTGTCGTTGAACTTTCCCGCGCTGGCAACCGATGCATGATTTCGCCCATAAACCAACTTCTCTGTTCATACTTGGCCAAAAAAACTTTGTAGACATTATCTTCCTTGTTGTTCGCACACCAGGGTGACTTAGTTCGTGTTGCGCTTTAAATGCTGATAAACGATAAGTCGCTGGTAGGTATGGACGAACGTTGCCAGTTGACGTTTCACATATGATGGGTCGTTGACCTCCGGGCAATGTGATAGGCACAAACTTTAGATTCGGGTTGGACATGCAGCTCTTCAGTTCTTCATCATTTTGTTGATCTTGAGCAAGTTGGTTGTAGTCGATCGTACAGTGTGACAAGTTGATTTCTTCAATGCGTGATAAGGCGTCCGCTGCTTCGTTCTTATCACCGTGAATGTATTGGATCTTTGAACAGAACTGACTGATGTAGTGTAGCTGGCGTTCTCTTCGTGGTGTATCGCTACTACTCGGTGTTCTTGTCAGCGCGTAAGTTAATGGTTTGTGATCGGTGAATATTGTTAGGTCACTGCCCTCTATCAGTCGTCGTAGGTGTTGCACTGCGGTGTACATTGCTAATAATTCGCGATCGTACACGCTGTAGCGTCGCTGCGTCTCACTCATAGTTTTTGAATAGAATGCCAGTGGTTTCCACAAGTTGTCCACTTTTTGTTGTAGAACGGCGCCGATGCTAGTATTCGATGCGTCGGTAAATAAACATAGCGGCGCGTTAGGTATCGGGTGAGTCAGTGTCGTTGCCTCGAGTATGCTTTGTCGGCATTTCTCAAAGGCTTGTTCTGCTTCTTGAGACCATTGTATCGGAGTTTTGTCTTTCTTTTTGCTGTTGTGTAGATATTTATTTAATTCATGTTGGTACTCTGCTTGATGTGGTAAACAACTACGGTAGAAGTTCATCATTCCTAAGAATCTTCTTAGTTCTTGAACTGTTTGTGGTTTCGGATAGTTCACTATGGCTTGTATTCGTTCTTCAGTGGGTTTGATTCCTTCTGATGTCACTTGGTATCCGAGGAACTCGATGTTTTCCTTGTCAAACTCGCACTTGTCGATGTTAAGACTGACGCCGTAGGTATTTAGGCGTTCGAGTACTATTTCTAAATGGCGACGGTGTTCTTCCTTATTTCTCGAGTGTACGAGCAGATCGTCGACGAAACAGAATACGTTTTCATCTAGTCCTCGTAGAACCTCGTGCATGAAACGTTGAAAGGTTTGACCAGCGTTTCTTAAGCCGAACGTCATGCAGGTGAATTCGAAAAGTCCGAACGGTGTTATTATTGCTGTTTTTTGAACATCTTGTTTTGCGATAGGTATCCAGAAGTATGCCATTTTTAAGTCGAGTTTTGAGAATATTTTTTTGCCGTGGAGTTGGTATGTAAAATCTTGGATTCGTGGAATAGGGTATCGGTCGGGAACGGTGACGGCGTTGAGTCTTCTGTAATCGCCGCATACTCGAAGTGAACCGTCTTTCTTTTTAACAATGTGAAGTGGACTCGCCCACGGACTGTTTGACGGCTTGCATATTCCCATCTCGATCATGCGCTCGAATTCGAGTTTTGCCGCCTTATATTTGTCGGGCGGTAGAGGGCGCGGCCGTGCGTAGATCGGCGGCCCAGTTGTCTCGATGTGATGTGTGACGTCATGCTTGGCTGGAGTTTTGAGTGTCATTGGTCGAAGCACATCTGGATATTTCTTCAGCAGGTCGTGATGAGTGTGGTCGCGATTGATGATGTAAATCGATTCTTCTTTGCTGTTTATTTTGATTGCGTTTACACTAAGCTCGGTTACACGGTCGATGAGTTTTCTTTGGTGCAAGTCGACTAACAGTTTATGATGCACTAGGAAGTCGGCACCCAGTAATGAAGTTTTCACATTGGCGACGACGAAAGTCCACTTGAAACTTCTTCGTAAGCCTAGGTTGAGCTCGAGTGTGCGCTCTCCGTAGGTACGAATCTCTGTTCCGTTTGCCGCGAAAAGTTTGTAGCCTGCATTCTCCGCCGGTTTTGAATATTTCAGGTTTCGAGCGGCTAATACCGATATGTCGGCTCCCGTGTCGACAAGAAATTTTTCTCTATTGTTGATGTCGATCACACATAGGCGGCGGCTTGTTTGGTTTACATCGACGCCCGCCACTGTCGATGTACGTTCTAGTTTTCCCGCTTTGCTGAGGAACACGGCAATTCACATTTTCGTGCCGCGTTGCCGAATCGGTAGTGGTACCGGCACAACCAGTCGGGATCGCCGGGCTTGCGGGCGTTATCAGTACGCTGTCTTGAATGTGAGCGTGAGCGGCCACGATGTGCGGAGTTTTGGCGGGAACGGCGATACGACGAATATTGATGGTTGCGGAGTTCGGCGACTTCGAGTGACAATTTCTCTATTTGTTTCGTAAGCATGTTGATTTGTAGGCTTGTAATTGTGTTTATTGGTACCTCATTGACTGCTGGACTTGTTGACGAAGGGATTGCTGTGGAGACTACGGCGACTGTAGCGGGTTCAAAATGCTCCATCATTTTGTCTGCCATCGCAGCTAGCACTTCGAGCGATGACTCGGTGTTGACGGAGAGCACGGCGCGAACTTGAGCGGGCAGCTGGTTGAGCCACATAACTTTCAGCGCTTCATCCGAAAGTAGCTTGCCACTGAGGTCTCGCATTTTACGCAGCAGCTGGCTCGGCTTGTTATCGCCGAGTTCGAGGCCGCTGAGTAGCTTCTGTAACTGCCGGTGGTCTGACTCTTGGTACGTTGAGATGAGTCTGTCTTTGAGCGTGCTGTACTTGCCGGTGGTCGGAGGATGTAGGATGATGTCTCCGATTTGTTCCAGGTCGCTGTTGCCGAGTAGTGGGACGACGAGGTTGAACTTTTGCTCCTCACTTATCTTGCTGGCAGCAACGGCGGCTTCAAACTGCGCGAACCACAGGCGCGGGTTTTGGCGCCAAAACGGTGGTAGCCGTGCCGGAAGTGAGATTGTTGCCACGTCGCTCTTTACTGATGTGGTGCCCTGAGCATCGCTGAACTCTTCGGCATTCATGGTGATGATTCTTCAGAGATTCTACTGGGATCTTGCAGGAGTTCGATGTTGCGGGAACTCGGCTTCGGCTTCAGGGTCGTGTTCGAGGGGTCACCAATTTAGTGTTGGGCACCGTGACGCGACGTGGTGAAAGTAATAACTTCTCAGGCGGGAATTTAACAACTGATTTATTTTCTAAAACAACCTACTTATATATACACTAACAATAGTACCTTAGTCCTAGCATCTTATTGTTTACATTTATCTTGACCAATAGCGACGCGCCGTAGGGCGAGCCGCGCGCGGGGCTCGGGGCGTTGTTTTGCACGCGGGACTATTCGCCGCGAAGGTATAAATATGAGTCGCGCGCCTAGCGCGGTCCTTTTCCCCCAGGTGCCGTCGTCGAGTGAAGACTGTCTGCCGATCCGCGGGACGCGTGTGTCGTCAGCGTCGTGTGTCCATCTGCGAGGTCCCGGAGTGTGCAGTGACGACACGGAGGGTGCTGGTGCTTCTGCTTGCTCTGCATGCGCTTACAAAACCGCTTCTTTCGAAGCGACCCGCGAACGTGTGTGGCGCGGCGTTGTGATGACGCTCGTGCCGCGTCGTGTTTGCGATCTTGTTTCTTTATCACGAAGTGTGTTATTACGTACTCGTCTTTTTCAAGATGCCTTGCTTCACTGTTTCTTGTGCAGAGTGTTAAAACGTGGTAAGGTAACTGGTTCGGTGGTATGTGGTAACTGGCTCGGTGGTATCTGGTAATGGTAATTGGTTTGGTGGTTTGAGGTAAGGGTAACTGGTTCAAGGTATATGTGACAGGTACTGTGTCACTACAAATGCGAGGTCAGCTAAAACTAGGAATGCACCTTATAGCTGGATGTGTCGCCGTGTGTCACAATCACAAGTATTCACACACAACACGCTTGGGGCCAGACATCCCTCCCCTGCATAATTACGATGTATTGATTCGTGTTACCTATAGGTACCTAGCTATTTTACATACATCACGGTAATAGCACTGCATCTGTAGTTGGGTAGGTGTAGGTGGTGTGCGTTTCGATGGCGCGGCCATGGCGATATTTAAAAAACAAAATATGCCAAGGTTTTGTGAAAAATTTTAAAGTTGATTCCCAAAACCATAAAGTCAAAAGGTCAATGGTTAAAAAGATACAAGGGTTTGAACGTAGCCGCGCTATTGAAACGCGGACAACCGCGCGGCCACGGAGACCTGTTTAGGTAAATAACAGATTGAATTTGTAAAAAAATTGTAAATTCCTATATAGAAAAACAAAATCCTCTAATGCTATTCTATGTATAAAAATCTCACCGTGAGAACTTTGATGAAGTAAGATAGATTAATGCTAAGAATTAACACTATTGACTGCTCACTTCAAGCTCACTTCACCTATGATTTCACGGTGAGATTTTTACAGAATCGACCGGCAGTAAGACTAAAACCCCATGGCCGTTTCAATGGCACGGCCGCGTTCAAACCCTTATAACTTTTTAACCAAATCTTTGACAAATTTATGGTTTTGGGAATCAACTTTTACCAATCTGTACAAAATCTTGGCATAGTTTTTTTTTTTTTTTTTTTAATATCGCCACGGGGGGCCCGCTCCATCGAAACGCACACGTGTAGGTGTGTTTCATGTCTGGGTGCTATGGAGGAGAAATATATTTAGACATACGTATCAAAATAGTGCAAACGTTATCCCATCAATCGATAACTTTTGACTTGCGCGTTTCGAACCCCTTTCATTATTAGTACTGTAGGCTATAAGGCAATACGTAAGTACAGCTACCGCTTACCTACCCTACCGCGGTATGTATGACGCATAGCTCGGGGAAACTTGAATCTCGCGCGGTCAGTATGAGCGACTTCAAAATAGTTTAATTACTTTCTTAAGGTTCTGAGTCTCAGCTCATCTCAAATCATAAGTAGGTACTAAGGATAGAGGTTCAAGAGTTTTCACCTGTCTGCACAAGCGTTAACAGAAAAGTACTTAGGTACCGATTTTCACAACCTTTCTACCCTTATCCCCCTTATTCCATTTTTAAGGAATTTCGTTAAGTTTGTAACCGCTTGTGGGTGTAATTATGTAGGTACACCCCAGCCCAACACTTCGGGAATTACAGCTGCGATATTTTGTGTAATTAGCGTTTTAGTTTTTTAAGGGCTTTAACAATAGGTATGCAGCCACATCGCCCAGCAAAACCTTCTTTGCCACTAGTACCATTAACAGTATGATGGAACTATTGATTTTTTTTAATCACTAGTTCCATTTTAAAGGAATCTGAAAAAAAAAAAAAAAAAAGTTGAAAGCGATATACTTACCCTATTACTAACTTGTACAGACGCCAGCACAACAAGCTACCCGAAACTGTCAAATTTTCCCTATCAACTTTGAACCTGCCCAAGGTTTTGGGGAGGTCCCACGGGTTGCCGAGGAATTTGTTTAGGGGGTATATCTCCTCGTTGGCGGTCACAACGGTACTGCTGAACATCAGATCCTGGGTTCGATTCTCAGGTCGGGTATAGTGTTGTTAGATTTTTTCATCAGAAATTTCTCATAGGCAGCCTGGAGGGATTTGAGCCCGGTTGGTGGCAGTAGGCTCGCCCCCTACGACATGGGACTTGAACATAACTGGTGAAATGTGGGTGTTACCTACCTAATATAAATGTTCCGATGCAATGTAAAGAACAATACTTATGATATTTTGTGAGTGTATGTGTGTGAAAAGTGGCATGTACGCACAAGGACATGTCCAGCTATACATGTTACATGTCCATTATAAAAAAAATCAGCTGTTCCCTACATTTTGACGACTCGTACGAACATAAATATAGGGAAGAGCTGATTTTTTTTTCGCGATTTCGGATTTGGTCCGATAGTAAATGTTGTTTTTAATGATGAGTAGAATCATGTGTTTAAGTATCGGTCACTAATTAAGTACCAGTCACCCTATATAGGAATATTATGACAAAGATCGTCGTCCATTTTTTCAACCTCTAACAACACGTCACACTCGCGCAAACGCCTGGCGGCTAATGCACAGAACATATATATACCCTAAAGGGGGGCCAATGCGAATTGTGAACACGAGCTCGCCACCACGTCTACCGCGCCCGCACCCGCACCCGCGCCGCTGCGCCCGCGCGTGCTACGTTCGCGTAGGCACGCGCGGGCGCGGCGGCGCGGGCGGGTGGGGGGCGTTGTGAATCTGTTGGACTGCCAACAGCCCTGTGACGACGTCCACCAGCAGTCTCCGTGAGTGTGCTCCTGTAGTAGCCACCTGCGTACTTGGTTGAAGGGGATCGGCACGAAAGGTTCCAGTCCACAGACTCACGTACTGGATGACCTTCTGGCCAGCTCGTCAGCTGCGTCGTTTCCTAGCGATTCTCTGTGTCCTTTTATCCATTGTAGTGTCACTGTGTTGCGGTTCGATACGGTTACCCGTTCAAGCGCATTGTGACATTCTACGAGTAGTATTAGGTTCGATGTGATGCATTGTTTTCCTAGGGATTGGAGGACTGAGGTGCTGTGAGAGAGTATACGAATATGGGTATCCGTAACTCTTCTGGCTGCTATGGCATAAGCCGCTAGTATTATGCCCACGCCCTCGACACTGAGACTGCGGTCGACACAACCGAACAAAAAAGGATGTGAGCCTTATGGTTCTGTACGCCTTGGGTTGTGTGTAGTCAGCTATACCAGCTTTTGGTACAAAGATGACTTTCACTTCGCGTCAGGCTAGAGGTATATATCTGAGTGCTATGCAGGCCCGATAGATCTCCACCAGGCATGGTGTAATATAGTTCACCCCCCATTGTAGTAGGGCTGGGAAAACGTCATCTAGTCCTGCGGACTTATATGGCTGGAAGGTGTTGATAGTTTTGTTTAATCGGTCTTCTGTTACTAGTCTGTGGGCACTGGACCTGTCCTGTTTCGTTGGAGTCCAGTCTGGACCATCTTCCCAGGTCCTGTCCTCTAGGAGTTTGCAGTCTGGGAAGTGGGTCTCAATGACCTTGCTGGTGTCATGGTCCGTTAGTGTGTATGAGTTGTCGGGTCTTTTCAGCGCGCCGAGGGTTCGATCCTGATCAGCCGCTAGGATCTACCTTACTCTTGCGGCTTCATTGTTACAAACAACGTTAAAATCCATTTAAAAGTTTCATCTCGATTCACCCCTGCATTTCCTATTCACCCCGTTTTACAGTATGCATTTTATGATATTGTGTGTCATGTTATAAATATTAAGATTATTTAAGTTCGCTATTATTGGAACTAAGCTGAATTTAAAAGCGACAGTGCGCAGACAGCAGGCTTCGGCTTGGGGCGAGGGACTTTTGCCCATCAACTTGAGAGGTCCCAGTCCCGCCGCAGCTATGGCTGGCCACCAACACCATCGCTACAACAACAGTTTCCGCCAGGACAGGGAAGCCGAAAAGATTTGGTCAGAATGGCTGTCCAAGCCACCTGTGTTCATATTTAGAAAATTATTGCAAGACACACTAGAAAAGAGCCATTGAATTTGTTAATCTTTGTTTTTAATAAATTATTACGTACCTACTTAATACTTTTCAAGTATTATTATTGTCACAACCAAGATGAATTTATTTGTATTTATGGGTTATTGCCTCACAAATAATTCTATCTGTAACTTACGAAATGGTATCCAAACTCGAATCCTAAAGCAGATGCTTAGAGAATGACACAAATTAAACTAACTGCTCCAAATTAGAGGATCATTATTATTATCAGCTCTTTGTGTCCCACTGCAGCCCAATGGCCTCCCTTCCCTGCTTCTACTTAATCTACTGATGTGTGTGGCCAATCTTTAAGTAACACCTACTTGGAACCTATCAGATGAGGGTTAGTTAGTCATGATCACAACTCTGCGGTTTACGACACACATACCCATACTCCCGTTAAAACTTGTCTCTTAATGAATAAAACAACAAATACAATACATAAATAAGACTATTTAATTAAAACTGAAACATAACAATTACTACAATACAAATATCTTCAAGGCCAAGATGGTGGGTCTCCTTCCTTCCTGATCTTGTATCCATAGAGCTGAGACTTGTCCCTGAAGCTAATCATTCTCAGTGTTTCTTGGTCATCCAAGAATTTACCTAAGAAGAAGCCCCCAATGGGAACGACAAACCAGGCATAACGTAGAGTGATGCCAAAGACAGCCATGTTAGTTCTGTTCTTTCTGTTGTAATTTCCAGTTCCTTGTGTGACTCCAGTCGGAATAAATAAATGCAGTAGTAAATACTGGGAAAGATATGCTCACCAGGTTACGGTGTATGAATCTTATCACCTCAATATACCTGACAACAAATAAATAAATAAATTCTTTATTTCACCAAAAAGCCATCACATTACAATGCTTAAAAAACTAAGAATATAATGTAAGGTGTATTATTAGGTCACAAAAGTTGGAATACTCTGACTCCTAAACTAGGTGTAGGTGCCTGTGACTTAGGAGTCAGAAAATAATTAATCAAAAAATAAATTAACTATAAGTTCATCTGCCCAACAAGAGAAAATAATTAAATCATGAGTTCGATCACATTTGTTGGTAACAATTAAGGAAGAATACAAAAAGAAACATTTACAGATCATCACCATTTGGCTTAGCCTTTTCTGTGCTATGTTGGGGTCGGCTTCCAGTCTTACTAGGAACCACAACATGAATGTGCTTTCGAAAGCATTTATAGGAATTTCTAAAAGGGATAGCCATATAGGCGTGTTGTCTTGCAATATACGAAACCACTTTGTTTGCATTTGCATTATATGGGTACAAATAATTTATCAAAAGAGATAATCATCAATAAATTAGTACCAAATGTTTGTTTTCAAAGTTCATGTTTGTTTGTTTGGCTTGAGATCTATCATTGGAGCAGTGCAGACACACGAAAATAAAAGAAATTCAAGTTTCTCGTTGTTCCCAAGTTGTTGTTAGTTAATAAACAAGGTGGGTAGGTAAATATTGAGATTCTAAAAATTAAACTATTAGCATAATAACAATCATGGTCATTGTTGTTTGTATAGTCGCATGATTTTTTATAACCCTAGCAGACCACTAAACAATTTAGTAGTGTATGAAATGTTTTCAATACAAGCAATGGCTCATCACCATCAGCAATACAGAGTAGGTTACATAACGGGTGGTATTATATAATCTGTTTATTTACTAAACAGATACTCTCATATCTTGAACTAGTAAAGACGTTACACGAATCTCGAAAGTTTGAAGAAAATAACACAAACACAAGTACCTGCGAAAATCAAAACAACACTAAGTACGTGAAAACCGTTTCGTAAAAATTGGTGGTAGATTTTCAAATAGTGCCCGATTTGATTAGGAAAATATGATATAATTGTTCAAGATAAACCAATCTTCAAAAATAACAAGATTTTAATAGGAATATCTTACCTATTACCAACTAGCGATTCTGAAATCAATCAAATCAGTAAAATTTCACTAACGTCACGTCAAGGCTGGCCATAGACTAGATAGAAGAGTTACATCAAGCTACCCGAAACTGTCACATTTTGCCCTTCAACTTTGAACCTTATGCTTAAGTCCTAAAGTTGAAATCTATTAAAGAAATCTGACAGATTGTAGTAGCTTGATGTGCTGGCGTCTGTACCTATCAAGTTTCAACGCAATCGGTTCATTAGTTTTTGCGTGAAGAAGTAACAAACATATTGTTACGGACGTCGTCGCTTCATGATTGTATATGATATAAATTAAGAATAGACATAAGGATGATTAAATAAAAACCATTTGATAGTAGGGAAATCACTAATGTTGACAGAATAGGTTGTTTTATTATCCTGTAGAAGTAAGACGTCAAAGTACGACATTGTAAAGAGGACACGAACACATTCGTACAGGTTTGGACAGGTCGAAACCTGTCCGATCTCCGCCATGATTAAACTCCGAATAACGAAATGTGATTGGTTGAATAAATATATCGTGTTCGCCTCCTCCCACTACTTGCACCCTGTAAAAATGATATATAATCAGGGTGGTTAGTCGCAAAATTGTAGTTCAAAAGTTCAATAGTTCAGCTGCAGTCGTCTCTTAAAAGTGAAAAGTGAATCAAAACTGTGAATCAAGAATAAATCAACTTATCATCAAACCAGGCGTTTCATTCCTAAGGAAAATACAGTCCACCTTGACAGTTTGGTCCTTCGAAGACGGATTTATTTGGATCATCGCTCGCCTGGTAAGTTGAAAATCAAGAAAATAGTGCAGTGTTCCTGTAATTATGAAGACGAGAAGTATTGCGGCGAAAGAAAGTGAGGCGGAATCTGGCTACGACAGCCGACGTCCTCGAACATTCGAAGAACCGCCAAGATCGCCATCAACGGTTGCGTCTGTTTTGCCCCGCGCCCCGCATGAAGTGCCAGTGACCGCACCCCCCGTCACCGCCGCGACGGGAAGGGTTGCGCCGTCGTATGATGGTGCGTCCGCCGCGCTTACCGCACCAGCTCCTCATCGCGTACCGGTGAGTCGAGCAACCGCGATCGCGAGTGTAACAGTGCGTGAAGAACAACTCGCCACTCCAAGCACGTCGCTCCAGTCAAGAATACAGGACTCTGCCAGGACAATGACGGCAAATATGTCGGTAAGAGACACTGCAAGCACGATTAGATCAAGAAGATCCTACAGCAGTGATGTGGCAAGAGTGAAACTAGCAGAATATGAGGCACAAAAAAGAATTGCTGCAATAAGGAACGAGCAATTAGAGATAGAAAAGGCTCTAGTGAACAAGCGGTTCGAATACGAAGTATCGGCGATTGAAGCAGAGGCAGAGGCTCGCGAAGAGGGCTCCGGACATAGGAGTGAAGACAGGGTGGATGAGTGGCTGCAAAGTATTGACCAAGGCCACCCACCAGTCACCGAACAAAGAACTCAGCCGCCGCATCCCACCGCCCAAGAAACCGCTGCAGAGCCGAACACATGTGTCGACGCTACAACTCCTGCCATGCCACGAAGGAGACAACGTTCGACCTCACGTTCGCCCACAAGAGGGGAACGTCGAGTAGGAAGAGGTATCGAACAATTGGCCGACACGCTAGACAAAATGATGCGTGTACGCCCGCCGCCACGACAAGTGACAGAACTACCCTTGTTCACCGGAGCGGCTACGGAATGGCTACCATTTAAGGCAGCTTATGAAGACTCATCAAGTGTCTACAAATTCACCGCAATGGAAAACCTAGCAAGACTGAGGAACTGCATCAGAGGTCCAGCAAGGGAAACTATTTCTGCGCTATTGTATTCTGCTTCTGACCCGCGAACAATTATGAAAACGCTGGAACAGTACTATGGAAGGCCGGAGATATTAATGGACCACGTGATGGAAGACATAAAGAAGTTACCTCGACTTACTAGTGTAGCAAGTGAACTGAACTCCTTCGCGGTGAAACTACAAAACATAGTGTGTGTGCTATCCAACGTGGACAATCGTGGATACCTGTGGAACCCTATGTTAGTGCGTGAAATCGTAGAAAAATTGAGCCCGCACGTGAAAGCAAGATGGTGTGACTACGCTTCTGAGGCTGTGAAAACATCAGGTGAGCCTGAAATTATGCTATTGTCTCGATTCCTGATGAGAGAGGCTGACCGTGCCATGAGGTACGCCTTCACAAACCCGACGCCCACGCCCGCACCGAAGAGAGAAATGAAAAATGTGGTGCAAGCTAGTTCTAAAAGGAAAGCGGGCCGAGAGGTCATCTACGCCACATTAGAAAAGGAAGGAGAGAAGAAACGGGAATGTTTGTGTTGTGGTGGTGACCATGAAGTACCTAAGTGCGCCAAATTTTTAAAAATGAGTGTCGACGACAGATGGAATTGGGCACGAACAGAAAAGGTATGTTTTAAATGTGTTACTAATCGCCATCGACGAGAGCACTGCCGAGCTAAACGATGCGGCAAAGAGACATGCACCCGCCCGCATCACGCGTTGCTTCACAAAGACATAAGAGAGGTGTCGCAACAAAAAGAAGAAGCAACGGATGTCAAACCCGTAGCGGAGTCCGTGATGTCTGTCTCAGCAAAAGGTAATGCACCACATCGTGTACTTTTAAAGATGTGCCCCGTCATCTTGTATGGACCAGGCGGTCAAGTGAGCACATTTGCGCTAATGGACGAAGGATCGACGACCTCACTCATCGATGAAGATTTAACACGCCGTATCCAAGTAAGAGGGCCAGTCTCTACACTTAGAATACAAGGAGTGACCTCACAGCCACACGAAGAACATAGTCAAGAGGTTAAGCTGCAAATTCGTGGCCAGAACGGAAACCTCCAGGAGTTACGCGCACGAACAATAAAGGATCTGCGACTTCATGGTCAGACAGTGGATAGATCGATATTAACTAAATATCCACATCTTCGAGACATACAACAGGATGCATTCTTTGAGGAAGCCACACCAAAAATATTGATAGGTGCGGACAATTGGCACTTGATTGTGACTCGAAAATTACGCATGGGCAAGAAGAACGAGCCTGCGGCCTCATATACCCAACTGGGATGGGTAATCCATGGAACAGCGCCGCGCTCAATGTTGACTCAAAAGGAGGGTCAACTGGTGCTTCACATCTACGACGTGTCTGCAAAGAGACAGACAGAAGATGTACGGCGCGTAGAAGAAATAGTGAAAGCACACTTCAGAATTGATGCCCTAGGAGTCTCCCTGGCGAAGAAAGTCAGACCGGAAGATCAAAAGGCAATCGACGTGGTCCAACAAACAATGAAGAAGGTTGGTGAACACTTCGAAGTAGGTCTGCCATGGCGAGACGAAGACGCTCCGATGCCTAATAATTATCACTGTGCCTTGAAGAGACTAAAAATGATGGAAAAGAAGATGGATTCTTCTCCAGACTTCGCAGCACAGTATCGCGCTCAAGTAAGAAACCTCCTCGATAAAGGCTACGCTCAAGAGTGCGATGGACAAGAGGGAGAAAACAAGAAAATATGGTATCTGCCACACTTTCCGGTCGTGAATCCTAACAAGCCGGGAAAGATGCGGTTGGTTTTTGACGCGGCACACCGATACAGCGGAGTGTGCCTCAATGACCACTTACTAGAGGGACCTGACCTTTTGAGATCACTACCAGGAATCCTCTTCAGATTCAGAGAACGTCAGGTAGCTGTGACAGCAGATATTCAGGAGATGTTCCTCCAAGTAAAAATAAGACCACAAGACCAAGCAGCTCAAATGTTTCTCTGGCGAGATGAAGAGCGTGAGAAGCCACCGAAGAAGTACAAGATGGTATCAATGATCTTCGGGGCCTCGTGCTCGCCATTCATCGCGCACTCAGTGAGAGACGCCAACGCGAAGCTTTACGCACAAGCATACCCCAACGCTGTGCAAGCAATAACGTCGAGCCACTACATGGACGACTACGTCGATAGCTTCACGACAGAAGAAGAAGCCATAAGAACAGCACAAGAGGTTATGAAGATACATCAAAACGCACACTTCAACCTCCGCGGATGGTGCTCTAACAAACCCAATGTAGTGGACAGCGTGATTACAGAAAAACGAGGGCTCAATGCCGAAGTGAAGCTTGGTCAGAGACAGGAAAACTCTGATAAGACGCTCGGCTTGCTCTGGCATACAGAACGGGATGAGTTAGGCTTCAACACAGGACTTAGCCGTCTAGCACCCGAAGTAAAGATGAGAGACAGAGCACCGACGAAAAGGGAAGCCCTCGGAGCAGTGATGGCCGTCTATGATCCCCTCGGTCTCATCAGCCATTTTACTATCACTGGTAAAATTATACTACAGAACTTATGGAGACACGGAGTGGGATGGGATGAAGCGATTCCCGAAGAAGACTTACAACATTTCGAGGAATGGCTTCAAAGTCTAAGCGTGGCAACGAAACTACGCGTCCCAAGGTGCTACGGGAAGAGCTCGGAAGACGAAATAGAGCTCCATGTTTTCTGCGACGCGAGCGAGCAAGCGTACGCAGCAACTGCCTATTGGAGGATCCTGAAACCAAATGGAAGAGTGACAGTGAGCCTGGTTGCGGCAAAAGCAAGGGTCGCACCATTAAAACCAGTAACCGTCCCTCGACTCGAACTCCAGGCAGCAGTAATCGGCGCACGATTAGCAGAAACAATCACAAGGGAACATCGAGACAAACCCAAAAGCGTGACGTATTGGACAGACTCACAAACAGTCCTACGTTGGATTGAAAAAGATGCCATCAAGTACACACCCTTCGTGGCACATCGCTTGGGTGAAATAGCAGAACTGACCGACGTCAGTCAATGGAGATGGGTGCCCACAGAACAAAATGTGGCAGACGATGCGACGCGCCCTAATTATAAACTACAGATGAAACCAGAAGATAGATGGTTCATCGGACCTGAGTTTCTATATAACAATGAAGACCTCTGGCCGAAAGAGAAAGCCAAGAAAGAAGACCAGGAAGAAGAAGTGACCTACGTGGTCACAGAAACAGAAAAGAAACATGCTTCTTATCTGCCCGACATAAGCAGATTTTCCTCTTATGAGAAGCTAATACGAACTACAGCGGTACTCTTTCTCTTCAAGGAAAAGTGCAAAAGCCGAGCCAGCCAGATGACCGTCGACCTGATAGAAAAGGCCGAGAAGACATGGATAAAACAAGCGCAGCTCGACGACTACGCAGAAGAGACAAAACTATTGGAAAAAGGAAGACCAGTGCCCAAATCCAGTAGCCTGTATAAACTGGACCCTTATCTGGAAAACCAGATTCTCAAGGTAAGAGGGAGGATCGGGCACGCTGCAGTTCCAGACACGAAGAAGATGCCTATCATCTTACACGGCAGACACCCATTTACCAGACTACTAGTAGAAGACGCCCATCGAAGAGCCGGCCATGCAAATAATGAACGCGTGGTCAATGACCTAAGACAAAAATATTGGGTGGTCAATCTGCGCCCTACAGTAAGAGCAATAGCGCAACGATGCCAACTCTGTCGCATCAGAAGAGCGACACCTGTAAAACCAGTCACCGGAAACCTACCGATGGAACGACTAGAAAAGACACAGCGACCCTTCACTCACTGCGGAATCGACTATTTTGGGCCAATGACAGTGGTCATAGGAAGAAGACATGAGAAACGCTGGGGAGCACTATTCACCTGCCTGGAGATTAGGGCAGTCCATCTGGAACTAGTGGCAAGTCTGTCCACCGACTCGGCCATAATGGCCATAAGGAGAATGGCAGCAAGACGAGGATGGCCCCGAGTCATGTACTCGGATAACGGCACCAATTTCCGAGGGGCAGACACGGAGCTACGAACGGCTTATGAAAAATGGGCCATAGAATTCCCTCACTTCGGGCTCTCACACCGAATGAAGTGGAAGTTCATACCACCAGGGGCGCCGCATATGGGGGGAGCGTGGGAACGATTAGTACGCTCTGTCAAAACGGCGCTAGGAGCGACACTATATCAGCGGGCGCTAAAAGAAGAAGTGCTGCTGACCTTAATGATAGAGGCCGAACACTCTATAAACTCTCGGCCTCTCACTCACGTTTCCGTTGATCCTAAGGATCCGGAGGCGTTAACTCCGAACCACTTCCTTATCGGGACCTCCTCAGGCCTTCCTCACACTGGGCCTTGCGAGGAGGCCAGCCGTAAGCAATGGAGAGCTGCCCAAGCGCTCGCCGACCATTTCTGGCGGCGCTGGGTAAATGAATACCTGCCGACGCTCGTGCCCAGGGGGGCATCCGACGACCAACGACGACCTCTACGTGTTGGTGACCTGGTTGTCATCATCGATCCCACATTGCCACGAGGAACGTGGCCCCGAGGCGTCGTGGAGACTACGTACGTCGGTCCAGACGGCAAGGTGCGATCAGCCGACGTCAGGACTACAGTGGGCATCCTTCGGCGACCCACGACGAAGCTCGCCGTCCTCTGCGTGGAAGATAAGGCTACGGTAGCCCTGCGCCGGGGGGAGGATGTTACGGACGTCGTCGCTTCATGATTGTATATGATATAAATTAAGAATAGACATAAGGATGATTAAATAAAAACCATTTGATAGTAGGGAAATCACTAATGTTGACAGAATAGGTTGTTTTATTATCCTGTAGAAGTAAGACGTCAAAGTACGACATTGTAAAGAGGACACGAACACATTCGTACAGGTTTGGACAGGTCGAAACCTGTCCGATCTCCGCCATGATTAAACTCCGAATAACGAAATGTGATTGGTTGAATAAATATATCGTGTTCGCCTCCTCCCACTACTTGCACCCTGTAAAAATGATATATAATCAGGGTGGTTAGTCGCAAAATTGTAGTTCAAAAGTTCAATAGTTCAGCTGCAGTCGTCTCTTAAAAGTGAAAAGTGAATCAAAACTGTGAATCAAGAATAAATCAACTTATCATCAAACCAGGCGTTTCATTCCTAAGGAAAATACAGTCCACCTTGACACATATTATATAGGGTGACTGGTAATTAGTGATCGATACTTAAACACATGATTCTACTCATGACAACAAACAACTTATACTATGGGACCAAACTTGAAATCGCGAAAAAAAAAATCAGCTGTTCCCTACATTTTGACGACTCGTACGAACATAAATGTCAGGAACAGCTGATTTTTTTTTCGCGATTTCAGGTTTGGTCCCATAGTATAAGTTGTTTGTTGTCATGAGTAGAATCATGTGTTTAAGTATCGATCACTAATTACCAGCCACCCTATATACAAACATAATTGCCACTGCGCTGCGTGGGGCCAAATAGGCCATTTTTGTTTAGATTGACATTTTTAAATTCGTAATATCTTTTGAATGGGATGACCGATTTGAATGATTCAAAAATTAATCTACAGCCGGTCGATTCTGTAAAAATCTCACCGTGAAATCATAAGTGAAGTGAGCACTTAATAGTGTTAATCCCTAGCGAATGACAGCTCACTTCACGCTCACTTCACCCAAGCTTTCACGGTGAGATAGTTACAGAATCGCACGACAGGTATTGAAACAGTGTTTATTACGAAATTATTTATTTGAATAAAGATTAATACAAAGGTATGATGGATAACATGGTGATTTTTGGTCGGCATTTCTATCAACTTTTACAGTATAAAAAAGTAGTTATAATGACATAATTATCTACAATAGTTGGAGACTTGGTATCGTAAAGTTTTTTGTAGATATTGAAATGTTCTTTAATATGGTAGAACATTTTTTTTTTGTTCATATCATAAATAGTTTCAGCAGCGCATTCGATGAAAGACATTTTATGGCTAATTTTTTTAAACCTTGTTTACATTATTGTAGTTTTAGAAGGACCCCTAATTTTTTCTAGTAATAAATATAGCCTATGTTACTTAAGGATAGTGTAGCATTCTAATGGTGAAAACACTTTGAAATCGGTTAGTTATTTTTGAGTTTATTCGTTATAAAAAAAATACAAACATACATACATAGGTACAAAAATACAAATCTTTCCACTTTATAATATTAGTGTATATTGATCGCAAACGAATACGCATTTTTTTTTCTTTTAGTTCTCTTTTATTGAATTACATATCATTATTTTTCAAAAAAATTTTTTTTTCGTTGAATTTTAGTCACTGAACTAATTCCATGAAATTAGGTATTTGGTGTTGCGAGAATAAATAAACTTTTAACCTCCAATATTATAAATTTGATGGCTGCAAATAAGTTGAGATGATAAGATAACAGTAAATATAAGTTTTTGATTCAGTACTTATATATTTGAATGGATATTTAAGGTGATTCGTACTTCTTGGATATGGATTCTTTCTATCCTAAAAATAAACTAGCAACATTATTCTGATTGATTATGTTGGCAATATGAAATTGAGAACCGATTTCTACTTGCGCGTCGCGACGATCGCGAGCGTGCATGGAGCGAGCGAGCACCTTCGTCATCGTTTGCTGATTTTCCAAGTTAAAAATTATAGTGTAGGGTGTTAAAATTATGTTAACGAAGTGAACAATAGAATTGGTGATGTTGGCCTTAGGCTTATTGTTAGTTCGCATAAAAACTGTTACAGATCACAAGTTTACCGTAGTAATCCGTCGAAAATCGAGAAAGCTTCAAACGTGTTTGAAGCTTTCGTTTTTGCATTAATGGAACTATGAACCTGGACTCTTTAACGTTTAGCTTATCGCAAATCAATTATCTCGTTGTAAATTTAAGTAAGAAGAACTTCAAGCAGACGAATCAAGAGTTGTCTCAGGTGAGATATTGCCACTTTACAGCTATTCTTTGTTTTCTGTTGTCGCCATATTGTGCATTACGGAAAGTCATGATCGTTTTATAACATAGCATTGACTGGTTTTGACTGTCATAGTTTACTATAATTATTCTTGTAATAAGTTACGATGCGCGATATTAGTTGCCAAATCATCTATTACGTGATTATCGTCTTCGCAGTACGATACGTTACGGATGTGGTTGGCTGCGCGCCTCAGCCCGCCACCGTTACTTGCCTACAGCTACTTGTTTCTTTTTTATTTTTACCTAGATATAATCGAATACTATTATGTTACTGTAACTCATGGGATAAAGTAATCTGTACCTTATCAACTTTGTAGATAAAAAGTCGAGAAAATTTTCGTAAAACAGAAGCTTAGCTGAAAGCTACATATTTTTGGCATAATATTGTTAAATAAATGTAACTTAAATAATCATGAATTCAGATAATATTACCATAAATAACGAGAATATGATATGAATTGCTTAGGTAAAAGAAATATATCTTATCTTGGTGCCTAGATAGGTGAATAAATAAATACTCAGTCTGAATTATTTTAAGATTCTAGCTAGAACTGTTATGGGCTTAAAACCAGCCCAAAATTAAGTGTTAAAAATTTTTAATACTCTAGTAGACATACAAAAATTATGTTTCACTGCTCAACTTCTGCACTACACCAGGAAAAACTATGATAGACTCTTAAAATACTATTGTGAAAAATATTGATCAATTTATTTGTTCTGGGTGTACCACACCCAACCTTACGCTTGCAGGGTTAAAAATATCAGCAAAGTGAAGTAACATTCCTAGATTTACAATTTGTAGTGTGTTCTATGGTGGTGCATAGAGCATGTAATACAGACCCTGCGGTGTTCTTACTTATCTGATATTAAAAGTACCATTAATTATCTCAAGATAACCTAAACGAATAGACAAACCAACTTATTTTCGTAGTTATGTATATAGGGTGACTGGTAATTAGTGAACGATACTTAAACACATGATTCTACTCATGACAACAAACAACTTTTACTATAGGACCAAATCTGAAATCGCGAAAAAAAAATCAGTTGTTCCCTACATTTATGTTTGTACGAGTCGTCAAAATGTAGGGAACAGCTGATTTTTTTTTCGCGATTTCAGGTTTGGTCCCATAGTAAAAGTTGTTTGTTGTCATGAGTAGAATCATGTGTTTAAGTATCGTTCACTAATTACCAGTCACCCTATAGATAGGGCATTAGCATGAGTTGTAGTCAGGTGAATGAATTACTAAATACAACATGGGACTAAATAAAGTTGTTTTGGAAGTATTTAATCTAATATCTATAATTTTGATTCCAGTAGGTACTGAATCAAAAATATAGATAGTCTGCATTTGGTAGTAATAAAAAAAATGGTAGGTAGTATTGTGACTTAAGCCTGTTTGCATGTTACCTTCTCAGTTAGGTATTCAAACATTTATTTATGCAGGTGCATTGAGAAATTTTTATTAATTTACATTAAATTATATTATACATAATTTAATGTAAATTAATTAGAATGTTTTAACATAGACAGAAACTCCTTACTTCTGGACAAAGAAATTTAAATAATACTTACGGATAGATGGAACAATGCGACAACATCAAAATCTACTAGGTATTACGTACAGCGTCACCTTGCTCAGTTCTTTCTCATGTCATAAGCCCCACATGACAGGTGGTATTGTGTGCAAAAGTAAATGATTTTTGAAGAAAATATGCCAAATTGTACATTGTGATATTGGAAACCTCATATTGATAAAATGACTGAACTTGACTTTTATTTATATTAATATTTTATTAGTTACTGAGTATTTGGATAAATTAAATGAGTTTGTACCATATGTCAAACTATCTGATGTGAGGGGCTCATAGCTAAATGATGACAACAATTAGGTTAAGCTATGCTTGCTGCGGTTAGTTTGTGAATGGGTGATCATCCATTACACATGGAGACCCCTGCGTGCCTCAGAAGGCTCATTAAGCCTTTCATCCACCTGTTATTAGTAGATCTTTGACAATTGTTACAGGTATTCATACATAATTCCAAAAGTCTGACAATCAGTCTTACCAAGGAGTATAGTTAACCCAGTAACTGGGTTGCGCAGGTCATATTGGTATTCTCTCAATGTAAAATACTGGTATTCAGCTGCATCCGTTTAGACTGGAAGTCAACCCTAACATAGTTCGGAAAAGGCTAGGCAGATTGATTGAGGCCAAACTATGTGACGGTTTGGAAACAATATAAAATGAGAAAATGAAACAATACACTTTTACAGACACCAACCTTTGATTATAATCAAAGGTTAGTGTCTGTATAAGTGTATTGTTTCCACCATAGCCATTATGTCATTATCCTGATGGCATCACTGAGACATGGGATCATAGTTTTTCTATGAATCTCATCTTAAAACTCTTTGGTTCTGAATCAACACAGTTATTCATTTATAGTAGTTATTCTCATCATAATGAATGAAGAACAACCAGTTCAGTTCCAGAATCAGTTGACTATGTACAGAATTTCAATACTTGTAACTTTCCTCTTAAGATTAGCTGATAATATGAATCAGACATTGTATGCTGCCTGCATTACCACCTTCTTATTATTTTGATGGTACTTTTAATCTCTTTAAACTGAATTTTAGGGTTATCTTCCTTATCTGGTCTTTTTTTTTTTTGTATTCCATACCCAAAACGGGCTAGTAGGGTTCTGATGGCAACATGGCTATTCTGACTATTTGTATGTTACAGTTGGGTCTATTTCTATTTTTAAGTAGTCAGGGTCACTGAAGAAAGATAGAAAATAAGTTTATTTGACCCAGGTTCAGTAAGGCACACAATATTCACATAAAAACAACCAAAAAAGAAACTTATAATTAGTATTGTGTACCTAACGGTCACTGAGACCTCTATCATGGCATATAATAAAAAGAAGATTAAATATTACAGTTTTGGTGGTATGGAACATTTACAGCGCGCGAGGCGAAATTGCGCTTAGTCAGTTTTATCTTATTTCTGCCGCGGATGTAAACAAATAAAATGCATGAATGTGATAGATATCTACATGATATTAATTAGTGTCTTCAATGGAGTAATAGAAGGAGCTCATAATTGGACAGCGTCATGAAACAACAAATCAAGCGACAAAACCAAGAAAATGGAGTTTTGAATGCAGGCCTATTTTAGGTCAAAAAACTATGAAGTTTTGTTTTTGTTCAAAAATCACTCATATTACAGTCATATTGCCACAGGTTAAAGGGGCCGTACGAAAAATACGCGCATTAGCGTCAAGTTCCAGACATCAGCCCGTATTATATACCTACTACCTAGGTTAAAGGGGTGACTCATGTGACATCTCAGAATTTGTAGGTAACTGTAGCTGTTATCGATATATCTGTTACAAGGAACGAAGCACCAAATTCGTTATTACAAAATGCATTGAATAAGTTTTTCCAATAAAATGATTTCATGTTTTTATAATTATTTTTCAGATTAGAAGTTGTCAGTCCATTTTAAATTTTCATCATCAACTGAAGAGTTGAAATTGACCAATGTGAGAGTAGATAGCTTCAACTTCAGTGAAGTTTCAATTTACTGGGAGTTTTTGTCAAAACTGTATTTAAGTCTATATATACCATTCACTTTATTTAATTTCACTCAAACCTCTTGTATAGTGCTCCAAGCCCGTTGATATGCCTGGTGCAGGACGTGCTGTTGAAGTACAAAATAGTGCCAGATTTTGCTATTCATAGTGATTTCATTAGTTACAAATAAAGTCACAGGGCCAGTAAAGCTTACTACGCTAATTTAAAGGAACAAAATAAATTATGGACGCATTTGTGAAATCAAACCACAAAAAAATAACAAAACCAGTTAGGGGAAATGTGCTTCACATCCCCACAAAACGGCCAGGTATTGTGTAGCATTCTAGTAGTATCATAGTCACAACCACCAATTTTTAACAGACTTCAAAAAAAGGAGGAGGTTCTCAGTTTGTCGGAATCTTTTATTTTTATGTTGTTCCCCAGTTGGAAGTCAGTTTTTATTTTTTGTTAAAGTTTTCATTTGGTGCACCAAATTGGTGGCATCAAATCTGAGATTGGACTAAAATAAAATAACTGCATCGGACTGCTTAAAAGTGAGCTTGATTTTCTAATATCAAATTTCGTACTTATTCCTTGCCAGCAATGGTCCTAAGATCTAGATTAGTGTTATGTAATGCTGTTGGTCACTTTGTGTTTGTTTGTTGGTCATTTAGCCATCTCATATAACTAGTAATCATTGCCCAAGCGAAAGCATTTATTCCTTACCATGCCACTGCACTGCCATGAAATAAAAAAAATAAAAAATATTTTTTAATTATTTTAAGCTGTAATGTTGAAATAATCACTCAAAATTTTATTTGTTGGATCACTGAAACAGGTCTATTATACCCGTTTGATAAGTGGGTAGATTAACCTCAAAGCTAACTGTTTGAAGCCAACAATAATTGATTTGATTATTTCACCATGCTGTGCTACAAATTACAGAATGATAACTTTGCATAATTCTCATATGTCCGATATTGATCACAACAATTGAGGAGGAGGAGAACAGAAAATAACTTTTCCAGTTTTCAATATTTTAGGGAAATTGACATAAACAAATAAAAGTATTAATATAAACTAAATTTCATAATTGTATGTGGACAAACTAACTATGTGAGACACATCTACTGATTATTGTTATTATGATATTTTTTTGCACATCAGGCGATAAATTATTTTAGTTATAAAGTTGGAAAAGTAACGTTTTGTTTGATTTCATCGGAAATGCTACTTTTTGTTAGCATAGTTTTTGGAATTGTGACTTTGATAGGGGTATGATTAGTTACTTTTTGTACGGGTCTTTGTTAATGTCTTAAAAATCGTAATATTATTTTAGGAAATGTTACTTTTTGGCGGAACTCGGCACTTTTAGTCGCTTATTTCAAATGGAAATGTCACGTTATCAAAGAAAACAGTAAGTGTATATGGTGGGATTCAGTGTTTCAAGTATTAAAAAAAATATATGAAAAAATAAAAGTAAAACGTGGAAATGTGACTTTCTGTTCGCCTCCTCCTCAATTGATACAAAATCAATAAAGATTAAGCCAGAAAATCAAATACGACTAATATTATTCATTCATAATGCTGTGCTTGCTGTACTTAAAAACTTTTATTGTCAACAAAGAAACTACGTCGTCATGGACAGTTCTTTGAAGTAAACAAAAATAGCACCTAATACACTCATCCGATACTTAGGGCCCGGGTACCCATCAATAATAAAAATGCAATAGTTCCCTCTGTAATTTTGTTCTCTTTGTAGCATGTCAGGCTAGTAGTCTGTAATTTTGTCCCTTTTGTAGCATGTTAGGCTAGTAGAAAATGACTGGGAACAAACACACCTGACTAATTGTATTTCCTTGCTTTCCCCGCATGAAAAGGAAATTGCTTTTACCTTGTGTACTTGTATGTCTATTACATATTCTGTGTTTCTATTTTGTTTCTTCAGCGAATGACGCATTTCAATTTTATACTTAAGCTATGATTAAATTGAGTAAAGTGGTTGTCAATCAATGCTTGTGAAGGCAATTATGGTGTCCACGCGATATATGGTGAGACTCTTGAATCGATTGCTTTCAATCAGTCAATATGATGTCTTGTTAACTGTTACTTATTGTTATTATATTACATAGCCGGAGTAGGTATAGCGATGACACGAGAGACTTCTCAAACGGATAATGTTCTTAGATCGAGAATGTTCTGCAATATTCTTGTCGCCGGAAAATATTCTCGGAACATGCAGAATAGTTTAAAAAAAAAACATGTGTGCAGTTCACTCGCGATAGAAGTGAAACCTTCATTAAAGAAATATACAACGTGTAACGTTAAATGCGCAAAACCTGAAAATAGTTTGATCAGAATAACGAGCAAAATTAATTGAACCACTTTTTAATATGGGTCACATTTTTCAAAAATTCTTCATTAAAAACGTTGCCGTGTCTATTTATTAATACTAACAATACGTCAATTATTTGTTTTGAATGTAGTTTTACTCCAACACACTGAGCTTGATTTTAAGCCAGTACCTTCAGATAGGAGAAGAAAAGATTTGGTTTGTGCTAACTCTCAGACTAAACACGCTTTCGCTAATCGATTTTACTTCTTTTTAGGACCCTACTTGTATAATCAGCTCAACAGAGTGCTAAAGATTTATAGTTTAACATATAATAGGTGTAATTTACTAGTACAGGAATATTTGGGAAAACTCAATTACTCAGACACGGAAAAACTGCTGGAAATTATAAAATAAGCTTAATATTAGTCTTTACCTTATCTACTTTCATATTATTCGTTAATTTATTTAAACATATTATATCTTACAAAAATTTTAGTTTTAGAATGATTACTATTTTAGTCATTTTATTCTTTTTAGTTTAGCTTCAAATAAATTTATTGTTGTCTTGTTTTTAAATGTTTGTTGTAAAGTGATGGCCTGAAACACAGGTTTTCATAAACCTATATCAGGCAGGTCGCTACATTACAGTTAGAATTAAATTTAACCTCGCATGTAATTAATGTGAATCTTTATGTTTTACTTCATTCTTGAATAAATTTTATTATTATTATTATTATATTAATAGGTCAAGCAAGCCAATTTCAGCGCGGCGCAGCGGCCCGGTGACGAGTGACGACTCCTCCCTCGGTAAAGCGTCGTCGCAGACGCAAGAAACGATCCGAATGGCCAATAAAACTAAAACAGCACATAAAACCTTTATAATTTTTTTAATGACTTATTTTCTCTCTGAAATAGGTCAATTGAATTAAAAATCAGTTGGGGTGTCTGAGGTTTTGCGCATTTAACGTTACACGTTGTATATGTAAACGATACACGTGTACACAGCACGGTTGTTATGATGCTTTTACCAAAGCTTCGTAATACGCAGGCGCGCACACGTACTAAGACACGTACAAGGCTCGGACACAAGCGGCGTGCGTAGCACGTACCAACACTATCAGCGTATTAGGTTTCTGCTTGAAGGCGCCCAGAGCAGTACGGACAATCTACGAAGACTTACGAATATTCCCGAACGTATGAAGATGGGAGAGGGTACGGACAGCGCACAAAGAGGAGATCACAAATATAAGAAGCACTGTATAACGCCTTCTATCTCATTCTCTCGCACGTTAAATCCTATAGATGTGTGTTTATCTCTTTTTACTGTCGCTTTTTCGTTTCATTGAGTTTCAAATCACAACGATGCTAAAGAAGTTTTCACTTCAAAAATTGTTTTTCTCACTAGAGTTTACTAAGAATTTTAATTCATAAAAATATCTTGTAAATATTCTCGAGAATGTTTTTCGCTTAGATAATTTAAATTGTGGAGTACATTATTTTAACGGCAACTTCGTAAAACGTTCAGATGCGCTTAAAATTATAGGCCTTCAAATTATATACCAATAAAAATATATCTAAACAACAAAGACATACAATTTTGAAATTCTCGTAAATTGTCTTCCAAAAGAATTTATCGACAGAACAGAAAAGTTCTCGTCAGGAAAATATTCTCAGAATTTACCAACACTAAGTAGGCATATTTCTATTTATTGCCCACGACTTGTTCCCCGTAACGTTGGAACTAGTGTTGGGTAAATAGCCGGATGCTTTGAGTTATTATCGATTATAATCCATAAGTATCCATTAATAGCCGTGCAATGGATGATAACCCTGCTATTAATGTATATTTATAAAAATAAATGCTTTTTTTTGTTTTATTGTAAAATCTGTGGGTGTGAACATAAATTGGGTGCGTGTAATCAGTGTGATTCAATGTATTGTTATTCTTTTTATTTATTTTCACTTTTTGTATGTGAAAAAGTGTTAATAATAAAATAAATACACATTTTTCGGGAAATTCATTTTTGTTAATTTAGAGATCCAATACTATAAAAAACCATAATTACTATTGACATTATCGCTTTGTGATTTAACAATCTACCTAATTAATTACTTGATTTAACAAAGCGAGCTAAATATGTAGGTGTATATACCTACAAATAAATTTTAACCGATACGTAAAAATGTAAGGTACAAATAAGTAAGTTACTTATTAGCTCTTTTCTGTGAATACGACGTAGGTAAATTATAAACAATGGAAAATACCCGAGCGGTTAGTAGGTAATAGAGATGTAAGAAGTACTGTATTATACCGTTTGTATTGAAATGTATAAAACGAAAAATACCGTATAATACGGTATTAAACCATTTGCTACGGCATTTTATGTATAAATCGATTGTGTCTATATTTTTAAGTAAATTATCTGAGTAATAATTAAAATACTGAAAATACAGTGGAAATGCACAGATATAAAACATGAAATGGTATTTTAAATTTGTATTTTGAAGTGAAAACTTCTTTAGCATCGTTGTGATTTGAAAATCAATGAAACGAAAAAGCGACAGTAAAAAGAGATAAACACACATCTATAGGATTTAACGTGCGAGAGATTGAGATAGAAGTAGTGATGAGCAAAATCCAAGACCAAGACCATGATCAAGACTCGAAGTATTTGAGCAAGACCAAGACTATCTATACACTAGCAAGACCAACATCAAGACCGAACAAGCAAGACCAAGACCAAGACTGAGTAAGCAACACGAAGACCAATACCAAGACTGTCCCTGTCTTGGTCTTGGTCTTGCTTTGCTTATCACTAGATGACGATGACGGTGAAGACGAGGACGATGACGATGACGATGACGATCACGATGACGATCACGATGACGATCACGATGACGATCACGATGACGATCACGATGAAGATCACGATCACGATCACGATGACGATTATGATGATGATGATAATGATGATAATGATGATCTTCGTAGATTGTCGGTACTGCTCTGGGTGCCTTCAAGCAGAAACCTAATACGCTGCTAGTCGTGTTACGTGATACGCACGAGGCTTGGGTCCGAGCGTTGTACGTGTCTTAGTACGTGTATGCGTGCCTGCGTATTACGAAGCTTGGGTAAAAGCATCATAACAACCGTGGTGTATTGTACACGTGTATCGTTTACATAAATATTTCATTATTGATGGCTTCACTTCTATCGCGTGTGAACTGCACACATGTTTTTTTTTATTAATAGACAGATTTAACATTATTACCATAAAAAAATAGCTAGACACAATGAAAATATTGAAGGAAAAATAACAACCCAATTAGAAAATTGTTTAGAGCGAACTTAAGAGGTTCCTAAACTTATTTGAATCACAAACTCTTTTTATTATAATTTAAATTCTTCTTCAATTTTATTATTTTCATCACTGTCTGAAAACCCTGCCATACATCAGATGCGTGTCGGGGCATTTTTGCCAAAAAAGTATCACGTCAATGCGTAAGCGAGACGACACTAACACGGCGCGAACGCAGCGTGGTGGAACACGTCTTAACGTGTTGACGGCGACGAATGCAACGTTGAGTCGCGGGACGGCCGATCACGCGGTAAATCGTACCTACTGTGCGGTACATTTAAATATTTAACAAACACAATAATTAAAAATACACGGAAATATAATACTGTAATAATATCTGTGAAGTTTAATTACTAAGTAATCATTAAATTAAAATTAGTCATTCTAAAATGTAGAATACAATCGACACTTAAAATATATTTTATTTATTAAACTAGAACCTCTTCGTAATAATGCAGGATCTTAAAAAGTGAATCAAAATATAAAATACATAAAATACCAATAATACCGTAAGACCGTACCGTAGTTATAATAAAATACCTGTTTAATACATAGCCTTATGGTATTATACGGTATTTTTACAACACTAGTAGGTAACATGCATCCCCGCACCCCCGTTTCTCGTGCTATCTCTTTCTGGCGCCAATATTTATTCCTGCCAGAAAGAGATGCATGAAATGCACTACAGCGACGCCAACCGAATCCGGATTAAAAAAAAAATTTTTTTGAACAACAAACAAAAAAAAAACAACTAAAAAGAAAATAAAAAAATAAAAAATTCCCAAAAAAATATCCCATATAAATGATTGATTAAGAATTAAAAACAAAAACTAAGCACATAAAAAATCTAATTATCAAAAAACAACGTAAATAGCTGATTGAAAATTTTTAAATGGGCCAGATTAGTTTTAAATTGCACATTTATTCACTTCAAAGAAAGATTATGAAAATTAAGTCTAATCTGACAGCCCTAAGCCTGAAAACCATGAAGGGAAATTTTCAATCACTAAAATAACATTAACAGCAGGGTTATCATCCATAATGGCTATTAATGGCTATTAACTGCTTTTAATCGATTATTAGCCATTATGATATTAACCGGATTATTATCATTGCCCAACACTAGTTGGAACTGTACGTTACTGTCAAAATCAATGTAGTTTGGTTTATCAATCACGAATACATCACTATTTTCTCTCAGTATCCAAACTGATCGATTGGTTTGAGAGCTGTTTGCTGTTTTACACCCGTTTTGATTTTTTTCTGTCCAGTTGGCGACATACCTACTCGATTATCTTTTCATTTTAATTTAGCACTTTTAAGCTGCATACTATATAGCATAGGTTCACAACCCTATTTTGCTCACCGCTCTAAACTGAGAATATATTCTTTTTTTAGCGCCCCCAATTTTTATTACTTACCATCTGTCGCGAATTTGAAAAAGCTAGTACCACGATTATTACAAACGTGCAAATATACAACGTGTAACGTTAAATGCGCAGAACCTCAGACACCCCAACTGATTTTTAATTCAATTGATCTATTTCAGATTGAAAATAAGTCATTAAAAAAATTGTAAAGGTTTTATGTGCGGTTTTAGTTTTACTGGCCATACTGATCGTTTCTTGCGTCTGCGACGACGCTTTACCGAGGGAGGAGTCGTCACCGGGCCGCTGCGCCGCGCTGACATTGGCTTGCTTGACCTATTAATAAATAGACACGGCAACGTTTTTAATGAAGATTTTTTTTTAAATATGACCTATATTAAAAAGTGGTTCAATTAATTCTTCTCGTTATTCTGATCAAACTATTTTCAGGTTTTGCGCATTTAACCTTACACGTTGTATAGTCGTAAGATAGGATGTATAATTTCCTCTGGGTCTTGTACTGCCCCCTGAAGGAGTCAAATGCCCACGAGGGGGCGTTTCCGCCCACGTTGAGGACCTATGCTCTATAGGTCGAAGCCAAACCTCAAGCTTTGCTATTGCTTTATAGATAGTGTATGTGTAAGCATGTTCGGAAAGTACGTTAAGCCGTTGGTCCCGGCTGTCATTCGTGGAACTTTGACAGAAGCCCGAAAGTCTGACAACCAGTCTTACCAAGGGGTATCGTATTACCCAGTAACTGGGTTGTGGAGGTCAGATAGGCAGTCGCCATGTAAAATACTGGTATTCAGCTGCATCCGATTAGATCGGAAGACGTAATTAACGTAGTTGAACATAGTTTCTCAGTATTACGTGGCCTTCTGTATACCTATGTTACGGAACAAACTAAGTCGTGAATATTGTTACGTTGTTATTAAAGTACGTTGGGACTTGAGAGTCCCATGTTAAAGGTCAGCGTAAAATCAACCTTTAAACATATCTACCTACTTGATTCGTTATGCTTGTAATTGTTATTTTGAGTTCAGGATAAAATGTTAATATTATCTCGTTCGTGGCAGTTTAGGGTTAGAATCGATAACCCACATTGTGACCTGAGTCATCACGTGACCCATGAATACAGATATTATCCATATTGCGAAAGTAACTCACTCGGTCTGTCTGTCTGCTACCTTTTCAGACATACGGATAGACCATGGTCAGGTTAAGAACAAAGGACACTTTTTATTCCGGTGGTCCGGGCAAAAGCTAGTGTATTATAAATGACGATTCGATTGAATGGAGTATTGAAAGTAGCCAATAATTCATGGAAATACACGTAGCGTTGGTGGTTCTATTTCTGGCGATTAATCGAAACTATTGATCTACCCCTACTTCATACTTTACCACACTTAATGTATGCAATTGTAAACTCTAATGCAACCGCTTAAAGTGTAAATTAGCTTGCAACCTTGATTATTGACGAGTTTATTACTATAATTTGACTTTAGACTGGAAGCTAATCATAATTAGTCACACCAAATTATGTTTTTATCAGTAGTACATTGATCTTTAAACTATACCGACAGCACATTTTCGCTAAATCGATGCAGCGATACCATGGATACTTGGACGTAAAACAAAGAATGACCGCCTACTTTTCTAGCATTCTTTATGACTAAGTGACTGACTGAAATAAAGTCCGTTAACGTCCTAAATCAATATCTATCGTGATTTTCAACATGTTCCTATAACGAAAGACTATACATAGTTTATTGTTTGGGTTCCTACGGAGAGATATTAGGGAGAGGGTAATGACCGCTATGCCGTGCTAAAGATTCAGTTAGGTATAACTATTATGTATACAATTTTTATGAATCTAGTACTCACACGTTACTAGATATGAAATGAAATGTGTCGTTATGGGTCGTCAGAAGCCCGAAAGTCTGACAAGCAAGGGATATCGTAATCATATAACCCAGTTCCTGATTTATGGAGGTCAGATAGGCAGTCGTTACATGTAAGATACTGGTATTCAGCTGCATCCGGTTAGACCGGAAGCCGGCCCCAACATAGTTTGGAAAAGGCTAGGCAGATGAAGTTGAATCTAGTCCACTTCTTTAGTCGTTGCAAACAATGGCGAGACCTTTGAGCGGTAAAAGAAAGTGGACTGGAAGACAGAATGGCTTTACGACTGGTTTTGTTCTAAAATTCGATTGCACTTTTGCTTTGCCCCAGATTTTGCGTGAATTCAAATCAGTTATAAAAGTAAAAATAACACATCATCACGCCTGTAATCCCCGAATTGGGTAGGCGGAGGTATACCTACATACTTTATGATTTTATTTTAAAGTCTCCAAATTTTCACAGTGTTTAATACAAAAGAAAATCAGCTGTTTAATAATACAAAAGTTCAATACCTACTTGACCAAAAAGTATGAAACAGCTGATTCTTTTTTTCGTGTTCTATGAGTTGGTCCCATAGTGAAAGTTGTTTATATTCATGGGTAGAACAATTTGTGGACATTAAAAAAAAAACATGCAGTACCTAAATTGCCATCAACCGGGCACAAGTCCAGACTTCGGACTGCTACACAACTGCTGGAAAAGTGCCGACCCTAGAACCTCATGCTCGGCAGTAGCGCTTGCGATCTCAACCGCAACGATTCGGTCTTTAACCTTTTGAACGCCAATCACTTGTATACAAGTTCGAGATTTTCGTGCCCTCAGCGCCACTACTTGATTAGAAGTAATAATAGTATAAAATAAATTTACGACTTTTACATGACCTTTTATTTTGTTTTTATGGAAAATTGCCCTGTTATAAGCCATATTTTTAACTTTTTCACACAAAATCAGTTCTTGTTTGTTTTATATTCAATAGAAACAAAAACGCCAGAAAATATTTTAATGCCCCCAACGCCAAGTACTAATAAAAAATAACTGATATAAAGTAAGCCAGTGATGGGACATGATGAAGACCTCGCTATATTTCATCTCGTCGAAACGATCATAAATACTATTATTGCAAGAAAATGACGTGAATAAATAATATTTTATAAATATTGTAAACTATAAACTACGTTTTATTCACCTTAATCTTCTTGATTAAGGTGAATAAAATAATAAAATTAAATAGGTTTTCTAATCATTGTCGATAGTGAAACACCGTTTGAAAAACCCATCCTTACAAAGTGGCTAGTTGTCAATGCGCACAACGCCACGAACTTGTATAGAAGTAAATCTGTGACGTCATAAGCGGATGGGCTTCAAGGTCATAGTGACTGTGCATTTTAGTGTAGTGCAATGTTTACATCTTGCGTTGGCGCACGTGTTCTTACAAAAAAATGAGTGACGGTGAATATGACGAATTATTGCGAGTTTTACAAGGTGTGGAGTTATATACAAGATTCATCATAAGAAAAAGTTTGTGAACAAAAGCAGAATTTTGCGTGTGCAGAATTGAGTGTGTAAGCAGAATTTTGAAATAGTTCGTCATCTTGACATTCCGTTAAGTCGTCAACTTTCGTTTCAGGAATGTACTTCCGTTTTCTATTAGTTTCTAAAAACAAGAAAAATCATTGCTAGTATTTTGCGACACCTAATACCTACCATAAAAAAAAGATCTGTAACATCTGCGTAAAACAGTCACTTACCCTCCATTTTAAATAAAAAAAAAAAAAAAAAAACGTAGAAAACCACGTATCTTCTATTGATTGTATTTGGTTCTATTTGTTGTAAGTAAACGAAATAAATTATGCATGAATCGGTTGAGGCTATGCACGTGTAACTCGACCACAGTGAAAAGAAAAAAGAAACACACACACATCTAGACATCCTTATATCAGAAAGGATTTTGACGTGCCTCGAGCGCCAACGACTTGATATGAAGTAGAAGGATTACAGTTGGAGACAAATAGGGATGTGCCTTCTAGAACACACGTCTAATAAATTTACAATTATTTTCTTTTATTATGGGAAATATATTCAGGTTTTCATATTGATTTTTTTATGAAATAAAACAAAATATGTAAATACGGTATCAGTTTTTATTTAGCTTCGTAAATTGGTGAATAAACATTAATTTCAACTTATAATATTATGTGTCGATAGGACATCAATCCCATCCCTACGTTTTACTATAGATACGTTATACATTTGTAGCGTGGCGCTGGAGGACACATCGCGTATTATATAGATGGGCGTCGAAAAGGTTAAAAAGAGTAAAAATATTTACTGAAATAAAATTATTTTTGTGTTTTTTTTGCGCCATTGTAACAAAGAAACTTAACAAAGTAAGACTTTCCTATTCACCTCAAGAGAAGCACAATTCGCCTGGGGGAGCTTATTATGTGGAACCCGTCTGTCGCTTAGAGATTTCGTCTCGCAATGACGCTTTGAGGAGGCCCGACAGGTTTCGCCTGTCAACCCACACCTCAGTCGTGGCGCTTGCGACCAATAGACCAGCGAATCAGTCTTTAAAAAAATAAAAGGATTTACTAAATAAAAAAAACCGATCAAGCGCGAGTAGGACTCGCGCACCGAGGGTTCCGTACAAATTTTTAGGTATGTAAATAGTTTATCACGGGAATCGTGTCTCGAATATTTTTAACGATTTTTGTTTTAAATTGTAAATCAAAGTTATTTTATTACTTGTGTATTGGCACGTATAACAGTGTAAGCAGACAGGTAATATACAGCTACATTCACCAAAATAATTACGTAATATTATTGAAGTTTATAAACTACTAGCGACCCGCCCCGGCTTCGCACGGGTGCAATGCTGATCACTACATAGTATAAAACAAAATCGCTTCCCGCTGTCTGTCTGTCTCTATGTATGCTTAGATCTTGAAAACTACGCTACGGATTTTGATGCGGTTTTTTTTATAGATAAGAGTGATTCAAGAGGAAGATTTATATGTATAATACATGCATAATATAGTAGAGAAACACTGATAATTTTAGAGCCATTATTTCTCGTAAAAAGTATAGGATAAAAAATCGTTATTGTGGGTTATCCCTAACAAAACTATGGATACTGTAGTCCGAAATAAAGTTTTATTATTATTATTATTGTGAATTTTTTGTAGACCTTTTTAAGGTGTACAATACTCAACAATGTTAAACACATGGCATATTAAAATGTCTTTCGTGACTTAAAATATTGGATACAGGTACAGACGCCAGCACATCAAGCTACCCGAAACTGTCAAAATATCCCAATCAACTTTGAACCTTATGCTTTAGGGATAAAGTTGAAAATCCGTTGGGTAGTTTCAAGCGCCACCGGCTGACTGCCCGGCCGGTAACGCCCGCATTTTAAAACTGTAATATCTTCGAAAATATTAATTTAAATTACATGCTGTAAAGGGTCATAATGATCTATATGAAATGCACAATGTTTTTAAGGTACTTAATTGGATAAGGATTAATGCTGTATTGCCTAAAATTGCTTCTTAAATAAGCCATTATTTCTCGTAAAAAGTTAAGGATAAAAAATGGTTATTGTGGGTTATCCCTAAGAGATAGACACCATCGCGGACTTTTTTGTAGAACTTTTTAAGGTGTACAATACTGTAGTACATTATTTTGATCTATCTCGAATGGTTTAGCCAGCGTTTGCAATGTAAGCGCAAAAAAATGTGTTTATTTACGACATCACATTAGAAACCTCTAAAATTATCAGTGTTTCTCTACTATATTATGCATGTATTATGCATATAAACCTTCCTCTTGAATCACTCTATCTATTAAAAAAACCGCATCAAAATCCGTTGCAGAGTTTTAAAGATCTAAGCATATATAGGGACAGACAGACAGGGAAGCGACTTTGTTTTATACTATGTAGTGATGAAAGCGCTGAATATTGCTCTAACGAAAAGATAAACAGGGACAAAGTTAACATTGCCGTGAATAAACTATTGTCCCCATATCGCGGTTAGTTTACCAACTGCACATAAGTTTGTAATCAATTTTTTTTTTTTTTATGTAACTACAAATTTTCGGTTTTCGGATTTTTTCCTTTACTTGTGCTACATGACATTGCTTCTTGCCAAATTTCATGATTCTAGGTCAACGGGAAGTACCCTATAGGTCTTTCTTTTGGTTGCGTTTTCTCGTCTTTTGGTTGCGTTGCCTTAACTTTGATTTATTCACTGTTTCAAGGAAATGTAGCCCTGAGTATTTTATATTAATTTCAGCTTGATAACTCCACGCGTTCCTGAGAAAAAGGTCTTGAAATGATTCCGTTCTTCCTTTTGAGGTACGGAACCCTAAAAAGTGTTTTTTTGCGCCATTGTTAGAGAGAAACTTATAAATCCGGTTCACCCTTTCGGTTTGGTTGTGTTTGAGGTACGGAACCCTAAAAAGTGTTTTTTTGCGCTATTGTTAGAAAGAAACCTATAAATCCGGTTCACCCTTTCGGTTTGGTTGTGTTTTTGGTAAGGGACTTACGTACAGACGCCAGCACATTATGCTACCCGAAACTGTCAAATTTTCCCAATCAACTTTGAACCTTATGTTTTAGCGATACAGTTGAAAATCTATTAAAGAAATTTGACAGATTGTAATAGCTTGATGTGGTGGCGTCTGTACAATTATGTCCATAATACACAATAAAAACTCGAAACAAAAGTTAAACCCTTCATTTGAAGGCCATACTTTTGCTTCGAGCGTTTTATTTACTGAGAACGAAATACATTTCGAATCATTTATATTTTATACCATAAAAATGTTGCTCTTCCGTTCTATTTTGCCTTTTGAGCAAATACGAGATGAAATTACTTTGTTTTGTTTAAAATAATAGGGTTTTGAGCATAGAAATGTGACCATGGTTTTGACTTTTGAGCATTTCGAAAGTGTTTTTATTAAAGTATTAGCCAACTAGGTTTTCAAATCATCTGTACTTGATTCCGAAGCCAAATGGCAAAAAACCTTGTATGATAACGTACCTGCTACTGTAATATAAACTATAAATTAGAATAGTACTCTTTATCATGTAAACCATAAATATTACAGACTTAATGTAGAAATTTTGCGAGGGGTGACACAATGGGCGGTCTTATCGCTAAAAGCGATCTTTTAAAGACAACCTTTGGATGGATTAGGGAGAAAAGAGAGACAATACTGCAGGTAGTCTGTGGTGTGGTGTAAAGTATCCTTTGTCCTAGTCCTAACCTATGTCATGATCTACCAGTGTGGCAAATTCCATCCAAATCCATTTAGTCACTAAGGCGAGATTTCGTAACAAACATCCAAATTCACAAAATCGCAGGTAGGATTACCCGTAAAAACCTACTGAACATTTCTCACCGGGTTTTCACGCGAAGTTTCAATGAAATGCAATGGCAGAAGATGCAATGGCGGAAGACGTTAAGCGCACTAAATATGGTGCTTTAGCGTAAAGCTCTAGTGCGCTAAAGGATGCTCGGATTAGCATCCTTTAACCATTCAATAAACGTATGAAGTAAACGTTTAGCACACATAATGTAGAATTACTATAATAAGAAAGTCGTCGTTAGCTATCCTAATTTGAGCTGTGTGTGTAGAATGGCTCGGGATGCACACGATTGTGTGCGCAAACATTTCAACCTTGGAATGTTTACCCCTATCAATAGGAATGCCTTTAAAAGCAAGTTTATGTAACCAATATTTACCCTATGGCTTTTAAGCAGAAACGCAAAAATAGAACAATATAACCATCTAAAAATAACACGCCCGTAAAGAAATTGAATAGAATTAGTTAAGAAAGGTTGGCGTAACTTTGAGGAATGTTGAAGACTACAATTCAGAACACCTGTTACAACGATCAAACACTTTCGGTGTTTGAAATTTGTTATTTTTGTATCCAC
Source organism: Eremobia ochroleuca (assembly GCA_949629135.1). Lineage (NCBI taxonomy): Eukaryota > Metazoa > Arthropoda > Insecta > Lepidoptera > Noctuidae > Eremobia > Eremobia ochroleuca. The sequence goes on along the minus strand of OX451384.1, from coordinate 29,016,379 downwards.
TGCTAAACATAGGTCTTCTACTAAGTTTCTTTACTTATACATAGACGTATTATTAATTTTATTTTGGTTCAGCCGTTAATACGAGAAAAGGTAAAAAACAGACAGACAGCGTTATTTTAGCTATTATAATATTAAGGGCTTATTCAACCGACAGATAACTTATATTCGTGGAATAAATTTGACGTCTGACAGATTTTGTACAGACTATAGGTAGAAGAACTGTCAAAAATTAAAAATTATTCCTCGAATAAAATTATCTGGCGTTGGAAAAATTAGCCCTAAGACAAACAGAGTTACTTACGCTACTTTCGCATTTATCTATAATATATGTATATGTATTTAGAAATATATATAATGTATGTTTATCAGTTGTTTAGTACTCATAGCACAAGCTATGCTTAGTTTGGGACTACATGGCGTTGTGTGAAAGTTGTCGAATATTATTATTATTTACACCGCTAATTTTTAATTAGTGCAAATACTTAAAGGGCTTATTAGAGAAGGTCTTGTTATTATATATGTAAAGTCTGAATAAATAATGTTCATAAACAGCAAAGTTATTAGCGTTTGTGTATACTATACCAAAATGTCACTCAATTTATGGAAATATTGTACAGGCTATTCATAGTAGTATTAGTAGTATTCATTATCCGTATTCTCTCGCTCTCGCGTTCGCGTGCTCTCGCTCCAACTTGCCCCGCCTCAAACAGTTACTATCGTTATTCTAGGTAGATAACTAAAACGCATCTTTATGCTTTCCGATTGAAAACTAAGAAAAAGTGAAATAAAAGGTTAACGGAAAAATAATAGGCACTTATTTAATTCAAACTTTTCCTTCGTACTTTAATTGGGCTTAGGACCAACAAAATTACCAACTTTTTACAATAAGTTATTACCCTTAAATGCATGATTTATTTCATCGTATTGCAAAAAATTGCTATTGTATAGGTATTTATCTATAGAATTAAAAAGAATATATATTATAATGACATAAAATTATTATTATTCATAGAGTATATATATTGTTTTGACTGAAAGAGGTGCGTTCAGAAACTCACAGCTATCACATTCTTAAAAAAAATAAATGACGTGCTTTGTTGCCATATGGCAACATTATGCATTTAAGGGTTAAGAAAACAATTAAGTACTTAACTAAAGTAAAATCATATCGAATTCAATTAAAGCTTCAAAACTTGTAAAAAAAAGTAATTTTGGCGTATTTAAAAAGTTTGAATCGGCTGATATTTATAATAATTTATGTATTTACAAAAGTTAAAAAAAAAAAAAAAAACTTACAGGTATTTTAACCGTCCTTCGAAATGTCCACCACCATTATCAATACAAAGACGGGCACGTTTAATTAATTTGTTTTTTAACGATAAAAGTATGCTTCGCTCACTTTTCACTTCGTCAAATGCGTTTGATATGCGCTGTTTTATTTGTTCTACACTTGTTGGCTCACTAATGTACTCCCGTCGCTTTTGACCACCAGTGTTCATTCCGTTGATTGAACAATCCGATACGAGTAAACATGAACTCATCTGAATATAGCACATTTGCTTCAGTGTTGTTCAGTATCCACCTGCAGAACGCCATCCTTGGTTCATTATCCACAATGGCCAATTCTTGACCCTTTCTGTAGTGGTATGGGTGAAATCCAGACGAACGAATGCACAGTTAATGGCTGATATTAAAATGACGAGCTGCGTCATTCGTACTTCGCCGGGGATCGCCATCAAAGTAGTCCACTACATCGTCGTACAAGTTTTACGAATACGCCGGTCTTCCGCGTCCTTGGCTATGGGCCGGTGCGTGGAATGATCCATGGTCGTGTAAACGCTAGTAAACATTTACCACAGTCCGAACGTTCGGCTGGCGAGCATTTGGGTACTCTTCTCCGTACATACGTACAGCGGCACTCGCGTTCTCACCAGACAAAAAGTACGCACGTAACACTGCCGTATACTCCCGAGATGAGAACTGGTAAGCCATCGCGACAGTAAAAACGTAAACAATTTCTTTGTTGCTCGCTCGATAAAGGATCGCTGGCGCAGAAGGGGGCGTGGCTTGAGCTTTGCGTGAGTTTGCCGGGACCTATGAATGGCCACCGAAATGGAAAAGCACTGCGCGTAGTATTTTCTAGTACTAATTGTTATGAATGATTGAATCAACACACATTTTACCACAGATAATGTACGAATTTCACCCCTAGGTCGTTCCGTTTTACGTTCAAACAAAGTGGCAGCGAATTTTAATGGTTTTTATTCTAAATACCGTAATATGCACGTAACATTTTTAACAATCTCAGGGATTTCAAACGATTCCGGGATCCGGGATTCTGAAAGGCATGTCCCTATTATTCTTTCATGGGAATAAAAGTGAAGTTTAGGTATGTTAGCGCACGATTATCCGATCACTGATTATGAACTTAACAAAAAAAAAAAAATATGACAAAGTTTCGTGGACAATTTAAGGATTTCGTTTTTTTACTTTTCACTACACAAATATGATCAATAACGGGTACGGGTAGAGAACCATTATTTTGTACTAATCAAGAAATAGTGGCATATTAAGCGTTACCACGTCAGTGTGTCCTTAGCTTTATAACCGATAAAAGATGAAAAATATCGTCGCGATATGAACATCTCATTTTGACACAACTTTGACATAAAAACTCGCTTTTTTAGGCATACTAACCTACAAACTTTAAAAAAATCGCTCTACTTTATCTTATTCTTGTAATATAAAACTAGTTAGCCGTCTTAATTTATGCAAACATGAACATAACACAACAACTAGGCCTTTTTTTTACGTGTGTAACAGTTTGTGTTACGTTACGTTTCTCATATTATCTGTACGCGGCATTATACACTACTAACATAATTAAATCCCAAATTCAACTTTACTACGTTTCAGATGTAAACCCAAATGTTTAAAGGATACATTTAAGTATAATAAAAAAGCTTTGAATAAACTACCAACAAGTTCATAAAATGGTACAATTTACTTTTAACGAATGGCAACCCTCATGATACAATCCATAGTTTTGCAATTTGTGTTTTGTAACCTCTGCTTGCAACATTCACTCACGGTTATGTGGTAGATTGTAGTTAATATTCGGAAATGTGAACAAAATGTTTTCTTTTACGGAAATATCGGCATCACGTGCCATTATACGTCCCTCGTAATCACATTGAGCAGAACGTGTTATTGATCAAGGTAAAAACAAGCTACTGCAACGAGTGCGCGCTCATTGTCTGTACTTTTAATTGTAGTGATATTTTATGTATGTACTTCCGACTTCTACTTTATGGAAATAACTGTTAAGACGTATTTTATATTTTGTTATAATGACTACATATCAAACCTTGTCATAGTGTGTCGGTATCTATACCAAATGCAACAATTTGTGTTGTTTTGTGATTGTGTTGTCATTTGGAGGATTGTTGCGTTTTCAATATCAATCAATAGTTTCGATAAGACACTTAGATTAATACTCAGCTGTGCGTAAAGTTTATTGTTTTTCATATTGTGACAACTTCATTTAATACTAATTAGTACTTACTTAGGGCCAGAATAAAATATATTATGGGGTAGGTTGAGGTAGGTAGGCTTAGGATTATTGTCTAAATATAATTTTTAGTTTCAATCGTTTTTTTTTTTCAGTACTTACCTAGTTAGGATTCTGCACCAAAATGGTAAAAGGAACCCTTATGGTGTGACTCAGTCTGTCTGTCTGTCTATCTGTCACAGCTGGATATCTGGATATCTCAAGAACGATAAGATGAAGTTTTGCCCAACTATTTTGCAAATAAGAAAGAACTAAAAATATATACATATTTTTTTTTCAACAGGCACTGAAAGGGGGTCTTAAAAATAGGCTACTAGGGCCATGTGGAAATATACGAAAGAGTTGTTTGGTCATTCTCAAACATTTTCTTTAATTTTGCTGCATGGTTTTTGACTTTTGATAAAAAATGTAAAAAAAAAAATGTACAGTTCCCCCCTTATCTCCAAAGTTTGCATAGAGAAAAATCTGAAATTATTCTATGTGATAGAAGTTTATGTAAATATTACAAGAAAAATAAATCAATGTCTCTAAATAACACACTTTCTCATCAACAAAAATTATATTCGTTCCACTATCGGTCAAGAGATGGCACTGACCTAAAACTGCAATGTAAGTGTGATGGCACTGCAGTGTTAAAATCTACATTCTGATGAATGTAGGTCTTGCCGATGAAAATTTAATATCCATAACATCATATATTAAATTTGCGAGTCTGACTCGCTATGGATTGTTTTTTTTTTTTTTTTTAATATTTCTTATTTTCAATATAAGTGTGTTTAGGTAGAATTGCTGCAAGCATTATTATGTTTTCTTAACAGATATCTTTAGGAAATTAATTGTATACTGTGCTGAAGTTGAAGGGAACCTAAATATCCTTCATATACATGTTGAATGGCTGATGAACGTTTGATTTTTTTTTTTATTTCAGCCTGTTATATTGAATGAGTATCTCGGTTAGGACACAACTCTACATATTGTTGACCAAACTGACCAAACAGAAAGCATGTGTTTTAATAATAAGAGCTAGACTTTGACCTTCTCACACATTATATTTATATTTTTACAAATATAATGTGTGTGAAGAAGAAGGTGTTTGAGAAGGTTAAAGTAAAATTCAGACCATTTCATTATTTCAAATAGACACATAAAAGAAGCTTATAGGTACATAGGCATATTTATAGAAGAAAGGACAAGAAACGTCACAGTTACTCTTTTAAAATGTTATACAATATTTTGTATAAATTATTATGTGTGAAGATGTTGTACCTAGAATAAAATTACTATAACAATTAATAATGCAATACATGGTGCTCACATATTTACAAATATTGTAGAAGTAGACGTAAAGGAGGATGGTGAGTTTGGACACACATTATTTATAAATTAACCAAGTGACATTCACTTGCAAGTTCATATTTACTATAATTAAGAGTTTGTAAGAGGATTATATAAAAAATATTGAGTCACTAGATGATGGGAATTAAAAGTTAGAAAAGATTTTTATTTTCATCATGCAGTAATTAAACGCACCATGTTTCGTATTAGTAGAAGTCGGTGATTATAGTTTCATCCTATATCAATGTGTCTATGCTTACAGTATTAATTTCATTTTCATATCTCGTTTTGACCATGTCACTATTTTCTAGTTCCTAGCTTCCAGACGTATTTTTTATTTTGAGTAGGTATGTAAGTACCTATATTTTGCCAGAGAGCCTGATACAGAAACACGATGGTAGTGTTTGTAAATATTTCTATTCTGTTTGATCACCTTTTTGAAACTACATAATACATAAACAAGAGATTGTATTATATTATTAAATAAGCACTATTATATTCGTTTTAGGTTATAATCTTTTACATTGCATATCTTTTTTCTCCCAGCCTCTATGACTTACTGCCCATTTGCTTTTTTGCTAGTTTTATATAGTTCTAGTTCTAGTTATAAGTTTCCGTACTGCACGATACTCCTAATAGTGGGTCCCATTGTACATGCAACCTCGCCATTCTCCTTTTAATGAATAAGTCAGTGTTCGAGTTAAAGCAAACATAATGTTGAATTTTACATGACCATAGTTCACAGAATGTAAAGTTAATGTCATAAAAACATAAATTATACAATTTAAATATAAACCAGTTTGATTTTCTCTATACTTACTCTAGATTGTCCTATGGAGCAGGATTAGCATGTTTCGAAGCATTCTTATCTTGAAGGAACAGATTAACATGGTATTTTTTTTGTTTTGTTAAGCCCCTGTTACTTTTTGATACGCTTACACTGCCCTCTCATACCTATTAACACTCTAATTTAGGAATATTGTAAACACTAATGATTTGTAAATGAGTAACCATGGAGTTTCTTGACTGCTTTTCTCCATAGTGTAAAACCAATTTTAATTGTGCAGGATGATGTGAAATATAATATTTTGATTTGGATTTGTATTCAAATATGGTTGATTTTACATGAATTTTGGATTTTTAAACATTTTATCACATTTTCTCATCATGTTGATAACTATTTTTCTGAGACGCAATCCACTTTTTTTGTAGTTTTAAAAATGTACCTCAATTATTAATTGAAACCATTTGTAAAACCAGAGGCCTCTTTAGTTACCATTAGATTAAGATCAAGGTGTCTTGATTTCAACAACAAACAATTTCAATTAAAAAATTACCCACAAGTATTGAGTCCAAACACCCACATTATTCATTTAAACATGGTATTTAATTTACAAATAACATTATTGCTGGTGTCTCATAAATCATCATCATCATCTGCCTAGCCTTTTCCCAACTATGTTGGGGTCGGCTTCCAGTCTAACCGGATGCAGCTGAATACCAGTATTTTACAAGGAGTAACTGCCTATCTGACTTTCACAACCCAGTTACTGGGTAATACGATGCTGTTTCATAAATATTTGAATGAAATTGATTATGGGTACAGCACACATGCTTGTAAAATAGCATGCCAGTGAAAAGTAGCTGGCGTACCATTCATGTTGACTAATCACTTAAGCGAGCTGCAATCACACCACCACCAGTAATGTGACATGCTGAGGCATTCAAAATTGTTGCTGCGCGAATTGCCACTGCCATGCCCATAATTGACACATGCAAGTAGCTAGCATGTCCAAATATCTAGTTTGTTTTTGTTCAAACCTGCGATTCCTGTGTATTGCAATAAAAAGCTTAGCGATCTTATAGGTGTTTTTTTTTAAAGACACTGCAATCTTTTAAATTGGAAAAAATAATGTTCTGATTTGGTTATTGATTTTTTTGCCAGTCTGCTTTGATAATAACAAGAGGTTTATTTGTCTTTTCACAGCTGGTCAGTATATACGGGCTGGAAGCAGAAAATCAACTTTTGAGGTGTTTGCTTACTCAGGCAGCCAAGAATTCCTGGGACACTGATCGCCCAGGGAATATTCCTACCAACAGCATCCACGCGTCGTTGCTAGCACAGCACCTCGCGTCGTTGCTGAACCACCCCGCCAAGTCGACTGTTATCTGTCGCGCTGTAGATCAACCCACCAGACCTCTACAGAAGGTAAGTACCCTTAACAAAACACGTCCTCTCCAATGTATAATAGATGCTCATCTATATTCCAACGCCAATTTCAGCTGTATCTTATGTTTGTTCAGCAGTGCGATTCTGTAACCATCTCACCGTGAAAACTTAGGTGAAGTGAGTGTGGAGTGAGCTGTCAGTGTCATCTCAACTGATACTAGGGATTGACCATGCACCCATTTACAATCATAATCTAGATTTTAATAATATTTTTATGCTAATACTATTGATCGTATTATATAATTTCAACGCTAGTATTTTAGTTAACAAAGCATTACTATTTTGTGGGGTTTTAAAATAAAATAGCAAAACAGAAACTCAGTCAGAATCTCAATGTTGGTTTTTTTTTCCTAGACTAGTCCTGACGAGTCGGCGTGATCACTTCACCCGATTCACGACATTTCGTGAATCGGGGGAAGTGATCACGCCACACAAACTACCTATGATTAATCGAGGGTTTTTACAACTAAGATACCAGCTTTGAAATTATATTATATTATTATTATTATTAGTGAGATGACACTGACAGCTCACTCCACGCAAGTTTTCACGGTAAGATTTTTACAGAATCGACCGGCTGATATTCATACCATTATTATACCATCATATATTGACCACATATTATTACTTAAATTCTGGTTTTGTTTTTACATCATGCTAACTAATATCACTTTGATATATTTTTTAAATCATTTACTACTTTCACTATATTTTACTATAATTATACAAAATAATGTAGTGTTTGTAATTGTTGGTATGAGATGTTCTGTGAATTATATTTTGATTACTGCAGCTGGCCAGGAGGCCATGAAGATAATCATAAACACAAGGACATAACACACCATACAGATGTAGGTACTTTTTTTTACTATGTCAATGCCATATTATATTGATATAGTGTAGATGAGTTTTAACAACCCTCAAATGTTATAAATACGAGAGTATGTTGGCTGATTTCTATCGGACAAGGGCATTCAGAAGCAGTTTCCTATTTCTTTCTGCTGTCTAGCTGCTAACTAAATATAATCCTACTAAAGCACTGATTTCTTACAGATCTTAAAACCATCAAATACTTTGTTCAATCGACTGTCAAGATTGTTAAAGTTAACCACTGCTGAGGATGTCGCCCTTTCACTGGTTTTGAGGAGGAACTCGTCGAAATCTGAAATTGTAAATTTATCCAAGCAACATCTTAAAAAGAGATTTTTAGATCTCGTACAGTGCTACCTCGACGCAGGTCGGTATTTCGGATTATATAACTCGAAATTTTTGAGAAATGTAACTTACTACGACGTTTTTATTTGACTGATGTCGGTTCTGTGGCACAACAACAGAGCTAACACGTATCGTTTCGGTTCACAGAACGCGGACATCAAGTGGAGCGTGCCGGACTTCAGGAATGCAGCCCTGAAGTGTTGCAAACTCTTCTAACTAATCTCGCGCATGAAAACTTTCGATTAGCCGCAGTGACAAAAGACTTGTTTTTGAAAAAGTTACGAATCGATTTCCCTCGCGAAGTAGTACCCATAGTGCTCGCGCCCCTGCTGTATCCCGACGATACTCAGACGCCTCTCGAGGAAATGACTACAGCTGACGACATGGCCGCAGCCATGATGGAAAACTCGCTCGCTGAGATCATCCGAGACATCGGTTTTTCTTTCACCTCATCCGTTGAGGAATGCAAGAACAATATGTTGAACTTCGGCGCCCGGGAGCCTACGGCTACGGATGTCGCCAAGATCATATCGACGATGGTGAGATACCATACGACCGTCCCAGACGGACCACCGATACAGACACCCGGCAACTTCTGGCATGAAGTCAAGAAGGACATACTACAAGGACACGGCGAATCTTGGAACGCAGAAGTGTTGGTGCAAACACTCAAGGATCTAGCCTCTAACCTAAACTGGAAGGAGGTCATTCTACAACTTGATCACCCTGAATTTTTCGTACCCGATAGGCAAGGACTAACCTTGCTATTCACAATTTTGCGACTCGGCCTTCAAAGTGCGGGCTACCCAGCCAACATATTCCCAGTTGAATACTTGTGCCGTCGTTGGACAAACCTGGAGGGACAGATGAGTCTTATCACCAGTATACTGAAGTTCACCGATATCTTCAGTTTCGCTGATCACCCTTTCCATCCGGTGTCTATTGATTTACTGAAATCGCCTCCCGAAAACGACAACAAAGATGTGGGAACATGGCGTTGCCTGTACTTGGTCGAGCTACTGCTGTATGCTTCAGAGCGCGGCTACTACATGCAAGTACAGGATCTATTCAAGATTCCTCTGCAATACTGCCCTGACGTTTTGATGCTTGCTCTACTGCAGATAAGCCCACCTGTCAATGTTGTCAGGCAAGAACTATTCTCAACACTGATACCAATATTTTTGGGTAACCATCCTAATTCTGGAATCATTTTACACCACGCTTGGCATAACCAAAATCCGAACATTAAGCCCGTCATTATGCACTCTATGGCAGAATGGTATATTCGTGGAGATTGTGATCAATCAAAACTTTCAAGGATCTTAGACGTCGCACAGGATTTGAAGGCGTTGTCCTTATTATTAAATGTTCAGTCTTTTCCCTTTGTGATTGACCTGGCTTGTCTGGCGTCCCGGAGAGAGTACCTAAAATTGGACAAATGGTTAACCGATAAGATCAGGGACCACGGCGAGGCGTTTGTGTCCTCCATGGTAAAATTCCTGCAAAGGAGATGCCCGCTAGTTCTTGGCAAAGGACCAGATGAACAGTTGCCGAAAGCGGCTCAGTTACCGCACGAGACTGTCGCCACGATGTTGGCATGTTTACAATTGTGCATCCCCAACGTTCAACAAGAGCTACAGGAGGCGATCTGCAATGTGATTGCTAACTGCCAGACTCTCATACTGAGCAAGACGCGGCAGACCATTGCGGGTATCGCACGCCCGCATACCAGAGTCTTGGAGACTCCTTTCAACCCTGCTGGACTCGGCGGTCAGTTGTTCCCGCCCCATGTCGACTCCATAACGAATCTGACCCCGAACGTTGCGAACATGAGCCTAGGTGCTCCAGCCAACACAGCGTTTGCGATGCCCGGAACTCTAGGACCACTAGTCGCAACCCCCGGCTCTCCGTCGCGGCTTATGGGCGCTGGGCCTAACAGCCCTTTCGCTATGATGCCGTTACAACACAACGCTAATGTGGCTAATATGGGACTGGCCAGGATGGCTCCCGCTCCAGTAATGGACAAGCAACGCATCCCAGACCCCATCCACTTCCCCGAGATGATGCACAATGTTGCCAAGGAAATTGAGGACGAAGCTAACGGCTATTTTCAAAGAATTTATAACCACCCTCCGCATCCAACGCTCTCTATAGATGAAGTGCTTGAAATGCTGAAGAAGTTTCAAGACTCGCCGAACAAACGGGAGCGAGAGGTGTTCTCGTGCATGCTGAGGAATCTCTTTGAAGAATACAAGTTTTTCCCTCAGTACCCTGACAAGGAACTTCACATAACTGCCCAGCTTTTCGGGGGAATCATTGAGAAAGGACTAGTACCCAGTTACGTTTCGCTCGGCTTAGCATTGAGGTTCGTACTCGACGCTTTAAGGAAGCCAGAGGGATCTAAAATGTACTACTTTGGTATAGCAGCTCTGGACCGATTCAAGTCCCGTCTCAAGGACTATCATAAATACTGCGAGCATGTAAGGGCTATACCTCATTTTAGCGAGTTCCCTCCACATTTGATTGAGTATGTTGAATACGGGCTCCAGAGTCAGGAACCGCCTTCGAAGCCATCGGGCGCCGTGTTGCCGACCAGCCTCGCCGCCATGTTAAACCAAACTGCAGTCGTTACTGTATCAGCACCGTATAGGTATGTACTCGTCTATTGATTGTTCCTTCTTAGAGAGGCCAGTTTATAACTAGCCCCCGTAGCAACAGAGCCTCTCTCTTACTGATAAATTGGTTGTAATAAAGGTATCACACACATGTAATAATAGTTAATACTTTGTAAATATTTATTAATAGCAGTTAAAATATGAGTATTATTTAAGGGCCTTTTTTTCAATCGTCAGATAACTAATAATGAATAGTAAATCAATATGGTGGATTGACATATTTTCTAATTAATGCTGTCATACCGCCATTTTATTCAGATAAATGCTATCTGTCAAACATACTTGATCTTTTTTTTAACCTTCAACCGGGCGCGCGGTCATTCGTAACGCCAGCGGTCGCGCGTAACCTAAAAGACCTATAGGGTGTTTCAGGGATTTAAACACGAATAATTTTTTTTTTTTTTTTTCTTGTATTATGACATTATCATTACGTTAGGACATAAAACAAAACTATAAAATCAAAATAATATTCTAATTTTCTTTGGATTTCTAAGTAAATTTGCGTCATAAATTTTCTTATACCTCTAACTATCGCGTGCATGCGTGCTTTCGACGCCTGCGCCGCGACTAAAACAAATGCGATCTATGCACTCCGGAGGGTGCGGGGAGGGGTAGTAAACAGTTTATTTCGTGTACAGTGAAACAATGACAGGCTACTGGGTATGGGTAATAAATGCAACAATAAATAACGACATTAAGGACGAAAATGTATCGAATGCGGTCGATTCGACGCCGCGTGCCTGCTTGAAGGTTAACAATTCAATATCATTATGATTTGGCATCACTGTGCTAAGAAGAAGCTGTCTGACGACGAATAAATTGGCACTAATCTATCTATTTGCTTACAGGGCTGTTGTTCCAGCAATTTCTGTGATATCCAAAGTTGCTACCGGCACAGGTGGGATGGGAAGCCGGCCGTCCATCGCGAACGCTACGAACATCGACACGCTGCTCACCGCCACCGACAGGGAAGAGAAGATAAACGCTCCTCCGGAAAACATTCAAGACAAAACTGCTTTCATTTTCAACAACTTGAGTCAGCTCAATTTGCAAACAAAATGCGAAGAGCTCAAGGAAATACTCACTGATGAATATCATCCTTGGCTGTCTCAATATCTAGTTATGAAGAGAGCATCCATCGAACTTAATTTTCATGCACTGTATTCTAATTTCCTTGATGTTCTTAAAATTCGTGATGTCAACAAGATGGTCACAAAGGAAACTTACCGTAACATTAAAGTATTATTGCGCTCAGATAAAGGCATAGCAAACTTTTCTGATCGTTCATTATTGAAAAATCTCGGTCACTGGCTTGGCATGCTGACCCTGGCCCGTAATGAGCCCATCTTGCATGTGGATATCGACCTCAAAGCATTAGTTCTTGAAGCTTACCATAAAGGCCAACAGGAACTCCTGTATGTGGTACCATTTGTCGCCAAAGTTTTAGAATCATGCGCTAAAAGTTTAGTTTTCAAGCCACCCAACCCATGGACGATGGCATTGATGAATGTCCTAGCTGAATTGCACCAGGAACCAGACCTGAAATTAAATTTGAAGTTTGAAATAGAAGTATTGTGCAAGAATCTAGGCTTAGATATAGCTAATCTGAAACCAGCTATTTATCTGAAAGATCCTGAAAAAGTTAGACAGATTGAATTCCAACTATCTCAACCGAAACAGAATAAGGAGGCGGCGACAGTGGTACCCGTGAACCAGGCAATCATACAGGCTCCGCAAATGCAAATGATGCCTCCGCAACCGCCAATGATCGCGGCCGAAGACATGATCGTGACGGCGCCCACGCCCACAAGCGGCCTCATGGGCGACCCCACCCTCATGGGCGTAATCGGACTTCCCGAGCCCAGATTTAATTATTTGGACGTAAATGTCTCATCGACATCTGCATTTGGCCAAAAGATATGCTTCAATCCTCACATCCTCCTGTTCCAAAACTATCCCCATCTAAAACAGTTTGTTAAGCCCGCGATCGAGAGGTCGATCCAGGAATGGATCCACCCTGTAGTGGATAGATCAATCAAGTATGCTTTGACTACTTGTGAGCAAATAATAAGGAAGGACTTCGCGTTGGATCCTGATGAAGTGAGAATGCGTACCTGCGCGCATCACATGATGCGTAACCTGACCGCTGGCATGGCGATGATCACGTGTCGCGAGCAGATCATTAGCACCATCAGCACCAACCTGAAGGGCGCTTTCGCTACTGCCCTGATGCCTTCCACACCCCAACAGGTTAGTATTTCATAAACAAAATGAATTGATTGTCTTCTAATACATCTTGAATAAGGAGCTCACTTGGATCCGCTCTGTGGATGTGAGGTCCCTATACAACATGGATTATATGTATATGAAATACTAGTCAAATTAAAATATAAGTATCTCTTGTTGACAATTTCCATAAGTGTTTATACTAATCAAATCAATCTAAGACATTTATGGATACAATTAAATTGTAGTGGGCAAATAGGTAGTGCCTAGGGAATGATTGGCCTGGACAAAATTGTATTTGTATGGGGTAATAAATCAGTAATTTTCTAAAACTTGTATCATAGTGATAATAGTGTTGGAGGTAGGTGCTAGGTTGTTGTATTATAGCATGGGTGGGACAAGATTTTTGCAGGTACATTAGTGCTGATCAAAACTATTCCATCATCATGGAGAGAGGCCCCGGACGTAACTGTAAGAAAGCTACTAAAATATTTGTCTCGTTTAATGATAGGTTCAACAACATTCTTAACAATTATTATTACTTATTTTTCAAGTTTTATTATCTAAACAATTTTAAAGTTTTATTGTAGAATTTTAGCTTTGTACATCCTCCACTACAATCTCTCAAAAGTAATGAGGACATTTTCAATATTTCTCTGAACTACCTACTGACTGACAAAACCTGAGGCCCTATGATTTACTTTTTATTTTGTTCCCTATAATGGCAATCAAAAGATATTTTACTATCATATTAATAGTTTCTGGTATTTCAGAAGGAGGTTATCGAAACTGCAGCTGCTGTTCTAGCTACAGAAAATATGGAGCTAGCTTGCGCATTCATTCAGAAGACAGCGGTGGAGAAGGCTCTGCCCGAGCTGGACAAGCGCCTGCACAGCGACTACGAGCTACGTAAACTGGCCCGCCAGGAGGGTCGTCGCTATCTCGATCCTATGGTGCTGGCCTACCAAACCGAGCGTTTGCCTGAGCGGGTACGTCTGCGCATGGGCGGCCCTACCGATACGCAGATCACAGTCTACGAAGAGTTCGCTTGCAATATCCCTGGTTTCACACCAGTACGCGATGTCGGATTATTCATTCCTAAGCCGTCAGCTCAGGAACAAATGACCCAACTCACGTTCAGTCAGGTCATCAACCCGACCCAGGTCTACGGCACCGACGAGATGAGCGCGCTGATCAACAGCGCCGAGCTCTTTCTGGCAAATTGCATCGGCGCCGCATCGCTCGCGGTACAGGCCGCCAACATGCACTCTCTGCTCGAGTGCCTCTGCATCGCGAGAAGAAATCGCGACTTTGTGTCCGGATGCGCTTTACTGCAGAAGGTAACATAGTTATAGAAAACAAAAAAAATTTGCAACGAAGTGTCAGCAATTATTGCGTTATTTTTGATGCAATAGTTCAATGATGCATATTACTTGCGGATTTTTACATACTTGTATTTCCTCTTTTAATTTCTACTGTCCTAATTTTTTATTTTCATTCATTATTTTCGTTATTTTTTATTTTTATCTTCCCTTTATTGTCAGTACTGATGATTCAGTCATTTGTAACTTACAGATATCTAAAAGCGAGGCTTGAAAAAAGGATCGGGTAAATTAGATGTTGTGACATTATAAAAGCACGAAATAATATGTGTGTAACAATGTTGAGCGGTTGTTGTAATAGTAATCTTATCTGCTAGGCGGTCGAGGGTATGCTGGACGGTCACATTGTGCAGCCCAACATGGGCAATGAGCACATGGAGATGATGGGGCGGTACCGCGACACGCATTTGCGCGTGCTGAAGCTGCTGGAGGACGCGCGAGTTTACGGGCACGTGTGGACCACCAAGCAGATCACGTGCTGCCTCACTGAGTGCCGCGAGGAGCTGCGCTACAACATCGAGGCCGTCGACTGCCTCATCAGGAACCACCTCGTCAACTTGCCACAGGTACTTTCTCATCACCTAAACCTTACAGATAACAATTTTAAAACTTAATTTATCATGTCAACACACACTGAACTAATATTTCCATCATCAGTACGACCTGGCGATGGCTCACATGATGGACGGTGGCAACAACTACATGGCTGTTGCTTTCGCGATGCAGCTGGTGCAACTGTACCTTGTCGACGACAGGAACAATATCTTCGTGAATGAATCTGATCTGTTCCACATCAACGAGACGCTGGTCCGCGTGATGTCACACTCGCGTCAGCCGCCGCCCGAAGGTCTCGGCTCCCTCATTGAGATGCTCCGCGTCAATCAGGATCCCAGCGCGTATCTTGGGGAAAGGTCCCCGCTGGGCCCCACAGCTCATATTCACTCTGGAATCCTTCAAGTTCGGGTGAGTTTACAAATATTCAGAAACAATATATGTAATATCTTAATTCGATGATTTGCTCAGGTAACACCCATTGTCCCATTTATAAAACTTGATCTCCTTCCACAGGCACAGACCTACGACGACCCACCTGGCCTACAAGAAAAGACGGAGAGCCTTCTCCGCGAATGGAGAAATGTACTCATCAGCCCCCTGACAGAAATCGAACTCGCACAGAATTTCAACTTGTACGTCCATCGCATGAACATGAATGGCATCTTAAAGTCTGACGACATGATTACAAGATTCTTTAGGATCGCGACACAGATGTGCATTGAGAACGTGTATCAGCAGCTCAATGAGGACAGGATGAACACTCCTCCCTTGCCTCCAAAGAGGGACAAGTACTACAACATGTGCGATTCGTTCATTAAACTTGTCTCGCTTTTGATCAAGAATACTGCTGATGCGGGAAATCCCACGCCCAAGTTGAACCTATTGAACAAGGCAAGTTTTTAATCATCGTTTATGTAACAATGGCCCTATCGAAACTAATTAATACCAATAATTGTCAGTACAGAACCAATATGTAACCAAAGTTATTGCGTTGTTATTGCACAATGTTCTGCTGTGATAGCTAGGAGTTTAGTGCATATACAACATTATTTTTAGAATATGCGAAACCCGAAACACATTTCTAGTATTTTTATGTAAAGAATCTATGTAAAAAAATTCAAAACTGTATTATGAAAAATCACAAAGTTAATAGCGTGTTACCTGGTTGTCGGTAGGGATGGCGATTCTTTCCAAAAAAGATCGATTTTTAAATCGATCCGAATCGTAAGCTGTTGTATCGATTCACAAAAAAATCGAGGTCTAAAAGATCGATTTCTAAAAAATCGATTTTTTTTTTCAAGTTTACATTTGAGGAGCGTCGGAACAAAAACCGATATGTCTTAATTAACATTTTTTTTTTTTTAAATTTCTGTTACAAAATGTTTAATTATACACCCTTCAGGAAAGAAATCAATTAAAAAACAGTTACATCTTAAAAAAAATATCAAAATACTGTGGTCAAATCAAACCCAACAAATACATTTTTAAATTCAACATGTTCTTGTTGTTGGATTAAAAACCGATACTTCTTATTAAGTTTTACACAATTCAACAATGGTCGGTTCAAATTCAATTCAGTTCAATATCGACATATCCATATTGGTTTCGTCAAAAACCGATATATCCAAATGATCGCGTCAAAAACCGATATATCCATACTTGTCCGCCAAGTATCTCCCTAAATTAAGTATCTACCCTCCGTCAAGTTTCACACATCAATCGATGTCACTTTAACTGCAAATTGACATGCTATAATTTTCCACTTTTGTAACATTAAAAAACTTACAAGCTTTTTTTTTAATTTGTGAAAAATATGGTAAATTCGATATATCGGTTTTCGTTCCGACGCTCCTCATTTATAATGTAAATATAAATCCATTTTATGAGAAACAAGGAAGATAACATAATAAATGATCTCTTATCAGTAACATCAGTTTTTTAAGTTCAGGGAATTCGATAATAACAATCGTTTTTATTACCATATCAAAGTCAAATCAGGTATGAAAGAAGACATTTATTCTCAAAATGTATTTAATTTCGCAAATCACAGTATTATATTACGACACAGTTTGCTTAGGTAAACAAATGAATGACGCAATATCCATCAACAAATACAAAAAGTCATAGACTACAGCCATCTCGTAAGTTTTTGAGTAATTAATTAACCCTTTAATCGGCAACAACGTAATACTACGGATACATTCAACTAATTGTAAATAATATTATGTATAGTAAAACAAAAAAAAATCGAATGGCGATTTTCAAGGCTGAAACATCGATTCACTGGATCGATTCAGTACTACATACCGATTTGAAAAATCGATCTTTAGGGCTCGAAAAATCGATTCTTCGATTAATCGATCTCAGATCGCCATCCCTAGTTGTCGGTACAAAAAGAGAGTCACTAACTGGCACCTCCGCACCGCCCACGCCTAGTCTCGCTATGCCCGGCCCTGACCTGTGTTGTGCGCATATGATTGCGGATATGTACTTAGTGTCGCTCGGTGTCCAACTTGTTACCTTTTTTAAATATTTTTGGGATAAAATATAACGTGGTGTAAAAATTATTGGAATAGATTCAGTTACTAATTCTGAACAAACTAGATTCAGGTTTGCAATATACTAAAACGAATGTTGTATATGAACTATGGTTTCGTTTTCCTACAGATCCTGGGCATAATCGCCGGATGCCTTCTACAGGACCACGAGGAACATGGCACCAATTTCCAACAGCTGCCTTATCATCGGCTGATTCTCATCCTATTCCTTGACATGAATATGGCTGAACCCGTTTTAGAATCTATGAATTATCCGGTAAAGTAACATCCCTTACATACCCCTACATAATTGATGTATGACGAAAAAAAAAAAACATTATCCTTATATTGATGAATTTAGATATTACTTGTGTCTAAATTGATTTTCTGGACTTTTTACAGATCACTTTTTCGTGTGGAGGTCTGTAAAGTTCATGATACGTAGTCTTGTTTTGTACTGTGCCTGTGTTCTATGTTGTTAATGTTTTTTTGTTACCAGAAGTATAATCTGATGTTGTTGTGATAGGTTCTCACGGCGTTCTGCCATACGCTGCGTATCGTCAGGCCGAGCGCCGCGCCTGGGTTCGCGTACGCCTGGCTCGAGGTGGTCGCACATCGGGCCTTTATCAACCGCGTACTCGCGGTAACACCACAACAGAAGGTACTACATGTTATATTTTAACTGAAAACTTTTTTGCTAGGGTTTTTATAATTCATTCCCATATCCCATTTGCTTAACAATAATAATATTAGTGTTAAAAGTTATAACTGCTGTGTTACACTTAAAAGTAAAAACACATTTTAATTGTTCACTTTGAGTTTACATAGTTCAATTTTAGTAACTTAAACAGAAGTAAACCTTATAATATTGCTTTAAGTAACATGATGTGGCATCAAATGTAGGGTGATCCAAATAAATGTGTATTTACCTTTTGTAGCTCCCGCAGATTTGCTTAACTTATTGAATAACTCCACTTAAATAATGCATTTGTAGTACAGGATCCGTATAAGAACGACCTTCACCGATCGAGTAACCGGACGAAATGTGTTTTTTACGGAATAAAATATATTAACGAAAGTAACGGTGATGGGTTGCCTAATGAAATCCTGTCAAGGATATCTTTAAGTAGTTTTTTCGATACCTTCACCGATGGAGAAACCAAAAAATTTTAACGCTAATCGAAAGTATGAACTCTATAGAATATGCAAACATAGAGTTGCCTACCTTTTTCGTGTCAAGGCTGTAGGGAATCGAAAATGTTACCTTCACCAATCGAGTAACCAAATAAATTATATATCAAAATGAAGATTATTGTGAATACGGTGGTATAAGGTTGCCTATGAAAAACCTGTCAACAATCAGGATTATCTGTTACATTATTAACTCAAAATATCCTTGACAGGTTTTCATTAGGCAACCCATCATCATTACTTTCATTAGCATATTTTATTTCATTAAAAACACATTTCATCTGGTTACTCGATTGGTGAAGGTCGTTCCTCTACGTATCTTAGACGATTGTATATTTTGGATTACTCTATATAGTGTCCCACCTTTATAATGCGAATTTATTCTATTCAATTGTAAAATAATATCATATTTCATTCATTAACAGTCGTTACACAGACCTGCAACATCCAGTCTTGTAACAACATTGGTAAAGGAACTTGATCATCATAAGCTGAGTTGACCTTGGAATTGATTGCTATTAATCAGATTTATTTTTTATTTTTATGGAGTCCCATTATTATTTTTGATAATTGCCTGACCTCAATAGAACCTTGAACTTCAAGATCATAAACAGCGCTTATTAGCCCTTAGTTATTATAAAGATTAAAATATGACTTAATATTTCATGTAACTCTTTGGTTGCATTATTTTTCTTGAGTACTTTCTGTGTGCTCTCCATTGCTTAGTAATTTTTTACAATGTTAATGTAAAATTGCAATAGGAATCATACATCTTTTAATGGATTTGGCCATAAAATACCAGAAACAGGAAGAATACTGGTTGAATCAAAGTTATAAAGTACAAAATTATTGTAGCCCTGATAAGTGTGTTCACCAGATAAACTGGGCAAGCACACCTAATATAAACTGGGCAAGCACACCTAATATAGATTTTTTTTCTATCTTTCATTTATTTTTATTTGCTTATTGGAGGAGGCCAGGCAATTAAATTTATTTCCTTTTTTGTGTATACTCGAGCGGCCTAATTATTAGAGATGGGCCAAATACATGACACCAGATCAGCAGTTCAACTATTTGATCAGTATATTTCTGGTTACGATTGTAATGCAATACTTCGTGCAATAGTTCTTAAACACTTACTAAATTTAATCAAAACTATTATCACCCATCCTCATTCATGCTAACGCTAAGCTGTTGAAATGCTAATATATTTTTAACATTTGTAAATGATTGTTTTCCAAGTGCCAGACCTCGAATGCCGGCTGTGGACCGAACATTCGGCCCATCTCTATTAATTTTTATTATAGCATTACACCATAGTGTGTTTGTCCATCAAAATCAAGTAGTTCAAACTGCTCTATATTTAGAGACAAGTTAAATGCTGCTGCCGCAATGAGTCTGCTTTTGGAGCTTACAGGTTCGCTTTGTTCTTGTAGAAAGATCAGTTATTTATTTGGCTACCAAAGGAAAAATGAAGAAACATGCCGTAACTTAATTTTCTATTTGGGGGTTAAGTACAATCAATGAATGGAACACTAGTCTTATGCTTTTTACCTAGAATGACACCATGAATTGAGATGTTTATGTACAGACGCCAGCACGTCAAGCTACTACAATTTGTCAAATTTCTTTAACCCTTATGTGAGTGACGAGGTACCCAGGTGGTACCTTTAGCATTTTCAAATTTAAAATGCTAAAGGTACCCAGGTACCTCGTCACTCACATAAGGGTTCATAGATTTTCAACTTCATCGCTACAGCATTAGGTTCAAGGTCGATTGGGAAAATTTGAGTGTCGGGTAGCTTGATGTGCTGGCATCTGTACAAAAGTGCATTTTCTGTGCCTATTTGAAATAAATGCTTTTACTTGACTTGTTCTGGGTAAGATTTATTGAATGTATTCTTGCTATTTGAAATTTTAAAATAAGTTTCTGAAGTCTAAATTCAAGTATATATTAAATATTGTCAAAGAAGTAAAAAAATGTAGTATTTAGTTGATTTGATTGGCAGTGCATTGTGCATGTGCGTTGCATGTAATGTGTTGGTCGCAGCGCAGCACATCAGCACCCCAATTGCGTAACACATTTTCTATCATAAGCCAAAGCGAAGAATTTTAGTTAAATTCTGTCAACTTAAATAACAAATTAAAGGTTTTCAATTATCAAAATAAAAGCCATTGCGATTGTATGTGTGTTACGCAATTACGCCGCGGGGTTACTGCTGTGCGGCGATCATAGTGCATGGTAATACAAGTGCTGATACTCTTCGCAGGGTTGGGGGATGTACTCGACGTTGCTGATCGACTTGTTCAAGTTCCTTGACCCCTTCCTGCGCAACACGGAGCTTGCCACTCCCGTCATGATGCTGTACAAGGGCACGTTGAAAGTGCTACTTGTTTTACTCCACGATTTCCCGGAATTCCTCTGCGATTACCATTACGGTTTCTGTGACGAGATCCCGCCGAACTGCATCCAGATGAGGAACCTCATCCTGTCCGCGTTCCCGCGCAATATGCGCCTCCCAGACCCCTTCACTCCTAACCTGAAGGTGGATCTGTTGGCGGAGATCACACTACCGCCGCGCGCCGTCATCAACTACAACACCATCATCCCGGCGTCGCAGTTCAAGAAGGATTTGGATGCGTACCTGAAGGCACGCGCGCCTGTCACATTCCTGTCAGAACTGAGAGGCAACATGCAGGTATGTATGCTAGTAAAAGTTAGCAGTCCTTTAATAATGGTTACTGTACGATCAATGAGACATCACGTGCCGCAGGTGTTGAACGAGCCCGGGCGGCGGTATAACTGCCAGCTGATGAACGCCGTCGTCCTCTACGTGGGCACGCAGGCCATCGCGCACATTCGGGCCAAAGGACAGACCCCCAACATGTCCACCATTGCACACTCCGCGCACATGGACATCTTCCAGAACTTCACCGTGGACTTCGACTTCGAAGGGCGGTAAGATCTGAGACATACATGTTAAAGATTTTAATAAACTAACAGCCAAATTGCTCTTGTGTAAAAGTAAAACAAGTATATCTTACAGTTAGTGTAAGATATACATGCATGTTTGGCAGACTAAGATAGTAACTATAGGCCAGCTTAGAGTGCTGGCTGATAGGTCGCGAGACTAGAGTAGCCACGGGCCGACTAGCAGCAGACAACTGGTTCTGACCAAAAATGGAGCGAGAGAAGGCAAGATAGACCATTTATGGCGCTATTAGAAATGCCAACGGGAAACCACGAGGTTAAATTATTTGATTTCAGAGAACATCCAGAACCAGCGGCAGGTGTACATTCAATAGCGAATTAGTACCAGAATCATGTAAATTACTGTGTTCACAGAGTTTAGATTTTTCTAAACTTCTTCATGCGTGTTCATATGCAAGGCGTTGGCTGCCCTAACCTTCAATACAGTGGACGCTCCGTGTTTGCAGGTACCTGTTCCTGAACGCGATCGCGAACCAGCTGCGCTACCCAAACAGCCACACGCACTACTTCTCCTGCTGCCTCCTATACCTGTTCGCCGAGGCCAATGCCGAGGCCGTGCAGGAGCAGATCACCAGGATGCTCCTTGAGAGACTCATCGTCAACAGACCACACCCCTGGGGACTACTCATCACATTCATCGAACTCATCAAAAACCCCATCTACAAATTTTGGTCACATGAGTTTGTGCATTGTGCACCTGAGATTGAGAAGTACGTACCCCTTTCTAAATCTTGCTAAGTAATATTAGATGCTATCGCAGTCATTAACATATTAACCAACCATGGAGTAGTATGTGTACTATAAAGTGATAGAATAGCATTCACCCTTTTGTGAGATGTCCGGGGTTCGTTTGTGTTGTACGATACGCGATAACAGTGCTGATGTAACCGTTCACCCGCACATTTTCACTCCATTGCTTACAATCCAATATTAACAAAAAAGCCAGTCCTATTCATAGTCTAGTAGTAGAAACTAGACAGTCTTAGAACATCTCATAACTAGCCCACAAACGTTTTTTTAATATACAGTATGTTTTAAATTCAGTCATTTAGTTGGTTACTCATGGGCATAAAAGGGGTGAAATAGTTATTTGTATCAGAATGAGGCTGGATGCACTGAAGGAGAAACATTCTGAGCGCATGTCAATGGTTTACTATGATTGAAGTTCAATAAGCACATGAAATATCAATAATATTGCTGCATGCTTGGAGAAGCATTTTGCTTTCCTTATAGTCGAGAGCAAGTAGACTAAAACGAGCCTCTGACGAAGTTTTTATTCGATGGATTTTTATAGGAATGTTTTTGTTGAGTTTCTAAACGTAAAATTGAAATGTTGAGATTATCTCAAAATTGGCTGTAATTCGATGTATTTCTTTTGAACTGTAAAGTTATGTATATTGTGAAACACAATAGTACACATGACCTAACCGAAAGTTCAAATTTTAAACTATTTTTAACAAGCTGAATCAATTAATATGTTAAATACCGAATTGAATAACTATGATTGCTTTTATTATTGGTAGTTGACACTTTTTGGGACAAGATTAGCTATCCAAATGTTCTTAAATGTCAGACAGCTCAATGTGATGCTTGCTT
Organism: Eremobia ochroleuca; assembly: GCA_949629135.1. Classification (NCBI taxonomy): domain Eukaryota; kingdom Metazoa; phylum Arthropoda; class Insecta; order Lepidoptera; family Noctuidae; genus Eremobia; species Eremobia ochroleuca. Next base: position 28,992,874 of record OX451384.1, on the reverse strand, counting down.
TTATGAAACATTTTTAGTGAAACCCAATGAAAAAGGTCTGTGAAAATCAATTGACTACAAACTTCGCCGGAGGTAACACTCTGATTGTACTCGACTATTATGTATTTCATTATCTCTCGATTTATGATGTTTCGAGGCTGATATAGACGTCTCCTACCCCCCCGGGCTACACAGTCTGAGTTAACTCACATAATTCAATACAATCAGAATAACTAAGTAATTAAAACTTTGTTTACGTGTACTGTGCTCCCAATGATATTGCGGTGGTCGATATACCGATAGTGAAGTGGCCTCGTAACAAGTGGACATAAACTGTTCCTACTAATTTGAATAGTGGAGACGTGTAAATCTGCCTCTGGATAAAGTTTGCATATTAATTCAGTACATGTGAAGATAATCATGTTTTTCTTTTTTCATTAATAGTGCTATCCGACTTCACCTGGAGCGGTAATTAGCCCCCCCTTTTATAATTGCTTGTCGTGTACCGATCGAAGCCATACATCTGTCTCAAGTTCAATTTTTTTTCTATTTTAATACTCCCCTTTTGGTATATTTGCCGTCGTCAAACTAGCCTACAATCTTTTACGGCAACCATCCTTGCAGTTAGAGATTGAGTAAATTGCAAAATTCAGTATGGCCCTCCGATCAGTGCCCGTCGGTGCGCATATTAATACCTAGTAGTATTATTTTAAAGGACCCTCGCAATCATACAGTGGTCAGGCGTTCTCTGTAATTGATTCAGTTTTTACAATCCATACTCGTTACGATCAGTGACGACCCATGCTCGCTAGACAGTCTTATACGTTATAGAACTAACGCTAGCACGCACGCGTACGCATACCGCTGACCGCTTTCTGGTTGCGCGCGCTCCTTTAACAGGGTGAGATTCCAATAGGATACTAATCATAACTCATTAGTACATTTTTTTCGTGTTTGCTTCCCTCTGCCTCAATGGAGTTTCACCCTAAAGCTGATTCCAGAGCAATAGTTACACCAAAGCGGCCGGCAGGTAGCGCAAGTGTCGTGGGAGGACGGAGTTCATAGTATCGCATCAGACTGTCATGATCATGGCCCGCGTGATATTTCGCGAGTGATATTTCGTGCTGCCGAGGTAGCAATTTAGTCCATGCGCTCGAGCTTGTTCCGCTAACTGACTGCGTTGATGTAACCGCTGCACTGGAATAAGCCGAAGGCCGAGACTTACAAGACGAGCCTGCCGGTTCGGCTCCGATCTCCACACATACGCTAGTTGAAATCATTGGTCTCGTTCGAAAATGTTTGGACACCATAGCTTAACCGGCTCTCGTCTAGTCCCGGACTATGTACTGCTAGTTGGGAATGGTGGCGGCCAATAACAGCTTGAAACGAATGCTCGTCATGGTATTTTCAATAATGCCAATTGTAAATAAATGATTGGAAAATGGTCGTCAGCCTACCGCCTATCTAGTAAACTAGACACTCGATTGCGACGCGCGCATGAAGACTAAATCAATCGACCGGTTTTGAATGACAGACTGTATATTCTAAAATATATTGTAGAGTCAGTTTCCGTATGAAAGATTTGCTTGGTTTCCTATGCGATGTGCGGCGTTACTACCTTTACAAACAGCTGAATGGTACTATCGACATTTTAATATGAAATGGTTATTCGTACTGTGGTCTAAAAACATTTGTTTATGCACTTATTGATACAATATTTGAACTCGGCTGATTTTCTTAGCGTTCATGCGCACATGTGTACTTACATCGAACACGTATGGTGTGGCTTTCTTATCGGCCGACTGAGCTAGCTTCCATGCGCGCCTAGCTTTACTAAGTTTTGTCTTAAATTTAGTGCCCAATATAATTCACGCGTTGGAAGAATATTGTTTTATTATAAAAATAATAATGTGAAGCCTGGCTGTTCAGTTCCAAAAATTATGATTTATTCTGATTTCACGTGATTTATATCTTTTTTCGGAATACGAGTAGGCATTTCAGGATATTATGTTGATGCAATTAATTGGATTAGTTGTCCCAGTGTCTATGCGACGCAGATGGGACTCCCAGAGGAATAGCAGTATATTCCTATTAACTAAAAACATCATATTGCAATCACCAACTTGTATTTAATAGCTGGGAAAAAACTAACCTTTACTAACTAACTAATAATTATGTTTTTAGGGGCATGCACTTCATCTCTTTTCCAAACAAAATAATATCAGGTTTGAAAAACGACGATTTAATCGTTATGTGTTCTGTAAATCAAGAAGAACATTATTTTGTATTAAGAGTAGATGAATGGCATTACCTGTATTTTACATGCTGCTCTGGACAATGGAAGGTAAAGTTAATCATTTTTAGAACAGGATTTTATTCATCATGTTAAATGAAATATAAAATAAAGCCATTCTTGAATACAAATGGTACTAGCAGTATTTGGGCAAATCTTTCTAGATGGTGTCGCTTTTGCGTACGTACTTAATTTTAAGATTTCTCTCTAATTTAAAATAAATTGGCATTATAAAAAATCTGTTGATAGAATGCGAAGTCTGCTTTCTGACATTACTCTGTCGTTGCGCGTAAGTGGCGCCGTCTAGCGTTAGGTTGGTGTGTAGTAAGCATGCTTTTTGTTGTGCAACATCACTTCTGTGGGATTCTAACATCTGTTTTCGGCCAGGCTGTTTGCGTCAGTGGCGCGTTCCTGCATTGTAGACAAGACGGGTGCGGGAGGGGGGGAAAGGGAGATAGCCGAGTAGCGTCGCGCCAATTGGGAGTCTGTCCGGCATAAGCACATGTATAAAGGCTATGCCGAGAAAGGTACGTTGAATTTCGCCATTCCAATATTTTTTACGACATTTTACTTTAATTACTGAGATTCCATATTATTTGTAATGTGTTCATAATTATGTACGGATACGATTAACTCCCGTTCTTTCCCCTTTTGTGAAACAATTTCTGTTTACCCTAGATCACATAATATGATCATAATATTTTACTTCAATTTCTAAATAGAATCTAAATCTTTCATATCGGGCTTTGTTATTGTTAGCGCCTTTATTATATATCGATGCATCGTTCCAGGCTTCCAAGGCGAGGCAGGACCGAGCCAGCCGCCGCAGCCACAGCCGTCCACTTCAGGCCAGCCCCCCAAACAGGTGTTGCAGTGGAACAAACTGTTTCAAAAGAAGTAAATCAGTGATGAACAATTTTACTGTAAATATATTTATATTGTAGTAGTGTGAACTCTTGTAAATTAATCAGTTGATTTTTGAGATTCTCTCGATCCGTCGTAAATTTTTTTCGAAAATTTTAATTTAATCATTTTATCATATTTTAAATTTTGTCTCCTAAAATGTTCCTTTAGATAGCTTTTAATCGGAGTTTTAACTTTCTATACAACCTTGTACCGGCGTTGATTTTGATGTAAGTAGTTTTCTCTCAAATGTATGTTCTAATTTGTAATCTGTTTTAAAAATATCAAGGATTCTCAACAAAAAAAAAAAAAATGTGATTGAAATTGAATACCTTGACACTTTAGTTCCTTGACGCCCGGACAAGGTTACATGTATCGGTTTATGTCAAAAATCAATTAATATATTATATTGTATACCTACGGAATGTCTGCGCGGTGGTACGGGTATTCGCCTGTTCGGTGGTCGAATCACAAAATTAGTTGTATTTTTAAGTAAGTAGTGTAGAAACATAAGCGTGATCTCTGAAGGTCGAGTCTCTATCATCGCGCTGCTGTTACAATGAGCGGGTTCCAATGGAACAACTTCTTTTGCCCTCCTTACTCACAAATATGAATTGTTTTTTTAGATTTCTGGCAAATTCTAAATGTAAATGTAACCTTTCTGGATAAATTTGGTTCGATTTCAAACCAAAATTATAAAAATATTCTTAATTTTATTAATTTTTGAAGTGGGTTTTGTTTATGGTTTCTATGGTACCCGCAGCGACGGCATTACTAAACTGAGACATTAACTCGGACTATTCGCGATTAGTCAATATGTCGAGACGGCAGCTTGCAGGACGACGTGTCTCGTTCGCACAGCGTGCCGCACCGCCGGCACCGCACTAACGTATGCGCGTTGCGCACTTGCCAACGCGCGCGGTACCCGCGACGACCTCTATGACGTGTTTTTACTCAATATAACTATCCAAATAACTATTTACACCACTGGTCTGGTGTTTGACAACAAAAATACTTAACCAAGAAAGAAAATGAACAATTTTACAAAATAATTCTATGGATAATAGTTTTGCGGTTGAAAGTGGAGAGTTGATGGTGGACGTTTCATAATGCGACTAGTGATCACTTGGCGTGCAGCGGGTGGGATAGGTCCGTAAGATTTACGCGACGTTTTATATCACTCGTGTCCGGTGACTTGTGCGGCTGGTCGCGAGCTCAATAAGCTGCATCATATTCATCTCCCGACCAGACTCACAACTCACCCGACTCACTTATTTTAAGGGAAATTACACTAAGTGATACAGAGCTAGCACGTCGAATTAAGTAAATCGACTGATTAAAAGTAACCGCTAAATCGATTGTTAGTCTCAATAAATTTTGTATTGATTGTAATAATTAGACTCGTATCTTGTAGTTTTTAATTATGAATTGAATTAATGATAGATTAGTTGTAAAACTTTTTAGTGATAATTATAATATTTAATAAGTTTTTAAGAGCGTAAGTTCACGTTGTAATGTTTTCTAGGTGTGATTTGAACGTAATATAGGAATGTATGCACCAGTGGGGCATGCGCCCGTTGTTTGTCGTATCGCACGCTGCGGCCGTGACGACGTCCCACTTCACCGTGCTAAACATTTTAGATGTAATGCTAAAATTAAAACTTCACTTTGATTAAGCCATGTAATCACCTTTTTCTAAAGTGTTTAACAAAAGTATTTTTTGATCAAACTTGTTTTTATTTATTACTTCCTAAATTCCTTTTTAAATCCTCTCCACTGACAGTCTAAAGATTGTTTCTGTAGGTGATCCTAAATTCCTGATACTGATCAACAAGTAAAAAAGATGGAGTAAGTATTTATATTTCGATTGCTGAGGTTTGAACTTTAGCTTGAAGGCGTGATTACTCTGTAGTCTGTACTGTACAAACAGCGAGTTGCTGACCTAAGGGCTCTTTCCCACGGCAAGATCACGTTTTTGCAGGATCTAGTTTAGTAGTGTACGTGTTTAATATACATATTCACACAAGCATCCGTATCCGAATATATATATATTTGCCCGATACTGCAAACGGGATGCTTGTGTGAATATATATATTTAAACGTACACTACTAAACGGGATCTTGCCGTGGGAAAGAGCCCTTGCTCTTGCAATGGCTTTGAAAACCAAATTCTAACATCAAAATACATGGTGTGTTCTGTACCTATGCAAAAATATTACGACCTTGACTGTCTAAACGTATCAATATTTAATTACGAGAAATATACGGCTGAGTATAAAATAATTCTGGAACTGCCCAACCTGCGTATGTTCCCAACCCAAGGGGATAACTCGATAGATATTGTTAATTAACGCGCCCACTGCTAGTGACAACATGAAAAAGACTCGCGGTAGCCGGGCTAAAGCAGCGCTGCCACAGTCGACGACTGATTCTGACACCTCACTCCAATCCGAAATACAGCTATTAAGGCAACAAGAGTGACCTCAAGCAACAGAACACTGATATCGGGATGAAACTATCTGATGTTTCTGAAGCGTTCCACCAAAAACTAGACGATTTCGAGACGAAAATTAGTGCCCGAGATAATGAAGTCCTCTAGCTCAAAGACTCCATTTCTCATCTACAGCATAAACTGAATATCTCCGAACAAGAAAATATGAAATCCGAGATTGAAATTATGGGAATCCCGGAAGAATACAACGAAAACCTTGTTCATATCTGTAACTGCACAGAAAATCGGCATACAGCTGACAGAAAATGACACAGACGAGGTTTACCGTACAGGCTGACGCACTAACCTAGTGGGAAAACCAAGGTCTATTGTCCTAGAGCAGTGTTCATAATCTCAGATAATTTACATTCCATGGCCAGTTATTCAGTTATCTACTTTAGCGATATGTATTCTAAGTTGCTTTTTGCGTGACAATTTGTAACAAAAAGGTCCTAATAAGTTTTTGGTTGCAATGAAATTTGAACTTTGTCAAGTATGACATTCAGTTTTTTGTTCCATAACTTGAAAATTATCTCAAATTCCTGGCTCTAATATACGCCTCACACGCCGAGGTAAACGGTTAGCTATGTTAAAAACTGCTAAAGAGACGATCCCTCACCTCTGAGGAAATCATCCACGGAACTTCCTCAAGAGTTTATGTAAACGAACGCCTGTCACAAAATAATGTTATTTCGTGAAGTCCAAATGCGTGCGCAGTTATACAGTTTTCAATTCTGCTAGGTACGCAATGGTACCATTTACGGACGGAAAGCAGAAAACATCTTATTCGGACCCCATTTGACTTAGATTACAAAGTTGGTCGCCCCCAAGGCGTGGACTACGCCTGACTGGATAATAACGAATGACCTTCCCAAACCACGGACACGGTCACCGTCGCCATTCCTATACTACTGAAAAAGCTTGAGATGATTGGATATAAGAGGACTGCCGCTCAAATGGTTCGAGACCTGCCTTTCTAATAGAAGGCAATGTGTGAAAATCGCGGATACCATCAGTTGTCACAGTAGCGTAGAATTTGGAGTGTGTTCTGGGCCTGACACTATTTATCGCCTATAATGATATTCATCACGCCATTACCGCAAGTGCAGAAGTTATATGCTACGTTGATGACGTCTATTATTTTTCATAGCAAATCTTAGGAAACAGTCCGCGAAAAAGCCCAAAACAGCGTCACTAATATAAAAAAAAATACTTTCTTCTTATCCTTCTTCTTTATACCTTCTCTCAGTTAACATTAAATAAAACGAACTACATCTATTTCCATAAAACTCTTATCGGCAAATCTTTCTTTACTTCAGCCCCCCGCACTTGTGAGGAAAGTAAAAAGGTCGAATCTCTAAAATACTTAGGGGTTCTGCTAGATCAACGTCTTTCATTCAGACCCACTATTGACTTAGTAGCTAAGCGAATCAGGAATTTTGTTCACGTATGGAACATTTTACGTAAAGATCAAAATGAAACAAAAAGATTTTACACCTGGTGTAGGTATGTGGCATTATGTGAGTCAGTTATCTGCTACTGCATTACTGTAGTATGGGCTGGAGTCATCATAATCTCAATGCAAAAATTGGAAAGAGCCCAAAGATCAGTGCTAAAGGTTATGTACAGAACTACAGACGCCAGCACATCAAGCTACCCGAAACTCACATTTTCCCAATTAAATTTGAACCTCATGCTTTGCCGATAAAGTTTAAAATCTGTTAAAGAAATTTGACAGATTTTAGTAGCTTGTGCTGGCGTCTGTACATAAAACATTCGCTACCTATCCCTCACATCACCTGTATAAAGAAGCATCAGTACTTAATGTCTGACAGTTACACATCCTGAAATTAGTACTAAAACAAAACAATAAATTTAGTTATACCTAATCGTTACAATCCAATCCACAGAATATCAAGAAATAATTAATAACAACGGATATACAAATGTCCACTTAATGTAGTAAAAACCGCTTTTGCTCAACATATGCAAGAATTCATGCTCAGTTTCGTTTATAACAAAATTGCGAAAATCAGTTACATCAAAAATTGTAGGACCAACCAAGTTACAAAAAATTATTAAACAATTCCTGTTAACTCAATCCTACTCTGAAACCGAAGCCTTCGTTCGAGTAATGTCATAATATCTTTATCACAAACACATTATCTTACTCATACCTGCACTCTCACAACCATTCATACTCATACATTCTTACTTTATTACTGAATTACCAAATCACATCACTTGATATGACTTTAACTTGGTCGTCGTTGATTTTCGCAATAATTGTTGTTACAGATTGCGAGTAGGCATTAAATTTTCAAACACATTTACAAACTTGCTTATTCTGGTAAAGCACGGTAGGGGAGAGGGGGGGAATTGGAGCCTACTAAGGAAAAAGTTCAATAAAAGGCAAATTTATGGATACTTTAGGAACTTTTTATTCGAAACTAAATCCTTACTCATTTCACTATCATTTAATCACAGCGTTAACGTTACATAATTAGGCAGTTGGCCACAAATAAACTTTATAAAAAAAACAGAATCGCTCTTATTACCCGACTTTGCGGGAAATGAGAGCCTATAAATTCGCATATGTGTAATGAGAGCTACTTAATTATTAAATCAGCCTCAAAGATTTCTATATCAGTCTGATATCTCACTTATTCATATAAATTTTAATATAAACGTAACCGTGTAATCGATAATTGGAAACCGGTAATTGGAGCTACAAAGAGCTTATTAGGCTGATTACCCGACTACCACCATCTTGGAATTAAATAAAATGATATACTGAATCTAGCTTGTAACGAAATTATACACACAGATACTCAAAATTGATAACATTAGCTATATTTATTGATTTATTTAGAAAACCAACAGCGTTACAAAAATATACTTACAAAATTTCATATTACATATAATTACTTAGGTTAGGCCAATTATAGGTAAAACCGTCCGGGGTTACATAACACGTGGCACTGGCGATTCGAGTGCCGCGGGGAAACACGATCGCAGCGTGCCGAAGGGGCCCGAGTGGCAACCGAGTAAATACGAGCTGTAGTTTTGTCTCTAGGCGCACCGCTCCCATTACCCTCTGGCTCCCATTACCCTCTGTTACCCTACCCCTAAGGCTATGAAATATGAGTAGGCACCCACCATACGGGTTTGTGCACACCATGGAAATTGTGTGAAGAAGTCTTCTTTACACGCTTCACAACTGTAACACAGTAGAATTGATTAAATAGAAGCATAAGATCTTTTGGATGTAGGTACCTACATATTATTGCTTCCATGAAAGCATGCCCCTAAGTTCTTCGATGGTGTATCACGGGATCTACGTATGTGATACAACATCAACGAACTACGGGTTAAACGGCCGACATGCTTCCATTGGAAGCGACATGACAGCGCTTGGGAGTCGGAAGAATCGAATCCGCCATCCGGCTGGAATAAGGCTAGAGAACCAAGGAAATCCCTACCTACTAACCTGCCTACTGATACTTTAATAGGTATGCAGTGTCACGACTATTGAAATGACGTTAGGTACCAGAACTGTAGGAATACCTAGAACTAGAATGCGCGGTTAGCTTCATTCAAGTTAGCCTATCGCAGTCTGATGCTGGACTAGGCCACCTATGTAGCTGGAGTGCGTCCCACGCTATGCTTGCCGATACGCGTTCTTCACTCTTGAATTCGTCTGCTCCACCGGCTATCGGTCCTGCCCCACCCTCTGCTACTTCAGCTTGCTAACCCTGCAAGCAATGTCGGTGACTACGAGCACTGCTCGCTTATTATGGGTAGAAAGGAAAACAGCTATGATCTGTGCAAGACTAGCTGTACGCTTCGACGAAACTTGGAGTCTGGGATGACTTAGATAATTGAGCCTGTCAGGTACCATACCTATTGTGGGTATGAGTTGGAATGAAACCCCTACTTCAGATTCGAGGTTTGGTACCGCATATCTACGCAGAACACCACGAACACTATCAACAATATGGTGCAAAAAAGAGTCACGCCATAATATGTACCTAGTATGCATAGTGTGATCGGACTTCGAAAAGTTAGTACCTAAAGGTTCCTTTTCAGATTAGAGATTCTACCTGCTTGTATGATATGATCGGATGTATGGGTAGGTTATAAATAGCTCTCTACAAATTCATAGCCACCCTCACACTGTGAGTGGGACAAGGACATAGTTAGAGTGTACAGCACCCTAATTGCGTAACACAATCAAAATCTGAATCATTTTGAAGTATAGGTATTGCTAATCCCTTTCTTCATATTATGTTCGAAAAAAATTGTCTGATCAACAACGTAACTAGGTATCGCAATGAATGTTGTTAAACTCTCAAAATTAAAACCAACTACTGCGGCTACCATTAATGTGTTGCGCAATTACCCCCCTGGTTCGCAGGTCCCTTAACCCGTGAGAAGGCGCGCTATGAGCAATTTGCTCACACAAAAATCTAATTCAAAAATTTTTTGTCTTTCCCATGCCACACCAATTCAAGCACTTAAGTACCTTCCTAAATATTCACCCCCTCTCCCCTGACGCAATTCTCGATCCGCTCAGTGGCGTTGCGACCGCGCAGCAAGGCGTTGGTGGAGGCCTTGTACCAACGTGCGGCAATTTGCTCATCACGCGCCCAGCAATTAGTTTGCACCGAACATGTAAAATACATGTGTTCAGTGTGTTTCGAGAGGCACATTAGTGTAGATTTAATGGATGAATAACACTTTTTAGTTTTTTGTTATGGAACAGTTTTTATTGTGATTTTTATGAAACGTGTCAAAAAAATTAATTAATACTAGGTTGTTTTGTTATTAGCGTTAGAAGTTGCTATTATGTTTAATAGTTTTGATTAAAATACTTGTTTTCTTACTTACTAAACCTTGTGTTATTTATTTAAATTTCATTATAAGCCAATAAATATAGAAACACTAAAAATATAAACATTTATGATAGTGTGAGCAATTTGCTCGCACGCGCCTACTCGTGTAAGAAAATTAGGCGCGCCTTCTCACGGGTTAAAGTTGCTTTATTAGCAAAATATCGAGTAAAGTATCTACCTACTCGATATTTTCCGTGCGATTCTGTAACCATCTCACCGTGAATGTTTGGGTGAAGTGAGCGTGGAGTGAGCTGTCATTCGCTAGGGATTAACACTATTAAGTGCTCACTTTACTTATGATTTTACGGTGAGATTTTTACAGAATCGACCGGCCGGTTTCAGCTTAGGTAAGTACCAAACTATACACAGGTTTTTCTCGTCGAGCACGTAGGTAAAGTCAAACGTTCACAACAGGAGAACTACACTGAGAACCTTGGTGGTGAGCCAATAACCAATAACAGTTATTAGGTTGGTACAGGGAAATCGGGTATTGTGTATTTATTTTCTTTTTTATTTATATTTGTCTAGCTGAAGAAGCTAAAGAAATATAAATAACCGAGGCCTCGCCCGCGTGGACGTCGGAAAGTATCTCACGGGAACGTGGCAAAATATAGCCTGTCCTTCCCCAGGATGCCATATATCTCCTTCCCAAATTTCATCGAAATCCGTTCTGTGGTTAAGGCGTTAAAATGTAACATACAGACAGTTACTTTCGAATTTAAATACCTATGGATTGTATGCCGCACCGGTCGACGAGGGTGTACTATGCCAAATAATCGAATATCAATTGATTGACCACTATAAATCGAACGTCAAAATACTCGAACGTTCATAATATCGAATGGTTATTAAATCGAACATTCAATACATCGAACACTCAGTACATCGAGTGTTCAAATATCGAATGTTTGTTTGATCGAGCGTTCAACGCATCGCGTATTCATTCTATCGAAAGATGAATATAATTTTTAAGAAATACTAGAAAAACACAAAATGTACTAATAAATGACATTTTATACTTTAATTATTATCTTTTATAGGTACATTCTAAAATTTTGTGTGAATTGCAATTGCACGGAGAAACTAATAAATCCATGTTGTTTTTAGTAAACTTTGGCGAAAATATTCACTCTCGTGAGACGGGAAATAATAAATTAGGTACTCATAGCACGCTCATCACCTATGTTTCCACCTTCACTGTGGTCTGTGTTTCAAAACAATACACTGGGTTTTCCTAGAACTCAAAACAACATTGAAGGGTGGCACGGAAGGTGGAACATGTTGCTTTATAAGCATAGGCGGGGTCTTTATGCTACCATAGAATTTTTAGTTAAGGAGCAAGCTGTAACAAATACTTAGGACAATTGAAAAGGTAAACGCGGGATTGGGAAGAGACCTACTCCACAAAGAAGAGGAGATAATGCGATTGAAAAATATTAGATATTAAAAACAACATGGATTTATTAGAGTTTCGGCAATCTTTGTTTGATATGCTATGTGATTCCCATTAAATTACTTGAAAAAACTTTATGTTACATTCATAATTTACCACACCATTAAAATAAACAATAAATTATTCAAAACAAAAATAATAAAAAGAAAATTATTAGTGTAAGTAATTTGTAAAGTATTCTATCATACGGAATAATAAAACTATTTAAGAATTAATGGTTTGTTTAATTTGTTTTAACCTATTGTGACAACCCTACCAAAATAGGTAACAATTTTGCACGTTCTTAAGAAGCTTTGTCTCTCTTCCGTTTATCTACTCACTAGCATCCGCCCGCAACTTGGTTTGGGTAGAATTCGGAATTCCCGCCGTTTAAATCCTATTACCCGTTTTCCCGTAGGAATTAAGCATTTTCCCGCGGTAAAAAGTAGCCTATGTTCATCGAGGTTTCCGGCTACTGGGACCGCAATTAACTGGGACCGCGGTCCCAGTCGCCGCATCCGTAAAAATTAAATATTTTTCTTCCGGCGACTGGGACCACTCATAGATAACTTAAAAAATCTATTATTCAAGCCAAAATCAGTACAGTCAAACGAAAAAATTTATAAATTATTTATATGAATATCATTGACTCGTTCTAGACATGATTTTATCCTATGCGCTTAGTAATATATAAGCTTACCCCTTTTTTACAAAATTCACATGTGCAGGTAAACACACACAAAGGTTTTTTTTAATATTTACGGTACCACTTAAAGGCTGATTTTGTGATAAATAATTTCTTACTTTTTGATTGTTAATTGTTTGAAAATTGTTGATTATTATTATAAGCACGATTTATGTTATTTTTTTAATTTTTATTATTGTTAGCATGTTGACTACAGCCGGTCGATTCTGTAAAAATCTTACCGTGAAATAGTGTTAATACCTAGCGAATAACAGCTCACTCCACGCTCACTTCACTCAAGCTTTCACGGTGAGATGGTTACAGAATCGCACGGCAGTTCTGTTATTTAAAACTTTCGTAATAAAAACATACACATATTACAACAGAACTGTAGTCAAAAGCTGTTTTTTTCATATGAATAAATGATGTTTTTAAATCAAAAAGGATTTTTCTTCAATTATTACATCTAAAAATGTTTCGTTTGACTGTACGTACATGTTTTTGATTTCAGTTAGGTATCATTTATGAGTGGTCCCAGTCGCCGGAAGAAAATTATTTAATGTTTACGGTCCGGCGATTGTGACCGCCGCGGTCCTAGTTAATTGCGGTCCCAGTAGCCGGAAACCTCTGTTCATCAGGGATGATGTCGGCTTCTAATGGTACACGGCGTCACGCACTAGACGGTGGGAAAAACCCTAGATGTATTTCTTCCTTTTTTGCACAATACATCTTTTGAATGCGGTAGTGAGTGTAGTGACTACGAACTATTGTTGCCTAAACTTACTTTTTTTAGACAAAAACTATGAATTGGCAACTTTGCATTCTTCTCTGTTTACGAAACGTATTTCCCCCCGGCAATCTTTGTTTGCTCATGATAATAGGAATTTTATTGTCATGGTTATTAGGTCTTAGGGCGGTTTTAGTGCTTGACCGACCTCCGGTGCGTACTATCGTTCCTGCCGTTACGCATTACCGATCGTCAGTTTGTAACGTTCAGTGCTCTCCTGACCAACCAAACAGGCCGGACTGGTACAGTCACAAACACGTACACGAAATGGACGCGTTTACAAATTGTTTAACTCTTTCAGTCATGGTGGTTAGTGTCACTAACCACCTCATTCCTCAAGAGCCTTTATACCTAGATTTTTTTTCCCTACTTTCTGTGATTATTTAGTTGTAAATGATGCTAAGGCGATTTTCACACTGCCCCGCATCATGCTGCATATTGCGTGTGGACGCACCTACGCGCGTTCCTGCGGGAGTGCAGATCTGCATCATCGTGCGGGTTTTTTGCGCACTCACGCGCGTAGGTGCGTTTTGTAGATTCACGCACGGCGGCTCTCATTTATTCGCCGTTCTCTGTGGTGGTCGTGCAGTACTGAGCATCACGATAGTTTTCACATTTCATATTCCAGATAGCTGGGTGGTTTTCGATTTCGAATATAAATCGATCGATATCGAGATCCATTTTCAAACACACACGTCACCACAGAACATATATACCCTAAGAGGGAAGAATAACTGCTCCGTACAAATTTTAGGAGGAAATTTTTCCTTACCGACTGGCGCCATCTATATTCCGCCCACGAAAACTAAGGAGTAGAAGCTAGGGCGGGAATTTTGAACTACAGTGCATTTTATAGATACTTTGTATTGCATTTTATGCACAAGTACAGCGCGTTTCTCGACAGTTTCCTACAAGATGGCCAATTTTTGCTCAGCAATAATTGACATCAACAAACACTATCGAGAAACACACTGTACTTGTACATAAAATGCTGAAATTTATATATACAGAGCAGTCTAGTAAAACAAAGATTAGTACTTGACTTTTTTATTTAGCATGTGAATAATTATAATTTACATAACAGATTAATTATTATATTATGACTGATTTTACATGAACTACGAACTCATCACGAAATTAAACACAAAATCAAACAAGAGTCACTGTCTCAACACCGAGTCTATATCTCACAAATACGCACTTAATTTCACCAAAACACAGGAACGCAGGAGCAAGCTCGACTCAACGCTATCAATGTTTGTAGAATTAAATGGAACTAGTTTATTTATTACAAATAAATAAGTAAAAGATAAAATAGTGCGCAAGCGGTGGCAGACATTTTTCTTGTGACGTCAATATGACGTGCGGACGTTAGTGTTGCCACACATTACCCTCCATATCATTTTTTTATTATGTCTTAATCAATTACATATGTTATATTTCTCAATAAAATATATTTGTGTAACATCAGAATAATAACTAACGGCTTTTTCAAGGGTAATTTATTTTAAAAATCAAATAATAAGCTCATTATTATGGAAAATACGAAATTGTATTTTTAGTGGCAACATTATTATATTCATCTCTTTTACTCTCATGGCGTTGTCTTTTTCTTGTTTTCAAGCCCACCTACATACAGTTCTTAGAACAAAGTTGACAGACCCTGCACGTCACGCCCATTCAAAATCACGCGCGGCACTGCGGGATTCGGTGTGCCATACCTTACGTCTCGCCCCGCACCTACGCGCGGGGGTGCATTTTTCTCCGCGTGTATGCGCGTGATCCGCATGAACGCGCGTGGATGCATTTTCTGTGTGTTAGACTGTGCGTGTTTTCCATACAAACGGAGATACTTACAAGCAACGGAAGAACACGCATCCACGCGCTACGCTGCATCATGCGGGGCAGTGTGAGAATCGCCTTAAACTCTAATGTTAATTAATGCTCAAAATATTGTTAACCCCTGACGGGTATACATATTTTTAGACCCCCATGACGGGTATTGAGGGTCGCTGCGTCCAAACCAAGTTCCTCTTGGTATATTTCAGCTCCTAGTGGACGGATTATTATTATTATTATTTTAAATTAAAGTTTACACTGTAACGAATCAAATGTCCTATAATTAAATGAATTTTAAATAATTTAAATGAGTATAATTTCTCTTTAAATAATTGAAAGTACGATTTTTGCGTGATTTTCTTCAAAATTAAACAACTCGACTTTCGTTATCATTAAAAATAAAAAATAATATATCATTTTAAAGCTGAAAATCTGCACTTTAAGATGGTATCGGTCACTTCGTCGAGTTTTCTAAGAACCATAATTATTAAAAAAAAATGAAAGTCGATCATTGTGACAGACAATGGATAGAGGAAAAAGGGGCTGTAATTGCTAAAAAAAAATACATTACATTTTTTTTCCATATTTTCATTTAGTTTTACATGTTAAAAAATATTTTGTTACAAAAATTAATTAACAAAATGTTCTATTTATTAAGAGCATATCACACACGGTTAACTTCGATGTCGGTTTCACATAGGCTTTTGGCATTCAGCGCATGCTGATTTTGTTTTCACCATCAAGTTCTATTATCAGAAATTTACAAGACGCGTAAAACTAAAATTCTATTTTTAACTTAATCATTTAATAAAATTTACACAGAAAACGTGAGGGATGAAAATAAATGAAATACTGTTGAAAATAACCCAGCATGTTTGTTAATATACCACTTGTAAAGTTTATAGCTAAAAACAATGTACGCATGTCTATTTTTTGCCTATTGAAGTTTTTCAATTAAGTCTTATTTCAAATATACCGATATGATTTAACCGAGCCATAACGGTACTTTGCTGGTGAAATATTTTCGCAATGTAATTATTTTATTATTGTAAACAATTAAATTAAGTAAGAAATAAAATTAACTAACGTTTTACTCACCAATAATATCAGTTATAATACACAGAAAAAATCAACTTTTTTAAAATTTTCAAATATATACCTCACAAGGTATTGAGGGTCGCTGCGACCCTTAGTAAAAATTTCCGATGCCTATAACTGGAAAACTAATACTAATATGGCGATGAGCCCAGCACCGTTTGTCTTCTGAAAGTCTAAACTTTTCTATTGGTGTGGAGGGAACAGCTGCCAATAGTCCTTTCATTGTTTACCTGAAACCCTCCGAACTAGTGGGAGGGTCGCTGCGACCCTCAATACCCGTCAGGTGTTAATGTAAAAGCGTGACTGAAAGAGTTAATTGCTGCTATCTTCCACAGGCCTTTAACTTGGCATCATAGTCTTTGTATAACACGTGGGCTTTGTCCCACAGAAGTTCACGAAGTCGAACTTCGGTAATTGGGCGTTTGGTGTCAATATATGCCATGTTTGATCAAAATTAGGTACCTACTTAAATCATTAAAAGGTAACGATACCTATAAAATCAAACAATATTATTGAAGTTTTGAACTAGTAGGTTCGATTATTTTTACGATGATACGCGCATCCTTACGGTCGGTCCACCGATCGGTGTAGCACTATGTTTCCATAGCGCGTCGGTCGACCGACGGCACGTATGCGGACGCGCTTGACCGACGGTCCTCGTACGCAGTCAGTGCGTAGCGTAGCAATACAACGTGTAACGTTAAATGCGCAAAACCTCAGACACCCAACTGATTTTTCATTGAATTGACCTATTTCAGAGAGAAAATAAGTCATTCAAAAAATTGTAAAGGTTTTATGTGCTGTTTTAGTTTTACTGGCCATTCTGACCGTTTCTTGCGTCTGCGACGACGCTTTATAGACGGGCCGCTGCGCCGCTGGCATTGGGTTGCTTGACCTATTAACAAATAGACACGGCAACGTTTTTAATGAAGATTTTATGAAAAATGTGACCTTTATTAAAAAGTGGTTCAATTAGTTCTGCTCGTTATTCTGATCAAACTATTTTCAGGTATTGCGCATTTAACGTTACATGTTGTACTGATTATTCACTTTGTGAGGAACACAAACAACGATTATGAAGCGAACTACTGTGTGAATGTGTTTGTGTGTGCTAACATAGTTCGTGTGTGAGTTGTTTGCTTGTGTGCAACAAGTATAGTGAAGGAGACATCGCATTACTTAAACACAGCAGGCTGTAGGTAGAAATAATAACTTTCTACAATTAACCATCTTGGTGTGTTTAAAAATGTTAATCATCACTATTTACAATAACTGACTTAATCACTATTTACAATGTCTTAATAATCACTCCCTACTCAAACATAAAAATTGTTCAAAATGTCCCCAACTCTTTGTCTTATACACAGACGGGTGCGCTTACACTTTCTATTTAATTTACTAATAACGTAATGATCGTTTTTAATACTGTTAAAAGCACTTTCAATTTTGTTTTTTAAGTTGTCTCACTTTGAGGCTCCGTTTGATACACTAGGTCTTTTACGTGACCTCAAAGATCTAAGTCAGATCTGGTGACCTTGGTGGTCACTGCACTAGCCCGCCGCGACCGATCCATTGCATATTCCTGGTTGAGATATTCCCGGACTTGTCTTGAAAAGTGTGCTGGGACTCCGTCGTGCTGGTAGTAAATACCCCGACTGCCACGGTAAATGTCCAGGGGCAATTCGTCTAAAATGTCTGGTAAGGTATTGGTGAGGAAATTTAAATAGGTGGCACGATTTAACCCCGGCAAGTAAACGGGTCCTATCACATATCGGTCTACTATGCCGGGCCCACACGTTCACAGAAAAACGGTGCTGTAAAGTCTGCGCGCGCTAGGTGCGGGTTTTCATGAGCCCAGTGGTGGGTGTTGTGAATATTGTAGGTACAGTCCGCGACGCGTAAAAGTACACTCATCTGTCCATAGAATGCTGGCGTTGCGATTATTCAGCAACCACCGGCAAAATGAAACTCGTTGTAACTGATCATTTTCGCACAGTTCTTGGGCACGTCGGAAATGATATGGATATTGTCCATCATCTCGCAACGTGCGCCATGCGTAGTTCAGGCTGACGTTAAATACCCTGCCGGCCCCTGTTGTGTTGATCTCGGGATTGTTGGCCATGTAGTCCAAAATCTCTTCTTGGACTGTGGTAGGAATTCGACTCACTCCTCTATCAACAGCTGTCAGAGGCTGAAAGCTACCGTAGTCCCTAGATCGTTGTGTGGCGGAAAGCATTGTGTGCCACGATACTCTGATGCCAAATTGCTCCTCGTACCGCTGCACTGCCAGGGATACGTTATTGCCACATACCGCTAGTGTACGTACCATTTCTGTGTACTGTACGTTTGTGTACGAAAAAGACATGGTTACGATACTTTTTACACACAACTATAAGGCCCACGGGAGCCGCGCGCTCGCGATCGCGTTATGTAATCGAACGGGAGCGAATCGAACGAATTTATCTATAATATGTATGTATTTAGAAATATATATATGTCGTAGGGATATGATAAAAAACAGGGATTTGCCCAAATCCCTAAGGGATTTGATCAAATCACGGAGGATGTTAAAATAACAACACGTTTTTATCATTTCCCTAAGCAAATCTAGTGATTTGACAAATCCCACTAAAGAAATCTAGTGATTTGAACAAATCCATAAATTGATTCAGTGAAATGATAATAAAACATGTCCAGTTCTTGTTTACGTCGCGCTCGCACTTGCTTGTCAGTGAATAGTATCTTACAAACATTAATTTGAGTTACTTAAAATACAAAATGAGCATAATAATAAGGCGTAGTGGACGGAGCCCCGCTTCGCGGGGCCCCTATTTCTGTCTGCAGGGTTTAAAGAAACCTCACACGAAGAGGATGACGGGGGCTCGTTCGCTCGCTCCGCTCGCTCACTTGAGCCCCCGTCATCCCCTTCGAACCTAACCTGTCCGTGTCGGGGTGCCCCAAATCACGAGCTCGCTTCGCTCGCTCTTGCCACAAAAGTTATTTTTGTCATTTCACTGAACCAATTTAGGGATTTGTTCAAATCACTAGATTTCGTTAGTGGGATTTGTCAAATCACCAGATTTGCTTAGGGAAATGATAAAAACTTGTTGTTATTTTAACATCCTCCGTGATTTGATCAAATGCCTTAGGGATTTGGGCAAATCCCTGTTTTTATCATATCCCTGCGACATATATATGTTTATCAGTTGCCTAGTACTCATAGCACAAGCTCTGCTTAGTTTGGGACTAGATGGCGTTGTATGAAAGTTGTGGAATATATTATATTAAGTACTAGCGACCCGCCCCGGCTTCGCACGGGTGCAATGCTGATCACTATCACTACATAGTATAAAACAAAGTCGCTTCCCGCTGTCTGTCTGTCTCAATGTATGCTTAGAACTTTAAAAATAAGCAACGGATTTTGATGCGGTTTTTTTTAATAGATAGAGTGATTCAAGAGGAAGGTTTATATGCATATAATACATGCATAATGTAGTAGAGAAACACTGATAATTTTAGAGCCATTATTTCTCTTAAAAAGTATAGGATAAAAAATGGTTATTGTGGGTTATCCCTAAGAGATAGACATAAATGCCATCGCGGACTTTTTTGTAGACCTTTTTAAGGTGTACAATACTGGACTACATTATTTTGATCTATCTCGTAGGGTTAAGCCAGCGTTTGCAATGTAAGCGCAAAAAAATGTGTTTATTTACGACATCACATTAGAAACCCCTAAAATGATCAGTGTTTCTCTACTATATTATGCATGTATTATACATATAAACCTTCCTCTTGAATTACTCTATCTATTAAAAAAAACCGCATCAAAATCCGTTGCGTAGTTTTAAAGATTTAAGCATACATAGGGACAGACAGCGGGAAGCGACTTTGTTTTATACTATGTAGTGATATTATATTTTTAAAATACTATCTTTGAAATTATACAAAATGATCAACAGAATTAGCATAAAAATGTTATTAAAATCTCGATTATGATTGTGAATGTATTCTTGGTCAATCCCTAGTATCAGCATGTCGATTCTGTAAAAATCTCACCGTGAAAACTTGCGTGGAGTGAGCTGTCAGTGTCATCCCACTGATGCTAGGGATTGACTAAGCGAACATTTACAACCATAATCGAGAGTTTAATAAAACTTATGCTAATTCTATTGATAATTATATATAATTTCAAAACTAGTATTTTAGTTGTCAA
Source organism: Eremobia ochroleuca (assembly GCA_949629135.1). Taxonomy (NCBI): domain Eukaryota; kingdom Metazoa; phylum Arthropoda; class Insecta; order Lepidoptera; family Noctuidae; genus Eremobia; species Eremobia ochroleuca. The sequence continues at coordinate 28,972,256 of OX451384.1, read as the reverse complement.
TAAAATAGCAAAACAGAAACTTAGAATATGAATTTTATTTTTGTCTTCTTTTTTTTCTAGACTAGTCCTTATATAAGGACTATTCTTTTTTCCTGGATTAAAACCCCACAAAATAGTAATGTTTTGAAAGTTAAAAGACTAGCTTTGAAATTATATAAAATCGTCAATGGAATTAGCATAAAAAATATTATTAAAATGTCGATTATGATTTTAATTTTTGCTTGATCAATGGCTAGTTTCAGCCGGTCGATTCTGTAAAAATCTCACCGTGAAATCATAAGTGAAGTGAGCACTTCATAGTGTTAATTCCTAGCGAATTACAGATCACTTCCCGCTCACTTCACCTAAGTTTTCACGGTGAGATGGTTACATAGGTAATTGTCAAAACATTACTATTTTGTGGGGTTCTATCTACGAAGAAAGAAACAAAATTGATATTCTAAGTTTCTGTTTTGCTATTTTGTTTTAAAACCCCACAAAATAGTAATGTTTTGACAATTAAAATAGAGTTTTGAAATTATATAAAATGATCAGTAGTATTAGCATACAAAATATTATTAAAATCTCGATTATGAATGTAAATGTTTGCTTAGTCAATCCCTAGCATCAGTGGGATGACACTGACAGCTCACTCCACGCAAGTTTTCACGGTGAGAGTTTTACAGAATCGACATGCTGAATCGCACCGCTTACCTCTGTTTTCAATTCCCCGCAAATGTTAATAATTAGTCAAACACATTAGTTGATGTTTGGAATGCAGGTAAGTAAGCTAAATCCTACATCAGGCCAGAAGCACAAGGTAAAAAAAAAATCGGTCAAGAGCGAGTCGGATTTTGTAGGTAGGTATGTAACTACAAAATGGTTTTCGGATTTTTTTCCTTTACTTGTTATTTTTTTTTCTTTACTTGGTATGCTACATGACAGTATTTTTTGCTAAATTTCACGATTCTAGGTCAACGGGAAGTACCCCATAGGTTTTGATTCCCTTGCGAGTGTCAAAATATGCGGCATAAACGGAACATAAACGCCTGTATCTTTTGATTGCGTTTACTTAGAAGTTTGATTTTTTAACTATTTCAAGGTATTGCAGTCTTGAGTATTTGATATTAATTTCAACTCGATAACTCCACGCGTTCCTGAGAAATAGGGTCTTGACAGATGAATAGACAGACGGACAAAGAAGTAATCTTATAAAGGTTCCGTTTTCCCTGGCCCCTTATCCTATTGAACTACGTAAGTATGTTAGGTAATACGCTAGGCCATCTCATGGTCAAAGTTTCACCACAGACGTGCGGTTGACTGTACTATTACCTACTAAATTAATTTTCAAACAATATAATATTTACTTACATATACCTAAGATAACCGACTTCAAATAATAATATGTACATGCACATACAATAAAACGAGTACAGAATCATAGGGCATCAAAATTCGCATCGCTGTCAGCGAGAAAAGTATATAAATTAATTAAATAATATTAGCTAAAATCAAGTTCTTACCTTACTCCATAATCAAAGCGCCTGAGGAACCCTTTCTCCAGACTATTTGATTTATACTTAGTTAAGTATTTTTTAACATAATTTTATCAGCCTAGGATAATTTAGGAATAGTCATATAGTATTTCTTCGTTGAAATCCGCGGCGCCTTGTGGTTGCAAATAAAAAAAGGCACGCGTGGTCCACTCCACCAGACGGGTTCGGCGTCGGCGACGCGCGGGGGCGGCGTCTTCGTTCCACGGGGTCGCCGCTCAGCACCTCGGCGCCACAGTCGCCTGTCACCGGCGACGACCGACGACGCTCGTGCCGTTATTACAAGTCTACAACACTCTTGCGCCGACCGAGCGACGCGACAATTTATGAAATTCCTCTTTTAAGTTTACACATATTCGTGCACTGCTAAAACCTAGTGAAACATAGTAGTGTTTGTTCTGTTGGATCGTAGTACCACGGTAGGTAAGTGTTTCAATGTTTTCCACAATAAAGACGAGTTTTGTATGCCCGCGCGCACGAGGCTTCACTGACAGATAGCCGATGTTTTTGTTTATGTTTTGTGTTGTTGATATTATTTATTTCGCATTCAGTTTACAATAATCTATGTCTTAAAGTATATTGATAATACTAATTAACAATGCGAGCTGCAGCTATTTTAAATGAATTAACTTGATAATTACTTACAAAATAAACCTGATTACCAAATACCTACCAACTTGATAATATTTATGCCATTGCGAATATAATCTGTTGTAATGCGTGTTGTTGTTATTTTTTCTTGTACCTATTTTAAACATTGAGTCGCTATCGAGTTTACTAAGGCTCGATTGTCCGACGTGCATGCTTCATAAAGTTTTTATCCATAGGAGATGGGACCTTAATGGAATGTTTTAAGAGCGCTATTTCCGTGTGCGTGGGTGTAGCCTTGGGGGAAAGGGACGTCGCGTCGCCGCCGCCGCGCCGCCATCCAGGTAGGCAGGCTATCGTCGCGCTAAAGAATATTGTTACCAGAATGGACACTGCTTTGAGTTACGTCTCATAAGTTTAGTTTAGAGGCTAACTTCAAAGGTTATTTAAAGTGTGTCTAATGTTAATCTTCTAATAATCGGTTTCTGGAAGGGAAATCAACGACGTATTAAAATGAAACGCTTATGTACAGACGCACATCAAGCTACTACAATCTGTCAAATTACTTTAATCGATTTTCAACTTTATCGCTAAAGTATTAGGTTCAAATTGGATTGGGAAAATTTGACAGTTTCAGGTAGCTTGATGTGCTGGCGTCTGTACCTAGATAGACTGCAACGAGGATATCTTGGGGCGTCGTTGACAGGGGTGCTGTTGGTAAACATTTGTGCAATTGTTTTGTAAAATGTCACTTGAAATGTATTTAAAAACAAAATGGTGGCGGCGTTAGTTCCAATTTTGGCCACGCGCCACAATAACCGTGTAGGGCTAGGTATTAGGTCTTGTATGTCAAGTGATCTGATTGGCTTGAAAATGTAGTCAATCACAGTAGTTGACACGCGTTTTACAATTTGTTAGCTAAGTTTTCAGAAACCAGCAGTCCAACACCCGAAATTTCGTATCATACAGTCAATCACAATCTGAATAATTTAGAAGAATATTGGTAATCCATGGCTTGTGCAATGTTGTTGAACTGACAAAATGAAAGCCATTGCTATTGTTTTTGTGCTACGCAATTACGTGCGTTACGCTGCCGTGCGATTCTGTAACCATCTCACCGTGAAAGCTTGGGTGAAGTGAGCGTGGAGTGAGCTGTCATTCGCTAGGGATTAACACTATTAAGTGCTCACTTCACTTATTCAAAAATTCAAATTCAAATTCAAATGCTTGATGAAATTGTAACTGTTCTAAAACCTCAGACTCAGATGGCACGTGGTGTTATTCTGAAGTAAAAGGTATGAAGGCGTCGTATGTTTTTATTTATTCAAATAAAGCGATATTTTTCGTAAAAAATAGAAGCAAAATTTTGCCAATAAACCAGTGACTACTGATAAGTTTTCAGCACTCATACCTACTCATAAACGGCGTGAACTAGAAATAAAAAATCTAACACCTGCCCGCTCTCTTTCACAGAATGGAGGTCTGTGTCCCAGTAGGGGGAACGTCAGAGACGGATTAAGTACTTACTGTACTTAGGTACATATGTTTAACAGAAGGCCTCTAAGAACACAATACCGTGTAGGCAGAAAACAAATCAATTCATCTCATCTGCACAATTGATTAGTGTTTGCTCAAAATGGTGACCGAGAAGTACGAATGCTGCCCGGGTAGGCTCTATAATTTTAATTAAAGTCAAGACTTAATTAACTATTGTGAACCGTAAGCCCTTAATCGAATTTAGGCTGTTTGTATTATTTTTCATTTGACGATCATCTGATTCTGGTTTTGAGAAGAATTTACACTTTGATTTCGAGTTCCGCGAATCGCTTCCAGCGTGGCGTGACTAATACAATGTGTCACATTACCTACTCGTGCAGCAGCCCCGTGGCATCGGCCGCGACTTACGAGTTTGTAGGTCGTAGGTTCGAACCTAGACAGGCGCTTTAGTGGTCAATCAGACTGCAGTAGCGGGTGCGGGGGCGGGTGCGGGGGCGGGCGCGGGCGCCGGGTCTTGGCGTCTGCGTATTCACAGTACCGAACGAGCTACGAGTGTCATTGCACATGTGTTTGGTCGTTCTCAAACTTTACTACGTATTTAGAAGACATGGATGAAGATTTGCTTTTATTAATGGAAAATTCATACTTGAAATGGAAATTGCAATATATGAAGTTTGGCACTCACGATTTAAATAAAGGAAGAGAAAAGTTTGGAGAATTTTATGTACTATACAGTATACCTACGCTGATTTACGGACGTATCCCGATAAATTCTTTGAATACACGAGAATGTGTGACTACAAATGTTGCAGATGTTTGCTTTGCCATAATATATCAGTGCGATGTTGTAGGTACTGCAGATATAAATTCTTCCATATTGATATCCATTACGATTGACGACGCTTCGGCGGGTGAATCAAAATGGTTTAGAACCACAAGCGTAGTCACCTAACAGACGCTATATCACTGTGAACGATACGGGCGGACTGAGCCATTAGAAATTCCCGCGCTACCCGTACCCGCGCCCGCCTCATGAAGACGCGCGGCACGCGGGAGCACTGTGAACGCAAATGGCGTCTGCATACATTTTGAATTACACGCGCCCGCGCTAGCACCCGCACCCGCCTCCACTCTGAAAGAGTACTTACTTTGCATAAATTATTTCATCACCACAGCTCTCAACGGTGAATGAAAACATCGCGCATCGTGAGGAAACCGTGTGAAACCATGTTAAAGACACGAAACATCTACCAACCCACACTGGACCCGCGTGGTGGATTACTGCCTTCTTCCTCTCACAGAGAGGATACAGCCGTGCGATTCTGTAACCATCTCACCGTGAAAGCTTGGGTGAAGTCAGAGCCGGCTTAAGCATATTGGGCGCCGGGGTGCGATAATCAGCCTGCGCCAACTTTTTTTTTTTTTAATGGCATTGACAACAATAAAACGGTCCGGTGCCAGTAGTAATAAGGTTCTTGCACGTCGCAAGTCGCAAAGCGAATATGCCGAAAGCTGCGTGAGGCATATATAAACAATATTGGTGCCTACATCTTTAAAGGTGTAATGAATATCTGTTCAGTAATTTTTAAAACGGATTATGATTACTCATGGTATAAGACGATTGGCTTGCGCCCCCTAAAACCCTGTGCCCGGGCGCCACGCACCCCTTGCACCCCCTGGTAAAGACGGCCCTGGGTGAAGTGAGCGTGGAGTGAGCTGTCATTCGCTAGGGATTAACATTATTAAGTGCTCACTTCACTTATGATTTCACGGTGAGATTTTCACAGAATCGACCCGCTGGTGTCCCAACAGTGGGAACGTTACCTACATGCTGATTATGTTACATACTCTTATAAAAAATATTAAGACTTCTCGTCCCTAATCGTCATTTAGTACTATTTCATTACAGTGCACATAAACTCCTATATTGCAAATTCAAGATACATGTCCGTGGCTGCTGCTGTGACACGATCCGCATGGATATCTGTAAACAACATTGTTCTGCTGACAGTCAGTAATTTGACTTACCGAGATTAATAAGATCATGGCTATTCTATATAAAATAGCAAACTGACCCGTCGAACTTCGCACCGCCTTAATAAGAACCGAATCAATAAGAACAATAATTAATGTTAGAGAAAATGAATTGTTTTCACTATTTTTATTTTCCCGAATTTTGCCTTTTTTTGATAATTTTTTTTTAAACCAATTAATTTTATATTTATATGATATCAAGGATTTATTTATTTTTTTAAATTTAATTTCATAATAAAAAAAAAATCATCAGCGGGTCTTGAACAGCCGGCCTAACGGTTGGTAGGCAGGCGCGTTGCCGCTACGCCACGCAACCATTGCTGCGTGCGGTATGAAGCTTCCTTCTACTTAAGTTACTCATAGAACTTCTAATCGTTATTTCTCGCGAATGAAAGAGCGTTGCGTCCTGCCACTTCATATGGGTAATAAGGGGAGGTAGCTCTACAATATACAACGTGTAACGTTAAATGCGCAAAACCTGAAAATAGTTTGGTCAGAATAACGAGCAGAATTAATTGAACCACTTTTTAATATAGGTCACATTTTTCAAAAAATCTTCATTAAAAACGTTGCCGTGTCTATTTATTAATAGGTCAAGCAACCCAATGTCAGCCACGGGGCGCAGCGGCCCGGTGACGACTCCTCCCTCGATAAAGCGTCGTCGCAGACGCAAGAAATGATCAGAATGGCCAATATAAAACTAAAACAGCATATAAAACCTTTACAATTTTTTTAATGACTTATTTTATCTGTGAAATAGGTCAATTGAATTAAAAATCAGTTGGGGTGTTTGAGGTTTTGCGCATTTAACGTTACACGTTGTACCTATATAAAAACGATGTGAATCGGTGATTCACAAAGTTGACGCTCCCCTTGTTAGTGTTTTTTGTAATGGACACAAACATTTTCTCCGGTGTTTTAATAGATGTTTTAGGGCATTGAGGCACCGCACTACACACTATTTATAACCCATTTTGTTATAGTAAAGTTATAAAATTTACCACTAGGCGTATTATGATTTGACAGCTAAAAGTTTGTTTGCATGCAGGTGACGTCACGACATCACGTGACCTGCATGCATGGCGTCTTCAGCGTATTGGCGGCTATTTCAATAATTTCAATTTTAATGGCGTGTTTCATAAAAAATAAAGAGATTCACAAAGAATTAATCAAATTGCAAATATATTTTGCTATAATGGACCATTACACATATTTTTCTAAAACCTGTCAAAGACCCTATTGCGTAACACACTATCAGTAGCAATGGATTTCATTATGACAGTTCAACAGCTTTCATTGCGTTATTTACGTTGTTGAGCAGACAATTTTATCGAACATATGAAGCAATGGATTAGCAATATCCTTAAAAAGGATTCAGATTGTGCTTAATAATGTGTTACGCAATTAGGGTGCCGGATTGCTCAGCTTCTAAGAGCAATAGCGTGCAGGTTCAGGCCCAGATAAACCTACCTACACTAAAATAGCGAGAACATCCATTATAAACCGGGTATAAGTTTGTGATTCTTTGTGACAATCGGAAAACATCAGCACTTAATATTTTCTTCGATGTATGTACAGACGCCAGCACATCAAGCTACTACAATCTGTCAAATTTCTTTATTAGATTTTCAACTTTATCGCTAAAACATAAGGCTCAAAGTTGATTGGAAATATTTTACAGTTTCGGGTAGCTAGATGTGCTGGCGTCTGTACATACCGTGAGTTTTATAAAACTTATCTACCTTTTCACCGAACTACTATAAATATCTTACTTTTTTCGGCTTCGGCTTAAAGTACAACATTCAAAAAGTTTTGGATGTATTACGGCACCCACAATAGAATTAAAATATACTACATCTAGGAAGTTTTCACGAAAGCTATTCGGTCGTAACTCACCTTCAGTTTTAGCAATGGGAAGGCACAACGTTGGGTAGGCAGCTGTTATGTCAGTTAGTTCCGGTTGTACTGCAGAGATGGCGTTGCTAGTATCAAATTACTTCACTTTTAAAATGGTCATGCAGTTATTTATTGTGTTGAGAGCTTGAAGGCAGGCACCGTGAACAACAAAGCTTAAGGTAGCTCATTGATATATTTAAGCTTATTTTTAAAGGTTGCTAGGTACAGACGCCAGCACATTAAGCTATTACAATTTGTCAAACTTCTTTAATATAAATGATTTATTTTCTGTAAGTAGGTTTGTACAAACACTTTTACATGTCAATCACATTTTTTTAAAACTAGATGAGGTCGGCGTTTCCTATCTGACTACTCTGAGAAGAAAGGCCGAAACAAACTCAGAGGTCACAGTCTCTTTTAAAGTCCAGACATAATCTTGGTCAGATCATGTGAAGACCATGTAGATTGGTGTCTGAAATGGTCTTTTGAGTAAAGAACCACACAGATTGAGCGGACCTGTCCAATCAATGCACGCATTTGTCGAAAATCGTGCAGCTTAACTCAGAGCTTGAGGAGCCTCACGATTCGACGAACAATACCAATGAAAGGACATTTGGGTAGGTCGCATAAGTTACTCAAACTGCCAGATCATGATTAAAACTAACTAAGAAGGAAGACAGAAAAAAAAATGACCCACGTAGTCCTCACATTCAGAATAGTAATAATAAAAAAATAAAAAATACTTTACAAAGTAAATATAATAGATTTTCAACTTTATCGCTAAAGCACAAGGTTCAAAGTTGATTGGGAAAATTGGACAGTTTTGGATAGCTTGATGTGCTGGCGTCTGTACATTTCTTTAATGACTAGATTAGAAAAAGAACTGTGTCATCAAGTACCTTCCTTATCTACTGGAATCATAAAACCTATGGTCTGTTCCAAAAGTATCTGAAGCATGATCTGAAGAAAGTGTTAAGAAACCCTGTTCAGGTTAAATTGTTCCGCAAACCGACTAAAGGGAATTTGAAATACGAGTGGTATTTCAAATTCCCTTTAATCGGTTTTTTTTTTACATTTTCCCTCAATTATTTTTTGGACATCATTGACTACCTAGTTACTCTTGTGGTCGCTAGCGCTACTGCTGGGAATGTCTTGGGTTCGATTCCCAGGTTGGGAAAAGGTTTTATTGGGATTTTCCATCAGAAATGTCTTGCCGAAGTCTGTAGGTATTTGTGCCCGGTTTAGTTCATTGCAATATGCTCGCCCCCTATTACATGGAACTTGGAACTTAATCATAATTGGCGAAATGTGGGGTGCTATATGAACGCTTCTGGCCAACCCTACGGGGAAAACAAATATGATGTTATGTTATACTATAATATGTATGTATTTATCTATAATATGTATGTATTTAGAAATACATATATGTATGTTTATCAGTTGTCTAGTACTCATAGCACAAGCTCTGCTTAGTTTGGGACTAGATGGCGTTGTGTGAAAGTTGTGGAATATTATTATTATTATTAGGTCATCCCACTTCCAGTGTCATATTTTTTTGTTATTATTATTTTACAAAAACTGACTACTATACTATATAACCTTGTGACACTAATCAATAATCTCCACCACTATTAATCACTCGCTCCCAGACTGCTGGCAAATCTTGAACACCATTTAAAGTACCACTTTCATTTAATTCATCAATAATGCTCTTTAGTTTAATATCTAACTCCTTTTTGCTATTGTATCGAGTACCCGACAATTTCCTCTTCACATGGCCAAAACAATTGAAATCACAAGGATTCATATCCGGGGAATATGGCGGCTGAATAATTTCAATCCATCCTTTATCTTCAATTAAATTCTGAACTATTTTTGATTTGTGCGGTCTGGCGTTATCATGTAAAATTATAGGACTCGTTATATGATGTTCGTCTGCCCAAATAGGAATATTTTCTTCTAAAAATGACTTATATCGCTCTCCAGTCATAGTTGTATTTTCATCATAAGTTCTCCAAAAAGCAATGCCTCTGACATCCATAGCTACTATTAGTAGTATTTTTCGTTCATGTAGCTCTGCACGTGGTAAATGTTCAGCTGAAGTGCCCGGTTCCACCCAACATCGTGACTGATGTCTTTGACGAAGAGTATAAAATTCGACCCAAGTTTCATCAAGGCATATGAATCTATTAAGTATATTTTTCTTACGGCGATACCATGATAAATGGCTACGCGCAGTTTCATAACGAAACTCGTTCTGATCCGTGTTCAGAGTGTGGGGCACCCACACTGCACTTTTATTGACCAGACATAAATCCTCCGTGAGTACTCTATGTATAGTGGAATGAGGAATGTTAAGTTGAGTGGAGAGATCACTGACACTGACCCTACGTGACTGACGAAGTGCTTTCTTGATTTTGTCCCTTGCTTCTAATCTAGTCGATGATAATGATCGAGGTGCTCGCGGCTCATCTTCAGCTGTGGTTCTTCCTTGTTTGTACATTTCAAGCCATCGCTGTACGGTTCTTTTATTTAAGGCGTTACGACCAACACACTTTACCAGTAAGTCGTGCGCAACTCCTCCAGAGTAGTTGAGTAAAGCACAAAACTTTAGAAATATACTTTGCTCCACTACATTAATAGATTTTTTTAAATCTTCCATTTTAAATCAATGCACGTCTTGACAATACAACACACCTGTATGATCCCTTGCTAGACCAGACATTACTTTTAGATGATAGGTGAATGGAATAAAAGAAAGTAAGTACTGAAACACTACTGTATTGTCCCAAAGGTAATTAAAGTAAAATGAGCTTAATGAACTGATAGTGTGGAAATGTGAGTGACGCGGCCCTTGTTGGCTGTAACGAGAACGCCTGGCTGACTTGATAGCTCAACGCGAACTGAACTAATTATTATGAGTTGAAATGAATGTGGCGTAAACTGCTGAATTGCAGAATGTGCGGTTGCACCGTACATGCTCCCGAGCGGGAAGATGAATATAAGATGAACATGAAAGATGAGTAACAAGGTGATGCCAATTGTTTCTTATACTACATGATTGACAAGGTGATTCCAATTGGTCCTTATTCTATGTTTAGAGTCTCTACTTGAACTCCGTTTTACGAGACATAGGCACTGTACACTTGTCTAACTTATGCACCTTTGGAATTTCACTGTAATCTGATACACACGGAATCTCACACTGATTACGCGCACTAACACTATATTGAACTGTGGACGATGATATAGAGGCCCCAGCGTCTGCCCGTGCTGGAGTCACGTGTTGTTTGTTGTTTCAAGAGCGAGAGCAAATGATTTTCATTGTCATGTATTGAATGAATATCTTGTTTATATTGTTCTGCGAATCTCTCATCAAGTACACCGAATAAGCTGTTTGCAAGATACCCTATACCGTTGATAAAGCCTCGCTTGCGGCGGCGCAGTACGTGTGCGCGACGCGTGCTGAAATGCTGACTCAGCAACAGGTGGTTATAATACTCGAGTTCTGAGAATTCTTGCTGCAATTGAACTTGTATGACGTCACAATGTGACGTTTCTTTAAACTTGTTGCATAACTGATCCAAGTAGCTAAGGTATTTGCTGCATGCTTCTGTACCTTGCCAAAATGAGTTCATGTCATAGTACGTGACTATCTTCCATTCATCTCTGATTAATTGCATGTTTGCAATTTTGTCAAAATAAAGACCTTGATTGTCTTTCAATTGTGTAATATTGTATGAACAGTGAGCTGTGGTCAAAATGCTCATGAAAGACAAAAGTAACATTACCAGCGATGAGAAGCTGTAGTTCACTTTTTTGTTTTGATATGACTTGCCATCTTTCTCTTCTTTAGAACGCAACTCTTGTTTGTCGATTCTATCATTCACAGGGAGAATAGACAGCTTGAGAATAGGCCTCTTGATAAGCCCATTCTTTGTTTTTAATGTGACCACCCTGATGTGGCCTTCTAAGATGATGTGGGAATACACATCGGCTCCCAATAGGATGTCGATAGGACGACTGACATTGTATTCTGGATCGGCTAGTTGCATGCCGGCCAGGTGTGCCCATGTTGGCTTGGTAAATGTATATCTTGGTAATTGATTAATCAGCGTGTCCATGATTACCACATCTGTTTTAAATGTAAAGTCATTAAAATGCGAACAACATGTTATGTTCGTGACACCCTTGCTACTGCTCTCCTTCTCTCCTATCCCGCAGATAACGGCCCTGCAATACTTTCTTGACAAAGCTAGCTGTTGTGTCGCTCTGGCTGAGATAAGGGAGGCTTGAGAGCCTTGATCTATTAGCGCACGCATTTTGTGGTATGATCCGTCACTTGCTTGAACTTTGATCATTGCAGTTGCTAATAATGTTTCGATCACGTTGTTGCCTTGTTGCGAAACGTGTTTTTCTGGTGATTCTTGATTTTGCGTTCTAGTTGCAAGAACTGCTGGAGTGTCATCCTCCATAATTGTGTTACATGAAGACTTATTGTTAAACGCTTCATGTAAAAGTGTATTATGTTTGCCGCGACATTCGCGACAGCGTTTTTCTGACGTACATTCTTTATCCCCATGCGAATAAAGACAATTTTTGCACAGCTGCAATCGTGTTATAGCTTGTCGCTTTGAACTTGGTGTCATATTTAAAAACTTATTGCAATAGTATATTCCGTGTGACTCTTTACACAACGGACATGTTAATTCGATATTATTCACCGAAGTCTTACTCGCTGAATATTTATTCTTGAAATTTGACGATGATAATTTATTTTGCTTGCTTGTTGATGGTTTGGAATTTTCGTTTTGCTTGCGCGAAGATTCCACGGACCCTAGTTTTTTATTGATTGCATTTTTTAATTTATTGTAAATAGTTTCTTGTTTTGTATAGGATACCTCATAATATTCTTGATTCGTACCCTCCAATTCGCTGTCTAATTCCCAATGTAAGGAATCTATGATAGACCATCGAGACTGTAGAGTACGTAAAGCATCTTTCAACTCCCACTTTTCAGACATTAAATCCAAATTTATCCCTGTGACAGTGCGCTGCAGCGCCCTGAAGTTACTTGCTTGTTTCTTCAACAGTTCATCAAGCTTGCTAGATGAACCTCTGGAGCATACCCCGACGGGCGGCGATTGACGTCCCACTGGATCTGCTTGCTCAGACCATGCAGGACCTTGTTCCTCCTGTGTAGAACCTCCCAGTTGAGCTTCTTTCATATTTATCAACAAAACTTGATATTGTTGATTGATGAATGCCTTGTTCGAAATGTATAGCTCTTTTGTTTTTTCGTATGCACGGTCAGTAAAATACGGATGAGACTTGCTTTCTTCCGTAAGAAGACGGTCGTGATTGTACTGGTAATCGGACCAATACTGATTTAGGTTTTCTAAACGTCGCCTGAAATAGTCAACAGTCTTACGATCTGCTGAGTCCTTTTTGATATTTGTAGCCAACTTTAGGATGGCTGTGTAAAGTTCGTCCTGATTTGCATGTATGGCCTCCATGACGAGGACTTAATTGAAGTAAGAAATAAATGGAAAGATCTTACTTGAATGTTCTTGTTAACTGCTTACGGATCCTTGGTGATCCCTGAGACACCTGCTAGCCTCAGATCTTGATGATGATACGTTCCCTGAGACACCTGGTTGTCCCAAAGTCTAAAATTCCTGCACTGAACTCCTGATAGTTTACGGATCCTTGTTGATCACTGAGACACTTGTTAGTCTCTAAGTCTATAATCCCCACACTTAGCACCTGATAGTTTACGGATCCTTGTTGACCCTGGGTCACTTGTTAGTCCCAAAGTTTTATAGTCACTCGACACAACACACACTTGAGTCACTGGATACGTGTCCGCTACACTGTCCACGCGCGCGAAATGGACTATGTAGCGTCCGATATTCACAGTCGAAGGACCAAAAAGAATGTATGATCCCTTGCTAGACCAGACATTACTTTTAGATGATAGGTGAATGGAATAAAAGAAAGTAAGTACTGAAACACTACTGTATTGTCCCAAAGGTAATTAAAGTAAAATGAGCTTAATGAACTGATAGTGTGGAAATGTGAGTGACGCGGCCCTTGTTGGCTGTAACGAGAACGCCTGGCTGACTTGATAGCTCAACGCGAACTGAACTAATTATTATGAGTTGAAATGAATGTGGCGTAAACTGCTGAATTGCAGAATGTGCGGTTGCACCGTACACACCAAATTAAACTAACATGATTGTACAAGACAACACATGTATTAACTATTGCATACCATTGCGCAATACATAAATATTGGAAATAAAAAATATGACACTGGAAGTGGGATGACCTACTATATTATACTAGCTTCTGCCCGCGACTTCGTTCGCGCGGGAGTCGTGAGACACCACAATATAATATAGTAGATTGTACAACTAGTGCATAATAGAAGTCATTTTACCCCGAGACGTTTGTATCCCTCGCCTGCAGCTGCGGCTCGGGTGGACAGTTAAGTAGAGGGTTAAAATCACAGAACAGATAAAAGAGACCTCTTTTATATGTTCTGTGGGTAAAATGGGTCGTTTATGCCCGAGTTATACACTCTGCTTTTCAATTCGAATGCGAGAAAATGAAACAGGCATAAAGTACATAACAGTATTTTCACTGTTCAAAAATGTTGCAACATTGAAGAAAAGAATAGCCAATTCCCGCCACGAAACTTTTTAAAAGTTTTTTAAAAATAATTTTCAACATATGTACTTCATAGTATACTGCCATGTCATAAAAACGTTTCTTTGTGTTTTTAAATAGTAAATAACAACTGTTTTATCTGGTTTTATTAAATTAACGATAGAAAACACGGAACTGATATAAATTAAAGCAAATGAAATAAAATAACGGCTTCAATCTGCGACGTATTATTGCTTGGCTGTAGGGCCTGATTATCTTAGTCTCAGAAAAAAAAAATGCACTAGAGCGTAAAAAGTGACTTTATGTCGCCTACGCACAACATAAAGACGAACTTTTAGAGCATGAGAAGTGCAAAAAAAAAAAATAGCCTCCCGACCGATTTCGGTCACAGTGGCCAATCTCAACGGAGATTAGCCTGATACGCAGGAGATATTATAGTGCATAAGTGTTTGCGTAAACACGGGTGCACTCTCTGTTCCTTTACTCTCATATTCCGATGGGACGGCAATTGACCGGGGAGAGATCAGGCGCAGGACTAACGGCTTTATGTGCTTACCGAGGCACGCAGGTATTAAACCGCCAACTTCCAAACTCCGGGCTGTTACTAACAAATTCCTAATGGAAAACCCAATAACACTTTGTCTGACCTGGGAATCGAACCCAGGACTCCACGGTCAACAGTCGCGCTTGCAACCAAGATACAATCGGGGCATTTAAAAAAAAATTGCCAAATTTTTATACAACTTCCCTGTCTCTTCTATATTATCTACTCCCTAATGGCACAATACCGATACACTGACTTATGCATTCTTATCGATTATTCTTGACGAACGGATATCACTAAAATCATAAAACAGTAGATTGTAACCACACGGGATTTATCATTAACAGTCATCTAACCATATATATTAATTTTTATTGTAACCATAGATGATAGAAAAGGGCTAAAATAATGTTTTTCTGTGTACGTTCTACGAACTATCATAATAGTACCTATAATAAAATGTAAAAAGAACCACATATTTGCAAAGAAGTCGTGAAACCACTAAGCTAATGCGTAGTTGAAAGTTTAGATGTTATGAATCATGATTGACTGCTTAGCGCCATAAAGGGATAGCGTGGTGATAATCAGTTAAATGGTTAAATCTATTACTATCTGAAGCAATATTATAACCATTTTCTCTTCTTTTTACAATTTGCGCAATAATATGAATAATACGAACATAATGCAATATTGCTTACCCCCTAGCAAACTACCAGACTTATAGGGAATATCTATATGCAAAATGTGAACACAATCTATCCAGTAGTATTTGCGTGATGCTATTATTGTTATTATTATTATTGTTATAATTAGTAATAACTTGTTTATTTAGTTTCCTTCGATGGTCCTAGTTTATCATTTGTGACTTCAAGCGACAGCTATGTAAACAGAACCCAGCATTGCATAAATATGTTAGCGGTCACGCCCTTCATACCTGGAGGCTTTTATTTAATATTCATTTATTAATTTTTGCTTGAGTACGTATAGTTTTTTATTGTATTTCTTGGTATATTCGCGTTGCTAGCTGACATAATATGGCAAATAATTTAATTTAGTGTCCTGTGTCTTGTAATGTTAATTATTTTGCATACCTTGTATTGTATTCAGTCAAGTATTTTCTAACTGAACAGACAGCTGTGCTGCTGGGGAGTTTGTTGCGCCACTTCTTCTTCCCAGCGAAAGCACTAGGAAGTGGTGAAGGGCGGGCGTTTTGGGGGACTGTCTTTTGTAATTTTGACGTTCGAAAAGTGCTGATTCTCAGCCTAGTTTGAATAAATGACTTTTGATTTGATTTGATTTGCTGGAACATGTGTAAAAAAAACTATATTTTCGGCGCCAGAATCGTTTCCAGACCTTGTAGCAATTACATTTTTTCAAAAACATTATTTATATACATATTATACTTTATTGTACACCACAAAAATACATAACAAAAAATAAATCGTGCACTACTAAATATACAATGGGCGGCCTGAAATATACAATGTACAGTTTAGACTTCGCTACGATTTTATTGTATATGTCGCAGGTTTATGACAAAATCACAAAATCAGGTTTTTGATAAAAACCTAGGCTTTTGACCAAGAAGCGGAAGAACTCAAAATTATTACTTTATACTCGTATAATAAACCTGAGAAAATCCAGTTTTCTGATGAAAAACCTACACTGGATTACTTGTATGATAAGAACAATGTCGGTTGCTATTTCTTTAAATAAATAAAACAGTTAGAGACAGTAAACAATGATTTATTTGTTTATGATTACACTAGCTGCACCCCGCGGTTTCACCCGCGTAAGTTTCGATTCCGTGGGAATATCGGGATAAAAAGTAAGAGCTTTAAGTAACAGCTATGAACCTATCAAGTTTCATCGCAATCGGTGCATTAGTTTTTGCGTGAGAAAGTAACAAACATAATTATTATACAGCGTGTAACGGAAAGGGGGTATCAACCCTGAAGGAGGTGAATGTGCTCATGAAACTCAACAACTTTCCCCAAAGAACATAGATCGAAATATGAAAAAAAAATTTGGCCCTCCCATAGTAAATCAATCAGCTGGTAGTCAGTTTTGTAAGGGAGGGCCAAATTTTTTTTTCATATTTCGACCTATGTTTTTTGGGGAAAGTTGTTGAGTTTCATGAGCACATTCACCTCCTTCAGGGTTGATACCCCCCTTCCGTTACACGCTGTATACAAACATAGTTGCCACTGCGCTGCGCGGCCACACCGGCCACTTTTGTTTAGATTGACATTTTTAAAATTCGTGATATCTTTTGAATTGAATGACCGATTTGGATAATTCAAAAAGTAATCAAGAGCCGTGCGATTCTGTAACCATCTCACCGTGAAAGCTTGGGTGACATGAGCGTGGAGTGAGCTGTCGGCGAAGTGCCAATACCTCCTAACTGACAAAGTCAAAAATTTACGCAAACTGAAATAAAATGTTAAAAATAGACACGTTTGTTTAGTTAGGAGGTACATATTTACACATTTTAATTGAATGCTGTTGCAACTAAAAATACACTTTTCATGCGATTTCACTAAAACATGCGAATAACGCCTTTAAATTCAAAACGAAAAAAAAGGGAATTTCTCAAAAAAAAAATGTCAGTTAGGAGGTATTGGGACTTCGCCGTCGATATGTTTTCACGGTGAGATTTTTACAGAATCGACGGGCTGGTATAGTTAACATGGTCTGATTTTGACCGGCTTTTATTAATTTCATGTAAACTTATTATATTTTATACACTAAATTTTAAAATGATAAAAATTTCAGCTTATAGATGTTTTTTTGTTAAGAATATATTTTGTGTTAAAAATCTATTGATTTAAAATTTCGTAGAGCGATGATTTAAAAAAAATATTGAAAAGTTACTCAACTTTGTTGTTCTACCTTGAAGTCGCTAATTGTAGGCCAATTTACGTAATCAAAACGTTCAAAATCTATTCGCGACCCCATCTCAGCGACAATCAATGTCAAAAACTTGTCAAAAATCTAGGGAAATTAGAGGTTATTTTGACAGATTGAGACTGAATCAGACTGTGAACGTTCTTAAAATTACGAGAATTGCCCTTCTGATCTTCAAGCATAAAAAGTTGTACAGAAATTACAAAACTGTAAATTAGGCATCTACCTTAGTGTGAGAACTAAGGCCGCTTATTAAGTAGGTAGGGTATGCATTTGTAAATGATGTAGGGAAGTAACTAATTCCCAGAGAATTTTCATACCTACCTTCACACATTATTTTATTAATTCATAATCATTTCAACCACAAGACGTGCACTGCTGGGCAATGCCCCATACACCGCCACTTCGGCCGGCATCATAATTGCACAACACACTTTCAGTCACAATTTGAATGATTTTAAATGATATTGCTAAACCATTGCTTCATATGTTCGGAAAAATTTGTCTGCTCAGCAGCGTAAATACAAAAACAAAACTACAAAACAAACTTTTTTATTAATATTTTATACTGATATATCAGTTAAGTAGGGCCCGTGGCTAAATAATAACTGCTGCACAGGTAGATCGATCAGGTTAAGGTACGCTTGCCGAAGTTGGTCTGTTGATGGGTGACGATCTGTACATACCGAGACCCCTCCGTGCCTCGGAAAGCACGTTAAGCCGTTGGTCCCGGCTGTCATTCGTGGATCTTTTCAGTAATAATAATATAATAAATAATAGTAATAATAATATATGATTGACATGTAAAAGTGTTTGTACAAACCTACTTACAGAAAATAAATCATTTATCATTAATAATAAATTTAATTTAATAAAAACGTTTACAAAAAGTGTACATGTAGCCAACAGTAATGATGGATCGGAATTATAATGTTAAGTAGCGACCCGCCCGATCTAGGTTTATTCAAACCTGTGTTTCAGGCCATCACTTTACATTTCAATTACATTGGGACATTAAAATTTTAAGTACAACTGATATAAATATAATCTTTTAACAGCTATGAAATAGCGCAATGAATGTTATTGAACTGTCAAAATAAAAGCCATTCGTACTGTGTGTTACGCAATTACTCCGCAGTTCTGTGCTTCCCACATCCAGCGGATTCCTTCGGCCTTCACAAGGCCATCGTTCATTCATAAATGAATGACCACTTCATAATTTCATATCAGGTGTGTATTATCACTTTGTCATAATAAATAAGTAACAACAATCATTTTTTACTTCAAATAACAACATTTTCAACAGTACTTTACGACCACTATAATTGTTAGTGCTCGTCTAGAAATATAGCTCCAGGGACTGCGCTTAACTAACTATTATTATTTAACAAGAGCAGTCTGTCTGTCCGTCATGATAATATTTATTGTTTGCAACAATATAATATTAAAAGGTTTGCGTTTATGTTCAGTTAATACCTTTAAGATTATACGTTGCGAGCGCCTGATCGTGGCTTTTACAATAAATAAATTCAGTTTGACGGTAAAATTGTATTATACGTTTTAATAAATACCGATATATAATGACAGGGCTTTGAACGTGCAGATTGCGAGGCAATGCTTTAGAAAAATTATATTTTGACTCTGGCGAATCGCGAATTAAACGAGGGTGTAGGAGAAAATAGGCTTGTTCTTTGTTTATCTTGATTATTCAGTGTAGCGGCACAAGTTTCAATTAAAAGTTCACTAAAATGAGACTATTGCACTTCTGTCAGTTTAAAATCATCTACCATCCAAACGAGAAATTCCCCGTCACTTGTATCATCAAATCAATAAACACGAATATTCATTCCCAAATCTGATTCCCGATCCCAATAACATAATTCCAAGGATGATTGAGCACCCAACCCGCCTTGAAACCGACATTTTACATGATTTGCAAGTACGGAACCCCGCTGAGCGTATTGCATTGAGCAGTTGTGTTTGGAATAGGCCCTCGGGGTACCGCAGGGCGTGCTCTGCGGGCTTCTAATACGTTGTTTCAATATTTTCAATTTTTAACTATTTTGCGTCCCGCAGAGCTGTAATGAAATCTAAGTAAGTAGTGCAATATTTTGAGGGTGCGCGTCATGTGTAACATTGCATGCGTTTTTTGTCACTGGTTGACTCGGTGTTCGTTATGATGTTGATTTGAAGTATCCACACTGCTGGATATGGGCCGAGAAGATAATACAATGATAATCTTCTCGGTCGGCCGCATAAAAAAATAATTGATGTAGAAATATTACTAAAAATATCGTCACTGGGTACATCTATACAACGTGTAACGTTAAATGCGCAAAACCTGAAAATAGTTTGATCAGAATAATGAGCAGAATTAATTAAACCACTTTTTAATATAGGTCACATTTTTCAAAAATTCTTCATTAAAAACGTTGCCGTGTCTATTTATTAATAGGTCAAGCAAGCCAATGTCAGCGCGGCGCAGCGGCCCGGTGACGAGTCCTCCCTCGGTAAAGCGTCGTCCCAGACGCAAGAAACGATCAGAATGGCCAGTAAAACTAATACAGCGCATAAAACCTTTGCAATTTTTTAAATTACTTATTTTCGCTCTGAAATAGATCAATTGAATTAAAAATCAGTTGGGGTGTCTGAGGTTTTGCGCATTTAACATTACACGTTGTATAGTATTAAATAAAGATTTTATTGACCAAAACAGTGGCTATATGTCTTAATCAAACTAAATTAACCATCATGTGAGGGATGATATTAAAGATAAGGGTATGAATGATAGCGTGACGGTTGACAGGGAAGAATGGTGGAAGAAAAGGTGTTGCGCTGACCCGACCAAGGCAAGGGGTCAAGGCAGGAACATGGCATAGAAAAGAAGGAAACATAAGATACATTACATAAGGTACATTCTAGTGATATTAATGTTTTAAGTATGTATGTAATGTATGTATGTTTATTTGTATGTATGTAAGTATATTCTCATAATATGTTTAGTTTTATTAAGTGAATTGTTGTACTCTTTCACACTTTGTCTACATCTCTCTATCTATTGTTCTATCGCAGGTATGCTGGAAGAGATTTCTTATGAAATAATCATCACCTTTGTACAGACGACAGCACATCAAGCTACTACAATCTGTCTGTGGTTTAGCGATAAAGTTGAAAATCTATTAAAGAAATTCTTTAATAGATTTTCAAATTTATCGCTAAACCATAAGGTTCAAAGTTGATTGGGAAAATTTGACAGTTTCGGGTAGCTTGGTGTGCTGGCGTCTGTACATATTTTTCTGTTCTTTTTTCTTGTCTGTTCTTATATGTGTGTACATAAATGGTAAACTAAATAAATAAAATAATAAGAAGGAATCCCCATACATACCCTAATTAAACTGCTCCCACAAAAGCCAGCTACAAGAAACATAGGTATTGTTCAGCTACACCACCTTTTCTGCCCACCCTCTAACCGAGCATGCATGTCTGCCTATCGACCGCGGCCGCACCGTGTAATTCTATCTCATAAATATTAGCGCAAATAATACATATTCGAGTTCAAATCGCTCCTTGATTGATGTCAAATCATTCGCTGCAAGCCGTGGTAACTCTCCGGAGTAAACGTTCCCGGCAATCGCTTACTTTAATATCTGTGAGAATATTTGGAGCTGAGTTTTACTAGTTATACTAATGGGCTTTTAGAACATTTAAAATTGGGAATTTGGAGAATTATTGTGCTAAAGATGTCCGGAACTGGAAAGTACCTATGGCAGAAAAAAGCGGCAGTGGGTGACTACTGCCTGAAATGATAATAATTACTGTGTTAAAATGGCTAGGAAAAACGGATCTGTGGATGACGGGCGAGGGTGAAGCGACGACTAAAAGATATGTGTTAGAAAAATTGTACTACTTACGCCGAATTAATTGGGTTGAGGGTAGGATGGTGAATTCTGATGATGATTTTTCAGAATCATATTGTTTTTTCTGTACATTATTGAACAGTTCCCGTTCGTTACTTACCTATTTAGATGATTGCATGGTGCTGATTTGATTGATATACCTTTTTTTGTTATTTGGAAATTGATATCTATAGTAGACATACCTACAGATAATCAAGACTTACAAATATACATAGTTAATACTTTCCCATATCGAACGAAAATTGAACATCGTGTGAATTGGCAGTTTACCCAAATCTGGATATTCACGCCTTCGGCTGATTCCATTAAATCTAATGTCAACGTACTTTTGACAACGCAATAGGCACTGTTCAAATGTTTCTCATGAGAAAATCCTAGTTTTAGGTTATCGTTTGCGAAATATTTAAGTATCTGGCCGTTTTGTGTGAATGTCTCGCATATTTTCCCCCAACTTGTTCTTGTGTTTTTTAATTGCGTCATGTTTATAAATAAAAAAAAAATCATAAAAAAATAAACGTATTTTCTTTCTCTCTTTAACTTTGATAAACTATTTAGAATCGATTTTCAAAAGACAGTCTATATTTAGATATTAAAAAAAAAAGTCTTAAAATAATAATATGTACAGGGCATTAAAAAAATCGTGGCACCGCTGTCAACAGGGCACTGCTCAATATTCTGGCAGCATTGCCGCGTTAAATGATTTATTTTCTGTAAGTAGGTTTGTTACAAACACTTTTACATGTCAAACATATTTCTTTTAAACTAGGTGAGGTCGGCTTTTCCTATCTGACTATTCTGAGAAGAAAGGCCGAAACAAACTCAGAGGGTGCAGTCTCTTTTAAAAGACATAATCTTGGTCAGATCATGTGGAGACCATGTAGATTGGTGTCTGAAATGGTCTTTTGAGGAGAGAACCACACAGATTGAGCGGAGTTGTCCAGTCAGTGCATGCATTTGTCAAAAATCGTGCAGCTCAACTCTTCTGAGTTGAGGAGCTCAACGATTCGACGAACAATACAACTCATGATTAAAACTAACTAAGAATACGTTGTATGGCAATGCTTGATTCTTTGGCCAAAAAATACACCAGCCCTCTGGTCACGTGAAGAGACGACCAACCGCTTGGCGATGAGGCAAAGACAGTCTCGAGTCAGGTCTGGCCGCAGCATCACCTATTTTTCGTCGATAAAAACCACTTTGTAGATTATTAGATACGATCTTCTGACCGCGAATTCGTCTGCGTGAAATTTCTTGTACTTACCCCCGATCCACCTCGTCGGGCCGTCGCATTGCATCACCTGCCCGCAGTGTCACGTCGCATTGCATCACCTGCCCGCAGTGTCACGTCGCATTGCATCACCTGCCCGCAGTGTCACGTCGTTTTCGCTTAGCGACCTTCCGACTGGTTTTCTTTTTGCTCGGCTACTAAGGGGTCAAAGCGTGATGTTAAATGCCCAATAGCCTCCTAAAATGCCCAATAGCCTCCCAAAATGCCCAATAGCCTCCCAAAATGCCCAATAGCCTCCCAAAATGCCCAATAGCCTCCCAAAATGCCCAAAAGCCTCCCAAAATGCCCAATAGCCTCCCAAAATGTCCAATAGCCTCCCAAAATGCCCAATAGCCTCCCAAAATGCCCAATAGCCTCCCAAAATTGAGCTATAAAATGTAAAAAGAATTTTTCAAATCCGACTGGTAGTTTCGGAGATTAGCGCGTTCAAACAAACAAACTCTTCAGCTTTATTATTAGCTTTATGATAGACAGTTGGTTTAGATTAAAATATCTAGCAAGCTGTTTAATATTTTTAAATAAGTGAGTACTCCTCAACGTACTTGTTTAATAGAGGTCAGTGCCCTCAACACAGGTCTATGTTGAAGGCAACAAATTCATGTACTTTTTTCATGCCTGTTTTTGGTCAAAAACTCGCACGAAAAGATAATTATGAGCTTTGAACCCGTCACTCATCACGCAGGTCACCAACCATAGTCATAGCAAAGCGTACGTCAGCGGCAGTCTAACGAGAGCGGAGAGAAACGGAAATACGTTTCTAGGAAAATTTTAACCAAAATCGGCCGAATTCTGGTCAAAACTCGAATCATCAATACGGCGAAGAAGTAGCACGTACAGGGGATATATTTTGATTAGTAAAATTAAACTACTTATGTGTAAAACCCGTGGGTTACTTGCGTAACACACCACCAGTAGCAATGGCTTTCATTTTGACAGTTCGACAACATATATTGCGTTATTTACGTTGTTGAGCAGCCTCATTTTTCGAACATATAAAGCAATGCATTAGCAATATTCTTCAAAATTATTCAGATTGGTAATGAAAGTGTGTAACGCGATTAGGGTACCGGCTGACACAGAAACGTGGAGATTGGCACAATCAAAGAGAGATCTATGTATCGTCGGGCTGTTGATGATGATGATAATTTTCACATTGTCGTTTCCAGTACGATTTAAGCCTCTTCGAAAGAGCCGATTAGCTCACTTCAATAACTTAAATGATCTATACATAGGTACTAATATCAGCAACATTGACCATATAAAGATCAATTTTACGTCCATCAGGGCCTGCGTACGCGCCGCAAGCAAGCGCACTCCCTTATTAGGAATTATAAAAATATAATATGCCCCTGCACTTCTTGCTTTTTGTTTCGGTAGCCGATACTCGCCACAAATTATTATGTATTAAAATAGGCGAGGTGCGACTGCTAGCGGAGTTTGGAGAATCAGTAAAAATAACGTAAAATGTTTTCGTCGCAGAGGCACCTTTAGGGACCTATATTTGGTACGCACGACGACACATCAAGCAATATTTCATCAATTCCAATATTTTTTACTTTTTAAGCAAATTAAATTTATTTGGACGTAACATTAGCTCTATAGTAAGGAAAAAATATTTTGAACAATATATTCATAAAAATACTTTTATTTTTTATTTTTTAAATGGCCTGGTGGAAAGGACCATGCCCATATTAGTATGGAGCTGAAAGTCATCAATGCCATGCAATGCCCAAATTGCAGCTCTATGTCATATGATAACTTTTTAACAGTACTTATATGATATCTAGATTTAATGTCATATAAAGCACCGGTTCAAAAGATATTGGACATTAAACATGATAACTTCCTACTGGTTTTTTATACATTTTATCGTTTACAGACAGCATTGCTATTAGTTTTTCACTAGGAACTTCATGATCATCACATAAGCTAAGCCAGTGTTCTTTTATATACTTATCTGTATGTTGTCAGGTAAACATGTCAGTTATTTGGAATTATGTAGTCTGTCTCAATTGTATAGTGTCAATATGTATGTGAAAACAATTTGGTTAGATAAAAAGCTTCAAAGAACGTCTTATTTTTAAAAAAAAAATATCCTGTGCTTCATATGATTTAAAATTAACAACATAATTCTAGTTTTTATTTATTAGAGCAATCTTGTAATATACTTTATCTGGGCATTTCTGGGGCACAGATGGGCATTGTCTTTTACATCTTTATGTAATCAGAACGAATCTACTGGGAACAAAATGAGTTGAATATCTCTAACAATTGGGGAATCCCCGTGCTCTGTGGAAACGAAAATATGGCATTGGATTGGTTGATGGAAAGGTCATTGGGCATATCTGACCCGCTTAGCGAAGAGTGGCGGACATTAACCAAAATAGTTTTAAACTAAGGGGAATAATATGACCTTTCATTGCATATAATTATTTAATTGAAAATCGATGGAGAAAAATGTACAGGATCGTTTAAAAAATATAAAAAACAAACGGTTTCAGAGGATTTTATTTAATCTTATAAAGGCATAAAAAGAATTCCGATACCATACATCATGGTGCACGGATGCGCCAATGTTCAGACTGTTCAGAGGCATGTATACGCTGTCTCTTTCACACATTAGACAGGTAGAACAAGTTTCGTTGCGCTCGCGCACTGTCTCACCGCCCTCCGAGCAGTCCTTCGTCACGTCATATCCGAATGAAACAGTACTATACATATATTATGTTAAACCCGACACAACATGGAAGAAAAAGTATAGAAGAGTATTACTGCTCAAGTATACATGGCCGCCGCACTGTCGGGAGCTGCGCCCATATCGCAAGCATAGTTTATTATCTGTCTTGGGCCAGACATCAGGAAGAAACAGATGCACCCGCTGCCTTTTTAAATGATCTTATGCTTGATTTGGATCAAATTGAATAAAAAATATTCTAATGAATTAGCATTTTAATCATCTTCCCTATATCAGTTTATAACACGAATTTTTCGAGATTCCCGTGGCTCACATTAATGTGACTAATGCCATAGTAAATCAGAGCCATATATCACTACACTCTGCTATATTTCGTTTGTGTCCGCCATGGGTATGGTTTCCATACTAAGGTGCCCAATGACCTTTCCATCACGATGCATTTAAGGGATAACCTGACTTCTCATTTTACGAAAAGCTCATACAATTCGAGTTCAGTTAAAACTGTTTAATGTGTACCTACACCTACATTTCGCTATGTACCTAATAGGGGCGAGTAGGGAATGCAATTTCATCGAGATCAGCAGTCAGACGAGGTGTCGTTTTCGAGATTTACGAGACCGAGATTTTTTTACCTGGGGTCAAAACTATTGATATCAACCGGGCACAAATTCAGGCTCCAGGTTGCTATTGAGAAATTCCTGACGGAAAACCCAACAACACTTTACCCGACCTGGGAAGTCACTGACAACGTGTAGTCGCAGAACATATTACACATTGGGTACTTAGGGGCCACTCAAATATTACGTAAGCACTACGGGGGTCTTTGCCTTGGGTTATGTTGATGACATGGGGATGGGGGTCTGGATGGTGATTACGTCAGCAGTATTTATTTCTTTACTTTTTCGGATTTTCTACAAAAGGCAATTTTGGTTTGAACACAAATATTTTGAATACAAAGTTAATAATTGCAAAAATCTATTACGTAAAACTTGAATGGCTCTTTACTTAATTGTACTAATTCTTTATTCACATGTTTATTGTGAATAAACATGTGAATAAAGAAGTAGTCAGAAAGGTCAGATGCGTAGTGGTACTCGCAACAGGCGCGCGCTTATCATCAAATGTAAGAACGTAAACGAGGCAAAAGGAGTCAAAATCACAACCAACACCACACCACAATCATAACTAGGCGTCAAAATTACAAAAGACAGTCCCCCAAAACGCCGGCCCTTCACCACTTCCTAGTGCTTTCGCTGGGGAGAAGAAGTGGCGCAACAAACTCCCCAGCAGCACAGCTGTCTGTTCAGTAAGAAAAAACTTGATTGAATACAATACAAGGTATGTAATTGCAATGAATACAATACAAGGTGTGCAATGCATGTATTTAAGGATGGTAGCAGGTGGCGTTCTGTAGTTTCTGCCTTCCCGCATGCGAAGAAGGGGTGAGTGTACCTATGTATATTTAACTTTATTAAAGAGGGTAAAAATATGTACACTGGATAAAATTCTTATACTAAATTAACTAGAAAGCTATAAAAATAAAAACATAATAACCTAACCTAACTAAAACTATAACAAACTAAAATATGGCGTCGATAAATCCTCCGCATCGCTGTCGACTGGGAATGTACCCAAGAGACTGATGGCATTGCCACGTTGTATGGCAATGCCATCAGTCTCTCCTCTCATCAGCCTCTGGTCAAAATAAAAGCCAGCATTTGGGTCACGGGAAGCATGTATAATTAGGTAGAGTTAGTAAAGAAAAATTATCATTCTATCCAATGGTAGAGTAGAGTTTTGGTGTGGATCACAGGTGTAAATCCGCTCCGCTTTCAATGTGGCATCGGATATAATACAGAAGCGTGAGCATCATTACTTTCTTTTACTGTAATTACTTTTTTGAATTATTAATCCAATATTTAAAAAAACTTTTCAAGACCATTTTTGGCGCGCTGTGGTTTTCGCATCCTGTAGCGCGTCACAGCTAGGTAACACATTATCTAACCGTGGTCATTAATAATTTAGTAACACAGTAGATATTTAAGGTGCGTAGTACATTTTTTTTTTATAAACATTTCATGAAAACTTTCAGTTTTATTAACATAGTTTTCCACCCACATTTTAGTATCGAAATCCGATCTTATATTTTTCGGAATGAGTAAATCTAAAGATTTTCCTACTCAAAATTACTGTCTTGTCTTATCTTACACGTCCAAAAATCATTGCAGAAATACAAATTTATTCCTAAGCAAGTTGCTTACTTATTATAGCACTTAAAAATCCACGCATCAAGAAATCAGGACCCAAATTCTACATTAAAAACAATACGCCACTCTGTTCCTGATAATAGCCAGTTACCGATAGGCAACCCATCTATCATCTGTGTCCTTGAAAACATATGGGTACCTACGTAGGCTTGAAGCCAAGAATATAAAAGAACAAATTGCTAATATTAGGTTCTTACATTTTCTATACAAAACTAGCCGAACGTGACCGGTGAAATGACAGGTTGTCAATCGCAGCGAAATTTGAATAAAAACATGTTACATTGTACGACAATTGTCCTCAACGGTGTGTCATGTAGGTATAAATGGTCTGTAATAGAGCGACCGGCGACTTGTAATCATATCAAATTAGCAATCATAGGAATGAAACTAACCGGTACGTGTGGAGGCGGCGGCGACCGCCCCGGCTGGCCGTGCCTGCTGCCAAAACCAACACCCCTCGCCCGCACAATATGTGTACTAAACGAAGTGCACGAGAGGACTGACATTTTTTCGTGAAATTTGAGCGAATTCTCAATGCTTTATTTAAGTATTAATATTCCGTGCTAAGTCTGATTTTATATTCTAGGTTAAGATTAAAAAAAAAAAGATAAATATTACATAATTTATGTATATTATAATTTGTGTAGTCTGAGTTTAGATTAACATTTTAACAGAGTCTTGCTTTTTATTTTTAAAGTTTAATTTTTTGTTTGGGAACCACTATTGTATTGGGTTCATCCTGTAAAGATAGTTTGTTTGTGTAAATAAATAAATAAAAAACTGTTTATCGTATGATCGTCGAGCAAACCGATATTTGCTCAGCATTTGGTAGGGCTTTGTGAAGGGGTTTCTTCTCTTGAAGCACTGCCAAGCAGCGTTCCTCGCGAACGGAGATCACCCATTTTGTTCTTTGACTTGGGATAAAATAAAAAGTGCGCGGCCAGGGATGAATTGCTATTTGAATTGTGGCAGTAGAAGAAACATTTATTTGTATGGTGACAATGCTGTAATGAATTTGAGAACAAATATATACAACGATCTTATCTTTCGATCCGCCTCCAATCATATATATAATATACGAGTATCTCCTAACCCAAATTCTTCTCGACTTTGGAGCCTAAAAGATAAAATATGTAATTATTATTGATGGGCGCCCAAAAACATATATCCCAGAATAGGGCCCTTTCGCCTGGTTTTTGCTCAGATGTGTCTCTAGCCCAAACCGTCATTCGCTTCCAAAGTCTGCCACAATATTCAGTGCTACAATTGCGGAGTTCAGTGGATACAATAATTTATTATTAACGTTTCTTTGTTACCCAGTAACTGGAGGTGAATTTGATCGGGGTCGTAGTCGCTACTGACACCGTATCCGCTGTTAAAACAGCAGTTTTTTCTTTATTACTATTCTCTTGTCGTTCACCGTCAATCGTTATTACTTTAACTGTATCGATTGCTGTCCTCATCGCTGTCTCGATTTTGGCATGTGTCTCAAATCTTAGATAGGTTAATACAATACAAAGATATAGGACAAGATTTAAGATATATTTTTAAATCGTTACCTACATAACTTTGTTTCGCTGTAAAAAGTAATGGTATCTTTCAATCAAACATATCATAAACATAAAAATACACCGTGCATTGTGTTTTATATTTTTAGTTACGTATTTTTCTTGTGTACAATAAATATATAGGACCTTCTAGCTTCTGTAGTTTATTAGTTTCTTTGTATTTTATCTTTATTTCTTTCCATAGCAGGCAGTACTTGCAGGACGCTTGTCCCCACTATACAATTTAAATGATTCAAATTATACTAAGTACTGCTAAATGAGGTCTTCAAAATATAATTCTGGAATCGTTTTTTGCTTTCGCCACGGGTAATCGGGTAAATTACTAACTGTATTACTGGCTATTATATACTTATATTTGCGGCAAAGAGACTTGATTTGCAGACAGTTGCAGGATATTCTTATTTTGTTCATTAAAGTAACATGAGCCGCGGTGCATAATCATAAGTCTATGTTTTTATTAATGTATTGTATAAAGGTCGCTCAGTATCCCAATTAGGAAAATGTTTGCCAAGAACATGTTTTTTGATTCTTCAATTGCTTTCTTTTACCTATATGCACATTCTGATGTAAAGAAAGAATAAAAAAGTACCTAAATAAAAACAAGGTCCTGTACGATGCCAAAAGGTATCGCCAAAAGGTATCTCAGTATGATGCTGCGATATATGCTGTTGTAATAACACTACCGATGCCGCTATCTATAAAAGTCCAGCAACGAAGCAACTTAACCAGCACAGGTACTTCTACCTATAGCTAGACGAAGCCACGAAGCGAAAGCACTAAAAATCAGCTCACTATCCTGACCCAAAAGGCAAAAAACTTAACAAAACCCTCGTCTATCCACGGATCGTGAGAAAGTCATAATAAACATATCAATTTTAAGATCGATCCGCTTTCTCGTGATGCCTAACTGTTTATTAGTAGTCTATATAAAGGTTCAGTAAGTATACCCAGGTTCTGCAGTAGCGATATTTATTGAAATTACTTACAATTTGATTGTGGAGTGTAATAATGGCCTGCAAGTCGGTAGCTTCGCTCGCTTTAATATTAGGGCGCATTTTGTTAGTAACCACTCGAATTAGATGGTATATATGTTAACGATTTGGTCAGGCTCTGGGCGGTGAGGTCGTGGCCTCGCGCAGGTAGTCTAATGTTTTTCTCCAGCTTTGCCTAGAGTGGTTACTGATTTTCTTTGTGCAATTAATAACTGTTCATCATCATTGTCTTGCCCTTATGCCAATTTATTTGGGGTCGGCGCAATGTGTCATACTTCTCTATTAGTAATTCATTATTTTAAATGTTATTACTGCTGTAAGCAGTGAGAGTCACCATTCATTCAAACATTTAACGTTTTCCGTAACAATAGATACTTATTGGTTTCAGAAACTCTAATTGCAGAGGTATTTTTTTATTCCCACCTAACGCGCGAGTTCTGTCTCCGTTCCTAACGACATAATCTTCATATAGCCCTACTTCTAATTATTTATTGGCGTCATCGTTCATCACTATCTTCCTCCTTTCCGCCTCCGTCCTTTGTTCGTGGTCGGCTCAACATGTCTTCACTCTCAGTACCATGTCTTCAATTAGCGTCACTCTCCTAGACAGATGATGCTATTTTCTGGACACTCTTCTCATTCTTATAAGTAATTATAAATTATTCAACTCAATAACCTCAGCTAACAATTTATCACAAACAATGAAATAATCCTATGCAGCCTTGTAAAATAAACCGTGTACCTAACTAACGACACACAGTGGCTAGTTATTCAAAGTTCGCCCGCTATTCAAGCTAATACTTATTCTTATTTGTCTAGCTCGTTGAAAGCCAGGCATACCGGCAGGAGCCCGACAATTAATCATTTAGATAACCCACCAATGAAGGAAGGAAGTATGCAACATTTATATTTTGTATGACAAAATACCTAGCGGTTTGATCCGGACATAAAAACTCAAACAGTCCGGTGTAGGGTTGTTCAGCTCTGATATGTTATATCGATGATTTCTTCATTATTGCGGTATGCTACTCTTGATTGTGTCACCCATAGAGTTCAATATTCGGGCGTTCGGTTTGTAGTATTATTCAAATTCTTCAAACTAAGTATTACTGGCATCATTACCATACAAAGTGGCAATGCTTGCCTTTTGGGCACTTTTCCTGTTGACAACGTGTGGGTGAATTTTTTGATGCCTTATGATTCTATCCTTTTTTTATATACTTGTACATATTATTATTATTTTAAGACTTAGCTTTTAAATTATGTAAATATTTTAGTATTGGTACTTTTTAATCATATAAGTAAGTCTACTTACACGCCACAATCAATTATTTATCTATCATTGTCACTGCTTGTGTTGACGACGCTTTGTACGCACAGCTCCATTAAGTGATTACCCCCCAAAAGACATGTGCGTTCAAATCCGTGATACGCCCAATTTGGTTTGGTATTCTGCAAAAACATTTTATTATAATTAATGTATTGATTAGTGAACAAATAAGTCTAAATTAGTATTTATTTTTTAAAAGTCTGTTTATAATATTGTTTTTTTTTTTTCAATAAAAGGTTAATACTTTTAGTGTTACGCGTATCGACAGCAATAATAGGGTTAACATTTACGACGAGTTTTTTAACGTCCAAATAGACCGGAGGTTTCGAGACCGCTTGCCGTGCATAAAATTGGAGGTTCATATCGTAACTACGAAAGGAGCTTTTTGTCATGTATTATATATTTTTTTTAATATAAAGTACTTTTCTATTTTGTTATTTATAAAGAATTTAAATCAAGAAAAATAAAATACTTTAATAATCATTTAATTATATTTATTATTGCTATTATTTAACAAAACTTTAATCTTATTTTACTAGAATGATTTATATTTTACAATCTAATTTGATAATTTACGGTTATCATAATATACATATTTTGCCGTCATACACAAACGGGTTCCTAGACGAGTGACATCCTATTAACGCAAACGATAAAATAGGAAGCGCTAGAAATATTTTAGATTGACATAGTGAACGTATACATACATCAAACGTTGTGGTTCTAACTTGAGGGTATGGATTAATTTTATAAAGAAAACGCAAGTAAGTCAAATTAATGGATACCCTCAAATTATAACATCTATCGATTAGACAGAGACCTAAAGATAAAGTGACTCAGACGATAGTAGAGAACAATTTCATCGCAAGTCATATGGGCTCGCTGGTTAGTTCGTTAAACTGCCGGTATAAATATGACGACGTTCGGTGATTCGGTTGTTCGAATCCAAGTCGAAACAATGAACTCTTTTTGAAGTATTCTTTAGATTTAGATTATTCGTAACGAATTCACTGTTGTGTAGCAGTGTAACATTTTAAAACATGAGGGTTTAGCACATAATGACGCTGTGTGTACATACATATGTAAGCTAGCTTTGAAGATTTGGATTTAATAAAAATAACATAACATGCTGCACAGTCAGCCTATAATGTACCCACTGTTGGGACACAATAATAAATAAAAAATAACAGAACATGCTGACATAAATTGTATTGATCCAAAACGGCTCAAGCTATAGAATATATCCCGTTACCCGTTATTGTACCCGTGTAACCCGTTATTGTAGGCCTTCTTTTGAGTTTGACATGTTCTGACTACATAAAACACAAACACAAAACACTGAAACTAAACTGAAGTGAGCAAAATCCAAATCTTGGAAATAAGCAGTTAAATTTATGACATCCGATCCAATCTGCCTTTCTCTAGCAAAATTCCCGCCTTCACAAATTCGCTCATCGGTACTATCGATATCGGTGCACCGTCGCAGGTAACACCACTACCGTTTCACATTTGAGCCTTTCGCGTAGTCGCTTATCGGGCACGTTTTACATTTTTATTGCAAGCGGATACGGGCCGCGCTGTGTCGGTGTTATTATTTCTCCCTACAATTATTGCTTAGAAGCCCGGCCGGCGTCGGGCGACGTGCTTGCGACGTGCGGGCGACGTGCGGGCGTCGTGCGATTGTCGTGCGAATGTTTCTGCGCTACTTTTTACATGATACACACGACTGGGATATGCGGTTGTTTGTCTATTAAACGGAGGTCGCGGTTTTTGTTAGGATACGTTCACAGGGTGTATGCGGGGGACTTTTGTTAGGTTACGTTCACAGGTTGTATGCGCGGGACTTTTCCTGAAGTTTTCAGGTGGTTCTTTTTTGTCCCCCACTTAGGGGTATATAACTATAATTTTCTAGGGGTTCTTACTCAATTACCTGTTATTTTCTGTTATATATTAATTAAAACCCACTTTTAAGCATTAAAATAAGACTTAACTCATTTTAAAACATCATCATTTTATAACCTACTTCCAAAAAAGAGGAGGTTATATCTTCGACTTTATGTATGTTTTATTTTAATGTATGTTCACCGATTTCTCCGGCAATTGTGGACCTATTTTTTTTTTTTTATGAAATGCTCTCGAGGTGGTCCCACTGTCACCAAGTCGAAAACTGATGAGGGAATCCCATGGACATCGAAGGAAACCCTGAAATTTTATAGGAACACCTATAGCGATTTGGGTATTTTTTATAGTAACTAGCGCCCCTAGAACTAACCTAACCTTTTTTTTTTATTTTTTACGGGGGGAAATCCTCATGGACTACCTCCGCCTGGGGAAAGGCGGAGAAGCGTGCCGGACTCTTAAAACCACCCCGGTGTCTCCTCGCACGTGCGCGCGGGGCCGCGGGAATCCAAATTCTTCCGCAGCCCCACACTAGTGCTGGCCGGACCTCGTCTTCTGCACGGGGTAGTGAAGTGTTGAACTACCTCGTGCATCGCCTCAAGAACAAACTTAATCTTTTTTTTTTTTTTGTTCTCGGGGTGGAAAATCCTCATGGATGTCCGCCGCCCTGGGGCGGGCGGCGGGGTCTGTCAGACTCTTACTGACTAAAAACCACCCAGGTGTTCCCTCTGTCACCTACGCCAGGGGTCGCGGGAACGAACGTTACTTCCGCAAAACGATACCTAACCTAACCTAACCTCCATACAACAAACCTCATTGTAACAAATTACGCGGTATAACGAATACTTTTTAATTCCCTTAAGCTTCGTTATATCGAGGTTGCACTGTAATTCCTTACATTGTTTGGACGACAGGTCTTTAAAGAAAAATCGATACCCGCTACAAAAATGGTTAATACTTGTTCGGCATCACATGATAATTTTAATTTCGCCATCTTGGACTATAATGGCGCCGATTCCCAAACTTAAACTCATCCATTAAGAAAAGGACAGAAGATAAATATTAGTTTAGTCTTGCCAATTTAGTCAGCGCCTGACGTAAATTGACGTATTAATAATAATAATAATAATAAAATAACTTATTTGCGTAAAACATGGTGTTTTTTATTATTTTTAGTAGCCAATTTTTAATCACGTCTAAACTTGTCTATGGAGTATCTTAATTTAACAGCACGAAACTAATATTTATCTTCTGTCATTTTCTTAATGAAATAGAAAGAAAGAGAGGCACTGAACTTAAATATAGTTTAGTTTGTGAACTTTTTTTTTTGTTTAATTTATGAATCGGCGCCAATGTTTTCTTTTAATAAGTACCTGAGTCAGGTGTGGAATGTAGTGTGACAGCGTGCAATTCCTTCGATAGCACACATGCACATATTGTAGGTACATAATTATACCATGTTTCTACATGGCCCCATTGAATCGAAACTATTCACATTAATCTACACTTACTAATAATATAGCTGACGAGTTTGTTTGTTTCAACGCGCTAATCTCTGGAACTACCCGTCGGATATGAAATTTTTTTTTGCAATTGATAGCCTCATTCTTGACCCGTAGGACCCGAGCAAAACAAAAAAAAAAAACCGGTCTATGCGAGTCGGACTCGCACACCGAGGGTTCCGTGATTTGTAGGTATGTAACAACAAATTTATTGTTTTCGGATTTTTTCCTTTACTTGTGCTATAAGACATTGCTTCTTGCCAAATTTTATGATTGCAACGGGAAGTACCCTATAGGTTTTGATTCCCTTGCAAGTGTCAAAATATGCGGCATAAACGGAACATAAACGCCCGTATCTTTTGATTACGTTGACATAGAAGTATGATTTTTTCACTGCTTCGAGGGATTGCAGCCCTTAGTATTTGATAATAATTTTAACTTGATAACTTCACGCGTTCCTGAGAAAAAGGGTCTCGACAGACAGACAGAGAGCCGGACAACGAAGTGATCTTATAAAGGTGCCGTTTTTCCTGTTGACGTACGGAACCCTAAAAAGACAGAAATAACGCTTTGCGAAAACGAAGTAATTGCGCGGATAGGCGATGCGATGTGAGGGGATGGGTCGTGGAAACAAGAAATTTCATGCGGAAGAAATCTCGGGCAGAAGCTAGTTAAAAGTCTTTCTTTACTTCTTTACGTATCCGTCAAGTGCATAGGAATTTCACATGGTATGCCTAAGAAATATATAATTAATTGATCAAAAAAGTCGTACCTACTCTTTTGCAATAAAAAATAAATAAATGAAGACAAAACAACGAGGTAGGTCATTCTATTTTAATTAGGCCATACGAATGCCCATTTTTAACCCTTGGTTAGAGCAGTTTGGTCAAGCTTGTCGAGGGTTCCGTGGATAAACCATATTTTGCTAAACGTAGCTTCATAATTTTGTTGGTAGCTTATACTTTTATATTATTATTATACTTTTGCGACATAACAACATTTTATTGAAATACTTATTAGAATTACGTTTTTATTCCAGAAAACCTCTATTAGTTTTAGAATCACTGATTGGAATACACTTGATTTCACATGCCTTACATAAAAGTGAATCAGTAATGCATTTTACTGCTAAGGGCGCATTCCACCAAACTCGTATACATTGAATAAGTCTTATGCTGCGAATAAATTTAGAGTTTTTGACAGTTTTTCCATACTAGAACTGTCAGACGTCAATTTTATTCAATGGATATAAGATACGACTTTGCTAAAATCAGCCTTAAGTCGAACATTTTAAAAGATTCGTATCCTTACAGCCCATAGACGTAGTGATGGAAAGTTAGCAGATTAGATTTCCGCTTGATTGGCGAACGTGCGATGCAGTGCTCAACGAACGCCACCTGCCAAACATTGTGCAATCGATAGCTTGGTACTAATTAAACATTGTTCAGTTCAAATTGGAAGCCTGCTTGCGAGTGCACCTCTGTGTGTACGCCTAGCTTGATTTACACCTATCATTTGTATTTCATAAATGTATGCTTTATATAGGGGTGGAAAGGATATCTTTGTGAAGGTTTTTCTGTCGCGACTGCGGATTCCCGAAAAAGTTGGCGGGCAGCTGGTCGATTCTGGAATAATCTCACCGTGATAACTAAGGTGAAGTGAGCTTAGAGTAAGCTGTGGAGTCATCCTGATGCTAGGGATTGACACAATTGACGACTCACTCTTTGCTCACTTCACCCAAGTTTTCACGCTGAGATGGTTACAGAATCGCACGGCTGGACTCTGGGTGGGTATATCTACTACCTAGTTCGTCTTTTTAATTGAATATCATCCAGTTTCTACATACAACTAAATGGACCTTATATTGGCGCTCTGAGCGCTTTATTTCATATTTGTTTATGCAGGTATGCATAAATCTGGCCCCATAGCGCTATGTTCAGTTCGGACTGTTTAAAATAGTAGATTATTCTTATGTAATTATGTTGCCTTACGATTGCCAAGTTATTATATTTATTAAAGAAATAAAGACGTCTTATATAATAATAATATTCCACAACTTTAACACAACGCCATCTAGTCCCAAACTAAGCAGAGCTGGTGCTATGAGTACTAGACAACTGATAAACATACATATATATTTCTAAATACATACATATAGATAAATTCCACCCAGACAAAGAACAAATGATCGTGCTCATCACACAAACATTTGTCCTGGGTAGGAATCGAACCCACAACCTTGCGTTAGTCAGGGCCACTGACCACTAGACCAACAGGCCTGCCATATAAATACGGTTACTATAGTATGTTGTGAGTTAACTAATTAGGTAATTTATGACAAAGTAGATGGATGCATGCATCTGTGTATAGATAGTCAACAAATTAACCAACTTGGTTTTACAATAGATCTCACAACTTTCTGCGTCGCGAGACTTGCAATTTTGTACATGTTATGTTTTTGTTAGGATCTCATTTCTTTTTGTAGGTACTGATACCCCGATGCTGATATTGAACGAACATCTGCAGAAAGTCATTTCCGTGCCATTTCCTTGAGTAGGTATGTAGATTTATATACTTACTTAGAAGTTATTTTAGCTAGTTCTGTGTGATGAAACGATATTAACCTTAAGTTATGATTTTTTTTTGCAGTAAGTATTTAAACATGTAGGATATACATCTATCATAGTTTAAAATAAAGTCGCTTTTCGTGGCTGTATGTGTGACCGCTTAGTTCTTCTAAACTACACAATGGATTTTGATGTGGTTTTCACTGTTATTTAGAGATTTCATTCCTAAAGTTTTATGAGTCTTAATTCATAATATTATATATTCTTCATAACATTTAATATAGTAAAGGTACAGAAACCTCGATGTATTGACAAGTTGAAACGTTTGTATTGCAATACAAGGTTATTTTAGCGCGTGGCTAAAATCGGAGCTAACGCCGCCATCTTGTTTTTTGAATGCATTTCAAGTGACATTTGACAAAACAATTGCACAAATGTTTACCAACAGCGCCCCATATCAACGTCATTTGAACAATAAAAGTAGCTTGTAGCAGAGTACCAGTACCCGAGCGAAGCAGCGGCGGGTCGCTAGTTGACTACACATTGTTCAGATCAAAAGAACCACTGAAAATAGGACAATATGAAAACTAAAAAGTAGAACAGTTTCAAACCGTCACTGAAATAAAATGTATTTATTTATTTAAACTTTTCGCACACAAAAAAAGTACACAAGCCGGACTTAATGCCTTAGGCATTCTCTACCAGTCAACCAAGGGTGATGATGGCAGGTGCTTTGGTTGAGTGAAACAATAAAAAAATAAAATACAAAAACTATAAAACTATTAAAATTATAGATAAAATAGGTAGGTGCACAAATACATAAATAGGTTGTAAACATATTATACAACCAACCTGTAAAATTAACTCAGTTGAATCATTACTAATGGATCTATAAATGTCATATCTCGACTGACCCCAAGTCTATACCCATCAGCATTATCCGTATCCATAAGGACAAAACATTTTAAAATACTAATCCACATGTCTGTTGTTATTTCCTATAGAGTTTTTTTTTTATTATAAATAACAGCTTATATACACCATATTAATTACAGACAATTTAAACTAGGTACTAAATTAAAAAAAAAAAACTTACTATACAGCGTGTAACGGAAAGGGGGTATCAAGCCTGAAGGAGGTGAATGTGCTCATGAAACTCAACAACTTTCCCCAAAGAACATAGGTCGAAATATGAAAAAAAATTTGGCCCTCCCATAGTAAATCAATCAGCTGGTAGTCAGTTTTGTAAGGGAGGGCCAAATTTTTTTTTTCATATTTCGACCTATGTTCTTTGGGGAAAGTTGTTAAGTTTCATGAGCACATTCACCTCCTTCAGGGTTGATACCCCCCTTCCGTTACACGCTGTATAAATAAATCCAAAAACAAAAGGATTTAGGCGTCGAAGTACTCGTCCGCATCGCTGTCACCCGGAAACGTGCCCAGAAGACTGGCAGCATTGCCACGTTGAATGGCAATGCTAATTCTTTGGCCAAAGAACGACCCAGTCCTGTGGTCACGTGAAGTGTCGATCAGTCGGCGAGAAATTTCATTAAAAAGGAGACGTGCCCTCGGTCCCCATGACCCGAATGTTTCGACCCCAAACGGCTCAAAGCTGTAGTTACCCATAAGGTTACAGTATTTGTGCATATACAACGTGTAACGTTAAATGCGCAAAACCTGAAAATTGTTTGATCAGAATAACGGAATTTATAATAAGCAGAATTAATTGAACCACTTTTTAATACAGGCCACATTTTTCAAAAAATCTTCATTAAAAACGTTGCCGTGTCTATTTATTAATAGGTCAAGCAAGTCAATGTCAGCACGGCGCAGCGGCCCGGTGACGACTCCTCCCTCGATAAAGCGTCGTCGCAGACGCAAGAAACGATCAGAATGGCCAGTAAAACTAAAACAGCACATAAAACCTTTACAATTGTTTTTAATGACTTATTTTCTTTCTTAAATAGGTGAATTGAATTAAAAATCAGTTGGGGTGTCTGAGGTTTTGCGCATTTAACGTTACACGTTGTATATTATATATGCGCAAATACATATATTTATCCAAATCGTCTAAAATAGATCATTTATCAGCTAAACAATGCGACATCAGTACCAACCCTAGGTCCCCGTAATCATGGTGAGAGGAGCTGGATATTTCGTCTGATTGATTGCACACTTCCATCGTTTTGTTTGTAAGTAGGTACAGATTATAATGTTCCACAGTAGGTATCTTTTTAGGAGAGCAGCCTGAATGTAAAGGTGTCAGAGTTTTATGCAAAGATTTTCAAGACATTTTTGACAACTTTAGTCTTTACATTAGCATTTCAGGAGATGTCAAAACTAGGGGAGATCTTAAAATAAGACTTTTTTATGTACGCAGGCACTTTGTGTAATTTATTTCATCACAACTGCTCTTCAAACGGTGAAGGAAACATCTTGAGGAAACCGGCATGTCGTAACACCGAAAATTCGAAGTCATGTGACATAGCTATGGTGCTATCATTAGCCAGAGGTCGTCTTTCGGCTAAGATATTGATGATACCATTATTTCTACGACAAACTGAAGTAACGGTTTGCCTAGAAGATTACTAATATTAAGACCTGCCCAAGATAAGTATGTAATTAGCACAATTTATATTGAAGGTACGTCAGAAGAGTTAGGTGAATCGGAAGGGAATATAAAATGTGCTAGTTACTTATCTTGGGCGGGCCCAGTGCGGGTTGGTAGATGGCACATGTCTTGGTATTTTAGTTTTTTTTATTAGTTTATTAGTTTTCCTTCACCGTTTTGAGAGCAAGTGGCGTTGAAACAATTTACACAAAGTAAAACGCCTGTCAGGGTTCGAACCTACGACGCGACCTATAAATGGTAAGCCGCGGAAGTTACCACTGGGCCACCACTGCTCCTGTCAGTACAAGCCAATCCACAAATAAAAACCAAAAATATACCCAACAGTCAGTATTATTTTTAGCAGACCCCCGGGCGCCAAATTATGTTCCGATTTTGAACCGACCCAATTTAATATACGCCTTGCACGGAAGCTGTGCCCTTGGAGGTTAAAAATTCTCCGTTTCAAAGACACTTAGGCTTTAAATCTAAATAGATATTATTAGGGGCGTAAGCACCTTCACTTGAGGGTGTGCAGTGTTGAAAGGGCGTAACCGCATTGCAATATCCGAACGGAAGGATGCCAGCCCTCCCCAGTTACTTCGTATTAACGTTCCGCGTACCTGCTGTGTCTAGGTTATATGGCCTGATGGGTACAGGGTACCTACTTATTTTAGGTCGTCACCATGCTGTGAACTGATTAGAAAGTAATGGTCGATATTCTGGTTGTCAATGGAAACGATTTGATGAAGGAATGTCTGGAATATTTTGAGTCAGCAGACTTCAGAAAAAATACCTTCGGTCTACCTGGTAAAATAGCAAAAAAGGACTTATTTCAAAGATAAAACGTAACTAACCACACAGGATGGATTTTAAGGAGAAACACGAGTACGGCCGAAGAACTACAGAAGACAGGGTTTCTTATGTGTTTGCAATTTATATACGCAGATATCTACTACATACTGCATCGTATTTATTTCCCTAAACAGATCTAGTACACACCAACACGCCACGCCATCCAATATCTGTTTATTAATCTATAGGAGGCCGGAGAAAATTAAATAATCTTCCCCACGGAAATAAATTGCAATAAGGCGAAAACCGGCGTCGTCAAGTGACAATATTTTAAATTACATCAGATTATCAACGACCAATAGGAACACGGGAAGTGTAGGAGCTAGTGTCGCCCTACCAATAGGATAGGAGAATTTGAATTTTGAATTTTACGCTATAAAGCGCGGGTTCTGTCAGTAATTGTTGGTATCGAGTGGCCTTGGGGTGAATCAAGTTGCTGGGAACATTGCGAGCTTTTGTTGATTTACTTACATGTCAT
Organism: Eremobia ochroleuca; assembly: GCA_949629135.1. Taxonomy (NCBI): domain Eukaryota; kingdom Metazoa; phylum Arthropoda; class Insecta; order Lepidoptera; family Noctuidae; genus Eremobia; species Eremobia ochroleuca. The sequence continues at coordinate 28,930,620 of OX451384.1, read as the reverse complement.
TATTGAACCACGCTGTAGGTACGAGTATATTGCCGGGGTTACTCGCTCATGGCACGGAAAGATATATTTTTCTCCCGTCTGTTTACTTTTTGATGGAGATGATTCTACGGAGCAGTGCAGGCGTTTGAAAGGTCACGATTTTTAGCAATAATAAAATGCAAAATATTATTAATATTATTATTTAAATATTAAATTAATTAATTGTTATTATTCAATAATAACGTAAATTAAGAGAACTCGATATTGTTCAATTCAGGTCTGACAACAAGTGTTACCAAGGGGTCTCGCATTACCCAGTAACTGGGTTGTGGAGGTCAGATAGGCATTCGCTCCATGTAAAATACTGGTACCTATTCAGCTGCATCCGGTTAGACTGGAAACCAACCCCAACATAGTCGGGAAAAGGCTAGGCAGATGTATGTATGTGTTTAATTCAGGTTGTAGTATTTATAAACAGCGAGCGAAGTCGGAGCACAGTACAGGGGTGCTGATTTTGATGTTATTATGTATCTAACTTTATGTTTATTGTTGCAGGATTTTGGGAACATTCACCTGGCAGGGGGCAGTAGTTACTTCGACAGAGCTTTAGTAAGTAGAGCACTTTCTTGCTTAATAACAATTGCATCTGTGTCACAAACTATGCTCCACTTTATATCCTGCCCTCTGTACCCCAAAACATGCAGCCAAATTGACCAAATTTGAATAACTGCCAGCGACACGAAGAAGAAGAAGTTAATTGTATCTTTCGCCAAAGAATTAGCATTGCCATTCAACGTGGCAATGCTGCCAGTCTTCTGGGCACGTTTCCGGATGACAGCGATGCGGACGAGTACTTTACCCCCCTGTCCTTTGTTTTTGTATTTATTTGTAAGTGATTTACTGTATCTTAGTATGTTCATTAAGTTTTCTGTCGTCACTTAGCAAGGTTTGCCACCTCGTTGGTCTTGTGGTCGCAAGCGTTACTGCTGAGCATGAGGTCCTGGGCTCGAGTCTCAGGTCGGGCAAAGTGTTATTGGGGTTTTTCATCAAGCATTTCTTGGTTTTGTGCCCGGTTGATGGCAACAGGCTCGGTCCTTATTGTATTGGTCTTGAAATATAAATAGCGAAGTGTGGGTGTACACCTCTGAATAACTAGCGAAGTGTGGGTGTACACCTCTGAATAACTAGCGAAGTGTGGGTGTACACCTCTGAATAACTAGCGAAGTGTGGGTGTACACCTCTGAATAACTAGCGAAGTGTGGGTGTACACCTCTGAATAACTAGCGAAGTGTGGGTGTACACCTCTGAATAACTAGCGAAGTGTGGGTATACACCTCTGAATAACTAGTGAAGTGTGGGTATACACCTATGAATAACTAGCGAAGTGTGGGTGTACACTTCTGAATAACCTGTTCAACCGAAGGGTTATTCAGAAGTGTACACCCATTACAGATGTGATCTCATGTCGTTTGTCAAGATTCAATATATAGGGTGACTGGTAATTAGTGACCGATACTTAAACACATGATTCTACTCATCATTACAAACAACTTTTAGTATCGGACCAAATCCGAAATCGCGAAAAATAATCAGCTGTTCCCTACATTTATGTTCGTACGAGTCGTCAAAATGTAGGGAACAGCTGATTTTTTTTCGCGATTTTGGATTTTTCCGATAGTAAAAGTTGTTTGTAATGATGAGTAGAATCATGTGTTTAAGTATCGGTCACTAATTACCAGTCACCCTATATAATCTCTAACGGTCTCGTTACTTTTTTTCTGTTTCCAAAGCGTGCAGGACTGCCATTATTCTATTTATTTGCTTACAGATGAGAGCGACATCTTGGGGTTGCTGTACAACGTATAACGGGAGAAGCTACCTTTGAACATTGGTTCGGTAAGTTGATCTAAATGGTGCATATAACTTCAAGAGGCGCAAATATAACAGATGTTTGAAATACAGATATTTGATATCTTGTTCAGACACATGTGTTCTTTATCTGAAGCCAAATTCTCGTAATTTTAAGAACATTTTTGACAAGTTTTTAATGCGACTAGATTATGAACGTTTTTAATTAAGTACGGGAATTGGCTTTCATCACATCATCATCATAAATCATAGAATAAAGTGTATTATAAAGCATGGTAGCAAGGGATTTACTCAACAACTTTTAGGTTACAAGACGTTTCTCGTATTACAGTAATATATTTCCCATTCATCCAGGTACACATTGTCTGTACAAGTCGTCGTATACAAAAACCGTATTATACACAGTATCATTTACTAATACCACAATACGGGATATAATTTTGTCCTTTTTATTTATTAATTAGGTATTAATTGTTATTTACTTACATATTATTTTACTACTTACTTCAAACAATGAATATATCACGATACTGTACAAAATACTCCAAATATTAACAATAAAATATAATAAATTTAATGGGAGTTATATGTTCGAGCTGCTTGGGGTTGTAACTCTGGGGCCATAGGTTTTAAGTCCTCTATAACCTTGCGAACTTGATTGATGCCCCCTGAGCTCTTCCCACTGTTATTTTAGGTAGGTACTTATATTTCACTGTAGATACAAAAATAAACAGAAACATTATTGTTATTAAAGTAAAAAAAAAGGAAAAAAAAAACAAACTAAATATTTTTCCATATGACAGTTAAAACAATAAAAATAAAAAGAACAAAACAAAAATTAATAAATAAGAACATTAAAACCGAGGTCGACAAAACATACCTGTAAAATGAACATAATACCATGGAACAACGTGGATGTATAAATAACATGACATGGAATGAGCCAAAGTCATTACTGCCATCGTCTAGCCAGTATTCAAACCTGCATTTGCGTTCTCATTCAAGCCAAAAATGAGTAAATAAAATAGTCATTAAATTGCTCATTCGTTTGCCTTCCGATCGCTAATCCCTCCTTCCCCTATAGGGCAGGGCAGGCACCTCGGTCCTCGACATACAAACATCGCCAGCTATAGAACTAAGAAGACTTTTCGATTTCCGCTGTCGTAGGTTCCTTTATAATATTGAGTTGCCTGAATTACTTCCTCATCTCCTTACTTCCTATAAATTCCTATCTCATTTTTCCTGTGTGTTGGAATGAGACCGCCGTATTTCGCATGATGCGTCTCACTTTGCGCCTGAGCTTGACGGCATATAAATCAAATAATTTGTTTCCATATATGTGTAACAGATTGATGGCAAATAGTTTTTGGATTTATTTTCCGGACCATTTAATGTTCCCGACGAGATGCGATGAGCGAGGAATATTGAAATTTGACGATGATGCATATTTATTCGGTACTTTGCTTATTCAATAACTTTTTAGTTATCTTTGCCAATAACTATACGAGCAAAACTGCTGGAAGATCAAAACTGGTAGGTACTAACTCTAATAGTAGTGTTTTCAGTGGGGTAATTAGTAATTTTGTCTTGTAATGTTAATTACTCGTACTTTGCATACCTTGTATTGTATTCAATCAAGCATTTTCTAACTGAGCAGACAGCTGTGCTGCTGGTGAGTTTGTTGCGCCACTTCTTCTTCCCAGCGAAAGCACTAGGAAGTGGTGAAGGGCGGGCGTTTTGGGGGACCGTCTTTTGTAATTTTGACGTTCGAAAAGTGCTGATTCTCAGCTTAGTTTGAATAAATGACTTTTGATTTTGATTTTGACACACTTACAGTAGCAATGACTTTCATTTTGACAGTTCAACAAAATTTTTTTCGTTATTTAAGTTGTTGAGCAGACAAAGTTTTCGAACATATGAAGGAATGGATTAGCAATATCCTTCAAAATGATTCAAGTTGTGATTGGTAGTGTGTTACGGAATTAGGGTGCAGGTGTCATTTTATAGTGACAAGCCATATGCCCCATGGCATTTTCCGTTAGCAAAAATGACGAACTTCCGTACAAACTATGACCTCCCCTATTCGATGCCTTCAGGGGATGAATTTCCAATCCTAACTCGTTGCTCACTCGCTGCAGCTGCTGGGGTCGCATCGCAACGTATACTTTAAGGCGTCTGTGTTGCGCATACCGACTTGCTACCTGCATCAGGTGATGGAAGAAAGCTTTTGGCCACAGGGTGTGCTATTCCGCCGCTTTCGCGGACAAGTGCCACCGGAGCGCACAAACACTTAGTGCAACTAAGTGATACTACTCGTAACATAGTTTTTAAGTCTTATTTACTAACACAATTATTATATTGTTATATGTAGGTATATTTAAGTTAAGGTATTTATCTATGGGTCTTTGTTACCTGAAAATAAATGGTTTTATTATTATTATTTATTATGTTACTTAAGCAATTCTTGTGCAAAATTTCGTTGGTGGTTTAAATTTCAGTGGTTTAGGCTGTGCGTTGTCGGTCTTACATTCGTTTGTATGTCAATTTTTACTAAATATATTTTTCATACATTCTTACTGAGAGCCTGTAGACGTTAAGGTCTTTAAAATTACTTCAAATTGTTTGAACTTGCTATTTTGTTATGTCGTAAAAGAAAACACAGTCCTCAATAATTGACTCAATGTAAAAGAAATAATATTGATTCCCCCACAATGTTAATCATAACATTCTTTGCTCACGTTCATAACTATACAAAGTAAAACAATGAAGCAGCCGATGCCGCTAGTTGAACCCGTAAAGTGTGGGACAAGCAAATGTTTAGCAATCCCAATGATAGGAGGGCGGCGGTACAATAAATTAATACTTTATTGGCTGTACTCGGCCTCACGTGCGTCACTGGCACACCCTGCCGTTACCTGGTTTTCTTTCTGCTAATTTTATTAAAAACTAGCTGATCCCACCGACGTCGTTATCCTGTCAATATTTTGGGAAAAAGGACTTTCAGATTTTTTTTCGAATTTGAAATTTTTCAGAGAAAGTGTTCCTACTTTTCTTTCCATAAAAAAACCTAATTCGGACTATTACTAACATTTTAAAACAATAAATAGCCTAATCGATCCAGCCGTTCTTAAATGATTTAAAAAAAAAAATATATAGATGTAAAAGACTAGTTTCCGATTGCTAATTCAATTCGATGTATCTCTACTGAACTGCACATAATTATAAAAAAGCTGAAGTGTTACTTTGTTTTTCGTTTGAACGCGCTAGTTTCTCTCCGGTCGGGATTGATTATTTTTTTGCATTTGATAACTTAATCTTTAGGAAGGCTGTGGGCTACCTAACATCAGGATAGGACCCTCAGAAGCGGAGCAAACAGAAAAAAAGTCAGAAAGAACGCTACACGAAAACTAGTATTAGCCTCGCAGGCATGCGATGCGGTGTGGTGGGTCGGGGGAGCAAGAAATTTAACGCGGATGAAGTTGCTGGGCAGAAGCTAGTAAGATACATCGGGATAGAATAAGAAATCACACTAATATTCAAAAAGCGAAAGCTTGTGATTGTGTGTGTTTTTGTATGTTTGTTACTTCATCACGCTTGAACTGCTGAACGGATTTGGATGAAATTTGGTACACAGATACTTTATAACTAGGATTAACACATAGGATACATTACATCCCGATATTCCTACGGGATCGACACTTATGCGGGTGAAACCGCGGGGCACAGCTAGTCACTATATAAGAGGTAGTCTGATAGTGGCTCCGGTGACTGAAAAGTTTTGTATACATGTGTTGAGGAGGAATGAGGAAAATATCCTGAGGAATGGTTTGAGTATGAATGTGGATGGCATACGAGTAAAGGCAGACCAAAGAAATGATAGATGAAAGATGATCTGGCTAGATAGATCTGAGAGGTATGGAAAGAGATGGAATATTGCGCTGATCTCAAATAAATTGGGATATGGGCCAGAGAACGATGAATTCATTTGGATTTTTAATTGATATTAGATCACACATGTAGTATGGGGCTGTTCAGTGTTCATTAACATTTTGACCGCCACGGACGGCTATAGCCGACAAACGGAAACGTGCCAAACACGCCACCGACGTCTACAGCCGTCAAGAAAACGACATTTTTTAAGTACAAAATAAATCTTTTCTAATTTAGTATATTTATTTCGTACTTAAAAAATGTCGTTTTCTTGACGGCTGTAGACGTCGGTGGCGTGTTTAGCACGTTTTCGTTTGTCGGCTATAGCCGTCCGTGGCGGTCAAAAGGTTAATTACGTAAGATGATTTGAGGGGGAGGGCGTTCGAACTATTCTTATCTTTTCTTACGTGGGAGTGGGAGGGGTCTAGATTGTTCTTACGTAAGATCTCAAAAGTAAGCAAAAAGTCGTGTTTGAATTTTTTTTCTTAGCAATTATGGTAGTTACTGATATCTACCATAATTGCAAAGAAAGAAAATCTTCAAATCGTCTTACGTAATAAATGAACAGCCTATCTATTGCCACTTTGTTCCTAGTTTTCGAATCGTTTTATTAACTTTATTATGGGTTCGGAACCGATAATAAAGTTAACAAAACGATTGAATGAAAAGCGGCCATTTTGTCGGACTTTGAAGTACGAGTAGTGTAGGTTTTTGGAGATACTAAGGCTATTTGGGAAGTCTTAGATGTCTAGGCTCAAGTTAAAAGTTAGTAACTATATAGGGTGACTGGTAATTAGTGACCGATACTTAATCACATGATTCTACTCATCATTACAAACAACTTTTACTATCGGACCAAATCCGAAATCGCGAAAAAAAAATCAGCTGTTCACTACATTTATGTTCATACGAGTCGTCAAAATGTAGGGAACAGCTGATTTTTTTTTCGTCTTTTCATGTTTTGTCCCATTATAAAACTTGTTTGTTGTCATGAGTAGAATCATGTGTTTAAGTATCGGTCACTAATTACCAGTCACCCTATATATTGTTGATAATTCGTAAATCAGTGGACAGACGTGTGTGTAAAGAGAAAGGAAACTCTTTGCCCAGCAGTCGCACATTAGGGGCTAAAAAGATAAGCATAATAATAATAATAATAATAAATCCCTGTACATTTCACACAGCACCATTTGTCCCAAGCTAAGCAACCTAATGCTTGTGTTATGGTAACAAGATGGCTGATAAACTACTTATATACAATTTTTTTTTTTTTTTTTTTTTTTTTTTTTTTTTTTTTTTTTTTTTTTTTTTTTTTTTTTTTTTTTGTAAGTACATACATATTATAGATAGAAAAACACCCAGACTCGGAACAAATACATGTAGGTCATACAAATATTTGTTCCGTGCGGGAATCGAACCCGCGACACGCAGCGCAGCAGTCAATCGCTTAACCACTGCGCCAACCGTGTCGTCACGTCATAATAGCACAAGCATAATCAACCTGTAATGTACCATCAGCTGGGATACAGACCTCCTATCGGTTAGGCCCGGCGGCCACTGGCGGCACGGCATGGCAAACAATTTTTAGGCGATGAATAAAAATATAACTTAATAGTATGGAAATAAAGTTGAAATTTCAATGTTAACGGTCGTAAGTACAAAAACAATACCGGGTTATGCTTAGGCATGCCGTGTCGGCAGCCTTCGGAAGCTTCGGCATCCCTCTTAACGCTTTGGCAGTCTTCGGGTTACCGCGGCAAAACAGCGCCCATCCGAACCCCGCGCGTATCATCACTAGCTAGGACGTCTCGGCATGCCTTAGGACGCCTGGGCACGTTTAAGGATGCCTTGGCATGGCTATGGATGCCTCGGCATGACTAAGGACGCTTCGGTATGCTTCAAGACGTCGCGGCATAGTTACCGCCAGTGAGAGCTTACATGTAGGTATGCCGAAAGATCCCCTGCCGTGCCGTGCCGCCAGTGTGCGCCGGGTCTTAGAGGGAGTGGGCCGATATCCACCACTCGCTCCCGGTGCGGTCTGGTGGATGTCACATATCTTCGAATTCTTGGTTCTAGATCGATGTTTACCTTCACCGCTAAAAATATAGAGAGTTATAATTCAATGCTGTTAAAAGCGCCATGATGTTGTCAGTGCTTGGGCACCCACATCCCATGGCTACTAATTTTGCTCTACGTACTACCCTTGCTTAAAACTATGTCCCATCCGTCTACATATCGACGGGGAAGTGCTAACAACTCCTAACTTACAAAACCCCAATTTTACAGGAGGCGATAAAAACCGTTTTTAAATTTTAGAAACCAGAAGTTTAAGAAAGAAAGTGTAAATGGTAAAAGTGCCTAGCTACGTCATTTTGCGAAATTCAACCTAATTATAATAATTCATAATAACAGTAGACGCGCAATTCAATTCTCTATCAAACTGCATTCATAAGTCGTTTTCGTAAAAAATGTAAGTTAGGAGTTGTTAGCACTTCCCCGTCGATATCGACGGCGAAGTGCCAATACCTCCTAGTCCTAACTGACAAAGTCAAAAATTTACACAAACTGAAACAAAACGTTCAAAGTAGACACGTTTGTTTAGTTGGGAGGTACATATTTACACATTTTAATTTAATGCTGTTGCGAATAAAAATACATTTAGGCGATTTCACTAAAACATGCGAACTTTTTTTCGTTTTGAATTTAAAGGCGTTACCTTTAAATTCAAAACGAAAAAAAGTGAATTTCTCAAAAAAAATGTCAGTTAGGAGGTATTGGCACTTCGCCGTCGATATGTAATTTCAATTCCCAATTCGCACCACTGACATTAATAGCAACAATCACATAGCGCCAGTTGATTTGCGCCCAGTTCCATTATCCAGTGTATGTACGCTATGCCGAGCGCTGTGCAATATTAAGCCAGCAGCCCCGCGAGAGAGAAATCTTTAACGCAGGAATTTGCTCTGGCCGGCAATGATAAGTATGCTACCGGAGTTTAATTGCATTTTAGAGGTATACTAAGACGCGAGGGGCCCGTGGCTAAATAATAACAGCCGTACAGGTCGATCGATCAGGTTAAGCTACGCTTGCCGCGGTTGATCTGTGGATGGGTGACCATCTTTACATACCGAGACCCCTCCGTGCCTCGGAAAGCACGTTAAGCCGTTGGTCCCAGCTGTCATTCGTAGATCTTTGACAGTTGTTACGGGTAGTCAGAAGCCCGAAAAATCTGACAACCAGTCTTACCCAGAGGTATCGTATTACCCAGTAGGTACCTGGGTTGTGGAGGTCAGATAGGCATTCGCTCCATGTGAAATACGGGTACCTATTCAGCTGCATCCGGTTAGACTGGAAGCCGACCCCAACATAGTTGGGAAAAGGCTAGGCAGATGACGATGAGGTATACTGAGATGCGTGTTCTGTTGTCATATAGGTAAACTAGGAACTACGTGGGTGGATCAAATATAAACGCACGTATTATTATACTCGTAAAAAAAAGGAATATATTTTATTTATCTACATAATCTCCCCTTCTATCAACATATTTTTCCCAGGGGATGTTTCTTGATGCCAGTATCGAAAAATGTAGTCGGTCGTGCCTTTAGCCAATTGCACACAAATGATTCCACTATCTGGTCAGTGTGAAAACGGCGTCCTCCACTTGAATTTTTTTTTTGTGCCATTCCTACACTTGAGTTCTTGAAAGCGTATTCTTATCGAACTGAGTCAATGGATGCAAAACAGGTTTTATGCCCTCCCGTGTTAAAAAAAATATGATAAGTCGTTGCTCAACAGACTTATATACCTCCTGCTCATACATGATGCTACTGGCGCGCAATAAACTAAAGTAAGCCGGAGCAGTATACCCCCCTCCCCTAGATGATCCCCCCTAACACATACAACAGCACCAAGCGCGTTACTTCACTCAGCGACCAGTATTAAAAAAAAGTCCTTTTTATATTTGTTTCACCTAATATAACCTATTATGAGAAACATGCAAATCTGTGTAGGATCATCTGAATTCTTCATTATATTTATCGCTGATAGAATGTCACTTTGTCAAAATCTTTAGGACGAAAAGTAGCCTGTAACTTTTTTTAGGTTCCAGGATACCTATCTGTTAAATTTCATAACGATCGGTTTAGTGGTTTTGGCGTAAAAAGGTTACAGACAGAAAGACATACAGAGTTACTTTCGCATTTATAATATTAGTATGTATAATAATGTATTATATATTAATAATAGTCTAGTAGGGATGCACCCCATTTGAGTGCTCTGCGCACTAAGCCCTGAACACTTAGCGGTAGTGCTGTAAATCCACAGGATGCGAGATGTTTCACTCTGTACCTTCAGCTTAGCCCCAATACAACATGTGTAGACGTTATTCTCAGTTTTGGAAATATTCTGCATCGGAATCACGTCTTCCAAATACACGGACTGTGTGATTTTCATCATTTTCCTCTTGTGCATGAGATAGATCAAAACTCTTAACGAGTCAAAACGGCTTTTGACTGGTTTCAGTGGAACGCGTTTCCTCTATTAAACACCAGTTTTTACATAATTTCACATTCCTAGAATTAGTACAAAAAAATATTTTTTGGAAGACGAACCCTTTGTGATAAGCTTTAATTTAACTTTCCTTGTTAGTTAGTTAGTTAGTATGTATTGGTCACGTCTTGCAAGCTGAATTAAAACTTCTCTTACTTTTTACTTTACTTTTCTGTTTCGTTAGATAATGCAATTTTATTGAATAAATGGTACTTAATTGCAAAAAAAGGTTACGACTGATTTTTCCAGGCAAAACTAGTTTTGACTTGTTAAGAGTTTTGAACTTTTGAATGTGACAGAGACGGTCCTTTTCACACAATTCATTCGACGGTTTGTTGGCACCAAGTAGGAAGTGTCTGCGTGAAATATAAAAGAGTAGCTTTTCCCTCGAATCCGTCCGCGTGGTTGGCGGCAATTATCCCACGGGAACGTACTACTATCTTATTTTATTGCCGTGGCTAACTAATAACAGCCGCACAGGGCGATCGATCAGGTTAAGCTACGCTTGCCGCGGTTGCTCTGTGGATGGGTGACCATCTTTACATACCGAGGCACTGAGGAGATTGCGATCTATAACTAGGTAACAAGTTATAGATCACCTAGTTATAGGTGAGGTGCCAATATTAAATATCGACTATCCTTCCAATACAAGTTAACGGAAGGAAACACTCAATTACTACGGTCATCTAAGTTTGTAGCACCCCTGACCACCAAGGTCCGCCTCGGTGGTCAGTCGGGCTACTAACTTAGACGAACCGGGGTCACAGGGTCTAATTATTTGGATGGAAGGCAAGACCACTGGCCACCCTTACAGTAATATCGACATGTAATTATGTTTACACAGTTTATACTATAATTAGTCCTTGGCAAAGGCCTTAGTTTAGTGAAGACTTGAAAATTAAAAGCTTTCTCATTAATTTTGAACTTATAGCTAAAACGGAGGGGCCTGTGGTGTAATAACAGCCGCACGAATCGATCGATCAGGTTACGCTACGCTTGCCGCGGTTGACCCTTGGATGGGTGACCATCATACCAAGACCCCTCCGTGTCTCGGAAAGCACGTTAAGCCATTGGTCCCGGCTGTCATTCGTGGATCTTTGACAGTCGTTACGGGTAGTCAGGACCCCGAAAGTCTGACATCCACTGTTATATAGCTATCGTATTACCCAGTAACTGGGTTGGAGGTCAGATAGGCAGTCGTTCCATGTAAAAAACTGGTATTCAGCTAGATCCGGTTAGACTAGAAGCCGACCACAAAATAGTTGTGAAAAGGCTAGGCTTTCTTCTCAGAGTAGTCAGATAGGAAACGCCGACCTCATCTGGTTTAAAAAATATGATTGACATGTAAAAGTGTTCGTACAAACCTACTTACAGAAAATAAATCATTTATCATTTATTTATTTAGGCAGATGATGATCTTATCTTTTACTATTATATCTTACCCAGGTCATGGTCTACCCGAGTGCCGAATTTTATCGAAATCGGTTAAGGCGAGAAGAGGTAACAGACAGACAGTGTTACTTGCGCATTTCTAATTTCAGCATCGACATAAATTACCCGGCATTCGCATTGGTAAGGTAGGCCGCCCGTTATTGCAACACTTATACCGGTTTTGTTAGCTCTGACGTGCGGCCTGCCGTACACAGAGACACCCGGCGGCGCCAATCCGGCAGTCGGAAAGTGTGAATAGGGGGTTTGTTGCCTAAACATCAAATCGAAATTCGACCGTGTCGAGTTGTGGACGGGCGGATATGTGGAGTGGACTGTCAGAAATATTTCCACATTTTTTAAACATTTGACGTTGTTGTCGCTGAGATGAAATTGCGACAACATTTTGAACTGCTTGGTAAGGACCCCGAGACATCTAGTAGTTGTAGGTCGTGGGTTTGAACCCAGACGGGCGCATTGAAACCGGCATGTCCTAGAACCAAGAAGACATGTGACATCTATCAATTCGCACTGGGCCCGCGGAGTGGATTACGGCTCATTCTCTCTCACGGAGACGAGGCCTGTGTCCCTGCAGTGGGAACATTTTAGGCTGATTATGCTATTGTGCTAAATTCAAGACTTGGGCTTCAAGTACCTACGCTTTCGAATTGTGTGCGGACACTTGAGTGCGGTTCCAAGTTAACTTTACAGAATAGGAAACCTGAAACCAATATACAGTCCCATGCCATTTTAGGCAGGAATCAGTGACGACGTCGTATTACAATCTTTGCTACCGCAAATGCGTTGTACTACTGTCGTCTCTACGTCACTCGTGCCTCTGCGATTAGAACCACCAGCTTAACTCAGAACAAAGAAATGTAAACTATACCTGTCTATAGATAAGGGTGGTGGAACGTGTAAGGGTATCGTGGTTATATTGACAAGACAGGTAGTAGGGCCCGCACACGTTTGCCTCTCACGAGTCGTGGAGCAAGTCACGACGGTCCGTGTTATGAATAACAATGGGGTGACCATATTCCGCACGAATTGATTCGGTACTTTGATTGTCTAGGTTTACACGTATTTGTCATTATTTTAATGTGACGTGTGTGGTGGAAGTGTGACCCGATTGTGTGACACAGTTCGGGAGCCGATGGGGCGGTGTGTGGAGCGGTGGTAGCCCAGTGGTAACGGCCGCATCTTACGAGCTGTACGTCGTGGGTTCGTTCCTATCCTAAGCAGGCACTTTACTTCGTGTGAATCATTTCAGCATCACTGCTCTCAAAACGGTGAAGAAATCGGCGTGTCCTAGAACCAAAAATTCCTTGTGACATCCACCAACCCACACTGGCCCCCCTTGTTCGTGGATTATGGCCCATTCCCTCTCATCGAGAGGAGGTCTTGGCCGCGTCCCAGCCATTCAAAAAACAGAACGAAACCGTGTGTGCGTCGCACACGCGTTTTATGCCTCGGAAAATTCGCGCTCGTGTGTACGCGCCCTAGTCCTAATCCGATAGAGTATAGACCATCAAAATAAGTTATCTTCGATATATCCGGAAAACTAAATTTTGTTACTTACAGTACCTACTTAACAATAAAAAATAAAAAAAAATTTCTTCAACATTTTACAAGAACTGAATAATTAGTGATTGGAGCCTCCCTTTAAGCAAGTAATGCCTGTATTGGGAGATTTCAAAGCCAACCATACAGAATTTCATTGTTATTCCGGTTATGAAACCGATGAAGGCACACATCTCCTGCCTTGCAAAGAAAATGGCACTGGGTAGTGTGCCAGCTCCCGTGGAAAGATCGTGAGTTATTATTTATTCAGTAGTACACATACATTTTAAACGTTTAAGTTGGTGCCAACATAAAAAAAAAGTAACGAAACGGTAAATAAGTAAACTGAATAGTTTCACGAAATTCTTCAATAATAACTTACTTGGCTGAATTTCAGTAACTAACACCAGTAACTAGGAACATGCTCGTATTTCAGTCATTGCACTTTTCGCTGCTTGTGTTACTCCGAATCTGTAATGAGAGATAGTAATTAATTTAGCAAATATAACTCATAGTCTGGATGCGGGAAAGAAGGCTGCCAAGTTCGAATAGGATTGGGCGGGTTACATCTGCCGCATGCACGATGACCGCTGGGCATGTCTCCACACAATAGATGGCGCCGCTGAGGCCGGCCCAGAAAGAGATGACCTGGACGCGTACCTTGAGGGTTGGTTCAGGGTGGCGCGGGAAAAGAGTTCCTGGAAAGAGGCCATTGCCCAGAAGTGGGACAGTATTGGAAAAAAAAAAACTGATAGTCATCACCATTGAACCGTGGACCTTCGTAGTCCTACTGCCCGACAGCTAAGTATCGATTATCTCTAAAAGTATCGATTTTAAAAAGCATCGTAATAAGCTTTTAATGCATCAACTAACTCATTATATTATACCTTGTTGGAAACGGAAATATTTTTAAGAGGACGGAGGCTGTGCCTAACAACAACAAACAATCAACGCGTAACTTGCCACCAGGCCACCATGTATTCCGTAAATGATTGTAAACCCCCTCTGCGTTGACAGACATTTTTAGTCCATTATCAAAAAAAAAAAAATACAAAAAAAATCTTCTGTTTCATAGAAAAGTGGTCTAAATTAATGAAACATATTTTTTTTTTATAACCGACGATAAATTCAACGTAGGTTCAGAATCATGTGCTGAATCCACAAAGAATCACAATCACACAATCCTTGAAAATTGTCTGGTAGAAAATGCCTATGGCATGAAGTCCGCTTCTGTAAATTTATGTGCTTGAACTATTAAATAAAGAAATATTGCACGGTCCATCAGAGCTAACGTGTTTCTTTCCGCTAACCACATCCAGCGTGTATTGTAGACATAACCAAGGGACTCCTAGTTATGTATCTACAGAAATCATGCACTAATTGCATAGTCGCTGTTCAAACTTGGCGTCTGGAGTTTTCGAAACTTTTCTAGATATTTTTTTATCATAGTTATTGTTCGGATTCCTTTGCAATGGTGACCCAGTGGTAAAGGCCCCGACTGACATGTGGTAGGTCGTGGGTTCGAACCCAGGCAGGCGCTTTACTTCGTGTAAATCATTTTATCTCCACTGCTCTCAAATCAGTGAAGGAAAATATCATGAGAAAACCGGCATGTCTTAGAATCAAAAACTTCAACACAAGCGACATACAGGGTTATTTGTAAAACACCAACAACCTCTTAAGAGGTCATTGTACTCATCATTATGAACAACTTTTACTATGGGACCAAACCTGAAATCTGCTGTTCCCTACATTTATGTTCGTACGAGTCGTCAAAATGTAGGGAACAGCAGATTTTTTTTTTTGCGATTTCAGGTTTGGTCCCATAGTAAAAGTTGTTCATAATGATGAGTACAATGACCTCTTAAGAGGTTGTTGGTGTTTTACAAATAACCCTGTATACTTAACGCACAGAGCCCGCGTGGTGGATTACGGCCCACTCCCTCTCACCGAGACGAGGCCTGTATTCCAGCAGTGGGAACATTTTAGGCTGATTATGAAGATCCATTCGAGTAACACCACACATCCCTCCAACATTCTCATCTCAGCTGCATGCTGTCTTTCGTTCACCCGTTTCGTGGCCCAACATTCTGATAACAGTAAATATTTCCAAATAAATACGATTTTAAAACACAATCTAGTAAGTTTCCAATCCGTCAGATGGCGCACCGTGCCTGTCTCCACAGTGATATTGTGTTGGAGGGGTACGGTTGGGAGGCTCTCCAGTGAACCTCCCGTTAGATTACTATGGACCCTATCTAGGGCACTAGTTGTGGGCAAATATGATACAGATAATGTTAGCCTCCTATATGGACTGGTAGGGTTGAAATATGAAATGTTAGAAAAGCAGGAAAATTGCAATCTTTTCCGGTTAGTTTTTCATTGATTGACGGATTGCTTAGATTTGAGCATTCCGTGATTCCATTTCTTGCACTTTATCGGTTACTCTCGATTGCCTACATGGGATGACGGGACGTAGTGTCTATATATCTGTGTATTTATTTTAGTATATTTAATGTCCAGGCAAATCACTGTCCATTCCAAGGTTTCCTAGAAGAGATCGCAGAAAGCGATAAGGCCGCCCATTGTATATTTTTTACTGTTTGATTTATTTTTTGTTATGTATTTTTGTGGTGTACAGACGCCAGCACATTAAGCTACCCGAAACTGTCAAATTTTCCCAATCAACTTTGAACCTAATACTTTAGCGATAAAGTTGAAAATCTATTAAAGAGATTTGACAGATTGTAGTAGCTTGATGTGCTGGCGTCTGTGTGTCTGTGCAAAGTATATATACAATAAATAAATATAAGGTACAGGCGTGAAGTTATATTTCTTTTTTTTTCTGCCCAAATGATTTGAATGAATTCAGCTGCTTATACTATCTCAATAAATACTCCAAGTGTCATTTAAATAAGTTAGTGCGAGAGCTGACTCATACGTTACATAACTCTAAATTCCACTTGATTCCACACACGCGTACGCGAGGGTGGCGCGGCTTGGAACTTAGAACTCTGTTTAGAACCAAGGCTTGTATCTCTATGCTTGTTTTAACGGTAGCCGGTGGCAGACTGTGGGAGAAAAATTACACTGCTACGTTTTGCAAAAAAAAAAAAACGTCCCAAAAAATCAAAATATTCGGAGTCAATGTCCAAGATTTGTGTAACCTTTGAACACAAGCTGACCACACTCAGCATATAAACTTACCTACAAGCGTTTTATAAAAAATATATATGTAAACCCACAGAAGCACATTTAAATAACCATCCCACCGGAGCTAGCAGCACCATTTTTAATCGGATTACAGCGAACATCCGGATTGACAGCCACTACTAGTCAAGGGGGATGTGACCCTACCGGCCGTCTTGACCGTCCGACACGGGAATTCGATTAGGTTGCGTTGGGAACGTAATTGGGGTACCCACCACATCCACATCCTGCTTCTCAATTGAACGTCCCACAGTATTAAGGACGATCCTATCTATACGAAAGCCTTAAATGCTTGTATGTGTATCGATCATCGTCGTTTCCCTTAGAGCAGAGATTGCAGTTTGTGCGAATTAATTAGTCTACCAACGGCGAACGCGACATCAACTTGTGGAGTGTGCACTTGTTATTTCCTAGATGCAATTACTTCATAGATCGAATGAGTCGTATAGTTAGAAGCTACATAATAGTGCTCAACACAAGGAGTAATGCATACTATAAATACCTATATCTATACTAATCTACAGTAATAGTATACCTGAACAGTTTGTTTGTTTTTTGTTTGAACGCTCTAATCTCTGGAACTTCTAGTAAGATTTGATTTTTTTTTTTGCAGATGATAGTCCAATTCTTGCGGAAGATTTTGGTCTATTTAACTTACGCTAGGACCCTTAACAGCAGAGTAAAAAGAAAACGGTTAGAACGAATACTAAGCGAGAATGATGTATACGAGTAATAGCGCATGCAGGCGTTGGTACGAGTATACGCTGGGGTGGGTCGGCGGAACACGAAAAGTCGCGGGCAGAAGCTAGTCTCCATTATAAATGCGATTCCATATTATAAATGCGAAAGTGACTCTGTCTGTCTGTCTGTCTGTTACTGTCGGTGAAATTTGGCACACAGGTAGACCATGACCTGGGCCGGACAGTATACCACAACAATGTACTACCGGGATAAAAAAGGTTCCCGGTAGTACGTTCTCGTGGTATACTGTCCGACATCCATCCAGACAAAGACGAAGACGCAGGCAAAAGGTAGTCATAATCTATCGATATACAGCGTGTAACGGAAGGGGGGTATCAACCCTGAAGGAGGTGAATGTGCTCATGAAACTGAACAACTTTCCCCAAAGAACATAGGTCGAAATATGAAAAAAAAATTGTCCCTCCCTTACAAACCTGACTACCAGCTGATTGATTTACTATGGGAGGGCCAAATTTTTTTTTCATATTTCGACCTTTGGGGAATGTTGTTGAGTTTCATAAGCACATTCACCTCCTTCAGGGTTGATACCCCCTTTCCGTTACACGCTGTATATATTATATACATATACTCGTATTTATGTTATCTATACAGCGTGTAACGGAAAGGGGGTATCAACCCTGAAGGAGGTGAATGTGCTCATGAAACTCAACAACTTTCCCCAAAGAACATAGGACGAAATATGAAAAAAAAAATTGGCCCTGCTATAGTAAATCAATCAGCTGGTAGTCAGTTTTGTAAGGGAGGGCCAAATTTTTTTTTCATATTTCGACCTATGTTCTTTGGGGAAAGTTGTTGAGTTTCATGAGCACATTCACCTCCTTCAGGGTTGATACCCCCCTTCCGTTACACGCTGTATAAAACTAAGTAGGGTTAGTTACACCATTTATAACTCAAGAACGGCTGGATGGACCGATTTTTGAGATCTTTGTTTTGATGGATTTGTCTCCGCCCCGAATAGCAGAATAGCTATTAATACAAGGCGGAATTTCAGGAAAATAAACGTAATGAAAATAAGTAATTTTCTCTAACATTTGTTTTTATTGATTCTGAGGAAGTACGAAGTTATAAATAAAAATAAAATTCTGTTCGTTGGCATGGTTGATCAAATATACAGATTGTAGTGGAATGTTCATTTTGGAATGCACCAAATTTTCTTCCACCTACAGCCGGCACCCTAACTGCATAACATATTGTCAACACAATCTGAAGCATTGTGAAGGATAATGCTAATCCATTGCTTCATATGTTCGAAAAAAATATCTGCTCAACAACGTAAATAACGCAATGAATGTTTTTGAACTGTCAAAAAGAAAGCCATTTCTACTGTTAGTGTGTTACGTAACCACCCCGCTGGTTATTGCTGAACATCAATTCGAGATTGTATTTGGGGCTCCCAGTTTTCCCGAAATAAAGACCTACGGTATTCATCTTTTAGGTCGTTATTTTGTTCTAATGTACACATTATTGAGCGATGCGAGCGAGGTGTTTAAGCCTTATGTGAGAGTCAATTAGCATGAACTTTTTGTCCAAGTCCGGGACTCACATTCAAGTGACAAGCACTTGAAGTCGTAAACTTTAAAACTGCTGCCTACTACACAGGATGTAGGTTGTAGTCATAGAGTTACCCCCTTACTAACAAACGTATCACAACAGATGAATTACACACCGATCTCTCTCTTTCAGTCGTCAGTTATTTAACTTTCGAATGAAGAAGACAAAGCATTGTATAACTATACAGACGCTATATAACGTTTATTAGTAAGGGGTTAGTATACAGCGTGTAACGGAAGGGGGTATCAACCCTGAAGGAGGTGAATGTGCTCATGAAACTCAACAACTTTCCCCAAAGAACATAGGTCGAAATATGAAAAAAACATTTGGTCCTCCCATAGTAAATCAATCAGCTGGTACTTAGTCAGTTTTGTAAGGGAGGGCCAAATTTTTTTTTCATATTTCGACCTATGTTCTTTGGGGAAAGTTGTTGAGTTTCATGAGCACATTGACCTCCTTCAGGGTTGATACCCCCCTTCTGTTACACGCTGTATAATAAGCTAGTATATACTACTATAGTTGAAGTAGATAGCAGTTAACATAGAACATGTAGACCACTTTGAAAATAATATTCTACAAACGTTTTTTACAGGTACATCGACGAGGTGCGTGGTGGAAGTACTGAGCGAAAGTTAGCTGATCACTGTGGAACACGGAGTGTTCGAGGGAAGCTGATTCGACGGACGGCTCGACGGGCAGTTCGGCGAACGGATCGACGGGCAGTTCGGCGAGCAGTAACAGCAAAAGCGTTCCTGCAACCACCGAGCTGGCGTGCAACGTGTTACACACCATCATCAATACACCCCACGCACTACATGCAGTAATATTAAAAACAAATGATTTTGGTGAGTGTTTGATCCGAATGTTGGCTTGGGTTTTTGGCTACTTTAATATCTTTATTTCTTACTTAATTTATTTTAGGAATTAAGGTATAATTCCAAAGGCGACGGCCGACCCACCCCAGCGTATACTCGTACCAACGACTGCCACAAACTGCAGCAACTACCGTCCTATCGCACTAACAGACCTCAGCAACACTAGTGGTTTCTATGTATTTCTATGAAAAAGCTTCCGTAGATGGCGACAATGTCGCCTGCTGCTGCGGTCGAACGGCGACTACAGAAGGCATACCAGTCGTGCTGTCAGTGTTTGACGCTAAAGGAGCAACGAGACGCTATTTATTGTTTGACAAATGAGTTCCACGAAACTGTAGAAGTGAAGAACTGCTCTCTTATACAACGTGTAACGTTAAATGCGCAAAACCTCAGACACCCCAACTGATTTTTAATTCAATTGACCTATTTCATAGAGAAAATTTTAAAGGTTTTATGTGCTGTTTTAGTTTTACTGGCCATTCTGATCGTTTCTTGCGTCTGCGAAGACGCTTTATCGAGGGAGGAGTCGTCACCGGGCCGCTGTGCCGCGCTGACATTGGCTTGCTTGACCTATTAATAAATAGACACGGCAACGTTTTTAATGAAGATTTTTTGAAAAATGTGGCCTATATTAAATAGTGGTTCGATTAACTGCTCGTTATGGTGATCAAACTATTTTCAGGTTTTGCGCATTTAACGTTACACGTTGTATATGACGTCGCGTTTGCAATAAAAACGACAGCGGCATTGCTGGCTGTGCTTATTGTCAACCGAGACGCTTCTGCTGTGTGGGGTCTGTCGTCGCCTTTGAAATTTTACTTGTAGATTTGCTTTAATTTAGGTGGGACTGTAAGGGATGTTTAGTGAAGCACGCTGTAGAAAGAAGCTAGATATTATTTTTAACGTATAAAAATAATCAGCCTTTAACGTTCCCACTGCTGGGACACCGTTTTCCCCTCTGTGAGCGGGAGAGGGCCATAATCCACCACGCGGGCCCAGTGCGTGTTGCTGGATGTCACATGTCTTCGAATTTTTGTTTCCAGAACATGCCGGTTTCCTCACGATGTTTTCTTCCCTTTTTTTAGAGCAGTGGTGATGGAATTAAGTACAGCCGGTCAATTCTGTAAAAATCTCACCGTGAAATCATAAGTGAAGTGAGCACTTAATAGTGTTAATCCCTAGCGAATGACAGCTCACTCCACGCTCACTTCACCCAAGCTTTCACGGTGAGATGGTTACAGAATCGCACGGCAGAAAGTAAAGTGCCTGCGGGGTTTGAACTCACGACCTCGTAAGTCGGGGGCGATACCACTGGGCCACTGATTTAACATATTGTTTTAACGTATTACCTTCGATAAACTTTATCATAAAAACTAAAATATCTGAGCTTCTTCTTCCTGGACCTCTTCGTCTTGTTAATTTTATTGTTAGCAGCAATATAACATGGCTTGGAATACACTAGGAATAATCGTATAATTCCTGGGTGTCTTGATAGAACCAAACCTAACTTAAAAAAAAATGCTGAGATTTTGGCTTCCTAGGAAAGCGATTCCGTCATATTAGAACGGCCGTCATGATAATGTAGTGATGTATTTGAAATTGAGGTGTCAAAAAACTCCCCGTATTTGGACAGCCGTTATTATGTGACCATGCACCGCTTTCTGAGGCAACCAAAGCTTTAGACCGGGGAAAAACGATCTGTAAAGCCAGAACATACATTATACACGTATTATACGTTTATTGTTTCGTGCAGGAACAAAACCCACACATTTAGCGTCAAAGCCAAAAGCTCGGCCACTGAGTCAACAGTACGGTGCCTTTGTAGCCAAAAATTACAGGTTGCCTTTTCACAAAGTGCGAAATATCTGGTCATTGTGCTTCCCAACTGTGATTTCACAGTATAAACCCTCTATGTGTGGCGCTTTGACACGTCCTCGTGTTTGTTGACAGCTAACACCCGAGAGTACACAAGTACACTATAAGTCTGCGGCGGCTGTGATCCTGTGATGCTTTGATCATGAGCGGACATAAATTGTGTATAATCTATCACACTAAAGGGTAGGTTTTTGGATTATAAAGAAAAAAATAACTAGTGTGCCAACTGTAACCATGGATTTATCATAATCCCCCCGCTAGCGTAGAAAATTATCATCGGTTATAAAAAAAAAAAGTTGAAAGAAAGGAAAATGCGTTTATTGAAATTAAGTACCAGCCAAGTAATTACAGCCGCACGGGTCGATCGATCAGGTTAAGCTACGCTGGCCGCGCTCCGTGGATGGGTGAATCAAGATCCCTCCGTACCTCGGAAAGCACGTTAAGCCGTTGGTCCCGGCTGTCATTCGTGTATCTTTGACAGTCGTTACGGGTTGTCAGTAGCCCGAAAGTCTAACAACCAGTCTTACTCGTACGAAAGGGTATCACATTTTCAGGTCAGATAGGCAGTCGCTCCATGTAAAATACTGGTATTCAGATTTATCAGGTTAGACTGGAAGCCAAACCCAACATAGTGGGGAAAAGTTTAGGCAAATGATGACATTAAATACAGCCAAATACACCTTAAAACTATAAAAAAACCGAAAGCAATGATTATAATGCCATAAGGGCCTCAGCTGAGCGTAGTCAGCATGATATCAGATCAGCTGTTCCATACATTTTGACCCCGTAGGTATCGGACTTTTCTATGAAATAGAAGGTTTTTATTTTTTATAACCGACCAAAAGTTTCGACGCTGGCGGTTCTACAATCATATTATTATGCTAAATTTATTGTTACAGTTTGCGCACTGGTTATTTTTTTCCTGTAGGTGTAACGTTTACCTAAGTTTCACTTTAAAGAAAAATAGTGACCTGCCCTTGCTTCGGGTGCAATCTAATAATGTGGCGACATGTCAAAACATTGTGAGTTCTGCGCTGTATCTAAGTAAAATATTAATATATTATATACTTAAATCTTCCGGAATAAATTCTCTAAATAGGTAGGTTTAAAGACATTTTATTCCCAAAAAGACAGTCACTAACATGAGAACAATGCTTCGAATATAAATTATACGGGGTGTCCGAAAAGTCATGGATTACCTTTTACCTGCTGATGGGCCACATTAGGATCTACCAATAAAAAAAAATGACTGAAGTAAAAGTCTTATGGTTTCCGAGTTTTTTGATGTTTAATGAAATTTTGGAAAATCTCTACCTTTGATCAGTTTTTTCCATGCCATTTCTACGAATGAAAACTTTTTCGAGTACAGGTTTTTTTATTTTCTTCTTGAATCATCCCACTATCCGATTGAATACAAGAAAGTTACAGATATCATACCTACCATAAAATACCATAATACACCATAATACCATATACCATTAAATACCTAAAATTTAGGTTCAAACTTAAAATTTTCACCAAAAAAAATTTATTTTTGATCGGCCATGGTAAAAAAAAATGTTAATGGTAGGTGACTTTTTTTATTGGTATATCCCAATGTGGCCCATCAGCAGGTAAAAGGTATTCCAAGACTTTTCGGACACCCAGTATGAATATAAAGTTCGTCAAAGACGTCACGGTAGCAATTATGATGCACCCATCCAATGCATTTAGTTTTTAGGAAGGGTAAGAAAGAAAGAATGAAAATACGTCTATTTGCGGCAAACACAACGCATCAAAAAAACATAAACAAAAAAAATAACGAGTTGGGAGAAAACATGCGTCACATATGAGATAATATGCAGTTACTTGAGTTTTGAAAGCATTTAGGTATATTTTTTATAAATGAGGGGGTATTTTGTTACTTAATTCTCAAAGGAACTGTGAAAAAAATGTTATTTCTGCAGTTGTAGGTATCCGAAAATATCCCAGACCTCAAAAACTACACGGCTTTCCTTATTAAAGTACCTTCCTAGTAGTTCCTTAGTAAAGCAGTTCATAAAATAAAATAATAAAATAAATAAAATAAATGTTTATTTGCACCTTCAAAATTAACACAAGGAAACAGGTTTACAATAAAGGCCAAAAGGTAGTTACATTATTTTACGTGCTCGAGTTGCTGCTAATACCTACGCTAAGATAACTTAATATCTTGTGATATAGGTATCAGCGCCCATCCTCATTTGCGTTCACAATAATATTAAATGTACATTAGAGCCAGAAAGCTTAATATTATACTTATAGTTTTATAGTTTAAATTCCCGTTTTACAATTTGACAAGAAAAGGAGCATTCTAGGTACAAAATAAACCAAGCAAGTGAAAAAGTTATTTTATGAAAAATAATTTGAAAGTGCACCTTCCTTCGAAATTTTATCGATATACGAGTATTTCCCAAGTCTCAACTAAAATACCTATGAAACATACGGACGGACGGACAGACTGATAGGAGGAAGGAGATCATAAGGGTTCCCTTCCCTCATCATCATTCGGCTCCGAAACCATAAAAAGTATCATTCCAAAAAAATACCGGATGAGTAATAGGTAATAATAAAAAATAGTTTTTCTAATTTTCTAATATGTACAGACGCCAGCACATCAAGCTACTACAATCTGTCAAATTTCTGTAATAGATTTTCAACTTTATCGCCAAAACAAAAGGTTCAAAATTGATTGGGAAAATTTGGCAGTTTCGGGTAGCTTTATGTGCTGGCGTCTGTACAAACTTCTAATACTAAATAAACTATAATACAATTTTTTAAAATAAAGATATAATAAAATAATTTAACAAAGACTATTAAAAAACTAAAATATTGCGTCGAAATATTCCTTCGCATCGCTGAGTTTAGCAACGGATTAGTTGGTTATTTATTTTTATTTTTTTTCATAAAAAAATCATTAATTTTACGTTTTCCACAATGCTTCATTGATTTGACATTTACAACTGTTATTTTACTTCTGATTTTGCGTTAAAGATTTTTATTGTGCGCATGTAGTGTGAAATTTATTTAATTGGAAAAATAAGATGGTGGCGTTAGTATCATTGTAGGTACAACTATAACAATTGTGAAACTATTGTTGTCAACCTTATCGTATAACGTTGTGGGCCTTGCAGATTTCTAGACTATTTTCTATTTTGTTAGTAATTGTTGAAAGACCTACACTGTCCTCCTATAAAAAAAAAAACCTGTAAAAACCAATTATTTTTAAAAGAGTAACCGTGTAGTTTCTTGCGACTCTTCTCCATAAGAAACAAACAATTGTGATCGTGCACCCAGCTTCTGACGTTTCATAAGTATCCATCTAGGTTTATGTGAAATAAAATATTATATTTTGATTTTTTATCCTTCTGCCCACTATCTGTTGTAAGTAAATGAATGGTCAATGTAGATAGATTCTCAATTATTCATGTGTTCAATATAGAGATGTTGTCAAAGTGATTCTTCACTAGCATCTGAGTGGCGGCCGCTCGTTGCACGCGTTAATTCGTGACGAACATCAGCCGGAGGACAGTGCATTGTGCTAATATTACACGAACACCGGAACTAGGAACCGATTGATCTGACCACGCGTCATCCGATATCAATATGTTTGTTGGAAAGCGAGGTTTTTCGTTGGCTTCTCGGTATGGATTTTTTTGGTGGTGATTTTTCTAAAAATGGAGCTGCTCCTGTGTCGTTTGGTTTTTCCGGAATAGTTCCGACGAAAAAAAAAAAACGGTTTTTCAGCGCTACGATCATATTATTTCAAAATTGCAGTGGCACCAAAAAAAGCATTTGAATTACATCGTAGGTTTCGATTTCTTTGGTATTTGGGAAATGAGGTTGTTTTTATTTCGTTTAGTTTTATCTAGATAGATGAAAAGCCAGTTTTACAATGTTGTGGTCATGTTTCAGTACTGTCAGCAAATTAAACATGTTGTAACGATCCGTTGATGTACAGACGCCAACGCATCAAGCTAACCGAAACTGTCAAATTTTGCAATCAACTTTGAGCCTTATGCTGTAGCGATAAAGTTGAAAATCTATTAAAGAAATTTGACAGATTGTAGTAGCTTGATGTGCTGGCGTCTGTACTATTGAGATGCAGGAAGTTTTTCTTCAACAATCATTCGCACCATCTATATCCGTGTCCCTCGTTGTCATTTTAGAAAAAAATTGTAACATCAAATTCGCAAAACACGTACCTATTCGTTAGTACGAAACTGACAGGTGTCCAAAACGCATTCTCTCGTCGGCCGCACGGTAAAGTTATGATTGTGATAGAGTTTTTTTTTTAATATAAATAGGTAGAAATGAGTCTTAAAGCTTAGCACAATTTATTTGTCGTAAATAATTTTTCCATTTATAAACCAAACCGGCTATGGGTAGGTATTCGCTTCAACATACGCTTTCTCTGAGTTTAACAACCAACATGCCACAAACAAACATATAAACAGACTTTCGCATATTTAATAATAGATATTCTGCATTATTATAGCGTTGAACTATCTTGTTATTCAAACGTGGTCTGGTAAGACATGTTCAACCAACTTTTTTAAATTATTTTAATATCGGATACAATGTTTGCAATCGTACTATCTTTATCGACAAGACTTGTTTTCCTACAAAGTTATTTTAAGTATAATTACTTGTTTTAAAGTTATTCACACACGAACATGAATATTACTTTGTTGAGATGAAAAGTTCATTTTTATAGATCGCCTTATTAATAAAGTTTTCATGTTTTTTTTCCTTTAATGAAGCTGATAGCTGGCTATCAAGCTTTTATGACAC
The DNA here is from genome assembly GCA_949629135.1 of Eremobia ochroleuca. NCBI lineage: Eukaryota > Metazoa > Arthropoda > Insecta > Lepidoptera > Noctuidae > Eremobia > Eremobia ochroleuca. Next base: position 28,904,221 of record OX451384.1, on the reverse strand, counting down.
ATGTCCTGTTTGTAAAGATTCATTATGAATTTAATCGAGTGCTTACATTTGCTTACTATGCACTTCTTTTAAAATTACTTTATTTAATATTGATGAAATAGTAACGAGAGAGATAATAAAGGCTCATAGCTTCAAATAAATATTTGCGCCAATTCTCAGTTTTGTGGACTCGTTGTTGAAAATTTTTGAACTTCAAGACACTTTGTTTGTGTCTTGATGTTAGGTACTACTTCTTACGTCTTAGATGGAGTGATTTCTTGATCTCATTGGAGAGAAAAAGATGCATACACTAATTTTTTTGTAAATCGAACTCGGCTGTGTTCTACTTTACTAAAGTAGGTATAACTAAAAGTTTACTGTTCGATTGTATTGTTTAATATTTTACAGCTATCTATAATGTGATTTGCTTTTGTCTTTTATTTATTTATTTTATTTACAAAAAGGTACAAAGGCGGACTTCTTGTGGGTCTTTTTTATCTGATATAAAACTTATACTCTGTGTTGTGTTATGAGCATACATAACACAATAAAAATACATAACATGTACAGACGCCAGCACATCAAGCTACTACAATCTGTCAGATTTCTTCAATAGATTTTCAACTTTATCGCTAAAGCATAAGGTTCAAAGTTGATTGGGAAAATCTGACAGTTTCGGGTAGCTTGATGTGCTGGCGTCTGTACTTTTAACATATTTTTGCAAAAAAATATGAATTCCAAATAGTGTAGGTTAATATAATTTTAATGAATTAAAATTTTCGTGCACACAAAATGTGCTATCTATAATCTGCATTTAAGACAAAGTTTGAAGCATTCCTACTAGATAAGTGTCTCTATTCTGTTGACGACATGTAATATTATGACCATGCGTTTTCTCCTGTCAACTTATGTTACCAGAGCCGACTGAAATGAATATAATGAATGATAATGGACATTATTTTTAAATATCAAATGTATTACTATTCCTGTTATTTAAACGTTAAGTTGACATTGAACTATTTATTTTGGTTATAATTTTGAAATTAATTTCTAATTTTAAATTCTTCATAACTTGACATTGAAAATTTTATTGAAGGTATTTTTTTTTTTAATGTTTTTTCTGATGATGATGTTGTGAGTTTGTGAGTTATGTTGTTAGTTTTTAAATGTGTTACTTGTATTATGAATGTTGATTTTCTATTATATTTTTATTATATGGAACGATTTCAAATACAATGTAAATTGTTTGTGAATAAATAAATTGAAATTGAAAATAGTACAGCCGTGCGATTCTGTAACCATCTCACCGAGAAAGCTTGGGTGAAGTGAGCGTGGAGTGAGCTGTCATTCGCTAGGGGTTAACACTATTAAGTGCTCACTTCACTTATGATTTCACGGTGAGATTTTTACAGAATCGACTGGCTGGTAATACTCTAGTACAGTAGCCGGCACATAACTTGGCAAGAGTCCTCCCCTTTTCCTCTCCTTTCTTTAACTTTCTTCTAAACAGACGTGTTTAAAATAAATTATGGAAATAACCGTAGAATAATTACAAGCAATCAAATTGATATTTTTTTTGTTGCACGAAGTGTAGGTACATGCGCAAACTTATTCCCACTACGGCAAAACCTTGCCAAGTTACGTGCCGCTGACTGTACCGGTATCACACAAGGGCCAACGGTATTGGTTCCCATAAACACCGGAATTTTAACGCCAGCCGGTCGATTCTGTAAAAATCTCACCGTGAAATCATAAGTGAAGTGAGCACTTAATAGTGTTAATCCCTAGCGAATGACAGCTAACTCCACGCTCACTTCGCCCAAGCTTTCACGGTGAGATGGTTACAGAATCGCACGGCTGGTGTGGCATGTCCACTGCTTCTTATGTCCGTGCGTCCGAGCCGTGCACGTTCATTATTAATTCTAACTGTGCAACCGTACGGTCTCGCATATGAATCAGAGATTTCAGATCGTCCGTCAATCATGGCCACTCTTAATTGATGGTATTAATTGCGGCATTTGTACTGTATTGATGCATATGTAATTAGCTTGTTTTGGGATTTGCGATTAAGGCCCTTGGGGGAATATGATTTAGGGGTTACGATAAACGGGTACTTAGTTTATATGATGAAGTTGGGTTTGGACGCGGAAGTCTGAGATTTAAGTTGTCAATTGACAGTACTTTGGTAGTTGTCTTGGTGTCTTAGTAACATTACTGTTAGAAATTTGGCTCACAGGGTAACTCGGGAATTAGGTAACTCTTTAAGACGTAAAACGTTTATCTTGTATGGATTTGTAAAACATTTCGGGACAATTTGGAAACAATGCCTTACGATTCATCGTCACCTTCCACAGCCCGACTTCATACACTGCTGTTCATAGGTCTCTCTTTGCTTGTTCCAATCCCCTTAATAATACCAATTCCTTACGATTACTCTTCTAAGAAAATCTTATCTAAGGGCAAGGACATCCTTCCTTTTTAGGGTTCCGTACCCAAAGGGTAAAACAGAACCCTATTACTCCCGCTCCACTGTCCGTTCGTCCGTCCGTCCGTCGTCCGTCCGTCCGTCTGTCTGTCACCAGGCTATATCTCATGAACCGTGATAGTTAGACAGTTGAAATTTTCACAGATGATGTATTTCTGTTGCCGCTATAACAAACAAATACTAAAAAACAGAATATAATAAATATTTAAAGGGGCTCCCATACAACAGACATGATTTTTTTTGTCGTATTTATAGATAATGGTACGGAACCCTTCGTGCGCGAATCCGACTCGCGCTTGGCCGGTTTTTTTTCCTTCCTTCTACTATTCAATGTTTCTGAAACGTAAGTGATTCTAACTAGTTTCATCAACAGAAATCTGCCGTGCGATTCTGTAACCATCTCACCGTGAAAACTTTGAAGTGAGCGTGGAGTGAGCTGTCATTCGCTAGGGACTGACACTATTAAGTGCTCACTTCATTCATGATTTCACGGTGAGATTTTTACAGAATCGACTGGCTGTTCTTAGAGATGCGCTCCAAATATACCTAGAAATATAAAGACAGATGCAAAGATTGCAGGCAGCTCTGAATAATGTAAGCGGTTTTGAAAATTCATTGATAAACAATGAAAATTGAACATTAAAGCATTGAACGAATCCGTGTGTTTGAGACGAGAGTAACAAACATTGTGCACTGTCGTGGTGCAACTGAAATGCTTTTGGTTTTAAAAGCTTTGAAAGAGTGTTACATTACACTTACATCTCTTTAAAGAGGTATTTCCGTTGTGAAAGTAGTCTCGTGAAACGGTAGCTTGACTATACTGTTTCGGGATATATGCAGGGCGTATCAGAATGGATATAAAAAATATACATAGATTCAAAATAAGATAAAATAAAAAACTCAAACTAGTTACTTGCCAAAATCGCATAGTACAGACGCCAGCATATCAAGCTACCCGAAACTGTCAAATTGTCCCAATCAACTTTGAACCTTATGATTCAGCGATAAAGTTGAAAATCTATTAAAAGAAATTGACAGATTATAGTAGCTTGACTTGCTGGCGTCTGTACATTTTTTATCAGTACCTACAGTCAGTCAAAGTAGGGCGAAATATAATTTTTGAATTGTGTAAAAAAAGGGACATTTTCTGTCAAACTGGAGCAGTTTATCTTTACATTTTCGGCAAGTGACAAACCTGTTAGTCTAGTGGTCAGTGGCTCTGACTGCTATGCGCAAGGTCGTGGGTTCGATTCCCACCCAGGACAAATGTTTGTGTGATGAGCACGATCATTTGTTCTGTGTCTGGGTGTAATTTATCTATAATATGTATGTATTTAGAAATATATATGTATGTTTATCAGTTGTCTAGTACCCATAGCACAAGCTCTGCTTAGTTTGGGACTAGATGGCGTTGTCTGAAAGTTGTGGAATATTATTAAGTTTACAGAAACATTATTCAGGAGCGCACAAAAAAAAAAATGTTAAGGTTTGTAGCAGCAGGATTGAAACGACTGTCACAGGTTGCAGATTTTCTAGTTTCGTTTTTAAATGCCAATAATTTTTAAAATCTAAGATTTTTTTAAACATTTTTCTGATAATTATTATGACTTGGCCTATTACCCGATTCCGTCTTGAAGTCGACTTCTGGGACACCCTGTAAATAGTTAATTAACGCCCGGTTTTTGAAAAGCTGATAAATTCAACTTAATCGCTGTCATATCTCACGTTAACTGCTCAGATTAGTTGATTGAAATAATCTATTTAAATAAAACAAATAAAGTCGGGTTAGTTACACCATTTATCCCGTTTTTTATAACCTTTGATTTGTTTTATTTGTCTCCGCCCCGAATAGCAGAATAACTATTAAAACAAGGCAAAAAAAATACCAAAATGATAATACTAAAGATAATTAATTTTCTCATACAATTTGTATGGAATGGCTGTTTTCATGAATAAGTTAACCCATTTGTTGATTCTGAGGCGGTACGAAGTTCGCTGGGCCAGCTGGTACCTAAACGTTAGAAAATGAAAGTGTTAAATGTTAAATGTTCTGTTAATGTTAATTATTCGCTAAATTACTCATATTTTGGCGCACAGACGCCAGCACATCAAGCTACTACAATCTGTCAAATTCCTTTAATAGATTTTCAACTTTATCGCTAAAGTATAAGGTTCAAAGTTGATTGCGAAAATGTGTCAGTTTCGGGTATTCCTCCTCTCAGTTTAATTTATCCTATTCTGACATCAAAATCCTGCACTCTAATGAGGGTTTCCTGAAATGACGTTCACTAGGTGGCAGCACTGAGACGTCAGGTCCGAGTACCTGTCAAAAGTGTCAAAGCGCCTATATTTTCTTTAGTCCTGACTGAATGAAAAACGAATGAATGAAACGAATGATGAACGTCATCATATATTTTAAATTAATTGTCGAAATGGAAGACCTCTTGCCAAAGTGGCGCCAAATGGTGGCGTAAATTTTTGTGAAAACCCTCATTGCGTAGCATACTATCAGTCTCAATCTGAACCATTTTGAAGTATATTGCTAATCAACTGCTTCATATGTTCGAAAGATGTGTCTGCTCAAAGATATAAATAACGCAATGAATGTTGTTGAACTGTCAAAATGAAACCCATTGCTACTGACAGTGTGTTACGCAATTAACCCGCTGGCCTATTTGCCGGGTTCAGATTTTGATACCCCTTAACACAATGATAAAGATGAGGTATCCCTACACAAATAAAAGAAAGAAAGAAGCAAAGAATAACGTTTATTGGTACACAGTAAATATGAAAAACGTATCTCTATTCTCCCATAGACCACAATTGTTCACTCTCCTTTCAATTTATTTCTTCAAATCGGCTTACAACTAAAATTTTCATTGGGAAATGTCGAGTTTTCAATGCGCTTCCACTTTATAAGTACAGCTGTGCGATTCTGTAACCATCTCACCGTGAAAACTTGGGTGAAGTGAGCGTGGAGTGAGTCGCCAATAGTGTCAATACTGTAATTTGTACTTTGTGGGAGAAAAATAAATATTATTATTATTATTAATCCCTAGCATCAGCATGACTCACAGCTCACTTCACCTTAGTTATCACGGTGGAATTTTTCCAGAATCGACCAGCTTGCCTATGACAGTTAAGATATTATAAGCCAGCTATTTTCCAGAACTTATTAGTAATGTAGTTCCTTACTACAAAGGGCGCTTGTAATTTCAGCATCACGTGTAATTTCACATGTCAGTCATTTTAATAAGCGATGGAGTTCATTGCAGGTTCATCAATGTGAGGAGGAATTTAATAAAGAGGTTATACAGAGGCAAATAAAGTTGTTACACTTCGGGCTGATTTTTCAATCGACCGTCGCCGATCGTACTAACGCCACTAGCTACGATGTTTATACAGTGTGAGTCTTTATAAAATGCACATATTAAAAAGGGTGAAAATATAAACAGTTTTATCGACGGAAAAAATGTCAAAAAAAATCTAAATTTTTTTTTTAATTTTTAATTTTTTTTACTCTCGACTGGGTACCCCATGCAAACAAACTGTTACTACTTTTAAACTCAATGTCATATTAAAACAAAACAAAATTAATAATGATCTCTAATAATAGGCCAAGCTAATAAAGCCATTATTTTTTGAAAAAGAAACCTCATAAATTAATTATTCATGATTTTTTAAAGAAAATTTACCATTTTTACCATTAAAAAAAATATATTTTGACATTTTTTCCGTCGATAAAATTGTTTATATTTTCACCCTTTTAATATGTGCACTTTATAAAGACTCACACTGTATTATTATACTTCTTTTGCTTCGTTTACATCTACAACGTGTAACGTTAAATGCGCAAAACCTCAGACACCCCAACTGATTTCTAATTCAATTGACCTATTTCAGAGAGAAAATAAGTCATAAAAAAATTGTAAAGGTTTTATGTGCTGTTTTAGTTTTACTGGCCATTCTAATCGTTTCTTGCGTCTGTGACGACGCTTTACCGAGGGAGGAGTCGTCACCACATTGGCTTGCTTGACCTGTTAATAAATAGACACGGCAACGTTTTTAATGAAGATTTTTTGAAAAATGTGACCTATATTAAAAAGTGGTTCCATTAATTCTGCTCGTTATTCTGATCAAACTATTTTCAGGTTTTGCGCATTTAACGTACACGTACACTTTGTTTACACGCACGCCAGTTGCGGCTGTGGCGAACACTACGCAACTGACCTTTGTGAAGAGCATCACCAATACGGTCACTATTTATCCTCCTCGGGCGTCCCCTCCAGGCGTTACCACTTCCGTACATACAATACCCTTTGTTAGTCGCCGTTCATTCATCCTCTCAACGTGACCAATCATCGTTTAGATCATTGATTCGTAAAGTGTTCCAGGTGGACCCCCAGGGGTCCTCAGCAGCGCCGCAATCAATTTCCATAGTTAGATCTACTCTTCACATTTTTTGTCGAGTTTCGGCAATATGGTAGAAATGTAGCAGCAGTGTGTCCATCGGAACCAGCCAAATTTTTAAAGTGGTCTATGAGAAAAAAAAAAAGTTTGGGAACCACAGGTTTAGATTTGGTCATGTACACTCTTCACAATTTTTGTCTCAGCAACTTTATTTTTTTTTTTTTTTAAGTACAAATTAATGGTAGTTACTGGTAACGTCTTATTAACATCATGGGATGCAAATTAAGATATGAATATGAATATTATTTAACAGGACTTCTTATGGATTCACGCGTCATTACGTATTGTGAATATAATAACATATTAGTATTATAAAGAGGGAAATTTTGTACGTTTTTATGGACCTACCTCCTATATAAAAAACTCACTAAAAAACTTCGGAATAACTGATCCGTTTTCGAAAACTCTTTCACTACTGCTATAGTATTAAAATAAATTGTAATTCACATACCTACATATGCACTTTTGAAACATCAGAAGCTAGTTGCACGGTTCTAATTGGTCGATACCTATGGAGACGAGCCGGCAAGAAACTCCACGGTTACTCTTTTACAATTTTTTTTTGTCTTTTTTTTAAACGTTGGCCTACTCTAGGTATTTCTCCTGTATTGTGGGTGCATTTACAAACATTTAAAACTCACATACACAAACAGTCAGACTCGGAACAACTACTTGTAGGTAAAACAAATATTTGTTCCGTGCGGGAATCGAACCCGCGACACGAGGCGCAGCAGTTGATCGCTTAAACACTGCGCCAACCGTGCCGTCAAAAATAAGGATTATGTAGCCTTGAAAAAGTACCAAGAACTTAATAAAATAGATAATGGTCTACAGTGTTTGCAAAGTGTAATGGGAGATTTGATGTTAAGAAATTTTATCCGAACGTAGTCACGGGTAAAATCTAGTAGGCATATACAATGGCCGCCAAAAGTTAGTTGACAATTATCCACTTCAGCTGTGATATCACATTGCGATTTAAAAAAAAAATCAGGATTACTGCTAAGGAATTAATTATTACTTGATTATTTTTTATGATAAGTGAAAGGAAATAAAAACTTTATAGCAGTTCAAATATTTGGATCACTAGAATTTGAAATCTTATTGTGGTGTGTCACAGCTGAAGTGGAAAAAAGTCAACTAACTTTTGGAGGCCACTGTATGTTAAAGTCCGGATACTGTATCAATAATAACGCCATTATCACCACCGTCTACCCTCGCAAATGGTCATTAACACCGTCAAATCATCAAGTGCATCTTACTTAGCATAAAGCAGAGAAACACAGAGTTACGACACTCGTAACATCACTAAACATGCTGCCGTTGAACTAAAGAGAAATTATAATCCGTCCGTCACATAACTACGGGTTAAGTTTAATTGGTCGCCACCAGTATTAATAACAGGTCGTTGATGTATAGGTGGACACAGAAGGGTTTGTCACGAAACAAATGTACACTTAAAACTATGAAATAATGCAGCTACAGATATACTGCTATTACAGCGCGTCGGTGACCCATAAGATTTTCCCCTGCCAAAAATCGCTCAACCAGGGTAAGAAGTTTTCACTACAAAAATATTACATTGTTTATTTTTTGTTAGATTATGCACATCCGGACTATAATAGTTGTAAATAAACTGTTTTAAACCAAAAAATGGTTTAAAACCACGACCACGTGGGCCGATATTGACTATGTATTTTAATCAATTTAGAGCCCACGTGGTTTTAAACAGATTTTTGGTTTATAATGGTTTATTTACAACTGTAATCCGGACACATTTACACAATTGATGCTGATACCATAGTTCATTGCGCCAATTGAAAAGAAAAGCTCATGTTTTAAGGAATCTATCTCGAAAAGCAATATGTGACAGCCCTAAGTGATGATAAAACGGCCACAAAAGAACTTATGAAATTCCAAATTCAGTTTGGTCAGTCGTAAGATTTCATTCACCTTTTTGTTACTGTTGACAGCCACACCTCACAAGTGCCTGTCAACAAAGGCATTGCTCAAATTTTCTCTATTTTTGTCTGATACATACATATCTGGCATTCGATCGAGTGAGAGGAAATCGGAGCGAAAAAATGGAAGCGCCCACTGACGAGCTTTTTGATTAACTTCGTCATGGCCTGAACTGTAGTGTGTTGTGTACGCTGTGTTACATTAGCCATCGACAAATAGAGGTGGTAGTCTACAGGTACCTTTATCCGGGGGGAGACTGGGGCTCGTCGGCGAGAGATTTTGTTTGTCTGTGGAAGCAAGGGGATTTGAACTCGGGTAAAAGCTCCGATGCGTTCATTTATAGGAAAGGGAATTGTGGGAGTGCTCCTCGCCTTAGCCAGTTGTTTACTTACTGTTGGTGCTCTTTATTTGATTAACGTGGTTCTGTCTATTTTAATAAAATAACACGCTTTTGCTTGTAAAAGGCATAGTGTTCGTAGTGGTAACAGTTTTAATTTATTGAGTTTCTGCTTGCAGACACAATCAGCCTACAATGTTCCCACTGACGGGACACAGGCCTCCGCTCCCGAAGTGTGCTATAATCTACCACGCGGGCCCAGTGCGGATTGGTAGTTGTCACTTGTCTTCGAAGTTTTAGTTCAAGACATGCCGGTTTCCTCACGATGATTCCTCCACCGTTTTGAGAGTAGTGGTGATGAAATAATGTACACAAAGTAAAACGCCTGATCGAACCTACGACCTACAAGTCGTATGTCGCGGCCGTTACCACTGGGCCAACGCCGCATGGCTGCAGGCACTTGCAGATACGTAATGAGGAAATACTTTTGCATGAAGCACGGGAATGTGATAACCCCGTGTCTCGGAAAGCACGTTAAGCCGTAGATGCTACGCAAGATCTTTCTCCGGTCGTGTCGGATTACGTGCCTTCTCATTGGACTTGAAACTAGGTATTTCTAAATACGAAAATAACTATAGGCTAGATTTTAGCTAGTGGAGCTTTCAACAATAATAAATGAACAATAAAATAAGTAAACACTTCCGTTATCGACTGTACCCATATTTTTGCCGCGTTAGCCTTTAATTGTTATGTATATTCACTGATAGAATCATATAGTATAAAATTATAGACAATTGAATTATGACTTCTTTTCCGTCACTGTGTAATTGCGCATGCGCAAGTATCTATGTCCGGTCGGTGATGTCGACTGTCCTTTAATCAGCCCCGTGCAATATACTTTGGTACTATTGTTTTAATTATATATCCGAACATGGTATTAAATACGAATTCCCCTAGTCTCACGCTTGCGTGATTAAAAAAATTAATTGAATTACGAGAAAAACCACTCGGTTATTTATTATTAAGTACATGTTTTTGTTCTTGTTTATTTCTGAAAAGTTTGTCAAGTGAGTACAGACGCCAGCACATCATGCTACTACAATCTGTCATATTTCTATAATAGATTTTCAACTTTATCGCTAAAGCATAAGGTTCAAGGTTTATTGGGACAGTTTTGCGTAGCTTGATGTGCTGGCGTCTGTACTTTTTATATTTTTTTCTTCAACCAGAACCCTAATTGCGTAACACACGATCTATCACAATTTGAAGGAATCACGACTTTGAAGGATATTGCTAATCATAACAACACAAATAACGCAATGAATGTTGTTGAACTGTCAAAATGAAAGACCAAGACCCCTCTCTGACAAGGGCAGGAGAACGATGACGGGTGAAAATGACAGATTTACATGACGGAACCGCTTACCTAGGAACCCAAGCTTTACGAATGTGCCCATAACGTCGATATTTCGCGCATCGCAGAGTACCAATTACTTACTAATATTAACATCACGGGAGGGTAGTCTCGCACGCAGTGCGCTTAATTTGCATGATCAAGTTAATGGCTAATTAAAAATGATTTTAATTAGGAAACTGTCGATCTGTTGGAAGAATATTTAACATTTTTAAAACGTGATTTATTCGGCTGGAAAGTGTAGACAGGGTTTTATTTCGGAAAATTTCTTTTAATTTTTTACTGTAACTAAATGTTTTGAACTTTACTAGGACTTGTCAGTCCATCCGAACGCGAAAATCCGATACTTCCTAGTTTCCCTTCCTAGTTTGGGGGAACAGCAGGTCGTTCTTAGTTTACATCAATTTGGAGGATCAATCATTCTGCCTAGCCTTTTCCCAACTATGTTGGGGTCAACCTCCATTCTTACCCGACGCAACTAAACACAAGTATTTTACATGGAGCGACTGCCTGTCTGACCTCCACAACCCAGTTACTGGGTAACTAGATACCCCTCGGTATCTATGACTGGTTATCAGACTTTTGGGCTTCTGACTACCCGTAATGATTGTCATATTTACATTTTTCTTATTCTATCATCGAAACAAAATTATTATATAATGATCTTAATTATTATAATGACTTCTTTCAGCACGAAATTACTTGTTTTATGATACGATAGCGTCTATCCCTAATTTTTTTCTTTTAAATCGGCTCCTATTCAGATTCAGTTTTTTTCAAATCTGACCGGTAGTTCCAGAGATTTGCGCGTTCAAACAAACAAACTCTTCAGTTTTATTATTACTATTAGTATACGACATGTTCCTAAATTAACTCACAACCTCTTAAGGGGTCATTGTATTAATCATTATGAACAACTTTTACTATGGGACAAAACCAGAAAACGCAAAAAAAAAACAGCTGTTCCCTATATTCGCATAAATCGTCAAAATGTAAGGAACAGCTAACGTTTTTTCCGCGTTTTCTGTTTTTTTGCACGTATGAGCTGGAATTTCTTCCGAAAGCTACACCATGCTAGTAATATACAATGTATAGGTAATAGACAATGGCACTTTTACTGCAGAAAGATACTATAAGATATATTGGCCCATTTTTAGTGAACTTGGGCGAGAGTGCCATCTTTACAGAAAATAACGCTCGTCCCCATAAAGCTTGAATAGTGTTTGTCCACCTTGAAGGCTTGAAGATGTCACTATCACACGCATGGAGTGGCCAGTACGCAGCCTAGAATTGAAACCCATCGAGCATGCCTGGGACGAACTGGGATGACTTCTACGCCAGCGAAATTCCCCACCAATCACGCTTCGTGTACTGAAAGAAGCACTGAGAGGAGTTCGAGAATATTCCCCAGCATCGACTCAGAAATCTGGTGGAAAGCATGCCAAACAGCTGTATTAGCAGCTCGTGGTGGCAATACAAAGTACTAAATTGTGTAAAAATACCATATTTGATAGCGGAGCACATTTTTCGAAATCTAGTGAAAATGGTAATTTTACTTACCTAATTTACTTTTATTCAAAATAAACTTCATAAGCTTGAACTTTTATGACATTGATTTACATTTTTCTATAAAAGGTAAAGTCTTTATTTCATAATAACTCCAATATTTTCGAAAATGTTGAAGTTTTTGTTACCTACCCGCTTCCTTTGCGGCCCAGTGTAGTTTAAAAAATATATTGTACTAATTAATAAATCGTCAAAGTTACAGCAAAGAATTTCGACCTTATTTTAATACTTATTTTACCTGGTGAATATCTTTCCTTATTTTAGTTCCTCATTTGTCCCTAGATGGCGTTGGGATCGAATTAGAAGTCGCTATGGTTTCGTTCCTCCCGCTGGTATAAGTATCCAGCGTGTTATCTTAAGTCAATTCATGAGTGACACATCAATTTTTGAGAAAAGCGCTTCACATTAAATTGTGATCGCTTTCATTTAAGTAAACCTTGTACGAGTATCCTTATTCGCCAAAAATGTAAACAAATATGAGTTTATGGAAAAATAACTTTGAATCCTACAAAATAAAGTTCAGTTTACTCTACAACTTCAAACATTTTTATAACTTTTTCAATAGTGCTAGCTAGTCACTCTGAAATCAACTTAATGATCATTAAAATAAAGTTGATATTTGTTTAACTTGAAGTGATATTAATTTGACTTTAGGTTATCTGTCTTATAATACCACGACTGGCGTCCATTCCATACCTAGCTATAAGCTCCCTAGTTATAGGTAAATGATTAAATAACAATGCTATTTTATTTTAAAAACTAATGTGCATTTTTTTCTTTTGGTTGAACACGCTACGTAATAGGTACACACACACATACCTACCCGATGGGCTAAGCATAGAGTGCAAGACTATTGACATTAACCGAGCACAAATCCATATTCCGGGCAGCTTCTGAGAAATTCCCGATGGTAAACCCCAATAACACTTTAACAACGATATTAAATATGCAATTTCTGACAAAAATGCAAACATGAATGATCTTTGATCCGATGCATATTCTGAAAAAGAGAAACTAAGTAGACTTATAAATACCATTAAATTGATTGGCCTGTTATTTGTTACGAACTGAAACGGTCAATAATTCAAATTCTATAGGTAAACAATATTTTCGGCATCTGTCTCGTTCTCACACTTCGCAACTACACCCAGTTGCTAGGTGTGGGAAAGAGACAGATGCCGAAAATATAGATTTTTGATTTTTTTTTTACCGCTATTAAAAGCATAATACTAAATTATTGGAATACTGTCGTGAATTCATGCAAGCCTAGTACTTTTTGTTAGAATACTGCTCAGAAAGTCGGGTCATATTTCAATCATGATTCGAAAGACACGTAGCGCCATCTAGCGTCCTAAAGCAATTGTGACCGTCATAAGTTATTGTTCTTTTTTTCGGAAACAGTATTTTTTCTGGTTGAAAGGTAAAAGGTCCTGTGTCCTTTTCTATACCACTGCAACGTACTCGTATATGCAAAATTTCATGAAGATCGGTGCGGTGGATTAGGCGTGAAAAGGTAACAAACAAATAAACTTAATTTCGCATAAAATTTTCAACATACAAAGAATACTACTATTGCTTTGACAGTTAGGTATTTTAATTACTTATTGCGATTTATTTGTACACATAATGGTCATAAAATATAGGTAGGTATTAATTCTCTAATAGCTAATAACAATTAAAGGAACGGAACAGTAAATATTTAACTATGACTATAATAAAACATAACAATTGGTCAAGTGCGAGCTGGTCTCACTTTTCGTTTGTTCCGTTGGGATTAAGCGTTATTTTCAGGTTATACTCACTTATTTATTAGATTTATATATTTTATCAATTGCATCATAGGAAGTAGTTATTTAACGTGGGCGTAATAATAATTCAAGTAGCTTTGTATGTGATATGATTCTGAAAAAGCTAAATGCCGTTTGTTCCTAAATGCAGGTAGGTTGGGAAATCGACGAGCAAAGTATAACAAAAATGAACATGTTTCTAGACCGCCACGCGGGACTTTTTTTCGGTAACTAAAAAAAGAAAATGCTGTTACTTTTTGAACGCGTAAACGGAGAGAAAATTCGTAGAAAAATTACTGCGCTCGTCACTGTAAAGAGAGTGCAAGTGACGTCTACAGAAAATGTTCTGAGTGAGATTGGGAAAAAATCACTATTTGTCCAATAAATTTTACTGTACAGCATAAGAACTTTTACTGTGCTAGCGTGGTCATTTTTCCATTACCACTCAAATGCACTCAGATTATGAGACAGCACGGTAATTTTTCTAAGATTTTTCTCTCCGACCAACAATTTCACGGGTTTTCAGAATCATGTACTCAATTCATGGTAACAGGATGCGCGTCGATGTCCCTGTCAGCCTGTATACGATGCAGAGATGACAATACGATAGTAAATTGAATCGTATCGGTATCTAGTAACGTTTCCAGTCTGCAAACAAAAATTCAACCGAATGTATTCAATAGTTTCAATAGTCATAGCTTGGCAAAACCCGTAGTCGACCCATCACTACTATTTAGTTTATATGAATGAAAAATAATAATATATATTTATTTTTTAATTTAAATTAAAAATTCGATTAAAAATTAAAATTAATTCACACATTTTTTCAATTCGATGTTAGGACTTATATGAATTTTTCAAAATAATTCTTTTCCCATCCCTGCTCGGTGTATACAACGTGTAACGTTAAATGCGCAAAACCTGAAAATAGTTTGATCAGAACAACGAGCAGAATTAATTGAACCACTTTTTAATATAGGTCACATTTTTCAAAAAATCTTTATTAAAAACGCTGCCGTGTCTATTTATTAATAGGTCAAGCAAGCCAATGTAAGCGCGGCGCAGCGGCCGCTGACGACTCCTCCCTCGGTAAAGCGTCGTCGCAGACGCAAGAAACGAACAGAATGGCCAGTAAAACTAAAACAGCATATAAAACCTTTACAATTTTTTTAATGACTTATTTAACTCTGAAATAGGTCACTTGAATTAAAAATCAGTTGGGGTGTCCGAGGTTTTGCGCATTTAACGTTACACGCTGTATACCTACTTAGTTCCGTTATTGTTCCTTTGCTATCTTACGATTTTGACAAAGGACAATGGGCAATGTGGTATGAGCCATACAGTCTAAAAGTACCTATTTCTGAAAGGGTTTCCTACCATTTCTTTCAATTTACAGACCCCTGAAAAGGAAGAGAACTTAATTAAAAATCCAATTTCACGCGTTTCAGGTACCAATAATGAAACTATTCAGTTTTATAACATTATAAAGCTAGGAGACTGCACTCTGCAGTATATTGTAGTTAGTGGTTTCAACTTTCAATCACTATTATATTGGTTACTAGCTAGTGAACTGCCCCTGCTTTGCGCCGTTTTTACAACTTGGCAAAACTTAGAGATTTCTTTATTATATTTAATATTAATTAATTATAGTCATAACCCTTCCGGAATAAATTCTCTAAATAATTTTCAAAACCGCAACGAAATCCATTGCGTAGTTTAGAAGAACAACACGGTCACATAGACAAACACGTAAAGCGAGTTTAATTTATTATAGATATAGATTTATATTAATTAATTTATTGTAGATATAGATTTATATTTACGTCTTTGAAGGCTTTATGATTTCATTAAGATTAGCTACCGACTACAAAACATTATAACTGCTATGAAATTAAATGTAATTGTTTATTCTGTAAATTGGATAGGATATCGGAATTACTTTTACACGTCTTTATCAAAATAAATCAAATCGGAGACGGACAGTTGGGTACCTTTTCGTTAGATTCCAGAGTTGCAAGAGGGTCAGTGAAATGCACAGTCGGCTTGTTAGGCTAGCAGATTTTGGGATTTCACTGGCCTCGACTCGAGTCATTGCTGATGCAATGCCTCTTTTTCGACCGATGTCAATGCCTTCTTTAATAATTAAACCAGCCAGTGACTTATATGTCAAAGTAAAACCATTTATGTAAAATAGGCACTTTGAACGTCAAAATTTACAAATAAATATAATTGATTCTAGTCGCCCCTTCCAAAAAAAAAGGTAGTTTCGTATGGAGAAGAATGGGCAAGAAACTCCACCGTTATTCTTTTAAAATGTTTTACAATACTTTGTTTACATTAAAATTACATAATTATATGTGAAGACGACGCACCGAGAATAAACTTAGTACCTATACCACAATAGGTACAAAGAATATAAAAAAAAAACACGTGTGCAGTTCACACGCGATAGTAGTGAAACCTTCAAAAATGTTAACTTCAAGATAATGAGATGAATTAAGTAGAATTTCAGGAGTAGGATAATTGTAGGGTTTACAATATTCTGCATTCGTTTTCGCCGAAAACTTTTCGTCATACTTGAAACATCACTTTATTAAAATAAAGAAATATTTACAATGATGAGCAAAACTGAACACACTTGAATATATATATTTATTTTTGTTTTCTGTTATACTAAAATTTGAAATAAGTAATGTATACCTGTTAGCATAACATCAATAAACCAAGTTTACAATAGTTACAAAAAATAACAAAGCAAACAATATTAAGAAAAAAATAACTTTATTAAACTCAGTTTTGCACCATTTTAATTACAATATATTTTAAGGCAATCAGTAATTGGTCCACAAGCCTTTAGCTTTACGAACAGCTTCAATCCTTCGGGGCATAGACTCAACCAGGACTTCGCAATAGTCAGGATGTGTTTTGTCCATTCTTCTTGTACTTTTTTCCATAAATCTGCAGTCGTTGAAGGAGGTGTATGATATTCTGAATGTAAACGTTTTTTCAAGTGAGACCACAGGTTCTCTATATGGTTGAGGTCTGGACTCTGAGCTGGTCAATGTAGAAGTTGAAAGGGTTGCATTTTAAGCCAGTTTTGAACAGTTTTAGACATGTGTTTGGGGTCACGGTCCTGTTGAAAAATTATTTCATGCGCAGGAAAAGGTAATTTTTGTAATTTTTGGTAGATTCTTTTCTAAAATACTATTGTAAACATATTGAGTCATGCTACCTTTTTTTTTTTTTTTTTTTTTTTTTTTTTTTTTTTTTTTTTTTTTTTTTTTTTTTTTTTTTTTTGGGTGGGAAATTATCAAATAACTTCTCCCGTTCTGGGCGGAACGGGAGGGTGTGTCAGACTTTTACTGACTAAAACCCACCCGTGTTCCTTCAGTTGCCTGTGCCAAGGGCCACGGTAACTCTTTCGAACAACCCGCGACCCTGGCAAGCATCGGCCCCGGTGGGCCCCGTCACTGCTGACATCTCTTTGAGGCGCGCGTGGAACACAACGCGCCGTCGACCCGAGCCTGGTCCTTACCAGACGGCGAACTGCCCATTGCTCGCCGTCTGCAAGCCCGCGCCTACGGTGGCCGGGAGTCAGCTCTTGACTCCCGACGCCCAGGGCGTCTCCTGCGGCGATTAGGGGCGTGAGGGCGCAAAGATTGCTTCTCCCTCACGCGTTCCGCCTCCTCCTTCGCAAGCATTACTGCTTCGCAGAAGGAGGTGACGGCTTCCCATGCACTCTCGCTCCGTACCATGGCCTGAACCAGGGCCGGACGCGAGAGATCGCCGCCGCCGATCGCCGCCGTGAGGACGCGGCGGTGCTCTGCCCAAGCTGGGCAGACCTCCACTGTATGCTCCACCGTGTCCTCCGGGCGATCCACACAATGGTGACACCCGGGCGTTTCCTCCCGCCTTATACGAAACAGGAACCTCCCGAAGCAGCCGTGTCCGGTGAGGACCTGCGTCAGGCGGAAGGTGAGGACGCCGTGGCGCCTCTCTAGCCACTCCTCAAAGAGGGGACTTATCGCCGCAATTGTGGCGTGCCCAGCACTGGGTTGCGACAGACGCACTCTCCATGTCGCCATGAGATCCCGCCGGAGCTCTGTCCGCTGTGCCGCGATTTCTCGAGGCAGCGGAGTTACGCCCCGGCGATTTACCTCCTCGCGCCACTCCCATATTTGGGCGAGGACTTTTGCCTCCAGATCCCATGGCGGTAATCCGGCAAGGAGGCTCGCCGCCTCACCGGAGACCGTGCGGTATCCCCGGACCAGCCGGACTGCCATGACCCTCTGGGACGCGTTCAACCGGCGGGCTGGTCGCCGCCTTAAAGAACGCGCCCACACCGGTGCCCCGTAAAGGGCCATGGACCGCACGACCCCTGCGTAGAGCCTCCGGCAGGAGGCGTTTGGACCCCCTAGATTGGGCAGGAGCCGCTTCAAGGCAGCCCCGGCCCGCTCCAGTCTGGGAGCCAAACGTCGGAAATGCTCCACGAAGTTCCACCGGCTGTCGAGGACGAGTCCCAGGTACTTCATCGTCGACTCGATGCCGATGTGAACCCCTCCCACCGCTATTTGGGAACCCGATGGTGGCGCGTACCGAGGACCATGAAAACACATGCCCTCGGACTTGTGCAGGGCCACCTCGAGTCCCAGTTGCCGGATCCTCTCAACGACTGTCGCAACCCCGCGTGTCATTAATTCCGCCGCCGCCTGGTGCGACCTCCCCTGCGCCAGGACAAGCGTGTCGTCAGCGTAGCAAACTACACTGACGCCGCTAGGGAGGTCGGCGCGCAGCACCCAGTCGTACCCGATGTCCCACAGATGTGGCCCCAGGACCGATCCCTGTGGGACACCGCACGACATCTCTCGCCGGTTCCACTCTCCCTGGTGACCGGGGTAAATGACGGCCCTATCCGTCAAATAGGCCTGGACCACGCGACAGAGGTAGGTCGGCATCCGGTGATACCGGAGTGCCTCCCTGATGCAACTCCAGGGCAGGGTATTGAAGGCATTGGTGATGTCTAGAGACACCGCCAAGACGACCCCACCCCGGGCCACAGCATCTCCCGTCGTGAGGGCTCGCACGCGCATGATGGCGTCCACCGTGGAGCGCCCCCTGCGGAAACCATACTGGCTCTCCGCCAGATCCGGCCCCAACCGCACCAGCCGCCCGACGAGGCGGTCTGCAATGACTCTTTCAAAGAGCTTGCCCACCTCGTCGAGCAGCACGATGGGCCGGTAAGCGGACGGAGAGTCCGCAGGGCGCCCCGCTTTCTTAATGAGGACCAGTTTCCCCGTCTTCCAACGTAGTGGAAACTGGCCCCTCTCCAAGCATGCGCTTAGGAGCCCCCTTAGTCGAGGCCCGAGAGCCTCCAAGGCCAGAACCCAGGCTTTTCCAGGTAAGCCGTCGGGTCCTGGGGCGGTATTTTTGGCATTAAGCCTACGTACCACCGCTCTCAGCTCTACCTCGGTCACCTCCGGAGCATCGTCGTCGTCGTCAGCAGTGTGGAGTCATGCTACCTTCAATCCTGTGCAATGAACCTGATCCATATGCTGTCATGCAGCCCCAAATCATTATGGATCCACCTCCGTGCTTCACTGTCTGTTTTACATGATTTGGTTTGAGAGAGGTACCTTTTTTTTTCCAACACCAACTTCGACCATCTGATGAATATTTATTTATTTTTAATTCGTCGGACCATATAACTCTTTTCCAATCGTCCAAAGTAAAATGTTTATATTTTTTTACAAAAGCTAAACGGTCTTTAATATTTTTCTTTGAGAGTTTAAGTT
Organism: Eremobia ochroleuca; assembly: GCA_949629135.1. Classification (NCBI taxonomy): domain Eukaryota; kingdom Metazoa; phylum Arthropoda; class Insecta; order Lepidoptera; family Noctuidae; genus Eremobia; species Eremobia ochroleuca. The sequence goes on along the minus strand of OX451384.1, from coordinate 28,884,432 downwards.
TCTTTTTTTTTCAATCGCTACAGTATTGTTTTGTTTCAATATTCTCATAGCTGTCCACTTACTGATTGTCTTTCCTAAATCTCTATTTAACAGATTAGCAGCCATGGAAGCCGTCGAGGCTTCTCCTGTTTGAATATATCGCACTAAATGTTGACGTTCGCGGGAAGATAATAATTTGGGTCGTCCTCCTTTACTTGGAATTAAATTAGAACAATGTTTTTTTCTAACTTTTTGTACATAACTTTGACTAATATTTAATTTATTGGAAATTTTTCTTGTGGAGAGATTAGTTTTTAACAATGATATGACTTTATTTTTTACTTCCTTTGCTATTTTTTTCATTATTACGACTTACTGAATAATTATAATTCACCAATAAAAATGTAGTATGTATGAAATATATACTACATTTACTACATGTCATGTATTATTTACTATATGTAGTATATATGTAGTAATGAAAATGTAGTAATGTAAATTTATCTAACTACGTACGGACTACACAACGAACATATTATTTCAACGGAATTTTATTTATACGTCTATGCGTTCTCAAATACGGAGCAAAACTGAGTATAAAAAATGCGAGTGTAGGACGGTGCGTCAGACAGATAATAAGTCCAATTCATACGCAATAGGTAAAGCATCGAATGTCGTCTTAAATTTTTATAAACACATTTCATCTACCTTCAGTTCTGTAAATCACCATAACATAAAATAAAATGTTCAAGTGTGTTCAGTTTTGCTCATTGGTGTATGTAAACAATACACGTGTACAATACTTTAATTACTTTACTTTACTTTAATTACCCAAGCTTCTTAATACGCAGGCACACACACGTACTAAGACACGTACAACGCTCGGACCCAAGCGTCGTGCGTAGCACGTACCACCACTATAAGCGTATTAGGTTTCTGCTTGAAGGCGCCCGGAGCAGTACCGACAATCTAAGAAGACTTACGAATACTCCCGAACGTATGAAGATGGGAGAGGGTACGGATAGCACAAAGAGGAGATCACAAATATAAGAAACACTGTATAATGCCTTCTATCTCATTCTATCGCACGTTAAATCCTATAGATGTATGTGTTTATCTCTTTTTACTGTCACTTTTTCGTTTCATTGAGTTTCAAATCACAACGATGCTAAAGAAGTTTTCACTTCAATAAAGCAATGACAGGTAAATTAATTATTGTGATCACATATTTACAAAAATGTAAAAGTAGATGACTTTCCTAAAATTTTAACAAGTTTACGGACTAAGAGCCTTCAACCGTGAACGATCATGTGTTACACAGGCTTTCCGTATACAGTTCCAAAAACCTAGTTTACCTGACAAATAGAATAACGACAAGCTCGGACCGGACTGTCGCATCCAATGGCCTCCTTTTTTACAATTACGCACATAACGATTTTATGCCTAATCAGTTTTAGCGAATCTGATTGCACCTCACTAACTGTTTAACTGCAAGTCCGCAACTTTCTACTAACTGCAGAACGATGTGGGTGCGCTTTACACCCCCGGTAACAACCGTTTCGTGCCACTGAAATGCCAATGGCTTTCGATATAACATTAAAAATTTCGAACTAATCAACAATTGAGGTGCTATTTTCAAATAAAGACTGCGTGTTTCACTCCAGTAATTACTGAGGGGGTGTTGGGGGGCCTGCTGGGGGGACAGGGGCTGTATTGCGAAGTGAAAGCGAAGCAATAGTGGTAGGTGGCGTCCTCAGCGATTTATTGTTTTTAATAATAACGTGAACCCGTAACAAAGAGAATAAAAGTCGGCGGTGCGCCGCGGCGGTCCCACCGGGCCGTGCGGGCTGCGCCCTAGATGCGGTATTCATTAACTAACTTATCATCATAAACAAAATCGAAATATTTTATTTCACATATATTATATTTCACATCGTCAGAAACTAGGTGCACGGTTCCAACTGGTCGTTTCCTATTGAGAAGAGCCGGAAAAAAACTCCACGTTTACTCTTTTAAAAATAATTGGCTTTTACAATGTTTTAAAATTACAGTGTTAATAGGTATGGGGAGGACCGTGTAGTGTAATGCCATTGCAAGCCTTGTTTCACCAACTGTTGAGGATAAGCGTCCTTCCTTATGTGCCATGCTTCCCTGGTCTGTACGTGTTTCATCCGGGTTTTCTCCGCGCTCTTCTCCAACTTCAGAGGTTTAAGTAGCGTGTTGTCTGTAGCGCACCTGTTTCTTCTAAATTTCTGGGCACTGAAAAAAAAAATATTTTTGGAGGTGACTGTCATATTGGTTATCATTGATTATATAATGGTTACATCACAAAAAAGATCAAATCAAAAGTCATTTATTCAAACCTAGGCTGAGAATCAGCACTTTTCGAACGTCAAAATTACAAAAGACAGTCCCCCAAAACGCCCGCCCTTCGCCACTTCCTAGTGCTTTCGCTGGGGAGAAGTGGTGCAACAAACTCCCCATTACCAATTGGCTCCACAACCCGCAATTTCTTTCTTTCCCTTACCTTTAAAAATCGATCATGCTAGTCACGCATACGTTTATGAAAATTTTTAATTTTGTAACATCTAAAATATTAGATCTTATAACAAAAGAAAGTAATTACTTTTTTTCAAAAATATAAAAGTAAACGACACATTGGTAACATAAGTTCAAATTCTAATAGTCCTAGTTATATTTACATTTTCATTTCCACGATAAAATATAGGATTTATACTTTATTTGTGAACTAGTTTTATTGATCGCATTCTTAATTTTATTCTGTTTAGTCTTAATTTTTTACTTGCATGCCGAAACCAATATGGTGATACCAAGAATAATAAACATCTGCATATTGTTTACCCGTTTTTTTTTAATTAAAATTTATTTATTAATAATCATAACTTGTACAAGAATAGATTGGACGGTGACCCCAAAGCTAGGCATTTGTCTGTATCTGGGGAATCCGAGTCGCGACATTTTTTTTTTTTAACGTTTTTTAATTGAAGTACATGGTGATTATTGCATGACAGGAAAACAAAAAGTAAAATTAAACTAAACGAAAATCAATTAAAATAAAACACATAAAATATACATTGCCATCAGCGTGAGATCAAACAAATGACTTTGGATTAGAACCGCATCCATACCAGTGTTTCCTATATGCATGTAGCGGCTCTATTCGTAGTCACACTGGGGCGGGCCGCGGTCGCAATATTAACATTGGTACGTTTTCATCCGACTGCGCTTTTTGTGATTATAACCTAACTCGCAAACGTCTGTCGAACTATTTAAACAGTTCCACTATTGAGGGTACCTTTGCCTCTATTATTTTGAATGGTAAATATGTTAATACATTATGTTTTAATACCTAACATCATCACTTGACCAGTGTTAATACGAACCTCAATGACAGTGTCGAGTGTGAATAATGGTAATTTTTTTTTTTTTGTTATACCCAAAAAAACTGATCCACAGCTGTTTTGTAACATTTTTCGTGATTGAAAGTCCTATGCCATTGCAACGAGTAAATAATCCAAGTTGCACGAATATGCCCAATTTTCCGCTTTCCGTTTAGTAGTTTTCCGCTGCACTAGTCAGCTTAAGTGGTGCTTCCGTTCTCCAATAATTGTTTCCTTTTCAGCTGGATTGGCTTATACAGATCGGACCAGGAATATTTTCTGAAATAAAAAAGTTCAACTTGCTCTTAACGAGTGCAGTTCAAGGCTACTCCTGTAATGCTATTCTGTAACAATATCACCGTGAAATCTTAGGTGAAGTGAACTTGAAGTGAGCTGTCAATCCCTAGATAACCTAGCGCATGGCGGCTGGTAGTTTGACAGTTGGCAGTTCACTTTAAGCTCACGTCACGTCACCTAAGTTTTCATGATGATTAATTCCCGTATTTTTAAGAACATTTGCATTCTAATCTGTCAAAAACACCTCTAATTTTCATACAATTTTGTCAAGATTTTGACATGAGATACCGATTAGGTTTCGAACGTTTTTAATTACGGGAACTGGCCTGCTGATCTTATTATGAAAAAGTGCAGCTAGCAACAATATTGGCTTGACATTTAAATTTTTTAAAACTTAATAATTTACAAAATATTTAAAAATAAACTGTGAACGCAGTAAAATTAAATCTTTGCTGTTATATTAAGATAATGATAGACATAAATGATGTGATCATATGTTCAAAAGTCGATTATCGAGTCATGTGCCAATTAGACGATGCATGATGTGTAAAATTAGCACTGTCAATCCGCTATTGTAGCTGACCGTACCTACTGAGATAATTATCTTGCGGCACTTCTTACGATTGCCAATCGTATTTGTGTCCTTAGATTATGTCTATCATGGAGCTTATTCAAACGACTTGTCTTTGATCGCCCTTCTTCTTTCTTAGAGACAGGAGTTGTCTGCGTGTCCATTTAGGACATCATCATCATTCTCCCGCCCTGCAGTGCTATTCTGTAAAAATCTCACCGTGAGAACTTAGGTGAAGTGAGCGGGAAGTGAGCTGTCATTAGGTATTAACACTATTGACACTGCTCACTTCAAGCTCACTTCACTTATGATTTCACGGTGAGATTTTTACAGAATCGACCAGCTGAACCCATTTATTTGGTGTCGGCGCAACATGTGTTTTTCTTCCATACTTACTTGTCTATTAGAGAGGGGCCTGTGGCTAAATAATAACAGCCGCACAGGTCGATCGATCAGGTTAAGCTACGCTTGCCGCGGTTGGCCTGTGGATGGGTGACCATCTTTACATACCGAGACCCCTCCGTGCCTCGGAAAGCACGTTCAGCCGGTCCCGGCTGCCATTTGTGGATCTTTGACAATCGTTACGGTTAGTCAGAAAGAAGCCCGAAAGCCTGACAACCAGTCTTACCAAGGGGTATCGTATTACCCAGTAACTGGGTTGTGGAGGTCACATAGGCAATCGCTCCATGTAAAATAGGTACTGGTATTCAGCTGCATCCGGATAGACTGGAAGCCGACCCCAACATGGTTGGGAAAAGGCTAGGCAGATGATGACTTACTTCTCTATTAGCAATCATCTCGGTAGTCACACCCATCCATCGTTTCTTAGGTCTGCCCCAACTCTTATAGTCATCGACATTCATACTCTACTACATGTTCATTTAGGTAAGAGGAACTAATGTCTGTAGTCTGAAAATCTATGGTTATGGAATCCGTCATGGTTGCTTACAGTTTCGGTTCATACAGATAGGAAGACAATGCTTCAGACGTTTACCAACTTTAAACCATTGGTGATCCTTCTTCCACTCCATAGCCCCGACAGGCTAATTTTACCTCCGTCTGTGACGTTAGGTGTTCCAAGCTGCCAGGAACTGGAAGCTTCAGGTAGGTACGTACATATGTACCTACTTACTTCGAAATATAACTGGCGAAATGTGTGCTTAAAGTCCTCCAGACCGTATTTCGGCCACGGCGGCCAATCTCAACGGAGACTAGCCTTCGGCGCGAAAGATATAGTGCACAAGTGTGCGCGCAGACACAGGTGCACTCTTCCTTCACTCTCATAGTCCGATGGGACGGCAATCCGACACGACCGGAGAGAGATCCGTGCTTACCGAGGCACAGGGTATCACACCGCCGACTTCCAAAATACGGGCTGTTATTAAGTAATTCCTAATGGAAAAAATAAATTACACTTCGCCCGACCCGGGAATCGAACCCAGGACCACGCTTAGCAGTCGCGCTTGCGACCACGAGACTAAATGTGGGTTTACTACGTAAACGTACAGTTGTACACCTCTGCCTGCAGCTTGAGGAAAACAGGAATAATTTTATGCCACGAGGGTACTTACCTCGCCCATCGGAACTCAATAGACACCCCATAAATTGTCTGTAAACTGATTATTCCACAGAATAATTAGAACCTCAATGAAAATATCGGTTCCGGATGACAGATTTCCTTTTTTTTTCTCATAATGGGACGACAAACAAATCCCGTCTTCTGTTGCAAAGTCGCCAACACTTAACCTATTTAGCAAATGACTCGTTGAATCTGATTATAGTCTTTTTTCAAGCGTTTTCTTCTCTCTGGGCGACATTGTTTTGTTTTTGAAGGAAAAACCTCCAGAGAAAAAAGTTCAGTTGATTTGTGGCGTGGCTGTGCCAGCCAGTAATTGAATTATATCATCGATTTTCCATTAAAATGGTTTATGGTATGGAATGTAAAAGTGTGGGAGGGGTCTGGAGGTACTTTCTCGTGTTTAAGTGCGGATTACATTAGGCGCCGTGGCAAGCAACTGTTGTGGACTCATGAATGATGAATGGACACGTCTCGCTGACATTACGGTGATCCCTGAAAGCACTGATGGGTAGCCGTGCAGCCGTGCACTCAGTATTCCGATTACCGTTTTAATCACACGACGATAGGGACGATATTTTTTAGTCCAAAAAGTTATCCGCGCGCCCTTTCCTGGCAGCGCGTCATGGTTCTCAAAAATAAGATGGCCTCTCATTCTATTGTAACTCTGTACAAGCCAGCGTATAGGCCAGCTCAAAGTCAAAGTGTTACTGCTGACGTGTGGCCTACTATACTTAACTATTTCTGCGTTCAAAAACAATACAATTAAAGAAAACAGTAACAATTCAAACCAGTTTTCTTTTCCTTTTCTTTTAATTTCTAAGGAGGTGGACTTTAGTGTTTGTGAAACAGAGAAAATAAAATCCATGTTACAGTTGCTTTTCAGTATTTCAATATTTACCAACAAAATTTCAATCAATCAGTCTCTTATATTTCTTTCAATTTTATAGTCTTCAGTTTGATTCTTCGTTTAAAAACATTTCCTATGACAGGTTCGTCTGAACTACTCTTTTCTTTTATTTATTTTTCTTTACTACAGTTGCCGAGAGAATGCGTTCTTGACACCTGTCAGTTTCATACAAACGAATACAGGTTTTGCGAATTTGATGTTTACTAACTACTAGAATTGTCGCACTCACATGAACATGTATGTCATGAACGCATTCTTTTGAAGGTCGGTCTGTAGGTTGGGATTAAAAGTATCACTAAGACCAGAATCTATTTTAACTGTCTGACTCCTCTGTCTGAAGAATGATTTTTTTTTCTTAGCCTAAACTGTCCCATTGCTGGGCAAATGCCTCCCTCAAATTCTTCCAGGAACTCTTTTCCCGCGCCACTTCGAATCAGCTCCACAGAATAATCAATTAACACTCAATAATTGCATAGCTCAGAACTGTATTGTAATCTCAACTACTCCCCAATTCCTGTGCTGCCTACAGCGTTAGAGGCAAAACAGGTAACCACAATGCATTATATTCCTTACAAAGCTTTCGGCTGGCGTGTGCTCCACCTAACTCAAAGACGTTTAGCCGGACCCTTTGATTAATTGTTCCCAAGCTAGCATACAGCATTTTCGTGCTGAAGTGGTTTCTGCGACGTATTGTTCAGGCTTGAGATTGGATACTGAAATGGGTGTTTGGAAGTACAGCTTCTTGTGATGCAAGGGAGTTTGGGAGATGGTGGAAATCCAGGCATGTGTTTTAAGGGGGTCTTAAAGGTTGTCACGCCTTTGGGTGTTATACACACATCCACCTTAAATACCACATTTCGACGGCGAAGTGTCAATACCTCCTAATTGACATTTTTCGAGAAATTCACTTTTTTATCGTTTTGAATTTAAAGGCGTTATTCGCATGCTTTAGTGAAATCTCCTAAGTGTATTTTTTTGTTGCAACAGCATTAAATTAAAATGTGGAAATACCTCCCAACTAAACCAACGTGTCTATTTTTGAACTTTTTTTTTTTTTCAGTTTGTGTATATTTTTGACTTTGTCAGTTAGGTGTTATTGGTACTTCGTCGTCGATTTAATAGTCCCCTAACACGTATGGCAATACAATATAATGAAAGTTCCAACTTGATAGACTACCCTATTGATATTTTCTCCATGAGTTTCGCTTCATACAGACGTGTCCTATTTAAACAGTGTGAACAGTGCACGTCTATGTAGCTCAAATAGGTTACCCAGTAAATACAGTTACTTACTGGGTAACACGATACCCCTTGGTTAGTGTAACTCCTTGGTTGTGGAGGTCCGATAGGCTATTACCCACTCCATGTAAAATACTGGTTTTTTTTTAAATATTATAAATGCGATAGTAACTTTGTGAAAGTGTTTGTTACCTTTTCACGTCTAGTCCACTGAACCAATCATCATGAAATTTTGCATATACATTGTCAGGGATAGGTATAGAAAAGGACATAGGGAATCTTTCATCCAGTAAAAAAATACTGTCCCGAGAAAAAGTACAATAACTTTCGACAGTCACAATGGCTTTAGGACGCTAGATGGCGCTACGTGTCTTTTGAATCATGATTGAAATATGACCCGTCTTTCTGAGCAACTAACCAGAAGTACTAGACTTGCATGAATATTCACGATAGTATTTCAATAATTAGTACTATGCTTTCTTTTTAGGATTGGGATGCAATTTGGCACACAGTTTATTATAACCTGGGTTAACACATAGGATACTTTTTTCCCGGTAACACGTTTCTGTGGGATCATTACCGATCACCACGCAAGCAAAGTTGCGGAAAAAGCTAGTTGTAAATAAATAAATACCCGTAAATTAATTAAATAGGAACTTTTAGTCCTTTCAGGAGATGCTTATAGGGTCAACTGTCGTAATTAAAAATGCTGTCAGTCTAGTTCTTCGTTTCTTCAATCTGTGTTCAATCTATTGTTCATCATCTCATCATCATCATCATCATCATCATATCATCATCATCATCATCATCCACAGCCCGACTTTGCCCACGGCTGGGCAATGATACGCCTCTCTTCTTTCTTACTTTCTTCAAACTCCATATTAGTAGCGTCCAATTTACACTTAGAGCCGGAAAACATAGCCGCGTTAATAAAAAATATGGGCGCTCGTGATTTCAATTAATTCCTTGCAAAAATAGTCGTGAAAATGCAAAAAAGTCGCGCACAAAGCTCTTGTTCACACATATCGACATGTCGCAGTACCGTGCTGCTGCTGTCGGAAAACCCTGTCCGAAAACCCTTTTCCAATTAACCGCGCGTCACTATGACGATACTCAAAAGTCGGAGGTATGGATTAATAAAAAATATCCTTACGCCATTCTACTAACCAACGCTAGTGTAGGCTTTTGTATTAATTGCACCTGTCAAATGTTTGATTTAGTTTTTTTTGCATTGTTTTAGAGGTGGTCTCTTTTTTTTGTTGAACTTGTTGTTTTCGTATTGAAGTCATAATTACAGTGCTGCCTAGCCTTTTCCCAACTATGTTGGGGTCGGCTTTCAGTCTAACCGGATACAGATTAATACCAGTATTTTGCATGGAGCGACTGCCTATCTGACCACCACAACCCAGTTACTGGGTAATACGATACCCCTATGTAAGACTGGTTGTCAGACTTTCGGGCTTCTGACGACCCGTAACAACTGTCAAAGATCTACGAATGACAGCCGGGACCAACGGCTTAACGTGCTTTCCGAGGCACGGAGTGGTCTCGGTATGTAAAGATGAACCCATCCACAGACCAACCGCGGTAAGCGAAGCTGAACCTGATCGATCGACCTGTGCGGCTGTTATTATTAAGCCACGGGCCCCTCAAATATTACTTTAATCCGGGTTATAAAATATCTGTGTGCCAAAATTCATCAAAATTGGTCCAGCCGTTTGAGCGTGAAGAAGTAACAAACATATACATACACACACACACACACACACACAAACATTCGCCTTTATAATATAAGTGTGAAAAGCCCAATAGCTCTTTACACTGGGGATCGAACCCAGTACCACTTTCAGTAGTCGCGTTGCTTGCGGCCACTGAGCCAAGGAGACAATCAATAAAATATTACTGAGAATCATCAGGAGAGATGATTCTCAGTAATATTTTATTGATTGTATCTCATTGTAAACAGATCAAAAGTGTGTAGTGATCAAGTACGTTTTAAAGTATCGCCGTAATTGAAGGTTATTATTTTAACTTTTTGGATCGGTATTTATTCTTTTTTAGTTATTTATGCAACTGTTGTATAATAAGGTGTATTAAAACACGAATGTGGGCTTATAATAGGTTAATAATATGAGTGTTTCAATACCTAATTATGTACAATTGCATACAAGACTATTAAGTATGTGGTGTAGATGATACTACCCATGATATGAATCCTCTATAAAAGGTTCTGAAACATTACGGTATTGTACAGTGTTGTAAGAACTCCATGTAAATTCATGGAAAGTTTAATTGCTTAGTATGTAATACAAACAAACTATTTACGATATTAAACTTTTGCAATACTAATATCATAGAAAAATGGAGGGATACAACGTGAATTCGAATAACCTATAAGTTTTTGAGTGGTAGTGGAACGCGCGTGCATGAAGATGTTCTTTTTTGAAATTCATAAAAATATCACGAATTGAGTAGTGAGAATGTGGCTGTTTGATGAGTAAGGAAGGGATGGGAAAAGCAAAGGAGCTGTATCATGAAATTTAGTACAACATTATAACACTCGTTTGGATGATATTATAGTTACTATGACACTGGTTGTTTTAATGTTGGCAATAAGCTAACAGCTTCAGAAACTTTTATAGAGGATTTATAGCGTGGGTGTAGATAAAGTTAATTAGCACTCCGCAATCGTAGGGCCCGTTTACGCCCGTTTACGCCGTTTACGTTTCGCGGCTCGCGAACACAGAAAGTGGTAGGAAGAAGACTGGGGCTGTGTTTGCTTTTCCGATGAATCTCGTTTCGGTGTGAGGCCAAGACAAGACTTACTCGAGCTTGAAGGACCTCTGGACGTCAAGAACATTTGAAATTTACCTTTAATTAACGTATGAATATGGAGGTACCAGTGATGGTTTGGGCCGGTATTTGGATCGGTGGAAGAACCGAACTCATTTGGATCAGGGGCAACCTCAATGCTCAGATTTAGGTATGTGGAGAGGATTGTTTCAGACGTGATCATCCCTTTGCGAAGCCGGTTGGGTGATTCGTTTCGACTAATGCACGACAATGCACATCCACACACGCCTAGAGTCGTAACACGCACTCTTGCCGATGCTCGCATCAACGTTCTGCCGTGGCTTGCTCAATCGCCAGACCTCAACTCAATTATCGTATGCTCCAAAGAAGAGCTTTGCCGAGTATGGATGCCGTGCATACCACACAACAACTTTTTGACTTGTTAGAAAGAACGGCCATTCCTCAAAGTGATTTTTATGAACTGATTTTAAGCATGCCAAATCTCTGTGATTCATAGAGCGACACGGGCCACCGGCGGACTCCGGTCCGCCGGTGGCCCGTGTTGCTCTATGCTGTGATTGTATGATTCGTGTCAATTGTGGAAACAGATATGTTTTTTTTAATATTTACAATAAAAATTTTCAGAAATCCTCATTTTTTTTCCCATTTAATTGACGACATTTGTTTAATTTCTCACAAAATGCTCTTAATTTTGACAAAATTTAGGGATAAATTGTTAACTTAAACATAGGAATTAAAGTAAGAAGATGGTCCGGAAGACTAGATTTGGTAAATATTCATTGGATAATTTTTTAAAGTTCTTGATCCCTAGAAACTTTTGATGTGTATTTGGGGTCGGCGGCGGAGCAACATTTCTTATTCCAAACTTCTCTAATAGTGGTTATCTAACCGTAACATATCCAGCTAGGACGATGAATCGCCTATTAATAATTGTATTTACCTCCATTCCCTTCTTTTTCGGCCTTTTTTGTTGTTTTTTTTCCTATCGTATTTGGTGAACATAGCTCATTTTTTTTATTGTATTTGTATTTTATGTTTTTAAGTAACTTCCGATATCTTGTACGTACGTGTGTATGTGACGGATTCACTATTTCTAAAATTGTACATATGTTATTTTTGTTTGAGTATGTAGTCAAACAAACATCACAGAAGTGGATAAGTCCTTGAAGTGTCTTATCAATAAATCTCAGTAGTCATCCTCTTTCTAACCATATCCTCGTTCACACAGCCCATCCATTGTTTTTTGGTCTTCCCCTACACTTAAAAGGTCACTTTGAATATTATTATAAAACACAGTTCAGAAACTGAATAACAAACTGACTTTTCTATTAGCAGTATTTTGATACGATCAACTCTAGCTTTTCTACGTCAGCAATTAGCGGTATAAAAACTATTTTAATGAAGTATCACGAGTATATGATATCGTGAGTCATTTGTACGCAATAAAACACTATCTGTCGTATGTATCTTTTAATTTATTACGTGTTCTAGTTTTATTGCATTTTACACATGGGCACACGCGTGTTTGTACGAGTTCATTCATGCTTTTGTTGATTTTGGATGGCGCGGACCTTTATGGTGTTAACGGGTGATTACGTGCATTGGAGACTTTCAAATAATTCAAAATCCTTTTTATTTTTAATTAGTAACCCGCCTCAACTTCGCACAGTTATTGTGACTTACTAATATAGATACAAAACATCGAGATTTTACTGTATAGGAACTGTATACACACAAATAAATAAAATCGAAGTGTCTGTTTGCAATTTCAAAATAATATATATCAAATGCATATGAAAGTATACATATAGGTACGATACGTTACACTTTACAAAAAAAAAAAAAAAAAAACACTTGGCTGTCTGTTTGTTTCGGCATTTTATCGACATACCACGCGGGCGGAAGCTAGTTTGTATAAATGCCTTATAGGTACACATAAACCTTTCGTGACGAATTCTCTAAATGATTATGAAAACCGAATTAAGCGAAAGTCTTGTTTGATGTACTACTATGTGAGCTCGCGGCTTCGTTCGCGTGGCTGCTGGAAAACAATGTATCGCAAGAAAGGTGTAATTACCACTCCTTCATTGAAAAGGAAGTATCTTCCGAAGTTGCCTGGTAACGCTTCCCTCACCTGTTGTTTACCACAGTCCATTCGACTGCAGGCACTGCGTCTTCAGGATTCATAATATCAATGCGACGAAGTGTCACTTTGATTTTTTGAGAATAATTAAAAATGAAAGCGCCTGCTCGAGGCTCATTATTTGACCAAACAGCCACATACCTATAAAATATCTTAACTTTGATTTGGTCAAAATAAACTTTGCGAAAGAGTGTATTTATAAATTCAAGTCGTCTTAGAATTCAAAATAGTTTTTCAAATACGGCTACTTAAATTTACATTTTCAAATTTCCCTATAAACTAAATCTTAAGTATGTCCATGATAAATTCTACTAAAGCATATACTTTCTGAACAAATAATTTATAAAGAAATAGTTAATACTTAATCAAATTATGAAGAAAGACTTCGATCTATAAGAAGCCAAATCACTTAATTCTTTCCTCTTACTCACTAAAACCATATTATTGTCTTTACTCGTAATTAGTTCAGATAATATATAACGCCATTTTGAGCTATGTTAAGTATGAACATATTAGTGATTCATTTTGTTTCTTGTCATTTTAGGCTCTATTTTTTATTTAACACAATTTTACAACGTAACACGAAATATAACACACATGTATTACTAATTTAATTATAATTCGGATTTTTTTTTGTAAATATATAAATATATATATACATATACAGCGTGTAACGGAGGGGGGTATCAACCCTGAAGGAGGTGAATGTGCTCATGAAACTCAACAACTTTCCCCAAAGAACATAGGTCGAAATATGAAAAAAAAATTTGGCCCTCCCATAGTAAATCAATCAGCTGGTAGTCAGTTTTGTAAGGAAGGGCCAAATTTTTTTTCATATTTCGACCTATGTTCTTTGGGGAAAGTTGTTGAGTTTCATGAGCACATTCACCTCCTTCAGGGTTGATAACCTCCTTCCGTTACACGCTGTATAAGGTCTATCTATTCGTTCACGAAATATCTGAAGTGGTCATTGTACTCATCATTACGAACAACTTTTACTGCGGGGCCAAAGCTGAAATCGCAAAAATAAAGTCAGCGGTTCCCTACATTTTGACGAGTTATGCGAAGATAAATGTAGGGAACAGCTGATCCTCTTGCCGTTTTTACTGTCTCAAATTGCCGAAGCCTTCTTTTAAACAAGCTTTTTATGTTTTTTTTTCCTCATGATAATAATTAAACAATTTTAATATGTCGCTAAGTAACAAGCGGTGCTCGTTTGAGCTTAATTCTCGGAAAATATTCTAAACGCTGTATAAGACATGAGTGTAATTAGATGCGTCTTTTTTAAACACTCTAGACAAATATTAGTGTCACCTCGTTCACCATGTTTTTAGTGAATAAACGCGTTCTACGAAGCTTTGAATTTAAACGGAATATAAACTTTTTGGAATCTAAACGCTCGACGTTACAAAGTCACTTCGTGGAATTTGGTGTAATTTAATTAAGATTGATGGAATTTGTATTTTATTTTTTAACTTCGTAATAATAGATACAATTGTGCTCAATAATGCTTGTATGCAAAGAGCAGTGGTGTCCCAGTTGTAACGAGCCGACTTACGAGTTGTACGTCGTGAGTTCAAACCCAGTCAGGCGTGTTACTTCGTGTAATTTGTTTCACTGCTCTCAAAACGGCAAAGGAAAACATCGTGAGGAAACCGGCATGTCCTAGAACCAAAAATTCGAAGGCATATGACATCTACCAACCCGCACTAGACCCGCGTGGTGGATTACGGCCCACGCCCTCTGAAAGAGAAGACGCCTGTGTCCCAGCAGTAGGGACGATGCAGGCTGATTATGTACCTAATGCATGTCTCTCTTGCAGGATTTAAAACCAATTTTCTATACAATTCATCAAAGGCCAATTTTTAGGGTTCCGTACCCAAAGGGTAAAAAGGAACCCTATTACTCCCGCTCCGCTGTACGTCCGTCTGTCACCAGGCTGTATCTCATGAACCGTGATAGTTAGACAGTTGAAACGAACGCGTGGACGTGAACGTGTAGAGAAGAGAAGTAGAGATCGTTTAACTTAAAATTCGACGCCCTCCGTTAAAACCTCTATACCAACATCTGAAACGTGTATTTGACAAGCAGTGGGGGGTGTGGGGGGTCGTACAATTTTAAATTAGACGATACCTTCCTATATATAGTTTGCAATGGGAAGTCATCTACGAAGGTAGGTAGGCACTTATGTCCGAAATATAAAAGAAAATATTTTTCTTATTCTATAAAACTAACTTTTCATGGGTATTTTGTTCTACAGGGTACTTTGAAAAGTATTAGCAAGTTTTTACAGAATGCCTGTTGTTAACATTGAAACTTTCCTCCATAACATTTAAAATGATGAAAAGAAAAACTTTGTCAAGATTACATTCTTGATAAAGTTTTTTTTTCTTTTCACCTATAGGGAGAGAGTTATGATTTTCTTTATTTCTTTATGAATGAGCTCAATCGGGGCTTTATAATAAATAAAAGAAGTAGTGGTCTGTATTAAAATAGGTTTAATACCATAATTTACAATATCAATTTATCAATGAAATGCCCGTAGCGGAGCGCGTATTTGAGATGAGTGGAGTGGAGGGTACGCAGCGGCCGTCGCGTACCGGGTTCGGTACCCAGACGCCCCGCGCCGTCCCCTCGATTAATCACGCGCATAATTATGTGATGCGCTGACACTTTATTTGGGTAGTTTCTAAATTCTACCTTTTTAAAGTAACCGAACACACTTTCAGACAAGAAAAATTCAAAGGAAAGAGGCCAAGTCAAGTTCATGTCCCGTAAGCAAGTTCCGACCAATTCCACTAGATGGCGCTGACTCCCAGTAGCGACCCGCCCCCGACTTTATAGATCCATAAATATGCTAATACAGCCATGACTTTTTTATAACTTAATTAATAACGTGTTTGCCTGACGGCCGTAGTCGAGATTATGATTTAGAACATTTTATGTGGTACAATTTAATTGATGTTCGGCTACCTCGCGTGCCAGGTATTGTCGACACATACTGTTTACGACGATGTAAAATAATGAAAAATACCAAGACTCATTTATACCCTGTTTGATTTAGTGCTGAATGTTTATGGATGTTGGTTATAAGTGAAATTGT
Source organism: Eremobia ochroleuca (assembly GCA_949629135.1). Classification (NCBI taxonomy): domain Eukaryota; kingdom Metazoa; phylum Arthropoda; class Insecta; order Lepidoptera; family Noctuidae; genus Eremobia; species Eremobia ochroleuca. The sequence continues at coordinate 28,868,399 of OX451384.1, read as the reverse complement.
AATCCTAATGGATGGGTAATGAATGTGTGCCCTGGATGCGTGATGACCCTGATTATGATTGTTGAACGCGATAAATTAAATTATGATGATGGTTTTCTGAAATTATTTCGGTTATACAACCGCGTCTTGTGCTGTGTGATGACAGGGCTCAGAGTCCTTTAACATCATCCGCCTATACTGTCCCCACTGCTGGGACACAGGTCTCCTGTCAGTGAGAGGGAGTGGGCCGTACTCCACCACGATGGCCCAGTGTGGGTTGGTAGATGTCACATGTCTTCGAATTTTTGATTCTAGGACATGTCTGTTTCCTCACGATGTTTTCCTTAACCGTTTTGAGAGTGGTGGTACTGAAAATATTTACGCAAATTAAAGCGCGTGCCGGGGTCTGAACAACACAACTCGTAAGTGGGGGCCGTTATAGCACTTGGCGACCACTGCTTCCTTATTATAATAAAAAAAAAATATATTTAGGTTTTACAAAGTAATCAATTTAGAAACTTATAAATACTTAGTAGTACCAGGATCTTAACAGATTGCCTTAAATACTTATTTAAAAACTAGTTTAATTTACATGTTATAATTATCTATGAAAGGTGCGTTGGTACTGACATTATAACTTGTGGCGACCTGCCTGAGCTAGGTTAATAAAAACCTCTGTTTCAGGCCATCCCCATACTAAGCGATCAGCTGATTATTTGTCCACAGTTAGTTATTATTTTTGAAATAATACTATCCTACTTATAGTAGGTACTAAATACAAATAAATAAATACCAATTTAAAAACTACATCATTAATGAGGTACTTGGTATTAGGTATTGGTTCAGTACTGAGGTACTGGTCGTTTATGGAATAAGAATTGGCCGAATCTAAGTCAAAACTGAAATGTGTCTGTCCTCCAGCTAAATACTGCTAAGTACTGCCCCTTATGGTACACTTCTTAATTGTTCATGCTGTCTAAGAATGAAATATAAGCTTTCAGGTGTTCACCTGCAAGTTTAAGTTTTCTTTTTGTCTTATCACACAAACATTTGTCCTGGGTGGGAATCAAACCTTGCGCTTAGTAGTCAGGGCCACTGACCACTAGACCAACAGGCCTGTCAAAATTAAATCGTATCTATAGAAAAAATGCTTTGTATGTTTTACAAATAAAGTAAAGTGGATGCTTCTGCGCAGCCCCCACACGTTACCGATACCGTCTTGTTCTTTCTCCCTCTGACTTGTATTAATTATTAATTAACTTCTATCTATAATATGTATGTATTTACAAAAAAAAAAAAAAAAAATGTATATAAGTAGTTTATCAGCCATCTTGTTACCATAACACAAGCATTAGGTTGCTTAGCTTGGGACAAATGGTGCTGTGTGAAATGTCCAGGGATTTATTTATTATTATTATTTATTATTAATGTCATTATAGTATGCGAGACAAAACATGACAGGTAGATACTTTTTGCCGCGCTACTGTGGTATCGATTTCTGACATTCCATTTTGGTTTTTGGTTAGGTACTTACGTTATTTTCATCATTAATTATGATCTAAATAAAATAAGGAAACTTGCCGGTCGATTCCGTAAAAATCTCACCGTGAAATCATAGGTGAAGTGAGCTTGAAGTGAGCAGTCAATAGTGTTAATCCCTAACATTAGTCTACTGAATCTCACTTCACGCTCACTTCACCTGAGTTCTCAAGGTGAGATTTTTATACATAGAATAGCACTACTCCAGTGCTATTCTGTAAAAATCTCACCGTGAGAACTTAGGTCATGTGAGCGGGAAGTGAACTTAGTCATTCCCGGGATTAACACTGTTAAGTGCTCACTTCACTTATGATTCCACGGTGAGATTTTTACAGAATCGACCGGCAGGTGGCCATTTTCCTTTATTAAAAAACCTTTCAAAATCTGTTCTCAATGTTTTCTCAGCGACATTTAATGTCAAAAACTTGTCAAAAATGTAGGTAAATTAGAGCTATTTTTGACAGATTGAGACTGAGATCTGACTTTGGACCTTCTTAAAATTACGAGAATTAACCCCCATATGAGCCGGGTTTTCATGACCCACAATGTTCGCACTGCTGGGACACAGACCTTCTCTCGGTGAGAGGGAATGGGCCGTAATCCGCCACGCGACCCAGTGCGGGTTGGCAGATGTTACATGTCTTCGAATTTTTGGTTCTAGGTCTTGCCAGTTTCTTTTTTTTATTGCCGGTTTTTTCCTTCACCGTTTTGAGAGCGGAGGTAATTAAATAATTTACCTGCCTGGGTTCGAACCTAGGACCTAGAAATCGCAAGTCGTGGCCGTAATCTACCACTGGACCACCACTGCTCTCATATAAAATCATATTACCTAATTGGTTGCGCCCGGACTATAGATCGCGTACAGCGAGCTGTCTGTAATTAAGCCGTTACCTATAACTTTATCAGAAGCTAGATATTTTGAAGCTGTTTGTTACCCGAACATAATCCATACATAATCCATATTATAAACAATCCACATTATAAACATAATCCATATTATAAATGGGAAATCTGTTACCTTCTCACACGGATTTCAATGAAATTTGGCACATAGTTAGCCCATGAGCTCGGTTAGGACATGGTACACTTTTAGTTGTTAATGTTATTTCGTCTTGGATGTTTTTGGAGATGAATATTAAATAATAAGCCATTTAAATCAAGAGACACTGTCCATTCCACGGTTGCCTGGAAGAGATCGCAGAAAGTAATAAGGGCGCTCATTGTATATTTTGTAGTGTTTGATGTATTTTTTTTTCGTTACCAAAAATACATAGGTAGGTATGTATTCTTTTGGTTTACATTAAAGTAGTACGGTCCGTGGGCTAGTGTCAATAAAAAACTGGCCAAGCGCGAGTCGGATTCGCGCACGAAGGGTTCCGTGCCATTATCTATAAAACAGCATAAAAATCTTGTCTGTCGTGTGGGAGCCCCCTTAAATATTTATTTTATTCTACTTTTTTAATATTTTTTGTTATGGCGGCTACAGAAATACATCATCGGTTATTTCAGTTGTCTAACTATCACGCTTCACGAGACTTGGTGACAGGCGGACGGAGGGACGGACGGACGGACACCGGAGTCTTAGTAATAGGGTCCCGTTTTAACCTTTGGATACGGAACCCAAAAAAGTAGGTATTATAGGAAAACCAGACAATATTTAATTGCACAATGTGCAATATGCAATCTATTTGTTGCGAAAAGTACTGACTGGTTTTTTACTATTCGAAATCTGATTTATTGAGAATCTGGTATTTAGAGAATCAGGTAATTTGAGAATCTTGTATTCTGAGATGAAAGGTAAATGACGCGGGCGAATCTGTAGGCAAAAGCTAGTTAAGAATAAATATTGGGAATTTATTTTAGATCATTTCTTTAAGCCCGTACTCACAGACTGCGGTCGAACACATTCTGAAGTATATTTTCTGATTTACCTACTTTATGTTAGGTTTTGTTTCAGAGGTCATAAAACCTCTTGTTGCGTCTACTTATTAGTTACTGGAAATAACCTGATATCGTGTGTTTACAACTGAGATTCTGAAGCCCAGTGCAATATAGTACTCTTGAGTAAAGTTCAGTGACTTAAGAAAGTACAGTCAACTAAGAAAATATGTGTTTATTGCATTTTTTTTAAACTTACAATAGTTTTCGAAGAGAGCTGATAGGCGTGACCTACTTCAAATCTATAAGCACATAATAAAGCTGAAGAGATCTTTTGTTTGATCTTTTGTTTGAACGAGGTAATCTCTGGAAGTACCAGTCGATTTTGAACAAATCTTTATGCCAATTCTTGAGGATGATTTATAGGCTATCACACTGCGACCCTTAGCAGCCAAGCAAAAAGAAAAATAGAAAAACGCTGCGTGAAGACAAAGTAGATAATGGCGCGGGCAGGCGTTGCGATGCAACTGGGTGGGGCGGGGAACAAGAAATAGCAAGTGGAAGCGGAAGAAGTCACGGACAGAAGCTAGTAGCAAAATAAATACTAAAAACAATCTAGCTTGTTTAGTAGTGCCCGAGACTGTCAAATTTTCCCAATCAACTTTGAAGCTAATGCTTTAGAGATAAAGTTGAAAATATATTAAAGAAATTTTACAGATTTTAGTAGCTTGATGTGCTGGCGTCTGTATATGTCATCTTGTCAAACTAAAATTTTTATTTTATAATGCTTTCTGTACGGTAGGGTTCGAACCTACGACCTTCAACTCGGAAGTCGTGGCCGTTACCACTGAGCCACCACTGCTCCAATAGAATGGTCTCCTGTCAGTTCACCAATAATAAATTTACAAATTATTACTTGACAAGCAGCGATTGGCAAAAACATGATTTGTCATTAAATCATTATTCAATAACAAGTTTGAAAATAATAAACTTTTTTTATAACGTATTATTTGACAAACAGTTCATTTTTTTTTTCATTTTTCCTCATAAAATAACGTTTGGAATAAAAACATTTCATACATTGACTTATTATTACACAAGAGCGAGCAAAGCGAGCTCGGGACTTGGGGCACCCTGACTCGGACAGGTTATGTTTTAAGGGGATGACGGGGGCTCAAGTGAGCGAGCAAAGCAAGGTTCCTTTAAACCCTGTACACAGAAATAGGCGCACGTCGACTACGTCTATTATTATTGCTTGTAAACCAACTTGGTTTAACCCACTGACCCTTACCATATTAACTTACAATAACGTAATGATAACTTTGTGACTGGTTTAGAAAATGTATTATGAAATGATATTTTGTATAAAGGTGATTTTTCAACAAAAAAAAAAAAAAAATATCATCCGAAACGTGTGTAAAGAGAAGCATTTGCCAAATAAATGTTTGTAAAGCGAGTGTTTATAAAATAAAAAAAATGCGGAATAAGCCGTTTTGTGAAATAAATAGTATACGAAACGTTGGTCGTAAACTATTTAAAAATTGTTCGATGGTATTTTGGTGAAATATTAGTGAACCTAATAGAACACCTGTAACAAAATAAGTAGTCTCATTTTTAATGACAGGTCATAGAATGATGACGCTAACTGTACAGACTGGTTCGTTTCTCTTTTTTTATATTTACCTTTGAAATTTGATTCAATCTTAGAAATTGATATTATGTATTGGCTTCCAAGAATTAAATACAAATACAAGCAATAGCAATACTGTTTACATTTTGCAATGAAAACCTTATGTAGCCTGGAGCCTTAGTACGAAGACGTATATTTTTTGTTTTTTTTTTTTGATACCCTAGGTGCAGTGGTTCGGTTTTTCGGGGTGATTGCGTATCACACTATCAGTAGCAATGGCTTTCATTTTGAAGTTGAACAACATTCAATGCTGTTTTTTAGGGTTCCGTACGTCCGAATAAAAAAACGGAACCCTTATAGGATCACTCGTGTGTCCGTCTGTCCGTCCGTCACAGTCAATTATCTCCGAATCTACTAGACCGATTAAGTTGAAATTTGGTACACATATCAATTTCTGTGACCCAAAAAATTGCAAACTGCATCGTGTGACATATCAAATGAAAGGGCTTGTTGCGAGGATCTCAAATACATTTTTTTGTAATTTTAAAATAAATAGTTTCCAAGTTATTCAAGAAAATAGACGAAAATTGACCATTCCCCCCCCTATCTCCGAAACTGCTGAACATAAAATTTTGAAAAAAATAAAGAAATTAGTTGTTGTTGTTGTTGTATGTTATGTTTTTTCTTGCGATAAATTCATTTCAACTACGGAACCCTTCATTGTGCGTGGTCTGACACGCACTTGGCCGGTTTTTTTTACTATTTCTATTTCCTGCGTGTCCCAAATAAAATATTTTTCTTTGTTTCATTGCGTTGAGGAGACACACTTGTCAAACACATGACGCAGTACCTATTCTTCAAAATGATACTTGCAAAGCAATTAGGGTGCAGTTCTCGTAGATTTATATTGTATATTCGGTATTAGAGTTGACATAATCTTTTTGTATGCTCTTTTAAGAAAAAAGAAAGAAAGAAACATAATTTGACTGTTCATTAAACAATGACCAATAAACAATTTTTCTTTCTTTGTTTTTCTTTTTTTAATACTTACTAAAAACTTTTATCCAGTTAAGGTAAAAGTTAGTTACTGTATCTTTTGTTTGAACGGTAGTTCTGTTATTTATTTAGAATTATTTTAGCGGCTGACTTTTCCAGCCGCAGATAATTTTATCTAAAAAATAATTTTGAATTTTTGACAGTTCTTCCATAGAAAATCTGTCATAATATGTCAATTTTATTCCACGAATAAAAATTATCTGTCGATTGAAAAGTTGGCCCTAAGTATCGTTAAGAATTTAAAATATATCCTATGACATTTGGGGTTTTGTGGCTAAGTAATAATAGCTGCACGGATCGCTTGCCGCGGTTGGTCCGTGGATGGGTGACCATCTTCACATACCTATACGACTTCGTACCTCGAAAAGCACGTTAAGCCGTCATTTGAGGATCTTTGACAGTCGTTACGGGTCGTCAGTAGCCCGAAAGTCTGACAACCAGTCTTACCAAGGCGTATCATATTACCCAGTTATTACGTTGTAGAGGTCAGATAGGCAGTCGCTCCATGTAAAATACTAGTATCCAGCTGCATCCGGTTAGACTGGAAGCCGACCCCAACATGAGAAAAGGCTAGGCAGTTGATAACTCGGCGATAGTACGAGTACTATCTATAGCGTTCTATCAGTCTAAGAATTTTTGTAAGCGCATCAGAACCTACTCTCTGAGATTACCATTTACAAACATAAAAACAATTTTACATACATACATAAACTCACGCCTTTTCCCCATGGGGTAGGCAGAAACTACTGAAACACCACCCGCAACGACTTACGTACTCCTTGATAACAAATTACAAACAGTTTTACCTCTTTATGATATCAGTTATCTATTTATTATATATATTTTTTTTGAGGTTCTGGCTCCATCGTTAACGTTCGATGATGTTGCCAAAATATCACTTTAGATTTGTTATAAATATAAAACATTTTAATGTCAAATTGTTTCTGACATCATTCCCTGTTCGAGCGTGAGCGCGTAGGTCGCACAAACAACCTTCGCTGCCGGTGGTCCGACCAGCCCTTCACACAATTCTATTATTAACTATTTGAACAGAGCCAAAACTATTATAATATTTGTACTATATACTTGCACATGAATTTTTCCACCCCGACCATAGATGTAGAAAGGTAGGAGAGCTGCTGATATAATAATTTATTTTGGTATGTAGGTTACCATAATATAATAAGTATTTGTTATTTAGTTATTTTTATATAATGTTATAATAAGTATTTTTAACCTATGAAAAAAGGAAGTTCTCAAGTCGCCGCGTATTTAAATATTTTTTTAAGGGCTCGTACATACGGGCGCGACGCGACGGTGCGACGGGATTCTGCGATATATATCCGTAGAACAATATCTATGGAAACGCGCACGACAATTCACACAGGGGCGACATGTCGCGCCGCAACATGGTTGCGCCGCCGCGACTCCAATAGGAACATTTTGTATGGCGACGCGGCGATATCGCGGTAGCGGCCGCGATTCGCGTCGCTCTAGTGTGAAAAGTGTTGCGGCGCGATAATATCGTAGAATCGCTCTGCGCCACGTCGCGCGACAAGTCGCGCCAGTCTGCACGAGCCTTCAATCTATGACTACGCGTATATTTTTTTTGTTTATAATTTACGTACCTGGCGTAACATCTTAATTGTAGCATAGCCTATCTTGTTCAGGGATGAGTGTTGTTGGACATTCATTATGAAATCTGTATCTATAAAAATAAATCAAATTTAAGTTTCTGTTTGTAATGTCAAAATCGTACTCACAGCACCCTAACTGCGTAACAAACTATCAATCTCAACTGAATCTCTTTAAAGGATATTGCTAATCCATTGCTTCGTATGTTCGAAAAAATTGTCTGCTCAACAACGTAAATAACGCAACGAATGTTGTTGAACTGTTAAAATGAAAACCATTGTTACCGGTAGTGTGTTACGTGAAAGTGTGCCCGCTGGCCACATTGTGTGTCAAAGAAAATTATTTTCGAAGAAAATATTTCGAATTGCAAATTGTGGTATTTTAAACCTCATAGTAAATAACGACTGGACTTAATTATGGCTTACTGTCGTTAGCTATTTTATAATTTACCGAGTATTTTGATTCATCATCATCTGCCTAGCCTTTTCCCAACTATTTTGGGGTCGGCTTCCAGTCTAACCGGATGCAGCTGAATACCAGTATTTTACATGGAGCGACTGCCTATCTGACCTAAAAAAAAAAAAAATCTTAGATATTTCAAACTATCTGACGTTTGGTGTTGGCAAAACTTTATTGGCTGTTACGTAATTTTGCTATATTACGCTAGATGGCGTCACTGCTATATGGAATCACAGTTTCTATGACATTTCTTCTCATAACCTTTCTATAGGTAGTTCTATTTGTTTATTCTATATATTTTACTAAAATGTACATGCCCTAAACAGGCAAAATATGGACTGTACTTTTAACCGGAGAACTTGGAGAAGAGTATTGTACTCCTTAGACGAATTGTAATTTAATATTATAATTTCCAATCTCCTATTTTGTAAATATTATTATTTTCGTTTTAAGGACGTATTCATGTTTTAATTTTATTTTTTTCCGTTTATCGCATGTTTGTATATTAATAATAAATCAAATACAATGTAAATTGTTCCTGATAAATAAATTAACCATCAACTTGTAGGTAGGTACAGACGCCAGCACATCAAGCTACCCGAAACGAAAACTAACGAGATTTTCCCAATCAACTTTGAACCTTATGCTTTAGCGATAAAGTTGAAAATCTATTAAAGAAATCTGACAGATTGTAGTAGCTTGAGGTGCTGGCGTCTGTACAACAGATAGGTAACACTTATATTTTCTGCAACTAAATGATTGTAATCTTATTCTTAATTACCCTTAGTAGAGGTAAAAAATCCGGGTAAAGCGGCGCATCTAGAAGGCGCTAAGGCTGCGTCCGCATGCGTACTCTATTTGTTTGCAGTCCACGGAGGGCCCTTGTATATTTTATATTGCCCCTGTACAAACACAGGCGACTGGGTTCCTAGAATGACTTTATGTTAGGCTTGTGTTACTCTTTTGTCTTTGATAGCTTGCATTTTGTTTGTTATCTCTGCCGCGAAAGGGTTGTCGCGCTTTTGAGTGGGTGCTGGCAGTCTCAGATACTCTAATCACTACTTTGTGGTTGAGTTAGACAGAATTCTGGGGACAGCTACATTAACTGCTGTACAGTACCTACACGATAAGTTTATTATAAAAGAAAGAAAGAAAACTATTTTATTTTGGACACACGCAGGAAATACAAATAGTAAATAAAAGGAGCATTTAAAACTATCAAACTTACATTAAAAGCAAAAAAAAAAGACCTGTCGGTCGATTCTGTAAAAATCTTACCGTGAAAACTTGCGTGGAGTTAGTTGTCAGTGTCATCCCACCGATGTATCATAATCGAGATTTTCATCATAATTATTTGTTATGCTAATTCTATTTATCATATTTTTATATAATTTCAAAGCTAGTATTTTAAGTGTCAAAAAAATACTATTTTATGGGGTTGTAAAATAAAACAGAAAACAAAAAAAAAAAAAAACAGAATCTCAATTATGTTTTTTTTTTTCTAGACTATAGACGATCACGCCACACAAACTACGTGGGATTAAATTCTATGGTCCATCAGCCAGGCACCCACAGAATAGTAAGGATTTGACAGCTAAAATACTAGCTTCGAAATTATATAAAATGATCAATAGAATTAGCATAAAAAAAATTACGTATTCAAATCTCGATTATTGTAAATGTATGTTTGGTCAATCCCCAGTAGGTATCTATCAGGTGGGATGACAAAGACTTAAATACTTGCCTTTAAGTAAACTTACAGTCCGTACGACGAGAGAACGCGTTCTTGACGCCGCGCCTGTCAGTTTCGTACAAACGAATACTTGTTTAGAGAATTGCATCTTTATTAGTTAGGTACTAGAATTGTCGCATTGACAGGTTTCAGCAACGCATTCTCTCGACGGGCGCTCTGTAGACTGTACTATTATTAGTAATACCTTAATCTTCTATCGTGGAAGATCTGATTTTAATAATTTATTTGTCATAAGAAACTCTTGGTAATGCAATTATATTAGTGCAACGTCTGCACAAGGTTACAACTCCGCGTGCAAAAACACTTGGGTGATATAGGTAAGTCACCCGCAGAAGCGTGGGAACACTTTAAATAAGATCAGTGGGGTTGTCCTTGCCACGTGACTTCGCCCGCCCACCCCACCAACAGGCTCCGTTTGGGAAGTTTCACGGCTTACACAATTTTTTCAATTTTTTGTTTGTGCTCTTTGTTATCAAGAGGGGTTTTGCAGCTGAAAACCAGCGTCAGGTGTTACACCTTGTGTTGCCATCTGACATTATGATGAGGCTCTTTTGGCATTATAATAATGGTTTTCTGTTTAGTATAGTTTTGCAGTGTATTTTATTTGCTGTAATACCAAAATACACCTTATATTTTTTTGGTATGACAGATATTACCATCGTACCTTGTTAACTATTTAACTTAAATTGAAATAATGAAATACTATGTAACAGAAATAGGATCATTGGCTACAATGCCTAGGCATCTTCACCAGGCCTCTCAACCTAGGCATCTTCACCAGGCCTCACAACCTAGGCATCTTCACCAGGCCTCACAACCTAGGCATCTTCACCAGGCCTCACAACCTAGGCATCTTCACCAGGTCTCACCACCTAGGCATCTTCACCAGGCCTCACAACTCGCCGGTCGAAGGTTTGCTATTATGTTTTGAATTAGCTCAACGTCCAACACACAAAAATCAAGGATTCTGAGGATGATTCTTGATTTTTGTTTTCTTTTTAATTTGTTTTGATTTTTTGTTTCACTTTAATTCTTTTTAATTTCTTCTTAACACACTCCATCAACAAATGTTGCACAGTCATCTTCAATTTGTTATATATTTCAAAATTAGGTGATGCGAGCTTTCGCAATAAGAAAGCAAACTTTGCCAATGTATAGAGCCAAGAACGAAACCTTCGTGCTAATTTAACGTAACTTCTACTCACACTTGTATTCTGGGGGTCTAATATCTAAGTGCGAAATCCACAGTTTTGGCCAAATTATGTGCGTTTGATACTCCGTATCACCTACGGACATAACATTAGTTCGGAGCGTGAACTCAAAATTAATGACAACACGATTTGTTAGTTCTCGTTAAGCTCCCGATGTATTTTAGTCGTCTGAAAAAATTAATTAACTGAGCGTAGGGTTAATTCCGAAGTCTCGAACTACTTCCGGATGGGCTCGTATCTTCGTTGATGGAATTGGAAAGTCAGCCCCCAGGGCATGCGAGGAGGCTCGTCGAAAATATAACGGAAAGGCGACCGAAACGAACGACGGTTGAATAGCACTATTCCGATTTGAATGTTATTTTACTACGTAACACTTACCTACGCAAGATTAAAAGTTACGGTGATAAATAGTTACGGTTTTCCGAACCAAACCAACCATCCTATGTATTAATCTATTATGAATTTAGGTCTAGTTGCAACATTTATTTGACGACAAGAACACTTTGAAATTTTGCATAAGTCGTATTTATGTTCGCGACTGTACCTAGTGGATAGAAAACGTATGATAATTCGATCATGCTTTCGGAGAGCTGAGATTTTTTTCTTCGCTACAATAAAATATGCGGTGATTGTTAAATACTTATGTTATTTGAAAGTAATCTAATATTTTTTTTATAAATCACTATCTTCGGCCCGTGGCCTTCAACCGCGTGAAATTCTTTGTTCCCCACCCCGTTGCATCGCACCACTGCGCGCGTTTTCGCTTAGCGATGATTCTGACTCTTGCTCTGCTTCTAAGGCTCGTAGCACGATGTTAAATATCCTATAGCCTTCCTCAAGAATTGGGCTATGATATTTGACCGGTAGTTCCAGAGATTAGCGCGTTTTAACAAACAAAAAACTAACAAATTCTTCAGCTTTATTATTAGTATCGATATATATAGTTATACAGTATCGCTTGACGTCTCAACTTAGTATTTGCACCGAGAAATCAGGAAGACTAATAGTAAACAAAGAAATGACACTCATGTTAAAATAGCAACGAAGCTTGAAACCGAACACGACATAAATAAGCTTTCGAGTATAAAGGAAACCCTCCTATGACATCCTTTTCATTGTCACTGGAAGTTTCCATTAGCCTAGAAAAATGGATCTTTCTTTTCTAAGCCATAGGAAAGGAACAGCCCACTCCTCTCAGCGATAAATAGAGTGGGCAATAATCCACCTGGCTTGGTTGATGTCATTTGTGTCTTCTAATTTTCGTTCTAGGACATGCCGGTGTCCTCACAATGCTTTTTTTCATCGTTTCTTCAGGCGTATACTATGCTTTTTATAAACTGTCAAATATTTGTTTGAACAAGTGACGGTGACACTTAATTTAAGCGTGCAAATAGCCCGGTACAAAATAAATGATCAATGATCCCAATGCTGGGAATAACCTATGTTACAGGGATCATCCATCATCCACCCATTATGGATGTTTATAATTAGTTACTTACGAATTAGTAATGTGCACTTTTGACTATACAAGTAATTTAATAAATTAATACAGAACACCTGCTAAATCTCTCGAAATATTATTATGTTCATTATACTCGTAAAGTGCTTAAGTGTTGATTATTGGAGAACGAGGAAGACTGATCAAACTCAAACTCAAAGCATTTATTTCAAGTAAACCAATTACAGGCACTTTTGAATTGTCAAGGGGTCGGTCAGTCAGAAAGATGAAGCTAGTTGCCCATTCCAAAGCGTAGTAGGTACCTGTGGAGAAGAACGGGCAAGAAACTCCACGGACACTCTTTTAAATCATAAAAATTGTTACAAAATATTGGTTACATCATTCAAGTTGAAATTATACATGTGAGAACGATGTAGAAAGACGTGCACGTTAAAAGCGTCCGTACTAAAAAAGATAAAAACAAAAAAAAAACAATTCAGAAATGAAAATACTTAGATTAAAATTAAAATAAGCCGTGGCAGCTAAGAGATGACCACTCCCTACTGGAGGCGCCCGTTCACGAACATGACGTAGGATCTACCGTGATACAGTTTTTATTAGGACGGAGGTCAGTGTGAATTACTCTCTAACAGCCACATTTCTACGCACGACATGAGATCTACTTTTTTGTTTTGTTTTGTTTTTAATATCTTTCTTTTCTTTTAAATTTTTATTGTTAAGGTTGTTATTGCGATGCTAAAAATAAATGTTCTTTTTTTTAATTTTGATGATACGAAACGGGGGAAGATTGTCATTAGGGTTAAAATTATTTGATCTGGCAACATTCCTATGTCAATTCAAGACACACACATTTCCATCGCATTTCTTCAATCAATGTTAGCGAGGCTTTGTCTGTATAACTTTATAGTCTAACTGCCGCACTCAGAGACTTCACTTAAAATTAATCATTCATTAACTTTTATTAACCAACATATCTTGGCACAAATGTCAACAAAAATGTTTTCAATCTGACATATTTTTGTTGACTGACTGCGTTCCATTTATACTTGTCAATTAAAGTTAATGATTGATTCATTTTAAGTAATGACTCTGAGTACCGGGGTAACACTTTAACATTATCTTCACAATCTTCTTCTTCTTCTTCCTGCCCTTGTCCCATTTTATTTGGGGTCGGCGCAACATTATCTTCACAATATGGAGGGGAATCTTTTCATCACGCGTCTCTAAGATTTCTAAGCTAACAATGTTTTTTTTTCTCTTTAATACTAAAAGACATATCTAGGTGAGAGGAAAAGGCTTTATCTTCCCTAACATCTAGAATAGAAACTTGATACCGACATTGTCAATGATATAGAGTTACAAGGCTTTACGCTTGTTTATGAGAAGAAAAAGATTTTTAAAGTTCTATGTCGTGGTGAACCACCCATTGGTGATGGGCTCGCCTATCATGCACGAGGTGGTGAGTTCATATCCGGGCATGAATCAATGTTTCTCTTGAACATCACTGACATCAGTGAAGGAAAACATCGTGAGGAAACCTGGAATTGCCACACTCAATAATGGGCCTCCGAAAACAGGTCGCAAGTAACATGTCCTGAGGTGCTTATAAGGAGTGGAGAGTTATTCCACGGCTATCAGGACAATCCTGAACCCTAATTGCGTAACACACTATTACTCTCAGTTTGAATCATTTTGAAGCATATTGCTAATCCATTGCTCCATATGATCGACAAGTGTCTGCTCAACAACGTAAATAACGCAATGAATGTTGTTGAAATGTCAAAATGAAACCCATTGCTACTGATAGTGTGTTACGCAATTACCCTGCTGGACGTACGCTCAAGATCCCTACCGACATCTTACTGGAATACTTCCTTTCTCTGAATACGTTTCCTCTTGCGAAAACTCACTCAAGCAGGCCAATAAAGCCGAGAATGAGGTGGGAGCTCTGTTCGTAAGTAAGTTCTATTTGTGTAAAGATTCCATAGGTATGAAATTGTGTTAGCAAAAATAGCAATGAGCAGAGTGCTGGATCAGGTTTCCTCGATATCACTTATAACAACTTCTGAGAAATATCTGTACTAGCTTCTTTCTTCAAAAATAGTTTTCTAAGCCGGATGATACTGGAACTTCCCGTCAATCTATTGTCGTGTGTCCTTTGTTAGTTCATCCCACGCCTTCCTGGTTTATTCTATGTTTACGCAACACATATTTTTGTAGCCTGGACCTATTTTTATAAATATAATGTCTTATAATTATCTGTCCTTTTGACAGGGAAACTCAACGTATTCCATCCAGGACTTGATAGTGTGACCCATTTGCATGAATTAAGCATCCCATAAAGCCTACCCAAAAATTCATGGACTTCGAACAAAAAAAAAAAACAATTTTTATGTATTTTTGAAAATTTCCCAAATTTTATCGCTAAATATCACTTTTCTCTTAACTCTCGAATCAAATGGCTTTCATTTCTATTCTATTGGATACCTGATACTTTAACAAATCTTTCTATGTAACCAAATGTTCTAAAACATCAAACAGTTAAAAGAAGAAGTTTATTAACCATTTCCCAAAATCATTCACAGATAGATATAAAATCATCTACATCAGCACTGCGATTATAACCACCTCACCGTGAAAACTTAGGTGAAGCGAGCGTGGAGTGAGCTGTCAGTGTCATCCCACCTGATACTAGGGATTGATCAAGCAAATATTTACAATCATAATCGAGGTTTTAATAATATTTTTTATGCTAATTTTATTGATAATTTTATATAATTTCAAAGCTAGTAGAATACAATAGAATATTCATTTATTTGCTTAGAATGTAGGTACTACAATGTTCCAATAATATTAAAGAATCCTTGTACAGACGCCAACACATCAAGCTATTACAATCTGTCAAATTTCTTTAATAGATTTTCAACTTTATTGCTAAACCGTAAGATTCAAAGTTGATTGGGAAAATTTGACAGTTTCATGTATCTCGATGTGCTGGCGTCGAATTTAGCATGCAAACATGCAGATGTGAATTGGGTCTATAGTCTAAGGAAAAAACAAACAAATTGAGATTCTGACTAAAAGTAATAAATTTTACACCCCACAAAAGAGTAGTTTTGAAAACTAAAATACTAGCTTTGAAATTATATAAAAATATGATAAATAGAATTAGCATAAAAAATATGATTAAAATCTCGATTATGATTGTAAATGTATGTTTGGTCAATCCCTAGCATCAGTGGGATGACACTGACAGCTCACTCCACGCAAGTTTTCACGCGACCAATAACCACAAGTAAAAATTATAACCGAAATCTCGATTTCGAAAGAATCATTCATTTCGGGAGAGTGCGAGACCTGCATTGATCAATGACCACCCAATATCGTGAACGGGACATTAAAGTCGTTTATTGTAAAAACAAAGCAACACGCAGTTTCTCAGGCGTATAATTAATGCTCCAAAACGGACCAAGTGTTGCTGTAAGGTTTATCAAAATGAATGCGTTCGTTTTTGAGATTTGCGCAAACAATTTATAACCAAGAAATATGAATTAATCTTTGTTATGGTCGCATTCTTAAAGAACGTTAATTCCGTTTTAATTATTATTATTATACCAATAATTTTTGGATTGCTTTCAATTCGGATAGGCCACTAAATAGATTATTTAATAACATTAATTATTAATATAATTGGTGGTTTCTAAGTATTGGTTATAATAATAATAATATTCCACAACTTTCACACAACGCCATCTAGTCCCAAACTAAGCAGAGCTTGTGCTATGAGTACTAGACAACTGATAAACATACATATATATATCTAAATACATACATATTATAGATAAATTACACCCAGACAAAGAACAAATGATCGTGCTCATCACACAAACATTTGTCCTAGGTGGGAATCGAACCCACGACCTTGGACATAGCAGTCAGGGCCACTGACCACTAGACCAACAGGCCTGTCAGATATTTTATATTGTTACCTATAAGTATCAACCAATCATTAAACTGGACTTGGTTTCCGTACGTCGGGAAACTAGGTAACCAGTGAAAATCTGCGCTGTGATGTGGGTCCCTCATACCACAGATCATGCTGAGTAGGAAGCCTTCTTGTCAGTTTGTTTTGTGCTCGTGATTATAGATTTTTTTTTTGTTTTTATTTATCTTTATTATTCGGGTTAATTATCTTTTTGTATTTAAGTGTTTCTGTGACATATACAGGGTGTAACGGAAGGGGGGTATCAACCCTGAAGGAGGTGAATGTGCTCATGAAACTCAACAACTTTCCCCAAAGAACATAGGTCGAAATATGAAAAAAAAATTTGGCCCTCCCTTACAAAACTGACTACCAGCTGATTGATTTACTATGGGAGGGCCAAATTTTTTTCTCATATTTCGACCTATGTTCTTTGGGGAAAGTTGTTGAGTTTCATGAGCACATTCACCTCCTTCAGGGTTGATACCCCCCTTCCGTTACACGCTGTATACCTACTTATTTTTCTTTCTACGGGTAAGTAGAAGAAGTGGCAGAATGCTGTCACTTTTGTACAAAAAGAAATTCATGAAAGGCTCAATGCGGTAGCAAAGCTGTCCTAGGTGCAAGGCAAACGTTCTTACATGTACGTTCCGAGTATTTGTTAAATCAAATACCTACAACCAAACCTACCATTAGGTATTTTATTGTTTGATTGCTTTCAGGTTTATCCATTGCGAAAAGTATTAGCGTTAATACTATCGGACATAACCTGTAAATCGTGCTGTGATAATAAAAAAATACATTATTTATCGATATCAGTAGCACACAGGCACACACGAACACGGCAGGTACACGAATGCTTTGACTTTGATATACACACACATGTGACGAAAGATTTCCTATTCGTTCAGCGTTTAATATATCAGATTTCAAAAGGTAGGTAGGTATGTTGTGTCGCCAGGCGAGTATTAAATCTATGTAAGTAGATACCTATTGGTACTGTACCAGGATGGTTGGTGTGTTGTATAATACCTATAGAATTATTGTAATCAAAATTATCTATAACATTTTACACGATGACGCGCTCTAGCTAGCTCTCCAAGCTGCGAGGTAATTGCGTAACTCACTTACAGCAAGCTTTTATTTCGACAGCTCAGCAACACTCTTTATTATCTTTACATACCATTTTTATTGTACCTATGTTCAATAAATGAATAAATGACTTTGCGTCACGTTATTTACGTTGTTGAGCAGACAAAATTTTCTAACATTATATGAAGCAATTAGCAATATACTTCAAAATGATTCAAATTGAGATTAATAGTGTGTTACGTAATAAATTAGGATGCTGATCCCCAGTTGTTTTTCTATCTTTTAAATATGAAAGTACATAATCTCATTAATATTCTGTCAACTTACAAAATACTCGCCGAGGTTGAATTGGTAACGCCATACAGGATAAAGCCGCCACACCAACTACAATCCTACTGGATAAAATAGGGTTAACGTAGTGTTACCAATCTTCCTTAAAATGATCTGACCAAGACTATTTCCGGATTTTCATATAGACATTGATAAATTTTACATATACCATGACATGAATATTTGCATTGTAAAGTATTATATTATTTTAACGATTGTGAATGTAAAGACTATGTGGGTTAAATTTTTTTGAGTTTTCTTTTTTTTTTTTTCTCTGTTTTAGTTATTGTCTGGCAGTTTGAGTAATTTATGCGGCCTACCCAAATGCCTTTTCTTTGGTAATGTTCGTCGAATCGTTGAGCTGCTTAAGTTTTGGATTGAGCTGCATGATTACTGACAAATGCGTGCACTGTCTGGACAGGTCCACTCAGTCTGTGTGGTTCTTTCCTCAAAAGACCATTTCAGACGCCAATCTACACGGTCTTTACATGATCTGACCAAGATTATGTCCGGACTTTAAAAGAGACTGACCTATGAGTTTGTTTCGGCCTTTCTTCTTAGAGTAGTCAGATAGGAAACGCCGACGCCATCCAGTTTTTTAAAGTATGATTGACGTGTTAAAGTATTTGTACAAACCTACTTACTGAAATAAAATCATTTATCATTTATTCCTCTGAGGTAAACACTATGTTCACCTCGTACTCCTAAAATTACCAAGAGTTCGAGGTTGCATCGATACGCTTGCACTCTACACGCTGACATATAGACAGCTTTGAACTGTTCATTGTTCAGGCGTTCCGAAATATCGAATTCCAATGTATAGGATAGGTACTCCGAAATCCCGTCAAAATAATCCGGTATATCCTTTCATAGAACGGATACAGAATATTCGGCGTAGTGATTCTGTTTTCAATATCGTCATTTTGTATAGAACTTGTCACTGGCATATTTGAAGTATTCGGAATGAAAAATAGGAATGCCTAAAATTTGGAATTTTATTTTATCAGTGAACATGTAGCTTCGAATATTTAAAGAGAATATTCGAAACATAGGAATGCGTAGTGATAACAGCCAGCCTATATCATAATCGTTTAGTAGTTCTAGGAAACTGCTGTTCATTTTCGAATTTGGTACTGAATGTTTTGTTCAGCATTTGGTACTTATAGGTTTAAAAAATCCATTGCTTACAGCGATGTTTTACGATGTTGGTGGATAGAAGCAAAGATGGTCTGCATCGAGACTGCTACGTAGCCGCTAAACACAATTCGACATGCATACATCCACCCTTCTTTTTAAATAAATTCATTTTTATCATGTTTAGCAGAAACTATAGAACTACGTGATATGATCCTTAAGGTGCATCCAGACAGTGCGAGGCATGCGTTGCAAATACATTTTATATCGCGTCTCATCGGGGGTTTTCATTCGAAGCGCATGCACTGTCTAGACGCACCTTTACCTACACGAGTACTGCTTTTGCTTCATCTGCTTTCACACAAGTGAATACTAACTACACTTCAACGTTTTGAAGGACTTCACTAATGAGATCAGTGCAGTATCGCATTTGGAATGCATCAAAGCCAATTTCCGTATCTTTAGGAACGGTCATTCTAATCTCAGTCTCAATCTGTCAAAGTACCTCTAATATACGTGCATTTTTGACAAGTTTTTGGCACTGATGGTCGCTGAGATGATACGGCAGTTGGCCTTCTGTTGTAAGTTCCCATTGTACTCGTAGTATATACAACTACTTTAGATCTGCTCCTCAATACGAGGCGGATAGCCTTTTCCACTACCTCCTGAAACGAATCGTGTTACTGACAGGGAGAGTTTCTGATAGACAGTTTCTGATTACCAATGCTTTTCCAGAAACTGTGACTGACACAGTTTCTGGGAAAGCATTGGATATCAGAAATGCGGCCTCTCAGTGTACGCAGCTTGTTTAGAAACTGATTGCCCATCTGTTTGCGAGGGCTTTCTGACATCCACCTATCCCTGAACATAGTATCTTTTCGTGTCTGTCTGTGTGTATTCTAAACTTCAGCGTAGATGATGCAGTTTTCAACGTTATTTAGAGCATTTTTTCTGGAAGGCTTATGTGTATAATACATTAATATTTATCTTATATATATACAGATTGGTGAAACGTAACGTGAAACGTAACACAAGTTAAAACATTCGCTTAGTTGTTATTACATTTTAAAGCTGTTTCGTCGCTGCAATGGTTTAACACGAAAAACGTGTCAACCCTCAGAAGAACAACGTCCCTTAAGACAGAGGTTCGCCCTAGAAGGACGGGGTATGTGTTCACCTGCAACCTTGACGATCTGAACAGCGCTTCTGACACCGCTATAAGTGTGGGCATTTAGAACTATACGGGTTAGCAGGAACGTCGACGCGCAAAATGTAACCATGAATTTAGCACACGATTCTAGCTTAGAAAGTTATCGTCGGATAACCAAAAAAAAAAAAAAAGAAATTGGCTGTTCAAAATGTATGAAACAGCTAAATCATTTTTAATAATAACCGAAGACAAACGTCTATGCTAGAATGTGCTGAATCCATGGTAACAGATTTTTCATCGATGCCAACCTGTATATCTTTAAATACTACAACATAGGTACCAGAAACGTAGATATACTTAGGTAAAACGGATGGTTAAAGCTACCAATCGTAGTACCTACGTAACTTTAACCGATTCCTTGTAAATCTGTTGACTAGGACTCTCGGAAACACGTTCGAGTTCCAGCGGAGCACTTACCACTATCTACTGGCTCATGGAAATACCTTAGTAGTAAATAAATTGAGTACGCTTCGTAGCTAAATCGTAGTTTTGTACGCCGACTACGCTTCGTACTCGTAGCGGCGAATT